>CM066031.1:1317370423-1318687366 GCA_033557465.1 Ichthyophis bannanicus
TTTGTAACAATAGTTTTATATGAGAGAATTGCTGTGATAATAAACAGCTGTCCAAAAATAGATACATTGTCTCTTTCCAAAGAGTGTCCATTTTGGTCCCATGTGTATCTCTGAGAGGGGGGTGGGAGGACCATAGGATCTGCAACCATGTCCCACTGCATAAGCTACTTTGCCACACACATATACTATTTCCATGATCCCACATATGTGATGTTTCACTAGCACAATGTGTCACCACAGCCTCTGCGCTGCAGCGGCACAGTGTGCACAGACATCCATGTACGACATGGGTGTGGAACCGTGATACTGTGGGAGCCGCAGACCAGTCAGGTTCTGAGCATATCCCTAATGTATATGCTGGCGATATATATCTCACCATTTACCATTATCATGACCACCTTACTGGTTTGTGTCCCTCCAAGACTGGATTTTGAGAGCGCTGCCTTACACCTCTGTCATGTACGATTTATTTTGGGCTGGGTGCAGATGTCACAGACATCGGATGGTTATTTGGAATGCGTAAACATTTGCTCCCTGTTTCTCACCAGCAGTAACGGGTGGTGGGCAATGGCCAATATGTTGGGGGTGGGGAGAGGTGAGGAGGAATATGACACACTCTAGGTAACATGTTTGATGTCGGGGACATCTGCGCCTTGCCCACTCACATTCCAAAATGGCAGAGGTGTAATCCAGGTCTCTCAAAAGAGAGCCCTGGAGGGCCGAAAATTCAGTCACGCTGACAGGATATCTCCAATTCATATATATCTCTGCCACACTCATTAGGAATATTTCCAACACCTGACTGCCCTGCGTCTCTAACAGAACCACGGTCCACCACCCTTGATGTGGACACAGGGGTACTGTGTTATAAATGGCCTGTTTATGTTCCATACACATCACCATCTGCAACCCGTCATACACGACACATTGGTGCCATATGTGTGACCTGTGCCCTCACCTATATAAGTGGTCACATGCACCCCAACCCACCATAGTGATGCATGTTACAGAGGCAGACATTTGTGAGCCGCATATTTTGCCGGCTCATATATGTGAGAACATGTGGGTCATGTATATGCATCCCTGTGGCAAGTACGTCTGTGGGGCAGCCCACTACATGGTAACATGTAATGCAGCACCCTGCTATCACACACCTACACACATGAGTTTCCCGACACACTGCATGTGGTGCCAATTGAGGTATCACACGCATGTTTACCCATCAGGAATGTATGTGGCTGCACACATATGACATGCTGGCATCTATAGTCATATGCTACGTGAGACACGTGACCATTACAGGGTTCAGAAAAAATACTTTAATATGTACAAACAAAAATACAACTATATACATATCTAGGGTAGGGGGAAAATGCCATCACCCACCCAACAAAAACAAACCCTCCCCACCCCCGCACACACACACCCGCAATAAACACACTCCCACACACTAACCCCGAACCCCCACATGACCCCCCCCTCCCTCAGCCTGCCCCGTGATGGCGGACAGGGCAGCACAGGGCACATGTGTGGACGTCACAGGCACCATCAATGATGCCTGTGACGCCCTTCAGGGGGTGGCTGCCGACATGGCAGATGCTCACTGTCAGCAACCACCCTCTCCATGGCTCCCGCCATCCATTCCTGCAGGTGCACCAACCGGTGCACCCGTTGCTCCAGTGCATCCAGAGCCTCACACAGATGTACAATGCATCTGCCACCACACACACACATTGTTCCTGGTGTTTGTGTGGTGGCATCTGCATGCACTGTGTGTGGGGCCCTGGATGTTGGAGCCACCTGCCCTTGATGGCGGGAGCCAACAGTGCCCTGTGCTGCACTGTCCTCTATGTCACTCTCCCAGACACCCTGTGGCCACTCTTCCCCCCCTGACTCCTCCCCAACACCCCCCACCACCTCCCCCCACCCACATCACCTGCGCCCTCACCCCCCCTTGTGACCCTGGCACCCACACCTTCCGTCCCAGCATCCCCCATGACCCCCTCCGCTGTGTCGTCTGCAGGACCCTCTGCCTCCTCCCCACTGGTGTCCAGGACTACCACCTCCACGGCAGCGCGGGAGGTGGGCCTTCGGAGGGCATAGGCAGAGGTACGGGGGTCTTCGTCACTGTCATCATGATCTGTGGAAGATGACAGTCATCAGCACACGTAGATGTGTGTGACACATCACATGTACCCATGCAGGTACCATGCACACTGATGGGCCACTGTGACCTCTGATGGTGGGCAGCCATGTCATCAATACGCACCATCACCATGTGATGATTCAGCATTCCTCACGCGCTCAAGGTATGCGCCATGGTGCAGGCGCAGCTCCCTCCCTTTCTTTCTCAGATCCTCGACCTGTGTGTGTGAGAAAATATGGGTGGGAGCATGAGTGAGCACTTACGTCTGGTGGGTGGGCAACAGAAACATAGAACAGTGTGTCCTGGGTCTGGACACTTCAGCTACACTGATGTGTGTTTCATGTATAGCATAGTTTAACACCTGTCACAGGGGATCATCATGGGCACATGGAATGTGTTATCACATGTGGACAACACCATTACCAACTGAGCCTACTCACCAATGTTGGTCATCGTCACATATGTCAGTCTCTGGAGCCATGCCATGGTGCTTGCGTGATGCTACTTGCTGTCCAATATTTGCATCTCTTGTTGTGTATGTTTTGGCACACCAGGAGCGGGTGAAGGGATACATTGGAGCAGTTGTTGAATGCGACAGAACCCAAGGGGGACAGGGATGTTTGTTAATTTGTGCATCCTGCTGTGTCTGGCGACCACCTGTTACAGGCAATGAACTATGCTATCAGCAGCTAACAACATGGCTAAGTCACACATGTGGGAAACAGTGGGATGAGGAGGGCAGGAAAGGGTTACAAAACTGATCATGTGCTGTGGAGGGTCTGTACCTCCACCCATGTTGGCTGGCCATCCTGTGTGAGAGTCAGGTTGGGGTGTAGTATGTATGGGGTATGTTTGGTAGAGCAGCCTAAACAAACATACAACAACTGCAGGTGCCCTTATCTGAGCTTACCGTGCCCATGTAGGCTGGCCTATATCTTGTAGAAATGGCACTATGACCTATGACCTGTATGATGACAGCAGGTGTATTTTGATAAACCATGGACAGACACCAAACAAACACACTACGCAATTGCCACCTGTGCTCATGTGGCTGCTTGTGTCTGTGGTGTCCAACCACAAGAGGTGACTGTAGCTTTCCTACAACATCAGTTCTGTTCACCTGCTACAAGGTAATGGATTTGTAGGAGGTGTGAGGATGGGTAACCTAACTATGCATAAAGTGAGGGGACTATGGCTCTGTTACGGCCTTTGGGAATATCTTTGCCTAGGTCATGGGGATGTTGTACCTATACACACATCAACATGTGCACATAGCTTTTCATCGTGATACATCACAGACATGTGTGATGAGATAGTGACCTCACAGACTATGTGAGAGGTGCAACTTACCTGTCATAAACTACCACAACATGTGACTGCTATACCCACCAATGCAATGTGGCGTACGGCCCCATGGGGGTTGCGTGTTGTGCCACACATCATCAGCTGCATATCCCATTGCAGTGGGATCATAGACAAGTGACCTTACACAGGTCATAGGACTCCTGGAGATAGGGAGAATGTATTGAACTGGTTAGGCACACACAACCATATCACCAGGGTGCGTGATAGACCACTGTGATGGCCTCACTTAACTCCTGGGGAAAGGGATGCTCTATTAAACTCTTTATTCACACACAACCATATCAACAGGGTACGTGATTGCCAAGTGTGGTGGCTTCACTTAACTCCTGGGGAACGGGAGGATCTATTTAACTCTTTATTCACACACAACCATATCACCAGGGTACGTGATAGCCGACTGTGATGGCCTCACATAACTCCTGGGGAAAGGGAGGATCTCTTACACTCTTTATGCACACACAACCATATCTCCAGGATGAGTGAAAGGCCACTGGGATGGCCTTTGAGGGCTCCTGGAAATAGGGTAGATGTAATGAACTGTTTGAGCACACATAACCATAGCTCCAGGATACATGAAAGGCCACTGGGATGGCCTTTCAGGACTCCTGGAACTAGGGGAGATGTTTTAAACTGTTTGAGCACACATCACCATAGCTCCAGGATACATGAAAGGCCACTGGGATGGCCTTTCAGGACTCCTGGAACTAGGGGAGATGTTTTAAACTGTTTCAGCACACAGAACCATATCTCCAGGATACATGAAAGGCCACTGGGATGGCCTTTCAGGACTCCTGGAACTAGGGGAGATTTTTAAAAATTTTTCAGCACACAGAACCATATCTCCAGGATACATGAAAGGCCACTGGGATGGCCTTTCAGGACTCCTGGAAATAGGGAAGATGTAATGAACTGTTTCAGCACACAGAACCATATCTCCAGGATACATGAAAGGCCACTGGGATGGCCTTTCAGGACTCCTGGAAATAGGGAAGATGTTTTAAACTGTTTCAGCACACAGAACCATATCTCCAGGATACATGAAAGGCCACTGGGATGGCCTTTCAGGACTCCTGGAAATAGGGAAGATGTAATAAACTGTTTCAGCACACAGAACCATAGCTCCAGGATACATGAAAGGCCACTGGGATGGCCTTTCAGGACTCCTGGAAATAGGGAAGATGTTTTAAACTGTTTCAGCACACAGAACCATATCTCCAGGATACATGAAAGGCCACTGGGATGGCCTTTCAGGACTCCTGGAAATAGGGAAGATGTAATGAACTGTTTCAGCACACAGAACCATATCTCCAGGATACATGAAAGGCCACTGGGATGGCCTTTCAGGACTCCTGGAACTAGGGATGATGTAATGAACTGTTTGAGCACACATACCCATAGCTCCAGGATACATGAAAGGCCACTGGGATGGCCTTTCAGGACTCCTGGAACTAGGGGAGATGTTTTAAACTGTTTCAGCACACATAACCATAGCTCCAGGATACATGAAAGGCCACTGGGATGGCCTTTCAGGACTCCTGGAACTAGGGGAGATGTTTTAAACTGTTTCAGCACACAGAACCATATCTCCAGGATACATGAAAGGCCACTGGGATGGCCTTTCAGGACTCCTGGAACTAGGGGAGATGTTTTAAACTGTTTCAGCACACAGAACCATATCTCCAGGATACATGAAAGGCCACTGGGATGGCCTTTCAGGACTCCTGGAACTAGGGGAGATGTTTTAAACTGTTTCAGCACACAGAACCATATCTCCAGGATACATGAAAGGCCACTGGGATGGCCTTTCAGGACTCCTGAAACTAGGGGAGATGTTTTAAACTGTTTCAGCACACAGAACCTTATCTCCAGGATACATGAAAGGCCACTGGGATGGCCTTTCAGGACTCCTGGAAATAGGGAAGATGTAATGAACTGTTTCAGCACACTACACCATAGCTCCAGGATACATGAAAGGCCACTGGGATGGCCTTTCAGGACTCCTGGAAATAGGGAAGATGTTTTAAACTGTTTCAGCACACAGAACCATATCTCCAGGATACATGAAAGGCCACTGGGATGGCCTTTCAGGACTCCTGGAAATAGGGAAGATGTAATGAACTGTTTCAGCACACTTAACCATATCGCCAGGATACATGACAGGCCACTGGGATGGCCTTTCAGGACTCCTGGAAATAGGGAAGATGTAATGAACTGTTTCAGCACACTTAACCATATCGCCAGGATACATGACAGGCCACTGTGATGATCTTACAGCACCCCTGGGGATAGGGATATTGTTTTTGTACTTTGACAGCACACAGACCAATATCACCATGATGACAGGTGAGCCAGTGTGATGGCCTCTCTAGTCCCCTGGTGATAGGGTGTATGTATTACAGTGCTTGAGCACACACAACCGTATCTCCAGGGTGACTGATAGACCACTGTGGTGAGCTCTCAGGACCACTGGGGATAGGGGGGCATATTGCACAACATTGGCAAAAACAACCAGATCACCTGGGTGATTGACATACCATTAATGCTTTGCTTCACATACCCTTTCTGTGGACGGAAAGGTTATTTTCTGCAGCTACACATTTCACCATATTCATATGATGTGATTTGGATATAATTAAGCTGATCTATTGGTTTGCTTTCTTACAGTATGTGTTGGCACGTCCACAGCAGCAAATGCCAGGTAATAGGGCTAGCATCATGACCTGTGTGACCATATCCATCACCACCTGGGTACAGGTCAAACCTGTCACATATTATTCAAAGACAATATGGGATGTATGTTCAGCTGCAGCACATTACTGACACACAATACCTGACCCCAACAGCATGAGGATCTGCAATGCACACAGCCTCTAGATATATATGTCTATTTCTAATGACCTGTCCCCATCCACTTACCTCCCTTGGGAAGTCAGCTTCTCTATTGAAGCGTCTCTGTAGCCGTTCCCAGGCCCTGCGGACCTTTCTGCTGTCCCTGTACCTGTTTTGCCCGGGGAACAGCTTCTCCTGCCTTGTGGCAATCAGGCGAGACAGGGTGCGGAGCTCCCGAGGAGTGAATGCAGGCTTTCTTGTTCTGGACGCCATTTTGAGATATTATCACCTGATTGCACGCAGCGTCATTGACGCGCATGCGCCCCGCAAATGCCACACATTTCCAATGTTTTACGTGCAACTGTGCCCCGCAAGTGGCGCAGTTTAGCGACGTATGACGTCCAACTGCGCCCCAAAGATTGGCGCACTTTGGCGACGTAACACGTCTCATTGCGCTCCGCATCTGCTGCATGTTTTATAAATATTTTGTCCCACAGCGTCCCGCAACTGGCGCAATTTATACACATATGACGTTCAACTGCGCCCCGCACATTGTTTTGCGGAACGAGTTGCGCACATGCGCACAACAACTGCAATATACAGTGCTGTGTGTCTCTTATATAAAACACATAACTATTTCATGACCTCATGGTGTTGACACATTTGGGACTTGAACTTATCATCACTTGCACACTGGTTCTTAGGCATTTGTTTGATGTGATGTGCTACGCCTTTCACATTGCACTGACTGCCACTACAACTGCTACTTCAACAAGGTGTTTTGAGGGACCATCAGATTGGCCTATCAGGCACCCTGGTGATATGGGGATATGTGTCGCAATAGATGATATTCACTACTCCATCTCAATGTCAACATAAAGTATGTATGTGATGGCTTGGGGGGGGTTTTGCATCTGCACATGCTACATCCACATTAGGTTGCATAGCACACATACTGAGCTTATTGAGATTGCCATGCGATGGACATGGATGTAGATGTTAGGTGGATGTGCTGACATACAGAGTGAGTGGCTGGGGTGTGCGACACATTCACTGTCATACCTACCTATGTTACAGACGTCGTGTTTGCCTTCACACCATCAGCCTAATCTATATAACTTGCTGGCACATTACTATCTACTATCAACAGTGGTTTGTGTGGCCTTTGCGTTTTGGATTTGTTTTTTGAACAAACACACTGTGACATTGCAATAACCTAGTGTGGCACATCAGGTACCCTATGAGTCACTTCAGAGAGGACAATATGAGGTGCAGTGTCCACAACAGCACCTTCTAATGTTCAAATAACAGAACCTTGTAAGGTACTTTTGAGGGACCTTCATGCTACAGCATTGAGGGTGTTGTTGGTGGCACCACCAAATGACATTACAAAGGGAAGAGGCCTCAGAGAGCCATATTAGATTAGACCACTGTAGAATCAGAGGCATTACCTATGTCTGTACACGTTGTGACGTCACAGGGGGCGAAATCTCCATAGCTCTGTGTATGAGTGACACTCCTCCTTGAACCCCTAGGCCAGTCTGCTGATCAGTATAGCCCTAATTAATATGCATGAGATCTATAGGCATCAGAGCTACCCTGGCAACCTCACAGATTTGTGGCCCTACAGGTCAGTATTTTTAGACCCCTGTCTTACACCTCTGTCATTTAGGTGTGTGACTGTACAAAGTGCAGATGTCAGTGACATGAAAAGCATATATACTCACTGTGACATACTTCCTCAATTCTCATGCCCACCATGCAGTTCTATAATCTATAAGATGTTGGTGGTGGTGAGAGGCTGAGAAGCATGTTACACAGTTTATGTGAACATTTTGATGTCTTGCACATCAGCACCTTGCCCACTTACAAACGTTAATGACAGAGATGTTTGTCAGGGTTGTTGATGGCCAGCCCTGGAGGGCCACACTCCACTCCGTTTGGCAAGACATCTGTAATGCATATATATCTCATGCATCTTCATTTGTACTAACATAAACACATGTCATGGCTAGACTTTCACGGAGGACTGCTTCAGAACCACTGCCATAGCTGCTAACACACCCCTGGCTGGCTACAGTTTGAGTATGGGCCAACACATGACCTGTTTGCTTTCTTTACCAAGATAGACTTCAATCACACATACCCATGATGCACTGCACATGTAAATGAGCAGTCTACAAATATAAGCACTATGGTTTATGCAGCCACTGCAACACCTACGTATGAACATGATTAATGAGCGTGTAGGTTAATGACACAGAGTTAGTCTTGGACATCACATTGTGCGGCTCCTGTGCTCACCCTGAATGTGAGAGGGGAGACCCAGAACCATGACCACAGCACCTGGCTCAGCTAAGATAGCCTATGGTGTGAGTCCACATCAGTCACAGTGTCTGATGAGTAGCACTTGTTGATGCACATGCACATACACTTCTGTGCATCTGTTATTTCCCTGTGATGTGTAGCCCTTTAAGCAATTTGCTGCAACCACATCAGTCATATCCTGTGTGGTGGCCATTGTCATCGCCACATTAGTTATGGGAGGGGGAGAAGTGTGTTAGACAGACGGATTATGTGACAACACCCAAACGTAACATTCAGACTCATCACTGCAATGGTGCTGCTGGTGGGAAGTGATAACCTCTGTCCGGCAGAGGTAAATACAACTTACAGCATGGGGCATGCATTTATGTGAACATCAATAAGGTGACAGCAGACAGATGGTCATGCCTGGACATGCTCAGCAGCCCACCACCACTATCTGACATTGTCCAGCAGCAAACACAGATAAGCTGCAGCTGCTACACCCTTCAAAGTGTGGCACCCTTACACATACTAGGTGCAAGCAGTCTGATAGCTAATCCATACTGCATACTACTGGTGACAATGTGTGCAACCCAAACTGGGACGTCTGCACACTCACCGAGCAGTTACGTTCGTGATTGGGCTCCAAAAGGCAACCCATAGATATCACTTGCAAAAGATGTTGTTGCCACTACAGCTGACCTAGCCATGCTATGGTAACTACTCAGTCAGGGTGAGACTGACCTTCCAGGAGGACATGCTTGGGCTACCTTGTCCATGCTACTGATGACCACACACTGCAATTTCACTTACATTGCCCTACGTTCTGTCCTCATGCATCCTGCCGAGACCAGTCTGTCGGGGGTATGACCACAATACCTAGCACCTCATTATGCACAATGGCAAGCTACCACTGCACACAGTACAAACATTGTGCGCTGAGTAAGGTGTTGCATACATCACACACTGGATGTACAGCCACACAATCCCACAGCTATGCCATCACTGTGCTACTATAGACAGTTTTTCCAGTCTATGCCAAATCAGCAGTCGTGGACACAGTGCATGCATGGCTAGGCTATGAAATAGTGCTACTGTCACACCCCATGGTGGGGAACATCGTCAAACAACAGACCTGAGACACACTCCACATACATCAGACATATTGGTGTGATACCACTCAATAACCATATTGTGGTGTACGTAGACATTGATATCTGCCACTGATCAGATCAACATGTTGCTATATGTGTGGTGTATTTCAAGGTTTATGGTGACAGTGCTACAGTGCGCACATACTAGTTTTATGAGATGGCCGCAACGCACACTATCATGACTGTCCAATTGGCTTTGGGTCCTGAAGCCTGTGTGTCTGGTCATTTCGCCTCCTGTTGATCGGTAATCTCTGGCACAGGTCCCCAACTCCAGTCCTGTTGTAACAGACACTGCTACATTTTCACAAATGTGCCTCAGATATATGCATGAGATATATCTGCATACCATGGACCGGCACATGCAGATGAACAGAGACATCTTTATTTACAACATCATAACATGTGAATAAATTGTGTCCCTACAGGACTGCATTTGAGGATATCTGATCTATGTGATGCACATTTCTCTCTTATATGTCCACCTTGAGAGACAATATACATGTACTGTCCCTGTTTGCACTTTTCCCACTACAGGTGGTTTTTTTTTTGAGAAAAATTAGGGGATGTGACAATTGCGGGGATTGGTTCGGCAGACCTGACACACGTGATTTGAACTTGTGACCTTCACCTCCTGCAGGCAGTGCCTGTGTGCTTTGCACCACCTTCTTGACACAGAGACAGTACATTTCCAGGTACATCCATGTCTGTTTGTCAGACTAACCCTGTCTGTTGCAATACACAGCACCCACCTAAAAACAGATAGGCCATGGTGTGATGTGGACAGGTGTCACCAGTTCCCCTGCCGTCAACATGTTCACATGGCCTTATATTGGAGTCTGCATTGCCCTTTAATGATGTGGGGCACTCCAGGACTGCTTTTGTTTGAGTCTGCTGTAGGTGATGCACATGTTTATGTGGTGGGTACTGTTGATGATAACATAAACATATGCCAAAATATCTTGGGTTCTCAGCAGAAAAGTATCAGTCTTTAATGCCTGGTTTTTTCAGGGTACACTTATGTGCACTAGTTGCAAGGAGCCACAGACAGTATTTGAACCTGTGACCTTCTGTTGTTGCACACACTGTCTGTGTACACTGCACCACTGTTTCTAAACATATATTCTGCATTCCGAGGGACGTCCATGACTTTACATCTGACAGTGCCTGTCTGTTGTTGTGTACGGTGCCAGGCTACACACGCCTACGGCACTGTCTGCTGTGGCTTGCAGTCCTTATCTGGCAAACCCATATAACCTGATTGCGTTGTGGCACTCCAGGACGGAATTTGAGGGACTCGCCTGTACATAATGGCCATTGCTCTGGTTTGTGTGCGGTGTGGGGTAAAATGTAGGTGTTGAGCCCATGCTTATGTTCTCTGCAGTATAGCAGTGTGTGAACTCTCACTGTTCAGTGGTGGTTAAAAATATGGGTACTGGGTTGCCAGGAACCTCAGCTGTGATTTGAACCTGTGAACCTCTCGTCATACAGTCACTGGCAGTGTCCGCTGCACCACACTGTGCCCACAGAGACTGTGCAGTATCTGGAGATAGGAAACCTGGCTGCACAAGCCTGACACCCTGCTCTGCATAGCTTTACTGTGGGCACGTTTTCTTTGTATGGGGACAGAGGTGCAGGACACACACAAATATGCCCTCCAAATAGGTGCAGTCACAGAAATAAACCGAACAGTGCATCAGTGATATCACTGGATGACCTGATATGCACTCCCAGGACAGTTCCATTACATTGCAGTGCTTTTGAATGTGTCCACGGACCATGGACCCTTCCAATATTCATTTAAATTCTTTGGAGCTTTCCTGGGTGTGTTTATTATTGTTGCCCATTAATAGCAGTGTTGCCCAGCAGACTTAAGATTTTCGCATACTTGGTTGTGGTTATTTTCATGTTATATTTGCGAGTTTGTTCTGTGCACATGTTTCACACTGCTCACGTGTTTTGGGTTTCCACGATGTTGCTGTACATTGCTGACGGAAATGGTTTCTCTTCCCTTTAAATCACCTCTA
Organism: Ichthyophis bannanicus; assembly: GCA_033557465.1. Taxonomy (NCBI): domain Eukaryota; kingdom Metazoa; phylum Chordata; class Amphibia; order Gymnophiona; family Ichthyophiidae; genus Ichthyophis; species Ichthyophis bannanicus. The sequence continues at coordinate 1,317,382,249 of CM066031.1, forward strand.
ACGCGTGTGTTTCACTGGCGGTATTTTTTCTTCTAAATTCGGGCACGCTCCTGTGCGGGGAGTCTCTCCCCTCCCACATTCCACCCATTGACCCCATCTCTCCGCCCCTCGGGGGCCTTCCTCCGCCCTCATTTCGCCTTTCCACGCCTCTATCGCACATGTGCGCCCCGCAAACGTGCGCATTTTCGGCGCACGCGTGCGGGACCCGTTAATGTGCCGCGCACGCGTACGGGGTGCTTAAGAGCACTTAAATGTATCATTTTAGGGCGCTCAGGTGCGCCCCGCAAAAGTGCCCTGTTTAGTAAACATGCCCCTAAGTATGTTTATGAACTTTATTTTATAAAAACATGCTTGTTATTGTGCAAAGTTTCATTTGTAATAAGATTTTGATTTACATCTAAGGATTTAGGCTCGATTTTCACCATACATAGTGGTAAAATGTAAATTCTTCAACATATCATAGAAACAGGAACTAATTGACCAATTTCACTATCATATTTGAATTCAGCATATCAAATTCATTAAGAAATAGCACATTTAATTTCTGAAGCAAACAATTTTTGAAAATTTGTAGAACAGTGTAATCAAACTCTGGAATTCATTACCGGAGAATGTAGTAAAAGCTGTCAGTGCAGCTAGGTTTCAAAAAGGATTGGACTAGTTCCTGGAGGAAAAGTCCATAAACAATTATTAAAGAGGACCAGGGAAATCCACTTTTTAACCCTGGGATCAGTATTGTGGAATCTGTGTAGCTTTTTGGGAACCCTGACAGATACTTGTGACCTGGATTGGCCACTGTTGGAAACAGGATAGGTGAGCTTGATGGACTTTGGTCTGATCCTGTATGGCATTTCTTATGTTCTTATGCTCAAGACTCATTTCCATTTCCTGGACTTATGTGGGGGAGAATTGTTATACAGCCCAAGTAGGGTTTGTCTATAATTTTTGGCCTATTGCATACAGGTGATTACAAACTCTGCCTGAAGGAATGGAAATCAATTAAACAAAAATCCTCTCAAGGGGCAAGAAAACTATGCAGAAAAAACAGGTACTACCCCAATCAATACGACCCAAAAACAAACAAAATCAAAACAATCAATATGCACAAAAAATCTAAGCTCAAAAAATATATATCTAAACAAAACAAGCTCGGGGCTAGCCAATTACTGATGTAGGAGGAAAAAAGACCTCAGTATCCCCCCGCACTAAAGTGACAGGAGTCAAGTCTGTCGACAGACGCCAAAACGTCTAAGAAGACTGAACAGACTGAAAATTACATCAACGGTCATAAAAAAACCTCCAACCAGCAGGCTTCCAAGCACAGCAATACTAATATCACATAACATCAAACAAAAAGCTCCGGACACTTATCTTTGGATGATTACAGTCACTGAAGAATGATGATGAAAAAAAGCAATTGTGAGGATGTTGAATCCAACCACGATGAGCTGAAGACCACGTCGAAGGAAGCGTATACGATAGTGTACTTCAGGTGATCAGGAACTCCGACATCAGATGTTTCGCTTTAATGGCTTCTTCAGGGAGCAAAAATCACTCGTCACCGTGCCATCATGTGACTCTATGCAACAAAGCACCGGAGCAAGAAAAGCTGAAAATAACAAGAAAAAGAAAAATGACTAATGCAACAAAACAAAACAAAAACTGGAGTCAACCCCCTTAAAACGAACCAGGCCAACAAAATAAGTTTGTATACCCTGTATGCTGGTTTTGAGAAAAAAAAGCATAAAAATGCAAAAAATAGCAGCCAAACAGACGCAAGTAAGAAAACCGGCTGCTGGCTCACCTTCCCAAACGCCGACTCATGCGCAAAGCAAAAATATATAAAGGCGGGGCTAAAATGAAGGGGCCAATTACAAACAACCAGGAGTCATGACAGACCTAAGCGTCAGGCCCGACAATCTTTAAACAAAAAACAGGGGAAATTCCAAAAAACTACCCAAAAACCCACCCTCCCTGCTAGAAAATGTTGTGACAGAAAAAATCAAAAATCTCAAAAAGTTTTGATTTGTTCATGGAAGAAATCAATCATAAACAGCTTTTCCATTCAATGGAATCATTCAAACCCCCAGGAGCCACAGTATGAAGGGAAAAAATCCAGCGTTGCTCTAAACGAGATAGCTGCCGTTGCACGTCACCCCCATAAACTGAAGGAGTGCATTGTGTAATAACTACACATTTCAGATCTTCAAAAACATGCCCCATAGCTTGAAAATGATGAACCATGGGGGCACCTTCAACCAAACGGCGAAGACGACTACGATGCTCGATCAAGCGGGTACGCAAAGCCCGACTAGTCTTCCCTACATAGCCAAGACCACAAGGGCAACGAAGAAAATAAATAACATTGGTACTGTCACAAGATGTAGAGAATCGCAGCTTAACACAACGGCATTGATAGAAGAAACTGGTACAGGAGTCCATCACTGAGCACACCGAACAGTGACCACAGCTACGATGTCGCCCTGGTCCCAAAGGCACTGGTAAGACACTTGAAAAAGCTGATGGACAAAGGATATCCTTCAAATTAGAGCCCTTAGTGTATACTGAACGAATATTATGGTGATGAAGACCAGGAGTCAAGCGCAGCACATGGGAATGTCGCTGAAGAATTTTAGAAACCTGGTAACTCAGAGGATTGTACCTAGTGATGAAATGGACCATTGAAGAATCCACTGAAGAAGTGCGAGGACGAGGAGTCAAGAGCCAATCGCGATCATTAAAACGAGCGCGAAGACGAGCTCGATGGACCAGGGGAGCTGGATAGCCACGGGATTCAAAAGCAACTTGTAAAGTCCGAGACTGTGATTTGTAATCAGACACTGTAGAGCAATTTCGACAATAACGGAGAAATTGGGCAAAAGGCAGACTTTCTTTCAAGCGATGAGGATGTAAGCTGTCAAAATGCAAAAAAGACATTCTGTGCGTGGGCTTGGTATATACTGTAGTGACTAGACTATCATCTTGACGTGTCAAAAGAACATCCAAAAAAGGGATAACTGTGGCACTGTGATCCATAGAAAAAGTAATATGTGGATCACAGCCATTCAACCAGTTGAAAAATGCCTGTAACGTATCTATGCCTCCAGTCCAAAGTAAAAACACATCATCAATGTAACGCACCCATAAACGAATGTGAGAATGATATACACATTCTGTCAGCCAACGACGTTCAAACTCCGCCATGTACAAATTAGCAATGGAGGGAGCTAACGTAGCCCCCATTGCAACCCCACGTGTTTGCTGATAAAACACGCCATCAAAGCAAAAGTAATTTCTTGTCATTGCCATCTTCAACAACTGCATGATGAAATCCACTTTGGCAGAGCTCAAATCATGACGTGCCAACAAACAGGTCCGGCCTATGACCATGGCTTCCTGTTGAGGTATGCTGGTGTATAAAGAAGCGACGTCAAGGGTGACCATGAGTAGCCCAGAAGGTAAATCACGATCATGCCCAGCAGCCAATATTTGCAGAAAATGCATCGTATCACGTAGATATGACGGGATCCGAAACACCAAAGGCCTTAAATAAGAATCCACAAAAACCGAAAGGGGTTCCAAGAGAGAACCACGCAGAGACACGATCGGCCGACCCGGTGGGTGATGAAAATTTTTATGGATTTTAGGCAAAACATAAAAATGGGGAATACGTGGATAGGAAATGCCCAAAAATTTGGCTTCTTTATGAGTGATAAGCCCGTCCTGCAAGGCCTGAGAAATCAAATGACTGATCTCTTGCTGTAACTCAGTAGTGGGATCAAATGATAGCTGATGATAAGTGGCTACATCTGATAATTGAGATTGAATCTCAGCCACATACTGAGACGTGTCCAGAACAACCACAGCACCACCCTTATCAGCTCGCCGAATAGTGATGTCTCTATAGCCCTTCAGCTCACGTAAAGCTTGACGTTGTGAATGAGATAAACTATGATCAATTTTCTTCCGAGATGTCGACTCCAACCGGTCAATATCTCGCAAGACCAGCTCTCGAAATACTTGTAGTGTGGAGGGTAATGGACTTGGAGGACTCCAAGAAGAACGTGTAGGGAGCGGAAGAGGTCCCAAAGACACAGGAGAGTCCGTAGCTGAACCGGAACAAATCAAAACTTTTTGAGATTTTTGATTTTTTCTGTCACAACATTTTCTAGCAGGGAGGGTGGGTTTTTGGGTAGTTTTTTGGAATTTCCCCTGTTTTTTGTTTAAAGATTGTCGGGCCTGACGCTTAGGTCTGTCATGACTCCTGGTTGTTTGTAATTGGCCCCTTCATTTTAGCCCCGCCTTTATATATTTTTGCTTTGCGCATGAGTCGGCGTTTGGGAAGGTGAGCCAGCAGCCGGTTTTCTTACTTGCGTCTGTTTGGCTGCTATTTTTTGCATTTTTATGCTTTTTTTTCTCAAAACCAGCATACAGGGTATACAAACTTATTTTGTTGGCCTGGTTCGTTTTAAGGGGGTTGACTCCAGTTTTTGTTTTGTTTTGTTGCATTAGTCATTTTTCTTTTTCTTGTTATTTTCAGCTTTTCTTGCTCCGGTGCTTTGTTGCATAGAGTCACATGATGGCACGGTGACGAGTGATTTTTGCTCCCTGAAGAAGCCATTAAAGCGAAACATCTGATGTCGGAGTTCCTGATCACCTGAAGTACACTATCGTATACGCTTCCTTCGACGTGGTCTTCAGCTCATTGTGGTTGGATTCAACATCCTCACAATTGCTTTTTTTCATCATCATTCTTCAGTGACTGTAATCATCCAAAGATAAGTGTCCGGAGCTTTTTGTTTGATGTTATGTGATATTAGTATTGCTGTGCTTGGAAACCTGCTGGTTGGAGGTTTTTTTATGACCGTTGATGTAATTTTCAGTCTGTTCAGTCTTCTTAGACGTTTTGGCGTCTGTCGACAGACTTGACTCCTGTCACTTTAGTGCGGGGGGATACTGAGGTCTTTTTTCCTCCTACATCAGTAATTGGCTAGCCCCGAGCTTGTTTTGTTTAGATATATATTTTTTGAGCTTAGATTTTTTGTGCATATTGATTGTTTTGATTTTGTTTGTTTTTGGGTCGTATTGATTGGGGTAGTACCTGTTTTTTCTGCATGTGAAGGAATGGAAATGGCAGAACTTGACACAGATGATGATGATGCAGAGGGCTCTAGTCAGCACAATAGAGCCCATCCTCGCCAGCCTGACATCACTGCAAGAAATTATTTGATACACTGTCATTTCTTATGAAGATTGCTAAGCGTTTTATTAAGAAAAGTGAACTTGTGTACATATGAGACCCTGAGTATCCATAGTCATCATCTGTTCCCAGGACTGTATCAAGCTAGATATTCACCCTGTGTGACTCGTGAATCTGGCCCAGGTGTGTCTGTGAGCCCTGTTCTGTTGTGCCTCTGCATCTGTGTGGCGTGCAGTGATGGGGAATCAGGAGCCACCTCCTTTAGAGGGTAGCCTCTATCTTCTGTGTTAGTAGAAAAAGCTGGAAGAGATTAGAGCTATTAGATTTGATGGGTAAGTACTACAACCATGTGCTGTTTGCCAGTTTTTGCTGCTGCTAGGTGTCTAGGCGGCAGAGTGGGCTGGTGCAGCCATCCAAGGGTGGATATTCCTGCTGGATGTTTATGGTAGGTATCTGTTGCAGCTCAGTTAATAAATATTTAAATATAAAAAAAAAAAAAAGAAAACACCAGATGCACTAGGGGGACACTCTTCCTCAGTGAAATTATGCCCCCTTTTGGCTACCATTTTTGTGCTGGATCCTCTAGTGGCCACTGCAATGCGCAGAGACTGCAAACATACCACAATTCCATAGTGGAAGATGTGCCATGAACAGAGAGTGTGCAGTTGGGCACATGCATTTTGTTACAAATGGCACTTACAGATGCAAGTTACACATGAAGCAGCCAAAATACACACCTTTACATGAGTATCTATAGGCAGCGTAATGGAGTGGGCCACTGGAGCCATGACCCCACCAATATTTTCCTTAACACAGCATCAGCAATAAGAGTACTTGGAGGGGGACTGGAGATTGCTTTACTTGGCCCCTCAAATCAAAAAGATGTTCCGCTGCCCCAATCTGCCCATTGCAGCCCGCTATGGTCCACATCTGCAATAGTCCTGGTTGTTACAGTTGCGCATGCAACCACATTTTGCAATGGCTATACATGTGTTGGCCACCACTGCACTCTGTCGCATTGTCTCTGTGTAGGTGCCACCATTTCATGACACATACACATGTATTTTGCCTCTGGACACTCTTAAACATTACATCGACTTCGAGGGGTGAGGATACAAGGTGTGACAAAAAAGAAACAAGACTGTGGCAGCCACACCCATGACTCAATGCCAATTTGCTAACTGCTTATGTCACTGTGTTGTGCAATTATCCTGCTTTAATATTTTTCATCTCTCTCACTTTGTTTTTCTTTTTCAGGTTTTTTTGTAGCACACTGTTCCATCGCTTTGTCACGCAACTGGAGGTGGCAGAAATATGGAGCAAAGATTCAACTTGAAATTTCTGGTTAAGTTGGAGAAGGGCCCAACTGAGTGTCCCCAACTTCTCCAAAAGGCTTATGGAGAAGATGCAATATCAAGGCCACGAGTCTTCGAGAGGCACAAATGCTTCAAGACTGGCTGCAAGGAGGTGGAGGATGACTCCAAGTCAGGACGGCCTTCCACGACAAAGACAGCGAAGAACATTGACAGAGTGAACCAGCTGGTGCGGAGTGATCGCAGATTGATGGTGCAGATGATAGTTGAGGAGCTCAGTCTGAACAGGAAGTCAGTGCAGACCATCTTAGTGCAGGAGCTGGGGATGCGGAAGGTGTGTGCCAAGATGGTGCCCAAGCTTTTATCGGATGACCAGAAGGAGCACCGGGTCAATGTTTGGCGAGACTTGCAAGAGAAGATCGGAGAAGATCCAGAGTTTGTTGGCAGAGTCATAACAGGAGACGAGACTTGGATCTTCCAGTATGACCCTGAAAGTAAGAGACAGAATTTGCAGTGGAAGACTCAACTGTCACCCAGACCCAAGAAGGCGTGCATGTCCAAATCAAGGATCAAGGTCATGCTGATTGCATTCTTAGACCAGAAGGGAGTGGCCCATCGTGAGTTTGTGCCTGAGGGTCAAACAGTCAACCAGCACTTCTACCAGCAGGTCCTCAATTGCCTCCATGACTGGGTTTGGCGCAGCAGGCAGGCTCTGTGGAGAGATAAGTCGTGGCTGCTCCACCGTGACAATGTGCCCACACACATCGCGCTCAGTGTGAGGCAGTTCTTGGCCAGCAAACAGATCACAGCTCTCGACCACCCTCCGTATTCCCCAGATCTTGCACCATGCGACTTTTGGATCTTCCCCAGGCTGAAGACTGTGCTCAAAGGAATTAATTTCACCTCTGTAGAAGAGATCAAGGTCATTGTGACGAGGGAGCTGAGGGACCTAAAGGAGGAGCACTTTACTGAGTGCTTCCGTACGTGGCAGAAGCGAATGGAGAAATGCATTAACTCTGGGGGGATTATTTTGAAGGGGACAATAAGTAATTTCTCTGTAGATTTTGTAATAAAACATTTATGGGACAGTCTCATTTCTTTTTTGCCACACCTCATATGTCAGTTTCAGAAGGAAGGTGTGTGTGTATACCCTCCCTTCTAAAACTGACGTGGATTTTCAGATGTTTTTACTTCCACCTCTTTCTCACCCCCTTCATATGCTTTCTAAAATGTGCCTTAATATACCCGATTGCAGTTTTTTGATATTACCACACAAGGTTTAATTTACTGAATACTATTCTTTATATATATATTGCTTGAGCTTCGTTGTTAAAATATGATGTCTTTCTCTGTTAATGGATAACATGTACATCTATTTATAAATGAATGCCTCCTGTATCTTATGTGCTACAATGGCAGAGGTTTACCCATAGGGATGAACGCTGTATTTGTATCAGTTATGTGTCTCATGTCAACAGAAGTGTGCCATATTTTGTGTGCTATTGAGTATTATCTGTCATCTTCTATTTACACATAGCACTAGTCCTTTCGTCAGCTTTTCTTACCTGGTATAAATAAGCTGAGAGCTTCCTTTTCATACCAGTAGCAGAGGAAACAATGCACTTTTGCCCACCCGACCCCACTAGGTGAAGCTGAGATAACTTGTAAGCACTGATGGTCTACTGCTGCTGGTACTACATGTATACTCTCAATGGCAAGAAGAGTTAGAAATGAACCAATAGTTCAATCCAGAACCAAAGAAACCTATTTTCTGGAATATGCCTGAATTAAAAAAAAAATAATAAATCTGAACTCTGTCAGAGCCCGCATGTGCACTTTGAAATTTCCTGAAAAGTTGATGTGTATTAGGACGCCAAATAAGAAAGTTATAAAGGCATATATACAGTATTGGGAGCTATAGACCTGATTAAGAAAACTCTCCAGTCACGTCTTGATAAATTACCCATAAACGTTACATCTTATGAAGTCTAGAAGAAAGCTCTCTTTTGCACAATGTAAATACTATGGTGAGAGTTAGCAGTAAGTTTGAGAAACTGAGATCATACTCCACATACCTTGGTTTAGGAGTGAGGTTCATGACTGTCATGGTATGCACAAAATTAATGAAACACAACTGCCTAAGGGCAAACTAAACCAAAATTTTAAAAAACGCCTTTAGTAAACAACACTAATCACTAAAATTTCAAAACAAATTCTAAATAATTTCTTAAACACAGATGTATTACAATATTTTATAAGGCATATATGACCTCAGGATGTGGCGCGATATCCAAATGCGATAGCGGCAGGAGGCATTTTTGCCTGATGTTTGAAACATTTGCAGATACTTTGGGGTATGTTTACTAAACTGCGTTAGTGCAATTCGCGTTAGGAGCCGCGGTAGTGACAGAAACCCCAAATAAGGACATGGGCGGTACATCGTCACCACTAACGCGCGTTCAAAAAATTAACGAGCGTTACAGGGTGCTGTGGCGCGTTACTGCGCGTTAATCGTAAGAAGACATACAGACACAAAGCACTGAAACAGAGCTGTAGCACAATGGTTACGGTACTGACCGCTGTTACAGGCAGCATGTGTTTGAGTCCCCAGTGTGCCTAACGCAGAAGGCTGTCCCAGGCATCACCCTGTACATTACAGAGGGAATGAGGAGGCATGTTTTTCGTTACGTTGAGTATTGGTGTCAGAAACACACCCTCGGAGTGTGCCTAGCCACGTACGTTGGTGCGTGCGAGGTTGCGTGCGTTGGTACGTGCGTAGCCCCGTGCGTAGCTGCATGCGTACAATCGTGCGTGGGTACGTGTGTTTTTACGTGCGTGGGTACGTGTGTTTTTACCAGTGTGGGCATCTTATATTACAGATTCTGTAGGGTGTCTTGCACCTATGCATTATGCTAACAGATGTGCGTGTGATGGCCTATGGTTTATCAGAGCCTGTGAGCAGGTGCTGGAGTTTCACAGGGTTGGATTGTGCCAGTCACACCCATGATGCACTGCACATGCAAATCAGCTGTCCACAGATACACACCATGGGGAATGCACCCCCACAGCACCTCGGCCTGGTAGGGGGAACTGACCATGTGCACCCCCACAGCACCTCGGCCTGATAGGGGGTACTGACCGTGTGTTGTACTGGCACAGAGTAGCTACACACCGTCACATTGTGCGGGTACTGTGCTCACCCTGAGGGTGCAGTGAGGCGCACAGCACTAGGTCCACAGCACCGTCCATGGTGCAGGTCCAAAGTAGTGTTACTGTGTGAGATAGGTAGTTTCTGCAGGAACACCTTGGACATCTCTGTCTGTTTCAGTCAGGTGTAGCCCCCATGCACCACCACCCCTCTCCCCCAGGGCTGAGGGTGGCAAACAGGGTCTCCTATCAAAAGATCCACAGTCTACCTCCCTGCAAAGGTGGCGGTAGAGGGGAACATTAACCCTAGTCCTGCTGAGGAACAGACACCCCACAGGGCAGTCAATGCAGCTCTGTACACAGCCATAACACAATAGCAAACAGACATTAGGCCTGGATATGGTATGCTGCACCCCACCACTATCTGATATTCCCCTGGTGCAAGCCACTCCATCACAACACCTACCAGCTGCAAATAGTCTGCTAGTGCCCAGTGGAGATGCCTGCACCCAGAACTGGGATGTCAGCATACACAGCAAGCACATACATCAGTGACTGGGCCCCAAAATGAAACCCATATTTATCACATGAGAAAAATAGTAGATAGCACCATGGGAGTGCCTAGCCATGCTGTGGTCACCGCACAGTCAGGGTGAGAGTGATCTCTCAGCAGGATATACTGAGGTCACCCTGTCTGTGTAGGTGGTGGCCGGGCACTACAATGTGCCTGTCACTGCCCTATGCCCTGTGCAGATGCACCCTGTCCGGCCTATACCCATGGTACCTTGCTCCTCATTATGCACATTGGCAGCCCAATACTGGCAACATTGCTGGCAGTGTGGACTGTGGAAGGTGTTTGCAGCCACCACACACTGGATAGACAGACAGCCACCCCCACACCTATGCCAGCATTGTGCTACTATAGAGGTGGTCAGCAGCCATACCCACCACACCAGTCATGGGCATAGTACAGGCATGGATATGGTACACAAGGCTGTTGGGGGGTCACTCCCCAGGGTGGTGAACACTGTCAGAGACCAGACCTGCAGCACACACCGCAGACATCAGAATGATTGTTATGGTGGAGCTCAATGAGCAAAATGTGCTTAACGTAGGAATTGATATCTGCCAGTTATCATAGGAAACGTTTGATAGCTCTGTACCATATACCCAGGTGTAGGGTGGCATTGCTAAGGTATGCAACTGCTAGTATTGGGAGATACAGGCAGGGCCCAATGTCTTGCCTCTCCAGGAGGCATTGGCCAATAGGGCCTGAGGGTGGGTGTGTGGCCCTGTTGGCTGCTGCTTTACGGCAGAGTTCCCCAACTCCAGTCCTGGTGTTTCAAACACTGTTCGGGTTTTTATGCTGTCCCTCATAAATATGCATGAGCTACATCTGCATACCATGGGGGTGGTGCATAGCTATGCAGCACAGGCATCTTTATTAGAGGCAGCATGAAGCCGGAATGATGTGGGGCCCTCCAGGACTGCATTTGCGGGACTCTGCTTTAGGTAATGTGCCTGTTTCTGGTGTCTGTGTTTGGTGTGGTAAAATATAGGCCATGCGTATGTTCTCTGCAATAAAGGAGTGTCTTTACTATCACTGTTTAGTGGTGGGTAAAACTATGGGGACTGGGTTGGCAAGAGCCCCAGCTGGGATTTGAACCTGTGACCCTCTGGTCTTACAGGCATGGGCTGTGTTTGTTGCACCACACTGTGGCCACAGAGACAGTGCAGTCCCTGGAGTTAGTTAAACCGGCCTGACGAGTCAGAAACACTGCTCTGCAACAGGTTTACTGTGGCCTCATTTACCTTGTATGCAGACAAAGGTGCACATAAACCTCAGAAAAGACCTCAAAAAAGGGGCACACACCAATATCCAAGCTGGGCAACAATGATATCATTGGGCAACATTACACAACACTCCCAGGACAGCTCCATTACAATGAAATGATCTTTGAAAGGGTCTGCGGAGCGTAGACCCTTCCACACATTATTTCCTTTTTATTTGGTGCTTTCCATGGAGTGTTGTTCCTTGTTGCCCATTGCTATCACTGTTGCCCAGCTGAATTATGCTTTTTAAAATGTTTCTTGTGGTCATTTTTAACGTTTTATGTGACATTTTGTTCTGTGCACATGTATCACACTGCTCACGTTTTGTGGGTTTCCCCGGTTTTTCTGTACATTGCTGACGGAAATGGTTTCTCTTCCCTTTAAATGCCTTTAACGACAGGTTTTCATTCGCGTTGGAATTGAGCTCAGGAATTCAGTGCGTTAGTGTGAGGGGAGCCTCTCCCCGCCCACTCTCCGCCCATTTACCCCTTCTCTCCGCCCACTCTCCACCTTCTGCGCTGTTTTAACGCGCCGTGGGACTTTACGATCGTTAACTATGCTTAACGCGCGTAGTATTACGTTAACGGTCGTTAGCGCGTCGGTACGCGTGTTATACGGCACTTACGGTCGTTAACATCGTACAACGCGCGTTAGCCACGTTTATCGCACATTAGTAAACATGCCCCTTTGTGTATCCAGTTTCATTAGTGTTTTTACTATGGTACAGAGAACTCCTGAAGAAGCCTATTAGGTGAAACAAAAGCTTTTGTTGAGGCACGGATAATCTCTGCCGCAACGGCAGACACCTTTTGATTGTTCGGCTAATGCGGTATGGCAGCTGCGGTTTAACTGAGCGTTTGGATACTGACATGTGCTGAACCTATGGATCTATGCAGATAAGTGAATGTAAACCTATGTATTGGTGCTCAGAGAATACTAACTTATGAAAGTTATTTTCATTCTCTTGTAGGATAATGAATTGACGATCCATGAATTTCAGGTCCATGTGAGAGTGCAGACGCTTTACCACTATTGTGTTTGTGTTTCTATTTATTGGAAGAATCCTTCAAAGTACTTTTTTGGATGTTGATTGGTTAAATTAAATTATAATTAGTAGATGTGGGAGTTGTGCAATATATAAAAGGGATAGAAAAAAAGAAGGCTGGAGACCTATGATGTGAGCGTCTGCTTTACCCTATGGTGATTCGTTTCGCCACATGTAGGAGCGAGGCCATCTTGAGGTCATAAATGCCTTATAAAATGTTATGATAAATGTGTGTTTAAGAAATTATTTAGAATTTCTTTTGAAATTTTATGCACAAAATTAACCCATTTGGAAAAATTACTCCCAAGACAAACCTGGTTTAAGGCAGATGGCTACTTATCCTTAAAAAATACTGGTGTAAGTAGCTAAAAACACACCTTATTGCACTATGTAAACCATCTTGATATTAGCTAATAAAGGTGGTCTATCAAAATTGAATAAACTATAATTAAAACCATAATTAAAACCATAATTTAAGGCTCAATTATTTACACCAGCCCTATTCTTCACATATCACGTTCAATATGTAGGTAGGCCAAGTTGTGCAGGAATCTCAGAAATTCCTTGTGACAGCAGCAACAGTAAACTCTTTGGCCAGGCAAAAAGTGGTATCATGGGATTGGGAATAATGCTTTGCTCAGTCATTGCACCCTTTATCTCTGAGCAAGTATATTCCTTGCACTCCCATTTCTTACCTAAATGCTAGAACTCAAGCTAGAATTTAGAATAAAACTCTGGTCTCCCTTTCATTTACAGAACATTAACCTCCAGGCCACTGAACAGATCTGCTAGCTAATCTATATTCATGATTGTTGTTGCTGATTTCTGTGTCAGAAAAGTACATTCTATATTCCTTCAGGAGCATTCAGTCAAACCTGACCATGCAAAAGATCTTTTCCAACTAGGGCACAATTTCTTTTGTTCCTTCCCTCTGTATGTTTGCTTAAGGGACTATGACATTGTGTTTTAGGAGACAGTACTTAATCTGATCTTGGATAGCATCTGTTTCTTTTTATTTTATGTTGACAGTCACTGCAGGCCTGGCAAACACAGAGTTCCAACTGCTCTTGTCCATTCTGTGCTCATCTCTCTGGGGTAACATGTTTCATTCTTGATAGTAACAAACTTCTGTTCAAAATATGGGCCAGGTAGATTCTGATGCAATTTATATTGTTTCTTTGTTTAAAGAAAATAAGTAATGAAATTAGTTAATATGTGTGTGTCATATTTAGCATAGTTTCCTATAGGGAAATTAGGTATATAAAATTATCTCTCTGTCTGCATGCATCCCCCCACCCTTAAGTGTACAGTATACCTTCCTACTAACTTTTAAATTTCATTCAAATTTCTAAGACAGATATAACAGAACCCAGTGAAACCCAGTTCACACTTTTCTTGTGCTCCCAGCCTTTCCTAAACAGAATTGCTCTTTGGTAGGGATGAGAAGGCTTTTCTTAGTTTCCTATGGAAAAACAGGCCAGTTCAGTTCAATTTAATAGTAATCTATGGGACAGCAAATAACTTTGTGATTAAACTGAGAATTGTTAAAGCTGCATTGTCCTTTCTTAGGGGATGTTTTACTAAAAGCTGCTAATCAGTTATCATGCGTTATCACCTACGCATAGGCATGCCAGCTGCTGATCGCTAAAATGCACGTTAACTGACACTTGCACACCAATGTGGAGAGCAGGTGGGTTAGAGGCGAAGTGTGGGGTGGAAAGCACATTAGCACAGGTGCACCTAATGGCATTCTATTTTTTTAATTTTATCTTTATAGCATTTTCCATAATTATCACAAGAAGAAATTTGTGACAGAAAGTGTAGTTACTTACTTGTACCAGGTGATCTCCAGGAACAGCAGGAATTTAGGGGGATGTTTACTAAACTGCGGTAATGGTACATAACGCGCGTAATGTAATGTTAACGATCATTAAGTAACGTTAACGTGCGTTATGATGTGTTAACGATCGTTAACGTCTCATAACGCGCGTTAACGTAAGTTAACGATCGTAAAGTTCCGCGGTGTGGTAAAACACCGCAGAAGGTGGAGAGAGGGCGGAGAGAAGGGGTCAATGGGTGGAGTGTGGGTGGGGAGAGGCTCCAGGCACACCAACGCACTGAACTCAAGGGCTGAATCCTACCACGATTGAAAACCTGCCGTTAGATGCACATTTGCAGGGGAGGGAAACCATTTCAGCGTCAGCAATGTACAGCATAGGCAGGGAAACCCACAAAACGTGATAAGTGTGATACATGTGCACGGAACAAAAGGGCAAATAAGCAGTGAAAATGACCATAAGAAATGAGGAAAATAACATAACCAAGCTAGCCAATAGTGATATCAATGGGAAACAGACAAAAATACCACTGAGAAAGCCTCAGAAAAATATATTAACTGTGGAAGGGTGTATGCTCTGTCACCATAGAAGGTGAATGATGCCACAGTGAAATAGCGCAGATCAGGGCTTCCCTTTGTTACTGAACAGGTTCCCCATGGAGTGCACATGTTCCGCAACAGCAGGGTGGGCATGTCAGAATGGGCAACTGGGCATATGCTGGAAAAGGGGAGACAGAGGACCGCAGGCGACACATGCTGTGGTGCAGCTGGGCCACAGTGGAGACTAGGGTGATGCTCAGTTTGGCCCATAGGAATGCATAAACAGTAGAGCCAGACTGCAACTGTTGAGGGCCCAACATGGGCATGAGTGTGTCCCCCGCAGTGTCACAGGGGACAGTACCCAGCAGCCACCCCTAAGGGCACAGAACAGTGGCAGGCGGTGCTGGGGTGAAGTGTGGATGTCCATCCAGGCACCCCTACCCCACCACCCATACCATAGGCAGCTGCCTACATGCACACTGGATGGCCCGAGACTGCGCACCACCACCAGCACCACCAGCAGAAGGGCATGGCAGCATGGCGGCGGAGGGGTACCGGTGGCGGAGGGGGCAGTGACATCTGACCATAGCAGGCCACGGCCCAGACCCATGTAGGTGGGTGCCGTGCACTGCAACAGACAGGCTCAGTATGACAAACAGTAATGGTACCTCCAGGAAATGATCTGTCCCTGTGGCGCAGTAAGCACAGCCAGTGCACCCAGGAGCAGAAAGTCACAGGTTCAATCCCGAGCTGTGGTCCCTGCCAACTCTGTTCCCATACTTTTTACCAGTAATAAACCGTGGTAAGAAAGATGGAACATTGTATTGATGATAGAATAAACATGCTTGGTACACCTACATTTTACCGTACAGAGCACAGACACCACAAACAGGTGCATTACCGAGAGCAGAGTCTGCCAAATGCAGCCCAGGAGGGCTACAAATCATGCAGGTGTCATGCTGTTTCCAATAGAAGGACATGTTAGCATGGTGGCGGAGGGCGTACAGATGGTGGAGGGGGCAGTGGCACCTGGCTGCAGCAGACCATGGCCTAGCCCGGTCTAGGTGGGTGCCATGCACTGCAACAGACAGGCTCAGTATGACAAACAGACATGATACCTCCAGGGAATGATGTGGCACTGTAAGCACAGCCAGTGCACTCAGGAGCCAAAGGTCGCAGGTTCGATCCCAAGCTGTGGTCCCTGCCAACTCTGTTCCCATACTCTTTACCAGTAATAAACCGTGGTAAGAAAGATGGAACCTTGTATTGCTGATAGAATAAACATGCTTGGAACACCTACATTTTACCGTACAGAGCACAGACACCACAAACAGGCACATAACCGAGAGCAGAGTCTGCCAAATGCAGCCCGGGAGGGCTACAAATCATGCAGGTGTCATGCTATTTCCAATAGAAGGACATGTTAGCATGGTGACGGAGGGCGTACAGATGGTGGAGGGGGCAGTGGCACCTGGCTGCTGCAGACCATGGCCTAGCCCGGTCTAGGTGGGTGCCGTGCACTGCAACAGGCAGGCTCAGTATGACAAACAGTCATGGTACCTCCAGGGAATGATCTGTCCCTGTGGTGCAGTAAGCACAGCCAGTGCACCCAGGAGCCGAAGGTCACAGGTTCAAGCCTGAGCTATGGTCCCTGCCAGCTCTGTTCCCATACTTTTTACCAGTAATAAACCGCGGTAAGAAAGATGGAACCTTGTATTGCTGATAGAATAAACATGCTTGGAACACCTACATTTTACCGTACAGAACACAGACACCACAAACAGGCGCATTACTGAGAGCAGAGTCTCCCAAAGGCAGTCATGGAGGTCCAAACAACATTCAGGTTCCATGCTGTCTGTAATAAAGATGCCTGTGCTGTATGTCGATGCGCCGCCCCCATGGTATGCAGATGTATCTCATGCATATTCATCAGGAACAGCATGAAAACCCGAACATGGTGCGGCCCACCAGGACCAGAGTTGGGAACCCCTGTCCAAGAGCATAGAACCACATGGGCGGAAACACCCGCACCCAACGGCCCCATTAGCCACAGCGTCCTGGAGAGGCAGGATGTAGGGCCCTGTGTGCATCTCCTAATACTAGCACTTGCATACCCTAGCAATGACACCCAAAACCAGGGAATACGGTACACAGATAGCAAAAGGTTGCTATGATAACTGGCACATAGCAATCCCTAAGGTTAGCACAAGCTGCCCAGTGTGCTGTACCATACCAACCTCTGTGATGTCTGTGGAGTGTGTGTCACGTCTGGAACCTGACAGTGTCCACCACCTTGGGAAGAGACCCCAACAGTACAGCATACCATAGCCATGCATGCACTGTGCCCAGGACTGGTGCGGTGTCCTGGGCTGCCAAAAGCCTATATTGGTGCACAATACTGGCATAGGTGTGGGGGTGTGCGTCAGTCTATCCAGTGTGTGGCGACTGCCAACACCCTCTGCAGCCCACACTGCTAGCACTGTTGCTAGTATTGGCCTGCCAATGTGCATAATGAGGAGCAAGGTACTGTGGGTATAGACGGAGAGGGCGGCCTGAGCAGGATGCACCTGCACAGGGCCCAGGGCAATGGCTGGGACATTGTAGGGCCTGCCCACCACCTACACGGACAGGGTGGCCACGGCATGTCCTGCTGGGTGGTCATGCTCACCCTGACTGTGCAGTGACCACGGCATGGCTGGGTTCCCCCATAGTGCTACATCGTGTTCTTCTGAAGTGAGATATATGGGCTCTGTCCTCTGGAGCCCTATCACTGACCCATCTGCTTGGTGGGTGTGTGCACATCCCAGGTGTGGGTGCACACGTCACCTCCAGGAACATGCACTATGGACTAGCAAGCAGGCTGTCTGCAGTTAGTATGTGTGTGGCTGGTGACTCACTTTGCTTGCTGCTGGAAGGTGTCAGATAGTGGTGTGGGGCAGCTGTGCAGTACCAGGTCTACTGTCTGTCTGTCACTGCCCAATGTATCGAGGTGTACAGATCTGCATAGACTGCCCTGGTGGGGTGTCCATTCCCCGGCAGGATTGGGGTGAATGGTCCTCTCTACTGTCACCAGTGTAGGGGGGTAAAATGTCAACCCATTATTTGGAAACCCTGTTTCCCACCCTGAGCCACAGAGGGTGGGTTGGGTGTTGGTACGTAAACCGCCTATGGGCCCAACCCCCCTTGGACCTGAAATCATGTGACCATGGCACCCACACAGTGTATGAACTATTCCAGGTGCATCATAGTCCACACGGGCAAGACGTGATGTACAGATGGACACAGGCAAATGCTAAGAGTATCTGCAGGGGGCCACCTATCACACAGAGGCACCGATGGGGACCTGTAGCATAGCCCATCGCATAAATGCCAGGTGCAGCGGAAATGGTGCTGGGCACCCCACCTCACCCTCAGGGTGAGCACAGGACCCGTCCACTGTGATGGACGGTAGCCACTCTGTGGCAGTAACACACACGGTCAGAACCCCCACCAGGCTGAGGTGCTGTGGGGTTGCACATGGTCAGGACACCCCACCAGGCCGAGGTGCTGGAGGGGGTGCATACCGCAACATGGGACCCTCTGAAGACTGCTGATCTGCATGTGCAGTGCATCATGGGTGTGGCTGGTCCAATCTAACCCTGGCAACCACAGCAGACGGTCTGTGTGGTGACCTGCAGTTCCTCTGTAGCCAGCCTGGCATGTAGCAGGAGCTATAGAGATGTAGGCCACTGGCAAATGCACTGGCTGTGCAGACAGAGGTTAGGGGTCTGTACCTACTGTGGTGATATGTGGTAGGGCAGTCTGAGGCTATTCCTTTTGTAGCAGCAGAGTGTATGCAACCAATTAATACCAGGAGTCACGTACAGAATCCAAGCCAATGGAATGTGCACAAGGCCCAGACAGAAACGAGTCCAAAGGTGACTGAGCAAGCTTGAACAGGAGCAAATTCCTTATATACATTTGCTAACAGTCTAATACACACAAGCTCTCCATTGGTGCCAATGCCCTCCTCCCCCCCCCCCCTTTATCCAACAGGGTCTCTCTCTGGGCCTTTCTCTCTATTTCCCCCTCTCAAGCCAGCTGATCAAAAGGCACATTAAAAGTGATAGATATATCCCCACATCGAGGACATCTCTAGGCAAAGGAATGTGAAAGTATCTTAATGAGAAATGTCTGAAGCAGACTGTTTTGTACAGAATCATGCAGACTCTGCAATAAGCAGACGTCTCTAACAGGCAATTCTGAGTCTTAGCAGCAATACTAAAGGGTAGGGGGTTTAAAATCAAGGCCTAACATACAGGCTCTTACAGGCCATAGCCTATCACACGTTTAGTTGGTAGCATCAATCAAAACTGTAAAACACCCTCAAGGTCTTATAATCTCAAGTGCCCACGCACGCGGCTACGCACATACCCACGCACGTACCCACGCACGTACCTACGCACATACCTACGCATGTACCTACGCACATACCAACGCACGTACCTACGCACGCAGCTACGCAGTACAAACAATTCCCGAGGAGATGGCTGCCATGTCAAGGAAGTCTGCCTTCACCATGGCAGATCTCTATCTGCTGACGGAACTATTCTGCCTCCGCCAGGATCGCCTCTTCCCTGGCTCATCCCGGAGGCAGAATCTGGCCAGAGTAAGGAGGGCCTGGGAGCGCCTCAACAGGAGGTACAACAGAGGTTCTGACTACCCACGTGAGGTAAGTGAATGGGGACAGGCACCCCAACCTAGGATGTGAAGGAGAACACCTGGTAACCAAACCACCTATCAGCCACGCACTGCCAGGGAATGTCATGTGTTGGTGTGTCCAGCTGGGAGTAACATCTGCCCCCCCTCCCAAAAAAAAAAAAAAGCACCCTGCCCCCAGGGGGTAGCTGTGACCACCACAGAGATGGAGTACCCAGTACAATGTAATGGTATATGGTGCTGTTGCAGCCTCAGTGATGTGCCCTATCCACACAACACCACAGGCCCATCAGAGAGGCCAAGAGACACACAGGGGTATGTCCCTGCCCCTGTTTGTGATCACAAGGCTCATCTATATCCCCAGGATGCATCAGGCCTCACTTCTGGGGTCTATCCCCCATCCTGGTGCTATGGTGACTGCCCCTGTTTGTGATCACAAGGCTCAACTATAGCCCCAGGATGCATCAGGTCTCACTACAGGGGTCCAACCCCCATCCTGGTGCTATGGTGACTGCCCCTGTTTGTGATCACAAGGCTCAACTATAGCCCCAGGATGCATCAGGCCTCACTTCAGGGGTCCATCCCCCATCCTGGTGCTATGGTATCTGCCCCTGTTTGTGATCACAAGGCTCAACTATAGCCCCAGGATGCAGCAGGCCTCACTTCAGGGGTCCATCCCCCATCCTGGTGCTATGGTATCTGCCCCTGTTTGTGATCACAAGGCTCAACTATATCCCCAGGATGCATCAGGCCTCACTTCAGGGGTCCAACCCCCATCCTGGTGCTATGGTATCTGCCCCTGTTTAGGAGTACAAGGCTCAACTATATCCCCAGGATGCATCAGGCCTCACTTCAGGGGTCCAACCCCCATCCTGGTGCTATGGTATCTGCCCCTGTTTGTGATCACAAGGCTCAACTATATCCCCAGGATGCATCAGGCCTCACTTCATGGGTCCATCCCCCATCCTTGTGCTATGGTGACTGCCCCTGTTTGTGATCACAAGGCTCATCTGTATCCCCAGGATGCATCAGGCCTCACTTCAGGGGTCCAACCCCCATCCTGGTGCTATGGTGACTGCCCCTGTGTAGGAGTACAAGGCTCAACTATATCCCCAGGATGCAGCAGGCCCCAAATCAGGGGTCCAACCCCCATCCTGGTGCTATGGTGACTGCCCCTGTGTAGGAGTACAAGGCTCAACTATATCCGCAGGATGCAGCAGGCCCCAAATCAGGGGTCCAACCCCCATCCTGGTGCTATGGTGACTGCCCCTGTGTAGGAGTACAAGGCTCAACTATATCCCCAGGATGCAGCAGGCCCCAAATCAGAGGTTCAACCCCCATCCTGGTGCTATGGTATCTTCCCCTGTGTAGGAGTACAAGGCTCAACTATATCCCCAGGATGCAGCAGGCCTCACTTCAGGGGTCCATCCCCCATCCTGTCAGGTGACTTCCTGTTTCCTGTTGCAGTGTGGGAGAGTGTGAGGTTGGTGCTGCCGGAGCTTCTGCTGGGGAGTAGGGCCCTGCCTGCTTGCTTGAGCCAGGATGTCGTGTCCTGGGCCGCCTCCGGCGGGAGCGGCAGCAGGCCCAGGGGCATGCCAAGCCTGGTGGGCCCCTGCCTGTCGTTTCGGAGCCTGGCTCTTCCTTGGGATCGGTGCCCCAGGAGGGGGCCCCCGGTGATCCAGGTAGGACTGCGATGGGCTGCTGGGGAGGGACCCACACGCCCAGGGGGATGGGCCAGCTGCCCCCTGGAAAGGGCCCGCTTTCTCTGTCCGGTATGGGTGTGGAGGCCAGGTGGTGGCAGGGGGAGGCCCTGGGGGGGCCCTGGAGCTCTGTTCCGAGCCGCCGGGGCAGCAGTAGTGGTGGTGGTGGGCTTCCCCCTCCGCCTCGGGTCCTGGAGGAGGCCTCTACCTCCTCTAGTGAGGATGAAGCGGAGGGGATGGACCTGTCACCTTTCCCGGGGCCCACAAGGGCTCCGGAGGAAGTGGTGGCTGCGGTGCGCATGCTTCAGGGCCTCCAGGAGGAGGCCACCCTGCTGCAGGCCCAGCTCTCCCATCTAGAGAGCATGCAGGCCCTGGTGCCTGTGGAGGGCTTGGTGGCGTACTGCCAGCAAGTCAGAACCGTAAAGCGGGCCCTGAAGGGTAAGCGCCGATGGGTGGCTTACCTGAGAGCTCAGGGATGTGGGTCCCTCACGGAGGTATACCAGCATCAGGATCGCTGGGCCGCTATCGATACCGCAGTCTGGGGGGGGCCCTCGGGGTTGGGCAGGCAGGCTGGGGCTCGCTATCCCCCTTTGGAGTTCCTGGCTGCTGAGAAGAGGGGTGGAAGAAGGATGCCGGCTTCGTGTGCTCCCCCAGCCCTTGTAACAGAAGATTCCACCTACCGGAGGGCGATCCTGAATCCTCGGAGGTCTGTTATGGACTAGGTGGATGTTGGCGCGGCGTTCCCTTCCCTGCTGCAGCCCATGCTCCAAGATGGCGCCTCGGCGTTTGGGGGCATGGTTTCGGCCTGCCCTGCACCTCCGGAGGTTGCTGTGCCTGTTCCTGTGGTGGCACGGATGAACTCGACGGTTTCCAGCATGGTGACTGTGGCTGGAGAGCAGAGGAGAAGCGGCGCTGATTCCTGCCCTTGGCAGGCTTTTTCGCCGCATTTTGGAGCCCCTCCTACGCTGTCCTCCGATGCTGGGATTTCCCAAGATGGCTGCCGGGCTGCTGCCGACAGTGACGTCACTCCGTCGGACGTCAGCTTCTTGATAGCCAACCAGGAGAGGGCTTCCCCTGCAGAGGAGGTGTTTCCCGGGCTTCCCCAAGCCCCAACTCGTCATCAAGATGGCCGCCGGAGTGGCAGTGATGTCACTTCCGGGTCGGCCCGGAAGTGTGGTGCCGGAGCGGTTTCGGCTGTGGCTGCTGTTTCTGCCGTGCGGAGGGGGTCTCCTGAAGCCTTCACCGGGCTCCCCCGAGGCTCCGGAGGTGGGCTTTCGCCTCGGGGGAGTGAAGACTGTCGGCTGTCTTCTGCCTCGCGGCAGCATCGGGGAGCAGAGATCTCCAATCAAGATCCCTGTCAGCTGCTTTCTGCCTCGCGGCAGCATCGGGGAGGGAAGGTCTTCAGTCAAGATGACTGTCTTCCCTCTCTGAATGCCTGCCCTGCTGCTCTGCTTGGGTCGGGGGCTAGGGGGGAGGGTTTGCCTCGGGATACCCCCCATCGGGTTGATCTCCCGGCTCCTCGGAGGCTGCAACCTGGCAGGGATTTGCAGGGGGAGGATTTGTGTCAGGGAAATTTCTTGTTGTCTGCATCCTTGTCGGGGGGCCGGAGAGGTCATCCTGTGTCCTCTTTGATGCCTGCCATGGGAGAGCAGGCTGCATGTCTGGGGGGATGCGACCAGTCCCTGCAGGGGTCTCTGCAGTTGGGGCTGTTTGGTTCTGCTGTGTCTGGTGCTGCAGGGGGGTTTGAGAGTGGCTCGGCTCATGGGACAGGAGTCCCTGCTGGAGCCAGGACTGGTGAGCATCTCGTCCAAACACAGGACCAACCGAGGCAGCTGCAGTCTGGGTCCGCTGGGGGCACTGGAGGCCAGGTAAGCCTTGGGGAAGTGGGGGGGGGAAGCGGGGAGGGGGGAGGGGGGGAGGGGGGCCCTGCCTTGCTCCGGGGGGCCCCCGGGGACCCAGTGGAGGGGGGGTGTCCAGCAGCGTTGCCTTGGAGGGGGTGGATGGGCTTCTGCAGGTGAGTCAGGGTCCTGTTTTGGATGGGGAGGTGACTCCGCAGGCACAACCGGTGCTAGAGCTGCATGGTGGGGGGGTGGAGGCCTCTGGTGGGTCTGCGGGTATGGAGGTGGTGGGGGGGGCCGAGGAGGTTGACGGTCACCCAGGGGACGTCGGTGAAGAGAAATGTGGGGGAGGGGGAGGGACTGCGGTCTTTCCTGTGGTGGTGGGGGAAACCCAGGTTGCGGCCTCGGGATTGGGAGGGGGGGTCGGGGATGGTGGGGGGATTGTGGGCCTGGAGGGACTTACTGAGGAAGAGCTCCAGACTGCCTTGCTGTTGGCCTTGGGCAGTCCTGATGAGCAGGAGGGAGCAGCTAGGGCTTTCCAAATAGAAAGGTTGTTGGAATCCCGGCAGGGGGCCTTGGGTGAGGGGGGGACACGAGGGGGGTCACAGAGGGTGGGGTCTGGGAGTATCCCTGATTTGGCTTTGGCCCCGTTGGTGGTCCCCAGCCCCACCGACTCGCAGTTGTTGGGGGTTGGGGATCCCGGGATATCGCAGGGGTCTTCCCAGCGGCCAAACTCCCGGGCCTCAGGGTCGCAGGGGTCGGTGGGGGGTTCTGCTGCTCCTCTGGCAGGGCCTTCCCGTACGTTTGCGGAGGCCCTTCGGGGGCCTGTGGGGTCTGCTCCTGTGGGAGGGGGTGGGGGGGTTCCTCATCGGAGGGGTTCTTCTGGGGGGGAGGGGGGTGGGGGTGGATTGCGTGGAGGGGGGGGTGAGACCAGGCGCCGCAACGTGGCACAGATCCGGTGGGCCGGGGAGGGGCCCCCTCCGGCCAGGGAGGAGGTCCTCAGGATGGTCCTTGGGCTGGGGTTTCTCCCAGGGGACTTGTACGCCTTCATCCACATGAGCGGGGGCTGGAGGTCTTCTGGGACAAATACCAGCAGCAGAGGAGGCAGGGGGGGTGGGTCAACTTTCGCGTTGTGCCTGTCTCTCGCCAGGGGGCGGTACCTGTGACCATCCTGGTGAGGAATGAGTCGCTCCCGGGGCAGGACATCCAGTTTTGGTTGTCGTGTCATGCGGTGCTTCTCGCACCCCTGGTTAAGGGCGCTGGGCCCCTAGGGGCGTGGGACGGGTCGTGGAAGGGTAGGATCCGTTTGCGTGAGGTGGGTAATGTCGTGCAGCACGTGCCCTCGGCCGCTTTCCTCGGTCGGGATCGCATCTTGTGCTATTACCCCGGGCAACCTCGCGAGTGTCACCGCTGTGGCTCATTCTGCCATCTGAGCATGAACTGTCCCGAGCAGGTCTGCACTCGTTGTGGTGGACGGGGTCATGCCTCGGCCGGGTGTTTGCTCATCCGGTGCAACCTTTGTGGGGAATTGGGCCACCCCTTTGCCCGCTGCCCCTCCGCATCACACAATGGACCGGGGGGGGGATGCCGTCACCCTATCTCGGGCTCCTGTGAGGGAGGAGGTGGTGGAGGTCCCTCTCCCTCAGGAGGTGTCCGGGAGCCCTAAGGTAAAGGGGGCCACTGAGCCGAGGGAGCCACCCGGGGGAGGGGATTTGGGTAGGTTGGAGGAGAGGGTTGATGTGGTGGAGGTGGCTGTTGCACGTCAGGATAGGGGGTTGCGGGTGGTGCCGCCTGAGGAATGGACTACTGTCCCTTCTAAGGGTGGCAAGTCCAAGAGGAAGAAACAGGAGACCTCCCCATTGTTGGAGGTAGAGCCCGTGTCAGACGTCAACCGTTTCGTCTTCTTGGCTACTGATGTGGCTGAGGTGGATGAGGGCTTGCCTGTGGAGGCAGGGCTTCCTGTGCGGCGTTCGGTGCGGTTAGCGGCGGAGGCAGCCCCTCTTCCTCAGCGGCGGCCTCAGAAAATTTCGAAGGCACGCCGCGGTCAGGGTCCGCCTAAGAGTGTGGATACTGGCACCTGGCTTCCGGTAGTGGCCCTGGAGAAGCTGCCGGAACGGGTGAGGGAGGACGGGCTTTTGCCTCAGCAGTTGGGTGTTGGGCCTTCGCAGGAGCCCCCTGTTGACCCGGCCGTCCTGGCCTCCCCCGCAGGGGTGGGCACTGTTATGTTGTCTCAGTCTCTGTCTGGGGATGGGGAGGGGGCGGCGGCACTGGTGGTGGACCCCACGGAGGAGGTCATTCCTCCGACCCCTGACCTGTTTTTGCCCCCTCATTCCGTGGGGACTGGACTTGCCCTCGCGACAGCTTTGCAAGGTGGTCCCGAGGGCACTAGCACCCACTGGGGTGATAGGGTCAAACAGGAGGACGGGGAGATCCTCGAGGTGGTCGACGTGGACCCTGACGAGCCGTTCCAGCTTGCAGGCTTGTCCTGCAAGTGGGATTCTGTGGATCCCGGGGTTGGGGAGAAGAGGAGGAAGGGGACACGGCACTCGAAATAGGTATGGCGGGCACTCCTGCGTTCTCGTGCGCCACTATCAACGTGGCCAGTATTTTGACGGACCAGGCGCGGGCTGCGGCCTATGATTTTCTTTCCACGAGTGGGCTGGATGTCATTTTTGTGCAGGAGACCAGGCTCACCTCGCTCGCTAGCCTTCATCGGGCGAAGCGGGAGTGGAGGTGGGGTCCTTCGTACTGGTCCCTTGCGGCCCAGCACTACGCAGGAGTGGCGGTTTTGTTCACGTCTCACCGATTTCAAGTGCAGTATGTGTGGGAACTGGAGCAGGGCCGGTGCTTGTTCTTAGACGGCTACTGTGGGCCTCACCGGTTTCGTTTTGTGGTGGTCTATGGCCCCCAGTCTAGGTGGGAGCGGAAGGCCCTTTTCGGGGTCATTCGCCCTTACTTACACACCTCTCGTTTGGTGGTTCTGGCAGGGGATTTTAACACCACCACCCTGCGTCAGGACCGAGGGGGGAGCATTGCCCTCCGCATTACGATGGTCATTTTTTGGCTGAGGTGACCTGGACGGCTGATCTGGCGGATGTTTTCCACCGGGCTTTTCCACGGTCGCCGGGTTTCACCTATTCCCGGGGGGCCTGCAGGAGTCGTATCGATCGGATATATGTGAGTGCTCGGGTGGAGTGTTCCCCGCCGCAGCTGCAGGCGGTTGACTTTTCGGATCATTGCATCCTCTCCGTGTCCTTCCTGGGCCACGAGGAGCTCAGCAGGGGTCCTGGCCTGTGGCGACTGAATGTGCAGTTGTTAGCTACATCAGAGGTGGTCCAGGAGTTCTTGGCCTTTCTCGCAGACCAGGAGACCCTGTTGGGCATTTTTCCTTCCCGTGGCGCTTGGTGGGATGAGGTGAAGATGCGTGCCCGCGAACTCTTCCGCTCCCGGGGCACCTCCATTGCTCGGTCCCGCTACCTCACTTATACTGTCCTCCGGAGGTCGCTGGATCGTTTGGTGTCTCGAGGGGCAGTGCGGGAGGAGGTGGAGGAGGTGCGTGTCCAGCTCCGTGGCCTGCTTTACGATCGCCACGCCTCCCTTTGCTTCGAGGGGACAGCCGGTAGGGTCTCCCTCCCAGACCCCTTCCAAACTTGCAGGGAGAGGGTTCAGCGTCGGGAGGTGATGGCCCTACGGGGCGCGGACGGCACCTTTCACACCTCTCAGGAGGACCTTTTACGTATGGTGGGGGAATACTTCTCGGACCTGTTTGGGGACCGTCCCGTAGACCTCACACGTATCCGCGAGTATTTGGGCCTTCCCCCGGTGTATTCGGCTGCGGTTCAGGCGCAGGTCGATGCACTGGCTGCTCCGATTCAGCAGGTGGAGGTAGAGAGGGAGATTCGTGCCATGCCGTTGGGGAAGGTGCCTGGGCGCGATGGGCTCCCGGTGGAGTTCTATCGTACTTTCATCGCCCAGCTGGCCCCCTTCCTGACCTCCCTGTTTCAGGAGATCATGGATACGGGGTTTCTCCCGCGGTCATTTCGCGAGTCTGTCCTGTTGCTGCTCTCCAAGGGGACGGACGATAGCTCTTTGGACTGTTGGCGGCCGCTCTCTCTGTTGAACGCGGACCGGAAAATCCTGGCCAAGTGTTTGGCCAACCGACTGGTGGAGGTGTCGGGTGTTTTGCTGTCACCTTCCCAGTATTGTTCGGTTCAGGGGAGAGGGGTTCTGGACGCCGCTGCCACGGTTCGGGAGATGGTCGAGAGAGGCCGGTCTGTTCAACGGGACCACTGGTTTGTCTCCTTGGATCAGTCCAAGGCTTTTGACCGGGTCAATCACCGGTACCTGTGGGTGGTGCTTCAGTACTTCGGCCTCCCCGCAGGTTTCCTCTTCGTCTTGCAGGTGCTGTACCGAGGGGGGGGGGTGAGCTTCCCGTTTATCAACGGGTGGCTCGGACGGCCTTTTTGTGTCACCTCGGGGGTGCGGCAGGGGTGCCCTTTGAGCCCCCTGCTGTATGTTTTCTCCCTCGACGCCTTCCTCAGGAGATTGTCCTCGGGTGGGTTGTGGGGCCTGGAGGCGCCTGGTGCGTCTCCAGTGTCTGTCGTGGCCTACGCTGACGATATCTCAGTTTACGTGGACGGCACCGAGGGGGTGGAGGCCCTGCGGGAGGCCGTGGAGGAGTACTCGGAGGTAGCCCACTCTGTTGTTAACCACAGCAAGTGCCAGACGCTGTGGTTGGGACCCTCGGAGACCTCCCCGCCTTCCTGCGCCCCCTTTCCTCCTCCGGTGGGGGAGATCCGCGTTTTGGGCCTCGTCTTTGGATCAGAGGACTGTGCGGTGTCCAATTGGGATCGTTGTGTTGAGACTGCACGGTGTCGGGTGCTGCGGTGGAGGGGGCGGAGGTATACGTTTGAGGAGAAGGTCACCCTCCTCAAGACGTTTCTGCTTCCCCTCTTTCTGCACGTAGCCACGGTCTTCGTTCTTCCGTCGTCCTGTCAGGCGGCTGTCTGTGCTGTCTTTTTCTGTTTTTTGTGGGGTAACCGCATGAACCCTGTCCAGCGCAACATTGTTTGCCTGGGCCGGGAGCAGGGCGGTTTGGGTATGTTGCTCCCCCTTGTCTTTTTATCCGTCTTGTCTGTGGCGTTTCACCTGAATCGCATATGGGAGGGGGGTGGGGTTTGGTGGGTGGCCTCCTACCGGGCATGGTTTTCTCGATTCTGGGAGCAGTGGAAGGGGGCGTCCTCGGTCCCACGTGTGCGTCGGAGCAGGGAACAGGCCCCATCGTATGTTTTTCAGATGGTGGGGCTCATTCGGCGGTGGGGGGTGACCGACCCGCTCGCCCAAGCTCAAGGGCGGAAAGGCTTGTATCGGATGGTTCTCGCCTCCCAATTTCAACCACGGTGGGCCCTGTGGGACTGTCCAGCGGATGCGATGCAGCAGGGCCTTCAGCAGTTGAACTCCCCTCGGCTGCTGAAGAAAGTTCGGGATGTGGCCTGGTTGTCTTTCCACGAGCGTTTGTACGTGAGGGACAACCTCAAGTACAGGTCACAGGCCGAGCGGAACTGTCCGAGGGCGGGTTGTGAAGAGCAGCCGGAGACCATGGAACATTTCCTCCGGCAGTGCCCTTATAATGTCGAGGCCTGCCGGTTGGTGTCCGCTGCTCTTCACCTGCCCGATCTTTCCCTCCTCACGTATGCGGAGTGGGTGTATGGGGCCTGGTCCTTTCCCCCAAGGCAGGACTCCGGGACCCTCTACCTTGTCACGGCCGTAGTGCGCTACCACCTGTGGCGTGCGTGCGGTTATGCCTCGGCCCGGGGGTTGGTCCTGCCCCTCGACGAGGTGGTGCGGGACATTCTGGAGGACGTGTCCGGCATGGCGCAACGCAAAAGGAGGGTGGTTGAGGCCCATCGTTGGGAGCGTCTGTGGCGTCACCTCACCCTCCGTCCTCCGTGAATCCGGGAGTGGGAGGGAGTAGGATAGGTCATTCTTAGTTCCCTGGGGGGGGGGGGGGATAGGGATGGGGAGTCCTTATGATCCGTGGGGGGGGGGGGTTGTAACAGCTGGCCGTTCCTCCTGCGTGCATCCTGCTCCACCATTCAGCATCACCGAGGTTTTGTTGTTTTTGTTTTGGTTGCGTTTCTATTGTTTCATTATATTGCTTTGATTACTGTTTGTGGGTTTTGGTTGGGAAATGGGCCAGGGGATGCCTTTTTGTTTCTTTTGTTTGTGTGGGGTTGGTGTGTTTCATTTGGGGTGGGTGGTATGTGTGGGGAGGGGGTTCTTGGGTGGGTTTGGGGTGGGGGATGGGGGTTTTACTATGTCTTGTGGGACTGCTGTGGGGGATGTTTTTGGGGGGATGTGGGTGGGGTGGGGGTTTGTGGGGATTTTCATATGTTTGTATGGGAATGTGTTGGGCATTGTTGGGGGGTGGGTGTTCGGTTGGGATGATAATGTTATCCTGTGTATTGTTGCTGCTTTGTTTCGTTGGGTTGGGTGGGGGTTCTGCGGCAGTGGACATTTGCATGGACAGTGCTGAGCTTTGCTTTTGTTGGGGTGGGTGGGGGTTCTGGGGCAGCTGGACATTATGAACTCGGACATTGCTGCATTTTGCTTTTGTTGGGGGGGGTGGGGTTTTGGGGGAGCTGGGACTTATGGACATTAGTTTTTCTTTGTTTGTTCATTGGACTTCTATTGGACATTGTTGTGTTGCCGTTAGGGGGGTTGGGCACGGAGGGATGTTTTTGCCGGGTGTGGTGGTGGGTTGGGGTGGGTCACGGGGAGGGGGGTCGGTTCCTTGTCTGTGCTTTGTCGGGGTGGGTGGGGGTTTTTGGGGGGTCTGGGACTGTTTTGGGTTTGTCTGTTTTTCATTTGCTTTTGTATTTGTTGCATGTTTACCATTAAAAATTTCCCCCATCCTGGTGCTATGGTGACTGCCCCTGTTTGTGATCACAAGGCTCAACTATATCCCCAGGATGCAGCAGGCCCCAAATCAGGGGTCCAACCCCCATCCTGGTGCTATGGTGACTGCCCCTGTGTAGGAGTACAAGGCTCAACTATATCCCCAGGATGCAGCAGGCCCCAAATCAGGGGTCCAACCCCCATCCTGGTGCTATGGTGACTGCCCCTGTGTAGGAGTACAAGGCTCAACTATATCCCCAGGATGCAGCAGGCCCCAAATCAGGGGCCCAACCCCCATCCTGGTGCTATGGTGACTGCCTCTGTGTAGGAGTACAAGGCTCAACTATATCCCCAGGATGCAGCAGGCCCCCAAATCAGGGGTCCAACCCCCATCCTGGTGCTATGGTGACTGCCCCTGTGTAGGAGTACAAGGCTCAACTATATCCCCAGGATGCAGCAGGCCTCACCTCAGGGGTCCAACTCCCATCCTGGTGCTATGGTGACTGCCCCTGTTTGTGATCACAAGGCTCAACTATATCCCCAGGATGCAGCAGGCCCCAAATCAGGGGTCCAACCCCCATCCTGGCGCTATGGTAACTGCCCCTGTCTGTGCTCACAAGGCTCAACTATAGCCCCAGGATGCTGTAGGGAGCACTGCAGAGGCCCACTTCCCATCCCGGCATTGGCTGATGGGCACTGGCAGATGTGTGGAGGTGGCCCACAGAGGTGTGCTGTGTCTGCGTCGCAGGGGCCCACACACAGGGCACATAGGGTCCAAGCCAGACATGCGTTGGCGCAGTGCACACATGGGGGTGGCCCTGGCAAAAGCATGGGGCATGAATGTATCACACAATAGGGGCAGGCACCTGTTGCACACAGAGATATATGTGTAGCGTCAGAGGCCCCTAAAGGGTTGGTGTCTGCTAATGTCAATGTGTGTTGTCAACTCGACAGGTGAAGGACCTGCGGAAGAAGGCCCGGAAGATAAGGGCGAGGTATCCACACTTCGTAGCACATGTCCAGCGGGAACGGATGGCCCAACGGGATGGTGAGTGATGTGACATGGCCCTGTGGGGCAATGGCTGGCAGATCCACAGGACGCATGTGACTTCCTTGGCTGATGTGTGACCATGGAGATGATACGTGTTCCCCTCTCCCACAGCGGATGCACGTGCTGCTGTGGAGCCAGCAGGTCCGGAGGAGGTGGATGTCGCAGCGGGGCTGGAGGAGGCACACGGCGATGTTGGCCAGGAGGAGGACAACGGCCCGGAGCCCATGTCAGAATACAACGGCGGGGGGGCTGATGAGGAGGGTGCCGCAGCCTACACCGAGGGGGAGGAGGAGGATGGGGAGGAGGAGGGGGAGGTGGGAGCGGGGGAGGTGGAGGTGGAGGGGGTGGTGGGAGCGGGGGAGGAGGGGGAAGTGGGAGTGGGGGAGGCAGGGGAGGAGGCAGAGGGGCGGGGGGAGGAGGGGCGGGTAGGGGAAGAGGGGAAGGAGGTGGGTTCTGCGGTGGGGAGCCAGGGGCCAGAGGGGGACCAGGTGGGAGGGGTGGGGGTGGAGCAGGTGGGGGCCGGGGGGGAAGGGGATGGGGTGGGGGCGGGGATGGGGATGGCGGCTGTGGCAAGTCCCCATCGGCACAGGCTGTCACAGGGCAACAGGGGCACCAGCTACCTGCCCTATGATGCCGGCGATGCACCCCTCCTGGACGTGTGCCTGCCACACATAGCCGCTGCCAGGCACACCATGCATGCAGCCACACAGACAAGGGGAGATGTGTGTCTGTGCGGCTGCATGTGCGGCCTGTGCCTGGCTGTGGCTGTGCTTGCCCAGGCGCACGCCCAGAGGCAGCACGCTCTCATCATGGGGCAGGTACTGGCGACCCTGACCGTGGTGGCTGACCGGCTGCACGTGCTGGAGGAGCACGTCGCCGGTGGCGCACCTGGCCAGCCACCATGTGACGGGGTCCCCGGGGTGTGTAGTGTGGGGATATGCATGGCACACCCACCCTGTTACGGCCCGTGCCATGCCCTGCCACAAACAACAGGGACAGGGATGACTGGGTCCCACAAATGTCACCATGGGCATCCATGTCCATAGTGGGCAGCATAAATAAAGTTGTACATATATTGCACATACCTATGGTGGCCAGATGTCCCTCATTGCTATGTGTCAGTGTTGTGTGAATGACACATGTGAGCACCCACATGCGTGTCTGTGTGCACTACAATGGGAGGATGCAGGGTACTGTACTCATGTCAGGGGTGGGGTGATATTACGGGCATCACATGGGGTAGTGCCACACGGACAAACCCACACACGTGACACAGTGGGTATGGGGCAGCTGTGGTGGACCATGCAAGGGTATGGGCAGCAGTGGCGATGGGTACAGACCAGGGTGGACGCTGACATGGTCAAAGCAAGGGGGCTAATGGACACAGGGGCGGGCAGTGCACATGGCTAGGGGTGGACTGAGTGGCCATGGCCGCAGGGGGACAGGGGATGGGTGGCATATATGGGGCATGGGGGGGGGGGCCAGATCTCCACAGGTGTGGCTGGACATGCGCATATGGTGAGGGTGCCAGGATGTACCTGGGGCCTGGGGTGAGCGTGTTGTTGTGGCGGCATGCAGCGTGGAAAGCTATGCAGGATCCACAGTGCACCTATCACAGTCCTGTAGACCTTGGCCCTATGTGGCGGGGGTGCTGTGGCCCAGAAACGCAGTATGCATCTGCCCATGTCCATCAGTAGTGTCCAGGCGTCTCAGGGTTTGGGCCGGCGGGGTGGGGGCACCTCCATGGCACACAGTGCAATGAGCTATGCACGGTGGTATATCTAGTACCGGCAGTGCCCACAAGTGTGATACCAGGGTTGGGCATGGAAACATAGCAACATAGCAACATATACATATGACGACAGGGAACGACTACTTGCCCTATCTAGTCCGTCCATCCCGAACAACTACAACGGCCCCCTCTCTACCTTTTAGCAATCCTCTGTGTCTGTCCCATGCTTTAGTGAAGTCAGTTACTGTCCGCATCTCCCCCACCTCAACTGGGGTACTATTCCACGGATCCACTACCCCCTCCGTAAGGAGAAATCCACGCAAAGCACACCTGAAGCTATCTCCCACCAGCCTCAACCCATGTCCCCTCCTAGTGGAACCTGCTCTCAATGGAATTAGGCTCCCTCCCTGAACAGGTATGCCACGGAGGTATGTAAACATCTCAATCATGTCACCTCTATCCCGCTAGTCTTATAAGGGGAACATCTTACGATCCATCAGTCTGTGCCATATGCCGTATAATGAGGACCAAGAATCATTTTAGTGGCCACCTTCTGCACCGACCCCATCCTGGTCACATCCTTTTGAAGGTGCCATTTCCAGAATTGAACACAATACTCCAAATGGGGTCGCAACAAAGGCCTATAGGGAGGCATGATCACCCCTTTGTTACTGTTGGTCATCCCTCTCCATATGCACCCAAGCATCCCCCTAGCCATTGCCGTTGCAGTCTCTACCTGTTGAGCTACCTTGAGATCAGCAGACACAACCACACTTAGGCCCCATTCTTCGTCCGTGGACAAACGTACCTTACCCCCCATACAGTATTGCTCCTTTGGATTGCTTCAGCCCAATTGCATGACCTCACATTTGTCAACATGAAACCCCAGCTGCAAAATCCTAGACCATTCCTCACGCTTAGCTAGATCCCACCTAATGTTATCCACCCCTCCCTGGGTTCCCACCCTATTGCAGGGTGTGTTATCATCCGCACAGAGGCAAGCCGTACCTGAACACCCTTGCGCTATAGCATCAACACAGATGTTACATATAAGCGGAGCAGGGACAGCTCCCTGGGGCACCCCACTGACAACATCCTACTCCTCAGGGCGAACACCATGTACATGTACCCTTTGTCGCCCCCCACCCAACCAACCTCTAACCCAAGCAGTAGCGTTAGGGTCCACCCCTAGGGTGACCAGTCTGTGTATATGTCGCCCATGAGGAACATTGTCAAGGGCGTTACTGACATCTACATACACCACATCCAGGGCTCTTCCTCGGTCCGACTCCCTGGTCACCCAGTCAAGGATGGCAATCACGTGTCTGACAGGATCTGCCTCTGGTGAATCCATGCTGCCTCTGATCCTGTAATCTGCTGGATCCCAGACGCCTCAATATATGCTCCCCCAGCAGCGTGGCCAATAATGTACTCACCACCACAGTTAAACTAACCAGCCTGTAGTCTCCAACCACATCCTTACGTCCGCCCCTGTGTAACGGCACCACATGAGCCTCTCTCCAGTCCTTTGGCACCACACCCGACTACAACGAGGCAGTGACACAGTCAGTGAGTGGAGCTGCTGGAACATCCACAGGGCCCCTTAGTATTCACGGGTGTATCCCATCCAGTTCCATCGCTTCGTGTACATTAGACTGAGATAGTTTCACACGAACAGAGTTGTCTGTGGATTGCTCAGGATGTCCTTTGCTGCTGTCCATATTTGAGGGTGTGGGCTGAGGTTCTGCCCCTGGTTCGCCATCTGTGAACACAGAACAAACATATTCATTAGGCTATACCGCTGTAGTCCCATCAGCTTCCACATATCCCTCCCCTGCACCCCTGAGTCTGACAATACCACTCTTGCCCTTCCCTCCTCACTAATATATCTGGATAATGTCATATCCCCCCATCCTCTTGCATTGGCTATTTCCCCATCCGTTGGACTCTGCGCCCTCTTGGCTACTGTGCTAGCTGCCCCAGGTGTTTCCAAATACTAACATGTGGACAGGTCAGACAGCATGCACATGTCAACAGACGTAGTGGCAGGGACACCTAACAGAGGCAAGAGGGAGGGCAGAGTGACAGGGAACCCACCCTTGTATGGGGTCCCCTCTCACCGAAGCAGGGTAGGAGGGACACAAACACCACCAGGGATCAGACGTCTCCCACTGGGCCCATATTGCATGGTCCCCCTGGTGGGGTGAAGGGGGAGGTCACAGAGGCCACAGCCTCTTAGGCAGGGAATGCAGCAGGTACACAGGTGCAAGAGGGCAGGCAGGGTCCCATCACCTGGGTGTGGAGCGGTGGGGGCTAGAGCCCCGGATGTAGAAACCGAGGCCAGTATATGGATGGAACGGCCAAGGTGGGAGCCAAGCTGAAGGCAGGGGCAGCAGCAGGGGAGATGGGGAAGCAGGACGCCAGAATGCTCCAAGCCGAAGCACAACTGCAGGCTGGAGGGGTTTGACAAGTGCAGGGGAGAGAAAGGCATAGGGCACCTGGGAGGGGAGACTGCGTTATGGGATCTAGGACGTGTACAGGAGGGTTGGCAGCCAGGCACAGGGGGGTAACCAGGACAGCCTAGGGGAATGGGAGCTGGTGACAGTGTGAAGGACAGAGAGCCTGCACCTATGCAGCTGCGTGAGCCTGAGGTACACCTGACAGGTGATGCCACCCCAATGGACTGTTCCGTGGGCAAAGCCCATCAACCTGAGGAATAGGGATGAGACAAGCTATTCCTGAGGGAGGGTGTACCAGGGAGGGGAACCCATAGTTCCCAGGCCGAGTGGCCCTGAATCCCTCCTGTTGCTGGGGGGAGGGTCATTGGGACCAGGGCATACAACCAGAATCTGAGATGGCCTGTCAAGCACCTTCTGCAGGAATGGGGACACTGGGGTGGGAATGTAGCCTTTGTCACGGAGATGTACCCTACCCTGCATTGTGTCTGTGGTGTAGAGTTATCTGAAGCTGAAGGGCGGCTGTGCTAATATGGCCACTGAATGTACGTCTGGGTTTCTGCTTCGGCCAGCACCGCTACCAGGAGAGTGACCTATCCCTGCTGCTGCAAACCTGTGTACCCTGCAATATGGGGATTCATTAAACAGACATTGCTGGTTATCTGACAGGCTCCGAGGAATACTCTGTTCACCAGACACTGTCACAAATATGTATGTCTGTATGTGGTGAAACTGCACCATTGGGTATCATACATATCTGTCAGCTGCCTTACTCCTCGGAGCCCACCTACATGCTTATTGTGTGATGCACACATACAGCCAAGCATGGCCTATGTCCCCCAGATGGCCCAACAGGGGGATAGTTGTGGAAAGCTCGGAGACGAGGGCAGCAGAGGGTTCCCATAGGGACACACGCCCCTCCAAGCCAGGGGTGAGGGGTGCCGGTGTGGCAATGTACAGGGTCCGATGTCCATCCGATGTGCTGTGGGGGACACTGCACCGGGATGTATCCGTGACCACCCCAACATGCCCCCAGCGGCTGCTGTTGGGGACAAGTGGGGTGGAGGGGGTGGGAGGAGGGGGGGAGGGGGGACCATGCACACTGGTGGGGCTGGGGGCAGCGGGGTGCTGTGTGCTGGCAGGTGGCTGTGCCATGGCAGGTGGGGCAACCCATGGTGGCCACAGCTGGGTTGGTGGGGACACAGGCTGGCTGCATAAGTGGCATGGGGTTGACCCCTGGGGCAGACACGGGTAGGGCTGTGCATAACATGGCCCCCCACAAGCAACACAGGGCACATGTCATCAGGTTCAGCTGCATATGCACCCATTTATTTGGCATGCCCTTGGCCACGCCTTGTGCGGCCCCTCCCACCCCGTGGTGCAGATGGCATGCCCGGCGCAGATGCTGCTGCTGCTTCCACTGCTGCTGGTGGTGGTGGTGGCAGTGACCCCTGCAGTCCTGTGGGGGCCCCCCTGCCTGCCACTAGGAGCTCCAGGTTTGCGCTATGGCATGTGCTGAGGTCGCCAGGTCGTCCAGCCATGCCGTCATCCTTGACATTGCGTGTCGCATGTGGCGTGTATCACGCCTTTGCCTCTGCTGCTTGTGGGCAGGATGGGGGGGCAGGATGTGCACTGTGAGACAGGGAACCATCTGCCAGCTGTACATAGGCATACACACACCAATGCAGTTGGCCACTCACCCTCAGCATCCCTCTGTGCCACCTGGGAGTGTTCCCGCATCTCCCCAATGACCCCTGTGATGGCGGACATCGCCTCCTGCCTTTCCCGATGTGAGTCAGCTGTGGACACTTCCGGTGGCGTGCTGACCTCTGCCTGCCATAGGCCCTGCCCGCTGTCCTCCTCCAGGGGTGGGGCTTGACCCCCCGTTCCCACTGCTGTGACCCCCATCGGCGGCACCTCTGGCACAGCGTCCTCAATGTACCCTGGCCCAGGGTCAGTGTGTTCGTCCACCTCCTCTGCCACCTCAATGGAGTAAATGTCACCTGTAGGGTGAAATGATACATAGGTTAGGTAGGGTGTGGCTGCCTGTCCGCCCACGTTGCACCCCCCTACATATGCATTGTGTGGGGTGCAGGGCACCCTGGTCGGTGTGATGCAACCAAGGCTACAGAGGTGTGGACATAGAGGCCACCTGTGCGTGGGTGTGAGTTGTACCGTCCCATTTCCGTGTTCCCGGTGCCTGTGGTGACCCACTCATGGCTGCTGGTATGTGGTACTGTGGGCACCCCACATGGTCTGGTGTGGCTGCTGTGGCAGGGCCGGTGTGCTGTTTCAATGGAGCCGGGGACGGGCATGCCTTGTGGCGGTGGGGATATGTGGGCATGGTTGCATGGGCAGGGTGGGACCAACCTGTGGCAGTGAGACTGTTGGCAGCCTGTGGGTGGCAGCATGTGGCTGGCACATGCATGTGGGTGGGCCAGGTGGGCTAGGTCAGGGCCCCTGTGCCCCCCCAGCAGCATCCCAGTCCTGCTGGTGCCCCCAGTGGCCTGCACTACCAGGGCCCCCTTTCCCCCTGCATGCTGCCTCGTGCCCCATGCACCCCAGCACCACCTGCGTCCCTGCAACCACTGCCCATGGCAGGCACAGATGCAGTGCGCCTCCCTGTCGCCTGCGTTGTTACCCATGTGGCCCTGCTGTCCTCGCCATCCCTGCACTGTGTCCCCACAACACATTGTCAAGCTCTGCTGCTACCATGGGCCTGTCCCCCTTGCCCCCGCACTCATCCACTGTGCTGTGCTGCCCCCTGCCCTCCGTCAACACCTACCCCCCCCCCCCCACTGGGCTGTGCACCTACAGCTGCCCCTGTGATGGCCCACCCCTAGACCTTGTGTCAGAGTCACCCCCTGGAACTCCGTCAGCCATGTACTGCCCCTCCACCCCCCAGCCAGCCATGTACAAGTGTGTATATGATCCCCACCAGTACAGCTCACTCAGACCTACCGGCACTTGGGTGCACCGTGTCCAATGCAGGAGGCAGGCCATGTATGTAGATGAGCCCGAGTCGGTCTGCCAGGCGCTGCTCAAGCTCCGTCAGGTTGGCCATCTGTGCTGGGCCCCCTCCAGTGCCCTGTGCTCCACGTTGCTCCCTGTTCAGCTCCATCCTGATGTTTCATTTTATATCACAATACCTCTTCCTGAGGCTTTCAGTGTCACGATGGGGTCCCCCTGCTGCCGCCACCGCTGCCTGCACCTCAGCCTATGCCCTGGTGCGTGTGGCACTGGTTGTGGTTGCGCTCTGCTGACCAAACAGCACCTCAAAGTGTTCAAGGATGCTGGCCCGGAGTAGGTCATTTTCCTCCTGGGTAAACCTCACCACCCTTTTTCTGGCCTCCTCTGCCACAGGGGTCCTGCGGCGCTTCTGCCCTGGCGCAACAGTGGCCTGTTGGCCGGGGTGGTGAGGAGCCCCAGATGGCCCTGGCCTTTTGCTATCCTCCTCGCCAGCGGGTGTGGGCACTGGTGGCTGTGCACTGTGCCCCTCTGCAGCTCCCTGGTTTCCCCCATCGCTATCAGCCATGCTGTGCTTGGGTATGTGCTGGGTATGTGCTGAGATGTTTTGCATTCCAAACCTGCTATATTTATCTGTGTACCTTGGACGTGGTTCTACGCGCCTTACGCCACGCGTTGCACTTCCGCACGCATTCACGTGTCGTTGAGCTGACGTATCCTACGTGCGTTACTATAGGCAGAACGCAGCATTTTACACTCACTGTCCTAGGATCCTTCCATATTGGCAAGGTTGGTGTGCACTTCACCATACACGCGCCCATTGGCTTCCATCGTGAGTCCTGCTGCATACAAGCACGTTGATCTTGCCGTCATTGTTTGCTGTGTGCGGGCGCGTTCCCACGCGCGTATGAGGATCCTGCAATATGTGTCGCACACAATATGTCACACGTACGTGCCACACTACGTCAATGCGCGTGGGTATGCGTCGTGCGTTCCAGTCGCACCTAGGTCTCTGGGTGAGGTGCAAGATGTAGGACGCCGTATATTTGCACCGTGCTGCATCAGGAGGACACGCCACCCCCTTCCCCCGCTGGCATCCAACATGTGCGATCACATACATCCATGTAGGTGGGTGCATTGTGGGGATGCGCGTTCCCACGTGCGCTGCATCACTCCAGTAGCTCGGTGCATTGTGGGGACGCATGTTCCCACATGCACTGCGTCATTCCAGGCTCACCAGGTGTGTATCGTTGTTTTGAATTTTGACCCCCGCCCCACTCCCTATTTCCCAGCCACCTGTCCTCCATCACATGTCTATCATGGCTCAAACTGTGAATGCAGGCTGTGTGGTTGTTGCGTTGCTGGAGCTGGCTGGGCTACACGTTCCGGAGGAGGGAGATGGTGTACCTGGGGCAGCGGCACTGGGCATGGGTGCTATCCCGCTGCAACTCCAGCCTGCAACTGTGGGGGGTCCACAGGTGGGTGTGGGAGGACACCGGCACCATAGGCATGCTGAGGCATGGCCCTGCCTGCAATGCCTCTACAGGCCCAGGCCCATGCTCCAGGACATGAGAGAGGACCAGGTAATCTCCTTCTACCGGCTGGACACAGGGGCCATTAGGGAGCTCTACGAGGATCTCAGACCTGACCTCGAGCTCCGGACTGCCTGGTCACATGCTATACCGGGATTGGCCAAGCTCCTGGCTGCCCTACATTTCTTTCCCTCTGGCTGTTTCCAATCCTCAGTGGCCGCAGTGGGTGGGATGAGTAGGCCGACATTCTCTCGCTGTCTCCACCAGGTACTGCGTGCCATGGTCAGCCGGGTTGGGAATTACATTGCAATACCCAACAGTAGGCAACATTGGGGGGCCCTGGGACAGGCATTCCAGCGGATTGCAGGGATACCACATGTGATGGGAGCTATAGATTGCACACATGTTGCCCTGGTCCCACCACGCGACAGGGAGGTTTTGTACCGCAACTGCAAACACTTCCATTCCCTGAATGTGCAGGTTGTTTGTGATGCAAGTATGCATATTCTGAATGTGGTTCCATGGTTCCCAGGGTCAGCCCATGACTCCTATATCCTGCAGCACTCGGCACTGTTCGGCCAATTTGAGGCCGGGCAATATGAGGACTGTGTCCTGCTGGGTGGGTATTCCCCGTATCTAACATGCACCTACAGTATATGGTTGGCGGGACCCCATTGTCACCTGTGTCCTCTGCATGCCTTACATTGCGGTGGTGTTTTGGGGTGCTTCCTATTTGTGGCACTTCACACGTGTGGTATGTCCCTTCCGTGGCTGCATGCGATATCTCTGGCTTGCCCATGCCTTCCACACCTGGCCTCAGGCATACTGCACAGGCAGTTGTACATATGTATGCCTGTGGGGTGTGTCCCTCTCCCACCCCATGTGGCACATGTTTGTGCGTGTTCCATCCAGGGGGGGGGAGTTAGGGGCACAGACCCATGCACATGATGTACAGTGTGTATGGGGCCACCTCTCTGTTGGCCATGTAGGGGGCGACACATGTTCAGAGCTGTGGGTGCACCTGCTATCACCCATGTCTGCTACCTGTCTGCCCACTCTATCTTGTCTCCACTGCCCCTCTCACCTGGACCCTTGGGGGTGTGTTCCGTTGACCTCTGCTCTGTGTGCACTGTATCATGACTGTCACATACTTGCACAACTGCGCATCTCTGCCCCTCCCAGTATGCCGTGCCGCTGTCAGCCAAGTGCCCTCACAGCAGCTACTGTTGCTGTCTGGGCACAGGTTTGGGACGTGTGTTTTGACATGGTACCGTGGATGTGTATTGCCCCCATTGGCCTTCCCCGGAGCTCTGGGTCTTCCAGCATCACACTCTGGTGCACTGCCATCATGTGCAATGATGTGACATCATATGTTTGTATCCATGCTTATCTGCTGTCCAGTCAAACATTGCTACGTCATTGATTCTGTGGGTCCCTCATCTCACATGTGACTGTACAACATTTCTTTTTGCAGGTGATGCAGGATATGGGTGTCGTGCCTGGTTGCTGACCCCTGTGCGTCTCCCTCGGCCAGGTGCAAAGATGCGGTACAATGAGGCCCATGCCTCCAGCCGCTCAGTCATTGAGCACACCTTTGGTGTTCTAAAGAATCACTTCAGGTGCCTGGATAGGACCGGCGGTGCCTTACAGTACAGACCCCTGACTGTGGCATAGATCATTATTGCCTGTTGCATCCTCCACAACATTGCTCTCAGGCACAATGTCCCAGTCAAAATTAATGAGGATCTGGAGGCGGATCCTGTGTGCCCTCCTGCACAAGGCCGTGGTGACACACGTGCGGGGATGGCAGCCAGCCAACATCTGATCGAGGAGCTCTTCTCCTGTAAGTTCTGAATGTGTGGGGATGTGCTTCTGGGTTGCCATGTGTGAGCTGCTCTGTGTGTTTCATGGCACTGTCATGACATGTCTCTATATGTCTCATGTGTTTTGGCTCCCCAGGATAGGCTGCTGTGTTTAGGCCTCCCCAAGATGGGCTGCCAGTACTGCCCAATGCTGTGGTGCATGTAGGGACTGTGTGTACATAAATGCAACATGCAGGTGACTGGGATGGGTGGACATACAGGTAGATGTACTGTGGTGGCAGCACCGCATGACAGATATATGTGTTTCCCTCTCCACTGCTCCTCTGGTATTGCACATGTCTTTGGCCTACCACTCCATCCACCGTATGTTACATTTGGCACACATGTGTCCATTGCCTGTGCACATCTTGGGCATCTACATACTGCACCTACTGCACATGTCACCAGGCTGTGTGTGTCTCTGGACACAGGGCATTGCACTGTTTGGGCGCACGTAAAGACCTCACTGCCATTGTGGCATTAGACAACCTCAGTGCACCCATGTCTCCACTTGTCCCTGATTGTCGACAGTCCAACCAACTGCAGCTTGCAGCATGCTTACCTTGTCTCAC
Source organism: Ichthyophis bannanicus (assembly GCA_033557465.1). NCBI lineage: Eukaryota > Metazoa > Chordata > Amphibia > Gymnophiona > Ichthyophiidae > Ichthyophis > Ichthyophis bannanicus. Next base: position 1,317,424,469 of record CM066031.1, read on the forward strand.
GGTGTGTGTCTCTGTGTCTTTGGGACGTGTCTACCTGACAGTACCTTCTGCTCCCCTCTGTCTTTGTCTGTCTCAGGGATGTGTCTGGCCACCTGTCCAGTGATGTTCACCCGTCTCTCTATGCCCTTCTGCTTATGCCCTTCTGTACATTGTGTGCATGTGTCATATATTGTTCCCTGACGTGTCTCATGTTTGCTGGCAGAACACTGCACATCACCATTTTGTTTCCACGCACCAAAGCATTCCTCAGACATGCTCCACTAACAGCTGATCGTGAGGACGTGGTGATGGACGCAGTTCATTGACGTCTGCAGCCTCTACTGGGGCCCCTTGTGCCCTTGGCTGACTCTGGCTTTCCCCATCAGTCCAATGCTATACCTTTCAGGTAGGTTTCACCTTCCCTCCTCTGGGACATACGCCACATGCAGATGCTGCATTTGGCCTGTTAGTACCAACGTGCCTTTCTGTGGTATCTCTGTGCATCACCACTGCTGGACATGCTGTGGACCTCTGGGATGCCTGTGTGACATGGGCATTTACATGACCATGTTGGGATGGTGTCCTGGTCTGCAGGGCCATCTCCTGCTGTGGTCCATGTGCACTATGCTGTGTGTTGTGGTCGTGTCATGTTGTAATGTTTAAGCATTCATGATGCACATATTGTGATGTCACTGTGTCCTTTGTGACCTGATGGTGGGTGTGGGTGTGCCATTCCCTTACCTTATTTCTACCCCTTTTCACACAGCACACAGCCAACAAACATGGCACATCTACCACACTGCATCTGGAGACCCCATCAGCCACATTTGTTTGGACACAGCACCTCTGTGAAACTGTCCCTGGGTGTTGTTGCCACTGGGAGATGGACCTCTGCGAGTTGGACACAGGCCTTTTTTGGACCTCATTGTTGGCCTGCTATGGTGACTGTCACTGGGAGAACTGACACACTGTCGCTGCCATGAAGTGTCTGGGTGTTTCGTTGATTGCAGCTGGGGGGGATCACCTTTGCATTGTTGTGGAACATTGACACGTCACTGGTGACTTTGCATGGTCCCTGTTGACTTTGCATGCTTCAACCTGGGTCTGTGGGGTATTGGGGATGGTGACTGATGTGCATACAGTGGGGGAGTGCGCTGTGGGGATGTGTCATGCTGGCACCCTCCTCATCGCATCTTACAGTCTGGTTTGGACAGGTGACGGAATGGGGGCCAGGGGTTGGGGAGACAATGGTGGTGTGGGAGGCAGGGTGGTTGGGGTCCACGGGCAGCATCAGGTAGGTGACCTCGCAACATGGCTTGGATGTGTGTGGGCGACGGTGCTGTCTCCTTACGGTGCCTCCTCAGGTGCCCTATAACGTGCCCTATGAGGCACCCTACCAAGTGCCCTATGGGGTCCCCTGGCAGACAGTGCACTTTATAATGTGCCCTCTGCAATGCCTTATGTGGCACCTTAGGTTACGGCCCCATGAGGGTGTGTTTGCTGGCAGCACTAATTAAAGTTAACAAAATAACTGCTTCTGACAGCACTGATTTGAGGTAAAAGGTGATGTCTCTGCCAGCTTTACTCATTAGACCCACAGGGGGATTGAACTCACGACCCCTGCACCATTAGTCAGTGCATTAACCATTGTGCTGTAGCTCTGGATGCCTTGCTAGGCACCTTTTCATGCGCCATATAGGGCACCCTGTTGGACTACTGTCGGTAGCTACTCTGTGCCAGTGAGACACACGGTCAGTTCCCCCTACCAGGCCGAAGTACTGTGGGGGTGCATACCCCATCTTGTGTTCATCTATAGACTGCAGATCTGCATGTGCAGTGCACCATGGGTATGTGTGGGTTAACCCAAATCCTGGCCACCACAGCAGACAGTTTGTGTGGTGACCTGACGTCCTTCAGCTGCCAGCCAGGGATTTGTTAGTAGCACTAGTGCTGTGGCCCACTAGTTGCTTCACTGCCTGTGGAGCCAAGGGTCATGGGTTTGATCCCACAGTGGGGTTATTTGTTAGGGCTGTCGGAGGCATTTTCTTTTTTTAATTTAAATTGGTGCTGCCAGCAACAAACCCTCACAGTGCTGTCTCCTTACAGTGCCTCATCAGGCGCCCGATACAGTGCCCAATGTGGGCCCTATACTGCGCCCTGTAGTGTGCCCCATAGGGGACATTCTAGGGTGCCTTGGCAGACAGTGCACTTTATAATGTGCCCTCTGGGGTGCCTTCTGGGTGCCTTATGCGTCACCTTGGGTTACGGCCCTGTAAAGGTGTGTTTGCTGGAAGCACTAATTATAATTAACAAACAAAAAGCTTCAAACAGCACTGCTTTTGAGTAAAAGGTGATGTTTCTGCCAGCTTTACTCATTAGACCCACAAGGGGGATTGAACTTACATCCCCTGCACCACTGGTCAGTGTACTAACCATTGTGCTACAGTTCTAGATGCCTTGTTAGATACCTTATCAAACGCCTTATGGGTGCGCGTTGTGTGGCGCTCTACACAATGTTTTTTTAATGCTCGTTAGGCTATGGTGCCTGGTAACGCATGTTATCGGTAGCAATGTACCGCCCATGTCCTTATTTGGGATTTTTTGCCTGTACCGCGGATCCTAACGCGAATCACACTAACGCAGTTTAGTAAATATACCCCTTAGTCTTCACATATGTGTGACATCAGGTACCAATGAAGCCTGGGTGGGAAGCTCCCCAGATAGCAATAGGAAAGCCTTTGGGAACACTCCACTGTGCCTGTGCCACTGCTTTCCCCTCTCACAACTCCCTCTCCTTAGTTGGGTTTGTAGCTGAAAAGACGGAGTAAAAAACAAAAATAGAACCCTACAACTCCAAGGGAAAGAGGGTGTGTTGTGAAGACTAAATTATTGCTGTTCTCAGAGATCACTTCTTACAGGTCAGTAACTATGCTATCTTCAGGAACAAGCAGGAATGTAGTCTTCACATATGGGACTCCCTAGCTCCCAGATCTCTGAAGAATTAGATCGGGTCAGAAAGTCAGACAAGGTCAGGTTAACCTAGACTTCTCCACCAAGGAGATCTGGTAATAATATTGGGGCGGGGGGTAGGAGTTTCCTTATGTTCCAAAAAGATGTTGAAGGACAGCCTGGCCAAATGCTGCATCCTGGCAGGAGTCCTTGTCCAATCAGTAGTGGGCAGTAAAGGTGTGGATGGAGGACCATGTTGCAGCACGGCAGATTTTGTCAATGGCTACTGAATGTATATTCACTACTGATGTTGCCAAGGCTCGGACATTATGAGCAGTAATGTGCCCAGTGAGGGTAAGACCTTCTTTGTCATATGCCAGTGATATGCAGTCTGCTTTCCATCTGGAGGGCGTGTGTTTCATTAAAGGGAGACCCTGGCAGTTGGGGTCAAAGGACACAAATAATTGTGAGGATTTTCTGATATCCTGTGTCCTTTGGAGATAGAAGGCTAGAGCCCTTTTACAGTCAAGTGTGTGCAGGATTGCCTCTGCATGAGATGCATGAGGTCTTGGGAAGAAGACCGAAAGGAATACTGACTGATTAATGTGGAAAGGTGACACCACCTTTGATAAAAAGTGGGGATGTGTCCAAAGTATGACTTTGTCATGAATCTGGTATATGGTGGATGCACCAGTAAGGCATGCAGCTCACTGATGTGCTTGGCTGAGGTTTGGGCAATGAGGAATGAAACTTTCCAAGACAAGTATCGCAGGTATGTAGTTGTGATGGCTCAAATGGAGGTTTGAGGAGCTGAGCCAATACCACATTAAGATCCCACGCTACTGGGGGTGGTCAAAAGGGTGGCTTGGTGAGGAGGAGGACCCTCATGAAATGTGCCACTAGAGGAATTGTGGAGATGGGTCGACCATCAACAGATTTATGAAAAGCTGAAATAGCATTGAGGAGCACAAGTACTGAATTTGTTTTAAATCCTAAAGAGGACAAATGCAAAAGGTATTGAAGAAGCGTGGGTACCGATGCTTCAAAAGGATTGTGGTTATTTTGAGAGCACCATGAAGCATATCTATACCATTTGAAAGAGTACATTTGCCTGGTGGAGGACTTTCTGGAATAAAGGAGGACATCTTTCACGGCTGTTGAAAGTTGTAGATGTTAAAACATCATGCTCTCAACATCCACTCTGTCAGCCAGAGAAACTACAGATTGGGATGCAGGACTGTTCCGTAGTCCTGGGACAAAAGACCCGTCTTGGATCCAAATGGAATTGGAGGAGTCTCTATCAGTCAAAGTAGGAGGGGAAAAGCAAGGTTGATGGGGCCAGTGAGGGGCTATGAGAATCATAGTTCCCTTGTCTGCTTGGAGTTTGAGGAGGGTCTTTGGGATCACGGGTATGGGGGGAAAAGCATAAAGTAGTCCCCAACCCCAGTAAATCAGGAAAACATCTAATGCCAGACTGAATTTGGATGGTATCCTGGAGCAGAACTGTGAAAGCTGAGAGTTCTGTGGAGTGGCAAAGAGATCTATGACTGGGGTTCCCCAGGTTTGGAAGATCTGTGCCACTGTCTCCGGATCTAGGGTCCACTCATGTGGATTTAAGATCTGACTCAGTTTGTCTGCCAAATGATTGATCTCTCCTGGAATATAAACTGCACAGAGGTGCATGTGATGGAGAATGGTGAACTTCCATAGGCGGCAGGCTTCCTGGCAGAGAGGAGGAGAGCCAGTCCTCCCTTATTTGTTTATGTAAAACATTGCCACCTGATTTCCTGTCTGACCAGGATCTAGCTCTTGGAAAGGTGGTGCTGGAAAGCTTGGAGGGCAATTGTGATTGCTCGAAGTACGAGGAGGTTGATTTGTTGAGTTGATTCCTGGGCTGTCCACAGTCCTTGTATGGAGATGGAATCTAGATGGGCTCCCCAACCAAGCTTGGATGCATCTGTAGTCAGGGTATGTTGAGGTTGGGACATCCAAAAAGGTGACAATACGAGAAGATTTGCTGGGATGCACCACCAGAGGAGTGATTCGGCTAGAGAGAGTGTTACTTGAAGGATATCCTGTAGATTCCCTGTGGCCTGGGTCCACTGGGATGAGAGGGTCCATTGTGTTAGTCGCATATGCAGTCTTGCATATGGTAGTAAATGCACTGTGGATGCCATGTGGCCTAACAGGCACAAGAAGGCTCGAGCCATTGCAGTCTTCTGCTGGCACATGTGGGCTAGATCCACTAATCTGTTCATGCGGTCCAGAGGAAGGAAGGCCCTGGATTGCAGAGTATCCAATATGGCACCGATGAACTCCGATCTTTGAGTTAGGGTGATTTGGGACTTTGGGAAGTTTATGACAAATCCTAGATGTTGCAATAGTGCAAGAGTTTGTTGAAGAGATGAGCTGAGTTCTTCAGGAGAGTCTGCCATTTTTAGCCAGTCGTCTAAATAAGGGAGGATGAAGACTTTGTTGCTTCAAAGATATGCTGCCACTATGGCCATACACTTGTGAAGACTCTTGGTGCAGATGAAAGGCCAAAGGGAAGGGCCCTGTATTGATAATGGGTGCCTTGACAGGTGAAGCAAAGATACTGCCGGTAGTCTGGGTGAATCAGGATGTGAGTGTAGGCCTCTTTGAGGTCTAGGGAATAGAGCCAGTCCTCTACCAGCAGGTAGGAAAGGAGGATTCTGAGAACAATCATTTTTTAATTTCTCCTTGACTAGGAATTTGTTGAGTTCTCCAAGGATAGCATATGCTGATCCAAGGAGGTTGCCTGCGTCTGGTCCGATGCAAGAATGGGGCTTGCCTCCACCGTACCAGATCAAGGCATTGGGGGCTCTCCAGAGGTCGAGGACTAGGTTCCTCCCAACTCTCCACCAAGACTTTGGAAGATAAGTCCTCCTACCGGAAATGCCTGGGCTGATGGCCAGTCAGAAGAGGTCCTAGAAAACTCCCGGTGTTTAGAGCGGGATCTTTGCCTCGATTCCCGAGACTTCCTTGAGGAATCCTTGGGCTTCTCCTTTGATTCCTTCAACTTCTCTGAGGATTCACTAGGCTTTTCCTTTTCCTTAGACAAACTTGAGAGAGAAATGGGTCTTTTGATCTTTTTCTCTGAATGTTTGGAGTCCTTAGAAAGCTTAGAGCCCTGAGAGCTTGAGGATGCTCTGGAGGAAGTTGAGGCCAATAACATTGAGTCCAATGAAAAGAGTTCCCCAAACTTTTTGGCCCAGTTCCCTAGGTCTTTCTTCATCATCTGTTTACAGAGGGAGCAGGCTTGGGGAGCATGGTTGAAACCAAGGCATTTCAGACACTAATTGTGTTTATCTATTACCGAAATGGTGCTGGAGCACTTGTTACATTTTTTTAACCCACTCAAGGGTTTTTCCATCGTGAAGATGGTGAGCAAGGCCCGGTGGGCACAAGGCCCTGAGGTAAAGTTTTTGTAAAGAAAATAGATAATTGGATTTTAGGGGGAAAAAAAAGAAAATGATACCGGAATCGAGTGATACCGGCGCGGTGAGGCAGAAGCGCCTTTTGAAGAAAAATTGAGGTTCTTTTCTCTGGTGACAGGTTTTGACCTGTTGGCTCCACGAAAAAAGAAGAACTGAGGAGAGGGAGTTGGGAGAGTGGGAAGGCAGTGGTGCATGTGCAGTGGAGTGCTCCCAAAGGCTTTCCTATTTGTAGCTGGTGAGCTTCCCGTGCAAGCTCCATCGGTACCCGATGTCACCCATATGTGAAGACTACATTCCTGCTTGATCTTGGAGATAACAGCATCCACCAAAAGAAAAACGAATACAAAGAATTTTAATTTCACCAAGAGTCTCTCATGAAGGACCTTGTCAAAGGCTTTCTGGAAATCCAGATACACTACATCGACTGACCCACCTTTGTCTACCTGTTTATTTACATCTTCAAAAAAATATAACAGATTACTAAGATAAGACCTTCCCTGGAAAAAGCCATGTTGACTGTCTCCCATTAAATCACCAAGTGGCTGTACTTCGTGAATGATAATTGCTATAAGCCTCAACGGGACCTCATTCAACAATTCACCTTTGTATTACTGTTCAGTGTTATTCCTATTGTCACTGCATAAGCCTCAGAAAATACCCCTTTAGCACTACAGAACCAAGAAATGTTGTACAATGTCATGGACGTGTGCAGGGTTTAATACATCAACGGCTTATGAATAGTGAAGAACCTAATGACCGTCACCAACCATCTCAAAAATCACAAAAATGCTCAATGCAAATAGAAAAAAATCACTTAACTCAAGTATTGGTATGACTGGTCTTGGTCTTCTTATTATTCTTCCAATTTTTTAATTTTTTATTTCATACTGTCTGCCTTTACCTTTGTCGTTGAAAGAAAGGCAATGCCCCAACGCCTGTCTTATTAGGCGCCCATGCGTTTCTCCACGTAGGATTTCTCAAGGGACTAGATCTTCAACATGTTTCTGAAGAAAAATGAAAAATGACATCATCATTGACTGAATAATACCATCATAAAAAGAATGCACCAAGCTATGTAATACCACTGAAGGTTATTCTCAAAAGAAACAGTATTTAAACCTGAGAGTAGCGCAGCTTCAGATCTCAAACCATCAGCCTTCCATTTCTTCTTTGGGAAATCTGAGGACGCCGCGCATGCGTTCTGAAGATGAAATCGCCATTTTTAAAGGCCAACTAAAAAGTCAGGTGTTGTATAATGAACTCATTGGAGGCAAGCGGACCAATCTATATTAAAATTAAGCCCCCTGGGTTGAACAGTATCTAGAGTGTAGATCCACCACTGCTCTCGATAGAGCAACAATTTGTCACGTGATCTCCCCATACCGCTGTTTAACACTTGCTCAATAATCCAACAGCGAAGCTGGGCAAACGTGTGGCATTCAGCGGAACAATGTTCAACCAGTGGAGCTTCTCTCTGGATACAACAGAGTCGGCTTTCATGTTCCTTCATCCTAATCTTAAAAGGACGGATCGTCTTGCCTATATATAAGAGGCCACATGGGCACTCTACCGCATAAACTACATGAGTAGATTCACAGGTGGTGGCTTGCTTCAGTGTGTACGTAATGCCTTTATGGAAAAAAGTAGAGCGCTCTACAGTTATGGCACATATGCCACACTGACCACATTTTTTGTGGCCCGTTGTAAATGTGCTTGAGTCTTCAGGTTTCTCTGAGCGCAATTTGGTGGGACTCAAATATTCCTTCAGGTTGCGGCTGCGTTTCCACACACAGCGTATTGATTTTTCTTGCAAATCACGACTATCTACATGTTCAGAAATTTTGTTCTTAATGATGGTTTCTACCATTTTTCCTGGCACTGACATCATGCTCGCCAGTCTATAGTTTTCTGGATCACCCCTGGAACCATTTTTTTTAAATTGGCGTTACATTGGCCATCCTCCTATCTTCAGGTATTACTGAGGATATTAATGGTAGTTTACAGATTAGTAATAGTAGGTCTGCAATCTCATATTTCAGTTCTTTCAACACCCTTGGATGTATACCATCCATTCCAGGTGATTTGCTTCTTTTCAGTTTATCAAATAGTTGTAATACATCTTCCCGGTTTATCAATACTTCTTTCAATTCTTCTGCTGCATCAGCTTTACATACCATTTCAGGCATGGGTAACTTCCCTACATCTTCTTCAGTAATGACTGAAGCAAAGAATTCATTCAGCCTCTCCACTATGACCTTGTCCCCTCTTAGTGCCCCTTTTACCCCTCTAGCATCCAGTGATCCAACTGACTCTCTCATAGGTTTTTTGCTACCAATGTACTTGAAAAAGATTTTATTATGTGTTTTTGCTTCCATGGCAAGCTTTTTTTCAAATGCTCTCTTTGCCTGCCTTATCAATGCCTTGCATCTAACTTGCCAGTGCTTATGTTGCTTCCAGTTTTCGGCATTTGGTTCCTTTTTTCATTTCCTGAAAGATGCTTTTTTGGCCATAACAGCCTCTCTGAACTCACCTTTAAACCCTGCTGGCAGGTTTTTGGACTTCCTTCCACTTTTCTTAAAGCGTGAAATACAGTTGGTCTCAGCTTCCAAAATAATATTTTTAAACATACAGGGGTTATTCTGTTCCATGAATAGCAGGGATGGATGTCCCAATGGGATGTCCATTCCTGCTATTCGTGCCTTCCCCCTCCACATCTAACCTCCCTGCTGGTTATGCAGGGAAGTTAGACTGGGGCGGGGAAGGGGCGGATCGAGGGCAGGTGGTGGGAGGGTGGTGGACAGGGCTTGCGAATTGTGCAAGGATGTTATTCCACTTCTGAGGTGGAATAACTTCCCTTGGCGCATTTTTTGTGCCTGGTGCACGGATGGGGCAGAGGGGGCCAGTGAACATTCCCCTCAACCCAACCTTGGCCTTAGGAGGCCAGTTCAGGGGTCGGGCTGTGTTGAATAAGCTTTTTTTTCACCGGCTGGCATCGTAGCTCATCGATGGAGCCGCAGTGCTTTGGCAACATGATGCCATGGCGCCACGGTTCCATTGAAGAGCCTTGACTGAGTTAGCTGGGAAGGTCCTGTAACATGCAGGCCAGGCTGAATCACAGTCCTGGCCTGCACATACAGGACTGATCACGATTCTAATCCCGTGGGGCTAGACATGCTCCATGGGATAAGAATCGCAAACCCCTCTGTACGTCCAGCTCAGACTGGTCATACAGAGGAGATCTACATCTGGGACAGAATGAGCCCTTACCCATGTTTGATGTAAATCTTTAACCTTTGCAGCTGCTCCTTTTAGTTTTTTCTTAACTATTTTCCTCATTTTATCATAGTTTGCCTTTTGAAAGTTAAAAGGTAGTACTATGGATTTCCTTGCTGTCCTTCTTTCATTTATTAAATCAAATGCGATCATGCTATGACTACTATTGCCAAATGGCTTCAACACCCTTGTCTCCAAGATGGCTTCCCCTCTTGTCAGTTCACGAATGAGCTGCTCCAAGAATCAATCATTCATTTCATCTAGAAACTTTATCTTCCATGACACTGACCTAGTCAAAACCAGGGTAATTGAAATTTATTTATGTTTTATACTTGCTATTTAGAATCAGTACAGTTTACATGTATACTATCAAGTACTTTTTATTCCCTTGTCCCTGAAGGGCTCACAATCTAAGTGTACCTGAGGCAATGGAGGGTTAAGTGGCTTGCCCAAGGCCACATGGAGTGGCCATGGGACTAGAGACCCCAGTCTCTCTAGCCTGAAGTTGCTTGTCCCCATGTGGGAATTGAACCCCTGGCCTTCTGGCCTGAGATGGCCTGTCCCAGCCACTGAGCCACTCCTCCCTCTTGAGGAGTGGCTCAGTGGTTGGGACAGGAGGTAGGAAATCACCCATTATTATTACTGTGTTGTAAATATTGTTACATAGCTCCCCTGATTTCTTTGAGCATTTCATAATCCATTTGTTCATTCTTGCCAGGCAGTCGATAGTATACCTCCACTGCCATTGCCTTCCCCTTTTTACATGGAATTTCAATCCATAGAGATTCTATAGCAGAGGTTCCCAACTCCAGCCCTAGAGGGCCAAACACCATTCAGATTTTCAGGCTGTCCCTAATGAATATGCATGAGATACATTTGAATAAAATGGGGGAAGTGCATGCAAATGCATCTCATGCATACTTATTAGTGACAGCCTGAAAACCTGAATGGTGTTTGACCCTCCAGGACTGGAGTTGGGAACCTCTGTTCTATAGTGTATTTTGTTTCCTGCAAAACTTAATCCTGTGTGACTCAATGCTCTCTCTAACACAGAGCTCAACCCATCCACTAATTTGATCTACTCCATCATTGCGATATAATTTGTACCCAGGTATCACAGCGTCCCATTGGTTGCCCTCCCTCCACCAGGTCTCCGAGATATCAATCATATCTAACTTCTAATTTAGTGCTATATATCCTAACTCTTCCATCATATATTTTATACTTCTTGCATTTGCATGCAAGCATTTTAGAGGCTGTATTTTATTCATATTAATCTGGTTACTGGTAGGCAGGAATAATTTGGAATTTTTAAGTTCTGTCTGCTCTGTTCTTAAGGGCACTTGGGTACTTTTGTCTTTTTGGAACTTCTCTGCCAATTACAAAGTATTTTCAAGCACATCTTGATAAATTACATCTACATGTTACAAACTCCACAAGGAGGGTCTCTTTGGCACAATGCAAGTACTACACCAAGCATTATTTTATTTATTTAACCAGTTTTCTAAACCACCTTATCCTTCAATCAAAGCAGTTTACATTATGTAATCACTACAAACAGGTACTGGATACATTCCCTTGTCCCCAAAGGGCTCACAATCTATGTGTACCGAGGCAGCAAAGGGTTAAGTGGCTAGCCCAATGCCACAAGGAGTGCCTGTAGGACTAGAAACCCCAGTCCCTCCAGGACGAGATTGCTATCCCTAGGTAGGACTTGAACTCCAGGTCCTCTGGCTTGAGGTACTGTATCCTAACCACTATGTTACTCCTCCCATTAGCAGTAAATTTGAGAGACTGAAATCATACTCCACACACCCTGGCTTAGAAGTGAAGTTCAGGAATGCAGTATCACTAACAAAGATGTTAAAAAGAATCAGACCGAGGAGAGATCCCTGCGGCATACCACAAAGGTCTACTGGTAGTGTGGGGACAATGAGTGAATAGCATGTGTTTGTACCAAGTCGGAGCCTGGTGGCCACATTAGACACATGTGGGCATGGACATGGTAGACTGCTATTGTGATGTTAATTGCACAGCCATAGCATATGCACAAAGTGCACACTTTTACAACATGAATCCTTCTAGTACTACTAATATGAATCATTTATATAGCACAACAAGACATACATAGCACTGCACAGGCACATATAAAGATGGTCCTGGCTCATCAGAGCTTACAATCTAAAAAAGACAGGCAAGACAACAGAAAAAAATAAGGATAAAATATGGAGGGTAAGGAGAAACAAGGGAAACAAAGGAGCAGGATCCAAAAGCAGCCTCAAAGAGGTGAGCCTTTAGCATAGGTTTGAAAAGGGGTAGAGATGAAGCCTGACGTACAGACTCAGGAGGTTTGTTCCAGTCATAAGGAGCAGCAAGGTGAAAGGATTGAAATCTGGACATGGCAGTAGAAGAAAAGGACAAAGAGAGAAGCAAGCCAGTAGAAGAGTGGAGTTCACGAGAAGGGGTGTAGGGAGAGAGAGAGATGAACAGTAGAGAGTAGCAAAAAAATGAATACATTTATAGGCCAGAAGGAGAAGTTTGAATTTGCTATGGAAACGGAAGGGAAGCCAATGAAGTGATTGAAGAAGAGAGGTTATATGAGTATATCGAGGCTGGTGAAAGATTAGTTGCACAGCAAAATTCTGAGCAGATTGAAGGGGAGAGAAGTGGCTCAGAGGGACACCAGCAACAAGGAGGTTGCAGTAGTCAAGACAGGAAGTAATTAGAGAGTGGAAAAGTGTTCAGAAAGAAAAGGGAGAATCTTGTCAATGTTAAAGAGAAAGAAATGACAGTCTTGATATTGAGTTGGGCAGGCTATGCACCCCTAGGGTGCATAGCCCTGCCCGCTGACCCTTAAACCTGGATATTCATTGCCAGGGTCATATGTGGCCCCCAGCATTGAATATCTGGGGATCATCACACATGACGGAAGCTGCAGTAGCTAACCAGGCAGCAGCGATATTGCATGCTGCCCAGTTTGCTACTGCGCCTTAAAGACAGGCGAGGGTTTTCCTTGCCTATCTTTTAGGCACAAGTCGCTATCCGGGCAACATGCAATATTGCTGATGCCTGGTTAGCAACAGTCTACACCTGCACTCCACCTCAGAATGCCCCAAACATGTCCCAATGCTAACTGGATTGCATCGGGGCACAGAGTGGAGTTAAAAGGGGATATTCAATGGCACTAACCATGTAAGTTTCGTTGAATGTCCCCATTTAAGGCATTTACATGGATTACTGGGCTGTAAATGCCTTTCAAAAATCAGGTCCAACAGGTTTTAGCTATCTGTTGGATATATGAGGAGGAGGAAAGGGAGGAGTCAAAGATTGCTCCAAGGTTATGGGCTGAGGAAATACGAAGTAGAAGGGTGTTATCTACAGAGATAGAGAAAGGAAGATTTAGGGGGGAGGAAGATTTAGGGGAAAAATAAGAAGTTTGATTTTGGGTATGTTTCATTTCAAATCACAGTGATACATCCAGGTGGTGATGTCAGACAGGCAGACAAAGATGTGGGCCTGGATTGCCAAAGAGATATCAGGTGTAGAAAGATCTGAGAATTGTCAGCATAAAAATGATACTGAAATCCATGGGAGGAGATAAGAGCACCAAGGGAATGGGTATAGAGAGAGAAAAAGAGACGTCCCAGAACAGAACCTTGGGGTATACTAACTGAGAGTGGGATAGCAGTAAAGGAGGAACCACCAGAAGAGAAACTGAAAGAACGATGGGAGAGATAAGAGAACCAGGACAGCACAGAGTCCCTAAAACCAAGTGAGGACAATGTGTCAAGGAGAAGGATGTGATCAACAGTATCAAAAGCAGCAGAAAGGTCAAGAAGTATGAGGATAGAGTAAAGGCCTTTAGATTTGGCCAGAAACAAGTCTCCGGCAAGTTCTGCTTCAGTAGAATGTAGGGGATGAAAGCCAGATTGAAGTGGATCCAGCAGGGAATGAGAGGAGAGAAATTCAAGGCAACGGTGGAGGACTGCATGCTCAAGAAGATGAAAATGAAGGGAAGAAGGTAGATGGATCAATAATTACAAGAAAAACTAGAGTCAAGAGAAGATTTCTTAAGTAGTGTGACCACAGCTTTCTTAAAGGCTGCAGGTACAGTAGCAGTGGAGAGCGAGAGGCTGAGAATATATGAGATGGAAGGGATGACGGAAGAGGAAATGTAGTTAAGGAGATGGGTGGGGATAGGATCAGAAAAGCAAGTAGTAGGTTTAGAAGAGGAAAGAAGATAAGGGGTTTCCTCTTCAGAGATCTTAGAAAAGGATGAAAGGGTAACAGAGCTTGAAAGGAAAAGTTGGTATTGAGGTGGGGGAAGAGGGGATAAAGCTGATGTAGAAGGGAATTGGAGTGTAATCTTGTGGATTTTGTCATGGAAATAGTCAGCTATGATTTGGGCAGAAAGAGAAAGAGGAGTCGTAAGGGAAGATGACGAGAGAGTTAAGAGTTGAGAAGAGATGCCAGAGGTCAGTGACAAGAGAGTTCGTCAGAAGAATATAGTAGTTTTGCTTGGTAAGTGCTAAGGCTGATTGGAAGGGGATAAGCATGAATTTGAAATGAAGAAAGTCAGAAGGGGAGTCGGATTTGAACCAAATGGTACCAGGAGTGTGGGAAAATTGGTAGCCGCTATGTCAGAGGGCAGCGACCGAAGCAGTGTCATCAAGTAGGAGCCATGTTTCAGTAAGAGTTAGAAGATGGAAAGAGTTAGAAATGAAGAGATCAAGGGGAATTTATTAGATATGGAATGAGCATTCTGTAAGGCACAAGAAAAAAGGAGAGAGAAGGGAGAAGAGGAATATGGATGAGATTAGAGTGGTTGAGAAAGGAATGAGAGTGAGAATAGTCTAAGATGGCTAGGGTTAGGATTGATGTCACCAGATTAAAGAAGGAGAAGAGTGGGAGACAGAGAGGAAACAGAACAGTGGAAACGAGGATAGATTTTATAAGAGAGAAGGGAGAGGGATGAATGAGAGGAAGAAAAAGGTGAAGTTCAAGAGATGATAGGGTGGAACAGAATGGGAGCAGAAATGGTAAAAGTAGAGGGAGGGTGATAAGGAGGGAAGGTTTGAGGATGTTGGTATGAGAGGAGAATGTTAGGGAGTGTTAATAATTGGAAGAAAAAAAGAAGGAGAAATGAATGTTTAATGTTTGATGTTACAATTTGATATACTGCTCAGGCCGAAACATCAGAGCGGTTTACAATAATACATTAATGTTACGGAAAACATGAAAGGAACGCCATTTATAAGATAGGACAGAATAAGAGATTCAGTGATAGTTAAAGGAATAGGAAGAAACAAGAGGGGAGGAAATAGCAGGTTACATCCACAAGATACGGGCAAGACAATTGTGCTCACAGCTCTTTGTTGTAAGATTTTGATGATTTGCCATGGACCCACGCCTAAGCGCCACGCCAAAGGGCCCTCAGGCATGTTCCCGCAGAGCACAGGTGCACCTCAGGAGCGGCAGTTTTCAAGTCATTGTGCTGGGCTGATGATTGGCAGACAGTGAGGAGGAGCTCCCGCCCACACCCTCCGATTGTAGCTGCTGCTGCTCTCCCCATTCTCATGTGTGCCTCAGGAATGGAGAGGAAAGCAGAGTTAATAGAATGGCTATCTTAACAGACTGATTAATGCTATAGCCTAATGTTTAGAGCAATTGTCCTAGTATCCAGCAAATCAAGGGTTCAATTCCAACTGGCTACTCCTTGTGACCTTAGAGGAAAAGGCCTGGCAGTCTACTTCTGGTGATAAAATGCGATGGAAACCCAGAGGAAGCTGGGTTGCCAGGAGTCAGCACTGCAAAAAAAAAAAAAGATTTAAAATAGCACAAAGGCCTAAGTAGTGCTTCCCAGATACATATAAGAAAGTGTCCCTGCACAAATCAAATAGTGGTATAACCAATTCTTTTAATTGTTAAGGTTTTGCTTTTTTGGTTTAAGTACAGTTAGGGAGTAAGTTTGTTCCAGTGTTCAAGCTCCTGTATAGCGTGGACCCAGTCCAGAGAGAGAAGAGGATCCGGTTCCTGATCTAGAACCAGAGCTAGTACCTATGGGCCTCGATGCAAGAAAGGTTGGAATCTGTAACGAGAACTGCCTGAAGTGCAAGCAGGGTTCCGGAAAGGGCGAGGAACCAGAGGTATCATCACAGATGTGAGATGGATACTGGGTATTTTGGAGATAGTACTTTACTGCTTGAGCCCCATTCTAATGCAGTCTTCTCCATCTTTTAACCTGCTGATCACTGCCCTAGGACCTATGCTGCTGGTGTTTTCATATGCCACATAATCCGTAGAGGGGAAAGTTTAATACTATGACCATATTGCAGATTCATGCTTTGAGCCATAAAGGGATGCAACTTCCATGGAGTTATGTCATATGTAACTCTCCTATATCTCTCACTGTATGGCACTATGCTTTTCAGCATTGTATGACACCTGCACTCTGCCACTATTGGGATCCTATGCTGTACTGCTGTGCAGTACTTTGCTATAACACACCATCATGGCCCTACTCAAAGTGTGCCCTTGATAAGGGGGAGACATTGCTCCTTGTAGACTCAATCACCTGGTACATGTATATTTTGGGAGGTAGTGCATGATACGGTCAGTGTTGTTGTGGGCACCTGCTATCAGAAAACATCATACTATGGGGGCATGAATATTTGGCTGTATACAGACAGTGGCATATGGATTAGTCTCCTATATTTCTGAATCTCTTCACCTCAACCTCCACCTCTTGTATGACCCCTTCCTTGCAGATACCCCACCCATACCACTGTTGTCTTCACTGTAGACCATCCCAGGGATACTATTTCCTTGATTGATTTTTGACCTCTGCAACTACCACTCCATAGGTCAAGGACTTCCATGTCCAGTGGTATACACCTGTGGGGCTGTCATACCCCTTGGCCGACAGCTGTTCATAGCTCTATTCCTGATGCAAGCAATTTAGCTACTTGTCTGGAGGTCTATGATGTATGCCACTTCAATGGCACTTGATTTTGTGGATTCATGGTGCCAGCATGCATCTCAAGGCTTGTTGAGATACAGATGGCCATCCCTAGGACCTACCATGTGCTTGTCATGTATGCCAAATGTGCTGCCACATACCCTCTTGCTGCTGTATCTCCTCTCATATGCACTATAATAGTCAGAGCTGGGTCCTTTGCATGGCCCAGAACCATGTCTGATGGCCTCTGTGTCTGCATTATGCAAAAGTGCCTATAGTGGAAGAGTGAGAAAAACATGATTAGAGGTCTGCTCAGTTTTCTGGTTATAGCCCATCTTCTTCACAACTACAATCCCTGTTAGGCTATTGAGGTGGACAGTTTTAATCTAAGAGGTCAGTGCTGTCTAGGTGAGTGGAAGCTGTGGTATGTTGACATACAGGGAATTGGGCATTCATCTGCCATGCACAACAGCACACCTGCACTTGCTATGCCCTACTGTACAGTATGACTTCTGTGCTTCTGTTCTGTGTGTGTGTGTGTGTGTGTGTGTGTTATATGTGCCCTACTTGGCTAAATACTTACATGCACACATTGCTTTGCCACTATATATCTGACATTGACATACATCTCCCTATGATACTGCCTGGGATAAATTGCCCTCTGGCCAAGTGGCAGTCCTGACCATGTGTATGTGTGTGTGTGTGTATATGTGTGTCTGAGGTGGGGGAGGGAAATGCTCTTTGCCAGGTGGGATGAGTGCTCATGGCCATTCCATCAGAGCTGCTGCTAGGGGACTGCCTACCCTTAGGTGACTCTTGTGCCTTAGTCACATCTGCTGACATTCTGACAAGTACTCTATGTAATCATAATAATGGGGGCACCATCCTTCCCACAGTAATGCTTTCAAACTGTATCACTGGCTATCCTATATTTTTATGCTGACATTTGCTTTGTTTGTGCAGGAATCAGACTGTGCCGATGGCTCTGTCAGTGAGTGTGGCTGTCATGCTCTATTTATGTACCTTGATTGCTGCTGCCCTTTTCTGGCCCATAGATGCTGTTGCTCTAGGCAATTATCTAGCCTTGCATAACGGATGGGGTAGCCCAGATTCCCAGGTTTTCAAGCATAGAAAATTCATGTCAGTGTAAAGCTATATGGCTCCTGCTGAGATGTGAGTAGAGATCTGAGAAGAGTTTTCTCACCAGTCCAGGGCCATATGGATTTTCTTCCAGACTCTCCATGCTGCAGAACATGGTGTTCTGCACCCACTAAGGTGCTAGAGGACGTCCTTATTGGCAGCTATGAGCCAGACCAGGAGCAGGGTCTTGGCCCTTGAGAAAATGAGCTGTCAAGTAGCTGTCATAGCTGTGCTGTTCTGTTTTGAGATATTATTTTGCACAAGCATACACTTGCAGCAGAGGGTCATTGACATGGTTTTTGCAGCCAGTATTGGAAACTATCCATGCAAGATAGACATTAGGGGGTCAAAAAATATATAGACATGCATGTACATTCACCCATCATCTCCATATATTTTCTATGTCTATACACCCCTTTGCCGGGCAGGGTACATATCACCATCTATTTTCAGATGAGGGTGCGTGTCTTTGTCACTTGTCTGTCTTTTGGTTTTCCACATGTAAGCCCCAGCATTTCATATTGTGTGCATGTGTCTATCACTGCTGCATATTTTTTTAAAAATATGTCAAGAGAAAGAGATATGTCAATTTTAGAACACATGTGAATATGTGAATACGCATACCGTTTTCTAAAATTGACATGAATTTTCAGATGTTTTCACTTCTACATTCCATCCATCCCTTCAATAGCTTTCTTAAAATTGTAGAAATGACAAAATATGTTGTGAAGTAACACAGCAGAAACTAATCTTAAAAAGGTAACATTTGTCTTGTTTGTTTTGTTTTGTTTTTTAATTTTTTGACCTAACAATTTCCTTCTGCTTCCTGGGCTTCATATTCCATTAGGTCCAGCCTCTATCAGACTATGGCATCATAATCTTTTTATTTTCAGTTAGCTGGGGGTGAAGGGGGATTTCTTTTCAATTTTACACATATATATACTATTAGCCCAGTAACTGCAGTAAAAATGCTTAGTCAGAGGTTAAAGGCTATTGGTCTCTCAGGAACTTAGGGGCTTGTTTACTAAGCAGTGGTAGTAAGGACCGATATATGAATTCAATGGGGCCGCGGCTCCGATATCGGTCGGAAGCCGCTACCGCTGTTTAGTAAACAAGCCCCATAGTATACCTGCTCTCTAAGTTTGGCTAGTGGATGTCAACATATCTACTGTTTTGCCAAGACTCACACAGCCACTGAAACCCTCCTTTCCTCCATGAACAATTACAGTTGTCTCTGCATTATACCCTGCTCTGGATGGCCAGTGAAGCTGAAGCCAGTCGGAGGAACTGAACCCAGATCTTTTGCACACTGCCACAGAGCCACCAATGCAGTCCAACAAGGTATATCCTTTGTTAAAATATGCACATCTATTTTGGGTTTTGTGGTTTTTCTCTGTTTAAACTGGACTCTACACATGCCCATCTAAATTTTCTTCTCTATGTGTTTACAGGCAAATGTATAGTTAAGGTAATAATGGAAAATCAGAATGAAAAGGAAGGATTGTATGACTTGTAATATGCGTAAACCCTGCATAAATCCTGCCTAAATAAACCTTCCAAAATTAAAAATCTCATACCTCCTCCTCACTCCCAACAACAGGCAGTTTCCTTTTTAAAGGCAGGACATAAATAATTACACAAGCTGAAGCCTACAAATCCCTTTTGGCATTGTATGGGTGGCAAGTCTAGAATGAACTGTATAAAGGACCACGGGATTATTTTAATACAATTGACTAGATGCATGGAAGCATGATTTAGCATTAGCCGTGATTTAATCCAGTGTGCTCAACATAATCTATAGTCCAAAAGGGAAATAATAAATTACTAGCAACAGTAGGATGCTGTTGAATTACTGGAGACCAGATTGGATTGAAAACACATGGTTCAGCCAGGAGACGGTTTCATCCTGCTCTGCAATACTCTGATCTATATTTTATGACAAATGCTGTTCTTTAATGAGAGTGCAAAAGTACTTTGATAGTAATTCTTTTGTCATTAACAACCTTGTGCAAGTCCATTTCATTCATTGAAAATAGCAGGTCCGCTATCTTTTTCCAAAATATTAAAGAGTTAATTGTGGCCATCTACTTGTTCAATTAACTACACACTGGTTGTGGAGGTAAGACCAAGAGCCTAGTGTGCAAAATGTGTTTTTTCCCATTTTGAGGATAATCTTAACAACAGGGTATCTAGGCAAGAAAGGCACCTAAGCAGATATCTTGTGCCTATTTTATACAGTATAAGCAACATATGCATCTACGTGCCTGCGTGCCTTTATAAATTGACCCCGGGGAAAGTAGCATACATATTTACACCCGCCTCAGAGCAGGAGTAATGTGTGCATGCATGTGTCACTAATAAGTGAACGTGTATGAATTTTATAAATTAGGCCATAGGTGGCAGAATGAGATAGGTCACTGGGGCTATGACCTGACCAATGGTTTGCCCCACACAGCATCACCAAATAAAGAGCTTCAGGGTAGGACAGAGTTTGATTACTAATTATGGACTGATCAAAAAGGTGTTCTGCTGCCCCTGAAATATGCCCCCAAGTGCCAATTCCATTCTCAGAAAATGTATGTGCTATAGTGTCTCTGTGCTTACTTTTATTCCTGCAGGCACTGGGCCATTTTATAAAAGTTTACTTGAGTGTGTATTTCGCTTCTCTCCCAGTTCAAATTCCTTATAAAGCATCTCCCTGTATCTAAAGGGAATGTGCTTAATAAAGTGATCCCTTGTGTGCATTCTTTGATACCACATGTTATACTAATTTTGACATGAGCTTTAGAAATCCGGTTACTCTCCCAGGTACCAGTGCTGTGACCCTCTGATTGAGGACATAGAAACAAACACTGAGGAAAATCTGTGCAAAAAAAAGAGAAGAAAAAATCCTAAAGATAAAAGTGCTAAAGCTTCCTTCTTGTAATGAGATGCTCATGGAGGCAGCTCTTTAGATTTCTCCAGAGGCTTCTGGTTGCCGAAGACAGACCCAATATTTTCTCATTATTAGCTTTAGGCAGAGAGGGAGCAAGGTATAATATTCTTTCCAGCCACATAGAGGAAGGTACACTTTAGCCAATAATTTAGGTAAGCAAATGAAGGAAATATGGCTACTCATCTTATAGCGATGCATAATTAGCACAATAAAGGAGAAGGGCTGTGAATATGGATGGGAGTCTTGTTTCAGGGTACATTCTCTAGAGGTATCTGATTTAGAAAATGGAAGAGGCATCACAGTAGCTTTGCTTACACATTGGATCTCTAAAGGAAACAGGACTGTAGAGCTTAGTGGTTCGTATGGAAGGGCAGACTGGAGAGGCCGTATGTATCTACCATCATATTTCCATGTTTCTCTGAAATGCAACAGATTTAAACAATGTACTTTCACACTTTTCAAAGCAAGAGTTCCAGGTACAAATTGCATTGTAGTTATTGTTTTTCCACTGATTCCTGAATGTCCAGTGTACAAATGTTTTTAATGCAATATCTATAGTTAAGCAACATTGTTGTTTTTTGCAGTTAAATGTTTCTGTTATACCATCATGCAAGGGAGTAGCATTACAAAAAAAACAGCTTTATATCAAAATGGAATAGATAATATTTACTATTTTATACTTAAAGAATCAATATGCAGACCATAGTTGTTTTTTTTTAAATTAACAATTATTTCAAACTAAATAATGAAAATGACAATAGTAGTTGAAACTCCTTTTTAAGAGGAACTACAGTTCCTTCAATTAATGGGGGGGGGGGGGATATTCAAAGCTATTTAGGCAGTTTACAGACCTGCAAACCACCTGACTAGAGCTGAGTGGGATATTCAGCAGTGGCCACCTGACTGCAGCCCCTAAGCGTTGGCAGCTTCAGGGCACTGTGGGTTTACCAGGCACTATTCAGCCACTGCCTGTTTAACCCTTCTCAGCTAAAATTAGGACAGCTGAATGGTTGTCCTAACTTTAGCCATTTTTGCAATCCAGTCTGAGGTTAAATCCAGTCTGACTGGATTGCAAAAGAACAATCTGGCCAACCCATATATTCAATGTTGGTGGCCGGATATGACCCCATCATTGCTTATCCAGATTCACTTTTCAGCAGCGATGGCTAGCCGCTGTAGCAGTATTAGCTGCCACTGCTGAATATCCCCCTATAGTGTTTTTATAATTGTATATAACGTCCACTGAATATGACATTCAGCTCAGAATGACAATATCAACCCACTTTCCTTCTGTCCTAATCATAACAGAAGAACATAAGAATTGCCATAGTGGGTCAGACCAAGATTTATGAAGCCCAGTATCCTGTTTCCAACAGTAGCCAATCCAGGTCACAAGTACTTAGCAGGTTTCAAAAAATGCACACAGGTTCTGCAGTGCTTGTCCTGGGATAAACTGTGAATTTCACGGATCCTCTTTAATAATGGTTTATGGACCTTTTCTCCAGGAAGTTGTCCAAACCTTTTTTAAACCCAGCTATACTAACAGTTTTTACTACATTCTGGTAACGAATTCCAGAGTTTGATTACTTGTTGAGTGAAAAAATATTGTTTGTTGTTAGTCTTAAATGAGTTCCATTGTAGATTCATTGAGTGTCCCCTAGTCTTTCTACTTTTTGATGGTGTAAACAATCGATCTACATTTACCCGTTCCATTCCATTCATTAATTTTAGACCTCTATCATAATTCCCCTCAACCGTCTTTTTTCCAGTTTGAAGAACTCTAATCTTTTAAGCCTTTCCTAATAGGGGCATCCTTCCATCCCCTTTACCATTTTCATGGCTCGTATCTGTACCTTTTTGAATTCTGCTAGATCCTTTTTAAGATATGATGAGCAAAATTGCATACAATATTCAAGGTGCAATCACACCATGGAATGATACCTAGGTATTATAATATCCTTTGTTTTATTCTTCATTCTTTTCCTTATGATTCCTAGCAATCTATTTGCTTTCTTGGCCGCCGCTGCACACTGGGCAGGGGGTTTCAAAATATTATCCATGACGGTGTCTAAATCTTTTTTCTGGTGGTGGTTCCTAATGTTGAACCTTGCATAGTTTGGGTTGTTCTTTCCTGGGTGCATAACTTTGCACTTGGCTAAATTAAATTTCATCAGTCATTTGGATATCCATTCTTCCAGTGTATCAAGGTCCTCTTGAACTTTTTCACAATCCTCTGTGTTTGAACAACTTTGAATAATTTTGTGCCATCTGCAAATATGATAACCTCACTTTGTTAGTCCCATTTTCAGGTCATTTATGAATATATTAAAAAGCAGCAGACCCAGTAGATATTCCTGGGGTACTCCACTATTCACCTTTCTCCATTGAGAAAATTGGCCATTTAGCCCTACTCTCTGCTTTCTATCTTTTAACCAGTTCCTGATCCACAATAGCACACTGTCTCCTATCCCATGACTTTTTAATTTCACCATGGGGTATCTTTACTAAGCAGTCTTAACGTGCGCCCGGCGATAGTGTGCAGGCTGCCATAAAAGGAGTGGGCGTGTCGGTCTTAATGTAGCAAAACGGGATTATAACACGATAACACACACTGCGCACATTATTGGGCAAGACGCTGCTAAGCAAGTTAACGCGCAGTAATCTTAAGTTGGCACGCAGACATGCAAGCACAGAAACAGAGGTGTAGCACAATGCTTAATACACTGACTGATGGTACAGGGGTCATGAGTTTGATCCCCCAGTGTGCCTAATGCATATGGCTGGCTGAGGCATTAGCTGTTATGTGTAAGTATTGCTTTTTGAGGCATGGTATGTATATTTTAATTAGTGCTGCCAGCAAACACACCCTCACATGCCATAACCGAAGGTGACGCATAAGGCACTCTATAAGGCACTCCATAGGGCACATTATAAAGTGCACTGTCTGCCAAGGCACCCTATAATGTCCCCTATGGGGCACCCTATAAGGATCTGTATAGGACACCTTATAAGGCACCATAGAAGGCACCTTATAGGGCACCCTATAAGTTGCCTTATGGGGCACCTTATGGCTACAGTACTCCGAGGGTGGTTTTGCTGGCAGCACTAATGTACATTAAAAATAGACAATGCCTCGGACAGCCCTATCAAATAACCCCACTGTGGGTGTGAACCCATGACCTCTGGATCTACAGGCAGAGAAGTATCCAGTGGGCTACAGATGCTAACAAACCCCTGGCTGGCTACAGAAGGACTGCAGGTCACCACACAAACTGTCTGCTGTGGTTACCAGGATAGGGTTAACCCACCCGTATCCATGATGCACTGCACATGCACATCAGCTGTCTACAGATGATAAGAAGATGGGGTATGCACCCCCACAGCACCTCAGCCTGGTAGGGGGAACTGACCGTGTGCACCCTCACAGCACCTCAGCCTGGTAGGGGGTACAGACCATGTGTGTTACTGGCACAGAGTAGCTACAGACCATCACATTGTGTGGGTACTGTGCTCAATCTGAGGGTGAGGTGGGGTGCCCAGCACCAGGTCCACAGCACCTTTCATGACTGATTATACGCCATGCTGCAGGTCCCCATCAGTGTATGTGTGATAGGTAGTTCCTGCAGACACACCTAGGATACATCTGTATGTCTCAGTCATGTCTAGCCCTTATGGGCTATGATGCACCCAGAATAGTGCATATCCTGTGTTGGTGCCATGGTCACATGATGTAGATAAAAAGGGGGTTGGACCCATAGGCGGATTATGTACCACCACCCTCTGTGGCTCAGGGTGGGAAACAGGATCTCCCACCAACAGATCCACATTCTACCTCCCTGCAATGGTGGCAGTAGAGAGGACCATCAACCCCAGTCCTGCTGGGGAACAGACACCCTACAGGGCATTCAATGCTGATCGGTACACATCCATAAGGCATGGCAGACAGAAGGCCTGGAAACACTCAGCTGCCCCCACCACTATCTGACATTCCCCAGCAGCAAGCCTCCAGCCACTGCACCCTGCAAGGTGCTCCAGCCAGACACATACTAACTGCAGACAGTCTGCTAGCTAGTCCATATTGCATGTTCCTGGAGGAGATGCGTGTACCCAGAACTGGGATGTCAGCATACACACCAAGCAGATAAATCAGTGATTGGGCCCCAAAAGAGAACCCATAAATATCACATCAGAAAAATACTATATAGCACTATGGGGGAACCTAGCCATGCCGTGGTCACTGCTCAGTCAGGGTGAGAATGACCTCACAGCTGTGGCCACCCTGTCCGTGCAGGTGGTGGCCGGGCACTACAATGTCCGAACCATTGCCCTATGCCCTGTGCAGATGCAGCCAGGCCAGACCACCCTATCCAGGCTATTCCCACAGTACCTTGCTCCTCATTATGCACATTGGCAGGCCAATACTGGCAAAAATGCTAGCAGTGTGGGCTGTGGAGGGTGTTGGCAGCCACCACACACTGGATAGACAGACACACACTCCACACTCCTATGCCAGCATTGTGCAACTATAGAGGTGTTTGGCAGCCCTGGCCACCACACCAATCCTGGGCACAGTGCAGGCATGGCTATGGTATGCAATACTGTTGGGGTCACTCTGTCAGACACCAGACCTGAGGCACACTCCACAGACAACAGAAAGGTTGTTATGATGCAGCTCAATAAGTCAATTGTGCTTAACGTAGGAATTGCTATCTGCCAGTTATCATAGCAACCTTTTGATAGCTGTGTACAGTTTTCCCATGTTTAGGGTGGCCTTGCTAAGGTATGCAAGTGCTAGTATTGGGAGATGTACACAGGGCCCACATCCTGCCTCTCCAGGAGGCATTGGATAATGGAGCCTGTGGGTGTGGGTGTGTCTGCCCCTGTTGGCCGCTGCTCTAGGGCAGGGGTTCCCAACTCCAGTCCTGGAGGGCTAAACACTGTTTGAGTTTTCATGCTGTCCCTAATGAATATGCATGAGATACATCTGCATACGATGGGGGCGGTGCATAGAAATGCAGCACAGCCATATTTATTAGAGGCAGCATGGAACCTGAATGGTGTTTGGCCCTCCAGGACTGCATTTGGGAGACTCTGCTCTAGGTAATGCGCATGTTTATGGTGTCTGTGCTCTGTAGGGTAAAATGTAGGTGTTTTGGGCATGTCTACATCATCTGCAATAAAGGTTCTGTCTGTATTAGCACGTTTTAGTAGTGGGTAAAATATGGGGCCTGGTTGGCAGGAACCACGACTGGGACTTGAACCTGTGACTTTCTGCTCCTGAACACACTGGCTGGGTGCACTGCACCACTGTGTTGCCACAGAGGCAGTGCATTCCCTGGGGATACCATGATGGTTCATCAGACAGGGCCTGTCTGTTGCAGTGCATGGCACCCACCTACACAGGGATAGGCCACGGTCTGCTCTGGGCAGCTGCCACTGCCCCCTCCACCACCAGTGCCCCTCTGCCACCCTGCTGACATGCCCTTCTGCTGGTGGTGCTGGTGGAGCGCAGCCTCAGGCCATCCAGTGTGCGGGTAGGCGGCTGCCTATGGTGTGGGTTCTGGAGTAGGGGTGCCTGCATAGCTGTCCATGCTTCCTCACAGCAAAACCTGGCAATGTTCTGTGACCTTGGGTGTACCTGCTTGGTACTATCGCCTGTGACACTGTGGGGAGCACACTCGAGCCCATGTTGGGCCCTCATCAGTTGCTGTCTGGCTGTACTACTGTTTCAGCATTTCTATGGGCCACCTAGGCATCACCCTAGTCTGCACTGTGGCCCAGCTGCACCACAACATGTGCTGCCTGCAGCCCTCTGTGTCCCCTTTTCAAGCATCTGTCCAGTTGCCCATTCTGACATGCCCGCCTTGCTGTTGCGGAACATGCGCATGCCATAGGACACCTGCCCAATGGAGAGGGAAAACCCTTCTCAGCGCACTTTCACTGTTGGCTCATTCACCTTGTATGGGGATGGAGCATAGACCCTTCCAAAATTCATATCTTTTTTTTTTGGAGCTTTCTCGGGGGGGTGGGGGGGGGTTATGATGTTTCCCATTAATATCACTATTGCCCAGCTTGGTTATGTTTTTTTTCCATTTTGTTCAGGTCATTTTCAATGTTTATTTGTCCTTTTGTTCCGTGCACATGTATCACACATCAGTTTTTGTAGGTTTCCCTGGTTTTGCTGTACATTGCTGATGGAAATGGTTTCTTTTCCCCTTAAAGGGAGGAGTGGTCTAGTGGTTAGGACAAGGTACTTCAGGCCGGAGGGCCAGGGGTTCAAGTCCCACCTGGGGACAGCAATCTCAGGCCGGAGGGACTGGGATTTCTAGTCCTGTAGGTACTCCTTGTGGTCTTGGGCAAGCCACGTAACCCTCCATTGCCCATGTTCCCTGTAAGTATTAGTGTATGTGTCTCATATCCCCTCGTGTTAAATGTATCCCCCAATTGACCGCTTTAACCCGGTGAAAAGTGGGATATAAATACAGCTAAATAAATAAATCAGCTCTAATGCCAGGGTTTCACTGGCGTTAATTTTCAGCCTCGAATTTCACAGCGTTAGTGTGCAGGGAGCCTCTCCCCTCCCACTCTCTGCCCATTGACCCTCTCTCTCCGCCCCTGGGGAGCCTTCCTCCACCCTCTGGGAGCCTTTCTCCGCCCTCAGCGCTCATTTGCGCCGCTGCGTGCGTTATCGTGCGCTAAGGTACCTCTGCGCCCGATAAAGCGCCATTATTGCACAATTAGGTACCTTATCGCACGATAACGTGGAAGAGCGCACGTTAAGACTGCTTAGTAAACATACCCCCAAGAGTCTCTCACAAGAGACCCTGTCAAAGGCTTTCTGAAAATCCAGATATACTCTATCAACTGGCTCACTTTTTTCTACCTGTTTATTCACAGCTTCAAAAAAATATAACAGATTAGTAAGACAAGACTTTACTTGGCTAAATCCATGTTAACTTTCTCCCATTAAACCATGACTATCTACATTTTCAGTAATATCGAACTTTATAATGGTTTCTACCATTTTGCCTGGTACTCATGCCAGGCTCACCGGTATGTAATTTCCTTTATCACCCCTGGAACCCTTTTTAAAAATTGGCATTATATTGGCCATTCTCCTTCAGGTAATACAGATTATTTTAATGACAGTTCACAGATTCCTAATAGTAGGTCTGCAATCTCATATTTCATTTCTTTCAATACTCTCAGAGTATCTCATCTAGTCCAGGTGATATGCTACTCTTCAGTTTATCACATAGTTGTTATATATCTTCCTCGTTTATTCATATTACTTTCAATTCTTCCGATGCATCATCTTTAAATACCAGTTCAGGCATGAGTAACTTCCCTACATTTTCTTTAGTAAAGACTGAAGCAAAGAATTCATTCAGTCTCTCCACTATGGCCTTGTCCTCTCTTAGTGCTCCTTTTACCCCTCTATCATCTAATGGTCCAACTGACTCTCTCACATATTTTTTGCTATGAATGTACCTGAAAAGGTTTTCATTATGTGTCTTTGCTTCCAAAGCAAGCTTTTTTCAAATTCTCCCTTTGTCTGGCTTTTCAATGCCTTTCATCTAACCTGCCAGTGCTTATGTTGTTTCCAGTTTTCATCATTTGGCTACTTTTTCCATTTCCTGAAAGGTGCTTTTTTGGCTACAAAAGCCTCTCTGACCTCACCTTTAAACCTTGCTACTAGTTTTTTGGCCTTCCTTCCACTTTTCTTAAAGCATGGAATACATCTGGTCTGGGCATTTAAGATAGTGTTTTAAACAACACCCATGCTTGATGTAAATCTTTAACCTTTGCAGCTATTCCTTGTAGTTTTTTCTTAATTATTTTCTCATTTTATCATAGTCTCCCATTTCAAAGTTAAAAGGTAGTACTGTGGATTTCCTTGCCATCTCTTTTCCATTTATTAAATCAAATACAATCATGCTACGATTACTATTGCCAATTGATAGCAACACACTTATTTTTTGCACCAGATCTGGTGTTCCTCTAAGGACTAGATCCAAAATAGCTTCCACTCTTGTCGGTTCATGAGCCAGTTGCTCCAAGAAGCAGTTATTTGTTTCATCTAGAAACTTTATCTCCCTAGCATATCCTGCCATGACGCTGACACAGTTGATTCCGGGGTTATAGAAATCACCCATTATTATT
This sequence comes from Ichthyophis bannanicus, assembly GCA_033557465.1. Lineage (NCBI taxonomy): Eukaryota > Metazoa > Chordata > Amphibia > Gymnophiona > Ichthyophiidae > Ichthyophis > Ichthyophis bannanicus. Next base: position 1,317,453,324 of record CM066031.1, read on the forward strand.
ACTTTGTTGTAACTTTTGTTAGCTTCCCTGATTTGTTTTTTAGTATTTTCATCCTTTTGTTCATTCTGGCCAGGCCATTGCCTTCCTCTTTTTACATGGAATTTCAATCCATAGAAATTCTACATTGTATTTTGTTTCCTGCAAAACTTTAATCCTTTGTAACTTAATGCCTTCCCTAACATAGAGGACAACCCCTCCACCAATTTGATCTACTCAATCATTGCAATATAGTTTGTGCCCAGGTATGATAGTGTCCCATTGGCTGTCCTCTTCCAGGTCTCTGAGAGACCAATGATATCCATCCACCCCTGGGATAATTGTAGCTTTATAGGTGCATAAGCCTCTCAAAGGAAAGGAGGTGCCACATTCACTCTCAGGTGCAGCTGTTTGTCCTCATCAGGCGTACATTAAGGACCTGAGATTAATTAAGCTTCAGGTGAACAAAGTACATTAAACATATTAGGTGTAGTTTTATTAGTATAAGTATTCCTACCAACCCTTAGTAGGCAAAGAACTTAAATACCTAAACACAACTTTAAAACTAAGATGCAGACAGCAGTAAAGCAGCAAGATGGGAGATTTCCAGTCTGTTGCATTGAGTGTCACATGTATGATTTTCTCCCAGTTGGTGAAGGGTCATACGTATGCACTAGGTGCAAGGAGCTCTTTGCTCTCAGGGAACAAGTCCAATCTTTGGAGGCTAGAGTAGCAGACTTGGAGGACATAAGGAAGACAGAGAGGTACATAGATGAGACCTACAGGGATATAGTACTGAATTCCCACCTCCAGTCTGGCAGCATTCCTTTTTGCATGGAGGAGGGAGGTCATGTGACAGGAGAGCATCACCCTGGTGTGGCAGGAAGTGATTCTGTAGCTGAGATCTGACCTCCAGGTGATGTAAAACCCTCTCGCACCAAGGAAGTTTCTCCAGGGCCATGTGCCCATAAAGGAAAGCGTAAGGCAGCCATTATAGTTGGTGATTCGATCATTAGGCATGTAGATCACTGGGAGGCTGGTGGACGTGAGGATCACCTGGTAACATGCCTGCCTGGTGCAAAGGTAGTAAACCTCACGCGCCACCTAGACAAGGTCTTAGATAATGCTGGGGAGGAGTCTGCTGTCTTGGTACATGTCGGTACAGGTCTTGGTACATGTCAGTACCAATGACATAGGAAAATGTGGTAGGGAGGCTCTGGAGGCTAAATTTAGGCTTTTAGGTAGGAAGTTGAAATCCAGAACTTCCAGGGTAGCATTCTCTGAAATGCTTCCCGTTCCACGCGCAGGACTCAAAAAGGCAGGCAGAGCTCCAGAGTTTCAATGCGTGGATGAGACAATGGTGCAAGGATGAGGAACTGAGGAATTGGGGAACATTCTGGGGAAAGGAGGGGCTCTTCCGAAGGGATGGGCTTCACCTTAACCAGGATGGAACCAAGCTGCTGGCATTAACCTTTAAAAAGGAGATAGAGCAGCTTTTAAACAAGATAATAGGGGAAAGCCGACAGTCGCCCAAGAGCGCATGGTTCGGAACAATGTATCCTTGAAGGATACTACCAAAAAAATGAAGTTAGAGCACATCAGCAGAGAGGTTCCAGTAAACACAAAGGTAGCCCAAATGCCCTTGAGTACATAGCAGAGCTTAAAAATTCCAAATTACCCCTGCCTACCGATAACCAGATTAATATGAATAAAATACAGTCTCTGAAATGCTTGTATGCAAATGCTAGAAGTCTAAAAATTAAGATGGGAGAGTTAGAATATATAGCACTAAATGAGAAGTTAGATATGATTGGTATCTCAGAGACATGGTGGAAGGAGTACAACCAGTGGGATACTGTGATACCTGGGTACAAACTATATCGTAATGATACAGCTGATCAAATTGGTGGAGGGGTTGCACTCTATGTTAGAGAGGATATTGAGTCACAAAGAATTAAAGTTCTACAGGAAACAAAATTCTCCATAGAATCTCTATGGATTGAAATTCTATGTAAAAAGGGGAAGACGATGGCGGTGGGGGTGTACTATCGACCGCCTGGCCAGAATGAACAAATGGATGATGAAATGTTCAAAGAAATCAGGGAAGCTAACAAAAGTTATAGAATGGTAATAATCATGGGTGATTTCAATTACCCTAGTATTGAATGGGTCAGTGTCATGGCAGGACATGCTAGGGAGATAAAGGGGTATTTTACTAAAGGGCACTATTTGCGCTGCTGTCATGTTATCGCACAATAAGGTGCCTTATCGCATGATAATGGCGCTTTACCGGGCGATAAGGCACCTTATTGCGTGTTAACACGTGCAGCGGGGCAAACGAGCACTGAAGGCGGAGAAAGGCTCCCGGAGGGCAGAGGAAGGCTCCCCAGGGGCGGAGAGAGAGGGTCAATGGGTGGAGAGTGGCAGGGGAGAGGCTCCCTGCACACTAACACTGTGGATTCCTGGGCTGAAAACAAACGCGAGTGAAACCCTCACGTTAGAGTAGATTTAAAGGGAAGAGAAACCATTTCCCTCAGCAATATACAGCAAAGCCAGGGAAACCTACAAAAAGTGATGTGTGATACATGTGCATGGAACAAAAGGGCAAATAAACATTGCAAATGGCATGAACAAACTGGAAAAAAAACATAACCAAGCTGGGCAATAGTGATATTAATGGGAAACATCAAAAAACACTACCGGGAAAGCTCCACAAAAAGGATATCAATTTTGGAAGGGGCTATGCTCTGTCCCCATACAAGGTGAATGATCCCACAGTGAAATAGCGCTGATCAGGGTTTTCCCTTTCTATTGGACAGGTTTCCTATGGCATGCACATGTCCCACAACAGCAGGGTGGGCATGTCGGAACGGGCAACTGGACAGATGCTGGAAAAGGGGATACAGAGGGCTGCAGGCGGCACATGCTGTGGTGCAGCTGGGTCACAGTGCGGACTAGGGTGATGCCTAGGTGGCCCATAGGAATGCTGAAACAGTAGAGTCGCCAGACAGCAACTGATGAGGGCCCAACATGGGCATGAGTGTGTTTCCCACAGTGTCACATGGGATAGTATCCATCAGGTACCCCCAAGGGCACAGAACATTGGCAGGCGGTGCTGGGGGGAAGCGTGGACGTCTATGCAGGCACCCCTACCCCAGAACCCACACCATAGGCAGCTGCCTACTGGCACACTGGATGACCTGAGACTGCGCACCACCAGCACCACCAGCAGAAGGGCATGTCAACATGGCGACAGAGGGGTACTGGTGGTGGAGGGGGCAGAGGCAGCTGCCTACAGCAGACCATGGCCTAGCCCTCTTTAGGTGGGTGCCATGCATTGCACCAGACGGGCCCTGTCTGATGAACAGTCATGGTATCCCCAGGGAATGAACTGTCCCTGTGGCAACAGTGTGGTGCAGTACACACAGCCAGTGTGTTCAGGAGCAGAAGGTCTCAGGTTCAAGTCCCAGCTGTGGCTCCCACCAACCCAGTCCCCATATTTTACCCAGTACTAAACTGTGGTAATAAAGATGGAACCTTTATTGCAGATAACATAAACATGCCTGAAATGCCTATATTTTACCCTACAGAGCACAGCCACCATAGACATGTGCAATACCTAGAGCAGAGTTTCCCAAATGCAGTCCTGGAGGGACAAACTCCATTCAGGCATCATGCTGTCCCTAATAAAGATTCCTGTGCTGCATTTCTATGCGCCGCCCCCATGGTATGCAGATGTAGCCATGCATATTCATTAGGGGCAGCATGAAAACCCGAACAGTGTTTGGCCCACCAGGACTGGAGTTGGGAACCTCTGCCCTAGAGCAGCGGCCAACAGGGGCAGAAACACCCGCACCCACAGGCGCCATTATCCAAAGCCTCCTGGAGAGGCAGGATGTTGGGCCCTGCGTGCAGCACCATCTCCCAATACTAGCACTTGCATACCATAGCACTGCCACCCTAAACCTGGGAATACGGTACACAGATATCAAAAGGTTGCTATGATTTCTGGCAGATAGCAATCCCTGGGTTAAGCACAATCTGCTCATTGAGCTGTATCATAGCAACCTCTCTGATGTCTCTGGAGTATGTTTCAGGTCTGGTGTCTGACAGTGTTTACCACCATTGGGAGTGACCCCAACAGTATTGCGTACCATAGCCATGCCTGCACTGTGCCCAGGACTGGTGCGGTGGCCAGGGCTACCAAAAGCCTCTATAGTTGCACAATGCTGGCATAGGTGTGGGAGTGTGTGTCTGTCTACCCAGTGTGTGGTGGCTGCCAACACCTTCCTCAGCCCACACTGCTTGCACTGTTGCCAGTGTCAGCCTGCCAATGTGCATAATGAGGAGCAAGGTACCATGGGTATAGCCCGGATAGGGTGGCCTGGCCAGGATGCATCTGCATAGGGCATAGGGCAATGGCTCGGACATTGTAGTGTCCGGTCACTACCTGCATGGACAGGGTGGCCACAGCATGTCTTGCTGCGAGGTCACTCTCACCCTGACTGAGCAGTGACCATGGCATGGCTAGATTCCCCCATAGTGCTATATAGTATTTTTCTCATGTGATGTTTATGGGTTATTTTTGGGGGGCTCAATCACTGAAACATGCACTATGGACTAGCTAGCAGACTGAATGCAGCAAATATGTGTCTGGCTGGAACACCTTGCAGGGTGCAGTGGCTGGAGGCTTGCTGTTGGAGAATGTCAGATAGTGGTGGGGGGCAGCTGAGCATTTCCAGGCCTACTGGCTGTCTGCTATTACTTTATGGATGTGTACAGATCTGCATTGCCTGCCCTGTAGGGTGTCTGTTCCCCAGCAGGGCTAGGGTTGATGGTCCCCTCTACTACCACCATTGCAGGGAGGTAGAATGCGGATCTGTTGGTGGGAGATCCTGTTTCCCACCCTGAGCCACAGAGGGTGGTGTTACATAATCTGCCTATGGGTCCAAACACTCGCCCCCCTTTCACCTACATCATGTGACCATGGCACCAACACAGGATATGCACTATTCTGGATACATCATAGCCCATAAGGGCTAGACATGACTGAGAAATACAGATGGACACAGACGCATCCTAGGTGTGGCTGTAAGAACTACCTATCACACACATTAGCACTGATGGGGGACCTGCAGCATGGTGTATTTCAGCCACGAAAGGTGCTGTGGACCTGGTGCTGGGTGCCCCACCTCACCCTCAGGGTGAGCACAGTACCTGCACAATGTGACAGTCTGTAGCTATTCTGTGCCAGTAACACACACGTTCAGTACCCCCTACCAGGCTGAGGTGCTTTGGGAGTGCACACGGTCAGTTCCCCCTACCAGGCCGAGGTGCTGTGGGGGTGCATACCCCATCTTGTGATCATCTGTAGACTGTTGATTTGCATGTGCAGTGCATCATGGGTACGGGTGTGTTAACCCTATCCTGGTAACCACAGCAGACAGTTTGTGTGGTGACCTGAAGTCCTTCTGTAGCCAGCCAGGGGTTTGTTAGTAGCTGTAGCCCACTGGTTGCTTCACTGCCTGTAGAGCCAGAGGTCATGGGTTTGATCCCCCAGTGGGGTTATTTGATAGGGCTGTCTGAGGCATTTTCTTTTTTAATTTAAATTAGTGCTGCCAGCAAAAACACCCTCACAGTGCTGTAGCCTTAAGGTGCCTCATAAGGCGCCCTCTCAAGCACTCTATAAGGCACCCTATTAAGCGCCCTATAAGGTGCCTTATAAGGCGCCCTATAGGGAACATTATAAAGTGCCTTGATGGACAGTGCACTTTATAATGTGCCCTCTGGAGTGCCTTATAGGGCACCTTATGCGGCACCTTTATGTTACGGCACTGTGAGGGTGTGTTTGCTGGCAGCACTAAATTAAATTTAAAAAGAAAATGCCTCAGACAGCACTGATTGAAAGTAAAGGGCAATGCCTCAGTCAGCCTTATTCATCAAGCCCACTGGGGGATCAAACTCATGACCCCTGTTTCATTAGTCAATGTATTAACCATCGTGCTATACCTCTGTTGCTGTGTTTGCAGGTCAGTGCACCTAATTAAGGCTAACGCGCATTAATGTGCCACGGCTCCCTCTATTGCATGAAAAGTACCTTATCGCACGATAACCCTAAATGCTACCTTAAGATCGGAACACCCACTACCTTATATGGCATCCTGCACACTAACGTCGGCTGCACCTTAAGACTGCTTAGTAAACATACCCCAACATTTCTAAATGAAATAAATGACTGCTTCTTGGAGCAGCTGGTTCATGAACTGACCAGAGGGGAAGCCATTTTGGACTTAGTCCTTAGTGGAACACCAGATCTGGTGCAAGAGATAAGGGTGTTGGGGCCACTTGGCAATATTGATCATAGCATGATCGTGTTTGATTTAATTAATGGAGGAGGGATGGTAACGAAATCTACAGTACTACCTTTTAACTTTCAAAAGGGAGACTGATAAGATGAGGAAAATTGTTAAGAAAAAACTAAAAGGAGCAGTTGCTAAGGTTAAGGACTTACATCAAGCTTGGGTATTGTTTAAAAATACAATCTTGGAAGCCCAGACCAGCTGTATTCCATGCTTTAAGAAAAGTGGAAGGAAGTCCAAAAAACTGCAAGCATGGTTTAAAGGTGAAGTCAGAGAGGCTGTTGTTGCCAAAAAAGCATCTTTCAGGAAATGGAAAAAAAAAGCCAAATGACGAAAACTGGAAACAGCACAAGCACTGGCTGCTCAGGCACACAACAGGTAGGCCTCCCCATCCTGGAGGGGGGACGGAGTATCCTTCCCAGGAGATGGAGGGGGTACTAGTTTATTTAGACGTACAAGTGTTTGTTGCATGTTTATCTACTTATTTGTTGCTAATCTGAGTCTACTTTGTCAATAGGTACTGGGGCTGGTAGGCAGTACCAGCTACATATGTACACTAGTGTCATCAAAAAGATGATATGCTCAGTCTCCAAGCTGCTGGAAGAGGTACACTATCCAGAGGTGCATGGCTGGACTGGAGTTCCTCAAGGAACAACAATTAGAATTTAAGTATAATTTCTCAGTACCCCTGGATGTATACCATCCGGTCCAGGTGATTTGCTACTCTTCAGTTTATCAAATAGCTGTAATACATCTTCCCAGTGTATCAATATTTATAAGGGCAGCCAGTGTGAGTCATAAAAGATTGGTGTTATATGATCAATTCGGCATGCATTGTGGATGATTCGTGCCGCAGTATGCTGAGCCATTATGAGTATGTGTAGGGATATTTTTGGAAGACCAAGAAGTAGACTATTGCAATAGTCTATATGTGGGGAAATCATTGCTTGCATTATGGCTCAGAAGTCAGAGGGCTGAAGTAAGGGTTTTAGTTGCTGCAGTAGACAGATCTTATTGAAAATTGTTTTGTTAGATTTTTTATGTGTGACAGAAAAGAGAGGTGTTTGTCTAAAGTTACATCTAAATATTTTACTTTGTCTTGATTGAGAGATTATGATTTGGCAAACTGGCTGAATGTAGATATTGAATAACAGGGCTGAAAGTGCGGATCCTTGTGGAAGGCCTGTGGTTTGGAAGTAAGAGTTGGAGCTGATGTGTCCCATGCAGACTTGTTGAGACCGGTCAGAGAGATAGGAGATAAACCACTCGAGCATTAGGTTGCTTAGACCTATTTGTCTTAGTCCGTACAAAGTCACATCAAATTCAAGATATTAATGACCACTTTCAAAATCATCAGAAAAATAGCTCCCCGAACTCTTTCCCAATTATTTAACGTGGCCCTCATCAATCGACTAAGAAGTGAACAAATGACCAACACACTCTCTACCTCATCAGCTTTCCATAAGTCTGAGGGAGGAGTAGCCTAGTGGTTAGGGCAAGGTACTTCAGACCAGAAGGTCGGGGGTTCAAATCCCACTAGAGGACAGCAACCTTGGGACGGAAGGACTGGGGTTTCTAGTCCCACAGATGCTCCTTGTGGCTTGGGCAAGCCACTTAACTCTCCATTGCCCATTGTTCCCTGTAAGTATTAGTGTATGTGTCTCATATCCCCACATGTTAAATGTATCCCCCAATTGTGTTGTGACTGCTTTGATTGAAGGATAAGGTGGTATACAAAACTGTCTAAATAAATAAAAATTTAGGCATCATTGTGGATAAAATGTTAAAACCCTCCGCCCAGTTGCAGCGGAGAGCAAGTAGAATGCTAGGTGTCATAAGGAAAGGAATGTAAAATAAAACAAAGGATATTATAATGCCTCTGTAACATTCCATGGTGCGACTGTACTTTGAATATTGTGTGCAATTCTGGTTGCCGTATCTTAAAAAGGATACAACATTATTAGAAAAGGTACAGAGAAGAGCCACCAAAATGGTAAAGGGCATGTAAGGATACCCCCATGAAGAGAGGCTAAAAGGTTTAGGGCTCTTCAACCTGGAAACGAAACGGCTGAGGGGAGATATGAGAGGTTTATAAATTAATGAATGGAGTGGAATGGGTAAACGTAGATCGATTGTTTACATCATCAGAATATAGAAAGACTACGGGACATGCAATGAAGCTACAGGGTAACCTATGTAAGACTAATAAAATATTTTTTCACTCAACGTGTAATCAAATTATGGAATTTGTTAACGGAGGATGTAGTAAAAGCTGTTAGTGTAGCTGTGTTTAAAAAAGGTTTGGACAAGATCCTGGAGGAAAGGTTCTAAACCATTATTAAAAGTTACCTGGGATATCAATGCTTGACCCAATACAAGCATTGTGGAACCTGTGTCTTTTGTGGAAACTGCTAGGTACTTATGATCTAGATTGGCCACTGTTGAAAACAGGATACTGGGCTTGATGGCCCTTGGTCTGACCCAGTATGGCATATCTTATGTTCTTATGTTCTCTCATTTAGTGCTATATAGTCTAACTCCCCCATCTTATTTTTTAGATTCCTAGCATTTACATACAGGCATTTTAGAGGCTGTATTTTATTCATATTAATCTGATTATTAGTAGATAGGGGTAATTTGGAATCTTTCACCTCTGTCTGCTCTGCACTTAAGGGCATCTGGGTTACTTTTATCTTTATTGGGATCTCTTTGTCGGGATGCCCTAACTTCCCTCTTTTGCTAGCATCCTTCAAGGATACATCATTATGAACCAAGCGCTCTTGGGTGACTGTCGACTTTCCCCTATTATCTAGATTAAAAGCTGCTCTATCTCCTTTTTAAAGGTTAATGCTAGAGGCTGGATTCCATTCTAGCTAAGGTCGAGCCCATCTCTTCAGAAAAGCCTCTCCTTTGTCTATAATGTTATCCAGTTCCTAACAAATCTAAAACCCTTTTTCTTGCACCATCATCTCATTCACACTTTGAGACTCTGGAGCTCTGGCTACCTTTTGGGTCCTGCACGTGGAACGGGAAGCATTTCAAAGAATGCTACCCTGGAAGTTCTGGATTTCAACTTCTTACCTTAAAGCCTAAATTTGGCCTCCAGAACTTTCCTCCCACACTTTCTATGTCATTGGTACCAACATGTACCAAGGCAGCAGACTCCTCCCCAGCACTATCTAAAATGTTGCCTAGGTAGCATGTGAGGTCCACTACCTTCACACTAGGCAGGCATGTTATGAGGTGATCCTCACATCCACCAACCACCCAGCTATCTACAGTACATGCCTAATAATTGAATCACGATCTATAATGGCTGTCCTAACCTTTCCTTCATGGGTACATGGCCCTAGAAAAACCTTCTCTGTGTAATAGGGTTTTACATCACCTGGAGGACAGGTCCTAATGACAAGATCACTTTCTGCCACATGAGAGTGATGCTATCTTGTCACGTGATCACTCTTGTCCATGGCAACAAGGAGGCTTCCAGACTGGAGATGGGACTTCAGTATTACATCCCTGTAGGTCTTGTCTATATACCTCTTGGTCTTCCTTATGTCCTCCAAGTCTGCTACTCTAGCATCCAGAGATCAGACGTGTTCCCTGAGAGCAAAGGACTTCTTGCACCTAGTGCACACATAAGACCCCTCACCAACTGGGAGAAAATCATACATGTTGCACTCAATGCAAAAGACTGGATAGCCCCCATCTTACTGCTGTTTGCATCTTAGTTTTAAGGTTTTGTTTAGCTGTTTAAGCTGTTTACTTACGTTTGCTGGGGATATTTGTACTAATATAAGCAAGTCTGGTATTGAACCCCTCCCACTTTGTTTGTGTCAGTGCCCAATTGGGTAAGATCAAAATGAATTCAATAGGTGACACAAGTTTGCTTTCAGAAAGAGAAGTAAAATGCTGAAGTTTAATGTTTTAGACAATAGATCAAGACTGGGGTTTATAGAGCAATATAGACACCAAAATCAAAAAGTAATTTGCTCAAATTTCTCACATAGTCAAAATACTGTGATCGTTAAGGAAAAGGGTCTCAGAATGAATGAGGACGGGTCAAACCAGGCAAAAGCCTTGAGACTCACAATCCCCTTCGTTACATCAAGGACCCAAATATTCCTTTAGCTCAGGTAAAACGAACTTATATATGCAGGCACTGTTTTACTTAGCAATGCAGTCACTGTTCGAACAGAACTAAGCTGTAAATAGAGTCCCGACTCTTTAAGCTACTTGAAAACAGCAAAATAGCTTGTCTGAGAATGTAATGTGAGTCGAGAAGTGGCTCCCAGCTCCCAATGCAGTCACTGTTCAAACAAAACTAAGCTGTAAATTGAATCCTGACTCTTTAAACTGCTTAAAAATAGCAAATAGCTTATCTGGAAATGCAGTTTGAGTCGAGAAGTAGCTCCCAGCTCCCAACGCTAATCCTAAGCACTGATGCGTTTCACCGCCGACGCGGCTTCTTCGGGGGAGTTCAGCTTATGGCATGCAGTATCTGGTCTGCTCAACACACGCTCTGAGCCTATTCATTGAAGCTCAGCAATATCAAAAAATGCAATATCAAAGGCATGCGCAGCGTTTTTTAGATATTGCTGAGCTTCAATGAATAGGCTCGGAGCGTGTGTTGAGCAGACCAGATGCTGCATGCCATAAGCTGAACTCCCCCGAAGAAGCCGCATTGGCGGTGAAACGCATCAGCGCTTAGGATTAGCGTTGGGAGCTGGGAGCTACTTCTCGACTCAAACTGCATTTCCAGATAAGCTATTTTGCTATTTTTAAGCAGTTTAAAGAGTCATGATTCAATTTACAGCTTAGTTTTATTTGAACAGTGACTGCATTGGGAGTTGGGAGCCACTTCTCGACTCAAATTACATTCTCAGACAAGCTATTTTGCTGTTTTCAAGTAGCTTAAAGAGTCGGGACTCTATTTACAGCTTAGTTCTGTTCGAACAGTGACTGCATTGCTAAGTAAAACAGTGCCTGCATATATAAGTTCGTTTTACCTGAGCTAAAGGAATATTTGGGTCCTTGATGTTGATGTAGGCTATGGCCTAGCATGGCCTGCTACTATGAAAGGCCTGTAAGTTAGGCCTGGATCCTAACTCCCATTATAGCTAGAAAAGAAACAAAAATCTGTGAAAATTGAGAAAACTGTTTTAAAATGCTTAATAAGAAGTTTTCATGAATTCATAAGTCTTCTATTATTCCCTTGTATGTGAAAGAACAGAAATGTAACAGTATATGCATTCCAGAAGCCGAAGTTAACCTTGCAGTAGAAAAGTAACGAGATTCAGAACTGTACCATTGTTCAAGCAATCCTAAAGGAGGGGGCCGGTTGCTAGGCTCCGGAGGGATTTCTGATTGGACAAATGAAGGGAATGTATAACCAATAAGAAGTTTGCATGTATCGAGCTAGAACCAATAGAAAGTTCTCATGTATCAAACTGAAAAAGAGGTATAAAAAGTTATGTCTCTGTATAAACTTTCGCTCAGTACCTTTTGAAGCTTTGACTGACTGGGCCATGTGCACAATAAACTGACTTGGACCCTGTCAATCGACTCCTGGACTTGTTCATTGATTGCACTTTGCTACAGCATATTCTTGGTGCGTTGGCCGGGAAGTGCGAGGGGTAAATGGTATTCAAGTGAATAATCCACGTAATTCGCCTTGAGGTTTGGACCGGTTGGAACCGTGTCTGTCCGACTGCAGGGGAAACCTCGGGCGCCACCAGCCCCTTTGTGCCGGAGAGGGTTCTGCCTGCCTCGGCGGGCCATCGGGTCCAGCTGGCGAACACCTCCGACCCGGGGGAGTCCAGGTTCCAACTCAGAAGCTGGTGTGGTATCGGGGACAGGATCCGGTGAGTAGACATTTTTGTGATTTAATAGTCAGAAAGAACAGCCTGGGACAGCGTCTTGCGAGTGCAAGACCAATTTGGTAAATTTGGTATAAATTAACTGGGAAATCTCGCATGAGTATGCGCGAGACAAGGGAGCCTGATCACCTCCCATAAGGGCGGTCCTAGTAAGCTCCGCGTAAGGAAAGCGGAAGCTGAAGCCATCGACCCTTCCTGTTTGGAATAGTCAGTTAGTCAGAAAACCTGGGCACTTGAAATATTGAAATATGATATCTTGTGGAAATATGCTTGCGTGTGTGAGTGAGAGGTCTTGAAATACAGACCGAGCGAAAGCGGACTCCTAAGTAGCGCAGTTCCTGGCTGGGCGACCGCGCCCAGGTCGCGAACAGGAGGAAGCGACTGGTGTTTGTCCCCCCCCCCCCCCAGTGTTCTGTGGGCTGTACGGACCCCTTACCTACAGCCATACTACCTATCCTTATTGTTCGTTGTCTTGTACGTCATTACGTGTATGTAGGGACGTAGGGTATGTAACGTACGCAGGTACGTTGAGTACGTAGGCAGTAGCATAGGCAGGTACGTTTACATTATGGGAGGGACGGAGTCCACGCAAACTCCGTTGGCATGTATGATCAAGAATTTCCGTAAAGGATTTTCGGGTGATTATGGTATTAAAATGACTCCATCCAGATTACAAATGTTATGTGAAAGGGAGTGGCCCGCATTAGCTGCTTCATGGCCCCGAGGGGGCACCTTTGATTTTGAGACAGTTTTAAGAATCCATCAGCTTATACTGAGAGCGTATCCCGACCAGTTCCCCTATATAGATTCCTGGTTAAGTGTATGCGAACAGCAGCCCTCATGGATGAAGCGCTGTTATGAGGAGCACTGTAAAATATTTGTAGCTACGACTAGGGGAACCAAAAAGGCTAAGGAAGCGAAGCCACCAGTGTATTCTGACCCAGAGTCCTCAGATATTTTGGATAGTTTACCCCGGCACCCACAGAAATTAGTCCCCACAGCCCCACAACTTGAAGTAGAGCCCGACGAGGAGCCCCAGAAAATACCGAAGCAACAGCCTAAGAAGTACTCTACCCCGAGTAAAAATTCCAGGTCAGGCCCAATGGGGGGACTTGAGTCTTCTGATGAGATAGAAAGCGGAAGTTCTCCTACCAGTTCAGGGTCACCCACCAAGGAGACTAGTGTCCGGGAGCCTTATGATTTAAGAAGCGTAACTCCCAAGAAGAAGGAGAAAGCAGGGCACCTAATGCCATTACGCCAAGTGCCTGGAATTCCTGTTTTGAATGATCAGGGTCAGATGGCGCCAGGACCAACCAGCTTAGTTTATGTACCTTTTTCTACCACAGATTTATTAAACTGGAAAACGCATTATGTTTCCTACACAGCCAAGCCCCAGGAATTAACAGAATTAATGTCTAGCATTATGCAAACCCATCAGCCTACCTGGGCCGATTTTCGCCAGCTCCTGTCCACCCTCTTCACCACTGAGGAGCGAGGCCGAATCGGGCAAGCAGCCCTCCGATGGTTAGAAGAGAACCCTGTAGCAAGGGGAGGAGGAATAAATCCCCCGTAAGCAGCAGCCGCAGAATACCCCAATGAAGAACCCGGATTGGACCCGAATGAGGAAAGGGGGGCGGCGGCCCTAACCAGATTTCGCCAGGCCTTATTGCAGGGCCTGAAGAAGGGAGGCCAGAGGGCCATGAATATCGGGAAAGTATCAGAAGTTCTCCAGGGTCCAGATGAGAGCCCAGCGGCCTTTTATGAGCGGTTGTCTGAAGCTAATAGACTATATACCCCAAATGATCCCGCCGCTCAGGAAAATTTGCGCATGGTAAATGCGGCCTTTGTTAGTTCCAGAGAAACATAAAATGAAAATTACAGAAATTGGATGGATTTGCGGGCATGAATACAGCTCAGTTAATGGAAGTCGCTCAGAAAGTATTTGTGAATCGTGAAAATGAACGAGACAAAGAAAGTGAACGAAAAATGAAGAAGAAGGCAGATCTTCTTGCTGCTGCTATAACCGAACGACATGGAGGAGGTATTCCTAATCAAAGGACCAGAGGACGTGGAAGAGGCCGCGGAAGTGAAATGCCTCCATTAGGTGCAAATCAGTGCACCTACTGCAAGGAAGAAGGACATTGGAGAAATGAGTGCCCGCATCTGGACTCCGCCCCTGCGAGGGGAGGAGGGAGTCCCTGGAGGCCAGGAGGAAGATTTCAAAGGAGAGGAGGAATGAATTGAACGCAGTTCCAACAGGAGAGGGAAGAAGCCATTGAGGGAGTGGCAGTAGCAACGGGCTATGACCTGGATGACATAGACGAAGACTAGGCCAGACCGGGCTACAAGTTCACCCTGGGTCCCCAGGAGCCTATGGTCAGTTTAAAGATAGGGGACCAATATATGGAATTCATGGTAGATACAGGAGCAGAACATTCAGTAGTAGCCAAGCCAGTAGCTCCACTGTCCTCACGATCTGTCACCATAATAGGAGCCACTGGAAATAAAGCCACAAAACCATATTTGCAGAACCGCATGTGTGACTAGGGGGACAGAAGATAACGCACCAGTTCTTGTATATGCCTGAGTGTCCTATTCCACTACTGGGCAGAGATATGCTTGCCAAACTCCAGGCCCAAATATCCTTTGCTGAAGGGGGAGAAATGAAAATGACTGTGAACCCAAAGCCTGCTGGATTGATGGTGCTGACTGTTCCCCGAGAAGAAGAATGGCAGTTCTATAGTGCACCTTCAATAAAGTCAACCAGTCCCTGTATACCTACCAACCTTATAGCCCCACCTGAAGTTTGGGCAGAAGATAATCCACCTGACCTAGCGAAGAACATAGCCCCTGTCATTGTCACCCTCAAGCCAGGAGTGGAACCGGTACATGTGAAACAGTATCCTCTCCCTCGACCAGCCATAGAAGGAATTCATGGCCATTTAATGAAACTGCTGAAGTACGGACTTCTCAAGGAATGCCAGTCACCTTGGAACACTCCCCTTCTCCCAGTAAAGAAGCCTGGGACAGGGGACTACCACCCTGTACAAGATCTAAGGCGAGTAAATGATGCAGTTGAAACTATACACCCAGTAGTACCAAACCCTTATACTCTCTTGGGACTGATCCCCGCTGAAGCTACTCACTTCACCATCCTGGACCTGAAAGATGCCTTTTTCTGTGTGTGCCTAGCACCCACCAGTCAACTTTTATTTGCTTTTGAATGGCAAGACCCCACAACAGGAAGACGGGGTCAACTCACCTGGACTAGATTACCCCAAGGATTCAAGAATTCACCAACTCTCTTCAGTGCTGCCCTGAATCAAGATCTCTCAAGTTACCCAGTGGACCCAGGAAAGAGGGTTCTTCTCCAGTATGTAGATGACTTGCTCATAGCCACCAACTCAGAAAGTGAATGCCTACAAGCTACTAGTGAACTTTTGTACTTTCTCAAAGATGCCGGATACAAAGTTTGAAGAGCCAAAGCACAACTATGCCAAACTGAAGTCAAGTATCTAGGATTCCAGTTGTCCAGTGGGATCCAACGTTTAGGACCAGAATGCAAAGAAGCTGTATGTAATATCCCCACCCCAACCACTAGGAGGCAAGTAAGAGCCTTCCTGGGGGCAGCGGGATATTGTCGAATATGGATCCCCAACTTTGCCCTTATTGCAAAGCCACTATACCAAGTCACCAGAGGAATGGAAAAATCCTCATTAGACTGGGGACCCGAACAAGATGTAGCTTTCTGGACTTTGAAAAAGGCCCTGATGTCATCTCTAGCTTTAGGTCTTCCAGATGTTCAGAAGCCTTTCCATCTTTTTGTCCATGAGTCACAAGGAAACGCATTGGGAGTATTGACGCAATCTCTTGGATCCTGGCAACGGCCAGTAGCTTATCTGTCGAAACAATTGGATATAATTGCAAAAGTATGGCCCCCTTGTCTGAGAGCTGTTGCAGCAACATCCCTCCTAGTGGGCGAAGCAGATAAACTCACACTAGGACAAACTCTTCAAGTTACAGTGCCACACTCTGTCCTGACTCTCATGGAACACAAAGGAAACTTCTGGATAACCAATGCACGAAT
Organism: Ichthyophis bannanicus; assembly: GCA_033557465.1. Taxonomy (NCBI): domain Eukaryota; kingdom Metazoa; phylum Chordata; class Amphibia; order Gymnophiona; family Ichthyophiidae; genus Ichthyophis; species Ichthyophis bannanicus. The sequence continues at coordinate 1,317,469,625 of CM066031.1, forward strand.
GTTAAAGTATCAAAGCATGTTGTGTGAAAACCCTCGGATACAGCTGAATGTTAGTCAAGCTCTGAACCCTGCTACATTGTTTCCAATTGGTCCTGGGCCACCTGATCATAATTGCTTAGAAACCATGGACACTGTATTCCCAAGTCGCCCTGATTTGACTGATGTCCCTCTAGAGGACCCAGAACGGACTTTCTTCGTAGATGGAAGCAGTCTGGTCATCAATGGACATCATTGTGCTGGATATGCAGTGGTGACCCTTGATCTGGTAGTTGAGTCCTCAGCCTTGACCCCAGGAACTTCTGCACAGAAAGCTGAATTGATAGCCCTCACCAGAGCCTTGACATTAGGAGAAGGTCTCCGCATAAATGTGTACACAGATTCCAAATATGCTTTCACTACTTTGCACGCACATGGAGCCCTGTATAAAGAACGAGGGTTAATCACCTCAGGGGGTAGGGACATTAGGTATGGGCCTGAGATATTGATGTTATTAGATGCTGTGTGGGCCCCCAAACAAGTGGCAGTCATGCACTGCCGAGGTCATCAGGCAGGAGCAGGAGAAGTTGCATGAGGGAATAGATTTGCAGATGCCACAGCCCGAAAGGCAGCCACCACAGGACAAGTAAGGACCCAAGATACTGTAATGCAAGCAGCCCTATTCCCTGTGCCCCTTAGTTCCTGGGCACCCCGATATACTACACAAGAGTTAGATTATTATTGTGAAAAGGAGGGAGGAGTCTTGACAGAACAAGGTTGGATAGTGCTGCCACCCCCAGAAGGTAGTCCACCTCCAGGTCCTACAGTCATCCCTGAAGCACTAGGGCCAGCCTTTGTCCAAGCTTTTCATCAAGCCACTCATTATGGGAAAACAGCCATGGAGAAAGCCCTGAGACCCCATTTCTGTATTTCATTGCTAGGATCCCTGACTGCCTCAGTGGCACAGCAATGCCTGACATGTGCCAAGAATAACACCAAGCAAGGTCCTGTTCCACCCCCAAGAATTCAGTCAGTAGGGGTGATCCCCATGAGTGATATACAGATAGACTTTGCTGAAATGCCCCGTGCAAATGGATATCATTATATGTTAGTGTTAGTCTGCACATTTTTAGGGTGGGTAGAAGCCTACCCCACCCGAACTGAGAAAGCCCGAGAAGTCACTAGGGTATTGCTCCATGAGATTATTCCCCAATTTGGAATGCCATCAACTATAGAGTCAGATAATGGTCCATCATTTGTATCCCAAGTGACCCAACAGTTAGCTCAAGCTTTTCAAATAAAATGGAAGTTACACACTGCTTACAGACCCCAGAGCTCAGGGAAAGTAGAATGAATGAATAGAACCCTGAAAACACAGTTATCCAAGCTTTGTCAAGAAACACACCTGAAGTGGCTCCAGGTTTTACCCATAGCCCTTCTTAGGATACGTTCAGCTCCCACCAGATCCTTAGGAGTCTCCCCTTTTGAAATTCTGTATGGGCGACCTCCACCCATAGTACAGGGAATAAAAGGAGACATGAGACAGATAGGATCTGAAATAACTAGACAAGAACTATTAGCTTTAGGTTCTGTTTTGCAGAAACTTCAAACGTGGGTGCAAGACCGACTGCCCATCAATCTGACTGAACCTCTGCATCCCTTCAAGCCGGGAACATCCGTGTGGGTGAAAGAGTGGAGAAAAACCCCACTGGCGCCGCATTGGAAGGGACCATATGTCATCATCCTTTCAACCCCCACCGCAGTGAAAGTTGCAGAATTCGAACCCTGGATTCACCACAGTCGAGTGAAGCCAGCAGCTGCTCCCGATCCTGGCCAATGGACATCAGTGAATGATCCCGAGACTCCCTTGCGACTCACCTTGAGGAGACAGCCAGTTTTATAGAAGAATCTTCAGCATCCACTTATGTCACGTGAGAGTGACCATCGCAGCAGAAACAGAAGAAAGCTCAATACAGTTCATTATCCTTAATTCTCCAGCTAGCCTCCAGAGACTGTAATCACAATGTTCTTCCACTATTGCCTTGTGGGAGTGGTGATCCTGGGAATCTTGGAAAAGACTTTTGCTCTACCCCCTTGTGCAGCTTGTATAACCACCACCCGAACTGGACAAAAGATTACTCAGACTCTGCTCTATCATTCCTACTATACTTGCACTGGTACAGTCAGCCGGTGTATTTATAATGGCACTGAATTGAATATTTGCACAAAGGGGAAAAGTAGGACTTGTTACAAACCTCGACAGAACCCATCCTACTATACGTTTGAGATATGCTGGAATGATGAAGATGGACCAATCCTGAATATAACAAAACCTCTCACCAACCCTACAAAGCCTATTGTCTTGAACTTTGATGCTTGCGAGGCAATCAACAAAAATGCTTACCACAGATGTGGGTCATGGGAGCGAGCATACTATTATGATGATAAGTACATGTGTCCAGAGGGAGCCTATGGATGGGGAAAATGTACTGGAAAGAGTACAGCAGCCACCATCTACACCACTTCATCTAGACATGATTACTTCTGCCCAAAATGGGAATGTGTACATTTTACTACCTGGAAGAATGCACCAACGGGACAAGATGGAGATCATCGGAAAGGTAGGTTAACAAAGATTAGACTGTCAGAACCTAAGAAATGTCAGAAGGGAGCCTGTAATCCTCTACAACTCTTCATAGCCAACCCAAGCCACTGGAAGCAAGGATACAAGTTTGGGTTGCGTATTGCAGGAGGAGGTGTAGATCCTGGGACTATTTTATATCTGCGATTAAACACCAACACCCATGTATCCTCACCCTATTGTATACATCACTCTTTCTATGAAGCCATGAAATCAGAGTTTTAAATTCCTCCTTCCTCCCAGAACTTATTTCTTGAATTAGCGGGAGCAGTCACATCTAGTCTCCATGTTTCAGACTGTTTGTTTTGTGGAGGAACAACAATGGGAGACCAATGGCCTTGGGAGGCACAAGAACTGAACTATTGTGTTCCATATAATCAGACTAATATACACAATACCACAAGTGAATGGGTATTGGTTCACTCCATTGTGGGTAACTTATGTTTTTCTCATTATGAACCAATGTTTAATATGGAAGTGGGGCAGCTGGTCTGTCTCAATCAGAAGTTCTACAACAGTACCACTAAGAAAACATCTTGGTGGTCAGGAGTCAACACTACCGAACCTCCTAATCCTCTAGTTCAGTTCCCCAAACTTGCCAGTATCTGGACTAACTTAGCAACATATAATTCTTGGCAAGCACCACCTGGACTGTACTGGATTTGTGGAACCCGGGCATATGCCAGACTTCCTCATCACTGGGGAGGCGCATGTGTATTGGGAACCATACGACCTTCCTTTTTCCTTCTGCCTACATCCCAGGGAGAACAGCTGGGATATCCTGTGTACAGAAGTCGACAGCTGAAGGAGGCCTTGAAAATAGGCCAATGGGACAAATGGGATGGTGAAGAATGGCCACCGGAAAGAATCATCGCATACTATGGACCTGCTACTTGGGAGCAGGATGGAACTTGGGGATATCGTACCCCTGTTTATATGATTAATCGAATAATACGTTTGCAAGCTGTTGTTGAAATAATAACCAATGAAACTAGTAAAGCACTAACCCTTCTAGCAAAGCAAAGTACATAAGTAGGAAGGACAGACTAGATGGGCCTTGTGGTCTTTTTCTGTCATCATGTTTCTATGTTTCCATAGTAACTGAATTCAAAAAAGCATGGGACCAACACAGAGGATCTCTAAAGGTAGAAAGTGGACTGTTGTAGTTGTTGTTATGGAAGGACAGACTAGATGGGCTTTGTGGTCTTTTTCTGTCATCATGTTTCTATGTTTCTATAAATGCGTACAGCCATTTATCAATATCGTTTAGCTTTAGATTATTTGTTAGCAGCTGAAGGTGGGGTATGTGGGAAATAAAATCTAAGTAATTGTTGTTTACAGATTGATAATAATGGGCATGTAGTTGAAGATTTAGCCATCCAGATGAGAGAGCAGACATTTGTGCCGGTCCAGACCTGGCACAGTTTGAAGATGGATGGGTGGTTTGGATCATTGTTTTCTTGGATTGGTGGTCTGAAATCCCTTATGTTGATTGTACTATTCATATTAGCCATGTGCTTATTGCTCCCTTGTCTCCTACCCCTTTGCTTACACATGATAACATCATCACTTGATAACACTATCGAGCGGAAGGCATCTATGAAAGTATTAGCTATGTGGCGATATCACCCTATACCCCACAATGCTGATGCCGTTTCATCAGTATAATGTGTTAATTAACTAATGATTGATTTAATTCTCACCCTTCCTCACTTGCGGGTGAGAATAATCAAAGGGGGGAATGAGGTAGACTATGGCCTAGCATGGCCTGCTACTATGAAAGGCCTGTAAATTAGGCCTGGATCCTAACTCCCATTATAGCTAGAAAAGAACCAAACATCTGTGAAAATTGAGAAAACTGTTTTAAAATGCTTAATAAGAAGTTTTCATGAATTCATAAGTCTTCTATTATTCCCTTGTATGTGAAAGAACAGAAATGTAACAGTATATGCATTCCAGAAGCCGAAGTTAACCTTGCAGTAGAAAAGTAACGAGATTAAGTATTAACGTATGTGTTAACGTATTAAGTATTAACGATTAAGCATTAACGTATGTGTGTCATATCCCCTCATGTTAAATGTATCCCCCAATTGACCGCTTTGACCCAGTGAAAAGCGGAATATAAATACAGCTAAATAAATAAATAAATAAATTCAGAACTGTACCATTGTTCAAGCAATCCTAAAGGAGGGGGCCGGTTGCTAGGCTCCGGAGGGATTTCTGATTGGACAAATGAAGGGAATGTATAACCAATAAGAAGTTTGCATGTATCGAGCTAGAACCAATAGAAAGTTCTCATGTATCAAACTGAAAAAGAGGTATAAAAAGTTATGTCTCTGTATAAACTTTCGCTCAGTACCTTTTGAAGCTTTGACTGACTGGGCCATGTGCACAATAAACTGACTTGGACCCTGTCAATCGACTCCTGGACTTGTTCATTGATTGCACTTTGCTACAGCAATGTAACAAAGGGGATTGTGAGTCTCAAGGCTTGTGCCTGATTTGACCCGTCCTCATTCATTCTGAGACCCTTTTCCTTAACGATCACAGTATTTTGACTATGTGAGAAATTTGAGCAAATTACTTTTTGATTTTGAAGTTTAATGTTTTGCATGCAATGATGCTACTAAGAATTTAATGAAGATTAAGTTAAATAAACATATTTTTATTTTGATCAGATGAAAGTAACTATTGCTTATTCTTGACAACAAATTATTCTCAAACAACAGCATATAACAGTTATATCTTATTGCTCTTATTGTTTCAGTTACACTTTCTTCAAATACATTCTGCTCATCTCTAGCAAGTATCTAACTTTCTCTTTCATTGTTTCTCTCTCTTTACGTATACCATAAATTGTAAATTAAGAATTAATACTTCTTGCTACTTTTCATCCACAGCCTTGTTCTTCAGCCATCAGGTAAGTATGTGTATTTATATGTCTGTCTCTATATAGCAAAGATAAAATATTTAACAAATACAAAATATTCCTGCTTTTAATATTGCTGGCTTCTGTCAACAAAAACTACCTCTGGCCAGGGTAAAAAAAAAACGCAATATCCGTTGCTGTACACTTACCTTAGTTGAGTTCAATGTGATGTTTCTTCTCATGTTGCTTCTAACTTGATGCACTCTCGCTGTCATTCTGGAACCCGGTTGTGGTTGAGAAAGACCTACCACCTCACTTTAACAAAATAAAGGAAAACCCTAACTAATCTAATCCTTTATTTTCTTTTAACAAAAAGAAAATATAGATTTGTTTTTATGTCCCTGCCTATTGTAAAAAAAAAAAGATAATTATTTTTCCCTGACTAACAGAGAAGTTACCAAATTTCCCTGCACACACTCAACACTCATGCTCAATGTTCATCTCTGGCCATTGATCATAGTGTAGCAGCAAAGCGCAGACAAACCAATGATACCAGGAGTCTGTTCAAAAGGTCCAAATCATTTATTTGTGCACAAGTCTCAAGCAAGTCAATTTCAAAATGGCTGAGCAAAGTTTTCAAGCATTACAACAACTTTTATAGACTTCTGTTCCATTCTAGGTATAGAAAAACATTTCATTGGTCCCGGTACTCTCCCGTACCTCCCGTAGCCCTTCTATTGGTCCCGGTACTGATAAGTTTCTCCAATTATGTTCCTTCTGTGGGCTTCTGTGGGCATGACACCTGCCTGCCCCCCTTCTAGTCCCAATTACAATGGTCAGTTCATCAACTTGTTACTTTCACACTTTCAAGGTTATGGGACCAATTTGTGCGTGCAGAAGAGCAAGGTTCTGTAACTCATCTGTCAGCACTCCTCATTATTTCTCTGCAAATGTACTTTTTCTTATCAGTAACTTTTAAGCATGTCTTTTCTGTATTTTTCCATTTCTTAATTCTGCAGTTCTGCTTACCTAAGCTAATTCAATATTTCTACTGAGTTCTTTCTTACAATAGCAGCATATTGGGGGATGTGCAATCCTATATGCCTCTCCACAGGCCTCATTTACAGGTCAAGCTAGCCATGCTGGCCTGCCTATGTCAGACACCGTGGGTCACAGGCCTGCACCTGCCACATTCCCCCCTTTGATTAATCTCACCCTATTACTTAATAAGGTGTGAGAATTAAATCACTTTTAGAAGATTCACATCCTGATCAAGGGATTCTTACTAGTTCCACTAGGGCTGGCTTTGTATAAAGCCATTATTTTAGTTGCGGTCTTCCGCTCTACTGTACTATCAATAGCACTATGAATGGAACGCATACAACATGGGATTAAACATGGTAAGCAGAGGATAACAGCAACAAGGATTAGTACTAAGATAATGAAAGTCTTAAATCCTCCCAGCCAAGAGAAAAGGTTAGCAAACCAATTAGGAAATTTCAAGGCGTGCCAAGTCTGTACTGGCACATAAGCATGTCTTTGCATATCCTTAGCAATTTCTTCAACTACTTGACCTTTATCATCTATTTTTAAACAGCAATTAGTTAAATTCAGTTTACCACATACTCCTCCTTCAGCTGCTAGCAAATAATCAAGTGCTAAGCGATTCTGGTATATGGCAGTGCGCATCTGAGTACTTTGTCTAGCTAGGAGCGTAAGAGCATGACTAGTTTCATTGGTTATTATCTCAACTACTGCTTGTAAGCGAATAATACGATTGATCATATAAATTGGGGTACGATAACCATACATACCATCATCATTCCAAGTGGCAGGTCCATAATACTCAATAATTCTTTCTGGTGGCCAATCATCACCTTGCCACTTCTCCCACTTGCCTATCTGTAAGGCCTCTCTTTTCTGTCTTGATGCTCCTTTGTGTTTGTGGGTAGTGTATACAGGGTATCCTAATTGTTCTCCATGTTCAGTGTTTAACAGGAAGAAAGAAGGTCTGATGGTTCCTAAGACACATGCTCCTCCCCATTGTGGCGGGAGTTGCGCATATGCTCGGTTTCCACAGATCCAATATTGGCCAGGTGGGGCTTGCCAGGTTTGGACTTTGGCAAGGTTAGTCCATAGACCTGCAAGTTCAGGAAATCTAGCTAATGGGTTAGGAGGTTCAGGATGTCTGATTCCTGACCACCATGCTGTCTTTTTGGTCGTGGCATTATAGTATTTCTGGCTAAGACAGACTAGCTGTCCTACCTTCTGGGTGAACTGGGATCCAGTTCTGGCAAAGCAAAGACGTCCAACGATTGAGTGCGCTAACACCCATTCACTGGTAGTCTTGTGTAATTCAGTCTGGTTGTAAATCATGGAATAATTCAATTCTTGGGCTTCCCAAGGCCATTGGTCTCCCATTTGGGTTCCGCCACAGAAATAACAATCTGTGATCTTAAGACTAGATACTACTGCTCCGGCCAATTCTAGAAACAAATTCTGTGAAGGGTGAGGGATCTCAAACTTATTTACATGCATGGCTTCATAAAAAGTATTATGAATATGATATTTAGATGACTTGTGGGCTTGAGTATTCAATCTAATATACACAATGGCCCTGGATCTGTTCCCCCTCCAGCAATTCGTAAACCAAACTTATATCCTTGTTTCCATGCATGGGGATTATGTACACGCAAGTGTAAAGGGTTGCAAGCATCTTTCTGACATTTATCATTTGTGGTTGGCTTGGTTAGAGTAGCCATCCGTTTATCTATTTTCTCATCAGTTATACCAGTGTTCCAGGTAGCATAGAAAACACATTCCCAATATGGGCAATAGTAATCTGCCGCTGTAGCAGTACTATACCCTGATCCTGTTTTACCTGTACACTTCCACCAATTTGTGGCACCTTCTGGACACATATACTTATGGTCATTTCGATACGCTTTCTCCCATGTACCACAGGTGGACTGACTATCTCTATTAATAGCATTACATGCATCAAAATTCAAAACAGCAGGTTTAGTAATGTCCTTAAGTGGTGGTGTAGCAGCTAATATAGGTCCATCTGCATCCTTCCATCTTATTTCCAACGTGTAATAGGATGGATTCTGATGCGGATTATAGCATGCTTTGATTTTGCCATGAGTGCAAACATTTAGTTCAGTGGTGTTATAAATACACCGAGTTATTGTTCCCTTGCAGGTATAGTAAGAATGGTAAAGCAAAGTCTGAGTTACTTTCAGTCCAGTTCTAGTAGAAGTAATGCAAGCGGTGCATGGAGGTAGAGCATAAGTCTGTTCAAAACCTCCAAAGAATGCAACCAAGGCAAAGCAGAAGCAAAGATACATGTTGATGTTGATTGGAGTTCTTCTGAATCCTCAGCTTGCTGATCTTGATCACGACGGTCTATTATTCTTCGTCCCGTTTGCTAATGAAGCAATTTAACGGGTGCTGAGTGTTGATTGAAGATCCTCAAGATGTCCAGCACACATTAACCAACTTAGCAACTCAGTTGGCTTGTGAAGTCTGGCTTAGTCAATGTAGTCTCAAAGTAGTGTGTCAAATCACACACAAATTGGGTTCATTGAAACAAAACTGTTGCTGCATGGAAAACAGCAATCCTCTTCGAAAGACTTGGCTACTGCAAAGCACTTGTGATGAAGTGTCTAAGCTGCTGGTTGCCGTCTCAGAGTAACTCGCAAGGGTACATCAGGGTGCTGCTCTGCTGTCCACCGCTCTGGTTCAGGATTGGCGGCGGGCTTGACTCGGCTGTGGTGGATCCAGGCGTCGATCTCGGCTACCTTTACTGCAGTTGGGGTAGACAGGATGACGGTGTACGGTCCCTTCCAATGGGGTTCCAACGGTATCTTCTTCCAATCTTTGATCCACACCGACGTACCAGGCTGGTAGGGATGCAAGGGTTCCGTCAAGTTGATAGGCAACTGGTCTTGGATCCACGTATGGAGAGTCTGCAGAACAAAACTAAGAGCTAGGAGTTCTTGTCTGGTTACTTCTGAACCAATCTGGGCTAAACTTCCTTTGATTCCCTGCACTATTGGTGGGGGTTTACCATACAAAACTTCAAAAGGGGAAAATCCTGTTGACTTTACAGGGGCTGAGCGTATTCTGAGTAAAGCTATGGGGAGCACTTGGGGCCATTTCAAGTGTGTCTCCTGACAAAGCTTAGACATTTGGGCTTTCAAGGTACGATTCATTCGCTCAACTTTCCCTGAACTCTGGGGTCTGTATGCAGTGTGGAGTTTCCACTGTATCTGCAAAGCTTTTGCTAACTGCTGAGTTACTTGGGAGACAAATGAGGGTCCATTATCTGACCCTATTACTGCTGGAATTCCAAATCTGGGGACAATCTCTCTCATTAAGGCTTTGGTAACTTCTCGGGCTTTCTCAGTTCTGGTTGGGAATGCTTCTACCCACCCAGAGAAAGTACAAACTAATACTAATAGGTAATGGTATCCATTGGCTTTTGGCATTTCGGTAAAATCAACTTGGAGGTTGTGCATGGGGGTGACACCTCCTGACTGAACTCGGGGTGCTGTAATAAGGCCTTGCTTGGCATTATTTTTGGCACAAGTTACACATTGACGTGCTACTGAGGCTGATATGGTTGTCATCAGAGGGATGTAGAAATGTGGTCTGAGTGCTTTCTCCATAGCACTCTTCCCATAGTGGGTGGCTTCGTGGAAAGCTTTGACAAAAGATGGTCCTAACAGTTCTGGAATTACTATTCGTCCTGGAGGTTGACTGCCCTCTTCTGGTGGCAGCTCAATCCATCCGTCTTTCAATACTCCATTTTCTTTGTCACAATAGTAATCTAATTCTTTGGTGGTATATCGTGGGGTCCATAGATTCAAGGGTACTGGAAACAATGCTGCTTGCATTGGCATAGCTTGTGGGGCAATTTGTCCTGTCATAGCTGCTTGTCGTGCTGAGGCATCTGCAAATCTATTTCCTCGAGCAACTTCTCCTTTTCCTGCTTGATGTCCTCTGCAATGCATGACAGCTACACGTGTTGGGGCCCAGACTGCATCAAGTAACATCAATATCTCGGGACCATATTTGACTGATTTTCCTCCGGATGTGATAAGTCCTCTTTCTTTATAGAGAGCTCCATGGGCATGCAAGGTAGTGAAGGCATATTTGGAATCTGTATATACATTTAGCACAAGTTTTTCTCCTAACAACAATGCTCTGGTGAGTGCTATCAATTCGGCTTTCTGGGCTGATGTGCCTGAGGCTAGAGCTGATGATTCAACTACTTCATGTTGAGTGACGACTGCATATCCGGCACAGCGTCGTCCATCAAGGATGAGACTGCTCCCATCAACATAATAGATCTGGTCGGGATTGTCTATGGGCACATCTGTCAAGTCGGGTCGGCTGGAGAACACAGTCTCCATGACTTCGATACAGTCATGTTCTGGGAGTTCTTCACTGATGGGTATCAAGGTAGCTGGATTCAAGGCATGGCTCACTTCAAGTTGTATTTGTGGGTTTTCACATAACATGCTCTGGTACTTCAACATTCGGGAATTGGTGAGCCAATAATTTGCTTTTTGTTCCATAAGGGCAAGGACTGCATGTGGCACAGTGACTCGTATGTTCTGTCCTAGTGTGAGTTTGTCTGCTTCACTCACTAGTAGCGCTGTAGCTGCAACTGCTCTCAAGCAAGGTGGCCATCCCTTGGCCACAGGGTCCAATTGTTTTGATAGGTAGGCTACAGGTCGCTCCCAATTTCCCAATTTCTGAGTCAACATGCCCAAGGCATTTCCCTGTGCTTCATGTACAAACAAGTGGAAAGGTTTGTGGACATCTGGTAGTCCAAGTGCTGGTGATGACATCAATTCTTCTTTTAACTTCTGGAAGGCTGTATCCTGCTCAAGTCCCCACTCCAGTGGTGACTTCTCTTCTCCTTTTGTGGCTTCATACAGTGGTTTGGCAATTTGGGCAAAGTTGGGTATCCAGATTCAGCAATATCCCGCTGCTCCCAGAAAGGCTCTGACCTGCTTTCTGGTTGTTGGAGTTGGAATTCTGCATACTGCTTCTTTTCTTTCTCTGCCTAATCTTCTGCTTCCTTGGGTAATACGAAAACCCAAGTATTTCACTTCTTTTTGACATAGCTGTGCTTTGGCTCTGGAAACTTTGTATCCAGCTTCATCCAGTAACTGCAAGAGATCTTTGGTGGCTAATATACATTCTCTTTCTGATACGGCAGCTATCAACAGATCATCCACATACTGGAGAAGCACTCTCTTCCCCGGGGCTACTGGATAGCTTGAAAGGTCTTGATTTAGTGCAGCACTAAAAATGGTAGGTGAATTCTTGAATCCTTGGGGTAATCTTGTCCAGGTGAGTTGGCCCCCTCTTCCAGAGATGGGGTCCTGCCATTCGAATGCAAATAATATTTGGCTTACAGGGGCTAATCTTATGCAAAAGAATGCATCTTTTAAATCCAGTACAGTGAAATGGGTAGCTTCAGCAGGTATCAGTCCTAGAAGAGTGTAAGGATTGGGTACAACTGGATGTATAGTTTCAACTGCATCATTTACTCTTCTCAAATCTTGCACTGGGCGATAATCATCCGTCCCAGGTTTCTTTACTGGCAAAAGTGGAGTGTTCCATGGGGATTGACATACTTTTAGTAGGCCATATTCGAGCAATCTCTGTAGGTGGCGATGAATGCCTTCAATTGCGGCTCTTGGTTGAGGATACTGTTTGACGTGCACTGGGGTAGCACTAGGCTTGAGGGTTACAATCACTGGAGCTATATGCTTGGCTAGGCCTGGGGGACTGCCTTCTGCCCATACTCCAGGTGGTGCATGAATGTTCTTTAAAGTTTGTTCAAAATAGGTATCTTGAATCGAATCATCAATGTAGTATCTCCATTCTTCTTCTCGGGGAACTCTCAGCAGCATTACTCCTGCTGGCTTGGCTTGGGAATTTACTGTCATTTGCATTTCTCCTTGTTCAGAGAAAGATATTTGTGCTTGAAGTTTGGCTAACATGTCTCGTCCCAGTAGTGGTACTGGACATTCGGGCATATAAAGGAATTGATGAGTTACTTGCTGTCCTCCTAGACTGCATATTCGGTTTTGAAGAAAAGACTTTGTGGCTTTGGCACCAGTTGCTCCTATAATGGTGACTGCTTTTTTAGTGAATGGGGCTAGCTTTTTGTCTATTACTGAATGTTCTGCTCCAGTATCAACCATAAAGTTCATAATTTGGTCTCCTATTTGTATTCCGACCATAGGCTCCTGGAGACCTAAAGCAAACTTGGAGCCCGGTCTGTCCTAATCCACGTCATCCTCATCATGGGCTTGTGTGGCCAATGCTTGGATGGCTCCTCCTCCCCTCTCTCTCTGGAATTGTTCTCGATTGGCTCCTCCTCGGCCTCGGGGACGGCCTCGTCTTTCTTCTCGCCACTGATGATCGTTGTCGTCATCTTGCTGGGCGTCTTCGAGTTGCGGGCACGTATCTCTCCAATGTCCTTCCTCTCTGCAATAGGCGCATTGGTTCACGCCTAATCTCTGGGTCCGGCCTCCGCCTTGACCCCGCCCTCTTCCTCTGCTCCTTCGACTAGGGACACCTCCCCTTTTCTTTTCAACTATGGCCGCAGCCAAAAAATCAGCTTTCTTCTTCATCTTTCTATCACATTCTCTCTGTCTTTCAGTATCACGATTCACATACACTTTATGAGCGACTTCCAATAACTGTGTTGCATTCATGCCCGCAAACCCTTCTAATTTCTGTAATTTACGTCTAATGTCTGGTTGAGACTGGTTTACAAAAGCAGAATTCACCATGCATAAACTTCCTGGTGCCTCGGGATCATAGGGAGTATACATTCTGTAGGCTTCAGTTAATCTTTCATAATAATCTGCTGGGCTCTCATCTATTCCTTGGATAACTCCTGCGACTTTGGAAAGGTTCATAGCTTTTTGGCCCCCCCTTTTCAGGCCTTGTAAAAAGCCTTGGCGAAAACGGGCTAGGGCTGTGGATCCTTCATCTGTATTTGGATCCCATTGGGGGTCTTCATTCGGGAATTCTCTCTGAGCTGCTTCTCTACGATCTATTATATTCTGCCCCTGCGCCGGAGCTGCAGGGTTTTCTGCCATCCATTCAATAGCTGCTTTTCTAATTCTCGCTCGTTCTTCTGTAGTGAATAGGGTGGTCAGGAGCTGACGGCAATCTGGCCAAGTGGGTTGGTGAGTTTCCATAATACTAGTTACTAATTCTGTCAGCTCCTGGGGCTTGCTAGTGTAGGAGGCATAATGCGACCTCCAATTTAATAAATCAGTTGTAGAGAAAGGAATATACACATAAGTTAAGGGTCCCGCTACCACTTCATCATTATCATTCTTTACGAGCACTCCCGGGACTTGCCTTAAGGGAAACAGTTTGGCTGTCCCAGGCGTTGTTTGGGATCTAAGGGTTATTGTCGTTGCCTTTGCAGGAGTCGCTTTCTTTTTCTCAACTGGTTTTGCTTTGGGTTTCTCTTTCACTGGCGTGCTAGTGCTAGCGCTGGCTTTCTCAATTATTTGTACACTGTCCTCCTCCTCTTCTGGGGAATTCCCTTCTTCTTCTATCTCTGCTTCTGACTCACTTTTTACGTCCTCCACTTCTCTTTCCACTGATTCTTCCTCTTTCTCTTCTCTAGGAGGGGGACCGGGGGTTGGGTCCCGCCTCGGCTCTGGTCGTCTCTGGGGTTCTGGGGCTGGACGACGCCGGCCTACTCTTACTGGACCTGGGGTTCTGGGCTGCCTGAGGACTACTTCTGGGGAATCAGGATCTGCCAGGATGGGTTTCTTCGTGGCTTTCTTATCCTGCTCTTTCATTCTAGGCTGTTCCGTTTTCTGTCTAGAATCTGTTTTAGCTAACATTATTCTGCACTGTTCCTCATAACAGCGCTGCGCCCAGGAGGGCGGATCTTCACAAATACTTAACCAAGAATCTATATAGGGGTACTGATCGGGGTGCGCTACCCGCACTCTACGGTGTATTGACTGAATAATCTCTACAGTAAACGTTCCCTCTCGGGGCCAGATGGGGTCTAGATCGGGCCACTCCCTAGTACACAAAATCTGCAAACGGGCTGCTGTCATTTTAATACCATAATCTCCTGAATATCCCTCTTTAAAATGTGCGATCATACATTCTAATGGAGTGTTTCTAGTAGACCCCGCCCCTCCCATTTCGATGTGTGCGCGCAACAACAGACAGAAGGGAAAAGGAGGGCGGACCGTGGGTAAGGGGTCCTCACGGCCCTGGAAACGTATAGGGAATACGAATAACAAGACAAGACGACAATCGCTTCCCCCTTTTCGCGACCTGAACGCGGTTGCCCGGTCAGGAAATGCGCTAATCAGGGGTCCGCCTTCACTTGGTCCGTGCTGCCAGACCTCTCATTCACACTTCGTTCACACAATCATGCTAGCAACGTATTCCCAGAATGCATTCGTTTCTATCTATTCTGACTAGTCTTTTTCCCAATTACAAAAAGGATGAGGGTTTCACCTAGCGAATTCCCATGCCAGGCTACTCGGCTCTTCCTTGAGAGTTGATCATGCTCTCTTACCAATTCCCAATATCTCGAGATTCCAAATTCCAAATTCCAATGGCAGTACTGCTCTTTCTATTTCTGTCTAGACCCAAAATCAAAACTATACTCACCGGATCCGGTCCTCAAACTTCCCAAGCAGGCGCATGAGTTGGACCTCGGACTCCCCTCGCTCGGGTTCGAGGCGTTGGCTCCAACCGGGCCCGGCACCCGCCGAGGTCCGACCAGCTCCCTCCGATACAAGGGACCGGTGGCGCCAGGGAGCGGCCCTCGTCGGAAGGGCGCGATCCCGGCAGGACCAAGCCTATAGAGGCGGAAAGTCGTGGTATATTGCCCTATATACACTTTGATTCCACAACTTCCCGGCCAACGCACCAAGGAATATGTAGCAGCAAAGCGTAGACAAACCAATGATACCAGGAGTCTGTTCAAAAGGTCCAAATCATTTATTTGTGCACAAGTCTCAAGCAAGTCAATTTCAAAATGGCTGAGCAAAGTTTTCAAGCATTACAACAACTTTTATAGACTTCTGTTCCATTCTAGGTATAGAAAAACATTTCATTGGTCCCGGTACTCTCCCGTACCTCCCGTAGCCCTTCTATTGGTCCCAGTACTGATAAGTTTCTCCAATTATGTTCCTTCTGTGGGCTTCTGTGGGCATGACACCTGCCTGCCCCCCTTCTAGTCCCAATTACAATGGTCAGTTCATCAACTTGTTACTTTCACACTTTCAAGGTTATGGGACCAATTTGTGCGTGCAGAAGAGCAAGGTTCTGTAACTCATCTGTCAGCACTCCTCATTATTTCTCTGCAAATGTACTTTTTCTTATCAGTAACTTTTAAGCATGTCTTTTCTGTATTTTTCCATTTCTTAATTCTGCAGTTCTGCTTACCTAAGCTAATTCAATATTTCTACTGAGTTCTTTCTTACAATAGCAGCATATTGGGGGATGTGCAATCCTATATGCCTCTCCACAGGCCTCATTTACAGGTCAAGCTAGCCATGCTGGCCTGCCTATGTCAGACACCGTGGGTCACAGGCCTGCACCTGCCACAATAGGTCTCAGGTGAGTTTAAACAGTCAGTCAATGACTTCTTCAATGACCTCTTTGTCTCTCTAATCTTCTCTGATTTTATTCAGGAGTTTCCTTTCTCTCAGAGATCTCTGACACACATATTTTCTTCAGACTCACCAACGCCTTCTGGTTTTAGTCATAGTTAAACAATAAGAGCAATTGCGTGGCATCACAGTTGCAGCAGAACGTTTTCTTAAGCACTCCTTGCAAACATCACACTCTCTTCTAAGGCAGTACTGATACGCGGGCTGCCAAAAAGTACTATTAAAACATTTTCTCTCTCACTCCAACAAACCGTTTCTTTTTACACTTTTGGACACTTTTCTCTTGCCAAGGCTGTAGCAGCTTTAAAACAAGTCTGCACTTATTAACAACCTATAGTGATCTCTCCTAACATTCACCTGTTACCTGGATAATCTGTGGGATTCTACTATGCTCTTATTGATGTATCAATGGCATTGCCATGGAATAGCCAATGAGGCGTCGAATAAGAGACTCCTTTATCTTGTCACTCTGCAGTTATACATCATGGAATGTTTGGAATTTTTAGCTGTTGTCAGGGGAACATCTCATAGACTTTAATGTGACATTATTTCCTATGTAAAAGACTTTAATGTGACATTATTTCCTATGTAAACATAATACATTTAAACTTTCCAGCCTACAAAATTACCATGGACATCAGTCTTCACTAAATCCTCCCCTAAATTAATCAGCCATGTAATTTTTCCTAATAAAATCCTTCCTTCCACTATGCTACAATTTTCTATTGTTTTTTTCTACCTTTTACTTCTTCTTTGTGAATCATCAGCCTGCCTTGTATATGATTACATTCCCTGTTGCAAATTATATGCCCTTAAACAAACCAATTCAAATTTTCCCTCTTTTTTATAGCATCAAGCTGTAGCAACAAACTGCAGTCAATAAATAAGTCCAGGAGTCAATTTGTAGCAGCAAAGCGCAGACAAACCAATGATACCAGGAGTCTGTTCAGAAGGTCCAAATCATTTATTTGTGCACAAGTCTCGAACCAGTCAATTTCAAAATGGCTGAGCAAAGTTTTCAAGCATTACAACAACTTTTATAGACTTCTGTTCCATTCTAGGTATAGAAAAACATTTCATTGGTCCCGGTAACCTCCCGTACCTCCCGTACCCCTTCCATTGGTCCCGGTACTGATAAGTTTATCCAATTATGTCCCTTCAGTGGGCATGACACCTGCACACCCCCCTTCTAGTCCCAATTACAATGGTCAGTTCATCAACTTGTTACTTTCACACTCTCAAGGCCATAGAACCAATTTGTGCATGCAGAGGAGCAGGGCTCTGCACCTCATCTGTCAGCACTCTCAATTATTTCTTTGCAGATGTACTTTTTCTTATCAGTAACTTTTAAACATGTCTTTCTGTATTTTTCCATCTCTCAGTTCTGCTTACCTAAGCTAATTCAATACTTCTACTGAGTTCTATCTTACAATAGCAGCATATTGGGGGATGTGCAATCCTATATGCCTCTCCACAGGCCTCATTTACAGGTCAAGCTAGCCATGCTGGCCTGCTTATGTCAGACACCATGGGTCACAGGCCTGCACCTGCCACAAATTGACAGGGTCCAAATCAGTTTAATGTGCACATGGCTCAATTAGTCATAGCTTCCAAAGGAAATGAGCGGAGCTCTCCATAAAGACATAACTTTTTATACCACTTTTCCAGCTTGATACATGAAAACTTTCCATTGGTTCTAGCTCAATACATTTGATACATGCAAACCTTTCATTGGATATACATTCTCTCCAATTATCCAATTAGAAATCCCTCCGGAGCCTAGCAACCGGCCCCCTCCCTCGGGACCGTTCTAACAATGGTCCAGTTCTCAGCTTTACTTCAAGGCTAACCTTGGCTCCTGGAATGTATATTTTGAAACATTTCTGTTCTTTCACACACAAGAGAATAATAGAAGACTTATGATTTCATGAAAACTTCTTATTAAGCAAGTTAAAACAGTATTCTTATTTTTCACAGATTCTTGGTTCTTTTCTAGCTATAATGGGGGTTGGAATCCAGGCCTGAGTTACAGGCCTTTCATAGCAGGCCATGCTAGGCCATAGGCTACCACATTCCCCCCTTTGATTATTCTCAACCGCAAGTGAGAAAGGGTGAGAATCAAATCACATAATACTAGGTAAAGGTATCACTCTGTGGTATAGGGTAGTAGTTTCACATAGCTAGTATCTTTGTAGCTGCCTTACGCTCTACAGTGCTATTAATAACTGGAGTTATCATTCGCAAGCAAAGTGGCAAGAAACAAGGGAGCAACAAGCAGATAGTCAGAGTCCATAGTTTGGCAAGAGTGGGAAAAAGAACTAAAGGATTAGAAGGTTCAGGAGCATTTATGCCAGACCACCAAGATGTCTTCTTTGTTGTGCTGTTGTAAATCTTCTGATTTAGACAGTCCAGCTGTCCAACCTTCATAGTAAGTTGTGGTCCAGTTCGAACAAAACACAAACTACCAACAATGGGGTGGGCCGATACCCACGCACTAGTAGTATTATGTAAATCAGTCTGATTGTATAGGATAGAATAGTTCAGTTCTTGGGCCTCCCAAGGCCATTAGTCTCCCATTGTTGTTCCTCCACAAAACAAGCAATCTGAAACATGAAGACCGGATGCCACTGCTCCTGCTAATTCAAGAAATAAGTTCTGGTGGCAGGAGGAACTTCAAAGTCTGATTTCATGGCTTTATAGAAAGAGTGATCTTTTGTCCTGTTCTGGTGGTGGTTATGCAACCTGCACAAGGGGGTAGGGCAAAAGTCATTTCAAAGCACCCCAAAACTGTTGCCAGAATAAAGCAATAATAATAATTCATAATGGGCATAGTCTCTGGAAAATTGGTGGAACTGTCGGATTTCACAAAGGTAGAGTTGATTGTAGATCCTCAAGCTTCTGCCGTACGTAGACCTACCAGCTTTGTGGCAGGAGTAGGGCTGTAGATTCCAAAGTATCACTGTCCTCTGGGATGTCTCAGGTTCTTGAAATATCATAGTACAGTCTCTCAGGCTATTATTGCCTTAAGGAGATCAGAGTATTTGAACACAGTTTCTTAGAAGACTCAATTTCTTAACACAACACAGTCTATTTCTGATGATTGCAGCTTTCTCCAGATGTGAGGCTTACCTTCAGATAAACAGATCGTCTTGAAATAGTGCAGTTTCTGAGGGACCAATGAGTCTTAGGTCCGTGGTTGTTGTCATAGGGTGAGGCGCAATGGAGTCTCAAGATGCTTTACAGTAGTCCAGTGATCAGGTTCAAAAGCAGTTGCTGGCTTTACTCGACTATAATGGATCCAAGGTTCGAATTCTGCGACTTTTACTGCAGTTGGAGTTGACAGGATGACAACATAGGGTCCCTTCCAATGCAGGGCTAACGGTATCCTTCTCCACTCTTTGATCCACACCGAGACTCCAGGCTTGAAAGGATGCAGGGGTTCAGGCAAATTGATGGGTAGTCGATTTTGTACCCAGGTATGAAGACTCTGCAAAACAGAACTTAAAACCAATAGTTCATGCCTAATAATTTCAGATCCTATCTGTCTCACATCTCCTTTTACTCCCTATAAATAGGCTACAGATTCTCAGAATCTCAAAAAGGGGAAAACTCCTAAAGACTTAGCAGGGGCTAAGTATATCCTAAGAAGGGCTATAGGAAGAACCTGGGGCCACTTCAGATAAACCTCTTGGCAAAGTTTAGACAACTGAGATTTCAGGGTTCTATTCATACATTTTTACTTTTTCCTAAATTCTGAAATCTGTAGGCAGTATGTATCTGATAATATCAAAATCTCGGGGCCAGGGCTGAGGACTTAACTACCAGATCAAGGGTCACTACTGCATATCTGGCACAACAATATCCATAGTTTCTGAACAGTCATGATCAGGGGGTTCATGACCAACTGATAACAATGTAGCAGGATTCAGAACTTGATTGACCTTCAATTGTATCTGGGGATTTTCACACAGCATACTCTGATACCTCAACATTTGTGAATTAGCTATAAGTTTCCTTTGTGTTTCATTATGGTTAGAACAGAGTGTGGTACAGTAACTGGAAGACTGCTCACTAGGAGGGCAGTAGCTGTAACAGCTCTCAAACAAGGTCCAAGAAATTGAGTCAACACTCCTAGAACATTTCCTTGTGACTCATGAACATAGAGACTGAAAGGCTTTCTGGACATCTGGTAGACCCAGAATTGGTGACAACATCAGAGTGGTTTTCAAAGATCAAAAGGCTGCATCCTGTTCAAGTCCCCATTCTAATGGAGACTTTTCCATTCCTTTGATAGCTTGATACAACGGTTTTGCTAGCAGCGTAAAATTGGGGATCCATATACAACATACTTTGTGGCACCCAAGAAGGCTCTCACTTGCCTCCTGGTGATTGGAGTAGGAATACTGCATACAGCTTCTTTGTATTCTGGTTCTAGGCATCGAATTCCGCTGGACAACTGGAATCCTAGGTATTTAACTTGTTTGACATAATTATGCCTTGGCTCTTGAGACTTTGTATCCAGCCTCATTAAAAAGGTGCAAGAGTTCACTGGTGGCTTGTAGACATTCACTTTCTGAGTTGGTGGTTATAAGCAAGTTGTCCACATATTGGAGAAGAACCCTTTCTCCTGGGTTCACATAGTAGCTGGAAAGATCTTGATTCAGGGTAGCACTAAAGAGAGTAGGTGAATTCTTGAATTCTTGAGGTAATCTAGTCCAAGTTAATTGGCCCCACCTCCCTGTTGTAGGGTCTTGCCATTCAAGAACAAACAAAAGTTGACTGGTGGGGGCTAAGCGCACATAGAAAAAGGCATCTTTCAGGTCCAAAACAGCAAAGTGAGCAGCCTCAGCGGGGATCAGTCCCAAGAGAATGTAAGGATTTTTGGTATACAAAGCATGTTTAAATTTTTGGGAAACGAACCTCATGTCTGCTTCTCCTACATTCTATTCTGACCTGTAGTAGGCTATGGCCTGTAAACTAGGCCTAGATTCTAACCCCCACCTGAGAGTAGTGCTGAGAATAACCAGAGTCTGAGAAACTGGCTGAAACTGCATTAAACTGCTTTTGCAAAGTTTGTATAATTCTTTTATTAATTCCCCTATGCTGATGATAGAAATGTTCCTGCATTCTCTGAGCTAGAAATGTCCTTGAAGTAGAAATGTATCTATATCTAAGACTGTGCCTTTGTTAGAATAGTCTGAGCAGGGGGAACAGGAAGCTAGGCCCAGAGAGGGTTCCCGATTGGACAGGTGCAGGGGGCATTGGGACCAATAGAAAGTTTGCCTGTATCAAACTGTGAAAATTGTATATAAGGAATTTGCTCCTGGACTCCATTGCTCAGTCACTTTTGGATGCACTCCTTGCCTGAGCCTGTGCACAATAAATTGGCTTGGATCCTGCAGCTGACTCCTGGTTTTATTCATTGCGTGCACTTCGCTGCTACATTTCTTGGTGCGTTAGGCCGGGAAGTGCGAGTAGTGGTGTGGCAGGTTAGGGCCTACAATACGTATGGGAGGCCTGTAAACTAGGCCTGTCCCCACCCCCACCTGAGACTAGTAGTGCTGAGAAAGACCAAAGTCAGTGAAAGTCTGAGAATCTGCCTTAAACTGCTTTAAACTGCTTTTGATAAGTTTGTATGAATCCTTTATTAAATTCTTCCATGCTGATGATAGATATATTCCAGTGTTCTGCATTCTCACATTCTCTGAGCTAGAAATGACCTTGCAGTAGAAATGTATCTATGTCTAAAAACTGTGCCTTTGTTAGAATAGCCTGAGAAGGGGGAACAGGGTGCTAGGCCCAGAGAGGGTCCCTGATTGGACAGGTGCAGGGGGCGTTGGGACCAATAGAAGGTTTGCCTGTATCAAACTGTGAAAATTGTATATAAGGAATTTGTTTCTGTTCTCCATTGCTCAGTCACTTTTGGATGCACTCCTTGTCTGAGCCTGTGCACAATAAATTGGCTTGGAACCTGCAATTGACTCCTCGTTTTATTCATTGCGTGCACTTCGCTGCTACATATTCTTGGTGCATTGGCCGGGAATGTGTGAGTAGTGGATGGTATTCAAGTGAATATTCCACGTAATTTCACCTCCAGGTTTGGCCCGGTTGGAACCGTGTCTGTCCGACCGCAGGGGAAACCTAAGGCGCCACCGGTCCTCTTGTATTGGAGAGGGTTCCGCCTTGCCTAGGTGGACTACTGGGTCCAGCTGGCCAACACCTCCGAACCCGAGGGGAGTCCAGGATCCAACCCATGTACTGGTTTGGTATCAGGAACTGGATCCAGTGAGTAGAAGTTTTCTTTACTACTCAGATAGTCAGTTTTGGGAATGTGGTATGGTAAAAAGAGAGCCTGATCACCTCTCCAGGGCGGTCCTAGTAAGCCTCGCATAGGTGTGAGCAAAGCAGAAGCCACCGACCCTATGGTATAGTTAGTTAGTAAGGCCTTGGGAATTTGGGAAAAACGTTGCTAGCATGTTTGTCTGTGTGTGTGTGGATGAGAGGTCTTGAAATACAGACCAAGCAAGTGTGGACTCCTGAGTAGCGCAGTTCTTGGCCGGGCGACTGCGCCCAGGTCGCAAAAAGGAGGAAGCGTTTGGTGTTTGCCTCCTTCATTGTTCCTTGGGCTGCACGGACCCCTTACCTGCAGCCATACTACCCGCCCCTATTGTCTGTTGTCGTGTACGTCATTGCAATCATGGGAGGGACGGAGTCCATGCAAACTCCGTTGAAATATATGATAAAGAATTTTAGCAAGGGATTTACCAGAGACAATGGGGATTAAAATGTCTCCGTCCCAATTAGGAATGCTCTGTGAAAGGGAGTGGCCTGTGCTAGTCACTTCATGGCCCCTTGAAGGCACCTTTGATATTAGCATAGTTTCCCGTGTCCATCAGATTGTACGAAAAATGTTCCCTGATCAGTTCCCGTATATAGATTCCTGGTTAAGTATTTGTGAGAAACAGCCCCCTTAGATAAGGCGTTGCTATGAGGAACAATGTAGAATATTAGTTGCAACCACAAGGGAGACTCGGACGCTTGAGGAAGGGAAGCTTCCTGTGTATTCCGCCTCAGAGTCCCCAGATATCCTGACCCGTTTACCTCAGTATCTATATAGGCTAGTTCCTACAGCTACGGCACTCCCGGCAGAGCCTGATTCAGAAGCCCAGAGATTATCACCGCAACGGCAAAGAGAGTCCCCTCCCCTGATTGATGGCCCCGAGTCTAGTCCGAGTACTTCAGGAGGGCCAGCATCCCCTGAGGATACCGAGAGTGGAGACTCTCTCGCCAGATCAGCGTCACTTGTTGAGGATGCCTATACCCGGCAATCATACGATTTAAGAAGTGCCACTGCAAAGAAGAAGAAAGGAGAGGGACACCTAATGCCATTGCATCAGGTACCTGGTTTACCTATCCTGAATGAGCAGGGCCAGATGGCGCCAGGACCAGCCAGTCTAATCTATGTACCTTTCTCCACTACTGATTTATTGAACTGGAGAACGCATTATGCATCTTATACTGAAAAGCCCCAAGATTTAACTGAATTAATGTCTAGTATAATGCAAACTCATCAGCCTACCTGGTCTGATTGCCGCCAGCTCCTGTCCACTCTCTTTACTACTGAGGAGTGAGCGCGAATCAGGCAAGGGGCTATCCGCTGGCTAGAAGAGAACCCTGTAGAAGGAGCAGATATGAATCTTCCGCAAGCAGCCGCCGCAGCTTTCCCAAATGAGGATCCCGGATGGGATCCGAATGATGAAAGGGAGGCGGCGGCCCTATCTCGATTTCACCAGGCCTTGTTGCAGGGCCTGAGGAGGGGAGGCCAGAAAGCTATGAATATTGGGAAGGTGTCAGAAGTCATCCAGGGTCCGAATGAGAGCCCAGAGGCCTTTAATGAGTGGTTGTCTGAAGCCTATAGATTATATACTCCATACGATCCAGCAGCCCAGGAGAATCTGCGTATGATGAACGCAGCTTTTGTCAGTCAGTCCCAGGGAGATATAAAACGGAAATTACAGAAAATGGATGGATTTGCGGGCATGAATACAGCACAGTTAATGGAAGTTGCTCAGAAAGTGTTTGTGAATCGTGAAAATGAGTGTTACAGAGAAAGTGAACGGAAAATGAAGAAGAAAGCAGATCTTCTTGCTGCCGCTTTAGTTGAACGACGTGGAGGAGGTTTTCCTAATCGAAGGACCAGAGAACGTGGAAGAGGCCGTGGAAATAGCTGGCCTCCATTGGGTGCGAATCAGTGCGCCCATTGTAGAGAAGAAGGACATTGGAAAAATGAATGCCCGCATCTTGGCTCCACCCCCTGGAGGGGAGGAGGGAGCACTTGGAGAGCAGGAGGTCGATTCCAGAGTCGGGGAGGAATAAACCGAGCACAGTTCCGGCAAGAGAGAGAAGAAGCTATTGAGGGAGTGGCAGTTGCCGAGGACTATGATATGGCTGAAGACTAGGCCAGACCAGACTCCAAGTTTACCCTGGGTCCCCAGGAGCCTATGGTCAGTTTGAAAATAGGGGACCAATATATGGACTTTATGGTGGATACAGGAGCAGAACATTTGGTGGTGGCCCCTTTGTCCTCTCGATCTGTCACCATTGTTGGGGCTACTAGGGCTAGGGCCACCAAGCCTTTTCTGCAGAAACGCATGTGTGAACTAGGGGGACAGAAAATAACACACCAGTTCCTGTATATGCCTGAATGCCCGATTCCACTTTTGGGCCGAGATATGCTTGCCAAGCTCCAGGTGCAGATATCCTTTGCTGAAGGGGGAGAAATGCAAATGACTATAAACTCAAAGCCTGCTTGATTGACGGTGCTGACTGTCCCCCGAGAAGAAGAGTGGCGGTTCTATAGTGTATCTCCGACCAAGACAGTTAGTTCCTGTATACCCACCAACCTTTCAGCTCCGCCTGAAGTATGGGCGGAGGATAATCCACCTGGCCTAGCAAAGAACATAGCCCCCATCATTGTCACCCTCAAGTCAGGAGCGGAACCAGTGCATGTGAAGCAGTATCCTTTTCCTTGACCAGCTATTGAAGGTATCCACTGCCATCTGATGAAACTGCTGAAGTATGGACTTCTTAAAGAGTGTCAGTCACCTTGGAACACCCCCCTTCTCCCAGTTAAGAAACCAGGGACGGGGGATTACCGCCCAGTACAAGATCTGAGGCAAGTGAATGATGCAGTTGTAACTATACATCCAGTGGTACCAAATCCTTATACTCTCTTGGGACTGATCCCTGCTGAGGCTACTCACTTCACCGTTTTAGATTTAAAAGATGCTTTCTTTTGCATATGCCTAGCCCCCACCAGTCAGCTTTTGTTCGCTTTTGAATGGCAAGATCCTACAACAGGAAGGCGGGGCCAACTCGCCTGGACTCGATTACCCCAAGGATTCAAGAATTCACCTACCCTCTTCAGTGCTGCTCTAAATCAAGATCTCTCAAGTTACCCTGCGAACCCAGGGAAAAGGGTTCTTCTCCAGTATGTGGATGACCTGCTAATAGCCACCAATTTGGAAAGTGAATGTGTGCAAGCCACCAGTGATCTCTTGCACCTCCTGAATGAAGATGGATACAAGGTCTCCAGAGCCAAGGCGCAGTTGTGCCAAACAGAAGTAAAATACCTGGGATTCCATCTGTCCAGAGGGGTCTAGAGATTGGGACCCAAGCGAAAGGAAGCAGTATGCCGCATCCCTACGCCCACCACCAGAAAGCAGGTGAGGGCCTTCTTGGGAGCTACCGGCTACTGCCGGATATGGATACCCAACTTCGCGCTCTTGGCAAAACCATTGTATCAAGCCACCAAAGGAATGGAGAGGTCTCCATTGGAATGGGGACCTGAACAGGATGCAGCATTTCGATCTTTGAAGGCTGCCGTGATGTCATCACCAGCCCTGAGTCTGCCAGATGTCCAGAAATCCTTTCGCCTCTATGTTCATGAGTCACAAGGAAATGCTTTGGGAGTGTTGACTCAAATGTAGTAGCGAAGTGCACGTAATGAATACACCAGGAGTCTATTTACTAGAATTCAAACCAGTTTATTTTGTGCACAGTCTCAGACGCTTGTCAATTGTCACTTTCAAAATGGTCTGAGCATGGCGTTCAATAAAACAACAGCATTTATAGTTTTCCTCATCAGTTCTATACAGGCAAACTCCTCATTGGTCCCGGTGGCCTCCTCACCCCCCCCCCCATCCAATGGAAAATTTCTGACCGGGCCCACACCGCTCTCCCCCTGATCTCAGGCCTTCCTAGCCATGCTCAGTATCTAGACATAACATATTCTGCCTTGCTTTTTGCTTACAAGGTCACTCTACAGTACAAAAGCTGTGTGGAAAGCAGGATTCTGAAATACATCTGTGAATAACATAACATACTCAATGGAAAAGTTTTACTTTCTTATCAGCAAAGCAGTTTGAAGCAGATTTCTGTTTTCTCTGGCTTTCAACTCTGTTCAGCTATAATATTCTGAAGTGGGGGTTGGGGACTCAGGCCTAACCTACAGGCTTCTGCTACATAACATACATTTACAGGCTATTCTAGGCCATAGCCTATCACACAATCTCTTGGATCTTGGCAGCTACCAGTGGCCTATTTATCAAAACAATTGGATACGGTTGCAAAAGGCTGGCCCCCTTGTCTGAGAGCTGTTGCAGCCACAGCCCTCTTAGTGAGCGAAGCTGACAAGCTCACTTTGGGACAGAATCTTCGAGTCATTGTACCATACTCTGTCTTGACCCTTATGGAGCACAAAGGAAACTTCTGGCTTACAAATTCGCGAATGTTGAAGTATCAAAGTATGCTGTGTGAGAATCCTCAATTGCAATTGATGGTCAGTCAGGCTTTGAATCCTGCTACGTTGTTACCAGTTGGTCCTGGCCCCCCTGATCATGACTGTCTGGAAATTATGGACACTGTCTTCTCAAGTTGCCCGGATCTGGCTGATGGAACCCTGAACAGACGTTCTTTGTGGATGGAAGTAGTCTCGTCATCAATGGACATTGTTGTGCCGGGTATGCAGTGGTGACCCTTGATATGGTGGTTGAGCCCTGGGCTCTGGCCCCGGGGACTTCAGCACAGAAAGCTGAACTGATAGCCCTCACTAGGGCCCTGATACTAGGAAAAGGGCTCCATTTAAATGTGTACACAGATTCCAAGTATGCCTTTACAATTTTGCACGCGCATGGGGCCCTGTACAGAGAACGAGGGTTGATAACTTCAGGAGGCAAGTCCATTAAATATTGCCCAGAGATATTGACATTGTTAGATGCTGTGTGGGCCCCTAAGCAAGTTGCAGTCATGCACTGCCGAGGTCATCAGGCAGGAGAAGGAGAAATTACACAAGGGAATAGGTTTGCCGATGCCACTCCTCGAAAAGCAGCCACAATTGGACAAGTTTTGACCCAAGATACCTCACTTCAAGCAGCCTTATTCCCTGTGCCCCTTAGCTCATGGGCCCCCCGATACACCACGAGAGAGTTAGACTATTTCTGTGAGAAGGAAGGGGGTGTCCTAACAGAAAAGGGCTGGATAGTGTTGCCACCCCAAGAGGGTGGCTCACCTCCAGGGCCCACAGTAATTCCTGAAGCGTTAGGTCCAGCCTTTGTTCATGCTTTTCATCAGGCCACACATTATGGGAAGACTGCGATGGAAAAAAGCTCTCAAACCTCATTTCTATATTCCATTATTAGGACCCCTGTCTGCCTCAGTGGCTCAACAATGTTTAACATGTGCTAAGAATAATGCCAAGCAAGGTCCTGGTCCACCCCCAAGAGTTCAGTCAGTAGGAGTTACCCCCATGAGTAATACCCAGGTGGATTTTACTGAAATGCCACGAGCAAATGGATATCATTACCTGTTGGTCTTAGTCTGTACCTTTTCTGGGTGGGTAGAAGCTTTCCCCACCAGAACTGAGAAATCCAGAGAAGTCACTAAAATTTTGCTTCTTGAGATTATTCCCCGATTCGGGATACCGTTGACTATAGGGTCAGATAATGGGCCCTCATTTGTATCTCAGGTGACTCAGCAGTTAGCACGAGCTCTACAGGTGCAGTGGAAATTGCATACTGCTTACAGACCTCAGAGTTCAGGAAAAGTAGAGCATATGAATAGAACCCTGAAATCTCAGTTATCTAAACTTTGTCAAGAAGTTCACCTGAAGTGGCCCCAGGTTCTATCTTTAGCCCTTCTTAGGATACGCTCAGCCCCTACTAAGTCATTAGGAGTTTCCCCTTTTGAGATTCTGTATGGGCGACCCCCACCTATTGTACAAGGAATAAAAGGAGATATGCAACAGATTGAATCTGAAATTACTAGACAAGAAATATTGGCTTTAATTTCTGTTTTGCAGAATCTTCATAGGTGGGTACAGGATCAACTGCCCATCAATCTAACAGAACCACTGCATTCTTTCAAGCCTGGAGTCTCGGTGTGGATCAAAGAGTGGAGAAAGACACCGTTGGCACCGCATTGGAAGGGACCTTATATTGTTATCTTATCAACCCCAACAGCAGTTAAAGTTGCCGAACTCGAACTCTGGATCCATCACAGTCGAGTAAAGGCAGCAGCCGCTTCTGAGCTTGGTCATTGGACTTCAGTAAATGACCCTGCAACCCCATTGCGGCTCACGCTGTGACGGCAGCCACCACTGTGAAAGAACTTAAGTGAGAATCTACAGCCCTACTCCTACCACCCACTGGAAGCTGGCAGGTCTACATACAGCAGAAGCTTGAGGATTTAACAACTCTACTCCTGTCACACGGCGCGGAAGCTGACAGGTCTATGTACGGTGGAAGATGGGAAAAGAAGCCTTCAAGTTCAGAGTTCTCAACATTTCAATCCATCTATCAGAGACTGTGATTATGATGATTTCCTATTATTGTTTCATTTTTGCGGTAGCCCTGGGGTCCCTTGGGACAAATTTTTCCCTACCCACCTGTGCAGCCTGTATAACTACTACCCGAACTGGGATAAAGGTTACCCAAACTTTACTTTATCACTCTTACTACACTTGTACTGGTATAGTTAGCCGGTGCATGTATAATGGTACAGAGTTAAATATCTGTACAAAAGGAAAGAGCAAAACTTGTTTTAGTCCTCGTCAGAACCCTTCTTATTATGTTTTAGAGTTGCGATGGAATGATGAGGATGGGGCCCTCATAAATGCCACATGTCAACTTTCTTATCCCACAAGACCCGTACTCCTATACTTTGATGCTTGTGATGTTATAAATAGAAATGACTATTACAAATGTGGGTATTGGGAGCAAGCCTACTATTATGATGATAAATATATGTGTCCTGAAGGAGCATACGGATGGGGAAAATGTACTGGGAAATATTCCCCATCCACCTACAGTAAGCCATCTAAAGATGCATACTTCTGTCCAAAATGGGAATGTGTGTACTATGCTACTTGGTCGGGTGGCCCTACTGGACAAGATGGGGATAATCGTAAAGCCAATTTAGAAAGACTACCCTTGCTTGAGCCTCAGAAGTGTAAGACAGGTGCTTGTAATCCCCTACGGCTCCTCATACTTGACCCTAGCCAGTGGAAGCAGGGGTTCAGATTTGGTTTACGTATAGCAGGGGAAGGAACCGACCCTGGAACCTTTTTATATATACAGCTTAACACTAAGATCCATATTTCTTCACCTTATCAAATACATCACACCTTTTATGAGGCTATGAAGGCAGAGTTTGCAATTCCCCACACCTCCCAGAACCTGTTCATTGAGCTCGCTGGAGCTGTAGCATCCAGTCTTCACATTTCTGATTGTTTCTTCTGTGGTGGAACTAAGATGGGAGACCAATGGCCTTGGGAGGCACAAGAATTGAACTATTCTATCCCATATAACCAAACTGCTCTGCATAAAACTACCAGTGAATGGGTATTAGCTAACCCTATTGTTGGTAACTTATGTTTTGCTTGCACGGGACCACAGTTTACTATGTTAGTTGGACAGCTGGTCTGTCTAAATCAGATGTTTTACAACGCCACCACTAAGAAAACGTCCTGGTGGTCGGGTGTAAACACTCCAGAACCTTCCAACCCTCTAGTCATCTTTCCTAATCTTGCTAAGCTATGGACTAATTTGGTTTCTTACAACACCTGGCAAGCCCCACCTGGACTATATTGGATTTGTGGAACACGAGCATATGCCAAGCTCCCTAATAACTGGGGAGGTGCATGTGTGTTGGGGACTATACGGCCTTCCTTCTTTCTTTTGCCTATCTCCCACGGGGAACAATTAGGTTTTCCGGTATATAAAAGTCGACAGAAGCGAGAGGCTTTAAAAATAGGCCAATGGGATAAATGGGATGATGAGGAATGGCCACCTGAGAGAATCATTTCATACTATGGACCCGCTACTTGGACACGAGATGGGACCTGGGGATACCGCACACCTGAGTACATGATAAATCGTATTATACGCTTACAAGCTGTTGTTGAAATAATAACAAATGAAACTAGTAGAGCTTTAACCCTTTTAGCTAAACAGAGTACACAAATGCATACAGCTATTTATCAGAATCGCTTAGCACTGGATTATTTACTAGCAGCTGAAGGTGGAGTGTGTGGAAAATTGAATTTAACTAACTGTTGTTTGCAAATTGATAATGAAGGTCAAGTTGTAGAAGATATAGCTACTCAGATGCGGAAGCAAGCCTATGTGCCAGTCCAGACCTGGCATGGCTTGAAACTTGATGGTTGGTTTGGTTCTGTTTTCAGGGTTGGGCGGCCTGAAAACACTCGTATTCATTGTATTATCAATAGTGGCTACATTCTTGTTTCTCCCATGTCTCCTACCCCTTTGCTTACGCATGATAACCTCAATTGTTGATAGCACTGTAGAACGGAAGACAGCTACAAAAGTATTAGCTATGTGGCAATATGACCCTATACCCCAAAATAATGCTTTTACATGAGTATAATATGTGATTTAATTCTCACCCTTTCTCACTTGCGGGTGAGAATAATCAAAGGGGGGAATGTGGCAGACTAGGGCCTACAATACATATGGGAGGCCTATAAGCTAGGCCTGAGTCCCCACCCCCACCTGAAACTAGTAGTGCTGAGAAAGACCAAAGTCAGTGAAAGTCTGAGAATCTGCCTTAAACTGCTTTAAACTGCTTTTGATAAGTTTGTATGAATCCTTTATTAAATTCTTCCATGCTGATGATAGATATATTCCAGTGTTCTGCATTCTCACATTCTCTGAGCTAGAAATGACCTTGCAGTAGAAATGTATCTATGTCTAAAAACTGTGCCTTTGTTAGAATAGCCTGAGAAGGGGGAACAGGGTGCTAGGCCCAGAGAGGGTCCCCGATTGGACAGGTGCAGGGGGCGTTGGGACCAATAGAAAGTTTGCCTGGATCAAACTGTGAAAATTGTATATAAGGAATTTGTTTCTGTTCTCCATTGCTCAGTTACTTTTGGATGCACTCCTTGTCTGAGCCTGTGCACAATAAATTGGCTTGGAACCTGCAATTGACTCCTGGTTTTATTCATTGCGTGCACTTCGCTGCTACAGTGGATGGTATTCAAATGAATATACCATGTATTACCGCCTCAAGGTTTGGCCCGGTTGGGACCATGTCTGTCCGACCGCAGGGGAAACCTCAGGCGCCACCGGTCCTCTTGCATCGGAGAGGATTCCTCCTTGCCTCGGCAGATTACTGGATCCGGCCGGCCAACACCTCTGAACCCGAGGGGAGTCCAGGATTCAACCCAAGAACTGGTTCTGTATCGGGTACCGGATCCGGTGAGTAAAAATGTCTTTGCTCCTAGTCAGTTAGTTATAGGTACGTCTTGCATAAGTATACGTGAGACTGTCTTGCATGAGAATATGCGAGACCAAATTGGTATGGGGCACCGAGAGCCTGATCACCTCTCAGGGCAGTCCGAGTAAGCCTTGCATGAGTATGCGCGAGGCCGAAACTACGCCCTTGATTAGTCAGCAGTCCGAAGTATCTTGCATGAGTGCGCGAGACCGGCTGCCCTTGGTTAGTAAGGTAGGCCTGGGAATTTGGGAAAACGTTGCTAGCATGTCTGTTTGTGTCTCCCTCTGTTTCTAGGGCTGCCTGGACCCCTTACTGGCAGTCCGATCACCCACACCCTCTGTCTGTTGTCTAACCGCGGGTTTCACTTCTGGTATAATGTAAGGTTATTAATTAAGGAACAGTACTGAGAAAAAGGAGGGGGAAAAAAAACCCCTCCGGAGTCACTTTAAGGAATCGAGTCTAAGCACAGCACAGCGAAGACGAACTGTCTCTGTGATTTTATTTTTTTTTCAGCACAGCGTGAGAGAGGTATCTCCAGCAAGCAGAGGGAGAAGGGGTGTGTGAGAAGTGGTGTGTCTTTCACACAGCCTGCTTATTAACCCCTTCGGATCTCCTCAATTGTTTTAGTTATATCTCTGCCCTGCCTGTATTGTTACTTCACCTGTACTTGTTATATTAGTTTGCTGGTTATATCTCAGCTCTGCCTGTATTTCTACGTCAACTGTTCCTGTTATCTTATTATTTGTATTTATTTATTTGTTTATTCTCTGATTTATGGGAAAAAACCTGAACGGCTTAGAGGTCCGAGTACGGACCAAGGGAGGAGGAAAGGTTTAATTTTCCAGTTGCTGGAGAGTGAGAGAGTGATTTCTGTGGGATTTGATAGAGAGAAACCTGAATGAGCGAGAGAGAGAGAAAGGTTTTGAACAGCATTTTTGAACAGCATGGGCAGGGGTGTATCTATACTGGCCTTCTGCAGTATTTCCTTAAGAACTTTAAGAGGGGTTTCTCTGGTGATTATGTAATTGTAATGACCCCAGGTCGATGGTAAGTTTTATGTGAACGGGAATGCCCCCCCCCTCCCTGTCTTTATAGAGTGCACCCAGAGGAACACTGCCATATAGTTCTGTCACGCTGGAAATGTTGGATTTTTCTGGCATGTCTGTTTGTGTGTGTGTGAATGAGAGGTCTTGAAACACAGACCAAGCGAGTGCGGACTCCTGATTAGCGCAGTTCCTGTCCGGGCGACCGCGCCCAGGTCGCGAAAAGGAGGAAGCGTTTGGTGTTTGTCTACCTATTTGATCCTAGGGCTGTACGGACCCCTTACCTGCAGCCCGACTACCCGCCCCTACTGTCTGTTGTTGTGTACGTCATTATGGGAGGGTCGGAGTTCATGCAAACTCCGTTGAAATGTATGATCAAGAATTTTAGCAAGGGATTTGCCGGAGACTATGGAATAAAAATGTCTCTGTCCCGATTAGGAATGCTCTGTGACAGGGAATGGCCTGTGCTGGTCACCGCGTGGCCCCCTGGTGGTACTTTTGATGTTAGAATTGTATCTTTAGTTCACCAGATTGTACGAAAAGAACACCCTGACTAGTTCCCCTATATAGATTCCTGGTTAAGTGTTTGTGAAAAAGAGCCCTCCTGGATGAAGCGTTGTTATGAGGAACAGTGCAGGATACTTGTAGCAACCACAAGGGGGGTCCGGAAGGCTGGGGAAAAGAAACTGCCTGTCTATTCTACCCCAGAATCTCCAGATATTTTAATCCGTCCACCCCAGTACCTTTATAGACCAGTCCCCTCAGCTCCGCCACCACCCAGGGCAGAGCCTGGCGCAGGGGGACACCTCCTTGCAGATTTACCCCAAGTAGTCCACCAGCCACCTCCGCAGCAGGAGGACGCGCACCCCCTCTTGACCAGAAGCCCCGGCTCAGTTCAGAGTGCCTCGGGAGGACCATCGTCCACCGATGACACTGCCAACAGGGATTCATTTGCCAGTTCGGGGTCACTTACTGCTGACAGCCAAGGCCCAGGAGCAGAATTCCAACAATCCAGAACACCTTATACTTTCAGAAGTACCACAGCAAGCCGGAAGGATGGTCACGTCATGCCATTACGCCAGGTCCCAGGACTACCTATCCTTAATGAACAGGACCAGGTTGTGGTGGGGTCAGCCAGTCTCGTTTATGTGCCCTTCTCCACCACAGATTTATTGAACTGGAAAACGCATTATGCATCCTATACTGAAAAGCCCCAAGAATTAGCTGAATTGAACTCAAGTATTATGCAGACCCATCAACCTACCTGGTCTGATTGCCGCCAGCTCCTATCTACCCTCTTCACTACTGGAGAACGAGCATGGATTGTGCAAGCGTCCACGCGATGGTTAGAAGAGAACCCTGCAGGAGAAGGAGGCCTAGATCCCCGGCAAGCAGCCATCGTGGATTTCCCAAATGACGATCCTAAATGGGATCCGAACAGTGTGAGTGGGGCAGCGGCCCTCACTCGAGTCTGCCAGGCCCTACTGCAAGGCCTGAAGAAAGGAAGTCAGAAGGCCATGAATATCGGAAAGGTATCAGAAGTCATCCAGCAGCCAGACGAGAGCCCAGCGGCCTTTTATGAACGTTTATCTGAAGCTTACAGACTATATACCCCATATGATCCAGTGGCCCAGGAAAATTTGCGCAAGGTAAATGCAGCCTTTGTGAGTCAGTCCCAAGGAGATATAAAACGGAAACTGCAGAAGTTGGAAGGGTTTGCGGGCATGAATGCGGCCCAGTTAATGGAAGTTGCTTAGAAAGTGTTTGTTAATCGTGATCAGAAGGAAAGCGAACATAAAATGAAGAGGAAAGCTGATTTCCTTGCAGCAGCTTTAGTTGAAAGACGTGGAGGGAGTTTCTCTAATCAAAGGATCCAAGGATGTGGAAGGGGCCGAGGAAGTGGTCGGCCCCCATTGGGCGCAAATCAGTGCGCCTACTTTAAGGAAGAAGGACATTGGAAAAGTGACTGCCCGAACATTGACTCCGCCTCCCGGGGGGGAGGGGGAAGCACACGAAGAGCAGGGGGATGATTCCAGAGTCGGGGAGGAATGCGTCGCACACAGTTCCAACGAGAAGAAGAAGAAGCTATAGAGGGAATGGCAGCCAAGGAGGGCTTCTATATGGATGAAGACTAGGCCAGACCGGGCTCCAAGTTTCCTCTGGGTCCCCATGAGCCTATGGTCAGTCTGAAGATTGGGGACCAATATATGGACTTTATGGTGGATACGGGGGCTGAACATTCGGTAGTGGCCAAACCAGTGGCCCCTTTGTCTTCACGAAACCGCACCTGTGAATTAGGGGGACAGAAAATAACACGCCAGTTCCTGTACATGCCTGAATGCCCAGTCCCCCTCTTGGGCTGGGACATGCTTGCTAAGCTCCAGGCGCAGATATCCTTTGCTGAAGGGGGAGAAATGGAAATGACTCTGAACTCAAAATCTTCTGGCCTAATGGTGTTGACTGTCCCCCGTGAAGAAGAATGGCGGTTCTACAGTACATCTCCAATCAAGGCAGCCAGTCCCCGTATCCACACCAGAATCTCAGCTCCGCCCAAGGTATGGGCAGAGGATAATCCTCATGGCCTAGCGAAGAATATAGCCCCTGTCATTGTCACCCTCAAGCCAGGAGTGGAACCAGTGCACGTGAGACAATACCCTCTCCCGCGACCGGCGATTGAAGGAATTCATTGTCATCTAATGAAATTATTGAAGTATGGACTTCTCAGGGAGTGCCATTCGCCCTGGAATACCCCCCTCCTCCCAGTCAAGAAGCCTGGAACAGGTGACTACCGCCCAGTGCAGGACTTGAGACGAGTAAATAATGCAGTTGTAACTATACATCCAGTATAGTTGTAACTATACACCCTTATACTCTGATGGGACTGATCCCCGCTGAAGCTACTCATTTTACCGTCTTGGACTTAAAAGATGCTTTCTTCTGCATACGAGTAGCACCAACCAGTCAACTTTTGTTCGCATTCGAATGGGAAGACCCCATCACAGGGAGGCGAGGCCAACTTACCTGGACTCGATTACCCCAAGAACTCACCTACTCTCTTCAGTGCTGCCCTGAATCAAGATCTGTCACGTTATCCTGTGACTCCAGGGGAGAGAGTTCTCCTTCAGTATGTGGATGACCTACTAGTAGCCACCAACTCCAGAATCAAAAGTGTGCACGCCACCAGTGATCTCTTGCACCTCCTGAATGAAGCTGGATACAAGGTCTCAAGAGCCAAGGCGCAGTTGTGCCAGACCGAGGTGAAATATCTGGGATTCCATCTGTCCAAAGGGATCCGGAGATTGGGACCAGAGCGAAAGGAAACAGTGTGCCGCATCCCTACCCCCACCACCAGAAAGCAGGTGAGGGCCTTCCTGGGAGCTGCATGCTATTGTCGAATATGGATACCCAATTTTGCGCTGTTGGCGAAGCCATTGTATCAGGCCACCAAAGGAATGGAGCGATCTCCCCTGGAATGGGGCCCAGAACAGGATACAGCATTCCGATCATTGAAAGCAGCCTTGATGACATCACCAGCCTTAGGCCTGCCAGATGTACAAAAACCATTCCGCCTCTATCTACATGAGTCAAGCAGAAATGCGTTGGGAGTATTGACTCAATCCCTCGGATCCTGGCAGCGACCTGTGGCTTATCTATCAAAACAACTGGACACCGTTGCAAAAGGATGGCCACCTTGCCTGAGAGCCGTCGCAGCTACAGCCGTCCTGGCAGGTGAGGCCGACAAGCTCACTCTGGGTCAGAGTCTCCAAGTTACAGTACCACACTCTGTCTTAACTCTTATGGAACACAAAGGAAACTACTGGTTCACGAATTCACGAATGCTGAAGTATCAGAGTATGTTATGTGAAAACCCACGATTGCAGTTGATCGTCAGTCAAGCTTTGAACCCTGCTACACTGTTACCAATTGGTCCAGGTCCACCCGATCATGATTGCCTGGAAATTATGGACACTGTGTACTCAAGTCGCCCTGATCTAACTGATATCCCATTGAGCAACCCCGAACAAACTTTCTTTGTGTATGGAAGCAGTCTTGTCGTCAACGGACAACGTCGTGCTGGCTATGCAGTGGTGACCATGGACATGGTGATAGAATCATCAGCTCTGACCCCAGGAACTTCAGCACAAAAAGCTGAACTGATAGCCCTTACTAGGGCACTGATAATAGGGACAGGGCTCCGCTTGAATGTGTACACAGATTCCAAGTATGCCTTCACCACATTACACGCCCATGGAGCCCTGTACAAGGAACATGGGTTAATAACCTCAGGAGGCAGGTCTATTAAATATGGTCCCTCGCTTGTATCTCAAGTAACTCAGCAGTTGGCCCAGGCCCTACAGGTGCAGTGGAACTTACATACAGCTTACAGACCCCAAAGTTCAGGAAAGGTAGAGCGTATGAATCGGACCCTAAAGTCTCAGCTATCCAAACTCTGTCAGGAAGCTCACCTGAAGTGGCCCCAGGCTCTTCCTATAGCCCTCCTCAGGATACGTTCAGCCCCCACCAAGTCATTAGGAGTTTCCCCTTTTGAGGTCTTGCCATTGTCCAAGAGATAAAAGGGGATATGAGTCAGATTGGGTCCAAAATCACTAAATAAGAACTATTGGCTCTAGGTTCTGTCTTTCAGAGTCTCCATGCATGGGTACAAGACCAGTTGCCCATCAATCTGACCGAGCCGCTGCATCCCTTCAAGCCTGGAGCCTCGGTGTGGGTGAGAGTGGAGGAAGACACCGTTAGCACCTCATTGGAAGGGACCTTATGTTATCATACTATCAACCCCTACAGCAGTTAAGATTGCAGAATTGGAACC
Organism: Ichthyophis bannanicus; assembly: GCA_033557465.1. NCBI lineage: Eukaryota > Metazoa > Chordata > Amphibia > Gymnophiona > Ichthyophiidae > Ichthyophis > Ichthyophis bannanicus. The sequence continues at coordinate 1,317,507,471 of CM066031.1, forward strand.
TTGGATTCACCACAGTCGAGTAAAGCCAGCGGCATCTACTGAACTTTGTCACTGGACATCAACAAACAACCCAGACTCGCCATTACGGCTTATGCTGCGGCAACAACCACTGCTGTGAGAGTCTATAGCCCTACTCCTGCCACCCAGCTGGAAGCTGGCAGGTCTACGTATGGCAGAAGCTTGAGGAATCTGCAACCATACTCCTGTCATCAACCGGAAGCTGACAGGTCTACGTATGGTGGAAGCTGTGGAGAAAGAGAACTTTAGTAAAGGAATTTTGCAAATTTCTAGACAAATTCATTGAGATATTGTAATCATGATATATCTATGTATTTATGTTGTACTTACGGTAGCCCTGGGGCCCCTTAGAATTCCCACTGATATACCTCCTTGTATCACATGTTATGGACCAGCCACATGGGCGAATGATGGATCCTGGGGATACCGCACTCCTGTTTAGGTTTGAAGACTATTATGTTTGCAGTATTAATCATAGTAGCTATGTGTTTATTCCTTCCATGTTTTCTGCCTCTTTGCTTACGTATGCTCACCTCTATTGTAGCAGCAAAGCGCAGACAAACCAATGATACCAGGAGTCTGTTCAGAAGGTCCAAATCATTTATTTGTGCACAAGTCTCAAGCAAGGCAATTTCAAAATGGCTGAGCAAAGTTTTCAAGCATTACAACAACTTTTATAGACTTCTGTTCCATTCTAGGTATAGAAAAACAATTCATTGGTCCCGGTACGCTCCCGTACCTCCCGTAGCCCTTCTATTGGTCCCGGTACTGATAAGTTTCTCCAATTATGTTCCTTCTGTGGGCTTCTGTAGGCATGACACCTGCCTGCCCCCCTTCTAGTCCCAATTACAATGGTCAGTTCATCAACTTGTTACTTTCACACTTTCAAGGCTATGGGACCATTTGTGCGTGCAGAAGAGCAAGGTTCTGTAACTCATCTGTCAGCACTCCTCAATATTTCTCTGCAAATGTACTCTTTCTTATCAGTAACTTTAAAACACATCTTTTCTGTATTTTTCCATTTCTTAATTCTGCAATTCTGCTTATCTAAGCTAATTCAATATTTCTACTGAGTTCTTTCTTACAATAGCAGCATATTGGGGGATGTGCAATCATATATGCCTCTCCACAGGCCTCATTTACAGGTCAAGCTAGCCATGCTGGCCTGCCTATGTCAGACACCGTGGGTCACAGGCCTGCACCTGCCACATTCCCCCCTTTGATTAATCTCACCCTATTACTTAATAAGGTGTGAGAATTAAATCACTTTCTAGAAGATTCACATCCTGATTAAAGGATTCTTACTAGTTCCACTAGGGCTAGCTTTATATAAAGCCATTATTCTAGTTGCGGTCTTCCGCTCTACTGTACTATCAATAGCACTATGAAGGGAACGCATACAACATGGGATTAAACATGGTAAGCAGAGGACAACAGCAACAAGGATTAGTACTAAGATAACGAAAGTCTTAAATCCTCCCAGCCAAGAGAAAAGGTTAGCAAACCAATTAGGAAATTTCAAGGCGTGCCAAGTCTGTACTGGCACATAAGCATGTCTTTGCATATCTTTAGCAATTTCTTCAACTACTTGACCTTTATCATCTATTTTCAAACAGCAATTAGTTAAATTCAGTTTACCACATACTCCTCCTTCAGCTGCTAGCAAATAATCAAGTGCTAAACGATTTTGGTATATGGCAGTGCGCATCTGAGTACTTTGTCTAGCTAAGAGCGTAAGAGCATGACTAGTTTCATTGGTTATTATTTCAACTACTGCTTGTAAGCGAATAATACGATTAATCATATAAATTGGGGTACGATAACCATACATACCATCATCATTCCAAGTGGCAGGTCCATAATACTCAATAATTCTTTCTGGTGGCCAATCATCACCTCGCCACTTTTCCCATTTGCCTATCTGTAAGGCCTCTCTTCTTTGTCTGGATGCTCCTTTGTGTTTGTGGGTAGTATATACAGGGTATCCTAATTGTTCTCCATGTTCAGTGTTTAACAGGAAGAAAGAAGGTCTGATGGTTCCTAAGACACATGCTCCTCCCCATTGTGGTGGGAGTTGCGCATATGCTCGGTTTCCACAGATCCAATATAGGCCAGGTGGGGCTTGCCAGGCTTGGACTTTGGCAAGGTTAGTCCATAGACCTGCAAGTTCAGGGAATCTGGCTAATGGGTTAGGAGGTTCAGGATGTCTGATTCCTGACCACCATGCTGTCTTTTTAGTTGTACCATTATAGTATTTCTGGCTAAGACAGACCAGCTGTCCTACCTTTTGGGTGAACTGGGGTCCAGTTCTGGCAAAGCAAAGACGTCCAACGATTGAGTGCGCTAACACCCATTCACTGGTTGTCTTGTGTAATTCAGTCTGATTGTAAATCATGGAATAATTCAATTCTTGGGCTTCCCAGGGCCATTGGTCTCCCATTTGGGTTCCGCCACAGAAATAACAATCTGTGATCTTAAGACTAGAAACTACTGCTCCGGCTAATTCTAGAAACAAATTCTGTGAAGGGTGAGGGATCTCAAACTTATTTACATGCATAGCTTCATAAAAGGTATTATGAATACGATATTTAGATGACTTATGGGCTTGAGTATTCAATCTAATATATACAATGGTCCCTGGATCTGTTCCCCCTCCAGCAATACGTAAACCAAACTTATATCCTTGTTTCCATGCATGGGGGTTATGTACACGCAAATGTAAGGGGTTGCAAGCATCTTTCTGACATTTATCATTTGTGGTTGGCTTGGTTAGAGTAGCCATCCGCTTATCTATTTTCTCATCAGTTATACCAGTGTTCCAGGTAGCATAGAAAACACATTCCCAATACGGGCAATAGTAGTCTGCCGCTGTAGCAGTACTATACCCTGGTTCCTTTTTACCTGTACACTTCCTCCATCCCGTGGCACCTTCTGGACACATATACTTATGGTCATTCCGATACGCTTTCTCCCATGTACCACAGGTGGACTGACTATCTCTATTAATAGCATTACATGCATCAAAATTCAAAACAGCAGGTTTAGTAATGTCCTTAAGTGGTGGTGTAGCAGCTAATATAGGTCCATCTGCATCCTTCCATCTTATTTCCAACGTGTAATAGGATGGATTCTGATGCGGATTATAGCATGCTTTAATTTTGCCATGAGTGCAAACATTTAATTCAGTGGTGTTATAGATACACCGAGTTATTGTTCCCTTGCAGGTATAGTAAGAATGGTAAAGCAAAGTCTGAGTTACTTTCAGTCCAGTTCTAGTAGAAGTAATGCAAGCTGTGCATGGAGGTAGAGCATAAGTCTGTTCAAAACCTCCGAAGAAGGCAACCAAGGCAAAGCAGAAGCAAAGATACATGTTGATGTTGATTGGAGTTCTTCTGAATCCTCAGCTTGCTGATCTTGATCACGACGGTCTATTATTCTTCGTCCCGTTTGCTAATGAAGCAATTTAACGGTTGCTGAGTGTTGATTGAAGATCCTCAAGATGTCCAGCACACATTAACCAACTTAGCAATTCAGTTGGCTTGTGAAGTCTGGCTTAGTCAACGTAGTCTCAAAGTAGTGTGTCAAATCACACACCCAAATTGGGTTCGTTGAAACAAAACTGTTGCTGCATGGAAAACAGCAATCCTCTTCGAAAGACTTGGCTACTGCAAAGCACTTGTGATGAAGTGTCTATGCTGCTGGTTGCCGTCTCAGAGTAACTCGCAAGGGTACATCAGGGTGCTGCTCTGCTGTCCACCGCTCTGGTTCAGGATCGGCGGCGGGCTTGACTCGGCTGTGGTGGATCCAGGCGTCGATCTCGGCTACCTTTACTGCAGTTGGGGTAGACAGGATGACGGTGTACGGTCCCTTCCAATGGGGTTCCAACGGTATCTTCTTCCAATCTTTGATCCACACCGAAGTTCCAGGCTGGTAGGGATGCAAGGGTTCCGTCAAGTTGATAGGCAATTGGTCTTGGATCCACGTATGGAGAGTCTGCAGAACAAAACTAAGAGCTAGGAGTTCTTGTCTGGTTACTTCTGAACCAATCTGGGCTAAACTTCCTTTGACTCCCTGCACTATTGGTAGGGGTTTACCATACAAAACTTCAAAAGGGGAAAATCCTGTTGACTTTACAGGGGCTGAGCGTATTCTGAGTAAAGCTATGGGGAGCACTTGGGGCCATTTCAAGTGTGTCTCCTGACAAAGCTTGGACATTTGGGCTTTCAATGTACGATTCATTCGCTCAACTTTCCCTGAACTCTGGGGTCTGTATGCAGTGTGGAGCTTCCACTGTATCTGTAAAGCTTTTGCTAACTGCTGAGTAACTTGAGAGACAAATGAGGGTCCATTGTCTGACCCTATTACTGCTGGGATTCCAAATCTGGGGACAATCTCTCTCATTAAGGCTTTGGTAACTTCTCGGGCTTTCTCAGTTCTGGTTGGGAATGCTTCTACCCACCCAGAGAAAGTACAAACTAATACTAGTAGGTAATGGTATCCATTGGCTTTTGGCATTTTGGTGAAATCAACTTGGAGGTTGTGCATGGGGGTCACACCTCTTGACTGAACTCGGGGTGCTGTAATAAGGCCTTGCTTGGCATTATTTTTGGCACAGGTCTGACATTGTCGTGCTACTGAGGCTGATATGGTTGTCATCAGAGGGATGTAGAAATGTGGTCTGAGTGCTTTCTCCATAGCACTCTTTCCATAGTGGGTGGCTTCATGAAAAGCTTTGACAAAGGATGGTCCTAATAGTTCAGGAATTACTATTCGTCCCGGAGGTTGACTGCCTTCTTCTGGCGGCAGCTCAATCCATCCGTCTTTCAGTACTCCATTTTCTTTGTCACAATAGTAATCCAATTCTTTGGTGGTATATCGTGGGGTCCATAGATTCAAAGGTACTGGAAACAATGCTGCTTGCATTGGTATAGCTTGTGGGGCAATCTGTCCTGTCATAGCTGCTTGTCGTGCTGAGGCATCTGCAAATCTATTTCCTCGAGCAACTTCTCCTTTTCCTGCTTGATGTCCTCTACAATGCATGACAGCTACACGTGTTGGGGCCCAGACTGCATCCTTTAGCTGCAACTGCTCTCAAGCAGGGTGGCCATCCTTTGGCCACAGGGTCCAATTGTTTCGATAGGTAGGCTACAGGTCGTTCCCAATTTCCTAATTTCTGAGTCAACATGCCTAAGGCATTTCCCTGTGCTTCATGTACAAACAAGTGGAAGGGTTTGTGGACATCTGGTAGTCCAAGTGCTGGTGACGACATCAATTCTTCTTTTAACTTCTGGAAGGCTGTATCCTGCTCAAGTCCCCACTCCAGTGGTGACTTCTCTTCTCCTTTTGTGGCTTCATACAGTGGTTTGGCAATTTGGGCAAAGTTGGGTATCCAGATTCGGCAATATCCTGCTGCTCCCAGAAAGGCTCTGACTTGCTTTCTGGTTGTTGGAGTTGGAATTCTACATACTGCTTCTTTTCTTTCTCTGCCCAATCTTCTACTTCCTTGGGTAATACGAAAACCCAAGTATTTCACTTCTGTTTGGCATAGTTGTGCTTTGGCTCTGGAAACTTTATATCCAGCTTCATTTAGTAACTGCAAGAGATCTTGGGTGGCTAATATACATTCTTTTTCTGATACGGCAGCTATCAACAGATCATCCACGTACTGGAGAAGTACTCTCTTCCCCGGGGCTACTGGATAGCTTGAAAGATCTTGATTTAGTGCAGCACTAAAGATGGTAGGTGAATTCTTGAATCCTTGGGGTAATCTTGTCCAGGTGAGTTGGCCCCCTCTTCCAGAGATGGGGTCCTGCCATTCAAATGCAAACAATATTTGGCTTACAGGGGCTAATCTTATGCAAAAGAATGCATCTTTTAAATCCAGTACAGTGAAATGGGTAGCTTCAGCGGGTATCAATCCTAGAAGAGTGTAAGGATTGGGCACAACTGGATGTATAGTTTCAACTGCATCATTTACTCTTCTCAAATCTTGCACTGGGCGATAATCATCTGTCTCAGGTTTCTTCACTGGCAAAAGTGGGGTGTTCCATGGGGATTGACATACTTTCAGTAGGCCATACTCAAGCAATCTTTGTAGGTGGCGATGGATGCCTTCAATTGCGGCTCTTGGGAGAGGGTACTGTTTGACGTGCACTGGTGTAGCACTAGGCTTGAGGGTTACAATCACTGGAGCTATATGTTTGGCTAGGCCTGGGGGACTGCCTTCTGCCCATACTTCAAGTGGTGCATGAATGTTCTTTAAAGTTTGTTCAAAATAGGTATCTTGAATCGAATCATCAATGTAGTATCTCCATTCTTCTTCTCGGGGTACTGTCAGCAGCATTACTCCTGCTGGTTTGGCTTGGGAATTCACTATCATTTGCATTTCTCCTTGTTCGGAGAAAGATATTTGGGCTTGAAGCTTGGCTAGCATATCTCGTCCCAGTAGGGGTACTGGACATTCGGGCATGTATAGGAATTGATGAGTTACTTGCTGTCCTCCTAGACTGCATATTCGGTTTTGTAGAAAAGACTTTGTGGCTTTGGCACCAGTTGCTCCTATAATGGTGACTGCTTTCTTGGTAAATGGGGCTATCTTTTTGTCTATTACTGAATGTTCTGCTCCAGTATCAACCATAAAGTTCATAAATTGGTCTCCTATTTGTATTTCGACCATAGGCTCCTGGAGACCTAAAGCAAACTTGGAGCCCGGTCTGTCCTAATCCACGTCATCCTCATCATGGGCCTGTGTGGCCAATGCTTGGATGGCTCCTCCTCCCCTCTCTCGCTGGAATTGTTCTCGATTGGCTCCTCCTCGGCCTCGGGGACGGCCTCGTCTTTCTTCTCGCCACTGATGATCGTATTCGTCATCTTGCTGGGCGTCTTCGAGTTGCGGGCATGTATCTCTCCAATGTCCTTCCTCTTTGCAATAGGCGCATTGGTTCACGCCTAGTCTCTGGGTCCGGCCTCCGCCTTGACCCCGCCCTCTTCCTCTGCTCCTTCGATTAGGGACACCTCCCCTTTTCTTTTCAACTATGGCCGCAGCCAAAAAATCAGCTTTCTTCTTCATCTTTCTATCACATTCTCTCTGTCTTTCAGTATCACGATTCACATACACTTTATGAGCGACTTCCAATAACTGTGTTGCATTCATGCCCGCAAACCCTTCTAATTTCTGTAATTTACGTCTAATGTCTGGTTGAGACTGGTTTACAAAAGCAGAATTCACCATGCATAAACTTCCTGGTGCCTCGGGATCATAGGGAGTATACATTCTGTATGCTTCAGTTAATCTTTCATAATAATCTGCTGGGCTCTCATCTATTCCTTGGATAACTCCTGCTACTTTGGAAAGGTTCATAGCTTTTTGGCCCCCCCTTTTCAGGCCTTGTAAAAAGCCTTGGCGAAAACGGGCTAGGGCTGTGGATCCTTCTTCTGTATTTGGATCCCATTGGGGGTCTTCATTCGGGAATTCTCTCTGAGCTGCTTCTCTACGATCTATTATATTCTGCCCCTGCGCTGGAGCTGCAGGGTTTTCTGCCATCCATTCAATAGCTGCTTTTCTAATTCTCTCTCGTTCTTCTGTAGTGAATAGGGTGGTCAGGAGCTGACGGCAATCTGGCCAAGTGGGTTGGTGAGTTTCCATAATACTAGTTACTAATTCTGTCAGCTCCTGGGGCTTGCTAGTATAGGAGGCATAGTGCGACCTCCAATTTAATAAATCCGTTGTAGAGAACGGGATATACACATAAGTTAAGGGTCCCGCTACCACTTCATCATTATCATTCTTTACGGGCACTCCCGGGACTTGCCTTAAGGGAAACAGTTTGGCTGTCCCAGGCGTCATTTGGGTCTGGGATCTAAGGGCTATTGTCGTTGTCTTTGCAGGAGTCGCTTTCTTTTTCTCAACTGGTTTTGCTTTGGGTTTCTCTTTCACTGGCTTGCTACTGCTAGCGCTGGCTTTCTCAATTATTTGTACACTGTCCTCTTCTTCTTCTTCTGGGGAATTCCCTCCTTCTTCTTCTAGCTCCGCTTCTGGCTCACTTTTTACATCCTCCTCTTCTCTTCCCGCTAATTCTTTCTCTTCCTCTCCTCCAGGAGGAGGGGGGTCAGGGGTTGGGTCTCGCCTCGGCTCTGGCAGTCTCTGGGGTTCTGGGGCCGGACGCCGCCGAGCTATTCTTACTGGACCTGGGGTTCGGGGCTGCCTGAGGACTACTTCTGGGGAATCGGGATCTGCCAAGATGGGTTTCTTCTTGGCTTTCTTATCCTGCTCTTTCATTCTAGGCTGTTCCTTTTTCTGTCTAGAATCTGTTTTAGCTAACATTATTCTGCACTGTTCCTCATAACAGCGCGGCGCCCAGGAGGGCGGATCTTCACAAATACTTAACCAGGAATCTATATAGGGGTACTGATCGGGGTGCGCTACCCGCACTCTACGATGTATTGACTGGATAATCTCTACAGTGAACGTTCCCTCTCGGGGCCAGATGGGGTCTAGATCGGGCCACTCCCTAGTACACAAAATCTGCAAACGGGCTGCTGTCATTTTAATACCATAATCTCCTGAATATCCCTCTTTAAAATGTGCGATCATACATTCTAATGGAGTGTTCCTAGTAGACTCTGCCCCTCCCATTTCGATGTGTGCGCGCAACAACAGACAGAAGGGAAAAGGTGGGCGGACCGTGGGTAAGGGGTCCTCACGGCCCTGGAAACGTATAGGGAATACAGATAACAAGACAAGACGACAATCGCTTCCCCCTTTTCGCGACCTGAACGCGGTCGCCCGGTCAGGAAATGCGCTAATCAGGGGTCCGCCTTCACTTGGTCCATGCTGCCAGACCTCTCATTCACACTTCGTTCACACAATCATGCTAGCAACGTATTCCCAGAATGCATTCGTTTCTATCTGTTCTGACTAGTCTTTTTCCCAAATTACAAAAAGGATGAGGGTTTCACCTAGCGAATTCCCATGCCAGGCTACTCGGCTCTTCCTTGAGAGTTGATCAGGCTCTCTTACCAATTCCCAATATCTCGAGATTACAAATTCCAAATTCCAAGTTCCAATGGCAGTACTGCTCTTTCTATTTCTGTCTAGACCCAAAATCAAAACTATACTCACCGGATCCGGTCCTCAAACTTCCCAAGCAGGCGCATGAGTTGGACCTCGGACTCCCCTCACTCGGGTTCGAGGCGTTGGCTCCGACCGGGCCCGGCACCCGCCGAGGTCCGACCAGCTCCCTCCGATACAAGGGACCGGTGGCGCCAGGGAGCGGCCCTCGTCGGAAGGGCGCGATCCCGGCAGGACCAAGCCTATAGAGGCGGAAAGTCGTGGTATATTGCCCTATATACACTTTGATTCCACAACTTCCCGGCCAACGCACCAAGGAATATGTAGCAGCAAAGCGCAGACAAACCAATGATACCAGGAGTCTGTTCAGAAGGTCCAAATCATTTATTTGTGCACAAGTCTCAAGCAAGGCAATTTCAAAATGGCTGAGCAAAGTTTTCAAGCATTACAACAACTTTTATAGACTTCTGTTCCATTCTAGGTATAGAAAAACAATTCATTGGTCCCGGTACGCTCCCGTACCTCCCGTAGCCCTTCTATTGGTCCCGGTACTGATAAGTTTCTCCAATTATGTTCCTTCTGTGGGCTTCTGTAGGCATGACACCTGCCTGCCCCCCTTCTAGTCCCAATTACAATGGTCAGTTCATCAACTTGTTACTTTCACACTTTCAAGGCTATGGGACCATTTGTGCGTGCAGAAGAGCAAGGTTCTGTAACTCATCTGTCAGCACTCCTCAATATTTCTCTGCAAATGTACTTTAAAACACATCTTTTCTGTATTTTTCCATTTCTTAATTCTGCAATTCTGCTTATCTAAGCTAATTCAATATTTCTACTGAGTTCTTTCTTACAATAGCAGCATATTGGGGGATGTGCAATCCTATATGCCTCTCCACAGGCCTCATTTACAGGTCAAGCTAGCCATGCTGGCCTGCCTATGTCAGACACCGTGGGTCACAGGCCTGCACCTGCCACACTATCATTGACAGTACAGTTGAACGTAAGACTGTGGCCCGGGTACTAGCCATGTGGAAGTATCAGGCTATACCCCAGGAAGAAGCCTCAGTTTGAGAAGTGTTCTATATGTGATTATATTCTCACCCTCTTTTATTCGGGCTGAGAATAATCAAAGGGGGGAATATGGTAGGCTATGGCCTGTAAACTAGGCCTAGATCCTAACCCCCACCTGAGAGTAGTGCTGAGAATAACCAGAGTCTGAGAAACTGGCTGAAACTGCTTTAAACTTCTTTTGCAAAGTTTGTATAATTCCTTTATTAATTCCCCTATGCTGATGATAGAAATGTTCCTGCATTCTCTGAGCTAGAAATGTCCTTGAAGTAGAAATGTATCTATATCTAAGACTGTGCCTTTGTTAGAATAGTCTGAGCAGGGGGAACAGGGAGCTAGGCCCAGAGAGGGTCTCCAATTGGACAGGTGCAGGGGGCATTGGGACCAATAGAAAGTTTGCCTGTATCAAACTGTGAAAATTGTATATAAGGAATTTGCTCCTGGACTCCATTGCTCAGTCACTTTTGGATGCACTCCTTGCCTGAGCCTGTGCACAATAAATTGGCTTAGATCCTGCAGCTGACTCCTGGTTTTATTCATTGCGTCCAATTCGCAGCTACAGACCCACATTCACACTCAAATGCTCAGCTCTACTCTAGACTGATCTCCAGCAAACTCACAATTTCTGAGTATGTGGTCACTAAGTTTCACACTAATAACTGAGTGCTAATCTGCTCAAGCCCCTTACCTGTTTCCTGCTTGTGATCAGCAGCTTCCTGTTCTTTTTTTTTTAAACTTCCATTCAAAATGTTGCATTGCCCCTTTAAATTTCCAACTTTTTTTTATATATATACAGTATATATAGCCCTTCCCTTCAAAGTACAGTGTGACTGAAACTGCTGATTCTCAGCTCTGTCCCCCAGACTCACTCAGGCTCCCTGCAGTAACTGTTAGCCTCAGACCATGCGGATAGCTCTCAGCAGCTTCCCCAATACATTTTTAAGCTTCTTTTTTTAACTGTTGAAGACCTGGAAACTGTGGATTACATGTTTTTTTTAAGTTTCTTGGGCCTGTTTTTTTTTTTACTGTGACCTATCATAACCTCTATTTTCCTGACTACTGCCCAGTCTCTCTTAGCACTCCTGCTTGCCTTGTGGACCCCGGACTGCCTCCAGATGGCTTTCCCCATACCCAGAACAGGTAAGAACTTTATTTTATTCTTTCACTGGATTACACTAATACAACTATACCTAATCTGTTTAATGGACTTTGTGTATCTCAATATTACTTTATTCCAGGTCCTTAATTAATCTATTCCTGATGAGGATAACCAGCTGAACCTGAAAGTGAATTTGACTACCTCTTTCCCTTTAATCGGTTTAAGAGCCTATAAAGCTAAGATTATGCCTGGGGTGAGTGGGAGTTTGGATGGATAAGAGGGGAAGAAGACCTAATAAAAGCTGGCTTGCTACATAGTGCCCTGACCTATGCTTCTAAGGTAATGTCTTAATTTCATGGGTGATTCACACAGCCCTTGGTTTGATAGAGGGGGGGTCTTTCTAATTGCCCCTTTGAAGTGTCACTTGGCTTTAACACCTGTTTAAGACAACTTCACAGATTCTTTGCCTCCTAGTTGTAAGGCCTCTTTGTAAAGGTCTCTAGAAGCAAATTGATTTCTTTCAGTTCAAAGACTATTTATTATACTTTCTATGCTAAGCTATACTCCAATTTGATTTAAATGAAAAGCTCTCTGGTGGTACTAAGACCTGACTGTCTCAATAAAAACATTGAATTTTAAAACACACAGAATTATCAGCTTTAACCCAAAAAATTCCCTTTCCCCCAAGATTTAGAGTATTTTCTAGAAAATAAATACTTATAAATGCAGCTCTTTCTCCATCTGTAGCAGTCCCTTCTGGTAGTCCTTCAAGACTGAGAATGACAGAACTCTGGCTAACCTATTTATACTTGTGCTTTTAAGGTAATGTCTTATCAATTTCCTGGGTGATTTATACTGCCGTTGGCTTGATAGAGGGGGGGTCTTTCAAATTGTCCCTTTGTCACTTGGCTTTAACATCTATCCTTTCATTCCCCCCCCCCCCCTTGGAACATACCCTAGTCCCTCCCCTTGGAATCTGCCCTAGTCCCTCCAACTAGCCGTACCCAGCCCCTCGGTTTATCTTTTAGCTTTTTCACAACAATCACTCTGTATTTAGCTCAGTTAGTATCTTCTTTTTTATATAGTTATATTGCAATAACCCCTACAAGGGGGGTCATTCTGAACCAAGCTATTCATGCAGGCTTCAGCCCCCGACTAACTTCCTCACCGGTTTTGCGGGGAAGTTAGTCGGGGGTGGGGAAGGGGTGACCCAGGGGCGGAGATTGCACAGGCAATGGACGGTCACCGGCCCTGGACATACAAGGCTGATTCTAATGTTGGTCCTGTATGTCCACGACCGGGGAAGTTATTCCACCTCTGAGGTTGAATAACTCCACAGGATGTTTTTTTTGTTTTACATTCAGCACGTGGAAGGGGCCGGGGAGGCCAGGGAACATTTCCCGTAGCCTGACCCTGGCCTTCGGAGGCTGTATCAGAGGTCGGGCTGCGGGGAATTTGCAGTTTTGGTTGGTGGCCGGCATCGTGGCTTTTAAATGGAGCCATGATGCCATGATTCCGCTGCTCCTTATAAAAGCTTGACTGAGCTATATGGGTAGTGCCTGTACCTGCAGGCCAGGACTGAATCACAGTCCCGGCCTGCACAACAGGCTTGATCACGATTCTAATCCAGTGGGGCTAGACATGCTCCACGGGATCAGAATCACAACCCCCTTTATATGTCCAGGTCAGCCCGGACATACAAAGTGGATGTACGTGCAGGACAGAATTAGGCCCTATATGTCTACGTTGCATAAAGCTACATTGCAATATCCCCCTGCATGCCCCTCACCCCTTTAGTTATATTGTAAACTGCTTTGATTTAAGGATAAAGCAATATAGAAATCCTTTTAAATAAATAAAATAAATAAATAAATCTATTGAAGACAACTTCACAGATCTTTTCTCTCCTAACCGGAAGGCCTCTTTGTAAAGGTCTCTAGAAACAAATTTCTTTCTTTCTACTCAAATACTATTTCAAATACTATTTACTCTTTCTACTTTCTATCTAGAAACTATTTCTTTCTACTCAGAAACTATTTACTCTATTTTACGTTCTAGGCTAAACTATACTCTGATTTGATTTAAATAAACAGCTATCTAGAAACAATTTCTTTCTTTCTACTCAGAGACTCTTTAGTCTACTTTTCATGCCAAGCTATACTCTGATTTGATTTAAATGAAAAGTTCTCTGGTAGAACTAAGACCTGACTGATTCAAAAAATATACTGAATTCTAAAATACACAGATTTATTGGCTTTAAGCCAAAGATTTCTCTTTTCCACAAGATTTAGGGGTATGTTTACTAAACTGCGGTAATGTTACAGACCGCGCGTTAGGTAACGTTAACGCTCATTAGGTAACGCTAACGCGCGCTATGTAACGTTAATGCGCGTTAATGTTACCTAATGAGCGTTAGCATTCCTGGCCGCGGTAAACACCGCAGAGGGTGGAGAGAGGGCAGAAAGAAGGGGTCAATGGGCGGGGAGTGGGTGGGGAGAGGCTCCCTGCACACTAAAGCGCTGAACTGAAGGGCTGAATCCCACCGAGAATGAAAACCTGCCGTTAGATGCACATTTTCAGGAGAGAGAAACCATTTCAGTGTCAGCACTGTACAGCATAGGCAGGGAGCCCAAGAAACGTGATAGTAGTGCTCCATTTGCAGCAACAGCATAGTGCCCAAGTATGACAGGCCACTATGGCGATGGTGCAAATGGGGCATAGGGGCCTGGAGGTGAGACATGCATAGGGGGCAGCTGGGGCACAAGGTAGACTAGGCAGGCGCTTAGGTGGCACATAGGAACATAGAAACCGGAAATCAGCGAGACAGCAGCTGACAAAGGCCAAACACAATCCACCTACATCTACCAGGTCCACCCGAGCTAACAGTTTCCAGGGCACTGACCTGACATCCCCCCAGCCAAACCTCCCCCAAGCAGAAGGGACATACTATTGGTAGGTGGTGATGGGGGGGGATGTGAGGATGCTCATGTATGCCCCCTGCCCCAGACCCCGCTCCCTAGGTGACCACCTACCCACAGAGTGGATGGCCTGGGACTGCACACTACCAGCACCGACAGCATATGGTAATGTCAGCATGGCAGGGGTGTGTGTGCCCATGCAGGAGGGGGCAGTGGCACCTGCCTGAAGTGGACCTAGGCCAAGCCCTGTACCAGTATGTGGCATGCAGTGCAACATAAAAGGTCTGGCTGAGGAAACATACAGGTAGCTCCAAGGACTACCATGCATGTGTGGTGCAGTACACCCAGCCAGGGTGTCCAGAAGCAGAGGGTCACAGGTTCAAGTCCCAGCTGTGGTTCCTGCAGAGCATGTCCCTATATTTTACCCTACAATGCAGATACAACAGCAACATGTGCAAAGCCTAAAGCAGCAGCGAACAGGGATACAAACACCTACTCACACAGGCTCCACAATCCAAAGATGCATGGAGGGTCAGGCTGTTGGCCCCAGCATTGAGCTGCATTTATCACCAGAGCACTACTACTATCTCCTGCACAGATTAGCAATGTTGGCACTGTGATCAGGAACAGTGTGGCGGGTAGGGTTGCCTACCACCCCTATCTTTGCACAATGCTGCAATAGGAGTGTGTGTGTGGGTATGTCTATCCATTGTTCTGAGACTTCCCACCCCTCACTGGGCCCAAAATGTCCCACTGTTACCAGCGTTAGCCTGAATATGTGCATCATGGGGAGCAAGGTATTGTGGGTATGGGCCGGACAGGGCAGATTGGCCAGGATGCATCTTCACGGGGTGTGGGGCAATGGCTGGGACACTGTATTGCCCAACCACCGCCTGCATGGACAGGGTGGCCACAGCATTGCATGCTGGGAGGGCACTCACTCTGACCGAGCAGTGACCATGGCATGTCTAGGTTCCCACATAGCGCTCTACACTATCTGCCTCCAGTGATACTTTTGTGTTCCCAGTGCTGGGGCCCCAATCACTGAGATGCCTGCTTGGTGCATATAGTTTCTCTGTAAGCATGTACTATGTACTGGCTAGTGGACTGTCTGCGGTTAGACTGTGCATGGTTTTCCAGACCTAACTCCAGCATTGCCGCTGCTCTGCCCCAGTCACAGGTATGGCTCTGACCCACCAACCCTGGAGGGCTGTTCTATAAAGCAGGATGGAGGTTGCTTCACCGGGGCTGGGGCACCTCTCCCTTACCTACAAAAGTGTGATGTGGGCCCCTTGGGGTATGTAGTGTATGGCACTGCTACACAAACCTCATGCAAGTCTAGAAGCCGCATCTGCCCTGATAACAGGTGCCCATGGCAGCCAGACCCTCACACAGGGTACACACTAATCTGGGTAATGTCTGGTCCCACAGGGCCACATGTGACTGCAGGATACAGATGGACACCAAATTACCTTCAGCTGTACTGCAAGGAACACCTGTCACACACTGGTAGTGATGGGGACATGCAGCAGGACCTATCTCTAGCACCACATGTACCGCGGACCTAGAGCTGGGCACCCATCCTATCCCTCAGGGTGAACATGGAACCTGCACAATGGCATGGTCTGTAGTGTGATAAGGAAGCTTATCATAGCTCAGGAAGGGGCTATAGAAAAGGTGAAGTGTCTCTGAACAAGCAACCTGTCAGTGCTGGTAGAAATGAGAAAACAGAATTTTGCCAAAAAAGACTACCAGTCCCAGAATGCACCAGGTTTCCAACAGCCATGAGAGGAGCTGAAGTGAGAAAACGTGTGTTCAATCAAAAGGGCTATGAGGTAATCCCCAAGCACTCATTGCAAAGGGCAGGGCTTGATTCAGCACAGCTGCGCTGTGCTAGGATGGAACACTCATCTCAAAGGGCAAGGCCTGATTCAGCACAGCTGCGCTGTGTTAGGGAGGAACACTCATCTAAGCAGAATAAGAGTAGAGTTTATTCTACAGATGACCATCTTCATGATCACCTTGGATATCCAGAGAATTGTCCTCAGTATCCTGAGAATCAGCTTGAGTTTGATCATCAGTTTCATCTGAAGGATCATCAGAAGCAGAAGCCAAACCGGACGGACAGAGAGGGAAAGAGAGCCTTTGGAAGAAGGAAGAGAAAAGCCTTTGAGAGGTCTAGAAGAGTCCAAAGCAGTACGTATACTGGGAGGTATTCCAAGGGCCAGCATACACCATTGGACTGGGGAAAGCCAGAGGAATGGTGCTGCAGAGCTAGGAATCACCAGAGGCTACCTGTGAGGGAGACGGCTGCACGTGAAAGGGACCCTAAGGCCTGTGCCAGAAGGTATGTGAAGAGAGATCCAGTATCCAGGGATCTGGATTGGAAGGCTGGACATAAGAACTGGACTACATACTGGCCAGGCTATATAGAGAGGAACTCTAGCAGCAATGGAAGCTCAGGTATGAACACTGATCTATGCCCTAGCTATAACCTTGAAAGACAGCAGGGAAACAAGTATTCTCCTGAAACTGCTCCATTGAGAGATTCATCTGTGCCAATCCATGATATTGAACCCATGCTTGTTGAACAAGGGGGAATAATAGCAGATGAGGATCCTGTTTATATGGACTGCTCTCTATCTAAACTCCGTTGGTAACTTTCTGTTATAAAGTACAGCAACCATCACAAAGAAATACAAATGTGTTCTTTAATCTACTCAGAAAAGCTCCTGAAGCAGGATTTGACCCACACAGTGGAAGGCAAGCCAGCTAAGGGATTTCAGCTGGTGACTGCTAGCAATTAAGCCTTACCTAATTGCTTGTGAGCTAGGAGAGAATCATTTCTGAATTTATGTGGGAGGTAATCAGAAATTAACCTGAAAAGAACAGTTTGTTTCTTGCTTTGTAGCTTTTCATTGGTTGTTTTCCTGATTTTGACTTTGTTTTTCCAAGTTAACACTGAAAGCAAGTTACCTAATTTATGTGCTACCAAGCATATCTGTGTTGGGAGAAATAACCCCATAAATAAATATCTTATTGGCTTTACCCAAGAGCACAACTAAATTATTGTCAGCAGCTGTGTCTGGTGTGAATGAACTACATTGCCCACAATACCTTGCAAATCATATAGAAATATGCACTTGCCGAGACTGTGAAGGTTCTCACCCAGGCAGCCGTCTGACAGTAGCTACTCTGTGCCAGTATCACGCACTGTCAGTTCGTCTATCCAAGCTGAGGTACTAGAGAGGTGCAGACCCCCCATTTGGTGATCAGCTGTAGACTGCTAGTCAGCATGTGCATTGCATCATGGGTACTGGTGGGGTTACCCTATCCTGGCACTCAGAGCAGACAGTTTGTGTGGTGACCTGCAGTCCTTCTGTACCCAGCCATTGCTGTAATATAAGAACATAAGAACATAAGATATGCCATACTGGGTCAGACCAAGGTCCATCAAGCCCAGTATTCTGTTTCCAACAGTGGCCAATCTAGGTCATACGTACACCTCAGAGGTATATCCTACTGGTTAATACAATGCCATTCTCGACAGTATTCATGCGTTCAATTCCTCATTGTTCCCTACTCTCATGCCTGTCCTACTCAATTAGTGTACATGCCTATAACAGTCATATTTTTTCAGATCTGTGCTACCAGCCCATAATACCCTCGCCACAATTGCCAACATTCCCTCGGTCCGTCTATCTGTGTCTGTCAGCTGTGTAGAGTCCTGTCTGCCTGTGCAGGCTGTCATCCCATGTCCTGCACTGCTACCCTTTCCTGCATTGTGCCTCTTCATGCTTGCCTCACCTGTGCCTGATCTGCATGGCACCACCACTCCTCTGTCCACCCATCATTGTAACTATCCTGTGTGACATAGCAAGTCCTTCTGGCCCGGTAGAAAGGCTTAAAAACCAGGTAGAAAGTGCAGGGCTGCAAGGTAAACAAAGGCACATGGCTACCAGTTGTCAGGGAAACCAAGCACGAGAGAAGGAAACACGCCCCTGCTATCAGTTTAGCAAAGAGTCACGGGGAAAGTCTGAACACCTGCTAGGGGGTGGAGCCAGGCCCTACCCAGGAAGGCTGTCTCATAAGGAGGCCCCAGCAGGCAGAGAGGGAGAGGAGAGAGAGGAAAGCAGACTTCCGGTGAGAAGTTGGAAGGAGTTTTCAGCTGAAGGGAGGTCAGAGGCTCCGGCTGAGAGCTATCGAAGGAGCAGACCAGACCAGCTGAAGCATACAAGGGATTACAAGCAGCCAGAAAGGCATTTGGAAACTGCCTCACACAGGTTCAGCAGGGAACCAACCGGTATTTTTAAACCTCAGAGGAAGGCCTCCACAGCCAGGTCCCCAGGTAAGCCCAAGGGCTGGGATTACAGGAATCCATGTGAATTTAACAGCCTGGAAGGTTGGGGCTACGGTACTGGCTTTAGGCAATACTTAAACCCTGAATGTATTGAAAGGCTCAGGGTTGGAGAAAAGGGCGCGGCCCTAGAAAGAACTGGCCAAACTAATCCTAGCTCAGAGGTGGAACTTATGGACACAGAACCACCTTGTATGAATTATCCCACAGAGGAAATGGATTGCACGATTACTTTATCTGAACAGATAATATCATTATGTTAGAAATATAGGGTGAAGCAAATACAGGCTGGCTGTGAGAGAAACAGAGCTGTATGAAATAATGTGCTGAATTTCAACCTGCTGGAAAGAAAATGTTTATTTCACGCTGAAGGAAGCTATTCTTATTTTTGTCCTTTTTGCTGCCAGAGAGCAGATATTTTGTGTTACCTTTTTATCCTTGTGAAGTCCAACCCCGGGAGGGGAAATAAATCCCTTTTTGCTTGCAAACATTCTGAGTCACACTACTCTTCATTTGAACTGATGGTAAAACTACATTTCCCTACGAGCCCTGCTCCAGGAAGTAGCAGAACATTGGTTTAAAGAAGGAACTTAAACTCCTTAACCCCTACCTACGGGTACTGGAAAGGGGAGGGATCACACCTGCCACCTCCGCCTCCACTGGGGGACACGTATTCCCATCATCTGCCACCAACTGTCTTTCCAGTACTTAACTTTGCCAACACCCTGTGCTGTGGTACAGTTGCCCCCACCATGTTTGTCATCAGTACTGGCAGCCACATGGGATGCCCACAGATATGGCAGGTCCAGCGGTTCCCAGCTCTCCCTCCTTCACTCACCTGTTCATTGGCTTTCCTGAGTGCTCTATCTAATGTTAGGGCTACATCTGTCTCTGTTCCTCACAGGTCATGCATGTCATCCTGCGGCACCTTGAAGCCCTTAGGGCACACTAACCTAGGGCACCGTAACCTTGTTAGGCCACCTTAACCTATGGTTCCATAGTCCAGAGTGCCTTCTATGGTACCTTATCCAGGGGTGCCTAATACGGCGCTTAGCCTAAGGAGCCCTATAGGGCACCTTACGATGCACCTTACAAGGCACCTTATAAGGCACCTTACAAGGCACCTTAAAGGCGCCTTGTAATGTGCCTTGTAAGATGCCTTATAAGGCGCCTTGTAATGCGCGTTAGTCTAAGGCGCCTTGTAACGTGTGTTAGCTGATATGGCTTGCTGTAATGATGCACCGCCCACGCCTTTATATGGGCATCTGTACCTTTACCGCGGAACCTAACGCGAGTGACATTACCGCAGGTTAGTAAACATACCCCTTAGAGTATTTCCCAGGTGATATATACTTACAAGTGCAGATCATTCTCCAGCTGTAGCAATCCCTTTTGGCAGTCTTTCATAAAGGAGGTACTAGTAAGAGAAAATGGTATTCCTTGAACTGATCTGATGAAAGGAGTTTAGTTTTTGAAAACCTTTCATGGATTTATTTATTCTAATAAGAAGGCATCACCTACAACCTGTATATTTGATCTTTGTTTCTGTATATACACATGAACTAACAAGGCAATCACAGTACATTCCTTGGAATGAAACAATTCAATTATGTGCATAATTTTCTAATTTCTTATACTCCCACTTGTTTGATCCATTCCTCATAGGCTACCCTTCTGGAGGATCCTTCCTTCCTTCCTTTACAAAGCTCCTGTTGACTTCTACTAATGCAAACAAGAAAGAAGGTGAAAAAATCCATTATATGTTAAAACTAGTTTGCTTTTACTTTTAATTTGTGTGTCCTATATTTTGTCTGAGAAATATTCTTGGTCCACTTCATGCCATCTGGTACCCTAACCTTATCGGTAAGACATATTGTTTCCATAAATGAATGAATTTGCAATTCACCCAACTTGAAAGCAGATAAAAGGCTGCAGCAAATAATTATTCAGTCAGCAAATAAAAACTGTTTGTTTTTTCAAACCTGAATAGAAGCTACTTAGAAAGCTGAATGGAGGTGAATAGTTTGTTCATTTCCCTATACAGGAGCCTTGTTATCTCCTTTGAGGCTGGCAAAGTTGCTGTATTCGCCTCTGGAAAAAGACAATGACACCTGACTTAATGCTATATGCATAGGCCATAACAGCAACATGAACTAAGGGCAAGTAGACAAACACTTTCATTTTTTATCTCCACATGACTTCATTTGCATATACTTTAAAGCGCTTATTTGCCCCAACTCCTTAGAAATCAATGGGAAATCTCACACAGGAAAAATTAATTATAGTCAGAGAATAAACCCACAATGTCTGAGCAAGCTGCAGAGTAGGGAGTGCAAGGAATAAAACTGGTTCATTTTTGATAGCCTAGTGGTTAGAACACTGGCTTGGTAACCAAGCAACCAGGGTTCAATTCCCACTAGCACTCCTTGTGGCCTTGGGCAAGTTACTTAACCCTCCATTGCCTCGGAAGAAAGGCCTGGCAATCTACTTCCTGTCACACTGCCAAGAAAACCCAGGAGCTTCTGGGTTGCCAGGAGTCAGGACTAACTCAAAGGCATGCATTGCATTTGTATTTTTTTTTTATTAATTTACTAAAGGACATGTTCACTAAAGTTAGCATGCAATTCGGCAGAGACTGGGTGGGTTAGGGGTGGAATGTGGTGTTGACTGCACAGTGCAGTACCATGGGCATCTTGGGCTTGTGCTAACCATGGTTGTTTCCGTTAGCATGGGTGAACTTATTGCCACTTCAGTGGGTAACCTTAGGTGCACCCATATGCAAGTTAGCATGGTGCCATGTAGTTACAGTGCACTAACAGCAGGAGGACAGATATACAATCCCTCTGAGGTTAGCATGGGTGAGGGTTTCCTGCATAGTTCCTGCTATCAGGTCTCTGAATATGTGATTACTCATAGAGGTAATTTGTAGGATGTACAGGGAGAGGGGAGGAAAGCTGTGCTTCATATATTTTGTTTTGCTTCAGTTTTGTCTATTTGTTACATTATGGATTCTCTCTTCTGTATGTCCTGTCCTCACATTCTTTGTTCAGGTTTCTTAGGGGTATGTTTACTAAACCGTCCTAATGTTATCGGCGAAAAGTGCAGCGTTAACGTGAGCAATGCCATATAAGGAAGTGGGCGTTCTGGCGTCAAGGTAGCAATGACTGTTTAATGTGCGATAGAGGGCACCTTGGCTCATTACGCACGGTAACCTTGATATCGTGCCAGCGCTGTGCAAATAGCTATAGAGGTGTAGCTGACTGGTTAATGCAATGACTACTAAGCCAGCCGTCATGGGTTCAATCCCTCAGAGGTCTCATCTAATAAGGATTTCTGAGGCAAACCCTTTTGCTGCCTGTAATAGTCAGACACAGCACCTGGCTTGGCTAAGATAGGCTGTGCTGCAGGTCCCCATCAGTGCCAGTGTGTGACAGGTAGTTCTTGCAGATACACCTGTATCCATCTGTATTCCCCAGTCATGTATAGCCCTTGTGGACTATGACGCACCCAGAATAGTGCATATCCTGTGTGGTTGCCATGGTCACTTCTCATAAGAGCAGGATGGTGCCTGGACCCACATGTGGATTATGTAGCACCACCCAACCCGCCCTCTCTGGGTCAGGGTGGGGGACAGGATCTGCCACCAACAGAACCACACTCTACAGCTTTGCAATGGAGGCAGTAGAGGGGACCATCAACCGCAGTCCTGCTGGGGAATGGGCGCCCTCCAGGGCAGTCAATGCAGATCTGTACCTATCACCTAGGACAGTGGCAGGCAGGCAGTAGGCCTGGACAAACTCAGCTGCCCCCAACCACAACCTTACATTCACCAGCAGAAGGCACAGTCAGTCTGCACCCTGCAAGCTGTTGCAGCCATACACATGCTAATTGCAGACAGTCTGCTAGCCAGTACATAGTGCATGTTCCTAGAGGAACTATGTGCACCCAGAAGTGGGATGTAAGCACAAGCACCAAGCAGGTATGTCAGTGATTGGGCACCAAAAAAGGGAACTCACAGATATCACTTGAGAGAAAAACTGTATAGCACTATGTGGTAAACCCCCAGCACTGCCTGCCACTGTTATGTGCCCTTTGGGGTACTTGCTGGGTACTGACCCCTGAGACACTGTGCAACACACACTTGTGGGAAGGTTTGACCTTGGTCAATTGCTGTCCTGCTGATATTCCGTTCCTGCATTCCTATATGCCACCTAGGCATTTGCCTAGTCTGCCCTGTGCCCCAGCTGCCCCACTGCATGTGCCCTTTCATAATTGAGCACTATGGTGTTGCTGAACATGTAGCACTACTATCACTTTTCCGGGTCTCCCTGCCTAGGCTGTACATTGCTGACATAAATGGTTTCTCTCTCCTGCAAATCTGCCTCTAATGCCAGGTTTTCACTCACGGTAATGTTCTGGTCTTAAGATCCTGGCGTTAGTGTAGCAGGGGCCTCTCCCCACCTACCCCCCACCCATTGACCCCTTCTCTCTGCCCTCTCGCCACCCTTTGTGTGACTTTAACGCTACCAGCGACGTTATCGCACGAAACGTAACATTATTGCGCGATAACGTTACGTATCACTGTTTAGTAAACATACCCCTTAGTGTGGCTTCTATCCCTTTATATCTGAATTTATCGCTACTTCTTCTCTTTTCTCTTATTATCTAGAAACATAGAAACATGACAGTAGAAAAAGACCACATGGCCCAACCAGTCTGCCCTTCCATGCAAACTACAACAGTCCTCTTTTTTACCTTTACAGATCCTCTGTGTTTATCCCATGCTTTTTTGAATTCAGATACTGTCCTTGTCTCTTCTACCTCCACTGGGAGACTATTCCTCGCATCTATCACTGTTTCCATAAAGAAATATATTCTGCATATTACTCCTGAGGCTATCCCCTTTCATAGAAACATAGAAACAAAAAAGGGATGTATCAGAAGTGGGACATGAAAGAATCTCTGTAAAGTCCTGTTTTTTTCACATGCATGCCATTTACTCGCTGGGGTCATGAGAAGATACAGGTTATTTTTTCACTAGGAATTTCAAAATTTAAACCACAGTCTTCTGTCAATGAGTTAAAATAATAGTTTCTCTAGCCAAGTAACCCTACCTACTTAATTTAATTGTTCATATGCATTCCTTTGTTCCTCCACTAGGGGTGTGTATTTGTTTTCATACAAACAACAGCTTTTTTGGTGCATATACCTTTAAATAAACGGAATAGATGGGAGGGTGGGACTTGATAATCCCCATTCATTTTCATTGGCAAAGTATGATTCACTGGGTCATACACCATGCAGCCAGTGGGGAGGGGGAGAGGCAGAAGCAAAAGGCACTTCACCAGTCATGATGAAACTTTTAGCCAAGAGGCCAAGCCAGCCCAACCCATTAGTGATGATGTCAGCAGTTGGGCAGGAAAAAGAAGATATTACACCATGAGTCACCATTTTTCTCAGGTATTCCAAGGCGGAAGGCAATTATTTGCTGCTTCAGAAAAAATTTGCTTTGCTTACATGCAAAAGTTGTGGAAAATGGAAAAATTGAATAATCCAAATGTCAGAGTCAGACAGATCTGTCTGTGAAGGGAAAAAAAAGTGGTTTTAAAGATCATTACACTGCCTGTGGCTAACTCGCAGGGCTGCTAGTGCTAATGGCTGTGGAGCAATAATTTGTCTGCCTCCTTAATTTTTAGTTATAATTACAGACTGAGAGGGAGCGCTCTAGACAGATTGTTTTGTAGATGGTAAAAAATGACTTTAAAAAGAAAGTGTGTTATGTGTGCCTGATTGACTTGAGCTGTTGCTAGTGAATGGATATGGCTTCAAAGCAGCTTGCCAGTACACTGGGATCTGATGGACTCAGACAGCCTTCACTGTAATTTCTTTCTTGTGATCATTATAATAGGGCGATGGAAAGTAAACTTCTATTGTCAAATTCTCACAGGAAAACCTGTCCATTGAGAGAACTGGATACTTCATTATGTATCACAGACTCAATTTCCCATGAAAATCTGACACAGACCTAACCTTGTTTTGGGGCCTTCCAGCTTACCTTGCTGCTGTTTTGGTCTTTGTTTTCTGTTTTAGGACCTTCCAGTCTATCTTGCTGCTACTTTTGTCTTTGGGGTATGTTTACTAAACCGTCTTAATGTTACCGGCATTAGTTGCAGTCTTACTGTGACGAATGCCATATAAGGTAGTGGGCGTTCCGGTCTTAAGGTAGCATTTCAGGTTATCACATGATAAAGTCCGTTATTGCGTGATAGAGGGAGCCGTGGCACATTAACGCGCATTAGCCTTAATTAGGCGCGCTGACCAGGAAACACAGCAACAGAGGTGTAGCACAATGGTTAACACATTGCCTGATGAAACAGGGGTCATGAATTTGATCCCCCAGTGGGCTTAATGAGTAAGGCTGTCTGAGGCATTACCCTTTACTTTTCATCAGGGCTGTCTGAGGCATTTTCTTTTTTACTTTAAATTAGTGCTGCCAGCAAACACACCCTCACAGTGCCGTAACCTAAGGTGCCGCATAAGGCGCCCTATAAGGCACTCCAGAGGGCACATTATAAAGTGCAATGTCCACCAAGGCACCTTATAATGTTCCCTATATGGCGCCTTATAGGGCGCCCTAAGGTTACAGCACTGTGAGGGGTTTTTAGCTGGCAACACTAATTTAAATAGGAAATGCCTCAGACAGCCCTATCAAATAACACCACTGTGGGATCAAACCCATGACCTCTGCCTCCACAGTCAGTGAAGTAACCTGTGGGCTACATCTCTATAGTGATTAACAAACCCCTGGCTGGCTACAGAAGGACTGCAGGTCACCACACAAACTGTCTGCTGTGGTTACCAGGATAGGGTTAACCCACCCCTACCCATGATGCACTGCACATGCAGATCAGCAGTCTACAGATGATCACAAGATGGGGTATGCACCCCCAAAGCACCTTGGCCTGGTAGGTGGAACTGACTGTGTGTGTTACTGGCACAGAGTGGTTACAGACCGTCACATTGTGGGGGTACTGTGCTCACCCTGAGGGCGAGGTGGGGTGCCCTACACCAGGTCCGCAGCACCAGGCTTAGCTGAGGTAGGCTATGCTGCAGGTCGCCATCAGTGCCAGTGTGTGATAGGTAGTCCTTGCAGATACACCAGTGTCCATCCATATTTCCCAGTCACGTCTAGCCCTTGTGGACTATGATGCACCCAGAATAGTGCATATCCTGTGTGGGTGCCATTTTCACATGATTTAAGTGAAAGGGGGTGTTTGGACCCATAGGCGGATTACGTAGCACCACCCAACCCGCCCTCTGGGGCTCAGAGTGGGGGAGAAGATCTCCCACCAACAGATCCACATTCTATATCCCTGCAATGGTGGTAGTAGAGGGGACCATCAACCCCCGTCCTGCTGGGGAACAGGCACCCTACAGAGCAGTCATTGCAGATCTGTATGTATCCATAAGGCAATGGCAGACAGACAGAAGGCCTGGAAATGCTTAGCTGCCCCCCACCACTATCTGACATTCTCCAGCAGCAAGCACAGTGAGTCTCTAGCCACTGCACCCTGCAAGGTGTTCCAACCATACACATACTAACTGCAGACAGTCTGCTAGCTAGTCCATAGTGCATTTCCTGGAGGAGATGCATGCACCCAAAACTGGGATGTGAGCACACACATCAAGCAGATAAGTCAGTGATTGGGCCCCAGAAAAAAGAACCCATAAATATCATTTGAGAAGAATACTATATAACACTATGGGGGAACCTAGCCATGCCGTGGTAACTGCTCAGTCAGGATGAGGGTGACCTCCCAGCAGGACATGCTCTGGCCACCCTGTCTGTGCAGGTGGTGGCCGGGCACTACAATGTCCCAGTCATTGCCCTATGCCCTGTGCAGATGCATCCTGCCCAGTTCACCCTGTCCGGGCTATAACCACAGTACCTTGCTCCTCATTATGCACATTGGCAGGCTAACACTGGAAACAGTGCAAGCAGTGTAGGCAGCCACAACACACTGGATAGACTGACACACACTCCCACACCTATGTCAGCATTGTGCAAATATAAAGGCTTTTGGCAGCCCTGGCCACCACACCAGTCCTGGGCACAGTGCAGGCATGGCTATGGTACGCAATACTGTTGGGGTCACTCCCTGGGGTGGTAAACACTGTCAGAAACCAAAATTGAAACACACTCCACAGAGATCAGAAAGGTTGCTATGATGTAGCTCTATCAGCAAATTGTGCTTAACTTAGGAATTGCTATCTGCCATTAATCATAGCAACCTTTTGATATATGTGTAACATATTCCCAGATTTAGGGCAGTATTGCAAGGTATGCAAGTGCTAGTATTGGGAGATGCTGCTGCACGCAGGGCCCAACAGTCTGACTCTCCATGAGGCTTTGGATAGTGGAGCCTGTGGGTGTGGGTGTTTATGCCCCTGTTGGCCGCTGCTCTAGGGCAGAGGTTCCCAACTCCATTCCTAGTGGGCCAAACACTGTTCGGGATTTCATGCTGTCCCTAATTAATATGCATGAGATATATTTGCATACCATGGGGGCGGCGCATACAAATGCAGCACAGGCATATTTATTAGGGACAGCATGAAACCTGAATGGTGTTTGGCCCTCCAGGACTGCAGTTGGGAAACTCTGCTCTAGGTATTGCACATGTTTATGATGTCTGTGCTCTGTAGGGTAAAATATAGGCGTTTCAAGCATGTTCATGTTATCTGCAATAAAGGTTCTGTCTTTATTACCAAGGTTTAGTACTGGGTTAAATATGGGGACAGGGTTGGCAGGAGCCACTGCTGGGACTTGAACCTGTGATCTTCTGCTCATGAACAAACTGGTTGTGTGCACTGCACCACACTGTTGCCACAGGCACAGTTCATTCCCCGGGGATACCATGACTGTTCGTCAGACAGACCCTGTCTGTTGTAGTGCACGGCACCCACCTAAACAGGGCTAGGCCATGGTCTGCTGTGGGCCGATGCCACTGCCCCCTCCGCCACCAGCACCCCTCCGCCACCAGCACCCCTCCGCAACCATGCTGCCATGTCATTATGCCGGTGGTGCTGGTGGTGTGCAGTCCCATGCCATCCAGTATGCCGTAGGCAACTGCATATGGTGTGGGTTCTCGGGTAGGGGTGCCTATATGGACATGCGCGCGTCCCCCCCCCCCCCCACACACCACCTGCCAATGTTATGTGTCCTTGGGGGTACCTGCTGGGTAATATCCCCTGTGACACTGTGGGACACACACTCGTGCCCATGTTGGACCCTCGTCAGTTGATGTCTTGCTTCTTTACAGTTTTGGCATTCCTATGTGCCACCTAGGCATCTGCCTAACACGCACTGTGCCCCAGCTAGACCACAGCATGTGCCGCCTGCAGCCCTCTATATCCCATTTACAGCATCAGTACAGTTTCCCTTTCCTACGTGCCCACTCTGCTGTTACTGCACATGTGCATGCCATAACAAACCTGCCCAATAAAGACGTGAAAAAACCCTGATCAGCACTATTTCAATGTGGGATCATTCACTTTGTAGGGGGACAGAGAATAGACCCTCCAAACATGATATCTTATTTTTTGAGCTTTGTCAGTGGTGTTGCTTTATGTTTATCATTAATATCACTTTTGGCCAGCTTGCTTATTGGGCTTTTAGATGTGGTTCTGGTCCTTTTATATGTTTATTTGCCTCTTTGTTCCCTGCACATGTATCACAACTATCACTTTTCTGGGTTTCCCTGCCTTTGCTGCACATTGCTGACTGAAATAGTTTCTCTTTCCTGCAAATGTGCCTTAACGCCAGGGTTTCACTGGCATTAGTGTTCAGACCCTGATTCCACAGCGTCAGTGTGCCTGGAGCCTCTCCCCTTCCACTCTCCGCTCATTGACCCCTTCTCTCCGCCCTCTGGGAAGCCTTACTCCACCCTTCAGACCCAGATTTCACAGCGTTAGTGTGCCTTAAGTGATAATGTTGTGGCAGGTGCAGGCCTGTGACCCACGGTGTCTGACATAGGCAGGCCAGCATGGCTAGCTTGACCTGTAAGTGAGGCCTGTGGAGAGGCATATAGGATTGCACATCCCCCAATATGCTGCTATTGTAAGATAGAACTCAGTAGAAGTATTGAATTAGCTTAGGTAAGCAGAACTGTAGAACTGAGAAATGGAAAAATACAGAAAAGACATGTTTAAAAGTTACTGATAAGAAAAAGTACATCTGCAAAGAAATAATGAGGAGTGCTGACAGATGAGTTACAGAACCTTGCTCTTCTACAGGCACAAATTGGTTCTATGGCCTTGAGAGTGTGAAAGTAACAAGTTGATGAACTGACCATTGTAATTGGGACTAGAAGGGGGGCATGCAGGTGTCATGCCCACAGAAGGGACATAATTGGATAAACTTATCAGTACCGGGACCAATGGAAGAGGTACGGGAGGTACGGGAGGTTACCGGGACCAATGAAATGTTTTTCTATACCTAGAATGGAACAAAAGTCTATAAAAGTTGTTGTAATGCTTGAAAACTTTGCTCAGCCATTTTGAAATTGACTTGCTTGAGACTTGTGCACAAATAAATGATTTGGACCTTCTGAACAGACTCCTGGTATCATTGGTTTGTCTGCGCTTTGCTGCTACATATTCCTTGGTGCGTTGGCCGGGAAGTTGTGGAATCAAAGTGTATGAAGTTAATCAAAGTGTATATAGGGCAATATACCACGACTTTCCGCCTCTATAGGCTTGGTCCTGCCGGGATCGCGCCCTTCCGACGAGGGCTGCTCCCTGGCGCCACCTGTCCCTTGTATCGGAGGGAGCTGGTCGGACTTCGGCGGGTGCCGGGCCCGGTTGGAGCCAACGCCTCGAACCCGAGTGAGGGGAGTCCGAGGTCCAACTCATGCGCCTGCTTGGGAAGTTTGAGGACCGGATCCGGTGAGTATAGTTTTGATTTTGGGTCTAGACAGAAATAGAAAGAGCAGTACTGCCATTGGAATTTGGAATTTGTAATCTCGAGATATTGGGAATTGGTAAGAGAGCATGATCGACTCTCAAGGAAGAGCCGAGTAACCCCGCATGGGAATTCGCTGGGTGAAACCCTCCTCCTTTTTGTAATTGGGAAAAAGACTAGTCAGAACAGATAGAAACGAATGCATTCTGGGATATGTTGCTAGCATGATTGTGTGAACGAAGTGTGAATGAGAGGTCTGGCAGCACGGACCAAGTGAAGGCGGACCCCTGAGTAGCGCATTTCCTGACCGGGCGACCGCGTTCAGGTCGCGAAAAGGGGGAAGCGATTGTCGTCTTGTCTTGTTATTTGTACTCCTTATACGTTTCCAGGGCCGTGAGGACCCCTTACCCACGGTCCGCCCTCCTTTTCCCTTCTGTCTGTTGTTGCGCGCACACATCGAAATGGGAGGGGCGGGGTCTACTAGAAACACTCCATTAGAATGTATGATCGCACATTTTAAAGAGGGATATTCAGGAGATTATGGTATTAAAATGACAGCAGCCCGTTTGCAGATTTTGTGTACTAGGGAGTGGCCCGATCTAGACCCCATCTGGCCCCGAGAGGGAACGTTCAATGTAGAGATTATTCAGTCAATACACCGTAGAGTGCGGGTAGCGCACCCTGATCAGTACCCCAGTGGAGGAGTGGCCTAGTGGTTGGGGCAAGGTACTTCAGGCCGGAAGGTCGGGGGTTCAAATCCCACTAGAGGACAGCAACCTTGGGCCGGAAGGACTGGGGTTTCTAGTCCCACAGGTGCTCCTTGTGGTCTTGGGCAAGCCACTTAACCCTCCATAGCCCATGTTCCCTGTAAAATAGTTATCTCCAAGTTATAATGTCCTGTTCAATGTAATTTCAATTTGTTCAATGTAAACCGCACTGATGCAGAATAGCGCGGTATATAAGAGAATGTAAATAAATAAATAAAATAAATAAATAAATAAATAAAATAAATATATAGATTCCTGGTTAAGTATTTGTGAAGATCCGCCCCCCTGGGCGCAGCGCTGTTATGAGGAACAGTGCAGAATAATGTTAGCGAGAACAGATTCTAGACAGAAAACGGAACAGCCTAGAATGAAAGAGCAGGATAAGAAAGCCAAGAAGAAGCCCATCTTGGTAGATCCTGATTCCCCAGAAATAGTCCTCAGGCAGCCCCGAACCCCAGGTCCAGTAAGAGTAGCCCGGCGTCCTGCCCCAGAACCCCAGAGACGGCCAGAGCCGAGGCGGGACCCAACCCCTGATCCCCCTCCCGGAGGAGAGAAAGAGGAAGAATTAGTGGAAAGAGAAGAGGAGGACATAAAAGGCGAGTCAGAAGTGGAGATAGAAGAAGGAGAAAGAGAGAATTCCCCAGAAGAGGAGGACAGTGTACAAATAATTGAGAAAGCCAGCGCTAGCACTAGCACGCCAGTGAGAGAGAAACCCAAAGCAAAACCTGTTGAGAAAAAGAAAGTGACTCCTGCAAAGGCAACGACAATAACCCTTAGATCCCAAAAGACACCTATGGCAGCCAAACTGTTTCCCTTACGGCAAGTCCCGGGAGTGCCCGTAAAGAATGATAATGATGAAGTGGTAGCGGGACCCCTAACTTATGTATATATCCCTTTCTCTACAACTGATTTATTAAATTGGAGGTCGCGCTTGGCGGAGCCTGATGTCCAGCGGGTAGGACGCTTTGCGTTGAAGCTCCCGAGAGGCCTACTTAGAATCCTGACTTAATACCTATACAAATTTACTATTTCGCTCCGAGCTGACCGGGGCACCTCGGGGGGGATGGCGGCCCATAAACCAGCGCGCTTGGACTTCGGGTCTCCTTCTTCTTCTCATGGAAAACGCTCCAAAACAGAGGTGTCCTCCCCACAGAAGATGGTTCCATTTCGTGAAAACCCCGAAATGCACCTGGAGATTTTGGAGGAAATCCGCGGCGTGAAGAAATTGGTGCAGTCCAATGGAGAAGCGCTTCGAGCCATGCGAGAAGACTTTGGAGTGCTCCAGGACCGACTTGAAAGTCTTTCATTACGGCAGGACAACATGGCGGGGGTCCTCGACTCGCACGAGGTGCGCTTGGGCAATCTGGACAAGGCTGAGCGCCAGATACAGAATCTTCAAAAGGAGTTAGAAGATAGCAATAATCGAGCCCGTCGCAACAATGTGAGGCTCCTTGGAATACCGGAGGGGGTGGAAGCAGGAGATATAAGAGAATTCTTGCTCAAAACTCTTCCCTCCTTGCTGAAGATCACTTTTCACAGAGAACTGGAAATCGATCGAGCACACCGTGTTCCTGCCCACATGGCGCTCAACCGCACGACCCCCCGGCCTATTATCTTTAGCTTGTTACGATATCAACAAGTGGAACAAATTTTACATGCTGCCCGAGCGAATCATCATTTGGAATTTGAAGGCCGTAAGGTCTCCTTCTTTCCTGATTTGGCAAAGCCTACCGTTGACCGTCGGAAGAAACTCCTTGCTTTTCGCCCTCGACTTCAACAGCTACAGGCTCGCTTTGGCCTGTTGTATCCAGCGAAGCTTCGAGTGACTCTCCACAACCAAACCAGGACGTTCGAAGATCCTGATCTACTATCAACATTTTTGGACTCCAAAGAAGCAGAGCAGATGCGCTAATCCCAAATCTTGGACTCTTATCTGCCGGCTCTATCCGCCATTTTGAAGGGCCCGATGCGGCGGTCATAGCCAAACACAGAAATAGCCTGGACTTTCTTTCTTTCTCTATATGACTTTTGTTTTTTGGTCTCCTATCCCTTCATGATGTGTGCCTCGGTCGGATTCGGAGCACGCACAGTCCTACAGGTTATGTGTTTTTTCAATTTCGGCCTTCTCTGGGGTTTCTCCCCGCAGACACATGGTCGCCAGTAATTTTGGGGTTTTGCTTCTCCTCTACTGTACTGTGGTTTTCTTTGTTAATGTGGGGCGCTTCATTGTATTATATTAGCTCATTTTTCCTATGTCATGTGTACAGCCAGATACAGTCAGTTTGAGGGACATAGTGAAATTATGTGTGTTATCATGCTCAGAATTTTTAACTTTTCTGAATGGCCTTATGTAAATCTTATCATTCACCGTCAAAGGCATTAATGGTCCACTCAAAGGAAAGAAAATCCTTAGCTATCTTAGCCATGAGCATGTTGATTTAGTGTTTCTTCAGGAAACGTATTTAAACTCTGCTGAAACACTGAAACTCAATGCTAAGCCTTACATGGTAGCTGCCTATTCTCCCACCGTTTCCAAATGGTACGGGATAGCCATTCTGGTTAAGAAGTCTTTGCACGTTACTGTACCTGATATTAGCGCTGACAAGGAGGGTAGATGGGCCCGTGTGCACCTTGAGGTTGGAGATAGTGCATTCACGTGTATTTGCATTATGCCCCGAATGTGGACAATCCTGCTTACTATGCAAGTATTGCGCAGTTGGCCTTGGCCTCTGCCAATGCTCCATTAATACTTGGTGGCGATTTTACTCAAGTGTTCCCTCAATCTTTTCTTCTCAAACAAGGTGCTCGTTGGTTGGAAGATCCAGTACCGAGTAGACCTGTGTGGCTGGATAGAAGCGGGCCTTTACAAACCGATTCCTCTTACCTTTCTCCCTGGTATGACTCTCCCATCAGACTCCCACTATCCACTAATGCTTTTAGACACTTTAGGTGCCTTCATACTCTTATGCAATCTTTAGACTCCCGATTCTGGTCAGTGCGACTTCAGCATCGCCTTCGGAGCACTAGAGTACTCCCGCCATCGGCATTCTCTACATAAGGTTGATTGGAGACTCTCCGATCTCTCGGTAGTTCACCGGGTGTAGCATCCAATTTTACTAAACCTTATGTAATGCTATAACTAGAAATACCCCTATTGCGCAGAAAGTATGGGAGAGAGAATTGCATGTGACTTTGACCTCGGAGCAATGGAGCCTTATCTGGAGTAGAGGGACACGGGTTCCCGATCCGTCTCACTCACTCCGACCCTCTTCTTTCTAGCCCACCGGTGTTTTTACACTTCTTACAGATTAGACAAACGGAACACTACTCAGGGCAATGGTTGCTGGACACGTCCTGCGGCCATTGGTTCATTGTCTCATGTTATGCATGAATATCCCGCACCACAGTATTACTGGCGTCGGGTCTGGGGTCGTATTTAGTCTATCTCGCACTCTCAGGAGTCCCTTTCTTGGAGGATAGTGGGACTTCGCCCTGTTGCGGGGATCCCCTCTCTCCCAAAAATGGCTTATCTCCTTTCGCACTTTATGCTTGGCATTGCTATTTCCCTAATTAAGTATACTGGAAAATTAGCTCCCATCTGAGCCCCAATGAATGGTGGAATCATGCCTGTCTTTACAGTAAATATGAATAAATACCTCGTCTGTTCGCTTCCTCTGTTCAGACTCCTTCTCATTGGTCTCTATGGAAGATGCTCAATGACTATGTACATTTTGCTAAATGCTCTCATCTGACTGTCTAACTTTGTATATATCTCTGTCCCATGATCATGCTGTATTGTAGATACTCTTTTGATCGTTTGATGTATAATCACTGTTAATTGGAAGCGCTCACACGCTGATATAATCGGGTAGAGAAGAAGCATCGGGGTGGGGGGTAATGGGTTTACTTTTCCTTATTGTATACTCGTTTTGTCTCTTTTGGTGTGTTGTTTCTTTTGTTTGTTGCAAAATGAAAATAAAAGTTTAAAAAAAAAAAAAAATTGGAGGTCGCATTATGCCTCCTATACTAGTAAGCCCCAGGAGCTGACAGAATTAGTAACTAGTATTATGGAAACTCACCAACCCACTTGGCCAGATTGCCGTCAGCTCCTGACCACCCTATTCACAACAGAAGAACGAGCAAGAATTAGAAAAGCAGCTATTGAATGGATGGCAGAAAACCCCGTAGCTCCGGGACCAGGGCAGAATATAATAGACCGTCGGGAAGCAGCTCAGAGAGAATTCCCGAATGAAGACCCCCAATGGGATCCAAATACAGATGAAGGATCCACAGCCCTAGCCCGCTTTCGCCAAGGCTTCTTACAAGGCCTGAGAAGAGGGGGCCAAAAAGCTATGAACCTTTCCAAAGTTGCAGGAGTTATCCAAGGGATAGATGAGAGCCCAGCAGATTTTTATGAAAGATTAACTGAAGCATACAGAATGTATACTCCCTATGATCCCGAGGCACCAGGAAGTTTATGCATGGTGAATTCTGCTTTTGTAAACCAGTCTCAACCAGACATTAGACGTAAATTACAGAAATTAGAAGGGTTTGCGGGCATGAATGCAACACAGTTAGTGGAAGTCGCTCATAAAGTGTATGTGAATCGTGATACTGAAAGACAGCGAGAATGTGATAGAAAGATGAAGAAGAAAGCTGATTTTTTGGCTGCGGCCATAGTTGAAAAGAAAAGGGGAGGTGTCCCTAGTCGAAGGAGCAGAGGAAGAGGGCGGGGTCAAGGCGGAGGCCGGACCCAGAGACTAGGCGTGAACCAATGCGCCTATTGCAGAGAGGAAGGACATTGGAGAGATACGTGCCCGCAACTCGAAGACGCCCAGCAAGATGACGACAACGATCATCAGTGGCGAGAAGAAAGACGAGGCCGTCCCCGAGGCCGAGGAGGAGCCAATCGAGAACAATACCAGCGAGAGAGAGGAGGAGCCATTCAAGCATTGGCCACACCAACCCATGATGAGGATGAAGTGGATTAGGACAGACCGGGCTCCAAGTTTGCTTTAGGTCTCCAGGAGCCTATGGTCAGAATACAAATAGGAGACCAAATTATGAACTTTATAGTTGATACTGGAGCACAGCATTCAGTAATAGACAAAAAGATAGCCCCATTCACTACAAAAGCAGTCACCATTATAGGAGCAACTGGTGCCAAAGCCACAAAGTCTTTTCTTCAAAACCGAATATGCAGTCTAGGAGGACAGCAAGTAACTCATCAATTCCTTTACATGCCCGAATGTCCAGTACCATTACTGGGACGAGATATGCTAGCCAAGCTTCAAGCACAAATATCTTTCTCTGAGCAAGGAGAAATGCAAATGACAGTAAATTCCCAAGCCAAGCCAGCAGGAGTAATGCTGCTGACAGTTCCACTAGAAGAAGAATGGAGGTATTACGTTGATGACTCCATCCAAGATACCTATTTTGAACAAACTTTAAAGAACATCGATGCACCACCTGGAGTATGGGCAGAAGGCAGTCCCCCAGGCCTAGCCAAGCATATAGCTCCAGTGATTGTAACCCTCAAGCCTAGTGCTACACCAGTGCACGTCAAACAGTACCCTCTCCCAAGAGCTGTGATTGAAGGCATTCATCGCCACCTACAAAGATTGCTCGAGTATGGCCTACTAAAAGTATGTCAATCCCCATGGAACACTCCACTTTTGCCAGTAAAGAAACCTGGGACAGATGATTATCGCCCAGTGCAAGATTTGAGAAGAGTAAATGATGCAGCTGAAACCATACATCCAGTTGTACCCAATCCTTACACTCTTCTAGGACTGATACCTGCTGAAGCTACCCATTTCACTGTACTGGATTTGAAAGATGCATTCTTTTGCATAAGATTAGCCCCTGTAAGCCAGATATTGTTTGCCTTTGAATGGCAGGACCCATCTCTGGAAGAGGGGGCCAACTCACCTGGACAAGATTACCCCAAGGATTCAAGAATTCGCCTACCATCTTTAGTGCTGCACTGAATCAAGACCTTTCAAGCTATCCAGTAGCCCCGGGGAAGAGAGTGCTTCTCCAATACGTGGATGATCTGTTGATAGCTGCCATATCAGAAAGTGAATGTATACTAGCCACCAAAGATCTCTTGCAGTTACTAGATGAAGCTGGATATAAAGTTTCCAGAGCCAAAGCACAGCTATGCCAAAAAGAAGTGAAATACTTGGGTTTTCGTATTACCCAAGGAAGCAGAAGATTAGGCAGAGAGAGAAAAGAAGCAGTATGTAGAATTCCAACTCCAACAACCAGAAAGCAAGTCAGAGCCTTTCTGGGTGCGGCAGGATATTGCCGAATCTGGATACCCAACTTTGCCCAAATTGCCAAACCACTGTATGAAGCCACAAAAGGAGAAGAAAAGTCACCACTGGAGTGGGGACTTGAGCAGGACACAGCCTTCCAGAAGTTAAAAGAAGAATTGATGTCATCACCAGCACTTGGACTACCAGATGTCCACAAACCTTTCCACTTGTTTGTACATGAAGCACAGGGAAATGCCTTAGGCATGTTGACTCAGAAATTGGGAAATTGGGAGCGACCTGTAGCATACTTATCGAAACAATTGGACCCTGTGGCCAAAGGATGGCCACCTTGCTTGAGAGCAGTTGCAGCTACAGCGCTACTAGTGAGCGAAGCAGACAAGCTCACACTAGGACAGAACAGGACAGGAAAGGGAAGAACCAGAGTTCAAGTACCCCAAAGTTGCGGAATTAGTCACCAGAAGGAAACGAAGGGTGGTGGTGGTTGGAGACTCTCTTCTGAGGGGTACTGAGGCGTCCATCTGCCGACCAGACTTGATGTCCAGAGAGGTATGCTGTCTGCCTGGTGCCAAAATCCAAGATGTTACGGAGAGTTTGCCGAGACTCATCAAGCCCACAGACTATTACCCA
The DNA here is from genome assembly GCA_033557465.1 of Ichthyophis bannanicus. NCBI lineage: Eukaryota > Metazoa > Chordata > Amphibia > Gymnophiona > Ichthyophiidae > Ichthyophis > Ichthyophis bannanicus. Next base: position 1,317,544,636 of record CM066031.1, read on the forward strand.
ATGTTGCTAATCCATGTTGGAACAAATGATACTGCCAGGTATACCTTGGAACGTATCAAAAGTGACTTCATGGCTCTGGGACAGAGGGTGAAGCAGTTAGGTGCACAGGTGGTGTTCTCTTCAATCCTCCCTGTTGAGGGTAAAGGCCAAGGCAGAGAAGCTCGCATCCTGGAGACAAATGCATGGCTGCGTGGATGGTGTCATCGAGAGCGTTTTGGTTTCGTAGACCATGGGATGCTTTTCCAAGGGTTGCAAAGCAGAGATGGCATCCATCTGTCCAAGAGAGGTCAACGCATCTTTGGTAGTAGACTGGCTAATCTACTGAAGAGGGCTTTAAACTAGATTCCTTGGGGATGGGTGAAGAAAGCCCCCAGGTAAGTGAAAGCCCCCAGGTAGGTGATACATTAAATACCTTTATGGAAATGGGTAACAGGGGTAACATATGGAAAGCAGTGTGTATTAATGCCCGTAGCATGGGAAATAAGATCCCTGAGGTTGAAGCTTTGGTGGGAGTGGCTGACTTGGATTTAGTGGCAGTTACAGAAACATGGTTCACAGAAAACAATGACTGGGATGTAACTATACCTGGCTATACTTTATTCAGGAAGGACAGGGTAGGAAGAAGAGGAGGAGTGGCACTATATGTAAAAACTACTATTAAAGCTTTGGAATTACAGAGCTTAAAAGGGAGAGAGGAGGCATTGTGGGTTAAACTAGAAAGAGGGAAAGAGAAATCTATTTGCATTGGAGTGATATACAGACCTCCCTCACAAGAGGAAGAGGTGGACAGAGAGTTAATTGAAGACATACGCAGCATTGCTAAGAAAGGGGAAGTGCTACTGATAGGAGATTTCAATATGCCAGATGTTGATTGGCACATTCCTGCTGCAGTATCATCTAGAAGTAAGGAGATCCTGGATTCTCTACAGGGAGAACTATTCAGGCAATTGGTAACAGACCCCACACGTGAAGGGGCCATACTGGACTTGGTGCTTACCAATGGTGAAAGTGTTTCTGATGTTGTAGTGGGAGATCATTTTGCTTCCAGTGATCACCAGATGGTGTGGTTCAGTATTAGGACTAGGGCTGTTAGAATCCATTCCAAGGTAAGGATCTTAGACTTTAGGAAGGCTAACTTTGCGAAGATGGGCCAATACCTCAGGGAGTCGTTAGTGGGATGGGAACAGCTGGGGGATGTAGAAAAACAGTGGGCAAAACTGAAAGGGGGTATTTTAAGGGCAACCAACCTTTTTGTTAAAATGGTAAATAAAGGCAAAAGGAACAGGAGACCGCTATGGTTTTCGAAGGAAGTAGCTGAAAAAGTGAAGAAAAAGAGGGAGGCCTTCATGAAATACAAGAGATCACAGAGAGCAGAAGACAAGCATCTGTATTTGGAAAAACTTAGAGAAGCTAGCAAAGTAGTCAAGAAGGCAAAGATTCAAAAGGAGGAGGAAATAGCCAATGCAATAAAATGGGGGGATAAGACATTTTTCAGATATATTAGTGAGAAGAGGAAGAGCAAAAGTGGTATTGTCAGACTCAAGGGTGCAGGGGGGAATATGTAGAAGCTGATAAGGATAAAGCGGAATTGCTTAACAAATATTTTTGTTCTGTGTTCACAGATGAAGAACCAGGAGCAGGACCTCAGAAAACACCCACAAATAAGAACAGAAGCGAGGGACATCTTGAACTATTTTCAGAAGACTGTGTTCGTGAGAAACTAGCTCAACTTAAAGTAGACAAAGCGATGGGACCGGATGGGATACACCCTAGAATACTGAGGGAACTTGGGGACGTTCTAGCAGCTCCACTGACTGACCTTTTCAATGCCTCGTTGGAGTCAGGAGTGGTGCCAAAGGACTGGAGAGAGGCTCATGTGGTGCCTTTACACAAAAGCGGAAGTAAGGATGTGGTTGAAAACTACAGGCCGGTTAGTTTAACTTCGGTGGTGAGTAAATTATTGGAAACGCTGCTGAAAGAGAAAATAGTGAGGTTTCTGGAGTCCAGCGGATTACAGGATCCGAGGCAGCATGGATTCACCAGAGGCAGGTCTTGTCAGACAAATCTGATTGATTTTTTTGACTGGGTGACCAGGGAGTTGGACCGAGGGAGAGCTCTAGATGTGGTGTATTTAGATTTCCGTAAAGCCTTTGACACTGTTCCTCACAGGCGACTTATAAACAAACTGAGCACCCTAGGGATGGACCCTAAAGTTACTGCTTGGGTTAGAAATTGGTTGGGTGGGAGGCGACAAAGAGTACAAGTAAATGGAGCTCACTCTGAGGAGAAGGATGTTACCAGTGGTGTGCCCCAGGGATCTGTCCTTGGTCCGATTCTTTTTAACATCTTTGTTAGTGATATAGCGGAAGTGCTGTCGGGTAAGGTTTGCCTCTTTGCGGATGATACCAAAATCTGCAATAGAGTAGACACCCAGGAAGGGGTAGATAACATGAGGAGGGATCTAGCTAAGCTTGAAGAATGGTCTAGAATTTGGCAGCTGGGATTTAATGTTAAAAAATGTAAGGTCATGCATTTGGGCTGCAGCAATCCAAGGGAGCAATACAGTATAGGAGGTGAAGTACTTTTGTCCACTAAAGAAGAGCGGGACCTAGGCGTGGTTGTGTCTGATGATCTTAAAGTAGCTAAACAGGTGGAAAAGGCGACAGCAAAAGCTAGAAGGATGCTTGGGTGCATACGGAGAGGAATGGCTAGCAGAAAAAAGGAGGTGATAATGCCTCTGTATAAGTCTTTGGTGCGACCTCATTTGGAGTATGGTGTGCAATTCTGGAGACCGCACCTTCAAAAGGATGTGAACAGGATGGAGTCGGTGCAGAGGGTTGCTACCAAAATGATTAATGGGCTTCATTATAAAGCATATGAGGACAGACTTAAGGATCTTAATATGTACACCTTAGAGGAAAGGCGGGATAGAGGTGATATGATTGAGATGTTTAAATACCTCCGTGGCATAAATGTTCAGGGAGAGAGCCTCTTTCAATTGAAAGCAAGTTCTGCTACGAGGGGACATGGGATGAGGGTGAAGGGAGATAGATTCAGGAGTGATATGCGGAAATATTTCTTTACGGAAAGAGTAGTGGATCCGTGGAATAGTCTCCCAGTGGAGGTGGTAGAGATGAGGACAGTAACTGAATTCAAGAAAGCATGGGACCAACACAGAGGATCTCTAAAGGCAAAAAGTGGACTGTTGTAGTTGTTATGGAAGGACAGACTAGATAGGCCATGTGGTCTTTTTCTGTCGTCATATTTCTATGTTTCTATGTTTCTATGTTTCTATACGAGTCACTGTGCCACATGCAGTCCTTGCCCTTATGGAACAAAAAGCGAATTATTGGCTCACCAATTCCCGAATGTTGAAGTACCAGAGCATGTTATGTGAAAACCCACAGATACAACTTGAAGTGAGCCATGCCTTGAATCCAGCCACCTTGATACCCATCAGTGAAGAACTCCCAGAACATGACTGTATCGAAGTCATGGAGACTGTGTTCTCCAGCCGACCTGACTTGACAGATGTGCCCATAGACAATCCTGACCAAATCTATTATGTTGATGGGAGCAGTCTCATCCTTGATGGACGACGCTGTGCCGGATATGCAGTCGTCACTCAACACGAAGTAGTTGAATCATCAGCTCTAGCCTCAGGCACATCAGCCCAGAAAGCCGAATTGATAGCACTCACCAGAGCATTGCTATTAGGAGAAAAACTTGTGCTAAATGTATATACAGATTCCAAATATGCCTTCACCACCTTACATGCCCATGGAGCTCTCTATAAAGAAAGAGGACTCATCACATCCGGAGGAAAATCAGTCAAATATGGTCCCGAGATATTGATGTTACTTGATGCAGTTTGGGCCCCAACACGTGTAGCTGTCATGCATTGCAGAGGACATCAAGCAGGGAAAGGAGAAGTTGCCCGAGGAAATAGATTTGCAGATGCCTCAGCACGACAAGCAGCCATGACAGGACAGATTGCCCCACAAGCTATGCCAATGCAAGCAGCATTGTTTCCAGTACCTTTGAATCTATGGACCCCACGATATACCACCAAAGAATTGGATTACTATTGTGACAGAGAAAATGGAATACTGAAAGATGGATGGATTGAGCTGCCACCAGAAGAGGGCAGTCAACCTCCTGGACGAATAGTAATTCCTGAGTTGTTAGGACCATCCTTTGTCAAAGCTTTCCACGAAGCCACCCACTATGGGAAGAGTGCTATGGAAAAAGCACTCAGACCACATTTCTACATCCCTCTGATGACAACCATATCAGCCTCAGTAGCACGTCAATGTGTAACTTGTGCCAAAAATAATGCCAAGCAAGGCCTTATTACGGCACCCCGAGTTCAGTCAGGAGGTGTCACCCCCATGCACAACCTCCAAGTTGATTTTACCGAAATGCCAAAAGCCAATGGATACCATTATCTACTAGTATTAGTTTGTACTTTCTCTGGGTGGGTAGAAGCATTCCCAACCAGAACTGAGAAAGCCCGAGAAGTTACCAAAGTCTTAATGAGAGAGATTGTCCCAGATTTGGAATCCCAGCAGTAATAGGGTCAGACAATGGACCCTCATTTGTCTCCCAAGTTACCCAGCAGTTAGCAAAAGCTTTGCAGATACAGTGGAAACTCCACACTGCATACAGACCCCAGAGTTCAGGGAAAGTTGAGCGAATGAATCGTACCTTGAAAGCCCAAATGTCCAAGCTTTGTCAGGAGACACACTTGAAATGGCCCCAAGTGCTCCCCATAGCTTTACTCAGAATACGCTCAGCCCCTGTAAAGTCAACAGGATTTTCCCCTTTTGAAGTTTTGTATGGTAAACCCCCACCAATAGTGCAGGGAGTCAAAGGAAGTTTAGCCCAGATTGGTTCAGAAGTAACCAGACAAGAACTCCTAGCTCTTAGTTTTGTTCTGCAGACTCTCCATACGTGGATCCAAGACCAGTTGCCTATCAACTTGACGGAACCCTTGCATCCCTACCAGCCTGGAACTTCGGTGTGGATCAAAGATTGGAAGAAGATACCGTTGGAACCCCATTGGAAGGGACCGTACACCGTCATCCTGTCTACCCCAACTGCAGTAAAGGTAGCCGAGATCGACGCCTGGATCCACCACAGCAGAGTCAAGCCCGCCGCTGATCCTGAACCAGAGCAGTGGACAGCAGAACAGCATCTTGATGCACCCTTGCGAGTTACTCTGAGACGGCAACCAGCAGCTTAGACACTTCATCACAAGTGCTTTGCAGTAGCCAAGTCTTTCGAAGAGGATTGCTGTTTTCCATGCAGCAACAGTTTTGTTTCAACGAACCCAATTTGTGTGTGATTTGACACACTACTTTGAGACTACATTGACTAAGCCAGACTTCACAAGCCAACTGAAATTGCTAATAAGTTGGTTAATGTGTACTGGACAACTTGAGGATCTTCAATCAACACTCAGCACCCGTTAAATTGCTTCATTAGCAAACGGGACGAAGAATAAAAGACCGTCGTGATCAAGATCAGCAAGCTGAGGATTCAGAAGAACTCCAATCAACATCAACATGTATCTTTGCTTTTGCTTTGCCTTGGTTGCCTTCTTTGGAGGTTTTGAACTGACTTATGCTTTACCTCCATGCACTGCTTGCATTACCTCTACTCGAACTGGACTGAAAGTAACTCAGACTTTGCTTTACCATTCTTACTATACCTGCAAGGGAACAGTAACTCGGTGTATCTATAACACCACTGAACTAAATGTTTGCACTCATGGCAAAATCAAAGCATGCTATAATCCGCATCAGAACCCATCCTATTACACGTTGGAAATAAGATGGAAGGATGCAGATGGACCTATATTAGCTGCTACACCACCACTTAAGGACATTACTAAACCTGCTGTTTTGAATTTTGATGCATGTAATGCCATTAATAGAGATAGTTATTCCACCTGTGGTACATGGGAGAAAACGTATCGAAATGACCATAAGTACATGTGTCCAGAAGGTGCCACAGGATGGAGAAAGTGTACAGGGAAAAAGGAACCAGGCTATAGTACTGCCCCAGCGGCAGATTACTATTGCCCGTATTGGGGATTTGTTTTTTATGCTACCTGGAACACTGGTATAACTGATGAGAAAATAGATAAACGGATGGCTACTCTAACCAAGCCAACCACAAATGATAAATGTCAGAAAGATGCTTGCAACCCCTTACACTTGCGTGTACATAACCCCCATGCATGGAAACAAGGATATAAGTTTGGTTTACGCATTGCTGGAGGAGCAATAGATCCAGGGACCATTGTGTATATCAGACTGAATACTCAAGCCCATAAGTCATCTAAATATCATATTCATAATACTTTTTATGAAGCTATGCATGTAAATAAGTTTGAGATCCCTCACCCTTCACAGAATTTGTTTCTAGAATTAGCCGGAGCAGTAGTATCTAGTCTTAAGATCACAGATTGTTATTTCTGTGGCGGAACCCAAATGGGAGACCAATGGCCCTGGGAAGCCCAAGAATTGAATTATTCCATGATTTACAATCAGACTGAATTACACAAGACTACCAGTGAATGGGTGTTAGCGCACTCAATCGTTGGACGTCTTTGCTATGCCAGAACTGGACCCCAGTTCACCCAAAAGGTAGGACAGCTGGTCTGTCTTAGCCAGAAATACTATAATGCCACGACCAAAAAGACAGCCTGGTGGTCAGGAATTAGACATCCTGAACCTCCTAACCCATTAGCTAGATTTCCTGAACTTGCAGGTCTATGGACTAACCTTGCCAAAGTCCAAGCCTGGCAAGCCCCACCTGGCCTATATTGGATCTGTGGAAACCGAGCATATGCACAACTCCCACCACACTGGGGAGGAGCATGTGTCCTAGGAACCATCAGACCTTCTTTCTTCCTGTTAAACACTGAACATGGAGAACAATTAGGATACCCTGTATACACTACCCACAGACACAAAAGAGCATTGAGACAGAAAAGAGAAGCCTTACAGATAGGCAAATGGGAGAAGTGGCAAGGTGATGATTGGCCACCAGAAAGAATTATTGAGTATTATGGACCTGCCACTTGGAATGATGATGGTATGTATGGTTATCGTACCCCAATTTATATGATTAATCGTATTATTCGCTTACAAGCAGTAGTTGAAATAATAACCAATGAAACTAGTCATGCTCTTACGCTCTTAGCTAGACAAAGTACTCAGATGCGCACTGCTATATACCAGAACCGCTTAGCACTTGATTATTTGCTAGCAGCTGAAGGAGGAGTATGTGGTAAGCTGAATTTGACTAATTGCTGTTTGAAAATAGATGTTAAAGGTCAAGTAGTTTAAGAAATTGCTAAAGATATGCAAAGACACGCTTATGTGCCAGTACAGACTTCCATGTTGTATGCGTTCCATTCATAATGCTATTGATAGTACAGTAGAGCGGAAGACCGCAACTAAAATAATGGCTTTATACAAAGCTAGTCCTAGTAGAAATCCTTCAATCATGATGTGATTCTTGTCTAAGTGATTTAACTCTCACACCTTATTGAGTAATAGGGTGAGATTAATCAAAGGGGGGAATGTGGCAGGTGCAGGCCTGTGACCCACGGTGTCTGACATAGGCAGGCCAGCATGGCTAGCTTGACCTGTAAGTGAGGCCTGTGGAGAGGCATATAGGATTGCACATCCCCCAATATGCTGCTATTGTAAGATAGAACTCAGTAGAAGTATTGAATTAGCTTAGGTAAGCAGAACTGTAGAACTGAGAAATGGAAAAATACAGAAAAGACATGTTTAAAAGTTACTGATAAGAAAAAGTACATCTGCAAAGAAATAATGAGGAGTGCTGACAGATGAGTTATAGAACCTTGCTCTTCTACAGGCACAAATTGGTTCTATGGCCTTGAGAGTGTGAAAGTAACAAGTTGATGAACTGACCATTGTAATTGGGACTAGAAGGGGGGCATGCAGGTGTCATGCCCACAGAAGGGACATAATTGGATAAACTTATCAGTACCGGGACCAATGGAAGAGGTACGGGAGGTACGGGAGGTTACCGGGACCAATGAAATGTTTTTCTATACCTAGAATGGAACAAAAGTCTATAAAAGTTGTTGTAATGCTTGAAAACTTTGCTCAGCCATTTTGAAATTGACTTGCTTGAGACTTGTGCACAAATAAATGATTTGGACCTTCTGAACAGACTCCTGGTATCATTGGTTTGTCTGCGCTTTGCTGCTACAATGTCACTTATCGTGCGATAATACCACCGCTGCAACGTTAAGACGGTTTAGTAAACATATCCCTTTGTTTTGAGTTTTGGGGCCTTCCTGCCTATCTTGCTGCTGCTATGGTCTTCGTTTTATGTTTTTGGGCCTTCCAGTCTATCTTGCTGCTGCTTTGGTTTTCATTTTGTATTTTGGGGCCTTCCATCCTATCTTGCTGTTGCTTTGGTTTTCGTTTTGTGTTTTAGAGCCTTCCAGCAATGTTGCTGCCAGTGATATCAACAGTTAATCATTGTTTGGAGTCTGGAGGCGTTTCATTTGTTTGGGATATTTGGTCCCTTTCCCAGTACCTTGGTAAATTCCGATTTTTGTTGATGCTATTTTGCCCTTCTTAATTGCCTAGGGGGTATTCTTGCCATTATTGGTAGTGATTTTGCCTCTCTATCAGTGCCTTGTAGTATTTATGTCGCTGTAGTATTGCCCTTTGGCCCTCTTTTGCTGCCTTCATGCCACTCTTCTTGATGCATTGCTCTGCAAAAAGCGTTTTCAGGGGTTGTTGCTTGTCATTCTGCTTTGTTTTGTTTCTTGGTATCTTGAGGTCTTAATTCTAATATAGCTTGTAATATTTTCACTCTGGTTTCACACCTTGGGAGATTGAAGTCACTCTTATTGTTGCAAAGCCAAGGTCTGCAGGTTGATACAGTCTTCCTGGTTTTCCTGTTTAGCATCTTTTTGGGTGTTTTAACTCTTAATTCTACTGTTAGTGTTTCTTTTAACCCTTTGGTGCTGCCCAAATTGTTCTTGCCATTGTTGACACTGTTTTCACACACTCCTTGATCACTGGTTTTCTTAGTCCTTTAAAAATCCCTTAGGATGAAATATCTCAATGCATTTAGGTGCTCATCTTGGGGTGTTTTATGGCTTTCAGCTTATCTTGATGTTATGTTGGCCCTCCTCATGTATGTTGGAGCCTTCTAGCATATCTTGCTGCTGTTTTGGTCCTTTTTGGGTGTTTTAGGGTCTTTCTCCAGTCTTTTCCAGCTTCATTTCTGTTGCCAAATCCATATTTTCCAACCACTTTACCTTCTTCTTCGTTGCCAACTTTTGTGTTCCGGTCACCGATGATTATCAGGATATCCTTTAGCATGTTCTGTCAATTTCAGCTTGCACTTGTTCACAGAACTCATCAACTTCTTCCTCTTCTGCAGCTGTTGTTTAGGCATATACCTGAATAATAGTTGTGTTGATGGGCATTTCCCATAGACAAACAGAAATTAACCGTTCACTGATTACATTGTATTTCATTACAGTTATTGCAAGTTTCTTCCAATAACTTTCAGAATGAAAAGAAACATGCACAATTCGATCTATTGAGTGTCAATGAACTGAAATGGACTAGCAACGGACACTTTGCATTTGATGATTGCATGGTATACTATGCTGGAAATGAAAGACAAAGAAGAAATACTGTTGCATTTATCATTATGTGATCATCAGATGCAAAGTGTCCAATGCCAGTCCATTTCAGTTCGCTGACACCCAATAGATCGAGTTGTACACATTCCTTTTCATTATGGGCCACCTCCAACTTCCCTTGGTTCATGCTTCATACATTCCTTGTCCCAGTATGTAATACATCTTTGCAGCTTCTGACTCTCATTTCCTGTGCAGCTACATCAGCAGTCAGACGTCCCAAGGGCTTTGTTCCAACCACATCATAAATGCTGGCTTTACCCTGAAAAGTCTTTAGCTCATCCCCAGTAGCCAGTTAAGTGTCTTCTGACGGGGGGTGTAATCTTCCAGCACTATAGTGCAATTTGTTTAATTTTTACTATCCATTGGGTTTTCATGACAAGATACAGAAGTAGATTGCAAGGCTTTTATTCTGTGCGGGTAATGCTAGTGTTGTTGCCGTTATCACAGGAATGTGATCCTCTGCTGCCAACACCGTCCCATTCTGCTGATGCTCAGATGGATGGTTTGTCTTAGTCTGGCACCTCAACTGAGACCTGTCCATCTTGGAAGACCCTGCTAGTAGTTAAGCTACTGATAGCTTGGCTCTCAGCATCACTGAGCACACAAGCCCTCACAACATGACAAACTTCAAACCAAATGATGGTTTGGTTCATTAGTGTTCCATAAAAAACTTAGTGCATGCTAAATTGATTTAACATGCACAAATCAACTTAGCATGCCTTAATTAGTCAGTTATTGTACATTGAATCAATTTAGAATAGACTAAAATTTCCCTGTTACAACAAATGCATGATACTAACTTTAAAAAAAATCAAAAATTGGGAAAAATTCATGAAAAAATGAAAACTATCTGAGCATTCTTAAAATTTCGAACACAGCAAGAGATCTGTTTATTGATTGTTAGAGTGTGCTAACCCAGATTAATATTCACTATCTGCAGTCATATCCATGCTATTTCTAAGGAACCAGTGCTAAATGGTGCATGTTAATTCCCAGTAGCATTCATTAACTTTTAGGGGCCCTTTTACTAAAGTGTGCTAAGAAGTTAACGTGTGTTTAAGCGCATAGCAACTATTAGCATGGGTCTGCAGTAACTGTTACCACATTGGCATGACAGTTACCATGCTCTGATTCCTACATTAATTGCTCATGATATGATTGGTTGGGGAATGGACAGTTAGGGCCTGATTCTGTGCCACGAATAGCAGTGATGGACATCCCATTGGGACATCTAGCTTCCCCACCATTTGTATGGGGAAGCTAGATGGGGGTGGGAAAGGGGAGGATTGGGGGTGACATTAGGGTGGGTAGTGGGCAATTACTGGCCCCGGACGTACAGGGCCGATTCTAATGTCGGCCATGTACGTCTGGGGTCGGCGGCTTGAATGGGGAAGTTATTCCACCTCCAAGGTGGAATAACTTACCTGGACATTGGGGATCAGCAGGCCCGTAGCCGGGAAAGGGCGACAGGGGGCAGAGAGCATTCCTTGAAGCTCGATCCTGGCCCTGGAAGGCCAAATTGGGGGTCGGGCTGCGGGGAATAAACAGTTTGTTCCAGCGGCTGGCATTGCAGCTTTTAAATGGATCCGTGGAGCCATGGCAACCAGACTCCATGGTGCTGCGGCTCCATTTAAAAGCCCTGACTGATTAGTCGGGCTTGTCGTGTACGTTGTAACACGCTAGATACCCCACAGCCTGGGCATGCAGGGTTAAGCGGCCTGATATCCTTTCTTCAGATAGTATAGTAGAGTTTGAGGAGGCAATGCCTCATGGGAGTTGTAGTACTTTTACTATCCAAATAAAGAGTAGTTGAGCACGAATGGTTTTAGGCAAAAATAACAGGATTTTAATTCCCCTCCGGGTGGATTCAAACAAAGGAAACAAAAGACATATTGCCATACATCTCTGGCAGGAAAACAACATAAAAACTCAACAAAAATAGCTTCTTATATCAGCATGAACATTTGCTTTGTAGCAATCAAACTTTAACACTTCTCAGCTCAAAACGTTTGTGCTTCCTTCCTGCTGACTCCTGTAGCTTTCTGAACAGCCTGGCATTAGCACAAAGATATTATGTTATCTGAAATAGACAATGTACAGTCCATTTGTTCTGGCATATACTCTACAACCGGTTCTGTCTCCATTGCTTCATAATGGCTATCAGCTGGGAATGTTTGAAACTTGCTACACAGCGTTTCTAAACCCACACCCAGTTTCTCTGCTCGAGGCTTCTCTTTGTAGCACTCTATCAGACATGGTTAAGAATTACCATATATATTGTATTTACTGTGAGGAGAGTCCCACCCTTCTGGGTCAGCACAAGACCAATTCTTAAAAACAGTTTTGTCTTTGAGCCAATCTTTCAGCCTACCTTTTGGCTTTCTTACAGGAGGATTCCTTTGTACTTCAGGGTCAGCTAAAGATCCAAACCTTGGGGTTTGTGAGTGCTCCCAAGTTAGCCTCCCTGGTATTCTTTCCCTTTGGCTGCCTTTCAGACACGGCACCAAACCTGGGCTGTTTCTACCTGGCTTCTTGGCACTGGTTCTCCAATTGTTTCTCTTGCTGGTTTCCCTCTCAGAATTAAACCTCAGAGAATCCTCTCTCAACGTCAGCTCCTCTGAGTTCTCACTCCCAAGCAGTTCTTCCTCTGCTTCTGAACTTGACTCCTGTTCTGGCTCTGGTCTTCCTCTCCGTTCCAATCTTTGTTCTGCTCCTTCTCCTTCCTTCTCTCCTTCTCCTCCTTCTTCTAACTTTCTCTCTAATGAGCATTTTTTATACCCCTGCCTTCTAGAGTTTAACTTAACCCCTCCTCCCAGCAGGTGTTCTGCCTCAACTCCTGACTGTGGAGATAAACTGCAGCAGGGGCGTGCTTTCCTCTCCCGTGACTCATTCTGCTTGTGGTTTCCCTGTGCTTTTGTTGTCTGTCAGCTACTGAAGCCAACTCTTCCGTTTCAGCTATCTCTAAGGGATCAGAGGGACTTTCTACACCACAACGTGCAGGCCGGACTGATCGCAATTCTGATCCTGCAGGGCTAGACATGCCCCATGGGATCAAAATTGCAACCCCCTTTGTACGTCTGGTCAAACTGGATGTACAGAGGGGGTGTACTCCTGGGATGGAATGAGCCTACTAGCATATGATACTTATTGCATGCTATCAATGTTGCAGTTAATGCGGGTGAACTTACCATCACTTCAATAGGTGGTGTTAGGTGAACCTGCAGTAATTGTGAATGACCTTAACACATGATAAGGGACTGTTCAGTATGGTATTACAGAGAACATGTTGGGCACACCTCTGACAGTTATAGTATGACTTTTGCACTTACAGCACATTAATTTTTACTCAAAATACACTTTAATTCCACATGTATGGATGGTAATTCATTCCTTATGGTGCTTGTATACTAAAGCCAGTCCAGGTATTAATGTGTGTGTTGGCCACACTCCCAATGTGGAGGGCCCATGCTAACTTCAGGGGGCGTGTGCATCCATCATCCTAAATTTAGTACGATGCAAAGACATTGCACCATGGAAACTGGAATGCAGATGCATTTAACGCCACCCACTGAGGTGGTGTTAAGTGCACTTGTGCTAACCACAGTAATCACAGAATGAGCTACTAATGCTAATGCCAACCACAAGGTGCCGTCGCTGCCTATGTTCTTCCCTGACTCATCCACTCCTCACCCCTTCACATGCTGCTCGATTAGTATGGAAGTTTTAGCATGGGACCCCATGCCACTTTTAGTGTGGTGCTCTAACTGCGCAGTAAACCCCATTCTACTGGGCAGCACATTTTAGTAAACATGTCCCTATATGTATAATGGTAATAATTGCATTTGCCTCATTTTATTATAATTATTGCTTGTTTTCCTGTATTCATGTGAAGTGGAATTTTAGATGGGACATTTAGGAAAATCTGGGATGTCCAGAGCAGAACATCCAAAATCAGGGGAGTGGCTTTCTGACATCACTCCATCTCCACTCTGAAAAATTAAAATCCTAGTAATCGGTTCTGGAGATAGGCCCTATAGAGCAAAGCTGGGTAGGTGCACAGTGTAGGCCATTTTACAAATGTGGACATCCCCAAAGTGCATGCCTGCAGAATCAGGAAATTGGATGCCTCAGCCTGGGTAGGTCAGAAAGGAGGTGTCTATGCTATGAGACTAGCACATCCTGCCCTGCCATTTCAAATACTCAGATGTGTGGAGACGGACCAGTAATATGTTTGGAATATGTATTTATGGGCAGGTTTCTTCAGCCAGGAAATATGAACCTCTGTGATGTAAGTTCATTTTGCTCCTCCCCTGGAAGCATTGAAGCCTTGAAACAAGCACCTTTTTGCACCAGGAGCAGGTAAAGGCATAAACATCTCAAAAACTAGGTGTTGACATGCTTGTGCCATTCTGAAAGCACACCATGATGTGCAACTCCTTTGTTTCACCTAGGGCACGCTTCCACTATGTCCCCATGCTACCTGGACTTTCTTGCACCAGAGACGTCTATGTATCTGAGGCATTCTAAAATGGCTCCAGGGACGCCTCCATGATTTGCACATCTATATGCCAATTTTCAGATGTCTAAAATGCCTCCCTATATGTATGAATGCTAATAACTTACACTTCAGTAAAAGGACTCCTTAGTAAATTAAGCTTTTAAAACCACTTAATGCTGTTAATTTATGTTACTGTACATTAAGGGGCACGTTTTGATATGTGTTCACAGTCCTTTTATTTCTATGGGCACAGTAGCACTTAATGTGTGTTAATTTCTTTAATGCGCATTAACCTTTAGTAAACATGCCCCTAAGTCAATTAACACATTAAAATGTTCTAACATTATTAAAACGTTTTTATGAAATGTTCAAAAATAAATCAAAAAATGTCCAAAATCAGGAAAATAGAAAATAACCTGAAAATAGACTTTAAAAAAAATTTCTGTCTAGATCTCTATCAAAATACACGGACTGTAGATTTATTACTCAGGTATAAAACATCTGCTTCAGTGGAGCAAGATGGCATCAGGAAGTGGTTAGCCAGCGGACGCCCAGCAGTGAGTTCCTGAGTTGTTAGTGCTACGCAGTGAATCTGGCCTCAGTAATATGGGGCGGAGGAAAAAAAAGCAAGCGGACCTACCTGTTGCTCCCTCACTGCCTTCTGCTGCTGGCCTGAGAAATTTGGACTCGTGCGGGTTTGTGACTGCCGGCCCCGGAGCAGCATCTTCCCCAGCGCAGCAGGAAGAGCTGTTAGCTGCACTGGGCGCTTCAGGTGTGAGTTTGTCACCTGAGCAGCAGGTTCCCCCGAAACAGCCGGGGAGTGGGTCAACTCCCAATGGCATCTTTCATGCTGCCTCGCTGGGCTTGCGGGTGAGTACCCCGGAGCCTTTGGAGGTGGCAGGGGTGCAACGACGGTCTCCCTCAGATTCTGGAGGAAGGAATCAGCTGACTGGGGGTGAAGGGAAGGACTCACCTTTGGTCTTGGTGGATGCACGGCTGTTGGAGCCTGGTAGAGGGATGTTAACGGTTCATCGGGAAATGGAGGAGTGGCCTAGTGGTTGGGGCAAGGTACTTCAGGCCAGAAGGTCAGGGGTTCAAATCCCACTAGAGGACAGCAACCTTGGACTGGAAGGACTGGGGTTTCTAGTCCTACAGGTGCTTCTTGTGGTCTTGGGCAAGCCACTTAACCCTCCATTGCCCATGTTCCCTGTAAGTATTAGTGTATGTGTCTCATGTTAAATGTATCCCCCAATTGTGTTGTGACCACTTTGATTGAAGGATAAGTTGGTATACAAAACTGTCTAAATAAATAATAAGGTCCACGGTAATGACTTTGGATGCGCTACGGGATGCAATATCCACTATGTTGTCGACCCTTTCAACAGTTATGGGAACTGTTACCGTGGAGTTTACCACTGTTAAATTGGCTGTTTCTGAGGCTTCAAGTGTACTGGTGGAGCAGGAAGCTGCTGTATTACATGTGAGGGAAGATCTGAGGAGTCTTCGTGAGGAACATGTAATGTTGATGAGCGAAAGGGCAGTGCTGACTCGAAAGACTGAGTATTTGGAAAACTTGGCACGACGGAACAACTTGAGACTGTTGAACTTTCCGAGATATCCACTGTTCTCCCCCCTGGAGATGGTTCGAAAGTATTTTGTGGAGGTGCTTAAAATCCTAACTGAGCACCTACCACCTGTGGTTAGGGCACAGTATCTCAATGTTGGTAACAAAGGAGGGGGGTGGAATGATTCCAAAACATCTGTAGGTGGTATACGTGATTTAACTGGTTTTCTTGAAAGTTCTTTGGAAGTAGTTACTGAAAGGTCTACTCTACCCTGCTTGTATCCTTTGCACTTGAGCCAGATAAGGTTATGATTCTTAAATATTTTTTCAAAAATATAAATGAGAAGTTTTATGGCTCACAAGTACGGATATTTCCTGATCTTTCTCGGGTGACCCAGTTGAGGAGAAAGGAGTTTCTTAACCTTAGGGCTAGGGCCATCTCCCTGGGAGCAAATTTTTTGTTAAAATACCCTTCTCGATGTTTTATTTCCTTGCATGAAGAGAATTTTCTTTTCTTCGAGCCTTAACAGCTTCTTGATTTCATTAATGCTAGGGACGAGATTAAGGTGGATGTGAACATCCCTACGGCTGACATTTAAGTCTTATCCTGACTATTGTATGATCTCTATGCTGATATCTACTGTGTGTTAGGTAGAATTGCAAATTTAATTTCCTGTTGCCCCCCTTTTTTTCTTTTTTTTTGAGGTCTAATATGGCTGGTGTTAGTTTGTCTAATTGAAATAATGGTGTGATAAAATATGATGTTGCCTATTCTTTTCATTCATGTGTTTACTTGGATGTTTATTATATATGCCAATAAAAATGAAAAATGAAAAAAAAATCTGCTTCTATAATGCTCAATAATTTGCAGTCAGTTAAATCCCTCTACATTACAGTTACTGCAGACTTGCATAAACTAGTGTCCCTGATTACAGGCCCATTCATTTCTCATTTTAATTATGAATATGTGTAGTGTGAGAGATAGTGAGTGATAGCTACCTCATATAACCCTATTAGGCGGCTGCCTAGGGTGTTAAGATTTAAGTTGCCTTTGATATAAAAAGAGTCTTGTAGTCAAGTGGTAAGGCAAAAATAATATTAGGGCTTTATTCCCTGCCCTGATGGGATATTCCTGGGATACAACAAACAATATGAAACAAAAGAACTGTTGCACAGAAAAATATCTTCTTTCCTTTAGGCACCATCAGCTGGCTGCTTCGCACATGTTCAACATAAAGATACAATATTGCCAGATAAACAAATTGTACAATCCATGGGCACAGGGTCAGAATTATAGCTGCTGTTCTCCCACTGCATTAACTCAGAGTCACTTACGATTGCATATGGGTCACACTCTTCACAGCTGCTGTCTTCTTTAAAACTCCCCTGTGAGTCATGGGGTAACCTTTCTAGAAAGGGCTCTTTAAATCCAGGGCTCTGAATGCCTGGTATATTAAAAGCTTCCTTCTGGCTTTCCCTTATTCTCCACACTGGTGGAATTACTGTATAACTTTCAGTATCAAAGTTACTTCTGGTGCCACGCCCTTGCCTTTCAAGCCAAACAGAACTTCTTGCCTTTTCTTTAGCAAAGCTAGGTTCCCACCTCTTAGCTGTGGTTCTGTCTCTTATCTCTGGGCTTCTGGCAGCTCTCTCCTGGGCTCTCCAACTACCAGGAATCCTAGCAGGGTCCTGGGCACGGTGCTGGCTGTTTCCTGCTCTGTGGCCACACCTACTGCTTCCTTCCCTCAGTGGATTTCCTCCAGCATGACGTGTGTTCACTGGATGCTGGCTTAGTCCTCCCAGGTCGCTGCCCCTACTGGCCTTCCCTGGTTCTACCCTGCATCTTTTATCCTTGTTCTCTTTGCATGCTGCCTGGGTTTCTGAGAACAGGTGTTCCTGATTAGCCTTCCTGCTTCTAACTACGTCAGGACTAGTGCACGGACATTTTACTCTAATGCCGTTTTGCTTTCCTTGTGCTGAGTTTGTTTGCTGCTCAGCTAATTCTACATGTGCTGAGTTTGTCTGCTGCTCAGCTAATTCTACATGAGCTGGATTTGTCTGCTGCCCAGCTGATTCTGAGGTAAGTTCCTTACTTTTCCCTAACTCCATGGGCTCTATACCGTCTGCTGTGTCACAGTAGGCAATAACATTTCCATTGGATCCTTTCTCAGGTTAAATATTTTTTCGAGAGCTGTTTTGGTTATTCCATGTAATCTTTATGTTTTTTGGTGCGCTGAATCCGAAAATGACCTCCATTTTGTCATAGGACATTACGTTTCCTGACAATTTAGGTAACTATGTTAAATAAGGCAATACCTCAAAATAAATGGAAATAGACTTATAAAATTAAAGTTTTATTACAATATTTTCATGAAAGTCCTTTTTTGAACTGAAATGAGCTCACCTACACACACTAAACTCAATTTGTCTTCCTTGTGAGGCTCCTCTTGGTGCATTTACGCTTGTGAGTAGCATCTGGAATGTCTCTCTGAAGCATCCAACAGTAGTCTGCCATCATTGTAATGCTCCATTTTCCCTGGTATCTCCTTTCCATCTCTTTAATGTCTTGGTGGAATTGTTCACCTTGTTCCTCACTCACAGCTCCCAAATTTTCAGGAAAGTAGTCAAGGTGGGACTAGAGGAAATGCACTTTCAAACTCATCAGACAACCTAAGGCTTGAAATGCTTTCAGCATTAGTCCGATGATCTTTTTGTAGTGAGGATCTTTGTTATTGCCTAAAAATTTCTGTATGACTTCTTTAAATGCAATCCACCCTTCTTTTTGAGGATCCGTCATGGTATTGACAAACTCTTGATCAACTATAAGCCTTCTAATATCTGGTCCGACGAACACACCTTCCTTCAATTTTGCCTCCAACAGGCCTGGAAACTTGCTGACCTAGTATTTGAAGCATTCTCCATCTTTGGAAGTGATTTTACGAATTGCTTCATCAATCCCAATTTTATGTAGAGAGGTGGTAGAAGAACTTTATGGGAAGGTAGCAAAGTTTCTCGGAGGATATTTTTTTCACCGACTGTTAGCACTCTCGGCTGCCAACTCTTCTTGGTCCAGTGATTTTGTCGGTCTCGACTGTCCCATAGACACAGAAAACAAGGATATTTGGTATACCCAGCTTGTTGCCCAAGCAGCATGCACAAGACCTTCAAGTTCCCACACACTTGCCAACCATGGTCTTCATATTTAAGTTTACGAAGAACCAATTCCAAGTTCTTGTAGGTTTCCTTCAAGTGTACGGAATGACCTACAGGTATGGAAGCGTAAAAATTGTTGTGGAGTAAAACTGCTTTGAGACTTCTTTTTGAAGAATCTATAAAAAGACACCATTGCTCTGAATCATATTGGATTTTAAACTGACCCATCAGACCTTTGACATCGATGCAATAAACCAACTTGTCTTCCTGGGCAAAGTAAGGAACGAATTCCTTTTCACGATGTCTGAACCATGAAGATACAACAATTGCAAAAAGTCAAAACATAACAGGGGCCCAGGAAAACAGCAATTCAAAAAAACAAAACTTAAGTAATAACTTTTTTTATTGTCGGATTCCACCGGCAGGAGATGGGGAGAAGGAAAAACTCCCCACTCAGCGATGGTAGAGACCTTTTATGTTAAATAACAAAACCCAAATTGTGAACAATATAAATCACTTATCTGACTTTGATGAAAGGGCTACGAAAAATCCTAGCAGCGACATGCATGTTTCGAGCCTTTTTGAAGGTTTTGATTTGATGAACCATGAAGATGACACTCCTGGCAACAATAAATTCCTGCTTTTCAGCCTTGATCCGAGTAACTCAGTGGCATCTTTGGGAAGATTCAAGTCTCTTACCAAATCATTCATCTCCTCCTGATAAAAAAATTTTGGTCTTGTATCATCTTCAAAGTCAGAACTTGATTCGTCATCTGGTTCAGGTATGACTTCACCTTCATCGGAGCTAGGTATCTCTTCCAAGGTAGCAGGGGGCTTGGGTACTGGTATATCTGTGCCATGGGGGATGGGACGAATTGCTGAGTGAACATTGGGGTATGAAATGAAATGCTTCCATTTGGAATTAAACCCTTTCACATCGCATGAACAAAAGTAACAGTCATCACTATGGTTCTTTTGCTCTCGCCATACCATAGGAATCCCATAATGGAAAGATTTTTTCTTACCCTTGAACCAGTTTCAGAGGTCCTCAACACACCGTTTGCACACTTTATGAGGCGCCCAGACTTTATCTTGATCTCCAATTTTTAGTCCAAAGTATGTAAAGTATACTTTTTTCACAAAGTCTGTAATATTCTGCTGTTGCTTCAACACTGTATATTCACCACAGATGAAACAGAAACTGTCTGGCGAATTAATACACTTTCGCGGAGCCATACCATAATGGTTGAAGAATGATGAGCTAACACAAATTGCGATGAAAAAGTGTGAACAGCCTAGAACCAAGAACCTGATGATGATTCATGCACAAGTGTGGTATGCAGGAGAGAGCAGCTCTGTGTCTGTACACGAGACGAGACGTCACAGTGCTGGCCACGCCCCCCCCCTGCACTGACCGGAGCTGCTGCTATCTGCCCTGTGTCTCCCTCCCACTGGATTCTTCAGGAAAGATTAACCCCTTCTACCATTAGAAGCACGGACTTAAAACTTGCTTAGCTTATGCATATATTGCTGACCATCAGATTTACAGTGCTATATTTTTTTTACATAACTCGGACAACCCCTTTAAGGTTTTTTTTGGCATTTTATATCTTAAATGCACTTATGTGAATTAATTAATAGTAATTTGAATTAATTAATAGTAATTTGAAAAAATTTGATAAATTTGAAGACAATTTTGCATGTTGTGGCAAATCATGATGTCTAGGAGTTTTTTCAATATTTTATTTGTTTTCAGCACACCAAAATACATGGAAATTAGATGAAAATAATCAAACAGCTTTTTAGTTGCAGACCTGTGTTATTTGTACAGGTATGCTTAAAAGAGTCTCTGTATACAATGCAGAGCCTATGAGGAAAAAAAATGATTCAATTACAGAAGAGGAATAAAAAGGAAAAAGTGACAGAGAAAGAAGGTGCAGGAAGATAAGACTGTGCCTTAGTCCCACAGGCTGTATGTTTGCTGTCAATAGTAAAAGAAGAGATGAGGTTACTGCACTCCTTTTCACTAATTTCCAACAACTCAGTGAATATTCTTGCCTCAATAGTGCTTGCGTTAAAATATAAGAACCAAAAATAAAAAAAAATCCAGACTTCTGATATGCAGTCCTATCTTAGATGTTGTATACAAAGGATATGAATGTTTTTATGAATAGATGGATGCCTATTGAATTACAAGGATAGGACTGGAAATGGGATGATGTGGGGCTTTGACTGGAAGTAGGCTGTTGGGAAGCTGGGATAGGACTGGAAATGGATGAGGGGGGGGGCTAGGACTAGAAATGGGCTGGGATAGGACTGGAAATGGCTGAGAGGGGGGGCTAGGAATGAAAATAGGCTGATGGGTGGAGCTTGGACTAGAAATGGGCTGATGGAGGGCTAGGATAGAACTTAAAATAGCTGATGGTGGGCCAGGAATGGAAATGGGCTGAAGGGGGGGCAGGATAGGACTGGACATGGGCTGATGCATGCTTGGACTGGAAATGGGATGATGGAGAGCTGGGATAGGACTGGAAATGGCTGATGGGGGGATAGGATAGGACTGGAAATGGCTGATGGAAGGCTAGGAATGGAAATGGGCTGGGATAGGATTGGAAATGGCTGATGGGCCATCAGGCGCCATCAGCTAAGCAATCAGGCTCCTTCAATACCCGATTGGCATCAGGGGAGGAAGTGGGAACACTGAGCCCTCCTGCTCCCCCCGCCAAATCAGGCTTCTTCAACACCCTATTGGCATTGGGGGAGGAAGTGGGAACTCTGTGCCCTCCCATTCCCCCCACCATGGCCAATCAGGTCAGGTACACAGGAAGCAGCAAACCAGCACAAAAGAAAGCGCCATCAGCTTCTGGTGGGCCCATGCCTGAGGGCCTCATCAGAGGCCTCTTTGGGATAGCCCTTAGGCAGAAACTGTAAGGAGAGCTACATCCTCTGTACAAACAATCCTACTGCCCTCATGTCCTCGACAAGGAAGAACAAGCACAACATACCCGAAGGGTGCCTTGCAACCTAAGGAGATTAGGATCCTCTACTCAACAGCATACCAACACTTGTAACATCGAATTCCCAGGTGAGACAGACCACAAGTCACTCTGAAAGAAATTCCTCCTATATCAGCTCAGGTGCAGTCATTTTCATAAACCACCACCTTGTATCCACTGCAATACACAGCAGCCCATGCTAGGTTATGAAGGCTTCAAAATGGCGCAGATAATCCCTAAGGTGCTCGTTCTACTGATAATTGCACTCCTTCTGATAACAGTAACTAATGCTGCCACAACTCTGACAACAATTATACCAATCGTATACAACTAGAGAAGCCTCACTCAGTGCCAACAATTCCTGCATATACCCAGATGGCAACAAGACTAATCTAAATTGCTAGATCATCCTGCCCTATGGACTAACAAAACCATAATCACCCATCTAAATATATATAAAAATGTGTGCTAGCAAATGCATGCTTCACACGCAAGAAAATACACCTTATTAACGACTAAGTAAATGACAGCAAGCTAGATGTTATTTTCGTAAGAGTCATGGTTCACTGATACCGACCAAGTACTCATACATCAACTAATCACACCAGATATGGACTTCCCATGGATAAATAAGAGAGGAGGAAGGATATTTATTCTCAGCATGAAAGACCTCAAATTCCAAGCACCCACATCCTTAACAAATGCCACCTTAAGTGTACTACAGATCCAAAACAACCATTTTTCCATATGCTTAGTTTATAGATCGCCAACATCAACAGCAGATGATCTCATTTCACTAACTGAGCTAGCAAGCTCCCAATCAGCATCATAGAAACCATTCATCCTGTTAGGAGACCTAAATCTACATTCGGCACCAACAAACCAAGTCACATCCTTCCATGCAGTAATAGATTCGATGGACCTTTCACACATCATAAGTTCCCCCACACACAAGGGAGGAAACACCTCGGACATGATATTCATACCTAAAATGATGACTGCACAGAAAGTTCAGACCACACCATTACCATGGTCTGACCACCACATGATATCCTTCAATCTTCGGCTGCTCAAGACTATCCAGAAATGGAAATTACAACCTCAGGGAATGCGCAGATTCCGAGACTTCAACCTAGAAGCCCTCCTTGAACAGCTCACCTCTCTAATGGAATCATCCTCAACAGATATCACAAAGCTAATCAATGATTGGAACAACTGGATAACTTCATTAGCAGTACTCCCCCCAAAGCAAATATCAAGGCAAAGCTTCTCAGCACCCTGGTATTCAAAAGATATAAAAGAGGCAAAACTTAAACTGAGACAACTTGAGTGCAGAAGACGAAGAACACACGATCCCAAACATCACAAAGAATACACCTCCAAGCAAGATGACTACAATAACCTGATAAACCAAGAATATCATAGTGATATCATTTTCGAATCACTCAAATGGCAGTTCTGGTCGCTGTATCTTAAAAAGTATATTAAAAATGGTACAGAGAAGAGCCACCAAAATGGTAAAGGGGATTGAAGGATACTCCTATGAAGAGAGGCTAAAAAGGTTAGGGCTCAGGGGAGATATGATAGAGGTCTATAAATTAATGAATGGAGACAGCTGAGGGGAGATATGATAGAGGTATATAAATTAATGAATGGAGTGGAACAGGTAAACATAGATCGATTGTTTACGTCATCAGAATATAAAAAGACTAGGGGACATGCAATGAAGCTACAGGATAACTTATTTAAGACTAATAAGAGAAAATATTTTTTTCACTCAACGTGTAATCAAACTCTGTAATTTGTTACCGGAGGATGTAGTAAAAACTGTTAGTGTAGCTGGGTTTAAAAAAGGTTTGGACAAGTTCCTGGAGGAATGGTCCATAAACCATTATTAAAAGGGACCCGGGATATCACTGCTTGACACAATACAAGCATTGAGGAACCTGTGTCTTTTGGGGAGACTGCTAGGTAATTGTGACCTAAATTGGCAACTGTTGGACCTTAGTCTGACCCAGTGTGGTATATCTTATATTCTTAGAAGCTCAAATGGCAAGACTCTCACATTCATACTTTGGACACATAATATGACAAAAAAGGCCCTGTATGTCCTGGCAGCTGGCCCTTCCCCCACTCTATATCCACTCTTCCTCCTCCCACCCACGTACAGTGCTTTCTGCTCAAATGCTGTGTACGTACGGGGAGCACTGCCATTGAAATAGGGTATGGGAGCTAAGCACATGTTTGACATGCAAGCCCACATGTCCAACCCCGCTATTCACGGGCAGAATGCCAGCCTTTGTGTTTTTGCCTTTTTGGCATGTTGTTGAGTGCCATCGAGTGCGTGTCGACCCATGTACCCCTTTGGATAACTGCCCTAAACTGTCAGGTGGCTCATTGTTGATAGAGTGGTGACCATAGCTGCTATTATTGTATCGATCCATCTCATTGCTGGCAGTTACAGAAACATGGTTCACAGAAATCCATGACTGGGATGTAACTATACCTGGCTATACATTATTCAGAAAGGACAGGGTAGGAAGAAGGGGAGGAGGAGTGGCACGATATGTAAAAAATAATATTAAAGCTTTGGAATTACAGAGCTTAAAAGGGAGAGAAGAGGCATTGTGGGTTAAGCTAGAAAGAGGGAAAGCGAAATATATTTGTATTGGCGTGATATACAGACCTCCCTCACAAGAGGAAGAGGTGGACGGAGAGTTAATTGAAGACATATGCAGCATTGCTAGGAAAGGGGAAGTGCTACTGATAGGAGATTTCAATATGCCAGATGTTGATTGGCACATTCCTGCTGCAGTATCATCTAGAAGTAAGGAGATCCTGGTTTCTCTACAGGGAGAACTATTCAGGCAATTGGCAACAGACCCCACACGTGAAGGGCCATACTGGACTTGGTGCTTACCAATGGTGAAAGTGTTTCTGATGTTATAGTGGGAGATCATTTTGCATCCAGTGATGACCAATGGTGTGGTTCAGTATTAGGACTAGGGCTGTTAGAATCCATTCAAAAGTGAGGGTCTTAGACTTTAGGAAAGCTAACTTTGCCAAGATGGGCCAATACCTCAGGGAGTCGTTAGCGGGATGGGAACAACTGAGGGATGTAGAAAAACAGTGGGCAAAACTGAAAATGGATATTTTAAGGGCAACCAAAATTTTTATTAAAATGGTAAATAAAACTAAAAGGAAAAAGAGACTGCTATGGCTTCCAAAAGAAGTAGCTGAAAAGGTGAAGAAAAAGAGGGAGGCCTTCATGAAATACAAGAGATCACAGAGAGAGGAAGACAGGCATCTATATTTGGGAAAATTTAGAGAAGCTAGCAAAGTAGTCAGGAAAGCAAAGATTCAAAAAGAGGAGGAAATAGTCAATGCAATAAAATGGGGGGATAAGACATTTTTCAGATATGTTAGTGAGAAAAGGAAGGGCAAAAGTGGTATTGTCAGACTCAAGGGTGAAGGGGAGCAATATGTAGAAGCTGATGAGGATAAAGCGGAATTGCTTAACAAATATTTCTGTTCTGTGTTCAAAGATGAAGAATCAGGAATATGACCTCAGAAAACACCCGCACACAGGAAAAGAAGTGAGGGGCATCTTGAATAATTTTCAGATGACTGTGTTCGTGAGAAACTAGCTCAAATTAAAGTAGACAAAGCAATGGGACCGGATGGGATACACCCCTAGAATATTGAAGGAAATTGGGGACGTTCTAGCAGCTCCACTGACTGACCTTTTCAATGCCTCTTTGGAGTCGGGAGTGGTGCCAAAGGACTGGAGAGAGGCCCATGTGGTGCCTTTACACAAAAGCGGAAGTAAGTATGTGGTTGAAAACTACAAGCCGGTTAGTTTAACTTCGGTGGTGAGTAAATTATTGGAAACGCTGCTGAAAGAGAAAATAGTGAGGTTTCTGGAGTCCAGAGGATTACAGGATCCGAGGCTGCATGGATTCACCAGAGGCCGGTCTTGTCAGACAAATCTGATTGATTTCTTTGATTGAGTGACCAGGGAGTTGGACCGAGGGAGAGCTCTCGATGTGGTGTATTTATATTTCAGTAAAGCCTTTGACACCGTTCTTATAAACAAACTGAGCACCCTAGGGATGGACCCTAAGGTTACTGCTTGGGTTAGAAATTGGTTGGGTGGGAGGCGACAAAGAGTACTGGTAAATGGAGCTCACTCTGAGGAGAAGGAAGTGGTATGCCCCAGGGATCTGTCCTTGGTCCAAGTCTTTTGTTAGCGATATAGCAGAAGGGCTGTCGGGTAAAGCTTGCCCCTGCAGATGATACTAAAAGCTGCAATAGAGTAGACACCCAGGAAGGTGTAGATAACTTGAGGAGGGATCTAGCTAAGCTTGAAGAATGGTCTAGAATTTGGCAGCTGGGATTTAATGTTAAAAAATGTAAAGTCATGCATTTGGGCTGCAGCAATCCAAGGAAGCAATATAGTATAGGGGGTGAAGTACTTTTGTCCACTAAAGAAGAGCGGGACCTTGGCGTGGTTGTGTCCGATGATCTTAAAGTAGCTAAACAGGTAGAAAAGGCGATGGCAAAAGCTAAAATGATGCTTAGGTGCATACGGAGAGGAATGGCTAGCAGAAAAAAGGAGGTGATAATGCCTCTGTATAAGTCTTTGGTGCAACCTCATTTGGAGTATAGTGTGCAATTCTGGAGACTGCACCTTCAAAAGGATATAAACAGGATGGAGTCAGTACAGACGGTGGCTACTAAAATGGTTAGTAGTCTTCATTATAAAGCATATGAGGACAGAATTAAGAATCTTAATATGCACACCTTAGAGGAAAGGCGGGATAGAGGTGATATGATTGAGATGTTTAAATACCACCATGGCATAAATGCACAGGAGGAGAGCCTCTTGTGAATGAAAGCAAGTTGTACTATGAGGGGACATGGGATAAGGGTGAAAAAGGATAGATTCAGGAGTGACACGCCAAAATATTTCTTTATGGAAAGAGTGGTGGATCCATGGTATAGTCTCCCAGTGGTGGTGGTAGAGATGAGGACAGTATCTGAATTCAAAGAAGCATGGGACAAACACAGAGGATCTCTAAAGGAAAAAAGGGGACTGTTGTAGTTGTTGATATGGAAGGACAGACTAGTAAAACCCTAGTGTTAAAGTTGAAAATTACTTGCCTTGTAGAATTTAAAGGACCAAAAGTAAATTAATTTTTTCGAATTCAAAAATGAACTGCAAGGTCAATTGATGTAAAAAAAACTCATAATGAACCTTTTTCTTGTGTACATCCCTAACATGTACTAATATCATTTGAGCGCAACATAGCTTGTGATCAAGCAGAGGTTTTATGTTCTAACACATTGGCAAAGTTAAGCACACATGAGACAGATACATAGGGATTTTAGTGGCAGAAAGTGGGTGAGGGCAACAGATTTGATATTACCTGTGACAAAACAGTAAGCAGTTGGAAATGGGCAGACTGACTGGGGTAAAATGGTCCTTTTCTGCCAACATTTTGTTGCTATAAAACACAAAATAGTGCATGCATGCTAAAAGGAGCCTGTTTACGCTCTCTTCCTTTTGGCTCTGTTTCCTTTCTTCAGCCCACACAGCTCAAGAAATCAATAATAAGACCAGTCCTAAAGAACAACTCACTCAACAAGGACGACCCAGCGTCCTACCGCCCCATCTCCAGCATATCTTTCCTGGCAAAGATCATTGAGAAGTCAGTCCTATTACAACTACAAGACCATCTGGATGAACATGGAACCCTAGATGAACATCAGTACGGTTTCTGTCAACGTCATGGGGTGGAAACACTGTTGATAGCGCTGCTTAACAACCTCCTCAAGGGCCTTGAAGACAAAAGAAAAATGTTTATACTCATTTTCATTGATATCTCTGCCGCCTTTGATACAGTCCATCATGGAACCCTCCTACAAAGGATTGAATCAATAGGAATATTGGGAACTCCCCTGAAAAGGTTCTCATCTTATATAACCAACAGATTGCCACAAGTTCATTTCAATGGCAATGAAGCCGAAGCCTTCCAACAAACGCAAGGCATACCTCAGGGCTCCGCCCTCTCGGCACTACTTTTCAATGTCTATATGCGACCCCTCTGTAATATTCTACGACAGCACAATATCAACTACCACCTTTATGCGGATGATATTATGCTCTACACACAGTTGGATTCCGAGAACCCGAATTATACTCAGCTTGAGGCATGCCTAGCCGAGATGTTAAATTGGATACAGCAAAATAACATGGCGATCAATCATAAGAAAACCGAGGTCATGTACATCTCAAGAAAACCAAACTTTAACCCGCCTGCCTCAGTCACCCTATGTAACAATACATATCACACGAAGAATGAAATAAAATATCTGGGTGTAATACTGGACAGTAATCTAAGGATGGAAAAGCACCTCCGCAAAACCAACAAGGCCGTTTTCCACAAACTTAAAGTCCTACAACCCCTACGGAGCATCATTGATCCTCAAGATTTCAGGACTGTTGCGCAAGCTCTAA
Source organism: Ichthyophis bannanicus (assembly GCA_033557465.1). Taxonomy (NCBI): domain Eukaryota; kingdom Metazoa; phylum Chordata; class Amphibia; order Gymnophiona; family Ichthyophiidae; genus Ichthyophis; species Ichthyophis bannanicus. The sequence goes on from CM066031.1 coordinate 1,317,573,082, forward strand.
TCATGCCACACCTCGACTACTGCAATGCCATCCTACAGGGTCTTCCAAAAAAAACCTCAACATTCTCCAAATGGCCCAAAATGTTGCGGCTAGGGTCATCATGAAAAAGAACCTCACTGAGCACATTACCCCTGTACTAATCGAGCTTCACTGGCTCCCCATTGCAGCCCGGGTAAAATATAAAATACTAGTAACCACCTTCAAACTGATTCATAACATAGCACCATCCTTTCTTTCCACCCTTATCAGCACGCAACCACCCAACAGAAGCAGGCGAACAGTCCACTCAAATACACTCCATGTTCCCCCGGATATCAGATCTGTAAATACCACTACTAGCCAACGAGCATTCTCCTACTCGGCCCCGTCCATCTGGAACCAACTACCACCGGAGCTACGAGCTGTCAAAGACCTTATGGAATTCAGAAAGAAGCTCAAGACACATCTTTTCCAGTGCCAATACAGTCTGTTATAATCCCAGGGATTGAAATGATACCACCCAATGAAACATGGTGGCAGTTTATGTAAATAAGTAAATATGTAAATATGTAATGTCTGAATCATCCCCATATGTCCTCCCCTCGTGTGCTGTGCTTTCTCCTCCAAATCAATGTGTGTATATTTCTAAATTTTGACATGATTGTACAAATCCGTTTTTCGTTAATCAAACCGCTACTGATCGCTGGAAGTAGCGGTATACAAATGTATGCTAAATAAATAAAATAAAATAAAGCTGGCTTGACACATGGTCCTTCTTTAGGAGAAGCAACACTGGACAGTAGCAAGGAGCTTGCAGATAAACAGAAGAACAACTACAGCTAAGGAAGGCACTACAAATTCTCTTGAACATTAAGAAGAGAGAGGTGCAGAAGCTGGAGGAGAAGGAGCAAAGAACTTCAAGAGCATGCAGAAGACACTATGGAGGAGTAGCCTAGTGGTTAGAGCAGCTTCTTGGACTTAGAAGGGCCAGGGTTCAAATCCTACTGATGCTCTTTGTGGTCTTGGATAAGTCACTTATCCCTCCACTGCCTTGGGTACAAACTTAGATGATAAGCCCCCTAGGAACAGGGAAATGCTTGTTGCATCTGAATTCAACTTGCCTTGCACTGTTACTGAAAATGTGTGAGCTGAATGCTAATAAATAAAATTCACTTCTTAATAATTCTGGAGAGCATACTGCATAGTATCACCATAATTTCTGTTAGAGATAGCATGAGAAGATGCCTTAGTGTGGGGATTCTTCCAATCCAGTCTCACTGCCTCCTGTGTATGCAAGTCTCTCTCATGCATATGCATTGTGGTTATCCTGAAAATCTGGCTGGCTAGGTCAGGGGTGGTTCTACTGTAAAATTAACTAAGCTGAGAGGCCCCAGAAGTAACTTTAGTCCACATTGCTTAAAACGTTTGGGTCAACTCTATGAGAAGGGTTTTTTAAAAAATAATAATATTAATAATATAGTGTAATTCAATATAAAATAATAGTTAAAATAAATATTAAAAAGTTCTTAAAGTTTCATGTAGGCTAGCCATAAATGAAAAAACGTTGAGATGTAGTGGTTAAATTTTTTAAAAATTTGTGGTGATCTGTCATGAAACAAACCCATTGAAGAAGATAACAGTGGTTACCCAGACCTCATTGCTGGTTGTGAACGTACTCCCATAACAGTTCAAGCTTCAGGGTTCCAAAAATGTAGGTTTAGCACTAGGCTAGGTGTGTCCCGAGGACTGGATTAAAAACCCCTGTCTTAGGGCCAAGGAGCATCCTGGGAAACAAACAATGTCATAAGAACATAAGATATGCCATACTGGGTCAGACCAAGGTCCATCAAGCCCAGTATCCTGTTTCCAACAGTGGCCAATCTAGGTCATAAGTACCTAGCAGTCTCCCCAAAAGACACAGGCTCCACAATGCTTGTATTGGGTCAAGCAGTGATATCCTGGGTCCCTTTTAATAATGGTTTATGGACCTTTCCTCCAGGAACTTGTCCAAACCTTTTTTAAACCCAGCTACACTAGCAGCTTTTACTACATCCTCCGGTAACAAATTCCAGAGGTTGATTACACGTTGAGTGAAAAAATATTTTCTCTTATTAGTCTTAAATAGGTTACCCTGTAGCTTCATTGCATGTCCCCTAGTCAGAGGTCATCAGTCTTGAGGTCACTCATAGGTCTGTGAGATTCAAAAAGAATATATAAAGGATATCTAAAGCTATTAGAAAAACAAGAATCTGGATTTTCATCCAGCACAGTCACTGAATTAATTTAATTACCAGCATTTAATTTAATATGGATATTCAGTGTCACTCTCCAAATAGATAGTGACACCAAATGTATAGTGGATTCCCATCTGTGTTGTTGCTGAATATCGCTATCTGAATAATTTTTGTCCTACCTTTGTTCTGTCCCAAACCTGTCTCTTCTTATACAGTTGGTTTTGGGCCATTCAGTCATATTTTTAGTCCATTACTATCTATATAAGAATTGAGGCCTAATACTTAGTTGTGGTGGTTAGCTGTTCTAAAGCTAAACATCACCGCTGAACCTTAGACCTGGATATTCAATGCCGGGGCCATATTCAGCCGGATAGCAGCGCGGCTAACTGGACACTGGTGATATTCAACCGCTGACCAGTTAGATTAGGTGGCAAAAGTTAGGACAGCCTTTACTGTGCCTAACTTTCACCACTTAGGGATAACTGGGCAGCGACAGAATGTCACCACTGCCCAGTTATCTCCGTGTGTGCCCCCTGACTACCCCGATGGTAACTAGCTAGCATTGCGGCATAGAGCAATGGTAACCATGGATGTTCTGCGGCAATAACTGTATTAGTGCTGCTGAATATCCCATTCACTGTGATTAAAGTGGTTAACAGGTCTACTAACCACCTTAAGTGTTTTAAATATTGGGCCCCGAAAATCTGTGAATAGAGAAATTGTATGTTCACGAGCCACAAATGAATGTATAACCTTTTTTGAATTTCAGCCCAAAGGCCTTTTAGAAGAAGATGGCATGAAGGTGTGACTATCCAATTCACCATATTCAATTAGAGTAAAGCTTTAAAGAACATTTAAGAAAAGACTTCGTTGGCTGTTTCCGAATCCATGGAGACTGCATCCACAGGTCAGAAGGGGATAACTGCTGAGTTACCTTCATTACAGAAACACTAATTAGGAACATACAGAAAGCAACCACTAACATTTCTTGCAGGGCTGTGTTATAGGTCCCAACTTGTCTATCCAGGCTGGAAAAATTACAGACCTATCAAATAGAGGAATTTTAGGTTGGGTTATATCCTAGTGTAAGCAAGACCATATGGGAAGGCTGGAGGCTGACTTGAACCAGGCATTTTTTAGAGGTTTGTGGTCTTATTGAGGCACTCACATTTTCATGGTAGAGGAAATGGAGAGTAGAGATTTGGGGGCATATTTACTAAAGTGCAGTAGTTGGGAGCATGGGGCCTAGCATGGAGCTAATGCACATTTTGGGCCCATGGTGGTCATGAGCATATACCAGAAGGCTCCCATGCTTAAAGCACTTTCCTACCTGAGCAGCATGTAAATAGGTAGGGCCAGGGCAGAGTTGGGGCAGAGAGTGGATGGAAGCAGCCATACACGGCTGGCATGGCTATACTAACTATGCGCTATAAGCACAAAGACACATCTGTGAGATTGGGTAAGACTAGCCCAAGTACCCTTTTCCCTTTCATGTAGATAGAGATCCTGATGTGTTTTTGTTTTTTTTTGCTAGTTAGATGTTGGTGTCCCTAGAGCTGCATCAAGAGGCAGTCAGAGCAAATATAACCCTTATAAACTGGAAACCTGGTGGTAGAGCAAAAAGGTTTCTTTCTCTTTTATGTTAAGTCAGTTTAGCAGCTACCAAGTGAGAGTCAAGAGACCCATGGAGGATTACTGTGTGAAAGCAATGATAGGCTTTCCTAACAAGGGCTCTACAGATCAACCAACAGTAAGAATTTGAGGGTTTATTTTATTATATTAAATTGCTAGCTCTCTGACTGGGAGCTCTTAAAAGACTTTTTTTGTATATTTTTAAAGCAAGGTTACTTTCTTTTTGGTGCTTTAGTGGAACTTTCCTTGAGCACAGTAGGTTGCTGGACTCTATCTTTATCTTTATCTTTATTTAAAACTTAATATACCGCCAGAACCGAGGCATATGGCGGTTTACAATAAAAACAAAGGGAATACTGCTGAAAAAGGAAAAGGAACGCCATTTGTTGATAGGAAAGGGACAGCGTTAGAGGAAAGGGACAGTAGGCAGCAATAACAGCAGGAGGAATAAGTGCTCATTGGGTATCAGTGAAGGGGGAGAGGAAGAGGAAGAGGGGTGAGGAAGGTCAAAAGCTGTAGTAACCTCCTCAGCTTTGGGAACTGCTAACACCTAATCAGGAGTTAGTGGGCATGATTAACTGAGAGCAACTGAAGCCTGCATAAAAGGCTCCTGTTGAGGCTTTCCTAACAAGGGCTCTACAGATTAACCAACAGTAAGGATTTGAGGGATTTTTTTATTATATTAAATTGCTAGCTCTCTGACTGGGAGCTTTTAAAAGGGTTTTTTGTATATTTTTAAAGCAAGGTTACTTTCTTTTTGGTGCTTTAGTGGAACTTTCCTTGAGCACAGTAGGTTGCTGAACTCTAGTAACCTCCTCAGCTTTGGGAACTGCTAACACCTAATCAGGAGTTAGTGGGCCTGATTACCTGAGAGCAGCTGAGGCCTGCATAAAAGGCTCCAGTGCCCTGCCCTCTTGAGGCTTTCCTAACAAGGGCTCTACAGATCAACCAACAGTAAGGATTTGAGGGTTTATTTTATTATATTAAATTGCTAGCTCTCTGGGAGCTCTTAAAAGGTTTGTTTGTATATTTTTAAAGCAAGGTTACTTTATTTTTGGTGCTTTAGTGGAACGTTCCTTCAGCACAGTAGGTTGCTGAACTCTAGTAACCTCCTCAGCTTTGGGAACTGCTAACACCTAATCAGGAGTTAGTGGGCCTGATTACCTGAGAGCAGCTGAGGCCTACATAAAAGGCTCCAGTGCCCTGCCCTGTTGAGGCTTTCCTAACAAGGGCTCTACAGATCAACCAACAGTAAGGATTTGAGGGTTTATTTTATTATATTAAATTGCTAGCTCTCTGGGAGCTCTTAAAAGGTTTTTTTGTATATTTTTAAAGCAAGGTTACTTTCTTTTTGGTGCTTTAGTTGAACTTTCCTTGAGCACAGTAGGTTGCTGAACTCTAGTAACCTCCTCAGCTTTGGGAACTGCTAACACCTAATCAGGTGTTAGTTCCCTCCCTACCCACCCCGACTCCCACCCACCCCTAGTGAGCAGTCTTGCTTTATAGGGCACCTCCCCATTTAACAAATCACAGAGAAATGGACCAGTACATTTTGAATATAATTAAAGAGATTTAACTGCTTTTTCTCTGAAAGGACAGCTGGGAAACCGGCTGGTACTTGGTAGATCTCTCTCTTTTGCTTTAACAGATAACTAAGCTCCACGAACAGAACAATGGCTGGGAAAAATCATATCGCTAAAGCTGTTGCCCTCATTACAGCTTCTGCCTCAGTCCAGACAGAGGTCCTAATGCCAGTTGAAGGACCAGTTCCATGTGCAGGGTGCCTGCATGCTGAAGCTCTGAGGAAACAAGTGGAGGAACTCAGAGAGGAGGTGGCGAGGCTGAGGAGCATTCAAGACAGTGAGAAGTACATTGATGAGATGCTTCTTGCAGCAACCAAGCTCTCCAGCACAGGAGAAGATGGGTGCCAACAGAATGTCGATGGTTGGACACAAGTCACCAAGGCCTGCAAAATCACCAATCCAACTTCTCAAGCCCTTGAATTGAAGAACCATTATGCAGCCCTGGAAGTGGAGGAGGTGAAAGCATCCCTAGAAAGGGAAGAACAAGAGCTCAAGTACCCCAAAGTTGCAGAATCAGTGACCAGAAGGAAACGAAGGGTAGTGGTGGTTGGAGAATCTCTTCTGAGGGGTACTGAGGCATCCATCTGCCGACCAGACTTGATGTCCAGAGAGGTATGCTGTCTGCCTGGTGCCAAAATCCAAGATGTGACAGTCAGTTTGCCGAGACTCATCAAGCCCATTGACTATTACCCAATGTTGCTAATCCATGTTGGAACAAATGATACTGCCAGGTATACCTCGGAACGTATCAAAAGTGACTTCATGGCTCTGGGACAGAGGGTGAAGCAGTTAGGTGCACAGGTGGTGTTCTCTTCAATCCTCCCTGTTGAGGGTAAAGGCCAAGGCAGAGAGGCTTGCATCCTGGAGATGAATGCATGGCTGCGTGGATGGTGTCATCGAGAGCATTTTGGTTTCCTAGACCATGGGATGCTGTTCCAAGGGTTGCATAGCAGAGATGGCATCCATCTGTCCAAGAAAGGTCAACGGTCTTCGGTAGTAGACTGGCTAATCTACTGAAGAGGGCTTTAAACTAGATTTGTTTGGGATGGGTGAAGAAAGCCCCCAGGTAGGTGAAAGCCCCCAGGTAGGTGATACATTAAATACCTTTATGGAAATGGGTAACAGGGGTAACATATGGAAAGCCCTTGCAATACACCGAGAAACAATCACTACCAAAATGAGACAATATCACACTGACACCCTAAAGAGGTCTCTGAATAAACCACGTGACCTCTTCAACTTAGTCAAATCCCTCTCAAAGGAACCATCTCCCGAACAACACAGCGAGATTCACCCGCAAGAATTCGCTGATTACCTGCAATCCAAGATTGTGCAAACCAACAAGGTTTCAGCAGTCCCACATCAAGAACCAACGGGCCTATCCCCACTGAACACATTTTCCACACCATCCACTAAATGTATCGAGGACACCATAGCATCTCTCAACACCTCCACTGCACAGACTGACCCATGTCCAGCTTTTTGGATCAAGGAGCTACGTGATGTGTTCAGCCCTGTCATCACAAATATAATGAAGCTCTCCTTCACAACAGGATATTTTCCCACTTCACTCAAGCAGACTTCCATTAGGCCACTATTGAAAAACCCCAAACTTGACCCCCAAAGAGTTGACTCTTACCGGCCAATTGCCAATATCCCCCTCTTGGCCAAAATAATTGAGAAAGAGGCACAACCGCAAATTCAAGATCACATAGATGCCTCTGCTCCCTTAGACAGCTGCCAACATGGGTTCAGAGAACATCATTGGGTCGAGACACTACTCACTGGTCTATTCAACGATATCATCACAGGAATTGACAACATCCGTCAAGGTTTTGTGCTCATCTTCCTAGACATCGCCGTGGCGTTCGACTCCGTGAGTCACGAAATTCTCCTCGGAAGACTGAAAGAGAAGGGCATCTGCAACAGTGCACTAGGATGGTGTAAATCTTATCTGGATGGTAGATGGCAATATGTGAAGTCTGGATCAGAAGAGTCAATACATTTCCATCAAAAGCAAGGGGTACCTCAAGGCTCCTCGTTATCCTCCTTACTTTTCAATATTTACATGCAGCCCATCTGCAATATCATAAGATCATTCAATGTGAACTGCTTGATATATGCAGATGACATTCTCTTATACATGCCTTTCTCCACAACTCACATGAACCTGGCCCCACTCACAGATTGCTTCAATGCAGTTTCAACATGGCTCAAGACACAGAACCTACGCATTCAACATAAAAAAATAGAGATGCTATTCATCACCAGAGACTCCAACTTTACTCCCCCATCCCACGTCAGTGTCAAGGAAGCTGACTTGCAAACTAAAGATGCAATAAAATACCTGGGAGTTACTTTGGACCAACGTCTAGATATGAAACGCCACATAAGCAACATAGTCAAAGCCGTCTACTTCAAAATCCGTTCACTCAAGCATCTACGCTCCCTGTTGGACCCAGATGATTTCCGAACCATATATCAAGCACTGATCCTGCCACATTTTGACTTTGCAAATGCCATCTTACAAGGTCTCCCACAATCCACACTAACCCCCTTACAGTTGGCCATGAATGCCGCAGCTAGGGTCCTTTACGGAGCATCCAGAAGCGACCACGTGACCCCCATTCTCAAACAGCTGCACTGGCTACCGATCCATGGGAGGATCACCTTCAAAACCCTTATATTAGCATTCAAGGCAATCAAAGGTATTTCATCCTCCTCACTCAAGCATCTTATCCACATTGTCCCCCCCCAACAGATCCAGAAGAGCAACAGCTGTAAACTTGCTAACAACACCAAAGGCATCGACAAAGTCCAACATGACAACCACAAACAGGGCGTTCAGTTTTTATGTCCCCAAATGCTGGAATGCTCTACCCCCTGACATTAGGACCATTGCCAATCTATATCAGTTCAGGAAGGCTCTCAAAACCCACATTTTCCTCCAATACTTCCCAGCCAGCATTTGAACCTAGAGATCCCTCTCATGAAATGACCCACTCTAGAAAGGCCCTTACATGCATTATCTGACTTTTACCTATCCTTGCAGTGTAAATAGCTTATGTATATAGTTAACCCTGTTATCCAAGTTTGTACTCCTGTTCGATGTAAAACCTGACAGCTTGTCGTTATGGTCGTTATGTTATGATGTAAACCGCGCTGGTACTAAATAGCGTGGTATATAAGAAACTGTAATAAATAAATAAATAAAATAAAGCAGTATGTATAAATGCCCGTAGCATGGGAAATAAGATCCCTGATGTTGAAGCTTTGGTGGGAGTGGCTGACTTGGATTTAATGGCAGTTACAGAAACATGGTTCACACAAAACCATGATTGGGATGTAACTATACCTGGCTATACTTTATTCAGAAAGGACAGGGTAGGAAGAAGGGGAGGAGGAGTGGCACTATATGTAAAAACTACAATTAAAGCTTTGGAATTACAGAGCTTAAAAGGGAAAGAGGAGACATTGTGGGTTAAACTAGAAAGAGGGAAAGAGAAATCTATTTGCATTGGTGTGATATACAGACCTCCCTCACAAGAGGACGAGGTGGACAGAGAGTTAATTGAAGACATACGCAGCATTGCTAGGAAAGGGGAAGTGCTACTGATAGGAGATTTCAATATGCCAGATGTTGATTGGCACATTCCTGCTGCAGTGTCATCTAGAAATAAGGAGATCCTGGATTCTCTACAGGGAGAACTATTCAGGCAATTGGTAACAAACCCCACACGTGAAGGGGCCATACTGGACTTGGTCCTTACCAATGGTGAAAGTGTTTCTGATGTTGTAGTGGGAGATCATTTTGCATCCAGTGATCACCAGATGGTGTGGTTCAGTATTAGGACTAGGACTGTTAGAATCCATTCCAAGGTGAGGATCTTAGACTTTAGGAAGACTAACTTTGCGAAGATGGGCCAATACCTCAGGGAGTCGTTAGCTGGCTGGGAACAGCTGGGGGATGTAGAAAAACAGTGGGCAAAACTGAAAGGGGATATTTTAAGGGCAAACAACCTTTTTGTTAAAATGGTAAATAAAGGTAAAAGGAATAGGAGACTGCTATGGTTTTTGAAAGAAGTAGCTGAAAAAGTGAAGAAAAAGAGAGAGGCCTTCATGAAATACAAGAGATCACAGAGAAAGGAAGACAGGCATCTGTATTTGGAAAAACTTAGAGAAGCAAGCAAAGTAGTCAAGAAGGCAAAGATTCAAAAGGAGGAGGAAATAGCCAATGCAATAAAATGGGGGGATAAGACATCTTTCAGATATATTAGTGAGAAGAGGAAGGGCAAAAGTGGTATTGTCAGACTCAAGGGTGCAGGGGAGGAATATGTAGAAGCTGATAAGGATAAAGTGGAATTGCTTAACAAATATTTTTGTTCTGTGTTCACAGATGAAGAACCAGGAGCAGGAACTCAGAAAACACCCACAAATAGGAACAGAAGCGAGGGACATCTTGAACAATTTTCAAAAGACTCTGTTTGTGAGAAACTAGCTCAACTTAAAGTAGTCAAAGCGATGGGACCCTATGGGATACACTCTAGAATACTGAGGGAACTTGGGGACGTTCTAGCAGCTCCACTGACTGACCTTTTCAATGCCTCGTTGGAGTCGGGAGTGGTGCCAAAGGACTGGAGAGAGGCTCATGTGGTGCCTTCACACAAAAGCGGAAGTAAGTATGTGGTTGAAAACTACAGGCCATTTAGTTTAACTTCGTTGGTGTGTATATTATTGGAAACGCTGCTGAAAGAGAAAATAGTGAGGTTTCTGGAGTCCAGCGGATTACAGGATCCGAGGCAGCATGGATTCACCAGAGGCAGGTCTTGTCAGACAAATTTGATTGATTTCTTTGACTGGGTGACCGGGGAGTTGGACCGAGGGAGAGCCCTAGATGTGGTGTATTTAGATTTCAGTAAAGCCTTTGACACTGATCCTCACAGGCGACTTATAAACAAACTGAGCACCCTAGGGATGGACCCTAAAGTTACTGCTTGGGTTAGAAATGGGTTGGGTGGGAGGCGACAAAGAGTACAAGTAAATGGAGCTCACTCTGAAGAGAAGGATGTTACCAGTGGTGTGCCCCAGGGATCTGTCCTTGGTCCAATTCTTTTTAACATCTTTGTTAGTGATATAGCGGAAGGGCTGTCGGGTAAGATTTGCCTCTTTGCGGATGATACCAAATTCTGCAATAGAGTAGACACCCAGGAAGGTGTAGATAACATGTGGAGGGATCTAGCTAAGCTTGAAGAATGGTCTAGAATTTGACAGCTGGGATTTAAAGTTAAAAAATGTAAAGTCATGCATTTGGGCTGCAGCAATCCAAGGGAGCAATATAGTTTATGGGGTGAAGTACTTTTGTCCACTAAAGAAGAGCGGGACCTAGGCGTGGTTGTGTCTGATGATCTTAAAGTAGCTAAACAGGTAGAAAAGGCGATGGCAAAAGCTAAAAGAATGCTTGGGTGTATACGGAGAGGAATGGCTAGCAGAAAAAAGGAGGTGATAATGCCTCTGTATAAGTCTTTGGTGACACCTCATTTGGAGTATAGTGTGCAATTCTGGAGACCACACCTTCAAAAGGATGTGAACAGGTTGGAGTCAGTGCAGAGGGTGGCTACTAAAATGATTAGTGGTCTTTATTATAAAGCGTATGAGGACATACTGAAGGATCTTAATATGTACACCTTAGAGGAAAGGCAGGATAGAGGTGATATGATTGAGATGTTTAAATACCACCATAGCATAAATGTTCAGGGAGAGAGCCTCTTTTAATTGAAAGCAAGTTCTGCTATGAGGTGACATGGGATGAGAGTGAAGGGGGATAGATTCCGGAGTGACATGCGGAAATATTTCTTTACGGAAAGAGTAGTGGATCCATGGAATAGTCTCCCAGTGGAGGTGTTAGAGATGAGTATGGTAACTGAATTCAAAAAAGCATGGGACAAACACAGAGGATCTCTAAAGGTAAAAAGGGGGGACTGTTGTAGTTGTTGATATGGAAGGACAGACTAGATAGGCCATGTGGTCTTTTTCTGTCATCATATTTCTATGTTTCTATGTTACATAGCTGGCCACACTACTACAGCCTAGATGGACTTTCTACCTCCCAAGCAAGGTGTGAAATAACCCACATATACAACACATTAACTGGCATTTAAGAGCGCTTGAGTCATTTTGAGTACACATACATTGTAAAACCTTATAACTGAGTTATAGTTCTATATTTAATCACCTGGAGCAATACTTAAAATGGTAGTATAATCTGTTTTTATAGAGGCTCATTTTGGAAGCCCTATTCATGCTTTGGATGTTCAAAAATGGGCATAGAGACATTAAAAGCACAGAGACTTCTCCAGAGACATCTTTGAAACCTGTTCTGGGGATGTCCAAGTCTGAACAGGGGGCATGTTGGAGGATTGGTTGAGGCATTCCCAGGAACCTGGACATTCCTACCTGATCTCAGAAATGTCATAGACTTCTGGCATCGCGTCTAAGTTTAGACCTGCTCCAGGTACCTGAAAAGTGCTTGTTTTGGTTGAAAACCATTCAGAGGGTGTAGAGAAGATGACACTCCATCATCCCCCAGTACTCAGCACAAATGTCAACAAAAGCAGCAGTGGGCTTTACACCCTAGCTGCCCTGGTCCTAGCCCACTACACTAACCATTAGGGTATCCTAGATATCCAGGTTCTGAAATATGGTTCTAGAGATGTCTATGTAGATGCCATCACAGACGTCCATATGAGGCGCGTCCACATTTCTGAAATTGTGTCTGCACCTGGACGTTGTGATAAGGAAGCTTATCATAGTTCAGGAAGGAGCTATAATAGAGGTGAAGTGACTCTGAACAAGCAACCTGTCTGTTCTGGTAGAAATAATAAAACAGAATGTTTCCATAAAAGACTACCAGTCCCAGAATGCACCAGGTTTCCAACAGCCATTAGAAGAGCTGAAGTGGGGAAACGTGGGTTCAATCAGGAGGGCTATGAGGTAATCCCCAAGCACTCATCTCCAAGGGCAGGGCTTGATTCAGCACAGCTGCGCTGTGCTAGGGTGGAACATTCATCTAAGCAGGATAAAAGAAAAGCTTATTCTACAGAGAATCATCTTGATCAGAAGCATCTTGATCATCTTGAGGATCATCAGCAGCAGCAGAAGCCAGAGCTGACGGACAGAGAGAGCAAAAAACACTTTGGAAGAAAGAAGAGAAAAGCATTTGGGAGGTCTAAAGGAGTCCATAGCAGTACGTATACTGGGAGGCATTCCAGAGGCAAGCATACACCATTGGACTGGGGAAAGCCAGAGGAGTGGGGTTGCAGAGCCAGGAATCCCCGGACGGCACCTGTGAGGGAGACGGCTGCATTTGGAAAGGACCCTATGACCAGTGCCAGAAGGTATGTGAAGAGGGATCCAGTGTCCAGGGATCTTGATTGGAAGGCTGGACATAAGAACTGGACTACATACTGGCCAGGATATTTAGAGAGGAACTCTAACAGCAATGGAAGCTCAGGTATGAACACTGATCTATGCCCTAGCTCTTCACTGGGAAGACAGCAGGGAAACAAGTATTGTCCTGAGAGTGTTCCATTGAGAAATTCCTCTGTGCCAATCCATGATATTGAACCTATGATAGTTGAAGAAGGGGAAGATGTTGTAAATGAGGACTTTGAATACATGGATTGCTCTCTGTCTAAACGTCTGTGGTAATATGCTGTTACAAAATACAACAACCATCACAAAGAAATATAAACTTGTTCTTTGATCTACTCAGAAAAGCTTCTGAGTAGGATTTGAGCCACGTAATAGAAAGTAAACCAGCCAAGAGGTTTTCAGCTGGTAATTGTTAGCAATTGAGCCTTGCCTAATTGCCTATGAGCTCTGAAGGGACACTTCTGAGTGTGTGTGAAGATACAAGAAGTTATCCCTGAAAAAGAACAGTTTTTTTTTCTACTTTGTGGGTTTTGTTTGTTCTTTGAAGCACTGCTAAGAGGATATTAGCAGGAGCCTACAGAAAAGACCTTTCTGTTCCCATCAAGGTCTTTATGCTTTGATTTGATTGCTTAACAAGTTCAGCTGTTGTTTTTTCCTTATTTGTTTTTCTAAGTATAATACTGAAAGCAAGTATTCCTTTTTATGTGCTACCAAGTATATCTGTGTTGGGAGAAATAACCCCATAAATAAAATATCTTCTTGGCTTTACACTTGAGCATGCACAACTAATTTATTGTGAACGGCTGAGTCTGGTATGAATGGACTACATTTCCCACAATCATTTGCAAGTCATATTAATATTTGCCTTTGCCAAGACTGTGGACATTCTCACCCAGCGCCCCCGTTTACAGATGGCGTAGTTGGCAGGATTGCTTTTGCGCAAAGGATTTACATGCTAAGGATTACAACTGAAGTCTGAAGAAAAAAAGAAAGTTCAAGTTAAAAGCTGGAAAAAAAGATTTTCCCTTAACTGCACTTTGGAGAGAAGAGGTGGCTGATCCAGGTAGCTGTCCCAGGAGGAAAAGACCCTGTGTAGAGCTGGATTCATCACTGGCATAAGGTAATAAGTACCTGGGCATGTCTAGTGGTGGATGGGAGTAAGGCACAGGGGTAATTGGAAAAAAAAATTAGGAGAAAACACCTGTTTGGAAGGTGGTGCACTGTTTTTTGTTTTGTTTTGTTTTCTTGCAGGGATCAAGATGGATCCAAAGGAACTAGCTGAATGGATGGCAGCCCAGTTTAGCAGGCAACAGGAGCTAGCGCATCAGGCTCAGGACACTGCTATTAAAGCCTTAATGGACCAGCAGAAGCCAGTGCTTGAGCTGGTGGAAGCCTTAGTTAATCTGCAGAACCAAAGTGGACCAGATGCAAGACCAGCAGTAAATACTGGTACACCACATGTGGACAGTGTGGGACTCAATCAAGGAATTGGGGCATTTAGTTTTGGGAAGCTAACTCCATATGATAATGTTGATGATTTCCTAGAATCTTTTGAGAGAGTGGCACAAGCATTAGCATGGCCAGAGACCCAGTGGGCAGTAAGGCTGGCAGCCTCATTAACTGGAGAGGCGCTTGCAGCTTATAGAGCAATGCCAGCAGCCCAGGCTTTGAATTATAAAGATGTAAAGGCTGCTATTAGAGATCGCCTAGGGTTGTCTATTTCAGAGTATAGGCGAATGTTTAGAGCTACTGCATTAAGAGTGGGGGAAACACCCAGGGCTCTGAGTCAGAGAATCAGAGGATTGGCTGTAAAATGGTTGGAGCCTGAGGGAAAGAATGTAGAGATGTTATTAGACATTATTATGCTTGAACAATTTATGTCTGCTGTACCTAAAGATTTGCACACTTTCCTTATACAGCAAAATTGCCAAAATCTTGGAGAGGCAACCATGCTAGCAGAGAGATTCTTGGAAGCCACGCAGGCTTGCCATAGAATGGGTGGCCCTCTGAAGATTGGTGCTGAGGCAAGTTGTGCTGTATCAGAAAAGAAAATGCTTAAAAATGTTTCTGAAAATAAATGTACTCTGCCAGCCCAGATGACACAGTGGAGTAAAAAGAAATGTGGAAAATGTGGAAAATGGGGACATTTAGAAAGGGGATGCCAGACACACACTAGCTTGATGGGTGTTGATTTAAAACAGCTCAAAGAAGGATTTCTTTTGATGGTTGATGTGCAGGGAATTACCACAAATGCTCTGTTAGACTCTGGGGCAGACCAGAGTATGCTGTCAAAGAGGCTTTGGAAGAGGATAGAGGCCCAAGAAGGATTTGTGCCTAGAACCCCTGAAAACCAAGTTCACATCAGATGCATTCATGGTGCTGCAACATCATATCCCACCTATAAGCTAATGGTTAAGTGCCTGGGGGAACAAGGGGAAGTTCTGTTAGCAGTGGTGCCTAGGCTACCATTTGATTTGGTTCTAGGAAGAGACTGGCCAAGATTTAAGCAGGGTCTAGTGGAAGGACTAGGAAAGAAGGAGGGAGAAGGACTGATGGTAATAGCTCCCGGGCCTTTGTTTGGAAGTCCTCAGACCCCAGCTAAAAAGATGGTTAAGCATCCAGAAGACCAAACTGTCCCGAAGCAGACATTTATCTTAAAGTACCATAGGGTCACAGAGAAGGCCCAAGCTCCTAAGCGGGCAACCCCTCAAGCTGCTGGGTTTGACCTGTGCAGTATAGAAAATGTGACTGTACCTAGCCAAGGGAGAGCCCTGGTGGACACTGGACTCCAAGTTGAAATACCTATTGGATGCTATGGGAGAGTAGCCCCAAGGTCCGGATTAGCCCTTAAATATTTCATCGATGTGGGAGCGGGAGTAATTGATCCCGATTACAGGGGCAATCTTAAAGTTCTGTTATTTAATTTTGGACAGAATGATTATCATGTGAAGACAGGAGACAGAATTGCCCAATTGATATGTGAGAGACTGGGTTTTCCACCTGTGGAGGAGGTCACATCCCTGGCAAATTCTGAGCGTGGAACCAAAGGCTTTGGTTCTACTGAAGACAAAGGGGTTAAAAGCCTAGCTGCCACCTGTGCCCGAGAAAGGGAGGTGAATGAAGAGGAAGATTTGGGACCCCAGGTATCTGATTGTAAAGAAAAATCAGAGCCCCAAATAGGTGAGGACCTGACAGTGGTACAACAGGAAGAAATTAGAAAATTGCTTAAAGAATTCCCAGACGTGTTGACTCCCATACCTGGGGAGACACATTTGGTTGCCCATGAGATAATAACTCCACCTGGGAAATTAATTCGTCAAAGGCCTTACCGCTTGCCTGAAGCTAAGAGACAGGACGTAGTGGCACAAGTCCAGGAAATGTTGGACATGGGAGTAATAGAGGAGTCGAAGAGTCCCTGGAATAGCCCCATAGTCCTGGTGCCGAAGCCTGATGGCTCTTTAAGATTTTGTATTGACTTCCGGCAGGTAAACGCAATATCAGTTTTTGATGCATATCCAATGCCAAGAATTGAAGAGCTGTTGGACCAGCTTGGACAAGCTCAATACTTAACCACCCTTGATATGACAAAAGGATATTGGCAAATCCCTCTAACCAGGGAGTCGAAGCCGAAGACTGCGTTCAGCACCCCCGTTGGCCTTTTCCAGTTCAAGAGGATGCCTTTCGGACTGCATGGAGCGGCAGCTACCTGCCAAAGGTTAGTGGATCAGGTACTTCGACCCCACCAAGATTATGCCTTTGCATATATGGATGATGTCATAATCCATAGTAACACCTGGGCGGAACATCTAAAGAGGATCAGGGCAGTCTTGTGCTCCATGAAGCAAGTGGGAATCACTTTAAACCCGAAGAAGTGTGCCTTTGCTAATAGGGAGGTAAAATACCTGGGCCACCTAGTGGGAAGAGGAAAAATTAAACCTCTAATGAGCAAGGTGGATAGCATCAGGAATTTTCCCCCCTCCAACAACAAAGAAACAACTAAGAAGTTTTTTGGGACTTATTGGATACTACCGCAGATTTATACCACAATTTGCAGAGAAAAGTGCAATTTTCACTGATATGCTGCGGAAGAATTGTCCAAACCAGCTAAAGTGGACTCCTGAAGCTGAAAAAGCATTTTTAGTCCTAAAAGGGAAATTGTGTACAGGACCAGTACTGAAAGGGGTGGATTTCAGGAAACCCTTTCTGGTTCAAACAGATGCATCGGATGTAGGGCTAGGAGCGGTTCTATCCCAATGTCATGAAGGGGAGGATCATCCTGTGATGTACCTGAGCAGGAAGTTGTCACCGGCTGAACAAAAGTATTCCACTATAGAAAAAGAATGTTTAGCTATAAAGTGGTCAGTGGAGGCATTAAGGTTTTACCTTACAGGGAGGAAGTTCCAATTGGTCACAGACCATGCCCCACTTAAGTGGTTGCAACAAATGAAGAACCACAATGCCAGGTTGACACGCTGGTACATGGCCTTACAGGCATTTGATTTTCAAGTGGAACATCGTGCTGGGAAGTTACACAAAAATGCGGATGCCCTTTCCCGTATTACGGACTGTAAAGAAGAAGTTTCACCAGTTACACCAGTCCGTAATAACTTAAGCAGGAGGGTATGTGATAAGGAAGCTTATCATAGTTCAGGAAGGAGCTATAATAGAGGTGAAGTGACTCTGAACAAGCAACCTGTCTGTTCTGGTAGAAATAATAAAACAGAATGTTTCCATAAAAGACTACCAGTCCCAGAATGCACCAGGTTTCAAACAGCCATTAGAAGAGCTGAAGTGGGGAAACGTGGGTTCAATCAGGAGGGCTATGAGGTAATCCCCAAGCACTCATCTCCAAGGGCAGGGCTTGATTCAGCATAGCTGCGCTGTGCTAGGGTGGAGCATTCATCTAAGCAGGATAAAAGAAAAGCTTATTCTACAGAGAATCATCTTGATCAGAAGCATCTTGATCATCTTGAGGATCATCAGCAGAAGCCAGAGCTGATGGACAGAGAGAGCAAGAAACACTTTGGAAGAAAGAAGAGAAAAGCATTTGGGAGGTCTAAAGGAGTCCATAGCAGTACGTATACTGGGAGGCATTCCAGAGGCAAGCATACACCATTGGACTGGGGAAAGCCAGAGGAGTGGGGTTGCAGAGCCAGGAATCCCCGGACGGCACCTGTGAGGGAGACGGCTGCACTTGGAAGGGACCCTAAGACCAGTGCCAGAAGGTATGTGAAGAGGGATCCAGTGTCCAGGGATCTTGATTGGAAGGCTGGACATAAGAACTGGACTACATACTGGCCAGGATATTTAGAGAGGAACTCTAACAGCAATGGAAGCTCAGGTATGAACACTGATCTATGCCCTAGCTCTTCACTGGGAAGACAGCAGGGAAACAAGTATTGTCCTGAGAGTGTTCCACTGAGAAATTCCTCTGTGCCAATCCATGATATTGAACCTATGATAGTTGAAGAAGGGGAAGATGTTGTAAATGAGGACTTTGAATACATGGATTGCTCTCTGTCTAAACGTCTGTGGTAATATGCTGTTACAAAATACAACAACCATCACAAAGAAATATAAACTTGTTCTTTGATCTACTCAGAAAAGCTTCTGAGTAGGATTTGAGCCACGTAATAGAAAGTAAACCAGCCAAGAGGTTTTCAGCTGGTAATTGTTAGCAATTGAGCCTTGCCTAATTGCCTGTGAGCTCTGAAGGGACACTTCTGAGTGTGTGTGAAGATACAAGAAGTTATCCCTGAAAAAGAACAGTTTTTTTTCTACTTTGTGGGTTTTGTTTGTTCTTTGAAGCACTGCTAAGAGGATATTAGCAGGAGCCTACAGAAAAGACCTTTCTGTTTCCATCAAGGTCTTTATGCTTTGATTTGATTGCTTATCAAGTTCAGCTGTTGTTTTTTCCTTATTTGTTTTTCTAAGTATAATACTGAAAGCAAGTATTCCTTTTTATGTGCTACCAAGTATATCTGTGTTGGGAGAAATAACCCCATAAATAAAATATCTTCTTGGCTTTACACTCGAGCAAGCACAACTAATTTATTGTGAACGGCTGAGTCTGGTATGAATGGACTACATTTCCCACAATCCTTTGCAAGTCATATTAATATTTGCCTTTGCCAAGACTGTGGACATTCTCACCTAGCGTCCCCGTTTACAACGTGCCTGCTATTTTTTCAGATGTTCTGGCTTAGAAATCCCAGATTGGACGTCTAAAATTCCTCTCATTTTGTATAAGTGAATTGAATATTCCTTTTGGAAGGAAATCAAGCCTCATTATTGGCTGAATATTGCTTGTTTAAAACATCTGAACCTAAATACCATCATCCGTCCTGTTGATAGGAGTGAAATAAATTTGTTTTAACTCTTTTGGTCTATTTCTTGAACAGGTACTGTAAATAATTTTCCATCTAGCCCCTTTGCCTACCTTTGGAAGATCCCTGGAAAGGGTGAAGTTACTCTCTGTCTAAGTAACCTGATAGAGGAGTAGGATTGTGGGGAAGCATGACAGGGTCTTCACCATCAATTTATGTGTGCTCGAGGTGATGTGGAGACAACTTGAAACATCCATATCCTTGGCACCATGAAGCGGGAATTTCCCGCATCCCTGGGGTATTACAGAATGCTCACCTCATCTGGATTTTCTGCTTATGTTCTGTGTTTTATAACTTTTCTCTCCGGCCCGCATCAGGGTCTGTCAATTGATATTCTTATGGAAGGGGATCTTATAAAATAGGACATAACTATATCCTTTCAAAAAACAAGTGCACTGAGAGATAATGCATACTTTATTAGGACCATGTGTAGGCATTTTGAGAGGCATAGTTTGGGCAGAGCAGAAACAAAGTTGACTTGTGTATGAGTATTTTATAAAATACATGGATACACACCTAAAATATATGAACAAATTTAAACCCCCTTCAGACCAAATGACAATTGATTCATGTGAATGTATGCTATTGGAGTTAGTTCTGGATACCTAGTTTATAAAGACATATAGGGACCCTTTTATTAAAAGCCATATTAGTGCATGGTGACACAGAACATATAGGCATGATAGTGAGCAATTGCTAAAACATGCATTTAATCAACTAATGGTCAAATGGGCATGGATTTGGGTGGGTTAGGTACAGGAAAGTACAGGAAAAGCAGGACAGCAATACTACTGGATGGACAGAGAGCTTTAATGCATAAACTGCAGGTTAGCCCAAGATGTGTTTCGGCTGAAGGTCTTTTTCAAGCAACAGCAACCTCATAAAATATAAATAAATACTATATGAAAGACATCCTATGTAATAACTGATCACTGAGAATTAAAAAGAAATACAAACATTACAATTCATCATGATTAAAATTAATAACAATAATAAATAACATAAGCATTAAAAGAAATGCATGTAAGAACTATAAAATAGAAAAGCATATAATAATTCAAAATAATAGTTGTGATTCAACTTAAAAAGTTGAATGTATGATAAATTAATGACAATTAAATGTGTACATATGAGTTAGGACCAGAGCCAAGTGCAACAATTAATAGAAATGAATTATTGTCCATAGAAACTCTCCTATACTTGTTTAATCATACTTTTGATGAACTACGTTGTATTGAATTGTATGTGCCATTGAATATACGTGGAGGAGATTGTGGGAGACAATTACTACAGCGTGAGCAACAATGGATCTTTAAATTAAATACATCGGAACCCGAGGGACTTAATGATAAGATTGAATGGACATTGTTTTTTTAAATATGAGTTTTTTATGTTGTAGGTTCTGTGGAGTTGAGCTGTGAATCCAACTGCATACTGCCGTAGAGTTTCTTTAAATGTGGTTGTAAGTTCTTTAGTTAAGATAGGGTTAATGATGATGTTGTTTTAGTTGGGTGATCTTACTGGCGGTTGGGTATTTAAAAACTGTGATGTCAGCCGCTATAGCTGCTTTCTACATCAGTCGTCGAAGATGTTTCCTTAAGCCCCTGAGAAGCCTCTTTTGAGGTGAAATGAAGGTCTTTATCGGGTTGGGTTGCTGACGACTAATGAAATTATGAGAGCTTCAATGACAGTTAAGTGTTTATGGATTCTATTGCATGGTATTTAAGTGTATATATTACCGCATACCTTCTGTTTTGCAGGGGTTTGTGGAACAGCGGATTGCAGCTCTGTTGTGTGCTCTTTTAGAGCATGTTGATGAAGGTTGGTTTTACACAAATTAGAGTTATCTTTAGGGTCTAGAACCTAAGAATGATTACAAGAATTTGAGATACTATTAATATTTAGAGCCTAAGAAAATTGGGACTAATAATTGTTGTAAATCTTGAAAAGTACTTTTTTAGATTAAGAAGTAAAGGTAAAATTGTTGTTAATGTTAAAACAGAGGGGGTTGGAGACCAGTGATGTGAGTATCTTGCTATTCCCTATGACAAAGAGATTTGTCGTGTGAAGAGCTGTATAGCCTTCCTGAGGTCTCTCTCCGTATAATCTAGGGTAGGCTTGCTATGGGTCTGTAGGATGCCGGGTCTAGGGGATCTAGGTTTTGCTTTTTTAATGATGGTCGGATGATTGTAGTTTTGAGGGCATCTGGCATGTGTCCTTGGGAGAAGGATTCCTTGACGATATGGGCTAATGGCGTGCTCAGTTCGTTTTTGGATTTCTTTATCCAGTCAGTGTGGCAGGGGTCTAGCGGGGAGGTGGTGGTGTTGAGGCAGGAGATGGTGGTTGATATTTCATCTGGAGGAGTGGAGGAGTAGCCTAGTGGTTGGGGCAAGGTACTTCAGGCCGGAAGGTCGGGGGTTCAAATCCCACTAGAGGACAGCAACTTTGGGCCGGAAGTACTGGGGTTTCTAGTCCCACAGGTGCTCCTTGTGGTCTTGGGCAAGTCATTTAACCCTCCATAGCCCATGTTCCCTGTAAAATAGTTATCTCCAAGTTATAATGCCCTGTTCAATGTAATTTCAGTTTGTTCAATGTAAACCGCACTGATGCAGAATAGCATGGTATATAAGAGAATGAAAATAAATAAAATATTTTACTATTTCATTTTCAAGATAAAAAATGAGACACGATAGATACTACATACCTTATCTACCCTTTACTTAATGTTCATGGTAACAGTCCAGTTTCTGATGTAGACTACAGAATGGAATTATTTGTGATTGTACCAGTGACAAATGTTCATTAATATGCATATCCCAGGAAGTCCATAGGATGGTCATAATCTTACTTTATATTAAAAACAAAAGATATCATTCTTCTCCTCTTGCCTAGTTTACTCTCTCAGAGAACTCATTGATGAGTACTGATCACTGCCTTTGCATTCCAAAAATAAGAAAAAGATGTAGAGTCTCAAGATGGTGAGTTTTCACTTGCCTTCCATTTGCAAAACACTATGGGGTCTATTCTGTCCCATGAATAGTGGGGATGGACTTTCCATTGGGATGTCCATCCCCGCTATTTGCCCCCCTGCTGGCCCTGTCAGAAGCCTCCCCATACGAACAAGGTGTTTGTATGGGGAGGCTTAGATGGAGGTTAGAGGGGGCATTACAGAGGCAGAGTTAGGGCGGGCCGTGGGTGGTTCCCGACCCCAGACATACAGGGCCGATTCTGAAGTCAGCCCTGTATGTCCGGGGTCGGCAGACTGGACGGGGGACTTATTCTACTATGTAGCAATTTGCCCTCCCTATTTTATGTAACTTGAAATGTGGTTTCTTGTTAAATATCCTGTTTTACTATGTAAATAGTTTTACTACTGTTCTATGTAACTTGTTATGTTATTTGTAAACCGCCCCTGATCTCTGGAAGGGGCGGTATAGAAGCATTAAATAAATAAATTCCACCTTGGAGGTGGAATAAGTCACCCTGGATGTTAGGGGATGGCAGGCCTGGGCAGCAGCGAACAGGTGAGAGGTGCAGGGGATTCGCCACAGCCCAACCCCAGCCATGGAAAGCCAGATCGGAGATCGCATGGAAAACAGAATGTGGTCAGTGGCCGGGGATCCTGGCTCCTAAATGGAGCCATGGTGCTTTGGCAATGGGACACCATAGCACTGCGGTTCCATTCAGGAGCTTGACTGAGTTAGCCGGGCAGGGGCCTGTATGTGCAGGCTGAATGGAATCAGGTCGTAGCCTGCATGTACAGGCCTTATTTATTTAACTGCATTTATATCCCGCTTTTCACCGGGTCAAAGCGGTGTAACATGTAACATAGGGAGGGGTAATTTCTTTTAGGGTGGGGCCATCACCAGGGTCAACAATTAATGATTATGGGTGGACATGGACATGATTTACTTCTGCTAAAATCTAAGTATGAGGTCATGGTGGTGCCTTAGACCCAATTCTGATCCCTTTGGGGCACATCTAGCCCCTGCGTGATCAGAATCATCGATCGGATGCACAGGGGCCTGGATACATTCTATGGAATGTGCCTCCACATACTTATCTTCAAATGGATTTTATTTGCATTTAATTCATGCCTTTCTAGTAGTAGCTCAAAGCAAGTTACATTCACATTCAGCAGGGTACTTCATGGTCTCTGGAGAGCTTACAATTTAAGTTTATATCTGAGACAATGGAGGGTTAGGTGACATACCAAGGCTGCAGGAAGTATCAGTGGGATTTAAAACCTGGTTTCCATGGCTCCCATCCCACTGCTCTAACCACTAGGCTATACTTCCACTCAGCTATGTACATAATGCATAAATCTATTATCCATATAAATTCAGAAAATATATCCTTCACTTGGTTTGTGGCTTATTTTGTTGAGAAGGTTTGTGTGCATCAGTGATACTGAGAACTATTCTATCAGTAGATTAACTACTGGAAGAGTCTCCCAAGATGGACAGGTCTCAGCTGAGATGCCAATGTAAGATTAACCACCCATCTGGGCAGCAGTAGTATGGGATGGTGTTGGCGACAGAGGATCACGTCTCTGTAACAATGGCAACAACACTGGCATTACCTGCACGGAAGAAAGATCTGGCATACATTACCATGAAAACCCAATGAATAGTTACAATAAAACAAACTGCGATATTGTGCTGGAAGATGAAGTCCACAGGTCAGAAAGTACTCAATGGGCTACTCAGTCAAGAAGAACTGTAGACACTTTAGTGTAAAGCCAGTATTTAATATGTGGTTGGATCAAAGCCCTTGGGACAACTGACTGTTGATGTAGTAGTGAAAGAAACTGAGAGGCAGAAGCTACAAAGATGTCTTACATATCGGTGCATGGAACATAAAAAGTATGAATGAAGGGAAGTTGAAGGTGGTCAGGAATGAAATGGAACATGTACAACTCGATCTGTTGGGTATCAGCAAACTGAAATGGACTGGCATTGAGCACTTTGAATCTGATGATCACATGGCTTGCTATGCCAGAAATTAAAAACAAAGAAGAAATGGTATTGCATTTATAATTAAGAATAAACTTGCAATAATTGTAATGAAATATAGTGCAATCACTGAGTGTTTAACTTCTATTCATCTATGAGGAATGCCTATCAACATAAATGTTATTAAGGTATATGCACCAACAAGAGCTGCAAAGGAGGAAGAAGTTGATCAATTCTATATATAAGTACAAGCTGATATTGACAGAACATGCAAACAAAATATACAGATAGTCATGGGTGACTGGAACACAAAAGTTGGGAACAAAGAAGGTAAAGGAGTCAGAAAATATGGGTTTGGCAACAGAAATGAAGCTGAAGAAAGAGCAATAGAATATTGCAAGACCAACAATCTTTTTATCTCACTTTCTTTCAGCAGCAAAAGGGGTGACTGTACATTTATTTATTTAGCTGTATTTATATCCCGCTTTTCACCAGATCAAAGTGGTCAATTGGGGGATACATTTAACACAAGGGGATATGAGACACATACGCTAATACTTACAGGGAACATGGGCAATGGAGGGTTAAGTGGCTTGCCCAAGACCACAAGGAGTGCCTGTAGGACTAGAAATCCCAGTCCCTCCGGCCTGAGATTTCTATCCCCAGGTGGGACTTGAACTCCCGGCCCTCTGGCCTGAAGTACCTTGTCCTAACCACTAGACCACTCCTCCCATATGGGGCCTGATATTGAAATGCAATAGCTATATGCTTCTAAGGCACATAGCCGTTGCCACTGAACTTTGCTAACCTCATATCTGCCAATATCTGGCCACCGGCATTGAATATCCAGGTTTGCTGCACACACACACACACACACGCACATTCATCTAGGGTAGTGGTGGTTGGAGACTCTCTTCTGAGGGGTACTGAGGCGTCCATCTGCCGACCAGACTTGATGTCCAGAGAGGTATGCTGCCTGCCTGGTGCCAAAATCCAAGATGTTACGGAGAGTTTGCCGAGACTCATCAAGCCCACTGACTATTACCCAATGTTGCTAATCCATGTTGGAACAAATGATACTGCCAAGTATACCTTGGAACGTATCAAAAGTGACTTCATGGCTCTGGGACAGAGGGTGAAGCAGTTAGGTGCACAGGTGGTGTTCTCTTCAATCCTCCCTGTTGAGGGTAAAGGCCAAGGCAGAGAGGCTCGCATCCTGGAGATGAATGCATGGCTGCGTGGATGGTGTCATCGAGAGCATTTTGGTTTCCTAGACCATGGGATGCAGTTCCAAGGGTTGCAGAGCAGAGATGGCATCCATCTGTCCAAGAAAGGTCAACGTGTCTTCAGTAGTAGACTGGCTAATCTATTGAAGAGGGCTTTAAACTAGATTCGTTGGGGATGGGTGAAGAAAGCCCCCAGGTAAGTGAAAGCCCCCAGGTAGGTGATACATTAAATAACTTTATGGAAATGGGTAACAGGGGTAACATATGGAAAGCAGTGTGTACAAATGCCCATAGCATGGAAATAAGATCCCTGATGTTGAAGCTTTGGTGGGAGTGGCTGACTTGGATTTAGTGGCAGTTACAGAAACATGGTTCACAGAAAACCATGATTGGGATGTAACTATACCTGGCTATACTTTATTCAGAAAGGACAGGGTAGGAAGTAGAGGAGGAGGAGTGGCACTATATGTAAAAACTACTATTAAAGCTTTGGAATTACAGAGCTTAAAAGGTAGAGGGGAGGCATTGTGGGTTAAACTAGAAAGAGGGAAAGAGAAATCTATTTACATTGGTGTGATAAACAGACCTCCCTCACAAGAGGAAGAGGTGGACAGAGAGTTAATTGAAGACATGCACAGCATTGCTAGGAAAGGGGAAGTGCTACTGATAGGAGATTTCAATATGCCAGATGTTGATTGGCACATTCCTGCTGCAGTATCATCTAGAAGTAAGGAGATCCTGGATTCTCTACAGAGAGATCTATTCAGGCAATTGGTAACAGACCCCACACGTGAAGGGGCCACACTGGACTTGGTGCTTACCAATGGTGAAAGTGTTTCTGATGTTGTAGTGGGAGATCATTTTGATCACCAGATGGTGTGGTTCAGTATTAGGACTAGAGCTGTTAGAATCCATTCAAAGGTGAGGATCTTAGACTTTAGGAAGACTAACTTTGCGAAGATGGGCCAATACCTCAGGGAGTCGTTAGTTAGATGGGAACAGCTGAGGGATGTAGAAAAACAGTGGGAAAAACTGAAAGGAGATATTTTAAGAGCAACAAACCTTTTTGTTAAAATGGTAAATAACACATTAATGTGTTTTCAGGTTATGTGATGGTAATATTCTTGTAGTATGGATTTATTGTGGTATATTTATTTTCTTTTTTGTTAATTGTATCTCAAGAAAATGCAAAATAAAATATTTAAAAAAAATGGTAAATAAAGGTAAAAGGAAAAGGAGACCCTATGGTTTTTGAAAGAAGTAGCTGAAAAAGTGAAGAAAAAGAGGGAGGCCTTCATGAAATACAAGAGATCACAGAGAGAGGAAGACAGGCATCTGTATTTGGAAAAACTTAGAGAAGCTAGCAAAGTAGTCAAGAAGGCAAAGATTCAAAAGGAGGAGGAAATAGCCAGTGCAATAAAATGGGGGGATAAGACATTTTTCAGATATATTAGTGAGAAGAGGAAGGGCAAAAGTGGTATTGTCAGACTCAAAGGTGCAGGGGAGGAATATGTAGAAGCTGATAAGGATAAAGCGGAATTGCTTAACAAATATTTTTGTTCTGTGTTCACAGATGAAGAACCAGGAGCAGGACCTCAGAAAACACCCACAAATAGGAACAGAAGCAAAGGACATCTTGAACAATTTTCAAAAGACTGTGTTCGTGAGAAACTAACTCAACTTAAAGTAGACAAAGCGATGGGACCGGATGGGATACACCCGAGAATACTGAGGGAACTTGAGGACGTTCTAGCAGCTCCACTGACTGACCTTTTCAATGCCTCGTTGGAGTCGGGAGTGTTGCCAAAGGACTGGAGAGAGGCTCATGTGGTGCCTTTACACAAAAGCGGAAGTAAGGGTGTGGTTGAAAACTACAGGCCGGTTAGTTTAACTTCGGTGGTGAGTAAATTATTGGAAACGCTGCTGAAAGAGAAAATAGTGAGGTTTCTGGAGTCCAGCGGATTACAGGATCCGAGGCAGCATGGATTCACCAGAGGCAGGTTTTGTCAGACAAATCTGATTGATTTTTTTGACTGGGTGACCAGGGAGTTGGACCGAGGGAGAGCCCTAGATGTGGTGTATTTAGATTTCAGTAAAGCCTTTGACCCTGTTCCTCACAGGTGACTTATAAACAAACTGAGCACCCTAGGGATGGACCCTAAAGTTACTGCTTGGGTTAGAAATTGGTTGGGTGGGAGGCAACAAAGAATACAAGTAAATGGAGCTCACTCTGAGGAGAAGGATGTTACCAGTGGTGTGTGCCAGGGATCTGACCTTGGTCCGGTTCTTTTTAGCATCTTTGTTAGTGATATAGCGAAAGGGCTTTCAGGTAAGGTTTGCCTCTTTGCAGATGATACCAAAATCTGCATAGAGTATCTATTTATTTATTATTTATTTATTTAGCTGTATTTATATCCCGCTTTTCACCAGGTCAAAGCGGTCAATTGGGAGATACATTTAACACGAGGGGATATGACACACATACGCTAATACTTACAGGGAACATGGGCAATGGAGGGTTAAGTGGCTTGCCCAAGACCACAAGGAGTGCCTATAGGACTAGAAATCCCAGTCCCTCCGGCCTGAGATTGCTGTCCCTAGGTGGGACTTGAACCCCCGGCCCTCTGGCCCGAAGTACCTTGTCCTAACCACTAGGCCACTCCTCCTACACCCAAGAAGGGGTAGATAACATGAGGAGGGATCTAGCTAAGCTTGAAGAATGGTCTAGAATTTGGCAGCTGGGATTTGATGTTAAAAAATGTAAGGTCATGCATTTGGGCTGCAGCAATCCAAGGGAGCAATATAGTATAGGGGGTGAAGTACTTTTGTCCACTAAAGAAGAGCGGGACCTATGCGTGGTTGTGTCTGATGATCTTAAAGTAGCTAAACAGGTAGAAAAGGTGATGGCAAAAGCTAGAAGGATGCTTGGGTGCATACGGAGAGGAATGGCTAGCAGAAAAAAGGAGGTGATAATGCCTCTGTATAAGTGCTGTGCCATGTTGCCTGTCATGGCCCCATTCCTGTGCCATTCCCCCACACTCACCTCATTACCGCTGCAGTTGCCACCTGATATGGCACAGGAGACCTGGCTGGTTGCGCCTTATTGTACAGAAGCGCACCCTGAGTGCCTCTGTCTTGCGCAGAACATGGAACTGTCTGTGGGGGCAGGGTGTTATACATATGCATGTTTCTTTCTCCCTCCAGGTCTGTCACTGCAGCTGCCTGCCTGCTTGCCATAACACCATCTGCATACACTGGACCCTGTCTCATCCTTCTGCCACATCTCCAGTGCTGCCACACCCCGGTCCGAGGTTTGCCCTGCTCCCTCAGGCCTCCTCTGTCCTGTGTGCCTGTATTGCTGACTGCCCAGGCCATGGGTTGAGGGGGCCAGAGGGACAGTGCTGCCTGCGACATTCTTCTGGGACCTTGCTGTATTTGCTGCCTGCCCTGTGCTGCACATCTTGGGCTTCACATGCTAGTGTGAGACCTTACATCTGACATATTGGTGAGTATTCCGAGCCACGAATAGCGAGGATGGAAGTCGCAACAGGATGTCCATCCCTCCTATTTGTGCCAGCTCCTGCCCCTGACTAACTTCTCCACTGGTTGCGTAGGGACGTTAGGGGCGGCACAGGGGCGGAGAGTGGCCAGGCAGTGGGCAGTTGCCAGCCCTGGACTTATAGGGCCGATTCTGATGTCATCCCTGTACATCCAGGCCTGGCAAAATGTCTGGGGAGGTTATTCCAACCCCTGGGTGGCATAACTTTCCTAGACATCTTTTTTTAAAATCTCCGATACCAGCTTTGTAATGTCCCTGTGGGTGGAAAATAGGCATCCACGGGGTCGAGAGTGGGGGTCAATGGGCAGGGACTGTCCGTGAACAAGGCATGCTCCCTTAATGATAGTACCTTAACGGCAGGAACCCTAATGCATATGTAAACCTGGCAGAGAAGGTGTATTTTGAGGAAAGAGAGCATATTTAAATATCCGCAATGTGATGCACAAACAGGGGAGCCCAAGGGAGTGATAATAGTGTTCCATTAGCAGCAACAGCATAGTGCCCATGTATGTAAGGGCATTATGTTAATGGTTCATATGGGGCAAAGGAGGGTGCACGTGAGTCACATAGTCAGGGCCGCTGGTGCACAGGACAGAACAGGTAGTTGCCTAGGTGGCACATAGGAACATAGGACCTAAAAATATGCAGACTGTGTCAGACTAACATCCATCATGTCCAGTATCCTAAGTCCAACCATAGCCAATCCAGGTCACATGTACCTAGCTGGTTCCCCAAAGGACACGCAGATTCCACAGTGCGTGTATTGGGCAAGCAAGGGATATTCTAAGGCCCCTCGTTAGTGATGGTTTCTGGACCGTTCCCCAGGAACCTATCCCAACATTCCTGTGACCCAGCCACACTGACAGCCTTTACAAAATCCTCTGGAAATGGATTCCAGAGTTTGAATATGCGTTGATTGGGGAACCATTCACTCCACATAGTCCTTAATGGCCTACACTGTAACCATAGTGCATGTCCCCTTGTTCTACTACATTTTGATGGCATAGACAATCGATCTATGTTTACTCAATCCACTCCAGGCAATATTTTATAGACCTCTAACATAACACCCCTCAGCTTTCTGTTCCCCAAGTTGAGGAGACATGACACTGGCAGACGGTGATGAGGTTCCTGGAGAAGCAGATGGTTGTGGGGAGGTTGTTTAGCCATCCATGTATGCCTCTGCACCCTCCCTGGGCTCTGCACCCTAGGCACCTACCAATCCGCATGTTTGGTGGCCTAGAACTGCACATCACCAACACTGACAGCACATGGACATGTCAACATGGTGTGGGGGGTGTTGGCAGAGTGGGCAGCAGCACCCACCTGCAGCAGACCAGTGCGCCCTGATCCAGTGCGCCATGCATAGTGCAACATGTGCCAAGGTCTGTCAGATGGGAAGCATGTCATCCCCAGGGAAAGTCATAAGAACATAAGATATGCCATACTGGGTCAGACCAAGGTCCATTAAGCCCAGTATCCTGTTTCCAACAGTGGCCAATCTAGATCATACATACCTAGCAGTTTCCCCAAAAGACACAGGTTCATAATCATGTGTCAATACTGTGGAGCATACACACAGTTGGTGTGTGTATATGAGCAGAGGGTCATGGATTTGGATCCTGGCTGTGGCTTATACAGTGCATATCCCAATGGCAAATGTTTATCCCACACTGGAGATACAACACCAACATGTGCAACACCCAATGAATCGGCCAACAAGGGTACAAACACCCACAGAGACAGGATCCACTATCCTTAACTTCCACACCTCACTGAGCCTTGCAGTGCGTAAGCCAGGGATGGTGAACTCTCGTCCCAGTGTACCACAATCCAGCCTGGTTTTCTTGATGTCTCTACTGAATATTCATGAGATATATTTGCATCCACCACCTCCCCTTGTATGCAAATATACCATGAATATTCTTTGGGGACATCATGAAAACCAGACTGGATTGTGGTGCACCAGGAATGGAGTTGGCCACCCCTGGCCTAGGTGTTTCAGCGCTAGCCTGCAAATGTGCATGATGAGGAGTAGGGTATTTGGGTTATGGCCTGAGACAGGGCGGATTGGCCAGGGTTTGTCTGCATCGGGGGTAGGGCAATGGCTGGGATGTCATTGTGCCTGACTGCAAACTGCATGGACCGGGTGGTCACAGTATGTCATGATGGGGGGGTGTTCTAGGTTTACTCCCAGTTTCATTGGTAGGGCCATGGTAAGCACCTCATGCAGATCTAGATGCCTGCCCCCCCCCCCCCCCAGGTAGTTGGCTTCAGCACTGCAACACTGGGCACTGACATGCACTGTTCTAGGTAGGCCCCTGTCAGACAGGGGCAGATCACTCTGGCAGTGATGGGGATCTACGGCACGAGCAGCCAAGACCATGTCTATCACTGCAGGTACTGGGGTCCAAGTGCTGGGCGCCCATCCTCATCCTCAGGGTGACCACAGAAACTGCTCAGTGGCACGGTTTGTATGTGCTCTATGCTTGTATCACACACTGTCAGTGCATCTTAGATATCACCTGCGGTGATGGATATGTGCATTCTCCATCTGGGGATCAGCTGTAGACTAATTTTGGGCATCTGCACTTCATCATGGGTGGGGGCTACCCTATTCGGGCACACACAGCAGACGTTCTAGGTAGTGACCTGCAGTCTCTTTATATCCAGCCATTGCTGTACAGTGAGGTGTGGAGGTGTAGCCTACTGGTTAGTGCAATGCTTCCATAATCAGGGGACAGGGGTTTGAGTCCTTCTTGTTCTTTTTTTGTGACTTTGCTACTCAGATCATTTCCATGCCTGTAACTTGACATCAGGTAAACACTGGATATGGAATGTTAAAAGAGCCTCAGAATCCAAGGAGGTAGGGGCAATGGTAAAAGTTAACTGCAAACCAGGCCCGATCCTCCTCACATCAACAGCTCTAACATACTCCTACCAATCGCCTATTCCGTATAACTCCATTTTATTAAAACAGTGATGCCACATCAACATTGTCAGTAGTAGCTACCCCCTGCAAACTCTCAGAGCATATCACATGCGAGTATAACCAAAATAAAGGTACACCTATCTTTCCAAGTCACTGCCATCTACAGGCTCCCAGTCACCGCTGATACTTCTGCTGCTGGAGTATCAGCGGAAGGATTTTCAGCAGCAAGAATCTTCAGCAGTGCTTGGGAGCCTGTAAAAAGCAATGGCTTGGGAAGATAGGTGTTCCTTTTGCCCTTTCACTTTGCAGCTACGTGCTGGCTCTTTGCCTCATTGCCATTTTCCACAGGTCTGCCAGCGGCAGAGGGGGGAGGGGGAGGAATTACTGTATCCTGTTTCTTGTTGCATGTGGACAGGTTACACATATTACTTACACGCAAATGGGACCGCTATGCACAAGTTGCACATTTTGCAGCAAGAAAAATAGCTCCGTATTCTGTCACGCGGCTGCATGTTTAACCACGTGGGCACAGAATCGCGTCTACATTTCAGACGTACACATTTTAGATGTATAAAGCCACTCTGCATGTCTTTCACAGAATTGGGCCCTTTGTGAACTGTAGACACAGGAATCCCAGGGTCTTTAGAAATGGCCTTGTACCCCTATAAAATTTTATGTTTGGTAATAATGGCTTTTCTGGTAGTCTCAGGGAGCTCTCTTGTCTTCATCATTGTGAAAATGGAACAAGGAGTGAATGTGGCCATTTTAAACAGTAGATCCATCATTCATTGGTTGATTCAAGTCATGTGAGTACTGACAATTGATCACAGGTTTGTCTAATTTTACTACACTAGGGCTGTGGTTCTTCTTTTCAAACTGATTTGAATTGTTTATAAGGGTGCCAATAATCATGTCTTGGTAATCCCAAAATTAAAGTCCACAATTATCAGAATGAAGATCAAGGATACTCCAAAATGTGTAGCTTCATTCTACTACATAAACAAACCGGATGCTTTTTCATCACACTTTAACATAACTGGGAGAAAAAGGATCTCAGTACCTAATGAGTCATATAGTCTAAATAACTCAATCCTCCTTTAGACCTGACTCTGGAACATCAATAATCCTAAAAGAAAATCCACAGTCATTATTCAAATATTCATTCTAATAGTAAACATATAAGACCTCATTATATCATCAATGAGCCCTTGGCTTATAAACCGCCCAGTATTGGGGGTCCAAACCTTGTTCTTCATGCCAGTTTCTACAAAAAACATCACCTCCACATCATTTTCTGGTCTTATAATGTCCATAATTAATAACTACATTCTGTTTTTGTTAAGTGCCATCGAGTTGGTGTTGACTCATGGCGATCCTCTGAATAGTTGTCCTAAACTGTGTTCGGTCTTCAGTCAGGCGGCTCATTGTTGACAGACTGGCACTCATAGTTGTTGTTATTGTATCAATCCATCTCATTGCTGGCCTTCATCTTTTGCATTGACCTTCTACCTTGCCAAGCATGATGTTGGAGGAGTGGCCTAGTGGTTGGGGCAAGGTACTTCAGGCCAGAAGGTCAGGGGTTCAAATCCCACTAGAGGACAGCAACCTCAGGCCAGAAGGACTGGGGTTTCTAGTCCCACAGGTGCTCCTTGTGGTCTTGGGCAAGCCACTTAACCCTCCATAGCCCATGTTCCCTGTAAAATAGTTATCTCCAAGTTATAATGCCCTGTTCAATGTAATTTCAGTTTGTTCAATGTAAACCGCACTGATGCAGAATAACACGGTATATAAGAGAATATAAATAAATAAATGTTTTTCTCTAATGATCTCTATCTTTGCATGATGTGTTCAAAGTATGAAAGTTGAAGTTTTGTCATTTGAGCTTCTAAAGAAAGCTTAGTTTTCATCTCCTCTAGCACTGACTGGTTTATTCTGTGGGTAATATATACAGTATTCATCACCAGCACCATAATTCAAAGGCTTCACTTTTCTTCCTACCTATCTTTTTCACTGTCCAACTTTCGGATCCATATGACGCTATTGAAAATACCATGACTTGAACAAGTCGAACTTTGTATGGAGAAAGACATCTCTGCTCTTGAGTCTTGAGAATCTTGTCTAGGTCCTTCATAGCCAATCTGCCAAGAGCAATGTGTCATCTGATTTCTTGACTGCTTATTGCTTCTTTATTGATAGTTGACCAAGTAGGTTAAACTTGTCAACTATTTCAATTTCTTCTCCATCAACGATGAACTTATTGATTTTGCCAGTTGTCAGGATCTTTGACTTCTCTACATTAAGGTACAGGCCCATTTTAAGACTATGTTCCTTGATTTTGAGACGCAAATGTTTCAGATTGTCTTCACCTTCAACCAGTAATGTATCATCAGCATAATGAAGGTTGTTGATGAGTCTCCCACCAGTCTTCACACCTCTGTTGTCTTCATACAATCCTGCTTCTCTGAGGATTTGTTCTGCATATAAATTAAACAGGTAGGGAGAACGTATGTAGCCTTGTTGTACATCTTTGCTGATTTTAAACCATTCTGTTTCTCCTTGTTCTGTTCAAATTGTTACTTCTTGATCAATGTAAAGGTTGTGCAAAAGAACGATCAGGTGTTCTGGTATACCCATGCTTCTTAATGTGGCCCAGAGTTTCTCATGGTTTACATTGTCAAAAGCCTTGCTGTAGTCAATAAAACACATATAGATAGCCTTTTGGTATTCCTTAGTCTTTTCAAGGATCCATCTCACATCCGCGATGATGTCTCTCGTTCCTCACCCTTTCCTGAGTCCTGCTTGCACGTCACGTAGTTCTCGTTCCAGGTATGGTTGTAGTCTCTGCTGAATAATCTTGACTAGAATCTTGCTGGTATGTGGGATCAGAGCAATTGTGCAATAATTTCCACAGTTAGTTGGATCACCTTTCTTTAGTATTGGTATAAACACAGATCTTTTCCAGTCAGTTGGCCATGATGCTGTCTTCCAAATTTCCTAGCAGACTGTTGGAAGTATGGTAACAGCTGCGTCAGATTGCTGTAATACCTCAATGGGAATGCCATCAATGCCAGGTGATTTGTTCTTTGATAAGGCTTTCAATGCTGCTTTGACTTCTTCTTTTATCAGCAATGGTTCCGTATCATAAGGTACAGGTTGAAATGGCTGTTGGTCCGCTCAGTCTTTATCATATAAAAATTCTGTATATTCCTTCCACCTCTTCTTCTCAGCATCATTCAACATGGATTCTTGAGCATCTTGTAACATTCCAGTTTGAGACTGGAATTTTTTTTTTTAACTCTCATAGCTTTAGAAAAGCTGATCTTGTTATTCCTCTAATAGTTTCTGCTTCTATTTCCTTGCATGCATCATCGTAGTACTTTCTTCCAATACATCCTTTATGATGTCATCCTACATATACCTCTTCAGGAGCTCTGTCATTTGTATCTAAAGCAGCAAATCAATTTTACAGTCAGTCTTTAAATTCCAGTGGTATATTCTCAAGGTCATATTTTGCTACATTCATGAATAGCTTGCTGTTTTTCAACTTTAGCTTGAGTTTGCATAATAGTAGTTGGTGATCAGTACCATAGTCAGTTCCAGGTTTTATCTTTGTTGATGTTATAGAGCTTTTCCAACATTGACTTCCACAGGTATAGTCATTTTAATTTTTGTACAATTCATTCGGTGAAGTCCTTGTATACAGTCACCGCTTGTGTTGCCGGAAGAAGGTGCTTGAGATGAATCAATTGTTGGTCTTGCAGAATTCTATCAGTCTTTCTCCAGCTTCATTTCTGTTTTTCCAAACATTTTGCCTTCTTCTTTGTTGCCAACTTTTGCATTCCAGTAACCCATGACTATCAGGATATCCTGTTTGCATGTTCTGTCAATTTCAGCTTGAACTTGTCCATAGAACTCATCAATTTCACCCTTTTCTGCAGATGTTGTTGGGCCATATACTTGAATTATAGTTGTGTTGATATTCATTTCTCGTAGACGAATAGAAATTACATAAGCATTCACTCATTGCATTGTATTTCATTACAGTTCTTGCAAATTTCTTCTTAATTATAAATGAACACCATTTCTTCTTTGTTTTTCATTTCCAGCATAGTAGACTATATGATCATCAGATGCAAAGTGCCTGATGCCAGTGCATTTTAGTTCACTGACACCCAACAGATCGAGTTGTACATGTTCCATTTCATTCTTGACCACCTCCAACTTCCCTTGGTTCATGCTTCATATTTTCCATGTCTCAATATGCAAGACTTCTTTGCAGCTTCTGATCCTCGTTTTATGCGCAGCTACATCAGCAGTCAAATGTCCTGAGGTCTTTGATCCAACCACATCATAAATTCTGACTTTACCCTGAAAGTCTTCAGTTCCTCCCCAGTAGCCAGTTGAATGCCTTCCAACCTGTGGATCACATCTTCTATCACTATAGTGCCATTTGTTTTGTTGTGACTATCCACTGGGTTTTCGTCATTCATGGCAAGATACAGAAGTAGATTGCCAGGCCTTTCTTCCATGCAGTTTATGTTTAGTGTTGTTGCTGTTGTCACAGAAATGTGATCCTCTGCCGCCAACACCGTCCCATTCTGCTGCTGCCCAAATGGGTGGTTTGCCTTGGTCTGGCACCTCGGCTGAAACCTGTCCATCTTGGGAGACCTTGTCAATAGTTAAGCTACCAATAGCTTAGCCCTCAGCATCACTGATGCACACAAGCCCTCATAGGACACAAGCTGCAAACCAAGTGGGGGAAAGATAAAGGGGACAGAAGGATACCCCATATATACTATAGTAGATAGCTATCAATCTGCAATTCTAATCTAACACCCATTAATGTGACTCACCTCCAAAAGGAATGTCTATCAATTCTCAAGTCTGGAACCAATCACAAAAAGAAAAATACCTAAACAAATTTACTGGTATCAAAATCACAGCCTCATTAATCAACCACTCACATTGATGTTATAATGAGTTCTTATATGTTTACTATTAGAATGAATATTTGAATAATGACTGTGGAGTTTTTTTAGGATCACTGATATTCCAGAGTCAGGTCTAAAGAAGGATTGAGTTATTTGGACCATATGACTCATAAGCTTCTGAGATCCTTTTTCTCCCAGTTATGTTAAAGTGTGATGATACAGCATCCTGTTTGGTTATGTAGTAGAATGAAGCTACACATTTTGGAAAAATCATGAACATAAGAACATAAGAAATGCCATACTGGGTCAGAACAAGGTCCATCAAGCCCAGTATCCAATTTTCAACAATGGATAATCCAGGTCACAAGTACCTGGCAGGTATCCAAAGTCCACAGCTTCCACAATGCTCATCTTGGGGTAAGCAGTGGATTTCCAAGGTCCTCTTTAATAATGGTTTATGGACCTTTCCTCCAGGAACTTGTCCAAGCTTTTTTTTAACCCAGCTACACTAACAGCTTTTACTACATCCTCCAGTAACAAATTCCAGAGTTTCATTCCGCGTTGAGTGAAAAATATTTTCTCATATTAGTCTTAAATGTGTTACATTGTAGCTTCATTGTCTGTCCTCTGGTCTTTCTACTTGACGGCATAAACAACCGATCTACATTAACCCGTTTTACTCCATTCATTAATTTATAGACTTCTATCATATCTCCCCTCAGCCTTCTCTTTTCCAAATTGAAGAGGCCTAACCTTTTAAGCCTCTCTTCATAGGGGTATCCTTCCATCCCCTTTACCATTTTGGTGGCTCTTCTCTGTACCTTTTTTAATTCCGCTATATACGAGGGGGTACCCAAAAAAAACAGGAATTATTTTTTAAAAGCTATTTATTTCAAATTCTTTACAAAACAACCTTATCCCCTTCAAAATACTCTCCATTACAACTGATACATTTGTCCCACCGGTGCTTCCACTGTTCGAAATATTTTTTGTAGTCATCTTTAGAAACGGCTGACAGCTCCTCCCTCGTTCTTTTCTTGACTTCTTCAATGTTGTCAAATCGGTGTCCTTTCATGCCCCTTTTCATGCGTGGAAATAAGAAAAAGTCGCACGGAGCCAGGTCAGGCGAGTAAGGTGCGTGGGGCAGCGGAACCATGCCATTTTTAGCCAAAAACTGTCTAACAGAGATGGCTGTGTGTGCAGGTGCGTTGTCGTGGCGGAAGAACCAGTCTCCTGTCTGCCACAAATCGGGTCTTTTTTGACAAACACTGTTGCGCAATCTTCTTAAAACTTCCAAATAAAAGGTTTGACTGACGGTCTGACCTGGGGGAACAAACTCTGAATGAACTACCCCCTTGGCATCAAAAAAGCAAATCAGCATTGTTTTGATGTTTGATTTGACTTGACGACTTTTTTGGACGGGGTGACGATGACGTCTTCCATTGGCTTGACTGTTGCTTTGTTTCTGGGTTGTAACCATAGCACCATGACTCATCACCTGTAATGACCTTTGACAGAAAATCTGGATCAATTTCAAGCTGTTGTTTCAAAACACGACATGTTTCAACTTGATGTTCCTTTTGATTGTCAGTCAGAACCCGAGGAACAAACTTGGCAGCAACCCTTTTCATTCCCAAATCTTCCGTTAAAATTCGCTGAACCAAGCTCCAAGATAACCCACTAATCTCTGACAGTTGATCAATTGTCTGTCGACGGTCTGTGAGCACAAGCTCTCTAATTTTTTCAATATTTTCGTCGATTCGGGCAGTTGATGGACGCCCAGAACGAAGTTTGTCATCAATCGACATGTCGCCATTTTTAAACCAAGCAAACCACTGGTACACTTGACTTTTTCCCATAGCGTCATCTTGATAAGCTGTTTAGGCCTCCCCTGGCCCCCAATCGGGCTGCGGGGAACATCCTGCACCCCATCACCACTTTGGTCTGGCCCAGCTCCACCATCCCCAATGTCTAGTGGAACTTATTCCACCTCTGAGGTGGAATAAGCCCTTCACCCACGAAGAGAGCTCCCCACACAAGTCGGCTATATGATTGGGGAGCTCTCTGGTGCCAGTGCGATCCGGATGTTTAGCAGGTCTGGATGTCCGGAATCTAATCCTATATCAACCAGCTCAGCTTTGTCGACTTTCCTTAACAAAACCATGTTGGTTTTCTCTGAACTGTGACTCTCTACATGTTCAGTTATTTAATTCTTTATAATGGTTTCTACCATTTTGCCCAGTACTGAATTTAGACTCACAGGTCTGTAGTTTCCCAGATCACCCCTGGAATGACTGTTTCCTGGAGCAGCTGGTTCATAAACCAACATGAAGGGAAGCTATTTTGTACCTAGTCCTCAGTGGAACACAGGATCTAGTGCAAGAGAGAAGGGTTTTGGGGCCATTTGGCAATAGTGGTCATATACATGATTGCATTTTTTTTATTTATTTAGCTGTGCTTATATAACACTTTTCAACGGGTCAAAGCAGTTTACAGATATATGCTAACAGGCACTTTTTATTCCCTCATCCCTGAAGAGCTCACAATCTAAGCATTTGTGAGGCAATGGAGGGTTAAGTGGCTTGCCCAAGGCCACAAGGAGTGGCCAAGGTAATAGAGACCCTAATCCCTCCAGCCTGAGGTCACTTGTCTCTATGTAGGAATTTAATCCCTGGCCCTCTAGCCTGAGGTAACCTGTCCCAACCACTGACCCACTCCTCCCATTTGATTTAAATGGAGGGAGGACAAGGAAATCCACAGTACTGTTTTTTTTTTAATTTTCAAAAGGCAGATTATAATAAAATGAGGAAAATAGTTAAGAAAACACTAAAAGGAGCAGCTGCAAAGGTTAAAAGTTTACATCAAGCATGGGTGTTGTTTAAAAATACTATCTTGGAAGCTCAGACCACATGTATTCCATGCTTTAAGAAAAGTGGAAGGAAGGCCAAAACAACTGCCAGCATTGTTTAAAGATGAGATCAGAGAAGTTTTTCTAGCCAAAAAATCCTCTTTCAGGAAATGGAAAAAGGAGCCATATGACAAAAACATGAAACATAATCATTGGAAGTTAGATGCAGTGCACTGATAAGGCAGGCAATTAGAATTTGAAAAAAATCTTGCCATGGAAGCAAAAACACAGAATAAAATTTTTTTCAAGTACATTCATAACAAAAAAACTGTGAGAAACTCAGTTGAAGAAACTGAGCCCGATTCAGCAAGGGGCACGTCCAGGCCGTCTGGATGGCCCCGAGCAGGATGGGCCCATTAGGACCCAATTCCACACCATAGGAGCAAGACGGCCCCGTGAGTGCAGGATCAGGACTGTGGAGACAGCCCTGCATACCCCTGCATCACAGCAGGATGTCCTCCCCATGGCTCAATCTGCCCGCTGCCTCGGACCCCCTGTTTCCCCAACGACCAACCCTGATGGGGGGCAGCCGGGACTCTGATCGGGTGGCGGGGACTCCCCATGCTCTTCGCCATTGCTGCTGGAGGGGCTGGCCAGCTGATCCGGGGGGGGGGGGGAGCCAGCAGTGCTTATTCCACCACCAAGGTGGCATAAGCCGGCCGTCCACCCGCTAATCCCCAAATGTACAGGGCTGTCACCAAAATTGGCCCTGTAGATCCATGGGTTGGCTCTGCCTACTCGCTACCCCTGTGTTGCCCCCATCCTCTGCAGCATGCACAGTGGCTCTCTACATGCAGCGGGGCTTGGAGGCAGAATTGACTAAGGTCCTTCCTGGATCGGGTCCTAAATGAATTCTTTACTTCAGTCTTTACTGAAGAAGATATAGGGAAGTTGTTCATGCCTGACATGGTATTTAAAGGTGATGTATCAGAAGAACTGAAAGAAATATTGATAAATCAGGAAGATATATTACAACTATTTGATAAACTAAACAGTAGCAATTTACCTGGACCGGATGGTATACATCTGAAGGTGTTGAAAGAACTGAAATATGAAACTGCAGACCTACTATTAGTAATCTGTGAACTATCATTAAATTTGTCTGTAGTACCTGAAGACTGGAGAATGACCAATGTAAAGCCAATTTTTAAAAGGGTCCCAGGGTGATCCAGGAAACGACAGACTAGTGAGCCTAATGTAATTACCAAAATGGTAGAAACTGTTATAAATAATATAATTACTGAACATGTAAATAGCCATGGTTTAATGGGAGAAAGCTGGCATGGACAGCGAAGGAAAATCTTGTCTTACTAATCTGTTATATTTTTTTGAAGGTGTGAATAGATAAAGTTGAGCGGTTGATATACAGTAGTGTATCTGGATTTTCAGAAAGCCTTTGACAAGGTCCCTCATGAGAAACTCTTGGCAAAATTAAAAAGTCATGGAATAGGAGACAGTGTGCTAATGGATCAGGAACTAGTTAAAAGATAGAAAGCAGAGAATAGAGCTAAATGGCCAGTGTTACAAGGGTGTGTTTATGAATAACTCAAGGTTAAATCTTGCAAGACAGATTTATTTTTGTTTGTAGGAAGCTTGTCCTGATTAAGCATGAGCAGTATGTCTGTACCCAACTTGATCTGAAACATGAATATTCAGCTTGACCTGTAATACGTAGATAAAGCAAGAAGCATGATGTAGAGTGATAAGATGAAATTGTACAATGTGGCAGTATTTTCCTAATAAAATAAAGTATTGTAGTCAAGCTAAGGGGTTGGGGGGTTACAGGAAACCGCTCGAGTTTGCAGGCCTGTGAAATTCCTTGCTTGAAGCTTTAAGCAGACTTTGTTATGGTATAATTTTGTATGTGTTTTTCATTTCATTTCTTCTCACTTGTCTCTAAAGATCAGAGATAGGCAGTAGGAACAGATTACACCCATCAGTTGTTGCCATGACTCGGATCCTTTTCTCTGAACTGGAGGCAAGTCAGAAGAACCATGATTATTAGCATTTAAGAGAGGCAGTCCATCTTATTGTATGTGTGTTAAACATAGTGATGTTTGTATAATCTTTGTAGCACAGTTGCATTCAGTGACTAGTGGTCATGAAGCATTACAATTTCCCTTAGGAGGAACTTTTTCAGAGGAGCTTCAATATTTGAAATATGAAATGACAGTCAATGATTTAGGGGCACTGCACACTAGTCCTAAGTGGATTTTCCTTACATGATGGAAGACAATTACATGTGAAAAGGCTGAAGAAAAACATAAGTTTTTTGTATTAGAATAGAAAATGGATAATGATTAATTTGTTTGCTTCCCTTAAGTCGTGTTTTAAAAAGATAACCTTTTCTGGTTGTAAGAGATTTAAACAGTCTGGCTTTAACTTGGTAGTTAGTTGTCATTATTTTTCAAATGCTGATTTTCTTCTTTAGTAAATCAGGGCCATATTTCTCCAGACTTGCAAGTTGATATTTGAAATGTCTGTTTTCTTATCATTGTTAGTTGGTAATATGTAAAGACTACACTAATTTATCTTGTTTTGTTTGTTTCACTCTTGGGTCTTAAGGTAATTTCAGTTGTTTTTCTGTATTTGAGTCATACATTTTGGTTTCTAGATAAAAGGTAACTTTGTTTTGAAAGCTTTCATGATTTCAGTCTGAGTGAAAAAAGCAGATATATGTTTTGTGTATATGTTGTAGCACTGTGAGAGAGCAGTCACCCAGGAAATTGGTAAGCCTTTAACTTAAAAGCAAGCCAGCTTTTAATAGTGTCATGGGGTAGATCAGTCAGAGCCTATGGAGATAGGTAAAGCTGAGCAAAACAGATCGGACACTGACAGCTCAGTGCAGCACATGGCTCAGAGTTGCTATAGGCAACATACACAAACAGCATCACAAGGTATGAGAGCATGCCCAAATAGCAAGCTAGCTCACAGCTCATTAGATAATGAGGGGCAGCTAGGAGGGGGTGGAGCCCAAGCAAACACCAAGTCACACGCAGATAAAATTCACTTACCGGAGGTTAGTCAGGAGAGACCACGGGAGAGATCACAGGAGAGACCACGAGGGAAATACAGCACCGTTGGTAACTGGGAGAGAAC
This sequence comes from Ichthyophis bannanicus, assembly GCA_033557465.1. Classification (NCBI taxonomy): domain Eukaryota; kingdom Metazoa; phylum Chordata; class Amphibia; order Gymnophiona; family Ichthyophiidae; genus Ichthyophis; species Ichthyophis bannanicus. The sequence goes on from CM066031.1 coordinate 1,317,615,937, forward strand.
AGCTGGTAACTGGAGGACGCGAGGAACTTGGAAACCCAGTAGAACCAGAGCAGCTGAAGAAACCCCGAGGAACTGCTTCAGAGAGCAGGGCACAGCTAAGCAAAAGCCCAGTGAACTTTGCCAGGAAGAGGGCAAAGGAGATATTCCTGGACCCACGCTTAGGAAAGCCAACCTACCAAGTAACAGGTACAAGGAGGGAGAGAGCTTCTACCCTGAAGGGAGTTTCAGGCCCAAGGGAAAACAGAGAAAGAAAAGCAGTAAAACGCTTTCATCTTGGCAAGGCTCTGCTGTACCGAGAAACTCCGAGCAGAGAGTGTGTAAAGGTAGGCTTATTGCTTCTAATAGAAGAGACATAGAAAGTGAAGAATTTCCCTGCACTTACCAAGAGTTATGTGGCTCTCAAAATAGAAACTCCAGAGAATGCGGTAATTTCGCATTCTACTCTAGCTGTGAGGAGGAGGGGAACACTCTCAGCCATACAGAGAGACTGTTTAAGAATAACGTGAGTTGCAATCCAAAAGGACTTTATTCAGAAGAGGAGTGTGAAGAAATGCAATGTGATTTATATGATGAGCCTGCTTCTGAGAATTGTATGGATTGTACATTTACTTTGTCTGATGAAATCACTTCTTTATGCTGAAGAGGTTTCTGGAAGTTTTGCTAAGGAAAGGAAGTGAGGAAACTTACCTTGAGTGAAAAGGACTGTTTAAACTACCTTTTTCTGTTCCACTGTTAAGCTGACAATAAGCAGTATTTTTGTTCCGGTTGTTCCTTTTATTTTGTACCACCTGTATGGTCATTTTGTTCTTATATCCATTGCTTTGAAAATCCGCCCGGGAAGGGGAAATAAAAAGTCCTGTCTTAAGCCTTGCTACTCGACTACAACTTAATTCTTTTGTTAGCTTGGGGGACTACAACTCCCAGAGGGCATTGCAACGCCTTTTGTACCACTCCCCTTGCTACTTAAGAGAGTGCCCCGATGAAATACCCACACTTTTAGCCTCTGGGGACCTTCACGGGTGACAGGCTGGCGTAGTTTTACGGATTTTTGCCATGAGAATTAAAGGACAATATTAAAAGGAACGCTACAGTCTACTGGAGGAAACTGCTGCTGTACTGGGAGAACCGTAGGAAGCAAGTTCGCTGGCAGATCGGCCAGGTGGAGCTGAGCACACGGACCTTTCTTACAGGCCTGAGTCTACACGAAGGCTAAGGTAAAGCTTACCTAGGGCATAAGTGTGGAAGGACATGGGTGAGAAAGGGGGCGCTACTGTGCACGCAGAGAGATAGACGGTGTAAAAGAACCATAAGTGCCGCACTTTGTGGGCCTTTTTCTTTTCTTTTCTCCACAGGGCGCAGACACCAGGGATGGAGGCGAGAGATGTGATGCACTGGATGCAGCTCCAATGGGACAAGCAGGTCGAGCTGGTCCGCCACATCCAGGAGCAGAGTGCCATCGCCATGAGGGAGCAGCAGAAGCCACTCCTGGAGACCATGGAAGCACTCCTAAAGAAGCCGATGGAGCTAGGAGCTGCTAACCCCTCTGTGATTCCGGGGGTAGGACTGAATGCTTGTAACGCATTTACTTTGGGACAATTGAATCCCTATGACAATTTGGACGACTTCATAGACGCCTTTGAGCGTATAGCAGAAGCTTTAAAATGGCCAATAGAGCAGTGGGCAACCCGCTTTGCGATGTCACTCATGGGTGAAGCTCTATCCGCCTATAAAGCTATGCCTGCCGTCCTTGCCTCTGACTATAGTGAAATAAAGAGGGTGGTTAAGGACCGATTAGGTTTGACCCCATTACATTACAGAAGAATGTTTAGGGAAGCCAAAATAAAGCCTCGGGAGACTCCCAAAGCTTTGTCGCAAAGGCTAAAAAGTCTAGCCTGGAAATGGCTGACTCCCGAGAGGAGAATCCTAGAGTAAGTAGTAGACACAGTCATATTGGAGCAGTTTATGCAGGCTGTGCCTACGGAGATAAAAACTTTCCTTACCCTGCAAAACTGCCAAACCACTGACGAGGCAGCCAATCTGGCGGAAAGATATTTTGAGGCAGAAATGGCTGACACCTCAGGGGTTGGTGTGTTAAAGGCAGTTGGTATGTCCGAGTTTAGTAAAAGGGGAAAGTATCCCAAGAGTAAAATGTATAATACTGTTGATAAGAGTGTTAATGACAATGTTTTGTTTGCATGTAAAGGGAAATGTTATGCATGTGGAAAAACTGGACATTTCCGGAGGAACTGCACAGAACGGACAGTCCTCGTGTCTGGAGCTGAGAAGCCCGTTCAAGAAGGATTCCTTCTACAAGTTCAGGTAGAGGGTGTAGAAGCACTGGCACTACTTGACTCGGGGGCTGACCAGAGCATGATTTCATGCAAGCTCTGGGAAGCCATTGAGGAGCGCCGTCAGTAAGCCCCGAGTCAAGCAGAGGGCCAGGTGCGGATAAGGTGTGTGCACGGCGCATTTTCACACTATCCCTTGCATAGACTGTCTGTGCGCGGGTTAGGCACGGAAAAAGAAGTTCAGGTAGCCGTAGTCCCGAAATTGCCCAGAGACATCATCCTAGGTAGGGACTGGCCTCCCTTTTGTAAGGGGCTGGTGAAAGATTTGAGCGCCAGAACAGGCCTAGTTTCCACCCGGTCGCAAGCCGGAACCTCAGGGGTGGGAAGAATGTCATCTGAGAGCATGGAGAACCCTGAAGGGGGGGGGGGGGGGAAGAAACCCAAGGGGAAGAATTAGACGAGGGAGAGATGGGAACACTTCCTGTACACGAAGATTTAATCCATGCCCCAGCTAAGGAGGGTAAAAAGGAGAAGGCCAAAAAACGTCAGGAGAGGCGTTATAGGACCTGAGGGAGGGCCAAATAAGAGGACGGAGCAGGATTGCCCTGGGTGCCTGCAGAACTGGTTCAAAAGTTCCCATCGTTCCCAGCAGAACAGCAGGCTGACCCGGCTCTTAAGAGAGCTTTTGAATGGGCCCAGGAAACCCAACCTACACTTCCCAGGTTTTTCTTGGAAAAAGAAATCCTGTATAGGGAGAGCATTGACCCACATACCGATGCCGTACGAAAACAGTTGGTAGTGCCAACGGCCTTTAAAGCTATAGCTTTATGTTTGGCACATGACCACCCAGTGGGAAGCCACAAGGGAATCCAAGGCACCCTGGACCAAATATTGGCCCGGTTTTATTGGCCAGGGGTCTTCAAAGAGACAAAAAAGTATTGCGAATCCTGTCCCACCTGTCAGAGGGTTACAGCCCAAAAACCTAAGGCAGTACCTATGGTGCCCATACCCACTATATCAGTGCCCATAAACCATATAGGAATGGACATCGTAGGGCCTCTGATCAGAACACCGAGGGGTTTCCAGTACATTCTGGTAATAGTAGACCATGCTACACGATTCCCTTGGGCTATCCCATTAAGGAACACCTCTGCGAGGATAATAGCCCTGGAGCTTGTGAAATTATTTTGCGAGGTAGGTTTCCCTAGAGAGGTACTTACGGATCAAGGGAGTAATTTTCTATCCAAGCACTTGGCTATGGTGTGGGAGGCGTTCGGCATAAGGCATATACGGACTGCAGCATATCATCCGCAGTCCAATGGACTCATGGAAAGGATGAATCAGTCCATAAAACAAATGCTGAGAAGGGGTTTAAAAAAGGGAGAGATGTCTGAATGGGACACTCTACTCCCATTCATATTGTATGCGTGTAGGGAACGCATACAAGCGTCCTTGGGGGCATCCCCCTATGAACTTCTGTTTGGACGAACCCCTAGGGGAATTTTAGATATTTTACATGAACAGTGGGTTGAGCCAAACACACAAGAGGTTGGCGTACCTCAGTTTTTAAAAGACTTGAGGGAACGTTTAGAGAGGACGTCAAAGACCTCAGTAGAGAATTTACAGGCCAGTCAACAGAAGCAAAAGCGCTATTACGACAGGGGCACAAGACCTAGGCAATTGGTTGTAGGGGACAGGGTACTTATCCAAGTAGCAGACCCGGGACCTAAGTTTGAATCCCATTGGAAAGGGCCTTGCACAGTGGTGAAGAAAGTGGGGCCGGTCTCATTTCAGGTAGAGAACGAAAACGGGCGCCAACAGGTTTATCACCTAAATGTCCTAAAACCATGGAAGGATAGGTCAGCCACTGCCAGTCTGGTCAGTATAGAGCAGCACTACCATACCCATGATGAGATTACATGCTGTCTGAAAGGTTCAGCAGCCCGTAATATTTTAAAGGGGGGGGATCTGTCATGGGGTAGATCAGTCAGAGCCTATGGAGATAGGTAAAGCTGAGCAAAACAGATCAGACACTGACAGCTCAGTGCAGCACATTGCCCAAAGTTGCTATAGGCAACATACACAAACGGCATCACAAGGTGTGAGAGAACGCCCAAATAGCAAGCTAGCTCACAGCTCATTAGATAATGAGGGGCAGCTGGGAGGGGGCGGAGCCCAAGCAAACACCAAGTCACACGCAGATAAAATTCACTTACCGGACGTTAGTCAGGAGAGACCATGGGAGAGATCACAGGAGAGACCATGAGGGAAATACAGCACCATTGGTAACTGGGAGAGAACAGCTGGTAACTGGAGGATGGGAGGAACTTGGAAACCCGGTAGAACCAGACCAGCTGAAGAAGCCCTGAGGAACTGCTTCAGAGAGCAGGGCACAGCTAAGCAAAAGCCCAGTGAACTTTGCCAGGAAGAGGGAAAAGGAGATATTCCTGGACCCACGCTTGGGAAAGCCAACCTACCAAGTAACAGGTACAAGGAGGGAGAGAGCTTCTACCCTGAAGGGAGTTTCAGGCCTAAGAGAAAACAGAGAAAGAAAAGCAGTAAAACGCTTTCGTCTTGGCAAGGCTCTGCTGTACCGAGAAACTCCGAGCAGAGAGTGTGTAAAGGTAGGCTTATTGCTTCTAATAGAAGAGACATAGAAAGTGAAGAATTTCCCTGCACTTACCAAGAGTTATGTGGCTCTCAAAATAGAAACTCCAGAGAATGCGGTAATTTCGCATTCTACTCTAGCTGTGAGGAGGAGGGGAACACTCTCAGCCATACAGAGAGACTGTTTAAGAATAACGTGAGTTGCAATCCAAAAGGACTTTATTCAGAAGAGGAGTGTGAAGAAATGCAATGTGATTTATATGAGGAGCCTGCTTCTGAGAATTGTATGGATTGTACATTTACTTTGTCTGATGAAATCACTTCTTTATGCTGAAGAGGTTTCTGGAAGTTTTGCTAAGGAAAAGAAGTGAGGAAACTTACCTTGAGTGAAAAGGACTGTTTAAACTACTTTTTTCTGTTCCACTGTTAAGCTGACAATAAGCAGTATTTTTGTTCCAGTTGTTCCTTTTATTTTGTACCAGCCATATGGTCATTTTGTTCTTATATTCATTGCTTTGAAAATTCGCCCTGGAAGGGGAAATAAAAAGTCCTGTCTTAAGCCTTGCTAATCGACTATAACTTAATTCTTTCATTAGCTTGGGGGACTACAACTCCCAGAGGGCATTGCAACGCCTTTTGTACCACTCCCCTTGCTACTTAAGAGAAAGCCCCGATGAAATACCCACACTTTTAGCCTCTGGGGACCTTCACGGGTGACAATAGGTCTTCATTCCCTCCCTCCCCACTCCCACCCACCCCATAATAACCGTAGCTTTGTAGGCTCTTAAACCATTCTCAAGTGCTGCTGTTTATCCTCAGCAATCATACATTAAGGACCTGAGATTAATTCATCTTGAGGTGAGCGAAGTCTATTAAATGCATTAGATACAGTTTTATTAGTATAAATAGCCCCAGAAAATTTAGGTAGGTAAACAACTTAAATATATAAACACAGCCTTAAAACTAAGATACAGACAGCAGTCCAGCAGCGAGATAGGGGCTTTCCAGTCTTTTCCATTGAGTATCACATGCAGGATTTTCTTCCATGGTGAGGGGTCTTACGTGTGCACTAGGTGCAAGGAGCTCTTTGCTCTCAGGAAACGAGTCTGATCTCTGGAAGCTAGAGTAGCAGACTTGGAGAACATAAGGAAGACAGAGAGGTACATAGACAAGAACTACAGGGATGTAGTACTGAATTATGCAACTACTGTGTTGCATAATTCCTAGAAAAGTTGTTTTCATTTACTTCAACCACAGTGCCATATTTCTGGCAATCTGCATGCTTGCAGACAGAACATGTGATCATAGCATGCCAGCCCTACAGTCACGGCAGACTATTGGGTATTTGGGCAATATATTGATGTATGTTTCCTAAGCTGCCAAGAGGGATTTGAACCCAGGCTTTTTCTTTATTGGCCTAGTGCTTTAACCATTAAGTTACAGCAAAACACCCTTCTCTGCAGCAGTGTCTATAATTTAACAAACAGCAGGTCCCTGGCTGGAGTGGCCACAAACTGGGACAAGATACATCATAGCTGGCATATTCAGAGGCAGCCAGGAACCACACCTCGGACCTGCACACTGCAGAATACATGTAGTACAAACTGCACAGCACTCAGTATTACTGCACTGCACTCAGTATTACATCTGCATAACAGACACAGAGCTGCTGACTACATCTTGTGTGCAAGATCCAAACCACATCTGAGAACAAGATGCCCATCCCTCCAATGTACCTCCAAAGCCCAAAGAACGTCACACACAGAGGAGTGCTAGACTACAGTGTGACACTAAGCACTGAGGCAGCACATGTACTGGCCATGCACTCCCTTATGAGATGCAGTACACAGCAAGATAAGTACTTTAGCATATACACCAAAGGTATACCACATTACTGATCTCTGTGGTTTCTTGCTGATCATCCTGCCCTCTTTGTGGGGCCATGCACACTTGCTCCACCATCATAGACTATATGCAGTAGTGGCCAATGCTCCAGTGATCTCACTCATCACTATGGGAGCAATTAAGGCTCTGTGTACTATTCTAGGTGTGCCCCTTAATTTCCCATGAGGCACTTCAGTATCTGAGCAGCTATATGCCACTTTTTTTCAGTAACACAGCAGATCACTGGGCATTCAGCTTGTGGAGGTTGTGATTTTTGTTCCTCTATGATAGCTGGTTTGGACTGGATTGATCCAATATCACAAACATCTTATAGAATTTACTCTATTTTATGCCTCTTGTCTGTATATAGTTAACCCTGTTTTTCCGCCAAGTTTGTGTTCCCTGTTCATTGTAAAAAAAACAATGCTGACTGTGTCATTGTATTTACATTTTGTTCATTTGTAAACCGCACTGATTAAAAGAGCGTGGTATATAAGAAATAAAAATAAATAAATAAATAAATAAAATCATAATACAACATGTTTGTCTTCTTTTGAGGTATACGTGTTAATTTGCCCTTGTTCTTTAAAATATATAGGACGGACCACTAGATCGATGAAACTGCATTTGCAGGAACATAGGTCTCGTCTCAACACACAAGCATTATCAGCTCCAATGGTGGCACACAGTGTTACCAAAGGACATTCTTTTCAGGAATTTACCTTGCGCATTATTGATCAAGTACCCTATTCTTTTTGTGGTGACGACTTTTTGTGGTTGCAATACCTGGAACAGTGGTCAATATTTAAATTACAGACAGTCACACCCCAGGGACTCAATCTTGAGTTGGATTGGTGGAGTTTGATATGAGTAGTTCTCAGCAGCTTCTGACTGGAGGACTTTGGAATGGAGACGTCATCAAGTGTTTCCCTATTTAAGTGAGTGGGTTTTAGGGCAGGACATTCAGCCTTGTTTTTTGCCTGATGAAAGGCCAGGAGATTGATATGGTCTGAAACATGGCGCTATGTAGCGGTATGATACTTTTGAATGGGCTTGCTCCAACTCATATACATACTGTGCAAACTGCTCTGTTGTAGACAATACCCAGAATCCTCTGCTCTTCATTTGTGTAACTTTTATGTTGAAAGTGGGGACAGCTTCTGCAATGCAAGGTGCATTGGTAAGTGCCCCAGAGACAGACTGCGAGTGCATATGGGCCCATAGTGGCTATATCTGTCACATCCCCAATTATTGTTTGCCCCTACACAGCTTTGGACATTGGGCATTGAACACAGTGCCATGCTTAGACTTCCATATAATATCATGTCCTTAGTCTTGGACACTGCAAAAATGGCCAGTTCAGCACAGGCACTCTCCCTCACTTCAGACTCAGTTGGCCCCCCTCCTGAAGTACACATGGAAGCATGGCCAGTTGGACATGGGGGTTAGATGATGGTGCAGTTGCTGGTTACACATATGCCACCATTCCATGCCTTTTGCTACAATAAGAACATCTTTGCAGCTGTCAACTTGGTGCCCACAGAGGGCAGGTAAGGCTGTTATGCATGGCTGCTGATGTGAAACATGTAGACACTGAGTGGGCCCTCATAAGTTCTGTGCATTGGGCAGCAATGCTGTCCTCAAAAGGCACGTGGAAAAAGAGGTATGGCACTGTTCCCCCCACCTCCACACCTACCACAACATTCACCTCCAGGCACTGCCTTCCCATATTGTTGCAGCAATGAACAGACACTCATGAAATTCTGTGACACAAATTGTCTGTTGGTATTGGGCATGAACCATTCAGAGGTCAATGTCGCAGTGGCACAATGAAGCAAACCTGCATTTTGTCTCTGGAAACATAAGGTATGTTTTGGTTCTGGAATAATAGGCGATGTACATTCTTGATTATTCCTTATTGATATATATTTTTTCTTTGACATGTTTTTCTGGTCTTTTACTTGTTGGTCTTGGGTTTCCCTTTATTATTATTATTATTTTACTGTTTGAAGATATTTCTTTGATGCTCATTATTATGTTCATGATTTTTAGCCCAATTATTTTAGGATTGATTCAGGTCCTTGAAATTGTTTTCTTCTGTGCGCTTCATCATTTTAATGATGTCTAAAAACATGAGTATATTTTTATGAAATGATGTATCCTGGGATTATTTGCTTTTCCCCTGTACATTTAATTAGTTTTTTGTCCTTCTTCTTGCTTTTATCTTTTTAGTTGTTTAATTTTTTACTTCTGTCTATTTAATATATGGTTTATTATATTTTGTTGAACTAATGTACTTGTATTTTTAATGTTTTAATATTTTTAATGTTGGTTTTGTTTGTAAGCACTTTATGCGTTTGGCCATATTTATTTATTGTTGTTCGCAGTCCACCGTCCCCTGATGAAGGCATTGCCGAAACGCGTTGGGGTATTTTATTATTAATAAAGAGCATGTGACCACCATACCTCTTGCTCTTTGTGTCTCTGAGGTCTCTGCAAGTAGTTGCTCTTTTCTTCTTTTTGGTTTGTATGTGCATACTGTACATGGAGAAAAGAGCCCCTGGATTGCACTCGATGACTGCAGCATAGGACAAGAGCAACGTGCATGCTTTTAAACAGACGAACAGTCTCTGTGAAAACATGTACTTAACTTCCCAATTTCTGTGTAGTTCAGGAAAACCTTTGACTTGACAGTTTTCAGTCCTTCTCAAAAGCCTTTACTCTGATTGAAAACAACGTGTCTCATTCTGTTTAAAAGCACAGTTTAAAAGCACAGTGGAGAGAGGGTGTCAATAATTAGAAAAAACACCAGGAACCAGTCATTGATTCTATAGGCGCCGCTGGTGAATTTGAATTTTCACTTCCCAGCATATAGGCAGCCGACTGGTATCACCCTCCCATATATTCTGTAACAGTGTGTTTATCTGGAGTGATTTTCGTAGAATTGTTGTATTATATTGCTCCATAAGAAGGACCCTATTCTTTTGTAAAGTGACAAAATATGTTAGCCAGGTATGGGAGAAGAACATCTGGTTTGGTCTGTTTATAGCACTGTATTGATATGCTGCTGATTCAATTGAATTCATGTCTTACATATGGGATCTGTTCTGCCAGATGGGAAGGCCATGATATATGCACACAGACATTCCAGAGACCAACACACCTATTTCTGGGAGTGTGCAGGTTTCTCAATCTGGGAATAATCTCAAATTTGGCAGAACACAGGAGGGAGACTAGCATCACATGTGGCTCAGCTGGATGTGGTTCCCTGCTGACTTAATCAAGGAAGAGTCACTGGTTCATGCACATATTACTGTCATCATTTTATAACTGAGAACAGGGTGATTATTTGTTCCCTGACATGTGCTGTTATATTGCATAGCATGCCTGCCTAAGTGGCATATTTTTACACCAAAATGAACATATCCATCCAATATGTGCATGTCAGGGGCATCCTGATGTAACCCTTCCCCCTAAAGGTACTGTCATACTGCTAATTACTGCAAGATATGAGATTCATGGGTGGGCACAGGCAACCTGTCCACCACTTTGGGACTGATGATGTTGTCAGCACCCAACACATGCATATTCAGAGTAGGAAGGCAATAGCAGGTGGCAGACACCACTTCCCAGTCTCTCTGTGTTATAGGGGCCACATGTGTGATGTGTATGGGCACCATTTCCTGGGCTTGGCCACACATTCTGTCACAATGCAGGTTAAGATTCACACAATGTTGTCTCTCCTTAGGAAATACATGGTCAGTCCTAACTCGCTGTCTCATGCCACAGTACCCAGAGATGGGCCATCCATGGGCAACCTAGGCAAGTAGCTGGGTCCACCAATCTGGGTGGATGTCATGCCAGCTGATCCCTCACTCCCTACAATCATGGCACAGGCAACAATTCAGTGCTGCAGGTGGCCTTGAGACAGTGGCACACATTTATTTATTTATTTAATTATTTATTTAACAGTTTTTTCTATACCACCTTTGCTCCAAGGCGGTTTACATTGAACAAAAGCACACAATCTCAAAAGATTTGTTTTACAAAGAACAAGGGTTAAAAAACTTGGAATTAAAAATGGGGGTTTTGATTGAGTCAACGGTGGGTTGGTGGTTCTGGTATATACATTTAGGTTATGTCAGGCCCAAAGTGTTCTATGAAGAGGTGAGTTTTTAATAGTTTCTTCATATCTTGAGTAGATTGAACAGATCTGCTGGCTTTGGATAGGAAGTTCCAAATCGTAGGGGCATATAGTGAGAAGGTTATGTTGCTTGTCTGTTGCGTACATTTGGTCTTGAAAGGAAGGATGGCCAAAAGATTCTGATATGCTGATCTTATGGGTCTTGTCATGGATACTCTTGAGATTTGATCCTTGAGACAGGGAGCAGAGAGATTATGAAGGATTTTATAGGTGGTGGTTATGGTTTTGTGTTTAATCCGTTGGGCAATTGGGAGCCAGTGCTGACTTCTAAGAGTTGGAGCTATATGTTGGTGACTTGATATACCTGTTAGGATTCTAGTGGCAGTGTTTTGCAGTAGTTGGAGTAGTTGGAGTAGATATAATGTCTGTTTTGACAGCCCTTCATAGAGAATGTTGCCTTAGTTGAGGTGGAGTGTAATGATGGCTTGAAAAACTGAAGTCATCTTGTAGAAGAGGGTGTAGAGGTTTGAGGAGTCTAAGTTTCCAGTATGCTGCATTTGCTGCATTCTTGATGTGCAAAAAGGTCAGCTAGTCACATCATGCTGCTCCTGCCCCCCCCCCCCCACCTCCAGCAGAAGCTGTGAGCACACAAAATGATGCCTTGAACTTCGCCAGTACAAAGATGGAGGGGATTCACCATGGCCTCTGCTTTACCTGCCAGTGACATACTTGGCAAGCCCATAACAGTAGACACAGCAGCATTGCACCTGACATACAGAGCCCAGACTAGGCTTTCTTCAGCAGCAAGCATAAGCAACTGTGACCACCACCCCCTGCACACAATGCTAACATAGCTGTGTGGTAGCAGTGGCAGTGGGCCAACTCATTTCAGATAGCGGAAGCATGTACTGTATGTGGGACACAGCTGTCACAGCAGAGTCACAACAGACATCACAGATGTATACCTTAGGCGAGCACCTGGTCATCCTAGTAGACGAGTGTGACCCATTGCATCACTCCCGTGCAACCTCCTGTGGCAATCTGGCTCCAACAATATAGTCCACTTCATTTCTATGACACCATGCTGTTACTGCCAATGAAGCACTACTATCACTAATTCTAGGGCGACAATGGGAGTATCACATTGCATACAGCTAAATAGGCTCCCTGTGTGCTGCTTGCATGATGTAAATGGCTCTTTCTCTTCAGAGGTAGCCCTTAATGTGAGCTCTGAGTTGGTGTGGGTTCCTGCCGGCTGCGCCTCTAACGCATGGTAACAACAACCAGTGGTAACAAAGCAATCCCCACCCAATCTCCATCCAATTAACACCCACTCTCCACCCATTTCCACCTTAATGCTAGGGGACCAGCTAATGCACCTTATTCCGGTATTATTGATGCTTTCCACAGCGTTAGCAACTCACAGGCACCGATAACACCTGTTAATGGCACCTTTGTTACTTTAATGCTCCTTAGTAAACATACCCCTAAGTATCTCATAAGATCTATCAATTTATGATTCTACCTAAATTTGGAAGAAGCAAGACTTGGTGCTGCTGGATTTTGCAGAATCTAAAAACTTTTGTCTGAAATACCATATGAACCATTCTGACATCAAGCGTAATTCAGCTTAAAAATAGCATGTTTTGTTCAGACATCGATGCTTAACACCAAAGCTCTTTCCTCCACAAACTATGAAGCATCTTCAGGTCTGAAAGAGCCTTCTGGTGAATGTTAAAGTACAATTAAACTAAATGAATTTCAAATTCTCTAGGCAATGTTTCTGTTTTGTTATTATAGGTTATAAAGCAATATCACATACGAGGAATACACTGAACAGATTATGATACCAGCTCTAGGCATTGATGGCTTAAAAAATACACGTCTGTGGAAGCTTTTGATATTTCAGATTCATTTAAGAGGAGCAATGGAACAAATAACCACCATGCCATATGTTTAATGCTGAAACAACTGGGTTCTGTTTCAGCTGAGGCTAGCAATTCTTTCAGGGCATCATGGGAAATGACATCTCTTGCAGTGCAGTAGATGAAATCAGGTGTTGAGCACAGAGGGAGCACAATTTACTATAAACAGTTTTAACAGTCTCAGCAAAAAGTTTGTTTCATGAAGAAGGAAAAAAAAATCCCTTGCAAACGAGGGTGCTAATAACTTTACAAGATAAATGCTTTCCTTTCTCCAGACATTAGGCCATATTTGTGCAGGCTTTGCAAAATTCTTAAACTGAATTATAGAACAATTTGCTGTGGCTTTTATGAAAGAACTATAAAGCAACACTCAAAGGGATACGGATCTACAGAGGAGGTGTAAACCTGGTCAGTTTTAATTGGCAAGCAGTAGCTAATGAAAAAAGCTCAAACCTTTCGATCTGAATTCCTTAGCCTCACTTGCTCTGCATGGCAGCAAAGATGAGCTTTAAGAACTCACAGTTTCTGAAAGAGGGTAAAATTCTCTCACTGGCGAAGTATCAAAGTAAGCAACAGAACTAATAGTTTTTTAGTTCCCCTCCTTATGTCGTGTTGCAGTTTTATTATTTGTAGAGTTATAGCAACAGATGTCGAGGAATCAGAGCATTGTAAAACAATACTGCCTTCCTGCTACTCTCTCTGAGGCAGGCCAATGTAAATCTTTATATACCTGTGAATCTAGAACTTCGAGGAGATCTTTTTATGAAGGATTTGTGATGCATAAGGCTGTTTACATGAAGAAGAGGTCTTTTATAAAGCTGCATTGCTGTTTAAGCATGCATATTTGTGCATGCCTACAAGATCAATGCACTTATATGCATGATGCCTATAGGCATTCGGGGGTGTGGTTTAGGCAGACCAGAAGCAGAGTTATGATATTTGTGCATATAAAAGATGACACATTACATAGACACCCACTTCAGAGCAGCTGTAAATCTGTGTGTCAGCATTTGCGTTCTATGAGGGCTGGTTCTGGGAGTCTATTTTACAGTATAGAAACACTTAGAAGCCTATGCTGCCTTTCTAAACTAAGCTTTAAAAAGGTGCATTTTTGTTACCTGGACATAGGCATTTTCTCATAAAATTACCTCCAAAAAATAATGTCAGGAATTTTGTAAACTTTTACTTCTTTGCATGCATGTATAGCTTCCCACTATACTTTGCTTTGTGCTCTAAATTATATAACAGTGGGAGAAGAATTAGTTCACTTTTGCTTTCAGTTAGAGTATGGTAAGATACACATAAGTTGTGGACAAGAATCAGGATCCAAAAGCGGCTTCAAATAGCTGTTTTTTTAGCCTGGATTTGAATAGGGCTAGAGAAGGGGCCTGATGCACAGACTAAGGTAGTTTGTTCCAGGCATATGGAACAGCAAGATGGAATGAAGGAAGTCTGGAGTTAGCAGTGGCAAAGAAGATCACAGATAAAACTCTTCTCTGGCAGATCCCTTTTATCTGTGCCCTGTCCAAATCTCTTTTAAATCCAACTACACTAACAGCTTTTACTGCATCCTCTGGTAAAGAATTCCAAAGTTTGATTACACATTGAGTAAAACAATATTTTCTCTGATTAATCTTAAATGTGCTACACTGTAGCTTTATTGCATGTCTCCTAGTCCTTCTATTTTTTGAAGGAGTAAACAACCAATCTACTTTCACCCATTCCAATCCATTCATTATTTCACAGACTTCTATCAAATCTCCCCTCAGCCATCTTTTTTCCAAGTTGAAGAGCCCTAACCTTTTAAGCCTCTCCTCATAGGGGTATCCTTCCATCCCCTTTATCTTTTTGGTGTCTCTTTGTACCTTTTCTAATTCCGCTATATCTTTTTTAAGATATGGCAACCAGAATTGCACATAATATTGTACCATGGAACAATATCTTTGGTTTTATTCTCCATTCTTTTACTTATAATTACTAGCATTCTTTTTGCTTTCTTGGCTGCCTCTGCACACTGAGCAGAGGGTTTCAAGGTATTAGCCACAAGGACACCCAAATCCTTTTCCTGGGTGCTGATTCCTAAGGTAGAATCTTGTATCTTGTAACCATAGTTTGAGTTGTTCTTCCCTAAGGGGGTCATTCCTATCTGTGAATAGAGGGGTGGATGTCCAGTTTCGCAGGGACCAAATGGCAAACACCAGGCTCCCCGCATGCACGTTGGTGTGCGGGGAGCTCTGAATGGGTGCGGGGGAGGGAGATCTGGAGGAGAAGTGAAGGCAGGGTGTAGGCAGAACCCTGTCCCAGGACACCCATGGCCAAGTGTGGTCACAGCCCTGTATGTCCAGGATTGCCTTCTTAAACTGGGGACTTATTCCACCTCGGAGGTGGAATAAGTTCCCCCCGACATTGGAGGACAGAGAGGTGGGACCAGCACTGATCAGGTGAGCAAAGCAGGGGAAGCCTTGCTGCCTGATCCCAGCCTTGACAGGAGTTGGGCAGTGGGGAAAGGGTATTGTACCATGCCTGCTGCCAATCAGGGCTCTTGCATAGCGTCCCGATGCGATGGCGACGGGACATCACGGCACCAAAGTTTCATGAAGGGGTCTTTGGTGGGTTGTACAGGGAACAGGCCAGACATGCAGTGGCACATAATTGGGGCATGTCCTGCATGTCTAGGCCCATTGCACTCGATTCTGATCCCGCGGGAACGCATAGCTCCCATGGGTTCATAATCGGGTGTCTATCCAGCTCATCCAGTTTTTGGACATCCGGATGGGCTCGATGTGTCCCAATGATAATCAGACCCTAAGTGCATAACTTTGCACTTGTCCACATTAAATTGTATCTTCCATTTGGACGTCCAGTCTTCCCTTTTCTCAGTGTCCTCTTGCAATTTTTTACAATCCTCTTGTGTTTTAACAACTTTGAATATTTTTGTGTCATCTGCAAATTTGATCACCTCACTCGTTATTCCCATTTCCATGTAATTTATGAATATGTTAAAAAGCAGTGGGTCTAGAACAGGGCCCTGTGGTACTCCAGTCTTCACCTTTCTCCACTGAGAAACTTGTCCATTTAGCTATACTCTCTGCTTTCTATCTTTTAACCAAGTCCTGATCCCAGTAATTCACTGACTCCTATTCAATGACTTTTTAATTTCCCCTAGAGTCTTTCACGAGGGCCCTTGTCTAAGGCTTTCTGAAAATCCAGATATACTATATCATCAGCCTCACCTTTATCAACCTGTTTATTCACACCTTCAGACAGGTCCCAAACATTTAACATGCAACATGTTAAGTGAATTAGGGACATGTTTACTAAAGTGCCCTAATAATTCATGTGTGTCTTAGCACACTATAATGGTTATCGTATGGTAAATGCAGCCAATGTGGTAAAAATCCAATGCTAACTGTTTGGCACATGATGAAAGTGGGTGGGTTATGGGCAGAGAGTGGGTGTGGAGCGCAGATTGTGGTTAGTGCGCTGGTACTTATCACCTGCTGTCAGTATTGAATTTAATGTAAGTGCACAACACCACGTTAAGTATATTTGAACTAACTGTGAATGACGTTAACACTCAGGAACTCTTCTGTGCAATAACGGTAAGGGACATGCTGTGCCTTACACCTGACAGTGCAAGAACATTGCACTTAACAGTGCATCAATGCTTACATCTAACATTACTAGTGTGAAATGTTACTGCACTAAACATGCTCCTTATTGCTCAGAAGGTTTATTTATAAAAATACCCAAACCGGCAATACATTTTCACAAAAATTTCACATCAAAAATTCCCATACATTTGATTTGACTTGATGCATTTACTTGATATACCACCAAAGAACAAAGGTTTCAAGTTCTATACACATGAGAAAACCTCAGTCAAAAAACAATAAAAAAACCTATGATCCAAACTTTAGCAGCATATTCAGACATCATGGTTATTCCATCAAAATGATTATTCCAGAATACTATTTGTGTACAGTCTTTTCACAGCTTTTACAGCATGCAACATTTCAGCCAGCAAAGAACACCACAGCAGATACAAACTGAGAATACTCCTAACATCATTATACACATGGTGAGTTATGCTCCCAGCTTTTAAATCTGAAAGCATAACTCACCGTAATCTGAAGTTCCAAAATGATCATATTTCATAATTTTTACATACTGCTGATCTTAAGATTATTAGTATTCAATGACTTAAACATGGGGGGGATGCATTTTCAGCAGTGGCAGCCAGCTCGAGTAAAGCTGCTGGCCGTTGCCATTTTAATTTAGACCCAAATATTCAATGCCAGGCTCATATCCAATCATTAGCATTGACTCGCCAGATTGGTCGCATGGAGGATTAGCGGCAATATTGAGCTGCTGGCCAAATAGCTAAACTAGATAAGGTTAGGCCAACCTCCAGAATGTCCCGCTAAGCTGTTAATGTCAGGGCATACAAATTGGGTAACAGGAGATATTCAGTGGCACTTAGCAGTTTAGTACCCCTGAATGTTCCACTGAGCATGGGTAAGACAGCAGGTCTGCTAACCGGCTAAAGTACTTTGAATATGACCCCCCCCCCCCTCCCAGGGGTCCTTTTACTATAGTGTGTGATACAGTAAACACTTTCTACTGCAACTCTTCCTGCTGCCTTCAAACATGCTGTGGTTGCACCATTCCTCAAAAATCCTTCACTGGACCCTGCCTGCCCCTTTAATTATTAGCACCTTCCACATCGACACTTCTCAAATGTTTAGTGCACCGCCACGCTCTTGGCTTTTTTTCATCTCAAGCCATTCTTGATTCACCACCATCTGGCTTTTATCCTCTACATTCTACAGAAACAACCCTTCAGAAAGTCTTCAGTAAACTGTTCATGGCCAAATTCAAGAGGCTTTACTGGATCCTCATCCTTCTTGGCTAATCTTCTGCTTTTGACAAGGCTGGTGCTACCTTTTTTGCTGCCCAGTGTGAATGATTACTGTGCTGCCTCCCACCTGTCCCCACCATCACTGTTGTCCCCACCCTCACCAATGGAGCCCTTCACAAGCCTCTCTTTTGTCCCAATGTTTTGAAAATTCTGAGCTGGTAGCTGTGTTAGTCTGGAGTAGCAAAAATGACAGAGGCAGGTAGCACCTTTTACACTAACCAATTTATTGAGATATGAACTTTCAAGGATAAGAGTCCACATCTAAGTAAATTCTTGTCCTCAAAAGTACCTGTCTCAATAATTGGTTAGTCTATAAGGTTTATGTATGGGTGAGGTTATAAATGCAGCATGTCATCAATAACTCTGGGATCTGTTTTAACTTTATTGATAAAATATGTCCCTTCGTATACATTTGGTTGCTACACAAAAAAGAAATGTGCCTGAGTGGGAAGATCATTTAAGCTTTAATGTTCTTCCATTTCTTGGGAAAAGTCCCTTGTTTCCTTTCCCTGTGTAATGACCCAGTACCATGAGATAAAATTAGTTTGAAAGTGTCTATGCAAAGTCTGCTTCTATGCCTCGCCATTCATTTTCTTAAATAAAGTAGTGTGGGGGCCATATTAGTCCATTTTAATGCACAGAAATAAAGGTGAAGAAATGATACCAGTTAGAGCAATAAAAAGATAGCACTGTGTGTATCTGCTTACCTGTGAAAAGGAGAGAGAGAAGAGTGGGCACATCACTGCTTGAGTTCAAGAAAATTCCACTCAAGAATACAAATGAACCTCTCTCTGTAAAGTAATTATGAATGCAATTACTGAGAAAAAAAAGTCTCAGTGAGTGCACAAAACATACCATTTGCAGGTTCCCTAATTACCACTTTCAAATCAGGCACTCCACAATTCACTCAGGTACACTGAGATACTCTCTCCCTCTGAAGTCTCATCAGGGTCTATTCTGTACTGCTCCCTTCTGTCCCTGGCAAAAGCCTCCCCGTACAAACAAGGAGTTTGTACAAGGAGGCTTAGATGGGGTTGGGAGGGGCATTGTGGAAGCGGAGTGAGAGAAGGCAGTGGGCAGTCCAAGGCCCCGAACGTACAAGGCCGATTCTGAAGTCAGCCCTGTATGGCCGGGGCCTCGGATCTTGATAGAGGACTTATTCCACCTTGGAGATGGAATAGGTCCCCCTGGACAATGGGGGATGGCAGGCCTGGGCAGCGGCAGAAAGGTGAGGGGGTACAGGGGGCTCCCTGCAGCCTGACCCTGTCCATGGAAGGCTAGATAGGGGGTCGGTCTGCAGGGAAATAAGACTGTGGTCAGCGGCCGGGGATCGCAGCTCCTAAATGGAGCCACAGTGCCATGGCAACTGGACGCCATGGCACCACGGCTCCATTCAGGAGCCTGACTGAGTTGCCACACAGAGGTCTGTACATGCAGGCTGATTGGAATCGGGTCCCGGCCTGCATGTACAGGCCCAGACACGATTCTGATGCCACAGATATGTCTAGTACCCACGTGATCAGAATTGGGTCTGCCTCTGTAGGTCCCGATTTCGATCGGATGCACAGGGGCCTGCATGCACTCAATGGAATGTGCCTCATTGTGTCCAGAAAACCTGCTTCCCCCTTCCAAAAATCTGAAAGACAGGAGCTGATTGAATTCATTTTATCTTTATTTTGTTAAGTAAAACATACTGTCTACAGAGATTCCACCCCCAAGGAGAACAATGACATAGAAATTAAAAGTTGCAGGTTCTATTAAGGCAAAGGCTCTGAGGGAAGTTCCTGAAGGGGGAGCACTAATAATAATAGGCATTAACTAATATAGAACAATGGGACAGATGACCTCCATTGTTCACATGGTCCATGAAAAATTCAGTGAGGCTTGTTGTCTTGCTCCCTGGTGCCTCTCAGAAAGCTTCCAGCACAACCTGTGCCATCTCTCCTGATGAAGGGCATCCAAAGGACCCACTTCCTGTTGACCTGAAACTAACAGAACCAGGCCTCACTCGGTGCCATGGTTCCTGCCTCACCTTGCCTGCCCTTGCTTCCTCCTTTCTTTAATGATGGCTACCTTGTTGCTGCTATGGATTTGAAAAAGTAGAAAGCAGCATGGGAATTTGGAGTCAATGGATATGCTGCATGTCTGATGTGTCCCAGGCTCTTCTGATGCAACTTACTGTTACTGAGGGGCAGGAACGAATCAAACATACATGGGTTGCAAAGCCACCAAGCTGCTTTTGGTTCTGCCCCTCCGCTGTCCATTGCTTGCTGCCATTCATCCTACAGCTGGGCCTCCCCTGACCATTCTGCCCTCTTGTGACTGCTGCCCTGTGCAAATACACAGTTTGCATAGTAGGTTGTGCCGGCCCTAGATTTTGACCCTAAAAATCACCACCTTCTTCTAGAAACCCTGTTCTGTTCTCTCTTGGATTTAGAGGTTTTGCTCTGCCTTGATTTTCTTTTTCTCTCTCCCATGCATTTTCAGTGTGTGCTGTAGAGGATCTTCTTCCAATGCTATCCCACTTTCAGGCAGTGTAACTCAGGACTCTGTCTTGGGACCTCTTCTCTTCTCTCTCTATACTCTTTCTCTTGGTACCTTGATCACCTCCCATGATTTTCAATATTATCTTTATGTTGATGACTCTCAGATTCTCCTCTCTATCCCAAAGCTCTCCAGGAATCCAGGCACAAATTGCAGACTGCTTGCCTGATTTGGCTGCTTCGATATCCCACCACTATTGAAACTGAACATGGCCAAGATGTAGCTTCTTATCTTTCCCCCTAAACCTACCTCCCCCTTTACTTCTTTCTTTAATTCTGTGGATAACAGTGTCATTCTCCCTGTTTCCTCAGCTCTCAACCTCAGGGTCACCTTTGACTCCTCTCTCTTTTTCTCTGCACATATCCAACAGATTGTCAAAACCTGTTGCTTCTTTCCCAATAACATCAGCAAAATGTATCTTTCTTTTCCAAAAACACTACCAAGAACCTTATCCACTCTTTTGTCATCTCCTATTTAGTCTATGGCAACCTGCTCCTTGCTAGTCTCTCAGTGAATCATCTCTCTTCCCTTCAATCCATTCAAAAATCACCTGCACAGCAAATCTTTCACCAGTGTCACTATACTCCTCTATTTTCAAGTCACCCCTCTTCTCAGCGTACTTAATTGGCTCCCTATCCATTTCCACATACACTTCAAACTTCTCCTACTGACCTATAAGTGCATTCATTCATTCTGCAGCACCTAATTACCTCTCCTCTCTTATCTCTTCCTACGCCCCTCCTCTAGAACTCCACTAGTCAGGTAAATCACTTTTATCTGTGCCCTTCTACTGCCAACTCCAGATTCCATTCATTTCATCTTATTGAACCATATACCCGGAATAGACTAGCTCCATCTCTGGTCCTATTCAAGTCTAGGCTAAAAAACCACCTCTTTGAGGCTATTTTTGGATCCTAAGTTCCATATTCTCTTCACACCCATAAGGTGTTAATCATTTCCCTTAAATCATTTTTCTGGTTACCTGTTTGTTCTGTTTGTCTTATATAGATTTTAAACTCTACTGAGCAGGGATTGTCTCTTATATGTATGTATACAGCACTATGTATGCCTAATTGCACTATACAAATGCAAGTGGTTAAATTAAATCAATAAAAGCTATCATCTTAAATGATTTTCTTGTTTGTTAATCTTTATGTCCATTCATGCAAGAGCCATGAAATCTTGAAAATAGAGACACATCATTTCTATATCTATCCAGAATCAGCAATTGATACAGTTTACTTTTAATTTCACTCATTAAAAAAAAATGAATCTTTATTTATTTTTTTTGTGGGGGGGGGGGGGTGGTATTTCTCCAAATGGGTTAGCTTTGTGGAGATCATGACAGCAATGAGCCTCACCCCTAAGCCAGGGAATGTGAAGTATGATCATAATCTCTCAAATTTATTGCTAATGCTCACCATAGTACTTGCATCATGCCAAAAGAGCTTCTTTCTGAAGTTCATAGGATGTAACATACTCGTATGTGTGCAACTTGTCAAGGTGTGATTGGAAATTCCTCTTAATCAGGCCTGTGGCTTCCAATATGATGAGAAATATTTATGTATCTTTCTGCCATATTTTCTTGGTCTCCTAGCTCCATTTATTGGTACTTCAGGATCCTCACCTTCTCCACAAGGTTCACAGAATAATCACTTGGAACTACTACCTTTATTATTAATACCATTCTACTTTACCTCTATGTCAGGTTTCCTCTCATCCAGCTTCTTATCTGCAGAAATGGAATGTCCCAAACCATCAAAACTTCTTCATTCTCCATAATTCTCTTATAATCATAATCCCAGTGCTCCTCTGATACAGCAATGTTGTAGTGTTTACAAAGTTTCCAATGGATGAGACATGCCACCTTGTGCTTTTCTGTATAGAAATTTTCTGCCATCAGAACTTCATGACCTGCTTTGCTTGCTGCAAACCATCTCATCCATAATCCACTATTCTGGACTGCAATTGTCAATCTGTCATCTTTAAGTTTCAGCTTGCCTCTTCTTAAACATTCATATGTCCAGTTTTGATCTAATTCATAGAAGAGTTTTATTTTTTCTTGACAGAGATCCCAATGCTAGTTGAAGCTCTGGTTCCATGTCCAGGATGCCTGCATACTGAAGTTCTCAGGAAACAAGTGGAGAAGCAGCTCAGAGAAGAGGTGGTGAGGTTGAGGAGCATTCAAGACAGTGAGAAGTACATTGATGAGATGTTTCTTGTAACATCCAAGCTCTCCAGCAGAGGAGAAGATAGGAGCCTACAGAATGACGAAGGTTGGAGACAAGTCACTAGGGCTTGCAGAATTACCAATCTAACTTCTCCAGCACTTGAATTGAAGAACCATTATGCAGCCCTGGAAGTGGAGGAGGTGAAAGCATCCCTGGAAAGGGAAGAACCAGAGCTAGAGCACCCCAAACTTGCAGAATCAGTGACCACAAGGAAGCAAAGGGTAGTGGTGGTTGATGACTCTCTTCTGAGCGATACTGAGGCATCTATCTGCCAATCAGACTTGATGTCTAGAGAGGTATGCTGCCTGCCAGGTGCCAAAATCGGAGATGTTATGGAGAGTTTGCCAAGACTCATCAAGCCTAATTAATATTACCCAATATTGCTTATCCATGTCGACACAAATGATACTGCCAGGTATCCCTCTGAGTGTATCAAAAGTGACTTCAGGCTCTGGGACAGAGGATGAAACAGATAGGAGAGCAGGTGATGTTCTTTTCAATTCTCCCTGTTGAGGACAAAGGCCAAGGCAGAGAAGTTCGCCTCCTGGAAATGAATGCATGGCTGCATGGAAGGTTAAATTGAGAGCGTTTTGGTTTCCTGGATCATGGGAAGCTGTTCCAAGAGCTGCAGAGCAGAGATAGCATCAATCTGTCCAAGAAGGGTCGACGTGTCTTCAGTAGCAGACTGGCTAACCTACTGACGAGGGCTTTAAATTAGATTCATTGGGGATGGGTGAAGAACGCTCCCAGGTAAGTAAAAGCCCCCAGGTAAGTGAAATATTAAATACCTTAATAGAAAGAGGTAAAAGGGGCAACATCTGGAAAGCAGTGTCTATAAATGCCCATAGCATGGGAAATAAGATCCCAGATATTGAGGCTTTAATGGGAGAGGCTGACTTAGATTTAGCAGCAGTAACAGAGACATGGTTCACGGACAACCATGACTGGGATGTAACTATATCAGGCTATACTTTAATCAGAAAGGACAGGGTAGGAAGAAGGGGAGGAGGAGTGGCACTATATGTAAAAAAATAATATTAAAGTTATGGAAATACGTGGCTTAAAAGGGAGAGAGGAAAGAGAGAAAGAGAAATCTATTTGGATTGGCGTGATAACCAGACCTCCCTCATAGGGAGAAGAGGTGGATGGAGACCTCCCTCATAGGGAGAAGAGGTAGATGGAGAATTAATTGCCAGGAAAGGGGAAGTGCTGCTGATAGGGGATTGCAATATGCCAGATGTTGATTGGCACATCCCTGCTGCAATATCATCTAGAAGTAAGGAGATCCTGGATTCTCTACAGAGACAACTATTCCGGCAACTGGTAATAGAACCAACACATGAAGGGGCCATACTGGACTTGGTGCTCAGCAATGGTGAAAGTGTTTCTGATGTTATAGTGAGAGATCATTTTGCATCCAGTGTTCACTAGATGGTGTGGTTCAGTATTAGAACTTGGGCTGATAAAATCCATTCAAAAATGAGGGACTTAGACTTTAGGAAAATTAACTTTGCCAAGATGGACAAATACCTCAGGGAGTCGTTAGCGGGATGGGAACAGCTGGGGGATGTAGAAAAACAGTGGGCAAAACTGAAAGAGGATATTTTAAGGGCAACCAACCTTTTTATTAAAATGGTAAATAAAGGTAAAAGGAAAAGGAGGCCGCTATAGTTTTTGAAAGAAGTAGCTGAAAAGGTAAAGAAAAAGAGGGAGGCCTTCATGAAACACAAGAGATCACAGAGAGAGGAAAAACTTAGAGAAGCTAGCAAAGTAATCAGGAAAGCAAAGATTCAAAAAGAGGATGAAATAGCCGATGCAATAAAATGGGGGGATAAGACATTTTTCAGATATGTTAGTGAAAAGAGGAAGGGCAAAAGTGGTATTGTCAGACTCAAAGATGAAGGGGAGGAATATGTAGAAGCTGATGAGGACAAAGCGGAATTGCTTAACAAATATTTCTGTTCTGTGTTCACAGATGAAGAACCAGAAGCAGGATCTCAGAAAACACCCACAAACAGGAACGGAGGTGAGGGGCATCTTGAATAATTTTCAGAAGACTGTGGGGCATGTTTACTAAACACCGTTGCTGTGCGGGTTCCCGTTAGTGTGCTGGTGCCATATAAGGAGTGGGCGGGCCAGGCAGAATAAAGCAAAAAACCGGACCGTACGTGTGTGCATCGCGCTAATGTGCGGGGCCCACATTAGCGCATGGGAAGGCTAAGTGGGGCGCTGCTACAAAAACCAAACAACAGAGCCGTAGTACAACGGTGAAGACACTGACCAATGGTGCAGGGGTCAGGGGTTCAAACCCCCATTGCACTCAACAAAAAAGACCAGCTAAGGCATCAACATTTATGGGCAAAAGTGGTTTAGGAGGCATATTAATTTTGGGCGGCAGAAGGCGGCGCACTGTTATTTTTCTTACGGCATGAGGCGGCGCACTGTTTAGTGTGGGCGGCAGATGGCGGCGCATTGTTAAGTTTGGGCGGCAGAAGGCGGTGCGCTGATAAATGTGGGCAACAGAAGGCGGCGAGCCGGTGGGCAGAAGGCGGCGCGCTGATGTGTGAGGGGGCAGTCCAATAGTGGGAGGGATAAGTGGCGCGCTGATGTGCAAATAACAGGAACAGAGCCATAGCACAATGGTTAAGACACTGACCACTCGTGCAGGGATCATGGGTTCAATTCCCCACAGTGCCCATTGAAAACAGCTGGCTGAGGCATTATTTTAGGGGCATTTCCATGTTGTGCGGCATAAGGCGGCGCGCTGTTAATTTTAGTGCGCCACAAGATGGCGCGCTGATGGCTACAAGGCTGCACGTGGATGCACAAACACAAGAACAGAGCCACAGCACAATGGTTAAGACACTGACCAATGGTGCAGGGGCCAGGGGTTCAACCCCTCACAGTGCCCAGTGAACAAGGCTGGCTGAGGCAGTATGTATCATGGTGAGGAGTGCTGTAGGAGGCCTTCCATTTATATTTTATTTCCCACCACTAGTAAACCCGCTCTCACAGTGTGTTAACATACGGATGCCCGTAAGGCACATGTTACAGTGCACTGTCTGCCAAGGCACCCTAGAATGTCCCCTATAGGGCACCATGTATGTTGCGACACAGGATAATGTATAGTGCACCCTATATGGATGGCAACCATAAGGTGGCCTATAGGGTGCCCTATAAAGCACCCTCAGAGGCACCTAATGGGTATAGTAAGCTGTGTGTGGTTTTGCCGGCATAGACATATGTACAGTAAATAAAAATAAAGCTGTGGACAGCCCTATCAAAGGGCCCCACTGTGGGTTTGAACCCATGACCTCTAGCTGTACAGGGAGTGACGTAACCATTGGGCTACAGCTCTATAGCTGACAGCAAGCCCCTGGCTGGCTGCAGAGAGCCTGCACGTCACCCCACAGACAGTCTGCTGTTGTAGACAGGATAGGGTTAGGCCACCGTACCCATGATGCACTGCACATGCAAATCAGCTGTCCACAGATGCACACAAGATGGGGAATGCACCCCAACAGCTACCCGGCCTGGTAGGGGGAATTGTCCATGTGCACCCACACAGCACCTCGGCCTGGTAGGGGTTCCTGAGCGGGTGGACTACCAGCAAAGAGTAGCTACACACCGTCACATTGTGCGGGTACTGTGCTCACCCTGAGGGTGTGATGTGGCGCCCAGGACCAGGTCCACAACACCAGCCATGGCTGGATGAGGCCATGACAGAGCTCCACAACAGTACTAACCTGTGAGATAGGAAGGTGCTGCAGAAACATGTTGGATGTCTCAGTTAGTGGAATCCCCCATGGACCCCCAGGTGGTCAAAGGACCCCCTCCTCCCTGAGGGTGGCAAACAGGGCCCCCCAACCAACAGATCCCCATCCTACACCAACCCCCCCCCCCCAATGGCAGCTAAAGTAGACCATCAAACCCCAGTCCTGCTGGGGAACAGACACCCTACAGCGCAGTCCAAGCAGCTCCACACACAATATCAGACAGACTTTAAGCCTGGATGTCCAAAAATGCACCCCAGCACTATCTGATATTCACCTGCAGCAAGCCATCAGCCACTGCACCCTGCAAGGCACTCCATCAAGACACATACCAGCTGTGAACAGTCTGCTGGTTAGCCCTGATGGAAATGCATGCACCCAAAACTGGGGTGGCAGCACACACAAGCAGAGAGTTCTGTGAGGAGGCCCCAACAGGAAACCCATATATATCACAAGAGAGAAACACAATACAGCACTATGGGGGTGCCTAGCCATGCTGTCATCACTACACACTCAGGGTGAGAGTGCTCCCCCAGCAGCACATACAGAGGTCACCCTGTCTGTGTAGGTGGTGGCCTGGCACTACAATGTCACAGCCAGTGCCCTATGCCCTGTGCAGATGCATCCTGGCCAGCCCACCATGTCTGACCTATACCCATGGTACCTTGCTGCTCATTATGCACATTGGCAGGCCAATAATGGCAGTAGTGCTGGCAGTGTGGGTTGGGAAGGTGTTTGCAGCCAACACACACTGTATAGACAGACACACACTCCCACACCTATGCCAGCATTGTGCTACTATTGAGGGGGGTGATTAGCCTTGGCCACCACACCGGTCCTGGGCACGGCACAGGCATGGATATGGTACGCAGTACTGCTGGGGGTCACTCCCCAGGGTGGTGAACACCGTCAGAGGCCAGGCCTGGAGCACGCACCGCAGACACCAAACAGATTGTTCGGATGGGGTCAACTAGCAGTATGTGCGTAACGTAGGAATATCTATCAGCCTGTACTCTTAGCAAACGTTTCAGAGCTGTGTACCTCAGGGTAGGGTGACATTGCTAAGGTATGCAGGTGCTGGTATTGGGAGATGCACGCAGGGTCCAATGTTCTGCCTCTACAGGAGACATTGGCCAATGGGGCCTGTGGGTGTGGGTTTGTCTGCCCCTGTTGGCTGCTGCTTTACGGCAGCACTTCCCCACTCCAGTCCAGTTTTGCATCACACTGTTCGGGTCTTCCTGCTGTCCCTCATGAATATGCATGAGCTACATCTACATGCCGTGGGGGTGGTGCATAGATATACAGCACAGGCATTTGTATGAGTGGCAGCATGGAACCTGACTGGTGTGTGGCCCACCAGGACTGCATTTGGGGGATTCTGCTGTAGGTTCTGCCCCTGTTCATGGTGTCTGTGCTCAGTGGGGTAAAAGATAGACGTATTACCATTGCATATGTCCTCGTCACGAAAGGTGTGTCCTTACTGTCACTGTTTATTTGTGGGGAAAATATGTGGGCAGGATTGCCGGTAGCCCCAGCTGGTCTTTGAATCTGTGACCTTCTGTTCTTGCATGCACTGTCTGTGTGCACTGCACCACCGTGTAGCCACAGATTGGCTGAATTCCCTGGATAGTCCATGACTGTGGATCCGGCAGGGCCTGTCTGTTGCTGTGGACTGTGCCAGCCTGCACATGGCTAGGCCTCTGTCTTCTGTCGCTAGCAGCCACTGCCCCCTGCACCACATGTACTCGTCCGCCAACATGCTGGCATGAGCTTCTCCCATAAAAAGCAGGTGACCTGATTGGAATGTGGCAGTACGGGACTGCATTTGGGGTACTTGGCTGTGGGTAATGCCCATTGTTGTGGTGTGTGTGCGTTGTTGGGTAAAATATGGGTGTTTTCCCCATGCTTATGTCCCCTGCAATACAGGGGTGTCTGCGCTATCTGTGTTTAGTGGTGGGTAAAATATAGGGACTGGGCTGGCAAGTGCCCCAGCTGGGCTTTGAACCTCTGACCCTCTGGTCCTAGAGGTACTGACTCTGTCCACTGCACCACACTATGGTCACATAGATAGTGCAGCCCCTGGAGGTAGTAAGCCTGGCAGGATGGAGTCACAAACCCTGCTCTACGCAAATTTACTGTGGGCATATGCACCCTGTCTGGTGACAAACGTGCACATAAACCCCGGAAATGACTACAGGAAATGGGGGACAAAATATCACCACACTGGGCAACAGTGATATTAATGGGCAACCATAGCAAACACTCCCAGGAAAGCTCCACAAAAGGAAATGTTTTTTGGAAGAGTCTCCGCTCCGTAAACCCTTCCAAAATTCATTTCTTTTTTCTGGAGCTTTGCTGGGTGTGTTTTCTGTATTTTCCCATCACTATAACTGTTCCCCAGCTGAATTACTATTTTTAATAGTTCTGTTGTGGTCATTTTCTATTTTTATTTGCACTTTTGTGCTGTGCACATGTATCACACTGCTCACGTTTTGCTGGTTTCCCCGGTTTTCCTGTACATTGCTGACGGAAATCGTTTCTCTTCCCTTTAAATGCTTTCTACCGCGAGTGTTTCACTGGCGGTATTTTTTCCTTGTAAATTCGGGCACGCTCCTGTGCGGGGAGTCTCTCCCCTCCCACATTCCACCCATTGACCCCATCTCTCCGCCCCTCGGGGGCCTTCCTCCGCCCTCATTTCGCCTTTCCACGCCTCTATCGCACATGAGCGCCCCGCAAACGTGCGTGTTTTCGGCGCACGCGTGTGGGACCCGTTAATGTGCCGTGCACGCGTACGGGGCGCTTAAGAGCACTTAAATGCATCATTTTAGGGCGCTCATTTGCGCCCCGCACTAGTGCCCCGTTTAGTAAACATACCCCTGTGTTTGTGAGAAACTAGCTAAACTTAAAGTAGACAGAGCAATAGGATCAGATGTGATACACCAGAAAAACTGAAGGAATTTGGGGACATTCTAGCAGCTGCACTGACTGATCTTTTCAATGCCTCATTTATTTATATTCTTATGTATTTATTTATTTATTTATATTCTTTTATATACTGCGCTATTCTGCATCAGTGCGGTTTACATTGAACAAACTGAAATTACATTGAACAGGGCATTATAAAACTTGGAGATAACTATTTTACAGGGAACATGGGCTATGGAGGGTTAAGTGGCTTGCCCAAGACCACAAGGAGCACCTGTGGGACTAGAAACCCCAGTCCTTCCGGCCCAAGGTTGCTGTCCTCTAGTGGGATTTGAACCCCTGACCTTCCGGCCTGAAGTACCTTGCCCCAACCACTAGGCCACTCCTTGTGCCAGAGGACTGGAGAGAGGCACATGTGGTCCCTTTGTACAAAAGTGGAAATAAGGATGTGGTTGAAAACTGCAGGCCGGTTAGTTTAACCTCAGTGGTGAAAGAGAAAATAGCAAGGTTTTTTTAGTCCAACGGATTACCAGATCCGAGGCAGCCTGGATTTACCAGAGGCAGGTCTTGTCAGACAAATCTGATTGATTTCTTTGACTGGGTGACCAGGGACTTGGACTGAGGAAGAGACCTGGATGTGGTCTATTTAGATTTAAGTAAAGCCTTTGACACTGTTCTGCACTAGCAACTTATAAATAAACTGAGCATCCTAGGAATAGACACTAAAGTTATTGCTTGAGTTAGAAACTGGTTGAGTGGGAGGTGACAAAGGATACAGGTAAATGGAGCTCACTCTGAGGAGAAGGTTACCAGTGGTGTGCCCCAGAGATCTTTCCATGGTCCGATTCTTTTTAATATCTTTGTTAATGATATTGTGGAAGGGGTACCCGACAGGGGTAAGGTTTGCCTTTTTGTGGATGATACCAAAATCTGCAGTAGAGTAGACACCTAGTAAGGTGTAGATAACATGAGGAGGGATCTAGCTAAGCTTGAAGCATGGTCTTGAATTTGGAAGCTGAGATTTAATGTTAAAAATGCAAGGTCATGCGTTTGGGCTGCAGCAATCCAAGGAGCGATACAGTATAGGGATATAGAGGATATAAGCAGGTTGGAGTCAGTACTGAGGATGGCTACTAAAATGGTTAGTGGTCTTCATTATAAAACATATGAGGACTAACTTAAGGATCTTAATATGTACGTATACTTTAGAGGAAAGGTGGGATAGAGGTGATAAGACTGAGACATTTAAATACCTCCGTGACACTATTATGCTGCTATATTACGGCTGTAATCTATTGTTCTCCTTTCTTCTTGTCTCTTCTATTACTGTATCTCTTATTCTGTCCTATCTCATATATGGCATTCTTTTCGTATCTTCTATAATTATATTGTATTGTAAACCGCTCTGATGCTTTGGCCTGAGCGGTATATCAAATGATTAAACATAAACATAAACTGAAAGCAAGCTCTGCTACAAGGAGACATAGGATGAGGGTGAAAGGGAGATAGACTCAAGAGTAATATGTGGAAATATTTTTTTACCGAAAGAGTGGTAGATGCATGGAATAGTCTCCCAGTGGAGGTGGTAGAGATGAGGACAGTAACTGAATTCAAAAAAGTATGGGACAAATACAGAGGATCTTTAAAGGGAAAAAGTGGTTGATATGGAAGGGCAGACTACAAAGGTCATGTGGTCTTTTCTGCCATCATGTTTCTATGGTTCTATGTTTTGCAAATTCTGTTGCTTCCTTCCCTCTTCATGTTGATAGATTCTCACCCTTACCTTGTTCTCTGCTTTGATTGTTCTCCGCTTTGATTGTATGATAAGACGGTATAGAAATACCGTTAAATAAATAAAATAAAATACTTATCCAAGTTTAATGAGGGAGACAAATTTGAAATGTTTTTTTTTTCATATTTCAACACTTTTTGCATATTTGGATTTGATGATGTTGCAGGCCTGAAGGTCTATGATAGTAGCTCTGTAGGTATAATCAATTTCTATATGGCCCAGTCCTCCTTTGGCTCAAGAGATGTACCGTGGTATGCAAAAAGCAGAGTATTGAGTGTGACCCACCTTGGGCACTAGCCAGGAGGGGTTGCACTCTTGCCAGTCCATGGAGGCAGCGTGGCAAACATATGATTAACAAATTTGCGCCTCGTGCTCTAGGGGCTGGTCACTTTTCAACTCCCAGCCAAAGACTCGTGAGGGGGGGAGCCCACCCTGGGTGATGGGGGAGGCTGGGAATGCTACTGCATATACTGGTTCTTTTAAATTACCTCATAGACATAGAGTTGTTTTCTTATTCATACATCCAGTTTCTCAAGATTTTTAGAAGGCCAGTCTACTATCCCAAAGTTATATGAGAGTACAAGAATTACCAGATGATTAGTGGCTTGTATCTTATTCTGTGATATTAAGACACTTTTCAATAGCAATTTTA
This sequence comes from Ichthyophis bannanicus, assembly GCA_033557465.1. Taxonomy (NCBI): domain Eukaryota; kingdom Metazoa; phylum Chordata; class Amphibia; order Gymnophiona; family Ichthyophiidae; genus Ichthyophis; species Ichthyophis bannanicus. Next base: position 1,317,647,623 of record CM066031.1, read on the forward strand.
ATCTCCTGCAATATTCTTTGCAAATGTTTTCATTTAGTAATTTTCGCTTGGTTTTTGTTCCTTCCTCTTTTCCTAGGTATTTATATATTCCTTCTTGTTCAAGTTCCCTGATGTCACAGTCCTCAATCAAGAACATGTTTTCAGTTTTGCTCAGTTTTCCTCTAAGGAAGATTGCCTTAGCACATTTGTCAAGACCAACGTTCCTCTTGATATCATCTGAGAAGTTTTTCTCTAAATGGAGTTCTTCTGCTAATTTTTGTTCACTGGCACTGTAGAGCTTCAGGTTATTTGCAAACAGAAAGTGTGATGTCATCTCTGGGTTGTTATCTTCTTTATGATTAAGACTAAATTCTTACCCTAGAGTCGATGAGAGTACTCTGAATGAATCACCATACAAAACAGAGATGGTCACAGGGAGTCTTCTTGAAATATTCCTCGCTGGAACTTGATGTTAGGAATGATGAACTGATCATCTTCATATTTAAAAAGGAGTGTTTTTCTTTTTTTAAGTGCCGTCAAGTCATTGAGGACTCCTGGTGACCCAGCAGCCCCTGGGTTTTCTTGGCAAGGTATGACTGGAAGTACATTGCCAGGCCTTTTCTTCTAAGGCAATGGAGGGTAAAATGACTTGCCCAAGGCCAAAGAAGTGCCAGTGGGAGTTCAGTTTGCTACATTTTCATGGTGAATTTAATGTACTCAATCAAGCCAAGGCTATTTATTTTCCAAGAATGTGAGATGTTATCAAAGGTTTTTTTATGGTCAATATATGCTATACTGAGATTTCTACTTTTATTAGCACTAGCCATGATGGTTATTTTCAGCATTAACTAGTCTTTGGTTTCATATGTTTACTGTAAACCGCGCTGATGCCGAATAGCGCGGTATAAAAGAGACTATAAATAAAATAAAATAAAATAAATATGCTCCCCCCTGATTGCCTTTCTGCTCTACTGCCATGATGTTATAGAATAGACATGACTGTATATTCTATATTTCTGTAAGAGCCTGGTTATATTGTTGCAGGGATTGTGGAATTGACCAGGGAGAAGGAAAGGTTTTCCCTGTGCTAACTTTTCACCTTGAAAACCAAATATGCAGAGTGTGGTCTGCGTTACCATGCCTATGCTGTCCTTAATAAATAGTAAAAGCTGCCTCCTTCCATATATCACTGCTTTTGTACCATAGACATTGCAGAATGAAGTAATGTGAAGATTAAAACTGGCAGGTGACTAGTCTTAACCAAGCTGTTTTTTGCACACTTTAGTATATCACCCCCTCCCCCGGCAATGGTAGTGTGAAAGTGTCATTGTCTACTTCTGCAACTGTTGAAATGAAATGTATCTTCTTCGATCACAATGGAAAAAATAAAAATACTGCCTTATCTTGTGTGATTTACAATATTAATTATAGACATGCTGGCAGCACCTGCTTCATTAGGATATATATATTTTGGAAGGCGTACAGACTGACTGCTGTTGCTTCTGCTTCTACGCTCAAAGTATCATCTGCATTAACCATTGCTAAAGGCAAAATAAGACTGAAGTGTATTCCCTGCGGGCACACTGGTACCACCTGCTTTACCAATATGTGTGCTGTATGACTCACTGACTGACTGCTACCGTCACCTCTCTTCTGCTCTCTCATGCTCTGCAGCAGCAGCAGTCAAACAGGTTAAAAAAAAAGATCCTAAAAGTAAAGAAAGCTGGCAGATACTATGGGTAGGGGCTGGGTCACTTTAGCAGCAATGTGATATATACCAGATCTAGGTTTTGAGCAAACTAGGGCATAAATCATGTAAAAATTACTTCCATGGTCCATTATTTTTTTAAAGATTTACGGCCTGCTATTTAAACACTTCAGTCAGCATATTTTAAAAAATGCCAGTTGTGGCATTTAGTCTTATCCAATGCCACTATCTGTAGAAGTGACAGCGCTGAATATACATGGGCACCGGTGATTGCTATTGCTCTATGTATAGTGGTGATAGTTGGCTAGCCATAGAGCTAAGTGTTTAATTTAGAACAGCCTTTTTTCTGTCCTAAGTTAAACTGCTTAATTATACAGATAGCGGGCTGAATATTGCCACTATCCGTATAGTTGAGTTGAACACCCACAGCTCCGCTCAAGAAAAACCTGCAGTCTCTTTAAAGTAACCCTTCACAGGGCCAGGTATCTCCTTCACTGCTTGGTTTTGACAGCACAGGGCATCTCCTGGATCCTTTAACCAGTGATCAGACTGGTTCACTCACCTCACTCTCCAAATCCTCTCCTGGGTCTTAGGGTAGGCACCCCTGATGCTGTTTATTCTTCTGAAAAATACTCAAAAGTAATATTACACAATAGCACAGTTTCAACTTCTTTATATCGCTTTAGCCAAGCACCTTGCTGTTCATTGTATTCTGTATCTTTCCTTAACTCTTCTCCCCCCCCCCCAAAAAAAAAGCAACCTATATATTCCCTACCCTTAAGGCACAGCAAACATTCAAAGACTTTTCAAAGTCAAATATTCACAAAGATTTCACAAACCCTTCCTCACTGTTTACTTAGAAATGCACTGGAGTTAGGTTCTTCACAGACAGTCAAACTTCTAAGACAGCAGGGTGAAATGCCCTCACTCGGCCTCATCAACTTCCTTTGGTATACAACATCCTGAGCAGCTTCAAATCTTCAGGCATATCCACATAAACATCCCAGTCCCTCTCTGGTCTTTGCTGTTCTAAGATTCTTCTTTCCTTTTTCCTTGACTAGGCCAACTGGCCTGACAGACTTCCTTCCTCTTTGCCCAATGCCTAGCCAGACATGAAGAGAGGTACAGTAGCTTCTTCTCAGCAGGCTTGCCCCTACCCCACCTCCTTTCCCACCTCCACGCCTCCTGCCTCTAACAGCTTTCTCGGACAATACTGGCAAAAATATTAACCTCTCAGACCCAGATTATCAAGATCATTTTTATTTCTCTACAAAACATGATGGGACCTCTCACTAGCAATTACAGATACCTTGGCCCACATGTGAAATGTGTGCGTTCCCTTTTATGGGGCCCAAACACTGCTATACCTGCTTGGTGTCACTGCGCATCTCCCACATCTGGGTGCACATTGCTCCTCTGGGAACATGCACTAAGTATGGGCTAGCAGACTGTCTGCAGTATGCATGTGTATGGCTCCAATACCGTGCAGGGTGCAGCAGGTGCAGACTGTCTGTGCCCTCTTCTGGAGACTGCCAGATCAAGAGGGGGGCCAGCTGAGCTGCTCAGGCCTACTACCTGTCTGAGAGTGGCCCTGTCACAGGTACTGGTCTGCAGAACTTATCCGTTTGCCCATCAGATTGTGGTTGCTGGTCCCATGGTCCATCATCATGTAGTTATACTGCCCCCATTGCAAATGTTCAGAGTGTGGGTCTGTTGGGGGCAGGTCATGTCCCCCACCCTGACCCACAGAGGGTGGTTTGCTATGTACAGCATCATCATGTACATCCACACACACCCCTGCTCAAACAACAAGTACCAATGGCAAGCACACTAGACATGCACTATTTCAGATGCATCATAGTCCACCAGGGGCAGATATGACTGGCCAATACAAACAGACACAGGTCATTCCTAGGCATGTCTACAACACCTACCTGTACCACAGTAGCACTGATGATGACCTGCAGCAGAGCCTAACACAACCAACCCCGGTACTGCGGACCTGGTGCTGGCCACCCCACCCCACCATCAGGGTGAGCACGAAACACACACACTGGTATGGCCTGTAGGTACTCAGTGACCATCAAATGCATGGTCCATCCCCCCTACCAGGCTGACGTGCTGTAGAGGAGCATACCCCATCTGGTAGGCAGATGTGGACTGCTGTTCTGCATGTGCACTGCATTATGGGTACCGGTGGTTCTATCCTATCCTGGTAACCACAGTAGACAGTTTGTTCAGTGACATGCAGTTGTTATGTGAAGGCAAGGAAGGAACTGTTTATACCACCTTTATTTCACAAAGCCAGGCTTTGTGAAATAAAGGTGGTATAAACAGTTCCTTCCTTGCCTCCACGGTTTTTACTGGGTCTGTTGGTGGTACGTGGACTGTGCTTATCTGTTGGACATGCAGTTGTTATGTGGCCAGCCATTGCCATGGCTAGGCCATAGTAGCATAGCACACTGGTTAATACACTGCCCTCTCAACCAATGGTCATGGGCTCAAATCCACTCTGTTCCCTTTGTTATGCCTGTCCTCCACAACTGTTTTTCAGTCCTGTACCAGTCATATCTGTGCAGATATGTGTTTCCAGCACTTTCTGCCCTCATCCTATTTGCCACCAATCCTTCTGTCCATCTATCTGTGCCTGCCAGCTGTGTGGCATCCTGCCCTCATGTGTCGGCTACTACTAAGAAATAAAACACCATCTATTTCAAATCTACTATCCCGAAACCAGTCCTGAAAAACATAAGTCGCAGGCATCCACCCCCTGCTCTAATTATCCCAACGCACTAACCCAACACGAAAACGGTTAGCCGCCCTCTCCCTATGGCTGTATCCTGTCCCCATCCGATCTAGCTATAACCAAATATCAGTTGTATTTAACTCTATGTAAATTTTATGTGTATATATCTTGTAAATAGTTTCCCCCGTTATTCTCCCGTTATGACTGTACCCTTATTCTATGTAAGCACATTGTGTTATGTAAAAAAAACATTGTTGCATTGTTCAGTTGTAATGTAAACCGCACTGATCTTAATAGCGCGGTATATAAGAAAAGCAAATAAATAAATAAATAAAATAAATAAATACCCCATGTCCTGCACTGGTACCCATTTATGCATTGCAGCTCTTCATGCTTGCCTCTCCTGTGTCTGCTCTGCATGGCACTGCTAATCCTCTGTCCTCCTGTCTCTGCACTTCTCCTGCCACCTATACCGTCCTCTGCCATACGCTCTCATTGTTGCACTGTACATTGTCATCACCCTGTGCATCACTACAGATGCCTCCAAAGGGTTTGCCCCCTTTACCAGATGCCACATGGGCTGCACGCAGGCTTGCCAGCTCCATCAGCTCCCACATCTGCTTCCTTCCATCACTTGTTCATTGCCCTACCTTGGTGCTCTGTGACGTGTTGGGGTACATCTGTGTTTGGGGCATACATTTCATGCCTGTCATTTTGGGGCACTTTACTGCCCTTGGCCACCATTTCATGGGTCATCTTACCATCCTTTGGGTGTCTTTAGTGGTGCCTTCACTTGTGGCAGCTTATGGGGCACTGTATATGGTGCCATCCTACACCACCACATAGGGCACCTTAGGGTGGGCGAACTTAAAGGCACCTTAGGTTACCGCACTGGGCTGAGGGCTTTTGGTTGGCAACACGGCTTGTTACACTATCTGCCTTTTCCAGGCATGAAAAGGATTGCCTTGATCAGCCTTATTTCATCAACCCACTGGGGAATTGAACTCATGAGCGCTATCTCAACAGTCATTGCACTAACCAGTGTGCTACTCCTCTGTTGCTTTTCTCAGAGCGCTGCAACGTACTTCTATTTACCGCGCGCTGACATGCCACGGCACCCACTATCACGCGATAATGGCCACGGCACCCACTATCACGCGATAATGGCCAAGGCGCCCTCTATCATGCGATAACCAGCTTTTCTTGACTTAACGCTGGACCTCCCTCTTCCTTATATGGGGTTCCTCACATTAATGCTGCAACTAACGCCGGTAACGTTAAGACAGTTTAGTAAACATACCCCTAAGTATCAGATTGCAATATTTTCATGTGATATTGAAAAATTTTTTTTATCACAACTTCTATAATTCTTTAACAGATTATGCTAATACTTTATGCAATCTCTTGAATTTTTTTTTCCTGTATAATAGTAATTCTTGCTAGATTGGTGCCCCTTCAAATGATCTGCTTGATGGAATGTATCAGAATTTTCTTATTTAACCTAGTACCAAGAGTATTCTGGACAAACATAATGTATCTACCAGCACAGTGCAGAGTAGCTGCCTCCCTACTGCACCCCAGGGACTTGTGTTTAATGTTCATAAGAGCTGTAAAGGGAAGTACTAAACTGCAACAATAAAAAAAAAGTATGCTTTAAGCCAAGAATGAAAATGCTGTTTAGACTTTAAATATTTAAGAATTCTCTGAATTTATCATGCCTTTGGGCTCTGACTAGCTTGTTCAGCTGGGTTTTATGTGCAATAATATTATTCTTGGAGACAGACACAAAGTGATGACGTCCTTTGATGAAAGTTCATGATATTGTGGGCCGCTAGCTCTCAAGGGGTCACCAAAGGTAGAAAAAACATGTTCCTTGAAATATCAGCAATCTAAAGGCCTTGGCCATTTGCTATTCTGGTAGCTCTTCAGTTATACTTTGGGGAAAAATACTTCTTAATAAGTGATCTGCAGTAGCATCTCCACCCAGAGCTATGTGAACAGATAACATGAGTATCTGGACTTTCCACTCACCTTCCTTCACAGAATTTCAGACTGCTTGTGTCCTGATGAAAAGAACACAATATTGTGAATCCCAGGATGCAACACAGAGGGGGCACTCTGCCATATAAGGCAGATTTTGCCTTATATGGCAGTCTGACCCCCCCCCCCACCTCACCTCCCCCCCCACCCCCCCGGTGCATGCCAGGATGGATTGCGTCGGACCAAGTGCCAGCATTTTTCAAGATGGAGGCATATGGATGGGATCATTTGGGTCATGCTCCTGCCCCATATTTAAAGGTCTTGGTAGGGGGGTGGAGAGGTTTGGGAGCCACTAGGCCACCAGGGATTTTTGTGATAGGGTAGGTGGGTAGGTGGGGGGGGGGATTGGAGCCACTGGGCCACATGGGATTTTGTTTTTCTCAGGGTGTCAGTATCTTGGGGGGGCATCATCCCCCTAACAGTGTGCCATTTTGGCATTGGGGACTTTCCCTGATGCCTATGTCATCTGAGGTGAAGTGTCAAGCTTCACCTCAGATAACCCTCTTTCGCTGGGATAGCATGCCAAACTTGCACCAACTTATGTGCACATGTGTTTGGCTTGCTCTCCCAGTTTAATGCTGACGTTTTGCACACTGGGTCATTTGCATATTGCATCCCATTGCAGAGTCAGCGTTAAACTCATGCTATGAAACCCTGTGCTAAAGTTCTAAGCACTGGGCTGTAGTTCAAGGTTTCTGCATCGGCCTATTAGATCATAAGCCTTCTGTGGACAAAACACATACCTACTATACCTGAATGTAATGCTTCTATAACTTCTAAGAAAAGGCATGATAGAAATCCTTATGTGATTTGTATTTCTTATTTGAAACCAGGCTCTCTAATGTTTTGCAGAGTATGAACCCAAGTGGCTCCCCTTGTGACTTATTACCTACACATTTAGCTATAAGAATCAGGGTCCCTGTTCTGAAGATCACTGTAGGGCTGGCACCACCATTAAGTGAATTAGTCAGTCACCTAGGGCACTGGCCTTCTGTGGGCATCCACTGCCACCACTGCCACCATCTCCAGCGTCTGAAACAACAGCAATAGCTCCCAAACCACAATGAAGTTTCTTTTGCCTACTACCTGCTATTTCCACCCTCTCTGACACAGACGTCTGGTGGCAATGGAGGCAAGGGGGCTACAGGGGAGTGGGGGGGGGGAAGAATGGAAGGCCAGCCTAGGGCACCTCCAATCTTTGCACTGGCTCTGGTTCTCTGACATCCTTAGTGAACTGCCTGCTACAGGAAGGGAAATTTCCAAGGTCCCTTAAAGAAGCAATAATCCCGTCAATTATGAAGCAGGAATGCAAAGATGCATTCAAGTTGAATAGTTATAGGCCATTTTTTTATTTGTTATAAAAGGGTAAATGAATCAAAATATGGCTTGCTTCCAACTGACTGTTTCATTGAACCACATCAACTTTTGGTAGTGAGATAATCTGGGTTCTGAGCCAGACATAGTTCAGAATAAGCACGTCTGTATATGATGAACATCCTCCTTCAAAGACTGTATAGGGCTCTTGATTGTATGGTAGTATCTCTGGACTTCATAGCTGCCTGTGACACTGTGGACCATGAAATTTTGTTATCTAAATTGCAAGTCACAGTCACAAACAGAGAACTGACTTGGTTTTGGTTGTTTTGAGATGGTCATTAGCAGAGAGTTTGTTGGCATACTTCTCACTCTGATAGAAATTAGAGTCGTACGTGTTTGTTTGGATTCAGTACTTGATATGCACAAGCAAGTATTGTTGTGATGGTGTAGTTTTTCCAACTATGGAATATTCACTTCTTACACACTTTCTTAGAACTTGCAGATCTGGCTATGTGGTCCACATTTCAGTAACTTCTGACTGGAACTGCTATAACATACCTTATGCTAGACTTCCATCTTACCAGCTAGCATAACTACAAAGGGTACAAAACATTGCTGGATGCATTTCACTAAACAAGCCTGCACAGACCACATTCAGCTAACATTGAAGAGCCTTACGTTAACTACTTAACTAGCAAAAGATAGAACTTACAATACAAACTCTACTTACTCCGTGTTGAATATCAAACACCAAGAATCTTCCAATCTGCCCTGTTCTAGTATGGCCTTCAGATCACCCAACACTCAATACCAAGAAAACAAATAAGGATATACTCCAAAAACTATGACCTCCTTGCAAGGAAAGGCTTATTTGAGGTCCCCTGTATATTTAGGGTGAGTTCTGGAGTTGCCCAGTGACCGTCCCCTTTCTAGTCCAACAAGGTCCTGACCCATTCTCACTCCCCCTCCCAAGGGCTCTTGTGGTGGAGAATTCTCCTCCTTTATCTAAGAGGAAACTCACAGGAATATTCCAAGATCCTTCTTTCTATGCAAATCACATGTAAATGTGTCTTGACCAGGGAGCCAATCCTCCTAGGCTTTCTGGTCTGCAGTTCTCTAACACGCAGGGATTTTATCATTGCAATTTCTCAGATGGGTCAGATCAGGCTATGGCCTGACCCTACTTGCCACCACTCACCATCCCTGGCCGACTACAACTTCCCACTAGCAGGTAATAAGTGATTCTCTCCAATCAGAATGGGAGGTGGGCACCCTTTATACCCAGGTGGTGCCTTTTAGCAGTGGGTCATGATAGGTGTTATGTGCTGGGATGTGGTTCTTGGCATGGGCTAGTATTGTAGACATTCCTGTAGGAGCCTATTGAGTATTGTGTGTAGGTCTGGTTATTTTATCTAAAATGGAATATAGCAAAGTTGGAAAATTGTTTTTCTGAGAAAAAAGTTAAACAGTTGGGTTCTCCAGTTTAGAGAAAAGGTAGTTGAAAAGTGATATAATAAAGGTTTGTAAAATAATGAGTGGAGTGAAACAAGTAAGTGTGATTCCTTATTTTACACTTTCAAAAAGGAGAAAGACTAGGGTGCATACAATGAAGCTACAAAGTATTATATTTAAGACTAATCAGAGAAAATATGGTTTCTGTTCAATGTGTGCTCTGGACTTGCTGGAGGATGCAGTAAAAGCTGTTAAGGTAGCTAGTTTTAAAAAAAGTTTAGACAAGTTCTTGGGAAAAAAGTCCCTAAATCATTATTAAAGTGGACTGGGTAAGATCCACTAGGATAAGCAGGATGGAACCTGTCTACCTTTTGGGATCCTACGAGGAACTTGTGACCTAGATTGGCCACTGTTAGAAATAAGATTCTGGGCTTGATGGACCGTTGGTCTGATTTATTAAGGCAAATCTTATATTCTTTAGGAACCAGAGAACATCCCAGAAACCAACACATACAAATGGTTTGGACCTATTCCACCTGTGACCACATCTACATCAGACTCCAGCTCAGAAGATATTCTGAGAGAAGTTAATGAAGAAGAGAGGTTTCCTAACTTTGAGTTGACCGCAGTGTGAGGAGAAAGCCTATAACAGCTTGAAGCAGGGCCGGTTCAAGAGGTTGTGGTACCCTGAGATAACTTTTGCTTCTATGCCCCCTTCTTTGGGCTAATTTTATAGTGAACCAGGCAGGCTGGTGTAAATTTTCAGTCAGAATAGTCACCAGCATTTAACTTTTTTTAATTTATATTTTATAAGATTTATACAATTTTATCAAGACAAACTAGTACTAAAAAGGCATTACATCCATTAAATATAACAGAAGGAAACAAAAACATAATAGGAAAACATTAGATGGAAATGCCTGTAGTCCACATAATTAGGGGCCTGTATAGGACAGCAGCTGAACAGGAGGTATATACCGACTGCATAAGAAACAACAATAAAGCAAAATAAAGGTACTGAGGCAAATTAAAACTTTATACACGGTCAAATCACCCCAAATCAGTCATTTGGGCAGAAGTAACTGGCAGTCTGGCACTGATAAACGCAGACAAATCATTAGGATGAAAAAATATAAATCTCTGAGAATTATAAACTATTAAGCATGGAAAATGTTGCACAACAGGTGTTAAAGCCTTTTAACACCAGGAACCCTAAGGCCAAGTAAAACCTCACGGAAAGGGTGTATTTTAAAGGGAGAGAGACTATTCAAAAGTCTGCAATGTGATCTACACATAGGGGAACCCAAGACAGTGGTAGTAGTGCTCCATTAGCAGCAATAGCATAGTGATGAACTATGAAAGGCCACTATATTGGCATGTGCACAGTGGCAGTGGCAGCACACAGACATGCTTCTGCTGTTGAAAAGGTCACGTGCAACCGTGGGGTGGGCCAAGGGGCCCGGCACCATAGGGAGATAGTCCGGCTGGCTCCCATCTCCGCTGCTGCCAAAGCCATTTCAGGAGGGACAGGCTGACAATGGTGGTAGCAGCAGGGTCTTCGCCTCCCCCACAAGAGATGGAATTGGTGATAGGGAAGGGAGGCAGCAGTGGCATGTGTGTGTGTGGGGGGGGGGGGGGAGCATGACTGCCTAATCTGCCCAGTTGACAGGCCAGCAATGCACCCCACCCCGACTGACATCATAGTGTCATGTCAGCATGCTGTGTGTGTGGTGCAGCGGGTGCTGTGCATCCCCCTCCCCCCCCAGCAGCAGAGGGAGGATCTGACGTGGCCCTGTGTGTCATGTGTGATGCCACATTTGCCTATGTCACCCTGAGGACAATCAGTCCAGCCACAGGAATAGTGCCACACATGATGATCCCACAACATCGAGGCTAGACGTAGCAGGATGCATGCCCACACCCCAGTAGAGGGGGTCTGGAGTGGCAGGATGGGCAGAGTTGCACAGATGCAGCAGCAGGGACGCAGCCTGCAACATAGAACCTGTGTGTCCTCCATGATGGCAGAGAGGGATGGGGCTGCCAGCAGGCCACCACCAATGACCATTGGCCCATGCCACCGGTCCACATAAGGGAGTGTTGCGCCTATGTCCTTGATTGGAATGTCCCCCACACACATAATGAGTGGATATGTGCATATGTGGGGAACATATGGGCGCTGCAGAAGGCCTACCTGAAAGGAGAACAGGGCATGTCTGCGGCAAAGTATCAACCCAGCAACCTTCCCTGCATAATGAGAACACTACTCCTACAATGATACATCTGTCATGAAGTGCTACAAGGCATGCGCAGTGCTGGACAAACACATAGGAAGACAGTTCCTGCCTGAAGAGCTTACTATGAAATGATGACAGGCAGTTCAATACAAGAGACAGAAGGGTACAATAGGGAAAGGAGACACCAGGGAAACAAGAAAAAGATCCAACAGCAGCCCCAAAGAGGTATACCTTCTGCATGTATATGAAGAGGAAGAGTAAGAAGATATGACGCAAGGATGGAGGATGCTTGCACCAGGCATAAGAAGCAGCGAGGTGAAAGAAGGGATAACAGTAAAAGAACAGGACACAGAGAGGGGGTAGGGTGAGGAAGTGTGAACCCCATGAGAATGGTTGTAGGGATAGAGGATAGATGAAGATTCAGAGGGGAAGTATAGGGGATGCAGTTATAGGCTAGCTGAATATGTTTGAGATGGATAAGTAAATGTACGGTGAGTCAGTGAAGCAATATCAGGAGAGGGGTGATATGAGTATATCACTACTAAGAGACGATGAGCCATGCAGCAGAGCTCTGAAGTGATGGATGGTGAAAGAGATGACTCCAAGGGAGACCAGCTAGTAGTAGAGGGCAGGTGCAAGATGGACGGTACCTATAGTATGGACACAAGATTTAGTCCTGCATTCAAAAAGCAAAGTTCTCCTTGTGAACTGGGGATCCCTCCAAATGTGCAAACCCAGTCATGAACAGCCATCTGATGCACCAGTGCATCCACATCAGCAAAATCTCTTTTTAAGATGTGACATCATGGCCTGACCGCACCAAGAACACACACCAGGTATTGGAGACCATGGCCATTTGGCCTGTCCCACCATGCCATGCAATGTGTTTGTGTGTGCCTGTTGCATGGGCTGTCCCCGACTGGACATATCCCATGCGTTCCAATGAAATGTCAGTTCCATCAGCATCATCAGCAGCCAGTGCAGCAAACAGATTGAACAATATGTCTTCCTCTCACTCCGGTCAAACACACATTGCCAGACAAGTATGGCCCAGGGCCTTCAGAGATCCCAGAAGACATGAGATGGCTCCCCCACATGGCTGCATCCACCCTGACAATGCCCACATCTACCCCCATGGGTTGATAAACTCATAAGGGAGCTCTGTGACTCAGCACACAAGGGCAGTGTGTATCATAGAGCAGGGTTGCAAGTGTAAGACCTGGTTGTGGATCATGTCTGGCATGTCCCTGTGGTTAAAATTTATCTCACATTGCAGGTACACCACCAGCAGGTGCAACCCATAATGATCTGTGCAGCTAGGGACCACATACCCATCAGCTACACAGACAAACTACACTACCCAGGCCTTGTAGAGGGGAACAATGAGAGTGAGTCAGGGACACAGATAAGAAAGAAAACTGGAGACTTGTGTATATCAAAAGGGAGGTAAAGAGGTGAGGGACATCAAGCATGTGATGGAGGAAGAGCAAGAGAGGAGAAGAGTGTTGCAGAAAGTTGGGAGAAAGAGCAAGAGAGTGTGTGTGTGCGCGCGCTCGCACAAGATGGAGAGAGAAAGGAAAGCAGAATGTGGGGGTGGGCAAGAGGATAAAGTAAAAATAGAAACAGAGCAGCAAGCAAAAGAAAGGAGCAGGAGTGGGGAAAGAGAGGGGATAGTGAAAGGAGAGAGCAAGAATTGAGGGAGAAAGGGGGAAGCAAGAGTATATATGTATGAGGTGAGGGATAATGAGTGAGAAGGGAAAACAAGACTGGAGGGAGGAGAGAAGGGTTTACAGTCTCAGACATCCTCTGCTGCTTCTGCAAGGCTAGCCTCATGATAAGAGTTGTATGATTTCAATACTCTTATCATGATACTAGCACTGCAGCACAGGGCCGGATTTACCTTGAGTGAGGCCCTACGCCAACAAAAATTGTGGGCCCCCAGAAAAAATAAAAACAAGATCAACTTACCAAAACAGAAATGGCAATAGATGTATAGAATTGCCTGACATAAAGAGGCAATAGGGACAAAATCAGCATCAGAATTCAAGAAATACATTAAAAAAGACATATTCCAGTTAATAAATTCAAAATAAAAAGTATTTTTCTACCTTCTGTTTGGGCATTTTTTCAGTTGCAATTGCTCCAGTCACTTTCTTCTGGTTTCTTCGTGTCTTCTGCTAGCTATCCATTTGTCCTTTCTTCTCTTTTAGATGTTTTCCATTCTCTCTCTATTTCTGCTTTAACATACTGATTGTTTCCCTTTTGCTCTTTCCCCCAATTCTTTCCTTATTCCTTTATCATCCATTTAAATTTCACCCTTCCATTTTCAAGCCCCTCTTACTCTCCCAATACCCAGTCCATCATAGACTTTTCTTCCGCACAAAATATTTTTCCCCTCTCCATTCTCATTCCCCATCCATTCTAGTCCTCCCCCAAAATCAGTTCCCTTATAGTTCTAGACCCACCCAGCATCCACTTCCTTCTAGTCCCATTCTCCCATGCCCCACATCAGCCCATTTCCAGTCCTATTCTAGCTCTTCATCAGCCCATTTCCAGTGCTAGCCCTCACATCACAGGCCATTTCCAGTCCTAGCCCCGCCCCCCAATCACAGCCCATTTACAGTCCAAGTCCCCATCACAGCCTATTTCCAGTCCTAGCCCCCACCATCACATCCCATTTGTAGTCCGAGTCCCCCTGCACCATCACAGCCCATTTGCAGTCCTAGTTCCCCCCCCCCACCATCACAGCCCATTTGCAGTCCAAGTTACCCCCCCCCCCCATAGCCCTTTTCCGGTCCAGGTCCCCCCCCCAAACAAACCATTTCCATTCCAATTCCCCCCCCCCCCCCACATAGCCCTTTTCCGGTCCAGGTCCCCCTCCCCATCACAACCCATTTCCAGTCCATGTCCCCCCCCCCCATAGCCCTTTTACAGTTCAGGTCCCCCCCCATCACAGCCCATTTCTTTCCAGTCCAAGTCCCCCCCCCCTACCCCTTTTCCGGTCCCGGGCCCCCCCCCCATCACAACCCTTTTCCCTTCCATGTCCCCCCCCCCCATACCCCTTTTACACTTCTGGTTCCCCCCCCCCCATATATAACACCACATTTATTTCCTGTCAAAGACCCCCCCCCCCAAGCCCTTTTACGATCCAGGTCCCCCCCCCCAATCACAGCCCATGCAGTCCTTGGCCCCCCCCCCGACCAGCACCGCGGCTGTCTGAGAGGCTTCAGAGGGAGCCGGGTAAGCTCGCGCGAGGCCCCGGCTCCCTCTGTACAGCCGCCAGCGTGAAGAGCCTTTTACTTCACGCTGGCGACTGTATCTGTGAAGCCACGAATGCTGGGAAAGGTTAAAGGGCATTGCCTTTAACCTTTCCCAGCAATCGCGGCTTTACAGATACAGCCGCCAGCGTGAAGGAAAAGGCTCTTCACGCTGGCGGCTGTACAGAGGGAGCCAGGGCCTCGCGCGAGCTTACCCTGCTCCCTCTGAAGCCCTGCGGTGTGTGGGCCGGCCCCGGGTGGGCCCTTGCCAGCTGTGGGCCCTACGCCATGGCGTACATGGCGTATAGGTAAATCCGGCCCTGCTGCAGCAGCAGGTGCTGCTTCTAACTACTGATGCAGTCATCTTGGAAGGGGTAAGTGGAGGCTCTCTAAGGTATATGTGGAGAGGAGGTTCGGAACAAATGACAGTGCTCTTGGAGTGATTTCTTGCTGTCCTTTTACACATGACTTGGAGGGGAGAAATGATTGTGGTTAAGTACTGTAACTTCAGGATATTGCAGCCTGTTCTGTATCAGAGGAGAGACAGGAAGAACCAAGGAAGGGGGAGGTGAAGAACAGAAGAGCCTCTAGAGCAGTGCTTCTCAACCATTTTTCTGTTGTCACACAATAACAGATGGGGCAAGCTTACTAAAATTTTAACACACTTTAATAAAATTAATGCACATATAGAGGCCTATTCCATTCAGGCCAACAAGCCCCTGTACATCCGGACAGAATCAGCCTCTGCGGGATCAGAATTGGGTCTAGCACATGGACATGCAGGCCAGGACCCGATTCTGCCCAGCTGAACGTCCCAGCAACTACCCATCTAGCATAGTCAGGCTCCTAAATGAAGCCGCAGAGCCATGGCTTCCCGTCACCATGGCACCACATGGCCAGGGTCTAGCTGTGACGAACTTCCTCCACTCCTGCCTCACCTATCTCCACTGGCCACCGAAGGAACGCCGTGTCCAGGGGGACTTATACTACCTCTGAGGTGGAATAAGTCCCCCATCTATTTCTGAGGCCCCAGGCATACAGAGCTGACCTCTAAATTGACCCTGTACATCAAGGGTTGCAGCCCGCCCATGCCCCATCCTCGCTCCACTTCCAGAATGCCCCTCCTGCACCCATCTAGGCTTCCCTGTACAAACCAGCTGTTCGTACAGGGAGGCTTTTGCCATAGCCAGCAGGGGGGAGAATAGTGGGGATGGACATCCCATTGGGATGACCCCCTAAGTGACCACAACCCTTTTATTTCTATGAGTACAGTGGCAGTTAACATGCGTTAATTTCATTAATGTGCATTAATCTTTAGTAAATATGAGGTGTGACAAAAAAGAAATGAGACTGTCCCATAAATGTTTTATTACAAAATCTACATAGAAATTATGCATTGTCTCCTTCAAAGTAATCCCCCCCCCCAGAGTTAATGCACTTCTGCATTTGCTTCTGCCACGTATGGAAGCACTCAGTAAAGTCCTCCTCCTTGAGGTCCCTCAGCTCCTTCGTCACAGTGGCCTTGATCTCTTCTACAGAGGTGAAATGAGTTCCTTTGAGCACAGTCTTCAGCCTGTAAAGAGCCAGAAGATGCATGGTGCGCGATCTGGGGAATAAGGAGAGTTGGTCAAGAGTTGTGATTTGTTTGTTGGCCAAGAACTGCCTCACACTGAGCATGGTGTGTGCCGGCACGTTGTCGTGATGGAGCAGCCACAACTTGTCTCTCCACAGAGTCCACCTGCTGCGCTGAACCCAGTCATGGAGGCGATTGAGGACCTGCTGGTTGACTGTCTGACTCTCAGGCACAAACTCATGATGGACCACTCCCTTCTGGTCGAAGAATGAGATCAGCATGACCTTGATCCTTGATTTGGACATGCGCGCGTTCTTGGGTCTTGGTGACAGTCGAGTCTTCCACTGAGGATCTGTCTCTTGCTTTCAGGGTCATACTGGAAGACCCAAGTCTTGTCTCCTGTGATGACTCGGCCAATGAACTCTGGATATTCTCCGATCTTCTCTAGCAAGTCTCGACAAACATTGACCAGGTGCTCCTTCTGGTCCTCCGATAAAAGCT
Source organism: Ichthyophis bannanicus (assembly GCA_033557465.1). NCBI lineage: Eukaryota > Metazoa > Chordata > Amphibia > Gymnophiona > Ichthyophiidae > Ichthyophis > Ichthyophis bannanicus. Next base: position 1,317,664,430 of record CM066031.1, read on the forward strand.
TGGGCACCATCTTGGCGCACACCTTCTGCATCACCAGCTCCAGCACCAAGATGGTCTGCACTGACTCCCTGTTCAGGCTGAGCTCCTCAGCTATCATCTGCACCATCAATCTGTGATCACTCCGCACCAGCTGGTTCACTCTGTCAATTTTCTCAGCCATCTTTGTCATGGAAGGCCGTCCTGATTGGGGTCATTCTCCACCTCCTCGTGACAAGTCTTGAAGCATTTGTGCCAATCGAAGACTCGTGGCCTTGACATTGCATCTTCTCCATAAGCCTTTTGGAGAAGTTGGAGACACTCAGTTGGGCCCTTCTCCAACTTAACCAGAAATTTCAAGTTGATTCTTTGCTCCATAGTTCTGCCACCTCCAGTTGTGTGACAAAGCGATGGAGCAGTGTGCTACAAAAAAACCTGAAAAAGAAAAACAGAGTGTGAGAGATGAAAAATATTACAGTAGAATAGTGGTGAGATGTTGCACAACACAGTGACATAAGCAGTTAGCCAATTGGCATTGAGTCATGGGCGTGAATGCCACAGTCTCGTTTCTTTTTTGTCACACCTCATATATGGTGTGAAGCAGTTAGGTGCACAGGTGGTGTTCTCTTCAATCCTCCCTGTTGAGGGTAAAGGCCAAGGCAGAGAGGCTCGCATCCTGGAGATGAATGCATGGCTGCGTGGATGGTGTCATCGAGAGCGTTTTGGTTTCCTAGACCATGGGATGCTGTTCCAAGGGTTGCAGAGCAGAGATGGCATCCATCTGTCCAAGAAAGGTCAACGCATCTTCGGTAGTAGACTGGCTAATCTACTGAAGAGGGCTTTAAACTAGATTCGTTGGGGATGGGTGAAGAAAGCTCCCAGGAAAGTGAAAGCCCCCAGGTAGGTGATACATTAAATGCCTTTATGGAAATGGGTAACAGGGGTAACATATGGAAAGCAGTGTGTATAAATACCCGTAGCATGGGAAATAAGATCCCTGATGTTGAAGCTTTGGTGGGAGTGGCTTACTTGGATTTAGTGGCAGTTACAGAAACATGGTTCACAGAAAACCATGATTGGGATGTAACTATACCTGGCTATACTTTATTCAGAAAGGACAGGGTAGGAAGAAGGGAAGGAGGAGTGGCACTATATGTAAAAACTACTATTAAAGCTTTGGAATTACAGTGCTTAAAAGGGAGAGAGGAGGCATTGTGGGTTAAACTAGAAAGAGGGAAAGAGAAATCTATTTGCAATGGTGATATACAGACCTCCCTCACAAGAGGAAGAGGTGGACAAAGAGTTAATTGAAGACATACGCAGCATTGCTAGGATAGGGGAAGTGCTACTGATAGGAGATTTCAATATGCCAGATGTTGATTGGCACATTCCTGCTGCAGTATCATCTAGAATTAAGGAGACTCTGGATTCTCTACAGGGAGAACTATTCAGGCAATTGGTAACAGACCCCACACATGAAGGGGCCATTCTGGACTTGGTGCTTACCAATGGTGAAAGTGTTTCTGATGTTGTAGTGGGAGATCATTTTGCATCCAGTGATCACCAGATGGTGTGGTTCAGTATTAGGACTAGGGCTGTTAGAATCCATTCCAAGGTGAGGATCTTAGACTTTAGGAAGACTAACTTTGCGAAGATGGGCCAATACCTCAGGGAGTCGTTAGTGGGATGGGAACAGCTGGGGGATGTAGAAAAACAGTGGGAAAAAATGAAAGGGGGTATTTTAAGGGCAACCAACCTTTTTGTTAAAATGGTAAATAAAGGCAAAAGGAAAAGGAGACCGCTATGGTTTTCAAAGGAAGTAGCTGAAAAAGTGAAGAAAAAGAGGGAGGCCTTTATGAAATACATGAGATCACAGAGAGAGGAAGACAGGCATCTGTATTTGGAAAAACTTAGAGAAGCTAGCAAAGTAGTCAAGAAGGCAAAGATTCAAAAGGAGGAGGAAATAGCCAATGCAATAAAATGGGGGGATAAGACATTTTTCAGATATATTAGTGAGAAGAGGAAGGGCAAAAGTGGTATTGTCAGACTCAAGGGTGCAGGGGGGGAATATGTAGAAGCTGATAAGGATAAAGCGGAATTGCTTAACAAATATTTTTGTTCTGTGTTCACAGATGAAGAACCAGGAGCAGGACCTCAGAAAACACCCACAAACAGGAACAGAAGCGAGGGACATCTTGAACAATTTTCAGAAGACTGTGTTCGTGAGAAACTAGCTCAACTTAAAGTAGACAAAGCGATGGGACCGGATGGGATGCACCCTAGAATACTGAGGGAACTTGGGGACGTTCTAGCAACTCCACTGACTGACCTTTTCAATGCCTCGTTGGAGTCGGGAGTGGTGCCAAAGGACTGGAGAGAGGCTCATGTGGTGCCTTTACAGAAAAGCGGAAGTAAGGATGTGGTTGAAAACTACAGGCCGGTTAGTTTAACTTCGGTGGTGAGTAAATTATTGGAAATGCTGCTGAAAGAGAAAAGAGTGAGGTTTCTGGAGTCCAGCGGATTACAGGATCCGAGGCAGCATGGATTCACCAGAGGCAGGTCTTGTCAGACAAATCTGATTGATTTCTTTGACTGGGTGACCAGGGAGTTGGACCGAGGGAGAGCTCTAGATGTGGTGTATTTAGATTTCAGTAAAGCCTTTGACACTGTTCCTCACAGGCGACTTATAAACAAACTGAGCACCCTAGGGATGGACCCTAAAGTTACTGCTTGGGTTAGAAATTGGTTGGGTGGGAGGCGACAAAGAGTACAAGTAAATGGAGCTCACTCTGAGGAGAAGGATGTTACCAGTGGTGTGCCCCAGGGATCTTTCCTTGGTCCGATTCTTTTTAACATCTTTGTTAGTGATATAGCAGAAGGGCTGTTGGGTAAGGTTTGCCTCTTTGCAGATGATACCAAAATCTGCAATAGAGTAGACACCCAGGAAGGTATAGATAACATGAGGAGGGATCTAGCTAAGCTTGAAGAATGGTCTAGAATTTGGCAGCTGGGATTTAATGTTAAAAAATGTAAGGTCATGCATTTGGGCTGCAGCAATCCAAGGGAGCAATACAGTATAGGAGGTGAAGTACTTTTGTCCACTAAAGAAGAGCGTAACCTAGGCGTGGTTGTGTCTGATGACCTTAAAGTAGCTAAACAGGTAGAAAAGGCGACGGCAAAAGCGAGAAGGATGCTTGGGTGCATATGGAGAGGAATGGCTAGCAGAAAAAAGGAGGTGATAATGCCTCTGTATAAGTCTTTGGTGCGACCTCATTTGGAGTATAGTGTGCAATTCTGGAGACCGCACCTTCAAAAGGATGTGAACAGGATGGAGTCGGTGCAGAGGGTGGCTACTAAAATGATTAGGGGCTTCATTATAAAGCATATGAGGACAGACTTAAGGATCTTAATATGTACACCTTAGAGGAAAGGCGGCGGATAGAGGTGATATGATTGAGATGTTTAAATACCTCCGTGGCATAAATGTTCAGGGAGAGAGCCTCTTTCAATTGAAAGCAAGTTCTGCTATGAGGTGACATGGGATGAGGGTGAAGGGAGATAGATTCAGGAGTGATATGCGGAAATATGTCTTTACGGAAAGAGTAGTGGATCCATTGAATAGTCTCCCAGTGGAGGTGGTAGAGATGAGGACAGTAACTGAATTCAAAAAAGCATGGGACCAACACAGAGGATCTCTAAAGGTAAAAAGTGGACTGTTGTAGTTGTTGATATGGAAGGACAGACTAGATAGGCCATGTGGTCTTTTTCTGTCATCATGTTTCTATGTTTCTATGTTTCTATATCCCATAATGTTCAAGTGTGACACACTAAACTCTATAATTCTGTAGCTAAACAAACAAAAAGCCTAAGAGGTATGTTTACTAAACCGTCTTAATGTGCGCCCAGCGATAGTGTGCAGGCTGCCATAAAAGGAGTGGGCGTTGCAGTCTTAAAGTAGCAAAATGGGATTATCGCGCGATAACGCGTGCTGCTGCGCACATTATCGAGCGAAGCGCCGCTAAGCGCGTTAACGTGCGGTACTCCTAAGTAGGTGCCCAGACATACAAACACAGAAACAGATGTGTAGCACAATGGGTAATATACTAACTGATGATACAGGGGTCATGAGTTCAATCCCCCAGTGTGCCTAATGCATAAGGCTGGCTGAGGCATCAGCTTTGACACATAAGTATTTTTTCTTGAGGCATTTTAATTTGTATTTTAATTATTGCTGCCAGCAAACACACTATCACATGCCGTAACCTAAGGTGCCGCATAAGGAACCCTATAAGACACTCCATAGGACACATTATAAAGTGCACTGTCCGCCACGGCACCCTGTAATGTCCCCTATAGGGCACCCTATAAGGCGCTCCATAGGACACCTTATAAGGCACCTTATATGGACTGTAACCATAAGGTGCCTTAGAAGGAGCTTTATAGGGCACCCTATAGGGCGCCCTATAAAGCGCCTTCTGAGGCACCTTACGGTTACAGTACTCTGAGGGTGTTTCTGCTGGCAGCACTAATGTGCATTAAAAATAGACAATGCTTTGGACAGCCCTATCAAACAACCCCACTGTGGGTTTGAACCCATGATCTCTGGCTCTACAGCCAGTGAAGTAACCAGTGGGCTACAGCTCGAGAGATACTAACAAGCCCCTGGCTGGCTGCAGAAGGACTGCACGGCACCACACAGACAGTTTGCTGTGATCACCAGGATAGGGTTAACCCACCCGTACCCATGATGCACTACACACTACGGATGATCACAAGATGGGGTATGCACCCCCACAGCACCTCGGCCGGGTAGGGGGAACTGACCATGTGTGTTACTGGCACAGAGTAGCTACACACTGTCACATTGTGCGGGTACTGTGCTCATCCAGAGGGTGAGGTGGGGCACCCAGCACTAGGTCCACAGCACCTTCCATGGCAGAAATATGCCATGCTGCAGGTCGCCAGCAGTGCTAGTGTGTGAGATAGGTAGTTCCTGCAGACGCACCTTGGATACATCTGTATTTCTCAGTCAGGTTTAGTCCTTATGGACCTATAGGCATATTATGTACCACCACCCAACCCACCCTCTGTGGCAGAGGGTGGGAAACAGGGTCTCCCACCACATTCTACCTCCCGGCAGTGGAGGGAACCATCAACCCCAGTCCTGCTGGGGAACAGACACCCTACAGGGCAGTCAATGCAGCTCTGTACACATCCATAAAGCAATAGCAGACAGACATTAGGCCTGGAAATGCCCAGCTGCGCCCCACCACTATCTGATATTCTCCTGCAGCAAGCCTCCAGCCACTGCACCTTGCAAGGTGTTCCGGCAAGACACATACTAGCTGCAGACAGTCTGCTGGCTAGTCCATAGTGCATGTTCCTGGAGGGGATGCATGCACCCAGAACTGGGATGTCAGCATACACACTAAGCAAATAAATCAGTGATTGGGCCCCAAAAGGGAACCCATAAATATCACATGAGAGAAATGCTATATAGCACTATGGGGGAACCTAGCCATGCCGTGGTCACTGCTCAGTCAGGGTGAGAGTGATCTCCCAGCAGGACATGCTGTGGCCACCCTGTCTGTGCAGGTGGTGGCTGGGCACTACAATGTTCCAGCCATTGCCCTATGCCCTGTACAGATGCATCCTGGCCAGGCCACCCTGTCCGGGCTATACCCATGGTACCTCCTCATTATGCACATTGGCAGGCCAATACTGGCAACAGTGTGGGCTGTGGAGGGTGTTTGCAGCCACCACACACTGGATAGACAGACACACACTCCCACACATATGCCAGCATTGTACAACTATAGAGGTGTTTGGCAGCCCTGGCCAACGCTCCAGTCCTGGGCACAGTGCAGGCATGGCTATGGTATGCAATACTGTTGGGGTCACTCCCCAGGGTGGTAAACACTGTCAGACACAAGACCTGTAGCACACTCCACAGATTTCAGAAAGGTTGTCATGATGCAGCTCAATCAGAAAATTGTACTTAACTTCGGAATTGCTAACTGCCAGTAATCATAGCAACCTTTTGATAGCTGTGTACCATATTCCCAGGTTTAGGATGGCATTGCTAAGGTATGCAAGTGCTAGTATTGGGAGATACGCAGGGCCCAATGTGCTGCCTCTCCAGGAGGCATTGGATAATGGAGCTCGTGGGTGCGGGTGTGTCTGCCCTTGTTGGCTGCTGCTTTACGGCAGAGGTTCCCAACTCCAGTCCTGGTGTGCCAAACACTGTTCGGGTTTTCATGCTGTCCCCATGAATATGCATGAGATACATGTGCATACCATGGGGGCGGCACATAGAAATGCAGCACAGGCATCTTTATTAGAGGCAGCATGGAACCTGAATGGTGTTTGGCCCTCCAGGACTGCATTTGGGAGACTCTGCTCTAGGGTATGCGCATGTTTATGGTGTCTGTGCTCTGTAGGGTACAATGTAGGTGTTTTGGGCATGTTTACGTCATCAGCAATAAAGGTTCTGTCTGTATTAGCATGTTTTAGTGGTGGGTAAAATATGGGGACTGGGTTGGCAGGAATCACAGCTGGGACTTGAACCTGTGACCTGCTTCTGAACACACTGGCTGTGTGCACTACACCACTGTGTTGCCACAGAGATGGTGCATTCCCTGGTGATGCCATGACTGTTTGTCAGACAGGGCCTGTCTGTTGCAGTGCATGGCAGCCACCTACACAGGGCTAGGCCACGGTCTGCTCTGGGCAGCTGCCACTGCCCCCTCCACCACCAGTATCCCTCTGCCACCATGCTGACATACCCTTCTGCTGGTGGTGCTGGTGGAGCGCAGTCTCAGGCCCTCCAGTGTGTGGGTAGGCGGCTGCCTATGGTGTGGGTTCTGGGGTAGGGGTGCCTGCATAGCTGCCCACGCTTCCCCCCAGCACCGCATGCCAATGTTCCGTGCCCTTCGGGGTACCTGCTGGGTACTATCCCCTGTGACACTGTGGGAAGCACACTAGTGCCCATGTTGGGCCCTCAGAATTTGCTGTCTGGCTGCTCTACTGTTTCAGCATTCCTATGGGCCAGCTAGGCATCACCCTAGTCCGCACTGTGGGCCAGCTGCACTGCAGCATGTGCTGCCTGCAGCCCTCTGTGTCCCCTTTTCCAGCATCTGTCCAGTTGCCCATTCCGACATGCCCCCCCTGCTGTTGTGGAACATGTGCACGCCATAGGAAACCTGGCCGATGGAGTCGGGGAACCCTGCTCAGTGCAATTACACTGTGGGCTCATTCACCTTGTATGCGGACAGAGCATAGACCCTTCCAAAATTCATATCTTTTTTTTGGAGCTTTCTTGGGAGTGTTTTTTTATATTTCCCATTGATGTCACTATTGGCCAGCTTGGTTATTTTATTTTTACATTTTCTTCTGTACAATTTCATGGTTTATTTGCCCTTTTGTTCCGTGCATATGTATCACACATCACTTTTTTATAGGTTTCCCTGGTTTTGCTGTACATTGCTGATGGAAATGGTTTCTTTTCCCTTTAAATCTGCTCTAACGCCAGGGTTTCACTGGTGTTAGTTTTGAGCCTCGTTAGTGTGCAGGGAGCCTCTCCCCTCCCACTCTCCACCCATTGACCCCTTCTCTCCGCCACTGGGGAGCCTTCCTCCGCCCTCCGGGAGCCTTTCCCCGTCTTCAGCGCTCGTTTGCACCGCAGCACGCATTATCATGCGATAAGGTACCTGTGCGCCTTGTAAAGCGCCATTATCATGCGATAAGGTACCTTATCACGCGATAACGTTACAGAGCGCACGTTAAGAAGGTTTAGTAAACATACCCCTAAATATTTCATTGTTAAAAATGATACAAGTGAAATATAAAAGTATTCTTAACAGAATTTTACTTTATTTAAAAAAAATCATTGAAATTAAAGTTATTAAATTTTAATGTTTTAAAACTTCATTTCATCAGTGAACAACCTGGAACTAATGTGTTACAGTTTTTTAATATGGGGTTGAATGGTAAACAAATTTATTTCTTTGTATTTTTCTTTGTATTTTTCTCATGCCATTTTAGTAGTTGTGCAAGGTGAATTACATTCACACTAAACTTACTGCAATATCAAAAAACCTTTACATATTCTGGAGTCTATACATAGCAGAGAGCTACAGATTGCCATGCAAAAAATATATATATTCAAATTTTGGTGTTACTTCAGTAACAGGGACTGGTTATCTGACTCCCAGACTCTCTGCTCTCCTCAGTTTGCAGGCAAACATTCTTATTAGGGAAAGCATGGGCTTGCTGTCTGTGTCAAATTTTTGGTGACACACTTCTCATCTCTTGGTGACACATTCATGTATCTCGACACACTGGTTAAGAACCACTGCTCTAGAGGGAAAGAGAAAGAGAAAATATCTTCAAGTAGGAGGGAGAAGAAGGGGAAAAATAGCACCTAATGAAAGGGTGTGAGAAAGGGGGAAAAGCTTTTAAAGAGGGAAGGGGTGAGAAGAGGTGAAACAATGTCTAAAGGGAGGAACAGAGTGGGTATGAAGAGAGAAAGTATGTCTGGAGGAAAGGAATGGGTTGTGTAACCTAAGGGTTAAATATGAATATACTTGTTATGTAAATTGGACAAAGTTTTGGGTGATTTTATGAAGGAAAATGTACAACGCCTAGAAAAATGTATGAATTTCAATTTGAGCAAGTTTGAAGGTCACATGCGCTTTATTGAAATGAATATCCCCAAAGCATTTCGGCGGATGCCTTCATCAGGGGGCTGGAGGACATGCAAATAAACAATATAAATGCAATGAACAATATAAAACAAATAAAATACTGAAAACAAAATATTAAAAACTAATTATTAAAAACAGAAACTTTCCTGAAAAAACAACCAATAAAATCAATAAATATAATAACGCAAACATGAACACAGATAAATGACCATACATGATAAGATAAAGAAAAAACACCAACAAATATTATATAGAAAAAACATGAAGTACTTACAAATTGCATATTTCAATGCACTAGATGGTGCGCATAGAGGAGTATAAATTTATGACACAGAAACAGTCATATAGTTGATAGTGCTAAAAGATAATAATACCATTAATAACTTAAACGGTAGAAATTGACTACATCAATCCTTAATCATAAGTATGAAAAGTTTGAAAAATGGGAAACCCAGACCAGGAGAAAAAACCAGTCATGTTTGGTATAAATTCAAAAATACTTTAGAAAGACCTTTGACAAAACCTTTTTTTTTAATGCCCCTCTAAATTAAAAAACTATAGTGCATGTCAAGGTGATATGTTACCGTTAAATTTATAAACCAAAAACGAACTGACCATTATTGAAATTGTACATACATTGTGCAGACAAAAATGGGGAGGGAAGAAAAAGGGGGGGCCACGAAGCGCAGCTGCTAAAAAAGCATACTAAGAAACTTGATCCTAAATAAAACATAAAAAAGTGACAATGACAAATGAAGTTGATATGCGTAAATACAAAATGCACATTTACGATAACACAGGGCTGAGAGTAAAATATTACGGGCAGCTAGCACCTACATTAACAAAAACATACGAGAGTTAAAAACCTTAGCAAAAATTGAGCAATGAAACCAGCAGTGCTCAATATTAAAACCCTGACTATGAAGCAGGAAGTATTTGTATGAGCGGTTACCTTCAGCACTGTCGACAGAATGTGGAAACAATTCTTGAAAGACGCTGAAAATGGCGCGCTTTTAAGGTCAAAAAATACGTCATGAATAAATACACATGTATGAGGACACAATGAGTTACAATGTAAAAAGATTAAAATACTACCGCATCGGTGAAGAATGAGAAAGCAGCAGTGGCCAGCCTTACGGAAATGCCATAATTACACAAGATTCAAAATTGTAAATGCATGGGGCTGAGACTAAAATATTGGGGAAAAATTATGGGGGAAAAGTAACGCCTACAGTGTTACAAAACATCTATTGTCGAACCACGCGGAGGTTAACAACCCTGAAAAACAAATTGAACAACAAGATCAAGCAGTGCTCACCTCTTAATAAAAACTGGAAATCTTAATATGAGCGGTTACCGGCGGCACTACCAATAAGGTGCTAAAAACAATTCTTGAAAGAAGCTAAATAAGGGCCCCTTTGTTTTTAAAAGGTCAGAAGGTACATCATGATTAAATGCATCTAAAGGAAAACACAATGGTTGCAGTATAAAAATATGCTCAGTGTTGTATGTTACAAAGATGCTCAAGAGCCGATGAATAGCAGACCTAAGCTATGTTTGATTGAGTCAAACCAAGTAATAAACATAAAAATGCAATTTAGTATTTAATCTTTTTATTCATTGTAAGCAGTTAACATATTATAGACAACATATATTTTGAAACAATATAAGTAGCATACATATCGAAACAATTTAAACAACATACATATTAAACAATGTTAAACAACCATATTCATTCCCACAATGGGGAATATATATATATATATATTACTTTTTAATTCCCCACTCCCTCCACCCCATTATCCATCACCACCATCCCATACTCCCTCCCAGTCCATACCTTTATCCCCCTCCCCCCACTCAGTAATAATCCACAAAAGGATATAATTAATACATTTTAATTTTCCCTTTCACCTTCACCCTTTTGTACTTTCCCCTTTCAATCCACATCCTCCCCACTAATCTATTTTCATTTCTCACCCCTCCCCTTATTTTATCCTAACTAAGCCAATTTAAATTGTTAAAATATCATTCCTAGCCCTTGCTGAAACCCCATCAAGATAAGGAGACCAAACTTTTAAAAAATAAGCTCTTCTACGCACATGTTTCCTAGTAGATATTCCTTCCCATAATATCAATTGGTGCAATACGTTTCTCCACTCCCAATATTCTGGACCTTTAGGATCTCTCCAATTCCGAAGTATACAGTGTTTAGCAAGCAGACAACATTTCTTACCAAGAGTCTATTCCCTGATAAGGAAAGTCCCATAGAATCAGGAACATCAAGTATAGCAAACCCTGGAGTCAAAATTAAAGCTTGCCTCAATATACCACTTAAAAATTTTTGAATTTTATTCCAAAATTTCTTCACACATATACAAGTCCAGAACATATGCCCCAAATGTGCCTTTTCCATTCTACACCTTGGGCATTCACTACATTGTGCAAAGCCCCCCCTCCATGCTCTATATGGTGATATGTAAGCACGTTCTATTATTTTAAATTGCATTTCACGTAATTTTGCCCCCACTATTTGTCTAGGGATACGCCCAATAGCCTTTTCCCAGGCAAACCTTTCAAGATTAATTTCTAATTCTTTCCCCCATTGCAAACTCAAATGATCAAAATTCTTAACATGAACTAAATTAAATAAAGCCTTATTATATTCTGCTACAGTTATCCTCTCTTTGTCCTTAAACGCAAACCACTCTTCTAATTTCTTAAAATTTTCTGATCTCAAACAAGTTCTCCTATCTGCTATTGAAATCAAATAATATTTTAAATGGAAATATGCATAAAAATGCCCCTGAGACAATCCATAACATCTTTTTAAATCAATAAATGATTTAAGTACACCTTCTTCGTTAATTACTTGATACAACAACTGAAGACCTTTTTTCTCCCAACCTTTAAATAAAATTGACTTTATACTTTGTTGAAAGTCTATATTTCCCTGCAGTGGCAAATAACCTGAAATTTCACTTGGAACACCCAATTTTTCACAAAACTTCTGCCAACTCCATCAAACCCCCTGAAATAATATATTATTTTTAAATACTTTAGGCAACTTCGCTCTCGATACATGTAACACTGACCGAAGGGCGCCAACCCCCTCCCCCGCAGTAGAGTGGACCATCAAACCCCAGTCCTGCGGGGGAACAGACACCCTATAGGGCAGTCCAAGCAGCTCCACACACATCCATAACACAATATCAGACAGACATTAGGCCTGGATATCCAAAGATGCACCCCAGCACTATCTGATATTCACCTGCAGCAAGCCATCAGCCGCTGCACCCTGCAAGGCACTCCATCAAGACACATACCAGACAGACATTAGGCCTGGATATCCAAAGATGCACCCCAGCACTATCTGATATTCACCTGCAGCAAGCCATCAGCCGCTGCACCCTGCAAGGCACTCCATCAAGACACATACCAGCTGTGAACAGTCTGCTGGTTAGCCCTGATGGAAATGCATGCACCCAAAACTGGGGTGGCAGCACACACAAGCAGAGAGTTCTGTGAGGAGGCCCCAACAGGAAACCCATATATATCACAAGAGAGAAACACAATACAGCACTATGGGGGTGCCTAGCCATGCTGTCATCACTACACACTCAGGGTGAGAGTGCTCCCCCAGCAGCACATACAGAGGTCACCCTGTCTGTGTAGGTGGTAGCCTGGCACTACAATGTCACAGCCAGTGCCCTATGCCCTGTGCAGATGCATCCTGGCCAGCCCACCATGTCTGACCTATACCCATGGTACCTTGCTGCTCATTATGCACATTGGCAGGCCAATACTGGCAGTAGTGCTGGCAGTGTGGGTTGGGGAAGGTGTTTGCAGCCAACACACACTGTATAGACAGACACACACTCCCACACCTATGCCAGCATTGTGCTACTATTGAGGGGGTGATTAGCCTTGGCCACCACACCGGTCCTGGGCACGGCACAGGCATGGATATGGTACGCAGTACTGCTAGGGGTCACTCCCCAGGGTGGTGAACACCGTCAGAGGCCAGGCCTGGAGCACGCACCGCAGACACCAAACAGATTGTTCGGATGGGGTCAACTAGCAGTATGTGCGTAACGTAGGGATATCTATCAGCCTGTACTCTTAGCAAATGTTTCAGAGCTGTGTTCCTCAGGTGTAGGGTGACATTGCTAAGGTATGCAGGTGCTGGTATTGGGAGATGCACGCAGGGTCCAATGTTCTGCCTCTACAGGAGACATTGGCCAATGGGGCCTGTGGGTGTGGGTGTGTCTGCCCCTGTTGGCTGCTGCTTTACGGCAGCGCTTCCCCACTCCAGCCCAGTTTTGCATCACACTGTTCGGGTCTTCCTGCTGTCCCTCATGAATATGCATGAGCTACATCTATATGCCGTGGGGGTGGTGCATAGATATACAGCACAGGCATTTGTATGAGTGGCAGCATGAAACCTGACTGGTGTGTGGCCCACCAGGACTGCATTTGGGGGATTCTGCTGTAGGTTCTGCCCCTGTTCATGGTGTCTGTGCTCAGTGGGGTAAAAGATAGACGTATTACCATTGCATATGTCCTCGTCACAAAAGGTGTGTCCTTACTGTCACTGTTTATTTGTGGGGAAAATATGTGGGCAGGATTGCTGGTTGCCTCAGCTGGTCTTTGAACCTGTGACCTTCTATTCTTGCATGTACTGTTTGTGTGCACTGCACCACCGTGTAGCCACAGCTTGGCTGAATTCCCTGGATAGTCCATGACTGTGGATCCGGCAGGGCCTGTCTGTTGCTGTGGACTGTGCCAGCCTGCACATGGCTAGGCCTCTGTCTTCTGTCGCTAGCAGCCACTGCCCCCTGCACCACATGTACTCGTCCGCCAACATGCTGGCATGAGCTTCTCCCATAAAAAGCAGGTGACCTGCTTGGAATGTGGCAGTACGGGACTGCATTTGGGGTACTTGGCTGTGGGTAATGCCCATTGTTGTGGTGTGTGTGCGTTGTTGGGTAAAATATGGGTGTTTTCCACATGCTTATGTCCCCTGCAATACAGGGGTGTCTGCGCTATCTGTGTTTAGTGGTGGGTAAAATATAGGGACTGGGCTGGCAAGTGCCCCAGCTGGGCTTTGAACCTCTGACCTTCTGGTCCTAGAGGTACTGACTCTGTCTGCCGCACCACACTATGGCCACATAGACAGTGCAGCCCCTGGAGGTAGTAAGCCTGGCAGGATGGAGTCACAAACCCTGCTCTACGCAAATTTACTGTGGGCATATGCACCCTGTCTGGTGACAAACGTGCACATAAACCCCAGCAATGACCACGGGAAATGGAGGACAAAATATCACCACGCTGGGCAACAGTGATATTAATGGGCAACCATAGCAAACACTCCCAGGAAAGCTCCACAAAAGGAAATGTTTTTTGGAAGAGTCTCCGCTCCGTAAACCCTTCCAAAATTCATTTCTTTTTTCTGGAGCTTTGCTGGGTGTGTTTTATGTATTTGCCCATCACTATAACTGTTCCCCAGCTGAATTACTATTTTTAATAGTTCTGTTGTGGTCATTTTTTATTTTTATTTGCACTTTTGTGCTGTGCACATGTATCACACTGCTCACGTTTTTCTGGTTTCCCCGGTTTTCCTGTACATTGCTGACGGAAATGGTTTCTCTTCCCTTTAAATGCTTTCTACCGCGAGTGTTTCCCTCGCGGTAGTTTTTACATGCAAATTCGGGCCCGATACTGTGCGGGGATCCTCTCCCCTCCCACTCTCCACCCATTGACCCCGTCCCTCCGCCCCTCCGGAGCCTTCCTCCGCCTTCCTTTAGCCGTTCCACGCCTCTATCGGACATTTGCGGGCCCGCACTTGTACGGGGCCCGTTAGTGTGCCGCGCACCTTTGCGGGGGTGACACGCACGTGTGCGGGGCATTTAAACGTGTTTATTAGCGTTTCAGTGCCGTGTTTCCGTGCGCTATTTTGCGGCGCGCACATTTCCAGTTTTTAGTAAACAACCCACGAAAAAATGGAAATAAATTCCATCACACACAAACCCACTCACACACACACACAAACACACGCACACTTATACACACACACACTCACACACACATACACACACACACACACCTGAATAGCGAATCATGTATCCTTGTAAATAATTTCTATAAATAGCAATGTCAGCTCGCTGACATTCCCCTGTAAATTCAGCAGTATACAAAAGTATACACCCTGTAAATAGTTCTGACAATTTGCTGTTCTGTTATATGTAAAAAGTTAAGAAGTTCTTGTTCTATGTAATGTTATGCAAATGTATGCAATTGTTCCATGTAAACCGCCCCTGATCTCTGGAAGGGGCGGTATAGAAGAAATAGATAAATAAATAAATAAATAAATAAATAAACATCCCCCTTAGTATAATAACTTACAAAAATTTAAACAATAAGAAGTAGATCAAAAAGAATGACACAAGGTTATGGAAACCACTACCGGCGATTACGTAAGAGGCATATGCTTAACGAAAGGGATCTTTTAACGTATTATAATAAAACGTAACCCATTGCAAATAACTAAGATTGAATGATTGAATAAGATAAAAAGGAATGTAATAATACTGTAAAAGCCAAGTACAAAAAGTGGGGCATGTAACAAGGCTACTTTACAAAAAACTACTCATAGCTAACTAATTATAAACAAAGGAGTACACAAATTATATTACACAACTCATAGGCACCACTGAAAAACAGCCCCAAATTTAAGAACTAGAAAGAAACCTGACCATATATCATACATAAAAATAAAAATAAAAAATAGATCGTGAGATTATCTTTTGGATTCTAAAATGGTGGTGCCCAAAGTTGCAAAATTTGATACCACAAATGGCACTTTATAGAAACCAATCATAGTTAAATGCGTGTAAATGAGGGCATTAAAAAACACCAAAAAAAAGGCATATGCAGACTGATGATCAAACTTATCCCATTGTGATAACTAGATATCAGCAAGCTAGAGACAGCCAATGATAAAAACATTTTGTAAATGTATACATATGCACTATAATGTCGCACTGTAAAGAGGTAAAAACCTAACAGTACTGTAAATAATTAATACATATATAATAATGGGCAATTAAAAAGAGGGTGAATGCACGTACCCAACCTGACCTAAAAAAAATGATAAATGCGGAAGATACAATGAATCTGATCATAAAAAGACTGCCAAATTAAGATCCTGATTGAGACCATGGGGCTCAATAGATTGTAATTCATAGATAAAACGCTGTACTAGTTTAAGTAAGATCAAATCTATATTGCCTCATCGCCAATGTGAATGTACAACTTTCAGAACAAAAAATTTTAAATCAGAGACAAGATGATTCTTTTCTATCCAATGAGAAACCATTGGTTTATCCGGAACACGTCTTCCTAGACAACCTTTGTGTTCTATAATCCGTGTCTTAAAATTTGGAAATAATAGAGTATTTAAGTTAGATAAGCTGAATAGGATTATAGATTTTGGACTATTTTGGAAAGTCTTTAATGTGCAAAACTTCAAAGCTAAGGTTTTGCCATTCACTTTAATGGGAAAATACAGTTGAAAAGAAAACTGATTTTTGCAGAATTCAGAACATATTTTAATGCTTCATTTGCATATTCCTAAAGCATGCCTGTGATTGGTTAGCGACTCTGGAATGCAAATAGGTGATGTCAGAAGAGTCACCGTAACCTTGGCAACAGGCAAAAATATAGTTGTAGAAGAGCTTGGACAGTGAAAGAAAGCAGAAGTGTGTTGTGCTGTGTCTGGAAAGATGTGCTATTTTTGCCAGTAAAAAGGTACCAATATGTGAGAAATTGTTTTTGAGAGTGGAATTGCTGTTAGGACTATATGAAAATCAGGCTAAGTAAATGATAACCCTGATTTTGTGTGGCACTGGACAGTACTGATTGAGAAGTATTTCCAGGTAGTGAAGCAAGTGACAATGTAGCGGCGGAACGCCACCAAATCAATTACACCAGGAGTCTTTATCAAGGTTCAAGCCAGTTTATTGTGCACAAGGCAGTCTAAAAAGTGACAGAGCCCCGCTTTAGCGGAAACATGTTCATTTTATACAGTTTAAACATTTTGATACATGAAAACATTCTATTGGTCTCATGCTAATTTCTACAAACTTTCTATTGGTCTGACATTTCCCTGAATTTGACCAATCAGGGTCTATGCCCTTTGCTCTGCTTTCTGCAGCTAGCTGAACAATGGCTTGGTTCAAACCTGGTTACTTTCCTTCATCAAGGTCATATCTATCTCCTAAAATGTGTAAGTAACAATTCTGGAGTAACGATTTAACATACAGGCATTGTATTCACTTTGTGCAAACTTTGCAATAGCAGCATTTCATTCTAAAACAGCATTTAATTCTGTCTTTTAATTTTATGTCTCAGCACTACTGAAATCCAGACTTGGTTCTGAGGCCTTTCATTTTTCAGGTTCAGGCTTATGGCCTAGTCTATAGGTCTTGGCTACCACATTCCCCCCTTTGATTATTCTCACCCAGAATGTTAAGATGGGTGAGAAACAAATCACTTATACTTGAGTTGTTGCCATGTTATGTGGTATAGGCCGATACCGTCTCATAGCTAGAAGCTTAGCTGTTGTCTTTCTTTCTACAATATTCTCAATGATTGCAGATATATTGCGTAGGCAGAGGGGTAAAATACATGGAAGTATTAAACATGTTATTACTACTAGTGCTGCAATTACCAACATAATAATTTCTCTCCCAAGTCCCACATTTCTGATTATAGTTTCTGTTTATAGCATTGCAAGCATCAAAGTATAGAGCTGCAGGTTTTGTAGGGTCTTCAAGTTGTCGAGTAGCATTTAAGAATGCTCCATCTTCATCATTCCATCGTATTATCAGCACATAGTAGGATGGATTCTGTCGTGGGTGAAAACAAGTTCTGCTCTTTCCTTTTGTGCAAATGTTCAGTTCCGTGCCATTATATATGCATTGACTCACTATACCTGTACAAGTATAGTAGGTATGATAAAGCAAAGTCTGTGTAATCTTTTCTCCAGTACGGGTAGTAGTTATGCATGCAGCACAGGGTGTCAAGGCAGAAGTCAGTTCTCAAGGCTGCTATCAAGATGAAACAGTAGAGAATCATGATGAAAAGTTTCTGAAGAATTAGTGCAAGTCTTTGAAAAACTAGTGCAACTGTTGATAATTCTTGACCACGAAGTCTTCTTCTTCTTTACTTTACGTTGACCTGTTTTGCTCTCAGTAGCATGCAACAGGTGTAGCGTTGATTGTAGATCCTCAAGCTTCCGCTGTACATGACCTTACCAATTTCATTGGTAGGTGTGTAGAGCTGTAGATTCCAACGTATTTCAATAGACACAGTCCTTTTAGTTTGCACTGTCCTTGATCAAAATGGCACAAAGATTTTCAAATAATATAGTCCATAATACAGTCTCTTTCTATTGATGATAATCTCTTCAGAATAAACAAATAGTCTCTTAGGATTCAGGATTTCTATATTGGAACAGTCTCTTTTTAAAAATGTCCTGAATTTTTCAATTTGCTTGTCTTCGCAAAGTTAGCCGCAATGGAACTTCTGGATCATGTTCTGATGTCCACTGGTCTGGCTCTGGAGCTGCTGCTGATTTCACTCTGCTGTGATGAATCCAGGGTTCGAGTTCTGCAAATTTAACTGCTGTTGGGGTTAACAAGATGACAACATAAGGTCCTTTCCAATGCGGTGCCAACGGTGTCTTTCTCCACTCTTTGATTCACACTGAGACTCCAGGCTTGAGAGGATGCAGCGGTTCAGTCAAGTTGATGGGTAGCTGATCTCGTATCCACGTATGAAGACTCTGCAAAACAGAACTTAAAACCAATGGTTCTTGTCTAGTAATTTCAGATACTATCTGCTTCATATCCCCTTTGATCCCTTTGACAATAGATGAAGGTCTATCATACAAAATCTCATAGGGAGAAAGTCCTAATGACTTAGTAGGTGCTGAGCGTATTCTTAAAAGAGCTATTGGAAGTACCTGTGGCCATTTTAAATGTGTTTCCTGACAAAGTTTGGACAATTGAGATTTCAGAGTTCTATTCATATGCTCTACTTTCCCTGAACTCTGAGGTCTGTATGCTGTGTGTAACTTCCATTGTATCTGTAGAGCTTTATTTATATTTTATTTATTTATTTAACAGGTTTTTTATACCGCCTTTTCCTTAAATCAAAGCGGTTACAAAGACATACAAAGGCTAAACATAGGCAAGGGAAGTGAAAGAAGGGAAACATAACTGTTGAGTTACTTGGGATATAAATGAGGGCCCATTGTCTGACCCTATGACTAATGGTATTCCAAATCTTGGAACAATTTCACGAAGTAGGACTTTAGTGACCTCTCTGGCTTTCTCAGTCCTGAGTAGGTACATACTAGAACAAGCAAGTAACGATATCCATTTGCTTTTGGCATTTCAGTAAAGTCTACTTGAAAATTACTCATGGGAGTAACTCCTGTTGATTGAATTCTTATTGGTAGATTAGGACCTTGCTTGGCATTGTTTTTGGCACATGTTTTACATTGATGAGCTACTGAAGCTGTCAAAGGTCCCAACAAAGAAATATAAAAATGAGGTTTCAAAGCTTTTGTCATTGCAGTTTTTCCATAATGTGTTGCTTGATGAAATGCTTGAACAAAGGCTAAACTTAATGCTTCAGGAATCACTATTTGTCCAGGAGGTTGACTTCCCTCCTGTGGTGGAAGTTCTATCCATCCATTTCTGAGTACTCCCCCTTCTTGTTCACAATAATAGTCCAATTCTTTTGTAGTATATCGGGGATCCCATGAATTAAGAGATACAGGAAATAGAACTGCTTAAATTGTAGTATTCTGAGTTAGTCTGTCCGGTAATGGCTGCTTTACGAGCAGAGGCATCTGCAAATCTGTTCCCTTGTGCAATTTCTCCTTTTCCTGCTTGATGTCCTCGACAGTGCATAACTGCAACTTGCTCGGGGGCCCATACAGCATCTAACAATGTCAATATCTCTGGACCATATTTGATAGATTTTCCTCCTGAAGTTATCAATCCCCGTTCTCTGTACAAGGCTCCATGAGCATGCAATGTTGTGAATGCATACTTAGAATCTGTGTATACATTTATACAGAGTCCTTTTCCCAGTATTAGTGCTCTTGTGAGTGCTATCAATTCTGCTTTCTGTGCTGATGTTCCTGAGGCTAGGGCTGATGATTCAATTACAAGATCCAGAGTTACTACTGCATATCCAGCACAACGATGTCCATTGACTACAAGACTGCTTCCATCCACGAAGAAAGTTTGTTCTGGATCTTCAAAAGGTACATCTGTCAGGTCTGGTCTACTTGAGAATACAGTATCCATGACTTCTATGCAGTCATGATCAGGAGGGTCAGTTCCATTTGGTAACAGTGTAGCTGAGTTTAAGGCCTGACTGACCATCAATTGCAATCGAGGATTTTCACACAACATGCTCTGGTACTTTAGCATTCGTGAGTTGGTGAACCAGTAATTTCCTTTGTGGTCCATGAGGGTTTGAACAGAATGTGGCACTATTACACAGAGATTTTGTCCTAGAGTGGGCTTGTCTGCTTCAGTTACTAGAAGTGCTGTAACTGCAATGGCTCTCAGACAAGGTGGCCAATCCTTTTGCAACAATGTCCAATTGCTTAGATAGATACGCTACAGGTCGCTGCCAAGATCCAAGTGGCTGAGTCAACACTCCCAAGGCATTTCCTTGTGACTCATGAACATATAGACGAAATGGCTTCTGTACATCTGGTAGTCCAAGGGCTGGTGATGTCATCAGGGCTGTCTTCAGAGTCTTGAATGCTGTTTCTTGTTCAGGTCCTCATTCTAATGGAGATTGTTCCAATCCTTTGATGACTTGATATAGTGGTTTTGCAATTAGAGCAAAGTTGGGGATCCATATACGACAGTACTCTGTGGCACCCCAGAAGGCTCTCACTTGCCTCCTGGTGGTTGGAGTAGGAATACTGCATACAGCTTCTTTGCGTTCTGGTCCCAGGCGTCTAATTCTGCTGGACAACTGGAATCCTAGGTATTTAACTTATTTGACATAATTATGCCTTGGCTCTTGAGACTTTGTATCCAGCCTCATTAAATAGAGTGCAAGCAATAGGATAAAAACAAAATAAACAGTACCATCTAACTTCTGAACCATATAACATCTCAACAAATAGGGGTGTCCTACATGGAGTGGTAGGTTTACCCCTGAACAAGGATATGGGGAGGGGTGGCCTGCACAGAGCAACAGGTGCACCTGCTCTTGCCATCTTGCTGGGCAGACTGGATGGACCATGCTGGTCTTTATCTGCCGTCAACTACTATGTTACTATGTTACTATGTTACTATGTAAGAGTTCACTGGTGGCTTGTGGACATTCACTTTCTGAGTTGGTGGTTATGAGCAAGTTGTCCACATACTGGAGAAGAACCCTTTCTCCTGGGTTCACATAGTAGCTGGAAAGATCTTGATTCAGGGTGACACTGAAGAGAGTAGGTGAATTCTTGAATCCTTGAAGTAATCTAGTCCAGGTGAGTTGGCCCCGCCTTCCTGTTGTGGGGTCTTGCCATTCAAAAACAAACAAAAGTTGACTGGTGGGGGCTAGGCGCACACAGAAAAAGGCATCTTTCAGGTCCAAAACAGTAAAGTAAGCAGCCTCAGCGGGGATCAGTCCCAAGAGAGTATAAGGGTTTGGTACTACTGGGTGTATTGTTTCAACTGCGTCATTTACTCTTCTCAAATCTTGTACTGGGCGATAATCCCCTGTTCCAGGCTTCTTCACTGGGAGAAGAGGGGTATTCCATGGTGATTGGCATTCTTTGAGGAGTCCATACTGCAGTAGTTTCATCAGATGGTGGTGAATTCCTTCAATGGCTGGTCACATGCACTGGTTCCACTCCTAGCTTGAGGGTGACAATGACAGGGGCTATGTTCTTCACTAGGCCAGGTGGATTATCTTCTGCCCATACTTCAGGTGGGGCTATGAGGTTGGTGCGTATACCGGAACTAGCTGGCTTGATTGGAGATGCACTATAGAACCGCTATTCTTCTTCTTGGGGAACAGTCAGCACCATCAATCCAACAGGCTTTAGGTTCACAGTCATTTGCATTTCTCCCCCTTCTGCAAAAAATATTTGGGCCTGGAGCTTAACAAGCATGTCTCGGCCCAGAAGTGGAATTGGACACTCAGGCATATACAAGAACTGGTGCATTATTTTCTGTCCCCCTAGTTCACACATGTGGTTCTGCAGGAGAGGCTTTGTGGCCTTAGCCTCAGTAGCTCTGACAATGGTGATGCATCAAGAAAACAAAGGGGCTACTGGCTTTAGTATTCTGCTCCTGTATTCCCCATAAAGTCCATATATTGGTCCCCTATTTTCAGACTGACTCCTGGGGACCCAGGGAAACTTGGAGTCCGGTCTAGCCTAGTCTTCATTCATGCTGTAGCCCTCTTTGGCTGCCACTCACTCTATGACTGCTTCCCTCTCTTTACTGGAACACTGTGCTTGGTTTATTTATTTATTTTTTATTTATTTTTTAAATCAAGTACTCCCTCCTCCCCTCTTGGGGGTGGAGTCAAGATACGGACATTCACTTCTCTAACGTCCTTCTTCTCTGCAATGGGCGCACTGACTCGCACCCAGTGGGGGCCAATCATTTTCACGACCCCTTTTCACTTCAGCAAGTATCAGCAAGAAGATCTGTTTTCTTCTTTATTTTCGATTCACTTTCTCTTTCACATTTATTTTCACAATTCACAAATACTTTCTGCGCTACTTCCATTAACTATCGTGCCCGCAAATCAATTTAGTGGCAGAAACAAAGCTGGTCAGCTGGCTAGTGCAAAGCTGGCCCTGGGCCTAGTGCAATGGGATTGTGTGACCCTCTCTTTTACTGGTAGTTGTACATCTGAAGGCATACGGCAATCAGGCTGAACTAGCAAATAAATCCCTGCTTGTAGTGTCATCGGTACTTTAAACTGTGCCGGAGCTTCTCTTCTCCTGCTGCGGAGGTGGCTAATGACATTTGCAGGGAGGTATCTCCCCCCCCCCCCTTGCTCCAGGCTCTGCCCAGGATGATGGCAGAGCTGAGGGAACTGGCCTATAAAGATAATAAACGGGCAGGGTTTTTTTTTTTTTCCCCAGGGAACTACTAGGCCAGGAAGCAACTAACACTGAAATCTGCATGGACTCTGACCCCCCTTCCTCCCCCCCATGATGACGTAGTTAGCAACAGACAGAGGGGGCGGCCAGTCAGGCTGCATTTTCCTATTGACTATGAATCAGAACTATACAATAATGTTCCTCTGGGTGCACTTATTAGAAAAAAACATATTATTGCTGTAAACAAAGGGTAGGCAGAAAACATAAGCATAGATTGATTGCAATAAGCATAATAGATGTGTGTGCTCATTCTAAATAGGAACAATTTAGATAAAGTCCTTAAAATATAAAACTATTATTTTGCAACATGTGATAACAACAATTCCAATAGAAAGAACCGAATATGATGACCACATATCTGTTACTTATGACTGGAATGATAATACTTGGCATGGAAGCTAACTGCCAGTAATCCGCACTTAAGCTGAATAATGTCTCTGCAAAAGAAATTTCTTTAAATCTTACAGTTTAGGAAGGAGATATTCAAAAGACATTCCGGATACTTTTTCAATAAAGTGGGTGGATATCTGGAATACATATACATTTTTTCCTCATTTTATTTTTATTAACAATAAGCATGTCTTCTATGAGGTGCTTGCCGCAATATATCAGGAACTAGAATTCAAGCATGATAAACTCCTTATTCACTCAGGATTTAAATCATTTTCAAGTCACGATCTGGTGCTACTGGCTCGGGAGGCTTCATAGTCCTGTCTCATGCTCTTAACCTCTACTTCGTAGGATAAAGGGAAAACAAAAGCAGTTTCCTGAATTTTTCTATCACTGCCTATTTAAACTATTACAGTGCTTACTGAAGATTTTGAACATAAACACAAAACAAAGCTAAGCCCACAACTGCATTATACCTATCTCACTTGGTCCGCACAAGTCCATGAACTCAAACGGGGTTAATAAGAACTTAACCCTTTCCTAGGCTTAAGCCCAAAACTATCAGGATTCAAAATTCTGACTAAACATTCTTATTAAATGATATATAATACATGACCATAGCAGAAGGAAGATCACTCATTACAACATATTGAATAAAACAGGTACAATTTTCCTAAAATAAGCACAGATCAACTCAGCTATAGAACGCTGAAATTAAGCCTTCACAGGGTTAACAGCTACTATCCATTCCATTCTCCAGACACGCCCATTCTCATTCCCCTGGCTAGTTTCATTTCACGCTGTGCTGCAGGAAAAACAACTGGAATACATGAGAGGCAGCTTCTTTACAGAGTTTATTTCCTTCTGTCTTCTTTTCTGCTTAATACTATTTCTTAATCGGTAAACTGTTCTACAAATTATAGGTAAGAATAATCTTACCTCATACCAGAAGGGAAACTCTGCGGTTTTAACAGATAACAGATAACAAAAATCAGAGACAAACAAACAGTAAGACCGTACTCCGCTTTCGCTCGGCCTTTGTTTTTAAGACCTCTCACTCACTCATCTCACATACAAACACAATTTCATTTCCCAAAAGCCCAATCCTGACTATCTAGGCTTACCAAAAATTTTACCATTACCATTAATCATGATTTTATTACCAGAAAGAGTCAGTGGTTTCCTCTTGCGCTCTTAGTAGCCCTTGCAAAAGTACTCGGACCGCTCCGGACATGATCAGTGTCCTTTTCCCATTTTTCCCATTACCATATGGTTCCAGGTTCCAGTACTGTCTGACTTAATAATATAAAAACTCTATACTCACCCAGATCTGGTACCCATCCCCCAAGCCAGCGCATGGGTTGAAACCTGGACTCCCCTCCTCGGGTTCGAAGGTGTTGGCCTAGCCGTACCCAACGCCCGCCGAGGCTAGAACCCTCTCCGATGCAATGGACCGGTTGGGGCCTGAGAATTCACATGTCGGTCAGATGCGGTCCCAACCAGGCCAAACCTTGAGGCGAATTTCGTGGTAAATCAGTTTGATCACTCTCTACCACTACACCTTCCAGGCCAACGCACCAAGAATATGTAGCGGCGGAACGCCACCAAACCAATTACACCAGGAGTCTTTATCAAGGTTCAAGCCAGTTTATTGTGCACAAGGCAGTCTAAAAGGTGACAGAGCCCCGCTTTAGCGGAAACATGTTCATTTTATACAGTTTAAACATTTTGATACATGAAAACATTCTATAGGTCTCATGCTAATTTCTACAAACTTTCTATTGGTCTGACATTTCCCTGAATTTGACCAATCAGGGTCTATGCCCTTTGCTCTGCTTTCTCCAGCTAGCTGAACAATGGCTTGGTTCAAACCTGGTTACTTTCCTTCATCAAGGTCATATCTAGTTCCTAAAATGTGTAAGTAACAATTCTGGAGTAACGATTTAACATACAGGCATTGTATTCACTTTGTGCAAACTTTGCAATAGCAGCATTTCATTCTAAAACAGCATTTAATTCTGTCTTTTAATTTTATGTCTCAGCACCACTGAAATCTGGACTTGGTTCTGAGGCCTGTCATTTTTCAGGTTCAGGCTTATGGCCTAGTCTATAGGTCTTGGCTACCACAACATTGGTTGAAGATTCCATGAGAGTTCTCTAAGAGAAAGAGACTAAGAGGAAGAGGAAGTGTCATTTGAGGAGTGCTTTGCTATTACGTAGCCTATAGTATGTTGTGCCTGAAATCTTAAAGTGAAAGGCTACCTGCACAGTAAGTGAATGACGTCAATGATGATGAGAAATATGCCTGAAACCATATAATGAGATTGATGAATGAGTGCATTGTCTTGGGAAGTGAATTCTTAAATGAAGCTCTGTTAGTAGTTAGGGAAAACAGTAAAGAATAGGCTTCATTATTTAGGGACATTAGTTATACTTTGTTTTATTTAGTCAGTTAGGGAATTTTAAATCTGTATTGAATAGTTTTACAGTGATTGTTCGCTGGTTTGTAAGATAGATAGGGTTTTCTATTTTTGGTTTATTTAAAGCTTAGGTAATAGGTGGGTGTTCCGGAACTACCATCAGCTGAGCAACACCGGCGTTTACATCCACAAGAGCTCCCACGAAAGGAATACCAAAGTCATCAAATTTATCAAGAAAGTTCTACAGCTACAGATACCAACAACTACTGCAACTACGGAGAGTTAAGTGCTCATAGAGACTCTGTTTTGTGAGAAGAAGGAAAATAGATACATACCTGTGAATAGAAGTTGATAGAAGTTTTGTATGAAGTTTTCTGTAAAGATAAAAGTTATATAAACGTTCAGGGTTTGGGAAAAAAAAGAAAAAGATTCTGAATGCAATGTAAATTAAATCTGTTATTAGGTATAACCATTTATAATAACAAATAAAATTGTTATACTTATCACTTGGAACTTGAGCTCAAGAAATCATTTTAGTTTATTTCCTTCATTTTGCTCTGAGCAGTGAACGAGGTTAGTTTATTTTTACCTTGTTGTCTGGGTTTGCGTCACTTCTTGGCCACGACTACCACCATCATATCTAGAGGTGAAGGTGAACTCAGACACAGCAAGGTTATAGTTGTAAGGGAGTTAGGGATAGAGTCTAGAGTGAATGAGAAGGAAGAAATAGTGTCTGAAAAAAGCAATCATGAAGAGAAAAGATCCTCTAGAGATGGAGGGAAGACAGACAAAGGAGGAGAGATGGTATGAAGGCTCTGGAAGGACTTGGAAAGGGATTGAGAGGGAGTGAAAGGAGACAGGGGACTGTGAAAGGGGTGAGACAATGAGGGTCATTCTAAAAGACTGGGATGTCTACAGACATGCACATGGATGTCGAAATCACAGACATGCCTCTGTAACCATTCCACAAATGCCGTTCTCAGATGTCTCCAGTAAGGGGATGTTCAAGTAGGCACAAGGGTGTGGTGGAGGTTTGCCTGCGGAGGGGCAATGGATTTACACATCCCCGTTTGATCTCAGAAGCAGCAGAGACATCTGTAGATATATGCATGTATATTCCTGCTCCAGGCACAAATAAGCATCAAGAAAGTATGTGAGGATGGAGAACTAAGTGACTAGCTTTAGATTACAAAGTCCCACAGTGGAATGTGAACTTTGGCCACCCCACTCCTAAGCCTCTACTCTAACCATTATGCTATTAGATATCTCGATTCTGAAATGTTCTCCTGAGGATGTCTATATCGATATTTGATACATGTGCATATTAAGCACGTCCACGTTTTTGGAATTCTACCTGAACTTGCATGTGCCTGCCTTTCTTTTCAGATGCTCTGCCTTTCATGTCCCAGACTGCACTTGGACATCCCATATGAAATGTGCCTCCATGTGAAAATGGGACTGGGGAGGAGTGGAAAGAAAAGGAATGGGTAGCTGGATATGGGGTAAGAGAAAGAAGAGAGGGCCTAGATTTCAGGAGGGTTTGAGTGAAAAGGAAAGAGATGGGGCTAAAGATAGAATGAGAGTCAGAGGAAGGTAGATGGGGGTTTGGGGAAGGGAGTACAGAGAACAGCAGTGGGAACAGGGGACTAGGAAGTGGATGAAAAACATAGGGAGAAAAAGAATCTGGGGAGAGAGAGATGGGACAGTAAGAAGACTGGGGAGGGGATGAGACTGGGAAATACAGGATTTGTAGGTAAGAGTCGGGATGAATAATGGGCTAAAGCATAACCAAATGAAGAAGAAGTAAAAATAAATTTAACAAATAAGGATGAAAGGAAGTTCAGTGTCAGAGGTATAAAGAAAAAAGGGAAGAAGACAGGAGGAGAGAGAAGAAATGGAAAGAATCTCGGAAAGAACTTAGACACAAAGGGCCCAATTTTGATTTAGGCAGATTATGCGCCACATTGGTGCATAGCCTGCCCGCCAACCCCCTTAAGCCAGATTTTCACTTCCGCGGCAATGGAAGTGAAAATCCAGGATATTCTGGGTGCGCTGGCAGCTGCTGAGGCTAAGCAGGTAGCAACAATTTTCGATGTTACCCATTTAGCCCATGCACCTTAAAGATAGGTGAGGAAAAACCTCGCCTATCTTTAAGACACAGAGGGCTAAGCAGGTAGCATCGAAAACCACTGCTACCGGATTAGACCTTTCCCCTGCCCCCGCTCCACCCCAGAACACGCCGATGCTAACCACATAGCATCTGGGCGCTTTAGGAACTTATCTGGGATTTTTCAAAGGCAGTTACCCATGTAAGTGTCTCTGAAAATGCCATCCAAAGAAAGTGAAGAGATTGAAATCAACCTGGTTAGGAAATTAAGAGGCATGTTTACTAAAGCATGGTAGCCAGTACTGCAGGGTTTTTTATTTATTTTTATTTTATTTAACAGTTTTTTTTATACTGCTTTATCATTTCGGTCAAAGTGGTTTACTTTGTAACTTAAACTAGGTAATGTACATTAAACAGGGACATTGATAACTTGGATTCTCCTGAGGCAATGGAGGGTTAAGTGACTTGCCCAAAGCCACAAGGAATGCTAATGGGAATCAAACCTAATCTCTTGTTTCCCAAGCCAGTGTTCTAACTATTAGGTTACTCCTAGGTTTAGCATGGGGTTCACATGCATTTGGGCCGTGTGGCAGCAAACAGCATGTGGTCCAAAGGCAACCGTGCTAAAAATCCCCCGCTACCAGAGCAGTGCGCGGAAAAGCAGGGTTAAGATGGAGAGTGGGCGGAGAGAGGGCAGAGATGTAGCATGCAGGAAGGGACTGGTGTACTAAGCACATGCTAGTTACACCACCAACACCTTGCTAGTGTGGTGCAACTAACGCCTGCCTCTGACCAGGCGGTATCTGCATTCACATTGCTAGCATGTCACAAATGCATGTTCCAGATGTGAGTATTAGGAAATAAGAAGGGCAAAAGCAGGACAACTATACTTGAAGAAAAAAAGGCTAACAGGAGTGACAGTAGAACATCAAGGCACCTGTCTAGGCTACCAGGAAGGAGGGCCCACTTGGTGCAGCTGCTATGGCAGCAGACCACAGCAGCCTGACAGCCACAAAATCAGGGCCTGTAGCTCAGGAGTGACCCTGCTGGGACAGTGGGAAAACATCCACAGACACATCAACAGCTGTCCTGATAGGCTGCTGTTAATGTCTGCATAATCGCTGGATAGTTGTCAGAGGGCTGCTATTGTTGTGTGCTATGGTGGTACAGTATCAGGATATAGTGCCTCTGCTACAGTATGCACCTCAGTCATTGTTGGCCTCATAGCCAGAGTTGGAGCTAGCAGAGGACAGTTGGGGGGTATGCAGATTAGGTGTTACACATACTGCCAACTTGACGGTGTGGCAGCAAAATCGCTGTCTAATCCCTGCCTCCCCATGCACCTGGAAAGCCATGCCACTGCCATGAGTCATGTTCCTGTAGACAGATAGTCCCTCACCCTGAACAAGGGAGGATGTGACTGAGGCCTACTAGCTCTGAGCAGTTATGTCATGCTTCTATTTTGCAATTTGGGTCTCTAGTGTTGAAGTTTATAGTATGGATGTTTTATTTTATTGAGAACTATTTGGGATTTGCTATCTCCATGTGGTTCTTTACTACTAAGAGAGAATATGGGGGATTCTCTGTGGGTGGATAGTTGTGTATGCCCTCTCATATTGTCAATGCTAAGTTATAGGGGTGCCCTTTGTCCCTAGGTGCTCCATGTGGTATAATTGCTGATTGTGCATGGCCTTTGGACCCCATGGCTCTAGCACCCCATTCCCCTACATGGGGGAGGGGGAAATACACCACAATGCCTATGGCTTAGGAGAGCTTCACTTGGGAGGGGCTTCACATGGGAGGACTTGACATGGCACCTATCTACAGCAGACAAAAGACATGTCCTGGACCTGTGTGTGGTGTGCATTACAACATGTGGTAAGGCCTATCTGATGGGAATATATGAGCCCCAGGGGCTGCTATATTCTTATGGCAGCACTGTGGCTCAACACACACAGTTAGTGTGTATGTAAGTAGAGGTCACAGGTTCAAGACTGGGCTCTGGATCATGTATTGCATGCCCCTGTGAGTAAGCTTTAGCATACAGTGCAGGTACAACACCAGCATGTGCAATCCCCAAAGAATCCACCAGCAAGAGTACAAACACAGACAGGCTCCACTATCCACAGCTGGATGGTAAAGCAGGCTGATAGCACCAGTACACTGAGCAGGCATTAACAACAGGCATGAATGCCAGAGTGTGCTACTAGCATTTGCACAATGAGCCCACATTAACAATGCCTGGGCTAATATGGAGACCAAAGTGGCAGGCATGAATGCCAACCATCCCCACTTTTGCACAGGATGGTGATGTGAATGTGTGTGTGTGTGTGTGTGTGTGTAAGTCTCCCCATTGTTCTGTGACTTTCTGCAGTTCCCTGTGCCTTGCATTGCCTAAGCTGTTCCCAGCATTAGTCTTCAGATGTGCATTATGAGGAGCAGAGGATTGTGGGCATGAACTGAAACACAGCAGATTGGCCAGGATGTGTCTGCATCAGTGGTAGGGTCAATTGCTAAGACTTCGTAGTGCATGGACTGGGTGGCTACAGCATATCATGCTAAGAGGGCACTCTTACTCTGACTAAGCAGTGACCATGGCACGGCTATATATCAACATAATACTGTACAGTGTCTGGCTCCATTGATGTGGGTGCAACCTCTATTGTGGAAGCCCAATCAGTGTGTGTAATGCTGGGTGCACATGATCACTCTGCACATGCATTGTGCGCTGACTGGCTTCAGTTTGTATGTCCATGGCTGAAACACCCCAATGGTAGGCAGCAGGTGCAGTCTGACTTTGCTTGTTGTGGTGGATTGTTAGTCCTAGATGATTGGGACAGTAGTTGTTCCTGGTCTACTTACTGTTGCCATGGAAGGATCAGCAGGACTGTATCAACAGCCCCATACATGGCATCAGCTGCATGACACTGACATGCACTGGTCTAGGAGCACCCCTGACCAACTGGAGCAGGACAGAAAGCTCAGGTATGATTGATGCCTACAGCATACTGCTATTGTGCAAGAACCAAGGTGATTAGCATAACACACTACAGACAATACCTGCCGCACACTGGTAGTAATGTGGATCTGCAGCAGAGACCATCTCTAGTAGTGCATGTCCTGGGGAACAGGTGCTGGGCACCCATCCTCACCCTCAGAGTGACCGCTGAAACTGTGCAGAAGCATGGTTTGTAGCTGTTATGTGCTTGTAGCCATCAGTGCATTCACCATTTGGTGATCAGCTACAAACTGCTGTTTCATGTGTGCAATGCTCATGGGTACTGGAGGGGCTAACCTATACCGGCACACACAGCAAACATTGCTGTGTGGAGAGGTGTAGCCTACTGTTTAGTGCAATGCCTCCATAAGCAGGAGACAAGGATTGGATTCCTACTTGTTCATTTTGTACCTATGTGGTACTCAGGTCATTTCCCTGCCTGTAACAGTCCAGGCTCTGCTGTGACTTACAGACACTCATCCTTTTACTTTGTTATGTGTTCTGGCCACATTTTGGGTTTGAGGCCCACTACCACTCCTTATGTGAAATTTTATATCTGCCAAACCTTCATAGACTGACAACACCTCCTTGTGATCTTGAGCAGGTCACTTAATCCACCACTGGCTCTGTTGACTGCAGGTTCATACAGTCCCTGTTTATCATCAATCATTACCAATTCATGGGTAAGATGTACTATGACGTGACTGCACTGATACAGTGGTATACTAACAGGCAGTTACATGTATAAAGCTGTAACCTACAGGTGAGACATGAGTTATGTATGACATCAGGACTGTGACTGTACAGCTTTGGTTCCATCACATCTTTGCAGTACATGCGTACACATCCTACCCCTTGGACAGTCACATGCAGGTATCACCTCATGTCTGTACATGCCCCATTTGCCCAGTTTGGATGACACCTGTCCAGTTGTTATCTGCACATTTGTTGGGGCATTGTATGGTGGTTATGTGGCTGGGGCAGGTGTGTGACCCACATGTCTGGCATCATGCCTTCCACATGGCACTGACACACATTTTCCCACACAATACAAATACATTGAGGATGGCACCTACAGCACATTGGTGCTGACAGCCTATACCATCCTCTCCTCTGCTACCATTCTTCCTTCAGTCCATCCATCAATCTCTGTTGGCTGTGTGCAGTCATGTCTTCTCGGCAAGCTGCTACATCAAGACCTACATAGGTACTCTTTTCCGCATTTTGGCTCTTCATGCATGCCTCTCCTGTGCCCGATCTGTATGTCACCCCTCCTGCTCCATCCTTCTTTCGCTGTACACATCCTGCCACTTCTGACTGTGCTGGGGGGCACGTCTTCCACATCCTATGCCACACACTGACATTACAGCCTTTTACATTGGCACCCCCCAGTGCATCGGTACAGTTGCCTCCCACATGCTCTTCCAGCTTACTGAATGCCACATAGGATGCCCACAGATCTGTCATATCCATCAACTCTCACCTGTTATTACATCCATCACCTTTGCATTGACTTTCCTTGGTTCTGCCTTATCCAGCAATAGGGTGATAGCTGTTTTCATTCGTTGAGGTACATGCTTGACACCTGTGTGAGCCAGTGGGAAATGGTTAACACAGAACATCTAAACTGTTGTCTAAATTGCTGGCATTTTGGCATTTGATGTGCTCCATGAGTTGCTAGAGGTATTAGTTGACATCATATGGAAGAAGTGTGAGAAAAAACACACTTATCTACAGAGCACAAAGAAAGAAGGCATTATGAGCATAAATATGCCAGTTTAGAATGAGGCCTAGTGGGGCCTAGGGTAAAACTGTCAGAAGATATCAGAGAACTAATAAGATATATTTTCTATATTTCTTGAAAATAAGGGATGGGAAGACAAATCAGGTGAAGAATTGAATAAGTGGGAAAAAAGGTCAGATAACAAGGAATAAATCTGACAAAGGCCCAAGCCAATGGTTACAAACATGGCCATGCAAAAGGTCAACAGGTCAACAGGAATGGAGGTATAGATATGACAGGACAAAGGAAGGAATGGAAGAGAGAATCCAGATGCCTGGAGTTAAAACAAAGAGACTAGTTTGTAAAGAAAACTATATAATGGGGCAGAACTTTTTAAAGACCAGAATTTGCACCCTATCTTCCAAAAAAATAAGGTGGCCTGCAAATCCACACTGAATGTCTGTTAACGAGTATGTATGATTCTGATTTTTGTGCTGTGTGATCTGTGTGATGTCCACGTGAAAATAATTTTGTTAGTTATCTTTGAGTGTAGCTAGGAATCTTCTCTTTCACTGTGCTAGGACCCGTCAATGGATAGGAAAGCTCTTAATTACTTTATAGCTGTAACAGAAAGAGCAGAAAGAAAATTGTTTTACTTGTAAGGAGATGGTGAGGGAAATACTCCAAATTACTTTGCATTCAGTTACTTTTGTTATGCTTTCTGTATGCTTGCTTCTGTGATATAAGAAAAAAAATAAAGGACCTTAAACCCCCTACAGCTAGCTATGAATGCTGCTGCACGGGTCTTGAGTGGAGCCGCCAGAGGTGATCACATCACTCCGGTCCTTAAAGACCTAAACTGGCTACCAATATACTGCCAGTTGTTTTACAAAGTAATCATCATCACATTCAAGATCATCAACAATTTAGACCCCCCAGCCCTAATGGACTTGGTCAGCCAACAGAGAAAGGAGAACATGTACCACCAATACCCTATTGATCCCTAGGGAAATAACAAAATGTACCAAGTCAACAAGGAATAGAGCTTTTCAGTTCTATGCCCCCAGCTGTTGGAATGCTCTTCCAGCAGCCATCAGAACCGTAATGGACCTAAAACAATTCAGAAAAGCGCTTAAACACCATCTCTTTCTATTACACTACTCACAGCCTACCAACCTGACACCCCCTAGCATACACCCAACCATGAACACATGATCATTGTCAATGTATGTAAATATTGTAGATATTGTCAATGTATGTAAATATTATAGATACAGTTTGTAAATAAGTTTAATTCGATGTACATAGTTTCGCCCAGTTGATTTCCAAGTTTAAATCTCCAGTAAGTGCCCCCCGGAACAATCATGTTTTATGTAAACCGCACTGATTTTTAAGAGTGCGGTATATAAGAAACAATAAATAAATAAATACATCTTTTTGTAAGGAAAATCTGTGAGAATATTGTGCCAGGTACGAGTATAATTTGCACAAGGTTTGGTCTAATGGGAGGGGGTGGTAAGCCCTCCCTGTGTGCGTGCTAGTTTTGTTCCCCTCTTGCACGTAAAAGGTGGTCCGATGATCCATCTGGCCAATAGAATCAGCCTCTCCCTTGGTTCGTACATACCTTAATGCCCAATGTGACAGAAGCCCTACTTAGAGTGATAAGCATCAGAAACCAATCTGCCACAAGTCAGACTTCCGCACAAGTTTCAGTGATATGCTACCTTGGAGAGCCCACTGAGGTCATGGCTACAGATAGATCTCTTTGCATACTGAGAACACAAGTCATCAGTTTGATCACATATAGACAAAGTTGCTCAATATTTGGTGTTCTGCCATTCAATTTGCCCAGTGAACATATATTCTCCATGGCAGGGGATATAGTGGTTCCACATCATTCCCGTCTAGCACCGTAGTTGGAGGAAAAGCTGGTGTTTCCAAAGACAAACCTCCCCTTAATTGGTTTCCTTCAATTTTCATATGATTGGGAGGAAAAAATGAGTGTAGAGTTCTACTAAAACAAAGATGCCCACACTCAATGCCTTCAGTATCTTGCTGTTTTTATCAGTTTGAACTGCAGCCTCTTTGGGCTGCTGCAGGTTCCTAGTGGGTGCCTTTAGTTCCACATGCCAACAATGGCCTTTTCCCTGCCTCTCTATGCTGGCGGGTACTTTTATCCCTCTGTTCTGCTGCTGTTTTGTTGCTGCCTGCCACATTGCAGATGGGGCCTGCTCTCACGATCCCTTGTTCTTCTCTAATGTAGCTGGTGCTGCTCTCATGATCCCTTGTTCTTCTCTGTTGTAGCTAGTGTTGCTCTCATGATCCCTTGTTCTTCTCTATTGTAGGTAGTGCTGCTCTCATGATCCCTTGCTCTTCTCTATTGTAGCTATTGTTGCTCTCATGATCCCTTGCTCTTCTCTATTGTAGCTATTGTTGCTCTCATGATCCCTTGTTCTTCTCTATTGTAGCTATTGTTGCTCTCATGATCCCTTGTTCTTCTCTATTGTAGCTAGTGTTGCTCTCATGATCCCTTGTTCTTCTCTGTTGTAGCTAGTGCTGCACTCACTGCTACTTACCCCCAGTATCACTGCTACTTGCACAGCTGCTCTGTGACCTGCTAGCTTGTTTTCAATGGATGCCTTTAAGCTCACATGGGAAACGTAAGTTTAAAAAGTAGGAAAAGACACATCTTTTTCCTTGCCTCTCTCTGCTGCTGGTGCCTGTGTCACTTTGTGGATACTTCTGTTGTACCCCTACATCTGCTGCTTTTTCATATCATTCCTATATGTATAAACAATTCTAACTTCTACAACGTCAAGTAATTTTTATGTAGGGCTCTAAGTTTTATCCAGAGAACTGTGTCAATAAATTCATGATTTTTAACATTTTGCAAGTGCACTATGCTGCTGAACTTGTGACTGACAACCCTAATCACACTGTTCATTTGATGCAGATGTTTTTGAATCTGGATGTGTCAAAGAACAAACAGGTTTGTATCTAAGAATGATTCTCCATGATGAAAGGCAAAACTGAAAGGAGAGAGTTGTTTACCTATTCAGCTTGGTGCTGATACATTACATTCTGCTGAAATCAAAGCCTTGGTTCCAATTTTTCCTACACAAAGTGGCAGTTTTGCAAGAGATACAACTAATGACAAACATTCTCTGTCTGCCTGACATTTAAAACTCTTTTTCCAACAAGATGGGCTGAAGTCTCATTTGGTTTTAAGCTGAGCATTTAGGGCTAAATGTTCCTCATAGTTTATGTATCTCATTCTGCCTATGGATGTTGCACATAATGAGGGATGACCAAAGGGAGTATTTATCGATTGGTGCCAAAGCAGGTACTATATATTCATTTCGTTCAGATAAGAAAAATATTTTCTTTCACTTTTCTCATCCATTTTTCAAAACAGTCTTATTTGAGAGACAAGAATCCTTCTCAGGTTGAAAAACATTTGAGCTTCAAGTGATCAACTGGTATTTAAAAATGAAATGTCAAATAATGTTGAGAGTAAATTTCCAAACACAGATGAATTGTTTTTAAAAGTCAGCTGCTGTATTACTCTAAAAGGATAAAGGGCTCAATTCACACAATTTGTGGTCAGAAAAGAGACCATAGGAAATAGTTGTTTGGAAAAGTCAGACAATACAAAAAAAACCCCTCGAAACATTATTCCGAGTTTGAGCAGAGCCAACTTGCAGGAGATTATGCACTAAGGATGTAATTTTAAAAATTATTTCTGCAACGATGTGGGCACATACAAGTGCACTCATAAATGGCACATACATTGCCAGTAGACACGCACAGGCGCAGAGTTTGGACACACAATTATGTGCTTAGATTATAAACTACTATAAGTTATGTGCCTGCCTGAACATTATAGGGGACATTATAAAAGGCTTAGGGGTATGTTTACTAAGCAGTCTTAACGTGCGCCTGGCAATAGTGTGCAGGCTGCCATAAAAGGAGTGGGCATTCCGGTCTTAGCGTAGCAAAACGGGATCATCGCGCAATAACGTGCGCTGTGCACATTATTGTGCGAGAAGCCGCTAAGCATGTTAACATGCGGTAATCTTAAGTAGGCACACTGACATCTCAAACACAGAAACAGAGGTGTAGCACAGTGGTTAATATGCTGACTGGTGATACTAGGGTCATGAGTTTGATTCTCCAGTGTGCCTAATGAACAAGGCTGACTGAGGCATCTCCCTTTATGTTTAAGTAGTGCTTTTTGAGGCATTTTAGTTTTATTTTAATTAGTGCTGCCAGCAAACATACCCTCACAGTGGCGTAACCTAAGGTGCCACATAAGGTACCCTATAAGGCACTCCATAGGGCACATTATAAAGTGCACTGTCCATGAGGGCACCCTATAATGTCCTTTATAAGGCACCTTATAAGGTGCCTAATGAGGCACCTTAAGGTTACAGTACTCTGAGGGTGTTTTTGCTGGCAGCACTAATGTACATTAAAAACAGACAATGCCTCAAACAGCCCTATCAAATAACCCTGCTGTGGGTTTGAACCCATGATCTCTGGCTCCACAGGCAGTGAAGTAACCAGTGGGCTACAGCTGCTAGCAAGCCCCTGGCTGCCTACAGAAGGACTGCATGTCACCACACAAACGTTCTGCTGTGGTTACCAGGATAGGGGCAACCCACCCGTACCCATGATGCACAGCACATGCAAATCAGCAGTCTACAGATGATCACACGATGGGGTATGCACCCCCACAGCACCTCAGCCTGGTAGGGGGAACTGATCAAGTGCACCCCCACAGCACCTCAGCCTGGTAGGGGGTGCCAACGGTGTGTGTTAATGGCACAGAGTAGCTACAGACCGTCACATTGTGTCGGTATTGTGCTCACCCTGAGGGTGAGGTGGGGCAGCCAGCACCAGGTCTGCAGCACCTTCCATAGGTGAAATAGGCTATGTTGCAGGTATCCATCAGTGCTAGTATGTGTGATAGGTAGTTCCTGTAAATACACCTAGGATGCATTAGTGTCTATCTGAAGTTGTCAATCAGGTTTAGCCCTTATGGGCTATGATGTATCCAGAATAATGCATATTCTGTGTTGGTGACAGGGGGTGTTTGGACCCATAAGCAGATTATGTACCACCACCCAACCCAGTCTCTGTGGCTTAGGGTGGAAGACAGGATTTTCCCCCTCCCCAACAGATCCACATTCTACCTCCCTGCAACCTTGGCAGTAGAGGGAGGGCATCAACCCCAGTCATGCTGGGGAACAGATACCCTACAGGGCAGCCAATGCAGAGCTGTACACATCCCTAAGGCAATGACAGAAAGACAGTAGGCCTGGAAATGCACTGCTGCCCCCCACCACCATCCAACATTCTCCAGCAGCAAGCAGTGAGTCACCAGCCACTGCACCCTGCAAGGTGTTCCAGCCATACACATTTAACTGCAGACAGTCTGCTAGCTAGTCCACAGTGCATGATCCTGGAGGAGATACATGCACCCAAAGCTGGGATGTGAGCACACCCACCAAGCAGATAAGTCAGTGATTAGGCCCCAGAGAAGAGAACCTACATATTTCACTAAAAAAAAAAAAAATACAGTACAGCACTATGGGGGAGCCTAGCCATGCTGTGGTCACTGCACAGTCAGGGTGAGAGTGACCTCCCAGCAGGACATGCTGTGGCCAGACACTACAATGTCCCAGCCATTGCCCTATGCCCTGTGCAGATGCAGCCAGGCCAGGCCACCCTGTCCAGGCTATACCCACAGTACCTTGCTCCTCATTATACACATTGGCAGGCCAATACTGGCAACAGTGCTAGCAGTGTGGGCTGAGGAAGGTGTTGGCAGCCACCACACACTGGATAGACAGACACACACTCCACACACCTATGCCAGCATTGTGCAGCTATAGAGGTGTTTGGCAGCACTGCCCACCGCACCAGTCCTGGGCACAGTGCAGGCATGGCTATGGTATGCAATACTGTTGGGGGTCACTCCCCAGGGTGGTAAACACTGTCAGACACCAGACCTGACGCACACTCCACAGACATCAGAAAAGTTGCTATGATGCAGCTCAATCAGCAAATTGTGCTTAACTTAGGAATTGCTATCTGCCAGTGATCATAGCAACCTTTTGATAGATATGTACCATATTCCCAGGTTTAGGGTGGCATTGCTAAGGTATGCAAGTGCTAGTATTGGGAGATGCATGCAGGGCCCAATATCATGCCTCTCCAGGAGGCTTTGGATAATGGAGCCTGTGGGTGTGGGTGTGTCTGCCCCTGTTGGCCACTGCTCTAGGGCAGGGAGGAGTAGCCTAGTGGTTGGGGAAAGGTATTTCAGGCCAGAAGGTCAGGGGTTCAAATCCCACTAGAGGACAGCAACCTTGGGCCAGAAAGACTGGGGTTTCTAGTCCCATAGATGCTCCTTGTGGTCTTGGGCAAGCCACTTAACCCTCCATTGCCCATGTTCCCTGTAAGTATTAGTGTATGTGTCTCATATCCCCATGTGTTAAATGCATCCCCCAATTGTGTTGTGACCGCTTTGATTGAAGGATAAGGCAGTATACAAAACTGTTTAAATAAATAAGAGGTTCCCAACTCTGGTCCTGGTGGGCCAAACACTGTTTGAGTTTTCATGCTGTCCCTAATGAATATGTATGAGATACATATGCATACCATGGGGCGGTGCATAGAGATGCAGCACAGCCATATTTTGTAGAGGCAGCATGGAACCTGAATGGTGTTTGGCCCTCCAGGACTGCATTTGAGAGACTCTGCTCTAGGTAATGCACATGTTTATGGTGTCTGTGCTCTGTAGGGTAAAATGTAGGTGTTTTGGGTATGTTTACGTTATCTGCAGTAAAGGTTCTGTCTGTATTACCACGTTTTAGTAGTGGGTAAAATATGGGGACTGGGTTGGCAGGAACCACAGCTGGGACTTGAACCTTGGACCTTCTGCTCCTGAACACACTGGCTGTGTGTACTGCACCACACTGTTGCCACAGGGACAGCTCATTCCCTGGGGATACCATGACTTTTCATCAGACAGGGCCTGTCTGTTGCAGTGTATGGCACCCACCTACACAGGGCTAGGCCATGGTCTGCTGTGGGCAGCTGCCACTGCCCTCTCCACCACCAGTACCCCACTGCCACCATGCTGACATGCCCTTCTGCTGGTGGTGCTGGTGGTGCGCAGTCTCAGGCCATCCAGTCTGCAGGTAGGCGGCTGACTATGGTGTGGGTTCTGGGGTAGGGGTGCCTGCATAGCTGTCCACGCTTCCCCCC
This sequence comes from Ichthyophis bannanicus, assembly GCA_033557465.1. Classification (NCBI taxonomy): domain Eukaryota; kingdom Metazoa; phylum Chordata; class Amphibia; order Gymnophiona; family Ichthyophiidae; genus Ichthyophis; species Ichthyophis bannanicus. The sequence continues at coordinate 1,317,704,230 of CM066031.1, forward strand.
AGCACCGCCTGCCAATGTTCTGTGCCCTTGGGGGTACCTGCTGGGTACTATCCCCTGTGACACTGTGGGAAACACACTCGTGCCCATGTTGGGCTCTCATCAGTTGCTGTCTGGCTGCTGTACTGTTTCAGCATTCCTATGGGCCACCTAGGCATCACCCTAGTCCGCACTGTGGCCCAGCTGCACCACAGCATGTGCCGCCTGCAGCCTTCTGTGTCCCATTTTCCAGCATCTGTCCAGTTGCCCATTCTGTCCGCCCTCCGTGAGCCCATCTCCACCCGCAGCGCTCATTTGCACCGCTACGTGCATTATCGCACGCTAAGGTACCTTTTCGCCCGATAAAGTACCATTATTGCACGATAAGGTACCTTATCGCGCAATAACGTCGCCGGGCGCACATTAAGACGGTTTAGTAAACATACCCCTTAGTTGTGATTTAGGATGTCTGAAGATGTGCAAGTGGACATCGAATCCACAAATGACGTTTACAGACATCTCCAGTGCAGGGACGTCCAAGTAGGCAAGGGGGTATGGAGGAGGCATGTTCGGCGAGGTGCAATAGACTTACATGTCTCTGTTTGATTTCAGGAATGCCAGGAACACTTGTAGGCATGTCCATATTTAGACCTGCTGCAGGCATGAAAAGGCTTCAGGAAAGTGCTTGTTTTGGCATTAAAACGTCCAGAGAGTGTCATTTTGTAGAAAGTTAAAAATGTACTTGTTCCAGCAAACCTGTGGGGAGAACTGATGCCACTTGAACTTGTAATGTCAAACCATGATTTAAATAATATATTTGTGTTTTAATTAATTTTATGTGTTGCTAGTTATGATTGTAATTGTATAAATGTGTCCACTTGTTAATTGCTTAGGAATTTAGCTAGGTATTCTGTAGATAACAAATAAAATGAATTATAGAAATTATAAAAGTGCCTTATGGGAGTAATTTGATAAAGCATTAATATTACATGTCAAAAATGGCTGTTATACAATTGCACAGGTGGATATCTGTGTACCCTTATGTCTACCGATAAGAGCATGCATACCTTTGTACTATTTATAGACCTCCCGAGGGCATAGTTTGAGTGGAGTTGGGGCAGGGTTGTGTTATATGCAGGTACTTTATAGCATATGCAGTTCCACATAGGAGCATGTTTGCTAAACTGCACTAGCGTTTTGCAGGTACTTCATGTTTATGGTTGATATGAATGTTTGGTACATGGAAAGCATGAGCGCTATCTGTTGGGGGCATATACGGCCTGGTCCCAATGGCCATCACACTGTTTCAGACCCCAACACGTCCCAGAGGCATCGATGATGCTGGTAACATCACCCATCGAGGTGGCATTGACTGCACCCATGCTACCTGCAACTTTGACGTGAAGACATGCTGGCAATGCCAGTACTAGCGGTGCTTTGCAGACATGCCCGTACTCCATCCCTATCCTTCCCATTTCCTTGCCTGTTGTGCGTTAACTGCAGATAGCACAGAATTGTCACCATGCGGTCTCTTTCGCATGCACGCTGTTTCCATTAGCATGCTTAAGCCTGTGTTAACAGCTAACACAGCTTAGTAAACATGCCCTATAGACTGCATATACACTGCAAACTGCCTCAGAGCAGGTATGCATTTGTCTTAAAACTCATGTGTGCTATTGGGGATTACTATAGGAGCCTATTTTGTAAAGAAATATAAATGTCTAGGTTGCATTTATAAAATGAAATAAACTGAAAACTGTGCTCCAGTTCCAAATTTTTCAAACAGATCCACTATGAAGCATAATTCATAAATATGTATATGTAAAGGTCCTCGAATAAAGGAATAAACTGCAATACTCAGTTTGCTGCTCTCCAAATTCCAGTTTACTATGGTCAGGCAGGTCCTCTAAAGCTCTGTACCACTGCCCATTTTGAGAATGCATAGCTAAATTAAGCTAGTTTCTTATATTGATTTGGGTATACCAAGAAGTTTATTCTGTAAGTACCAGCTAGATTTATGCACATTAATGGTGTCCATTCTAGAAAGTCAAACCTGCATGGATTTTACTTTTTTTTGTTTTTAAGTGCCTTCAAGTCAATGCTGACTCCTGGCAACCCAGCAGTCCTTGGGTTTTCTTGACAAGGTATGACTGGAAGTACATTGCCAGGTTTTTTCTTTCGAGATAATGGAGGGTAAAATGACTTGCACAAGGCATGTCAGTGGGATTCAAAACCAGGTCTACCTGGACTACTCTCAAAACTACAATAACTAACATTAATACAACAACTTCATACCTTGATCCATGCCCAGTTGATTGGATAAAGAAGACTTTCCCAATACTCTCTTCTTTCATTCTACCTTTAGTGAATCTATCCTTGCAAAAAGGCTATTTACCACCATCCCTCAAACATGTTCAAATACGTCCTATACTTAAAAATAACACATTAGATAAACTATCCCCAAAATCTTACAGACCTATATCAAGTATTCCTTTTATGGCTAAACTTATTGAAAAAATTGTACAAATTCAACTACAAGATTTTATTGACACATTAAACATTCTTGATGAACATCAATATGGCTTTAGACCCTTCCATGGAGTAGAAACCTTACTAACGATCCTTTATGACACAATATTAAGAGGTATTGATAATACTAAACAAGCCTTTATTCTTGTTTTCCTTGACATATCAGCTGCCTTTGACAGTGTTGATCACTTAACAATGTTAAACAGACTTCAAAAAATTGGTATAACATCTACTGTTTATAATTGGTTCATATCCTATCTATCAAACAGAACCCAAAATGTAAGAATCCACACCCAAATATCTAACACCTTCAAACAAACTCAAGGTCTTCCGCAGGGATCTGCTTTATCTGCACTATTATTTAACATTTACTTACAACCAGTTTGTAACATCTTTAAACGCCACAATGTCTTTTATCATATTTACGCCGATGATATAATGTTCTACCTCCCATTTGAAATCCCACACCCACCTCTCCAAAAAATAACAGAATGTTTTAATGAACTAACTGAGTGGCTCAAAGAACAAAATCTACTTATCAACTTTACTAAAACAGATATTTTATTTATCACTAAAAATCAAACATATATACCCCCAAACACGATTACACTAGATACTCATGAAATTAATATAAAAAAAGAAGTAAAATATTTAGGTGTGATACTTGACAATAATCTAAATATGGATTCACATATAATATATTTAACTAAAAATATACATTACAAACTCAAAACTCTAAAACAACTAAGACCTTTGATTCTTCTACAAGATTTTATTAACATAATTCATGCTATTATTACCCCACATTTCGATTTTGCAAATACAATACTTAATGGTATTTCGAAACAAAATATTAAAAAGATACAAATAACTCAGAACTTAGCTGCTAGAACGATTATGAATATAAGCCCACTTGAACATATTACACCAATTTTAGCTGAACTTCATTGGCTACCAATTTACTCCCGAATCAAATATAAAATTCTTGTCACTACATTTAAACTTATAAATAAACTTGCACCATCTGCACTAAATACACTGATTAACATTGACATTGATAAACGATCTCAAAGGAGCAGAAACATAAATACTTTAACAATACCAAAAGATTTTACAAAAGCCAGAAAACAAACCAATAAGAGAGCTTTCTCACACTCTGCTCCAATACTCTGGAACAATTTACCTGACAACATTCGCCTACTGTCTGACATAAAAGAATTTAAAAAAAAATTAAAAACTCACTTATTTACATTACACTATAATACACTCCCAAAACAGAATTCTCAAAGAGATACAGGCTAACATTTATTTTTAATATTATATACCCTATTTTCAAAAATAAACGACACTAATACACTAATTTAACCATACTACACACTCATTTACATGATGATTAATAATTTAACTAGCAATGTATATATGTTCTAATATGTTATACTTGTAATGTTACAATTTTCCTTGTAATTTATAATTATCTGTTCTATGTAAAATGTCCTGGTATATCTCATACCAATTAACCTACTGTTACATGTAAACCGCACTTGAAACATGGGAAAGAGCGGTATATAAATAACTGTTAAATAAATAAATAAAATAAATAAATAAATAAATAATAGTTAGCTGCAGCAACCACTAGGCTACTTCTCCACTCTCAGCTTGCTTATAGTATCTCCTCCATTTTACTCTACAGAATACCAGTGTAAGTGGCCATGGAGGCATGTAAATATCACTGTGGTCACTAGCTTTTAAACTAGTGTAAATGACCACACATATCTTATGCGCATTAGGGTCTATTCTGTAAGGTACATGTGTAACTGTGCACTCTGTTCATGTTTTCCCCAAATTTTTCCCCTATGTACTCTCATAATGAAAGTACGAGGGTTGCTCAGAAAGTAATGCCCCACATATTTTTCTCAGTCCAGAATGAAGATAGAGGTGTGAAATTGAAAGGGTAGTAACTTGGAACTTCAAAGGACACATGTGTGTAATTTTACAGTCATCCGACAAATAGCGAGGCGGTAGTGATCCTTCAAATGATGAGCTGTAATTGAATTCTTGGTGGAGAAGAAAGAAAGTGTGAGAAACATTCACAAACAGTTGTGTGCTGTGTATGGAAGTTCTGTGGTAGATAGGAACACCGTTGGACGATGGGTGAAGAGAGTAAAGGCTTCAGGAAGTGGTAAAATGGAACTGGAAGATCAGCCGTGGTCTGGGCGTCCTGCCTCAGCCACCGGTCCAGACAAGTTGCAGCGCGCTGATGACATTATTCGTGCGGATTGGCGCATCACGAGTCTGGAATTGTCTGTAGAGCTTTCCGTCAGTAGAGGTAGTACAATGGCAATTATTGACTCTTTGGGATATTCAAAGGTGTGTGCAAGATGGGTTCCGCAAAGTCTCACAACCGAACACAAACGCCAAAGGAAAGACATCTGCTCTGATTTGTTGGAGAGTTTTGAAGCTGAGGGGGAGGCCTTTTTGTCCCGGATCATCACAGGTGATGAAACCTGGGATCACCACTATGAACCAGAGACTAAAAGGCAGTCCATTCCATACACAGAACACAACCGTTTGTGAATGTTTCTCACACTTTCTTTCTCTTCCACCAAGAATTCAATTACAGTTTGTTGTTTGTACCGTGTGTCACTCACAGATGCCATTTGAAGGATCACTACCACCTCACTATTTGTCAGACGATTGTAAAATTACACACATGTGTCCTTTGAAGTTCCAAGTTACTACCCTTTCAATTTCACACCTCTATCTTCATTCTGGACTGAGAAAAACATGTGGGGCATTACTTTCTGAGCAATCCTCGTACATACCATCGGTCTGTGGTACACACTTTCACAATAACTATTGACTGAACTCTGTGTATAAATAGTAATTTGTGCACATATATCACTGGACTACCTTGTTTTCCATGTTATAAAATTATCCTTCACTTGTGTAAGTGGGGATACTTATGTGTATAAGCCACCAGTCTGGTATCCTAGGCATATAAGTTATGCTACCTACATACATCAGTGCTAAATTTCACAAATATAGACATTCAAGGGGAGCCAATTAAGGGGCCAAGCTCCAAAATCTTAAATTTCAACTTTTTGAGGTGGTTTTAAACACCAGAGTAGTAAGCGCAATTGGCCCCTGATTCATACCTCCAACGTCTAAGTTCAGTTAGATGACACGTCACATGACTCAGAATAGATATATATATTGACAGGAAAAATATGCATGTTCTGTATTTAAAAATAGGAATTACATATATTTTCATAACTGTCCAAATCTCACACAGAACATACCCCCTTCAAACCTGTACATACCACTCATACACACATACAAGCAGATGCCTTTTTGCAATACTACTTTAGACTCATACAGCCATTCACAAATCTATACCCACTATTTACACATTTACACATGCAAAGTTTAGCCCTCTAATAAGGAGGACTGCTAATAAGGAGATTCCTACTTTTTCATGTGAAACTAGGGGGCATGTTTACTAAACATTCCTAACGTGCGGGGCCGTGCTAGTGTGCCTGTGCCATATAAGGAGTGGGCGGTTCAGGCAGAAAATAGAAAAAAAAGGTAGTAAGCAACCGGACGTGTGTGCGTCGCGCTAATGTGCGGGGGTCGACATTAGCGCGTGGAAAGGCAAAGTGGCGCGCTGCTGAGTATACAAAACAACAGAGCCGTGGTACAACGGTGAAGACACTGACCAATGGTGCAGGGGCCATGGGTTCAATCCCCCAGTGTGCGCAATGACAAAGGTCAGCTGAGGCAGTAACTGTAATGATGAACATTGTTTTAGGAGGCAAATTAATTTGGAACGGCATAAGGCGGCGCACAGTTATTTTTGGGCAGCAGAAGGCGGCTCACTGGTCCCCTTGGGCGGCAGAAGGCGGCGCGCTGATAGGCACAAGGCGGCGCGCTGATGCACAAGCACAGGAACAGAGCCACAGCACAATGGTTAAAACACTGACCAATGGTGCAGGGATCAGGGGTTCAACTTCTCCCAATGCCCAGTGAAAAATGCCTGCTGAGGCAGTATGTATTATGTTGTGGAGTGCTGTAGGAGGCTGTATAATTTTATTTTGTTATCACTACTAGCAAACGCACTCTCCCAGCATGTTAACATACGGCGGCCCATAAGGCACATGTTACAGTGCACTGTTCGCCAAGGCACCCTTGAATGACCCCTATAGGGCAGCATGTATGTTGCGACACAGGATAATGTATAGTGCACCCTATAGGGATGGCAACCATAAGGTGGCCTACAGGGCGCCCTATGAAGCACCCTCAGAGGCACCTAATGGGTATAGTAAGCTGAGGGTGGTCTTGCCGGCATAGACATATGTACAGTAAATAAAAATAAAGCTGTGGACAGCCCTACCAAAGGGCCCCACTGTGGGTTTGAACCCATGACCTCTAGCTGCACAGGCAGTGATGTAACCATTGCGCTACAGCTCCATAGCTGTAAGCAGGCCCCTGGCTGGCTGCAGATAGCCTACACGTCACCTCACAGACAGTCTGCTGGTGTCAACAGGATAGGGTTAGGCCACCCGTAACCATGATGCACTGCACATGCAAATTAGCTGTCCGCAGATGGACACAAGATGGGGAATGCACCCCCACAGCACCTCGGCCCTGTTGGGGGAAGTGACCGGGTGCACCCACACAGCACCTTGGCCTAGTAGGGGGCACTGACCGTGTGTTTTACTGGCACAGAGTAGCCACACACCGTTACATCGTGCGGGTACTGTGCTCACCCTGAGTGTGCAATGAGGTGGCCAGGACCAGGTCAACAACACCTGCCATGGCTGATGGAGGCCAAGCGGGCGTTCCAAAGCAGTGTTAATGTGTAAGATAGCTAGTTTCTGCACAAACACCATGGATATCCCTGTCTGCTGCCATCAGGCAGGCACCCCCCCCGTGGCAAACATGGTCACCATCAAGGGATCCACACTCTACCTCCCTGCAAAGGTGGCAGTAGAGGGCAACATCAAACCCAGTCCTGCTGAGGAACACCACCACCACCCCCCCGGCAGGCAGCTCCATACACAGCCATAACACAATAGCAGACAGACATAAGCCCAGGGTATGGTAAGCTGCACTCCACCACCAGATATTCCCCTGCAGCAAGCCAACAGCCACTGCACCCTGCAAGCCATTATAGCAAGACATTTACCAGCTACAAACAGTCTGCTGGTTAGTCCATAGTGCATGTTCCCAATGGAAATGCATGCACCCAGAACTGGGCTGTCTGCATACACAGCAAGCAGATAGATCAGTGACTGGGCCCCAAAAAGAAACCCATATCTATCACATGAGAGAACTACTATACAGCAATATGGGGGGGCCTAGCCATGCTGTGGTCACTGCACAGTCAGGGTGAGCGTGATCCCCCAGAAGGACATGCTTTGGCCACCCTGTCTGTGTAGGTGGTGGCCGGACACTACAATATCCCAGCCAATGTCCCTGCCAGGGCCCTATGCCCAGTGCAGATGCATCCTGGCCACGCCACCCTGCCCTGGCTATACCCATGGTACCTTGCACCTCATTATGCACATTGACTGGCCAATACTGGCAACAGTGCTGGCAGTGTGGGCTGTTGAAGGGGCTTGCAGCCAACACCCACTGTATAGACAGACACACACTTCCACACCTCTGCCATCATGGTGCTACGATTGAGGGGGTAAGTAGCCTTGCCCACCAAACCGGTCCTGAGCACGGCAAGGCATGGATATGGTACGCATTACAGCTGGTGGTCACTCCCCAGGGTGGTAAGCACCGTCAGAGGCCAGGCCTGGAGCATGCCCCGCAAACACCTAACAGATTGTTTGGATGGGGTCAACTAGCAGTATGTACGTAACGTATGGATAACTGCCTGCCTGTGCTCCTAGCAAACGTCTCCGAGCTGTGTACCGTATACCTCAGGTGTAGGGTGACATTGGTAAGTTATGCAAGTGCTCGTTTTGGGTGCTGCATGCACGGTCCAATGTTTCTGCCTTTCCAGGAGACATTGGCCAATGGGGCCTGTGGGTGTGGGTGTGTCTGCCCTTGATGGCTGCTGCTTTACGGCACAGATTCCCAACTCCAGTCCAGGTTTGCATCACACTGTTCGGGTTTTCCTGCTATCCCTCATGAATATGCATGGCCTACATCTACATGCCATGGGGGTGGTGCATAGATATACAGCACAGGCATTTGTATGAGTGTCAGCATGGAACCTGACTGGTGTGTGGCCCACCAGGACTGCATTTGGGTGATTCTGCTCTAGGTACTGCCCCTGTTCATGGTGTCTGTGCTCAGTGGGGTAAAAGATAGATGTCTTACCATTGCATATGTCCCCGCCATGAAAGGTGTGTCCTTACTATCACTGTTTAGTTGTGGGAAAAATATGTGGGCAGGATTGGCAGTAGCCCCAGCTGGGCTTTGAACCTGTGACCTTCTGTTCTTGTATGCACTGTCTGTGTGCACTGCACCACTGTGTAGCCACAGATTGGTTGGATTCCCTGGACTGTCCATGACTGTGGATCCGGCAGGACCTGTCTTGCAGTGGACTGTGCCAGCCTGCACATGGCTAGGCCTCTGTCTTCTGTGGTTAGCAGCCACTGCCCCCTGCACCACATGTACTTGTCCGCCAACATGCTGGCATGAACTTCTCTCAGAAAAAGCAGTTGACCTGCTTGCAATGTGGCAGTATGGGACTGCATTTGGGGGACTTGGCTGTAGGTAATGCCCATTGTTGTGGTGTGTGTGCGGTGTTGGGTAAAATATGGGTGTTTTCCCCATGCATACAGGGGTGTCTGCGCTATCTTTATTTAGTGGTGGGTAAAATATAGGGACAGGGCTGGCAGGTGCCCCAGCTGGGTTTTGAACCTCTGCCCTCTGGTCCTAGAGGTAATGACTCTGTCCGCTGTACCACACTTTGGCCACAGAGACAGTGCAGCCCCTGGAGGCAGTAAGCCTGGCAGGATGGAGTCACAAACCCTGCTCTACGCAATTCTACTGTGGGCATATGCACCCTGTCTGGTGACAAACGTGCACATAAACCCCGGAAATGACCACGGGAAATGTGGGACAAAATATCACCACGCTGGGCAACAGTGATATTAATGGGCAACCATAGCAAACACTCTCAGGAAAGCTCCAAAACGTGGAAATGTTTTTTGGAAGAGTCTCCTCTCAGTAGAGCCTTCCAAAATTCATTTCTTTTTTCTGGAGCTTTGCTGGGTGTGATTTCTGTAATTGCCCATCACTATAACTGTTCCCCAGCTGAATTACTATTTTTAATAGTTCTGTTGTGGTCATTTTCTATTTTTATTTTCACTTTTGTGCTGTGCACATATATCACACTGCTCACGTTTTGCTGGTTTCCCCGGTTTTCCTGTACATTGCTGACGGAAATGGTTTCTCTTCCCTTTAAATGCTTTCTACCGCGAGTGTTTCACTCGCGGTAGTTTTTACATGCAAATTCGGGCCCGATACTGTGCGGGGAGCCTCTCCCCTCCCACTCTCCACCCATTGACCCCGTCCCTCCGCCCCTCCGGAGCCTTCCTCCGCCCTCCTTTCGCCGTTCCACGCCTCTATCGGACATTTGCGGGCCCGCACTTGTACGGGGCCCGTTAGTGAGCCGCGTACCTGTGCGGGGGTGACACGCACGTGTGCGGGGCGTTTAAACGCGTTTCTGCGCGTTTCAGTGCCGCGTTGCCGTGTGCTATTTTGCGGCGTGCTATTTTGCGGATTTTAGTAAACATGCCCCTAGGTGTGAAAGGGGGTATTTTAGTCATTTGTTAATGTTGTTAAGCGCTGTTGGTGTCAACTCATGGTGAACCTCTGGATAGTTGTCCTAAACTGTGTTCAGTCTTCTGTCAAGCAACTCATTGTTGTTAAAGTGGCATCAAATTTATGCATGCAAATGTTGTCTTATAGAATAGCTCATAGTGAATTAATATGCACATTAATTTAATGGCATATACTTTCACTGTGGACATGCAGGGGGCAGAGTTTGGGTGGAGCATATAACGAGCACTCAAGTATGTACACTGATTATAAAATAATTGTAATTTATGCATGTGCTTGCAAAATGAAGGTGCAGTCACTTATACCAGCTTTAGACCTAGTGTGAATGATCACACCTTACATTAAGGTGAGCTTTCTGTCATTTAAGCTAGTATTTTATAAAGAAAAGTAGGTGCTTACTTATCTTTATATAAAAGCCAAAGCATACCTATTTTAAGACTATCTTATACTAGAAGCATAGAAACATGATGACAGAAAAAGACCACATGGCCTATCTAATCTGTCCTTCCATATCAACAACTACAACAGTCCTCTTTTTTCCTTTAGAGATCGTCTGTGTTTGTCCCATGCTTCTTTGAATTCAGATACTGTCCTCATCTTTACCAACTCCACTGGGAGACTATTCCACGGATCCACCACTCTTTCCATAAAGAAATATTTCTTAATATCACTCCTGAATTTATCTCCCTTCACCCTCATCCCATGTCCCCTCATAGCAGAGCTCGCTTTCAATTGAAAGAGGCTCTCTCCCTGAACATTTATGCCACGGAGGTATTTAAACATCTCAATCATATCACCTCTATCCCGCCTTTCCTCTAAGGTATACATGTTAAGATCCTTAAGTCTGTCCTCATATGCTTTATAATGAAGACCACTAACCATTTTAGTAGCCACCCTCTGTACTGACTCCAGCCTGTTTATATCCTTTTGAAGTTGTGGTCTCCAGAATTGCACACAATACTCCAAATGAGGTCGCACCAGAGACTTATACAGAGGCACTATCACCTCCTTTATTCTGCTGACCATTCCTCTCCCTATCCACCCAAGCATCCTTCTAGCTTTCACCATCATCTTTTCTACCTGTTTAGCTACTTTAAGATCATCAGACACAATCACACCTAGGTCCCATTCTTCTTTAGTGGACAAAAGTACTTCACCCCTTATACTATATTGCTCCCTTGGATTGCTGCAGCCCAAATGCATGACCTTACATTTTTTAACATTAAATCTCTGCTGCCAAATTCAAGACCATTCTTCAAGCTTACCTAGATCCCTCCTCATGTTATCTAAACTTTCCTGGGTGTCTACTCTATTGCAGATATTGGCATTATCCGCAAAGAGGCAAACCTTACCCAATAGCTACTACTACTACTACTACTACTACTACTGAGCATTTGTATAGCACTACAAGTCATACGCAGTGTTGTACAGATAGTGAGAGACAGTCCCTGCTCATCAGAGCTTACAATCTAGTCAAGACAGACAACACAGAAGGTGTATACAGGGATAAAACATGGGGAAAGGTAAAGAAACAAGGAGATCAGGTGAGTCACGATACAAAAGCAGCAGCGAAGAGATGAGTTTTCAGTCTGGATTTGAAAAGGGTCAGAGAAGGTGCCTGGCATAAAGACACAGGTAGTTTGTTCCAGGCGTAAGGTGCAGCAAGATGAAAGGAGCGAAGTCTGGAGTTAGCAATAGAAGAGAAGGGCACAGATAGAAGCAGTTTGCCAGAAGAGTGGAGTTCCCAAGGGGGGGGGTGTAAGGAGAGATAAGAGAAGAAAGATAGTGAGGAGCTGCAGAGTGAATGCATTTATAGGTCAGCAGGAGAAGTTTGAACTGGATGCGCAAACGGATAGGGAGCCAATGAAGTGACTTGAGAAGAGGGATATAATATGGGCACGATGAGGATGGCGGAAGATTAGTTGCGCAGCAGTGTGTTGAACAGATTGAAAGGGAGTTAAATTATTCAAAGGGAGACCAACAAGGAGTAAGTTACAGTAGTCAAGACGGGAGGTGATTAAGGAGTGGATAAGCATCTTAGTAGTGAGTTCAGAAAGGGATGAGCAGATTTTGTTAATGTTATAGAGAAAGAAACGGCAGGTCTTAGCTATCAGATGAATGTGTGTGGAAAAGGAAAGAGAGGAGTCAAAGACAACCCTAAGATTGTGAGCTGAGGAAACAGGAAGGAGTTGAGAGTTTTCCACGGAGACAGAGAAAGGAGGAAGAGGAGAGGAGGTTTAAGGGGAAAGATAAGAAGTTTAGTCATGGCCATGTTTAATTTCAAACAGCGGTGAGACATCCAAGAAGCAATGACAGAAAGGTAGCAGAGATTCGGGTCTGGATTGCCGGAGAGGTTTCAGGAGTAGAGAGGTAGATCTGGGCATTATCGGCATAAAGATGATACCGAAAGCCATGGGAAGAGATGAGCGCACCAAGGGACTGGGTATAGAGAGAGAAAAGGAGCGGACCCAAGACAGATCCTTGGGGTACGCCAACTGGGAGCGGGATAGCAGAAGAGGAGGAACCACCAGAACTAACACTGAAAGAGTGATGGGAGAGATAGGAGGGGAACCAGGATAGTACAGAGCCGTTAAAACCAAGCAAGGACAGGGTATCGAGGAGAAGGTTGTGGTCAACAGTGTCAAAAGCAGCAGAGAGGTCAAAAAAGATGAGGACAGAGTAAAGACCCTTGGATTTTGCCAGGAACAAGTCACTGGAGACTTTGGCAAGAGCCGTTTCAGTAGACTGTAAAGAATGAAAGCCAGACTGTAAATGATCCAGGAGGGCATGACAGAAGAGGAAGTTGAAGTAGTGATGGTAAACCACGTGTTCAAGTAGTTTAGAAACAAAGGGAAGGAGGGAGATGGGCCAATAATTAGAAGGACAGGTAGGATCAAAGGAAGGTTTCTTGAGGAGAGTGGGACCACAGCATGCTTGTAAGCTGCAGGGACAGTTGCAGTGGAGAATGATAGGTTAAGAATATGAGAGGTGGAAGAGACAACAGAGGAAGAGATGGGGCTTAGGAGATGGGTGGGGATAGGATCAGAGGAGCAGGTGGTGAGTTTGGAGGAAGAAAAAAGGTGTGCAGTTTCCTCTTCAGAGATCACAGGAAAGGAAGAGAGGGTATCAGAGGTAGGGGAGGGGAGTTGGGAGTGAAGAGAGGAAGTAGCTGAATTTGTGGGGAATTGGAGGGTGATCTTGTAGATTTTGTCATAGAAATAGTCAGCCAGGGTTTGGGCAGAAAGGGAGGGAGGGGGCAGAGGCAGAGGCACTTTGAGGAGAGAACTGAGAGTAGTAAAGAGATGGTGAGGGTCAAAGGCAAGAGAGTTAGTCAAATGGACATAATAGTCTTTTTTGGCAAGAGCTATGTCTGACTGGAAAGAGACAAGCATGAATTTGAAAAGTAGAAAGTCTGCAAGGGAACGGGATTTGAGCCAAGCACGCTCAGTAGAACAAGCACAGGAACGTTGATAGCAGGTAGTGGATGAAAGCCAGGGCTGGGGTGCAGAACGCCTCACAGGACGTGGCATGGGCAGAGCGAGAGTATCCAGAGCAGAGGAGAGTGCAGTGTTAAAGGATGCTACTGCCTCACCAACAGACTTAGATGACATAGTGGAGGAAAGAGATGAAGAAACAGTGGAAGAGAGAATCAAAGGATCAATAGCATGAAGATTTCTAAATAGGTTGGAGGAGACAGGACGAGGCTGAGGTGGCGGGTGATGAAGATTGAAACTTAAAAGGTGATGGTCAGATAAGGAAAGAACTGAGCTACAGAAGTTCGAGGGTAAGCAACTAGAGAAAAATATGAGGTCAAGGCAGTGGCCATGCTGGTGAGTGGGGGCAGTATAGCAAAGCTGAAGGTCAAATGAGGAGGTGAGGGAGAGGAGCTTTAAAGCATAAGGATCAGAGGGGTTATCAACATGAATGTTAAAATCCCCAAGAATAAGAGTGGTGGAAGAGGAATCCAGAAAGAAGGAAAGCCACGAGTCAAAGTCAGTGAGAAAGGTAGAAGTATATTTGTCAGGAGGTCGATAAATAACAGCTATCCAGAAAGGTAGTGGAGTGAAAAGGCAAATGGAGTGGACTTCAAAAGAGGGAAAGGAGTGAGACTGAGGCAGCAGGAGGGGGTGGAATTGGCAGGAGGGAGAAAGTAGAAGCCCAACACCACCACTACGGCCAGTGGGACGAGGCTTGTGGGAGAACTGATAGCCCCCATGACAGAGAGCAGCGATAGATGCAGTATCATCTGGGAGGGGTCAGGTCTCAGTTAGAGCAAGAAGATGGAGAGCATTAGAGATAAAGAGATCATGAGTAAAAGCAAGTTTATTAGAGACGGAGTGTGTGTTCCACAAGGCACATGAAGGAAGGAGAGTGGAAGGGGAAAGGAGAGGGATATGAATAAGATTAGAGGTGTTGCATGAAGATCTCTTCTCGGAGTGTGACAGAAATTTAGGGGGGGGGGCGGGGTTGGGGTTGATATTTCCGGATAAGAGAAGGAGAAGGAGTAACAGAGTACAGGGCAGAGAGGAGACAGTATGGCGGAAACGAGGGTGAGGTTGCCTTAGAGAGAGAGGAGATGGTTGATTGAGAGGGAGAAAGCATTGAAGCTCAAGAGCTGATGATAGGGTAGAAGACAGAATGGAGGGGGAAGTGAGGATGGTAAAGGACAGATAAGGAGGGGAGGAGCGAAGGTGCTGGTAGGAGGGGAGACAGTTAGGGAGTATGAAGAAAAGGAAGATAATGTGATGAGGAGCCATAGAAGAGGAATAGAGAGGAGAACAAAGGCCAAAGGATTTAGAAGGTGGGAGAGAGTCAAAGGTGCACCTATCCGTAAAGAAGGTAATGAGCAGATGACAGCTATAAAGAGACAGCAAGCCATGGGGTGGGTGGGATGAGGGGAGGTGGGGTGGGGTGGGGTATAAATTATTCAGCTGAGAAAAGATGAACAAAAGTGCAAAATAAAGGGGGCAGTAAGGTAAGGGAGCACACTAACAATGACAAATAAATAAATACATATGTAGAGAGAGACAGATAGACAGAGAGAACTCACAGCAATCCAGCAAATTCACTCTCTGGAGGTGAAATTTGCCTTTCAAGCAGAACCCTTACGAGGGCACTGCTCTTCCCAAAGGACAGAGAGGCAAACAGAGCTAAGCATAAGTGGAAGACAGGAAAAGGGGCTAAACAATACCTCAGTAGGGGGGAGCGGTTAGTCACTCAGGTATGCTAAGAGCAGAGACAGGAAAAAAAATTTAAACTCTGCAGCAATGGAGACAGAGCAAGAATAGATATTGAATTAAATGTTTACCTGGCCAACATAGACAAGTCAGATAGTTGAAGGAAGAAGAAAGGAA
The DNA here is from genome assembly GCA_033557465.1 of Ichthyophis bannanicus. Taxonomy (NCBI): domain Eukaryota; kingdom Metazoa; phylum Chordata; class Amphibia; order Gymnophiona; family Ichthyophiidae; genus Ichthyophis; species Ichthyophis bannanicus. The sequence goes on from CM066031.1 coordinate 1,317,719,892, forward strand.
AGTTCCAGTTAGTTATGAAGGAGGACAAGTTATTCAGCTGAAAAAGCTGAACAAAAGTACAAAATAAAGGGGGCATTGAGGTAAGAGACCACACTGACAATAACAAATAAATAAATAGATATGTGGAGAGAGACAGACAGAACTCAGAGCAAACCAGCAAATTCACTCACAGGAGGTGAAATTCACCTTTCTAGCAGAGCTTTTAGGAGGGCACTGCTCTTCCCAAAGGATAAAGATGTTAAAAAGAATCAGACCAAGAGCAGATCCCTGGGGCACACTACAGGAAACCTCCTTCTCCTCCTTTGTCGCTTCCCACTCAACCAATTTCTAACTCAAGCAGTAACTTTGGGGTCCATCCCAAGGTTGCTCAGTTTGTTTATAAGTTGCCTGTGAGGAACAATGTCAAAGGCTTTACTGAAATCTAAATGCACCTCGATCCAACTCCCTGGTCACCCAGTGAAAGAAATCAATCAGATTTGTCTGAGAAGACCTGCCTCTGGTGAATCCATGCTGCCTCGGATCCTGTAATCCTGTGGACTCCAGAAACCTCACTCTTTTCTCTTTCAGCAGCGTTTCCAATAATTTACTCACCACCGAAGTTAAACTAACCGGCCTGTAGTTTTCAACCACATCCTTACTTCCACTTTCGTGTAAAGGGACCACATCTGCCTCTCTCCAGTTCTTTGGCACCACTCCCAACTCCAACTAGGCATTGAAAAGGTCAGTCAGTGGAGCTGCTAGAACATTCCCAAGATCCCACAGTATTCTAGGGTGTATCCCATCCGGTCCCAATGCGTTGTCTACTTTAAATTTAACTGGTTTCTCATGAACACAGTCTTCTGAAAATTGTTCAAGATGCCCCTCGCTTCTGTTCCTGTTTGTGGGTGTTTTCTGAGGTCCTGCTTCTTGTTCTTCATCTGTGAACACAGAACAGAAATATTTGTTAAGCAATTCCACTTTATCCTCATCAGCTTCTACATATTCCTCCCCTTCACCCTTGAGTCTGACAATGCCACTTTTGCCCATCCTCTTCTCACTAACATATCTGAAAAATGTCTTACCCCCCCCCCCCCCCATTTTTATTGCATTGGCTATTTCCTCCTCTTTTTGAATCTTTGCTTTCCTGACTACTTTGCTAGTTTCTCTAAGTTTTTCCAAGTATAGATGCCTGTCTTCCTCTTTCTGTTATCTCTTGTTTTTCATGAAGGCCTCCCTTTTTTTCTTCACCGTTTCAGCTACTTCTATTGAAAACCATAGCAGTCTCCTTTTCTTTTTACCTTTATTTACCAGTTTAACAAAAAGATTGGTTGCCCTTAAAATATCCCCTTTCAGTTTTTCCCATTGTTTTTCTACATCCCCCAACTGTTCCCATCCCATTAATGACACCCTGAGGTATTGACCCATCTTGGCAAAGTTCGTTTTCCTAAAGTCTAAGACGCTCACTTTTGAATGGATTTTATCAGCCGTAGTCCTAATACTGAACCACACCATCTGGTGATCATTGGATGCAAAATGATCTCCCACTACAACATCAGAAACATTTCACCATTGGTAAGCACCAAGTCCAGTATGTCCCCTTCACGTCTGGGTTCTATTACCAGTTGCCCGCATAGTTCTCCCTGTAGAGAATCCAGGATCTCCTTACTTCTACTGCAGCAGGAATGTACCAATCAACATCTGGCATATTGAAATCCCCTATCAGTAGCACTTCCCCTTTCCTAGCAATGCTGCATATGTCTTCAATTAACTCTCCGTCCACCTCTTCCTCCTATGAGGGAGGTCTGCATATCACGCCAATGCAAATAGATTTATCTTTCCCTCTTTCTAGTTTAACCCACAGTTCCTCCTCTCTCCCTTTTAAGCTCTGCAGTTCCAAAGCTTTAATATTATTTTTTTACATATAGTGCCACTCCTCCTCCCCTTCTTCCTACCTTGTCCTTTCTGATTAAAGTAGTCTGGTATAGTTACATCCCAGTCATGGTTTTCTGTGAACCATGTTTCTGTAACTGCTCCTAAACCCAAGTCAGCCTCTCCCATTAAAGCTTCAATATCTGGGAACTTATTTCCCATGCTACGGGCATTTATACACATCGCTTTCCATATGTTTCCCCTTTTACCCATTTCCATAAAGGTATTTAATATTTCACTTACCTGGGGGCTTTCTTCACCCTCCCCAATGAATCTAGTTTAAAGCCCTTTTCAGTATATTAGCCAGTTTGCTACTGAAGACACGTCAACCTTTCTTGGACAGATGGACCCCCATCTCTGCTCTGCAACTCTTGGAACAGCATCTCATGGTCCAGGAAACCAAAATGCTCTCAATGACACCATCCACGCAGCCATGCATTCATCTCCAGGATGTGAGCTTCTCTGCCTTAGCCTTTATCCTCAACAGGGAGGATTGAAGAAAATACCATCTGCACCCCTATCTGCTTCACCCTCTGTCCCAGAGCCATGAAGTCACTTTTGAAATGCTCAGAGGGATACTTGGCAGTATCATTTGTGCCAACATGGATTAGCAACATTGGGTAATAGTCAGTGTGCTTGATGAGTCTTGGCAAACTCTCCATAACATCTCGGATTTTGGCACCTGGCAGACAGCATACCTTTCTGGACATCAAGTCTGGTCGGCACATGGACGCCTTAGTACCCCTCAGAAGAGAGTCATCAACCACCACTACCCTTTGCTTTCTTGTGGTCACTGATTCTGTAACTTTGGGGTTCTCGAGCTCTGGTTCTTCCCTTTCCAGGGATGCTTTCACCTCCTCCACTTTCAGGGCTGCATAATGGTTCTTCGATTCAAAGGCTGGAGACGTTGGATTGGTGATTCTGCAGGCCCTGGTGATTTGTGTCCAGCTTTCATCATTCTGTAGGCATCCATCTTCTCCTCTGCTGGAGTGCTTGGATGTTGCAAGAAGCATCTCATATTAGGAGCCTTGTTTATAATTACCCTCCACATTTGATACATTCAATTTTGACAAGGAGACTAACAGGATTATGGGTTGAAGAGGCTGCTTTAAGCTGCTTTACATCCCTTCTATCAGACAGGGTACAGACAGTTATAAGGATTGGTGATCTTTCATCATTCAGGCCTTTTAAATGTTGGATTCCTCAATTTATTTTGTTTTAGTTTAGTTTATTAATATTCTTGCAATACCACTCTTCAAAAATACAGCAAAACATTTTTTACAAAAGCAATAACTACATAAACAAATTCAAAGAAAAATGAGGGGCATAAAACATTAATAGTCAGACAGATATAAAGCAACCCACTATCTAGAACCCTAGACCAAATCAGATATCGTGGCTGTACCCTAGGGAGAATATCTTCTGGGCTATAAAGATTCCTGATTGGTGTTCCTGAAAAAATGTGTCTTTAATCCAACCTTGAATTTGATGTAGGACAATTATAATCTTAACGAGTGAAGAAATCCATGACAGAGTGTAGGTCCTAAATAGAAAAATGCTGACTGTAGGTGGGGGAAAACCAGTGATGGAATACTTAAATGATTATCTGATTGAGAGTAGACAGTTAGAACATAAGAACATAAGATATGCCATATTGGGTCAGACCAAGGTCCATCAAGCCCAGTATCCTGTTTCCAACAGTGGCCAATCTAGGTCATACGTACCTAGCAGTTTCCCCAAAAGACACAGGTTCCGCAATGCTTGTACTGGGTCAAGCATTGATATCCTGGGTCCCTTCTTAATAATGGTTTATGGATCTTTCCTCCAGGAACTTGTCCAAACCTTTTTTAAACCCAGCTACACTAACAGCCTTTATAAGAACATAAGATATGCCATACTGGGTCAGACCAAGGTAAGTATATAGGGAATCAAATAATTGGCCAAATATTTGAGTGTCCTTATAAAGTGCTCTATGTATGAAGAGTAAAACTTTGAACTTCATATGGTATGAGATGGAGTGCCAGTATTGTTGAATAAGAAGTAGCGTCTACACAACCTTACTTTTTTGCATGGGATATCATTTTGACCTCTGTATTTTGAGTGATCATTAAGTACTTTATGGATTTAAGTTTAATTTGTTATACAATGAAGTACAATAGTCTAATCTCATGAGAGTGAGAGCAAGTCTTTAGCATCAAGATAGGATCTAATGGCACGTATAGTCTAGGGGAGAAGAAGCACAACTAGATAACATGTGATCTGCTTGTTGAATGATAACGTGATGTGCTTGTTGAATGATAGTTTATAGTCTAAAGTGATTCTTAAAATGATTATGTTCTTGTAATGAGATAGGGGTTCCAAAGACTATTGGTGATATGGAAAGTGTCACAAAGTCTCTAGGAAACCAGATGGTGGTGGATTTCTGAGGGTAGAGTTTTAATCTTAATGGCTAACCAATTGTCTACTACTGCTAAAAAAAATAATTCATTCAAGAAATGTCTAGTGATTTCCAATCTACATGCTGCATGAGCTGAAAGTCATGTGTAGAAATAACCTGTGATCTCATGATCTTGAATCATAATGGTTAGTGGACTAAGATATAAATTGAATAGCAGCAGAGATAGAACAGAGTCACTACAGGATAAAGCACAGCTATGCAAAGTAGAATAATTCCAATGCACCTTAAAAGTGTGGAAGGCCAGAAAGGAGAGGAACCACTTGAGTATAGTGCCTGCTAGCCCTACAGTTGTGGTCAACATAATTGGCATCCTTGCAGTTCAACCCCTTAACGTCCAATATCTCCTAAAGAAAAATGGCCAGTGAAATGGCTTTGGACTATATATGCACACATATTTGACACAGAAAAGAATCAAATAAAACAAGACCAAATAAAAAAGCAAATAATAAGAAATAATATAAAAATTGGGACAGTGTCAGGACATGATTATCGGTACCCTTATAAGCAATTCAAATCAGTTTAAACAGAAGAACCACATTCTTAGTGCATCAAAATTAGATGCACCTGTGATCGTCAGTACTCACATGACTTGAATCAACCAATGAAAGATGGCTCTAATGTTTAAAATGGCCACATTCACTCTCTGTTCCATTTCACAGTGGTGAAGAAAAGAGAGCTTCTGAGATCATCAGAAAAGCCATTATCACCAAACATCAAACTCCAAAGGGATACAAGGCCATCTCCAAAGACCTTGGGATCCCTGTGTCTATAGTTTTAGAAGTTTTAAGAAGTTATTAAGAAGTTATTTTTATTAATGTTTTCTGTTCATGGAACTGTCAAGAACCTCCCAGAAATTGTGGGAAGAGGAAAATTAATCTAAGAAATCTTTGAAGGTTAGTGTGAACTGTTGGAAAAACATCATGTGCAATATCCAAAGAGCTTAAGGCTGACCTGGAGCAATATGGAGTGGGGGTTTCAACTTTCACCATACTCTGCACACTAAACAAAGAAGGACTTCATGGATGAAGGCCAAGGAGAACCCCACTGCAAAGACAGACATAAAAAGGTATGCTTGATCTTTGCCCAAATCCACCTTAAGAAACCAAAATCCTTCTGGGAAAATGTTCTGTGGACATATGAAACCAAACTTGAGCTCTTTGGCAATGCAGACCAGCAGTACATTTGCAAGTGAAGAAATGAAGCTTATAAGGAAAAAAAAAAACACCATTTCTACAGTTAAATATAGGGGTATGTTTACTAAACTGTCTTAACGTCGCAGCGGTGGTATTATCACGCAATAAGTGACGTTATCACATGATATTATCGTGCGATAACGTCACTTATCGCGCAATAACGCAGCAGTGGCGTTAAGGCACACTAAGGCTGTGAAATCCAGGACTGAAGGGTGGAGTAAGGCTTCCCAGAAGGCGGAAAGAAGGGGTCAATGGGCAGAGAGTGGGAGGGGAGAAGCTCCAGGCACATTAACGCTGTGAAATCCGGGTCTGAACACTAACGCCAGTGAAACCCTCGCGTTAAGGCACATTTGCAGGAAAGAGAAACCATTTCAGTCAGCAATGTGCAGCAAAGGCAGGGAAACCCAGAAAAGTAATAGTTGTGATACATGTGCGGGGACCAAAAAGGCAAATAAACATATGAAAGGACCAGAACCACATCTAAAATCCCAATAACCAAGTGGCCAATAGTGATATTAATGATAAACATAAAGCAACACTACTGACAAGGCGTATAAATTAAAATATCATGTTTGGAAGGGTCTATGCTCTGTCCCCTACAAAGTGAATGATCCCACATTGAAATAGCGCTGATCAGGGTTTCTGTCATTTAGATTGGGCAGGTTTGTTATGGCATGCACATGTGCAGCAACAGCAGAGTGGGCACGTAGGAAATGGCAACTATACTGATGCTGTAAATGGGATACAGGGGGCTGCAGGCGGCACATGCTGTGGTCCAGCTGGGGCACAGTGCGGGCTAGGCAGATGCCTAGGTGGCACATAGGAATGCCGAAACTGTAAAGCAGCAAGACAGCAACTGACGAGGGTCCAACATGGGCACAAGTGTGTGTCCCAAAGTGTGACAGGGGAGATTACCCAGCAGGTACCCCCAAGGGCACATAACATTGGCAGGCAGTGCGGGGGGGGGGGGAGAAAGCACACATGTCCATGTAGGCACCCCTACCCGAGAACCCACACCATAGGCAGCTGCCTACCAGCATACTGGATGGCCTAGGACTGCGCACCACCAGCATAATGGCATGACAACATGGTGGCAGAGGTGTGCTGGTGGCAGAGGGGGCAGTGGCATCTGCCCACAGCAGACCATGGCCTAGCCCCATTTAGGTGGGTGCCGTGCACTGCAACAGACAGAGTTTGTCTGATGAACAGTCATAGTATCCCCAGGGAATGATCTGGCCCTGTGGCAATAGTGTGGTGCAGTACACACAGCCAGTGTATTAAGGAGCAGAAGGTCACAAGCTCGAAGTCCCAGCTGTGGCTCCGGCCAACCCTTTTCCCATATTTTACCCAGTACTAAACCATGGTAATAAAAACGGAACCTTTATTGCAGATAAAATAAACATGCCTGAAACGCCTATATTTTAGCCTACAGAGCACAGACACCATAAACATGTGCAATCCCTAGAGCAGTCCTGGAGGGCCAAACACCATTCAGGATTCATGCTGTCCCTAAAAAATATGCCTGTGCTGCATTAGTATGCACCGCCCCCATTGTATGCAAATGTATCTCATGCATATTCATTAGGGACAGCATGAAAACCTGAACAGTGTTTGGCCCACCAGGACTGGAGTTGGGAACCTCTGCCCTAGAGCAGCGGCCAACAGGGGCATAAACACCCACACCCACAGGCTCCACTATCCAAAGCCTCATGGAGAGTCAGGCTGTTGGGCCCTGTGCGCAGCAGCATCTCTCAATACTAGCACTTGCATACCTTAGCAATGATGCCCTAAACTTGGGAATACGTTACACATATATCAAAAGGTTCCTATGATTAATGGCAGATAACAATTCCTAAGTTAAGCACAATTTGCAGATAGAGCTGGATCATAGCAACCTTTCTGATATCTGTGGAGTGTGTTTCAGTTTTGGTTTCTGACAGTGTTTACCACCCCGGGGAGTGACCACAACAGTATTGCATACCATAGCCATGCTTGCAATGTGCCCAGGACCGGTGTGGTGGCCAGGGCTGCCAAAAACCTCTATATTTGCACAATGCTGGCATAGGTGTGGGAGTGTGTGTCTGTCTATCCAGTGTGTTGTGGCTGCCTACACCTTACTCAGCCCACACTGCTTGCACTGTTTCCAGTGTTAGCCTGCCAATGTGCATAATGAGGAGCAAGGTACTGTGGGTATGGCCCGGACAGGGTGGCCTGGGCAGGATGCATCTGCACAGGACATAGGGCAATGACTGGGACATTGTAGTGCCCGGCCACCACCTGCACGGACAGGGTGGCCACAGCATGTCCTGCTGGGAGGTCACTCTCACCCTTACTGAGCAGAGACCATGGCATGGCTAGGTTCCCCCATAGTGCTATATAGTATTTTGCTCAAGTGATATTTATGTGTTCTCTTTTTTTGTGGCCCAATCACTGATTTATCTGCTTGGTGTGTGTGCATCTTCTCCAGGAACATGCACTATGGACTAGCTAGTAGACTGTGTACAGTTAGTATCTGTATGGTTGGAATACCTTGCAGGGGGAAGCGGCTGGAGACTCACTGTGCTCGCTGCTGGAGAATGATAGATAGTGGTGGGGGTTCAGCTGAGCATTTCCAGGCCTACTATCTGTCTGCCATTGCCTGCCCTGTATGGTGCCCATTCCCTAGCAGGACCTGGGTTGATGGTCCCCTCTACTGCCACTGTTGCAGGGATATAGAATGTGGATATGTTGGTGAGAGATCCTGTCCCCCACCCTGAGCCCCAGAGGGTGGGTTGGGTGGTGCTACACAATACGCCTATGGGTCCAAACACCCCCCTTATCTTAAATCATGTGACCATGGCACCCACACAGGATATGCACTATTCTGGGTGCATCATAGTCCCCAAGGGCTAGACATGACTGGGAAATACGGATGGACTCAGGTGTATCCTAAGTGATTTTGCAAGGGCTACCTATCACACACTGGTACTGATGGCAAGCTGCAGCATAGCCTATCTCAGCTAAGCCAGGTGGTCTGTAGCTACTCTGTGCCAGTAACACACACGGTCAGTTCCCCCTACCAGGCCTAAGGGCTGTGGGGGTGCATACCCCATTATGTGATCAGCTGTAGACTGCTGATCTGCATGTGCAGTCATCATGGGTATGGGTGGGTTAACTCTATCCTGGTAACCACAGCAGACAGTTTGTGTGATGACCTGCAATCCTTCTGTAGCCAGCCAGGGTTTTGCTAGCAGCTTTAGAGATGTAGCCCACTGGTTACTTCATTGACTGTGGAGACAGAGGTCATGGGTTTGATCCCACAGTGGTGTTATTTGATAGGGCTGTCTGAGGCATTTCCTTTTTTAATTTAAATTAGTGCTGCCAGCAAAAACACCCTCACAGTGCTGTAACCTATAGGGAACATTATAAGGTGCCTTTGCGGACAGTGCACTTTATAATGTGCCCTCTGGAGTGCCTTATAGGGCGCCTTACGCGGCACCTTAGGTTCTGGCACTGTGAGGGTATGTTTGCTGGCAACACTAATTTAAATTAAAAAAGAAAATGCCTCATACAGCACTGATTTAAAGTAAAGGATAATGCCTCAGACAGTCTTACTCATTAAGCCCACTGGGAGATTGAACTCATGACACCTGTTTCATCAGTCAATCTATTAACCAATGTGCTACACCTCTGCTGCTGTGTTGCCAGGTCAGCATGCCTAATTAAGGCTAACGCGTGTTAACGTGCCACGGCTCCCTCTATCGCGCGATAACTGACTTTATCAAGCGATAACCCAAAATGCTACCTTAAGACCGGAACGCCCATTACCTTATATGGCATTTGTCACAGTAAGACTGCAACTAACGCCGGTAACATTAAGACGGTTTAGTAAACATACCCCATAGTGCAGGTTCCATAATGTTGTGGGGCTATTTTTCTGCCTCAGGAACTGGAAGTCTGGAAGTATTAAAGGAATCATGAAGTAAGAGGACTACCAAGATTTTCTGGAGTGAAATGTACTACCTAGTGTCAGAAAGTTAGGTCAGGGTTGAAGGTCATGGATCCTGCAGCTTGACAATGAACCAAAACATGCATCCAAAAGTAGAAAAGAATTGTTAAAAAGGAAAAAATGGACTGTTTTAAACTGGCCAGCAATCAGTCCTTATCTCAATCCAATCAAGAACCTTTGGAAAGAGCTGAAATTTGCCATTGGTAAAAGGAATCCTGAAAAATTCATGAGCTGGAACAAATCATAGTTGAAGAGTGGAAGAAACTACCAGCAGCCAGATGTATGAAACTTAGATGGCTACAAGAAATGTTTGGAGGCTATCACTGCCAAGGGTTGTGCAGCCAAATATTGGTGAAGGGTGTCATTAATCTTCGCTAGGTCATATTTAGTTTTTTTTCTCAGAAATTACTATGGGGTATGTTTACTAAATGGCACTAATGTTGCAGCTGCAATGTTATCGCTTGATACATGATGTTATCGCGCGATAATGGTGCATTACCATGCAAGAATGTCACGTATCACGCGATAACGTCTCCGGCGGTGTTAAGGTGCACAGAGGATGGAATAAGGCTCCCCAGAGGGTGGAGTAATGCTCCCCAGGGGCGGAGATAAGGGGTCAATGGGCAGAGAGTGGGCGGGGAGAGGCTCCATGCACACTAACTCCGTGAAATAAAGGTCTGAAAATTAGCGCCAGTGAAAACCTCGCACTAGAGGCATGTTTGCAGGAGAGAGAAACCATTTCAGTCAGCAATGTACAGCAAAGCCAGGAAGACCAAGATAAGTGATGGTAGTGATACATGTGCAGCAGCAGCAAAGTGGCAAAGTACAAAGGGCACGGTGGTGAGGCTGCAAATGGGGTACAGGGGGCTGAAGGCAGGACATGCAGTGGGGCATCTGGGGCACAGGGTGGATTAGGCAGATGCCTAGGTGGCACATAGGAACACAGAAACTGCAAATCAGCAAGCCAGCATCTGACCAAGGTCAAACATGCCCACGAGTGTGTGTCCCACAGTGTCCCAGGGGACATCACCCAGCAGGTACCCCAAAGGGCACATAACAGTGACAGGCGGTACCAGGGGAAGCACGGATGTCTATGTAGGCACCCCTAACCCAGATCCCACACCATAGACAGCCGCTACCGGCACACTGGATGGTCTGGGACTGTGCACCACCAGCACCACTGGCATAAGGGATGTCAGCATGGTGGCAGAGGGGTGCTGGTGGTGGAGGGGACAGTGGCATCTGCCCACAACACACCAAGGTCAAGCTCTGTTCAGATACGTGCCGTGCACTGCAACAGACAATGTCTGTCTGACGAATAGTCATGGTATCCCCAGGGAATGATGTGCCTCTGTGACAACAGTTTGGTGCAGTAGACACAGCCAGTATATTCAGGGGTAGAAGGCCACAGGTTCAAGTCCCAGCTGTGGCCCATGCAGACCAGACCCCCACATTTTCCCCAGTACTGAACCGTGGTAATAAAGATGGAATCTTTATTGCTGATAAAAGAAACATGCCATAAACGCCTATATTGTACCCTACAGAGCACATACACCATAAACATGTGCAATCCCTAGAGCAGAGTTGCCCAACTCCAGTCCTGGAGGACCAAACACCATTCAGGTTGTCAGGATGTCCCTAATAAATATGCATAAGATGCATTTACATGCACCATCCCCATTGTATGCAAATGAACCATGCATATTCATTAGGGACAGCATGAAAACCTGAACCATGTTTGGCCCACCAGGACCAGAGTTGGGAACCTCTGCCCTAGAGCAGCGGCCAACAGGGGCACATACACCTACACCAGGGGTTCTCAACCCTGTCCTCGGACCCACCTAGCCAGTCGGGTTTTCAGGATAACCACAATGAATATGGATGGGATAGATTTGCATATAATGGAGGCAGTGTATGCAAATCTCTCTCATACATATTCATTGTGGTTATCCTGAAAACCCGACTGGCTAGGTGGGTCCCGAGGACAGGGTTGAGAACCCCTGACCTACACCCACAGGCTCCACTATCCAGCGGCTCATGGAGAGTCAGGCTGTTGGGCCCTGCGCGGAGCAGCATCTACCAATACTAGCACCTGCATACCTTAGCAATGCCGTCTTAAATGTGGAAACACATTCCACATATATCAAAAGGTTGCTATGAATAATGTCAGATAACAAATCCTAAGTTAAACACAATTTGTTGGCAGAGATTCATCATAGCAACCTTTCTGATATCTGTGGTGTGTGTTTCAGGTTTTGTTTCTGACAGTGTTTAACACCCCGGGGAATGACCCTAACAGTATTGAGTACCATAGCAATGCTTGCACTGTGCCCAGAACTGGTGTGGCGGCCAGGGCTGCCACAAACCTCTATATTTGCACAATGCTGAAATAGGTGAGGGAGTGTGCGTATGTCTATCCAGTATTATGTGGCTGCCTACACCTTACTGAGCCCACAATGCTTGCACTGTTTCCAGTGTTAACCTGCCAATGTGCATAATGAGGAGCAAGGTACAGTGGGTATAGCCCGGACAGGGTGGTCTGGGCAGAATGCATCTGCACAGTGTATAGGGCAATGGCTGGGACATTGTAGTGCCCGGCCACCACCTGCATGGACAGGGTGGCCACAGCATGTCCTGCTGGGAGGTCACTCTCACCCTGACTGAGCAGTGACCACGGCATGGCTAGGTTCCCCCATAGTGCTGTACAGTATTGTTCTCAAATGATATCTATGGGTTCCCATTTCTGGGGCCCAATCACTGACTTACCTGCTTGGTGTGTGTGCTTACATCCCATTTTTGGGTGCACACAGTTCCTCCAGTAACTTGCACTATGTACTAGCTAGTAGACTGCAGTCAGCATGTGTATGGCTAGAGCACCTTGCAGGGTGCAGCGGGTGGAGACTGACTGTGCCCTCTGCTGGTTAATGTCAGATAGGGGTGTGGGCGGCAGCTGAGCTTTTCCAGGCCTACTGCCCTATGTGATGCGTATAGGCCTGCATTTACTGCCCTGTAGGGTACCTATTCCCCAGCAGGACTGGGGTTGATGGTCCTTTCTACTGCCACCATTGCAGAGAGATATAATGTGTATCTGTTGGTGGGAGATCCTCTCCCCCACAGAGGGTGGGTTGGGTGGTGCTACATAATCTACTTTGGGGTCCTAAACACCACCCTTCACTTATAGCATTTGACCATGGCACCCACAAAGGAAATGCATTATTCTGGGTGCATCATAGTCCACAAGGGCTAAACGTGACTGAGAAACACAGATGCATTCTAGATGTGTCTGCAGGAACTACCCATCACACACTGGCAGTGATGGGGACCTGCAGCATAGCCTATCTCAGTCAAGCCGGGTGCTGCGGACCTGGTGCTGGGCACACTACTTCACCCTCAGGGTGAGCACAGGACCTGCACAATGTCACGGTCTGTAGCTACTCTGTGCCAGTAACACACATGGTCAGTTCCCCCTACCAGGCCGGGGTGCTATAGAGGCGCATACCCCATCTTGTGTTCAGATGTAGGCTGCTGATCTGCATGTGCAGTGCATCATGGGTACAGGTGGGTTTGCCCTATCCTGGTAACCACAGCAGACAGTTTGTGTGGTGACCTGCAGTCTTTCTGTAGCCAGCCGGCAGTATATTAGACACTGTAGAGCTGTAGCCCACTGGTTACTTCAATGACTGTAGAGACAGAGGTCATGGGTTTGATCCTGCAGTGGTGCTATTTAAGACTGCTGTCTGAGGCATTTCCTTTTACTTTAAATCTGTGCTGACAGCAAAAACACCCTCACAATGCCGTAGCCTAAGATGCCTCATAGGTGCCCTATCAGGCACCCTATAAATCGCCCTATAGGGCACATTATAGGGTGCCTTGGCGGACAGGGCACTTTATAATGTGACCTATGGGGTGCCTTATGAGGCACCTTAGGTTACGGCACTGTGAGGGTGTTTTTGCTGGCAGCACTGATTTAAATTAAAAGGAAATGCCTCAGACAGCCTTCTAGTCGGCAGATCAAAAGTTGATGGTCAATAAGATCGAAGGCAGCTGGTAAGTCTAAGAAGACCACAATAACATATTTACTTGCCTTTATTGTACTGTGAATATCATTAACAAGAGCACCAAGGATGGTCTTCATATTGTGTTTGTGATGGAACTCCGATTGCCTAGGATAAAGAGATTTTGTTTTGACAACATAATCTAATAATTGGAGAAATACTGCTCTCTTTGTAAACTTAGAAATAAATAATAAATTAGATACTGGATGGAAGGAAGATAACTCAACCAAATATGGGCTATGGCTTTTAACTGTTGGGCGATCCTCAGCCTTTTTCAAATTGTTAGGAACTGTCCCTGTATGCATACTGTTATTGACAGTATTATTGCACATATGTAGGGTCTTTTTTTTTTCTTTTTTATGACATTGTGATATGTCTTGGCCCTTTTGTTATATAGCTGAAAGTTAGCTGATATTGTGATCTTTCTCCAAATATGTTTGGCATGGTGAGTTTGCTATTTAAGCAAATGAGTCCCTTGTGGTACCAGTGCTTCTTTGATCATGTATTCTTGTTAAATGAGGCCACCACTTCTAGTGCCTTAGTTAACACAGAATCACATTGCTGTACTTGATCATCTAATGAAAGTTTAGCAAAATCTAGAGAAAAAAAGTCTCACTCACTGTTGAATGCATCAAGATCAATATCTTTAATTTCACCAACTGTACAACATGTACTCCTTCTGAGATATTATATTGCACCAGGAGAGTGAGTAAGAACAGAATTAGGAAATGGTCTGAGGACATTATCAGACTGCACATATGTTGTGCTGAGTGTGTAGGGAAAAGTACAGGTAATTTTACTGTCTCCCACTCTCTTTAATGTGTTTTGACATCCTTAGGAAGCATCGACAAGGTAGAAGGTCAACGCAAAAGAGGAAGGTTGGCAATGAGATGGATCGATACAATAACAGCAGCTTTGGGTGCCACTCTATCAACAATGAACCACCTGACTGAAGACCGAACACAGTTTAGGTCAACTATCCAGAGGTTTGCCATGAGTCGACACTGACTCGGCATTTAACAACAACAATAACAACAGGAAGCATTATAGCACGTATGACTTTAAAGCCAATATCTGTAGAGATCATACACACATTACTTTGCATTTTTTAAGATTTATATGAAGAAGTTTCAAAAGGTTTGCATTGTTTTAGGTTAAATCATGTTTATTTGCCAGATCAACTTACAGATGCCAATCACGAACCATTAAACATATGGCAAACAGATAGCCAAATAACACAGAGATCAAACCAGTACAAAAAATGTTGAGGAAACAATGCGTCTGAATGAACAAAAAATTTTACCCAGCAAAAAATGAGATGTTAAGATTTAGAAATATGACTATCCCCATTTTTGGTATGAGGATTAATGGAATACATCTTAATCCATGGAATGAGTGTCCAGAGCTTTAGAACTATCCTAGATTTTGCCCTGAAGATGGAAAATGAGGGGTTTCCTGTGAAACAAAAAAGCTTTTTAGAAAATGAGATTTGAAAAAGAGCTGAGATCTTGTCTTTAGATATTCTGATTTTGAGATGGTTTTGCAATTAGTGCTCAACATGGACTTGCCTAAAAAAATATTTATAATTTTGGGTGCTTCAGAATGGCACAGCAGATGTGATTAAAGGTCATACTAGGAAGGTTTAGTGCTTCAAGAATTCTTAGGGATTTAGGCTAGCTACCTGTAGAAGATCAGATTAAATTTGGCATTTAAAGCTTTAAGGAGTATGACTTCAGTCTATTTTAAAGAATGTTTGCTGTGAGTATATCCGTCCCAGAGTCTAAGTGCAAACCTGTAAGCTGATCTTTATCTATGACCAGTACAGGATTGTAAATTGAATAGTATCTGAGAGCAGAGCCAACCTGTCCATTGAGCGAGAATGTTTTTTGCACAGGACCCTGCATTCTGCTTTAAAAGTAAATGTAAAAAAAAAAAAAGCTGGCTGCTGCCGCTGCTGCCTCCGCCGCCATGGCAGTGGCAGAATCGAGTGCCCCACGGCCCCCCTGCATGGCAGAGCCCTCCCTCCCTGCAGCATCAGCTCCCTCTCCAGCCGGCTTTCAGAGCCGCGAAGGGAGACTTTCTTCCTCGCGGCTCTGTTAAGCCCACCAGGGCTGATGGGAAACAGGCTTTCCCATCAGCCCCGGTGGGCTTAACAGAGCCACAAGGGAAAAGGTCTCCCTTCGCGGCTCTGAAAGCCAGTGCAGAGAGGGAGCTGATGCTGCAGGGAGAGAGGGAGCTGATGTGCAGGGAGGGAGAGAGGGCTCTGCCAGGCAGGGGGGGGGGGGGCCGCGGGGCACTCAATTCTGCTGCTGCCACAGCGGCGGTGGCAGCGGCAGCAGCCAGCCTGGGCTGATGGGGGGAGGGAGATTAGGACTGCTAATGGGCTGTGGGCTGATGCGGGGGGGGGGGGGGGGGTTAGGACTGGTAATGGGGGATGGGGGGGCTAAGACTGAAAATGGGGTTATGGGGGGTTAGGAAAGGAAGTGGGATGATGGGGGTTAGGACTGGTAATGGGCTATGGGGGGGTTAGGACTTGAGGGGGGCTGATGGGGTTAGGACTGGTAATGGGCTGTGGGCTGATGGGAGGTTAGGACTGGTAATGGGCTATGGGGGGGCTAAGACTAGAAATGGGCTGATGGGGTTAGGACTAGAAGTGGGCTGATGGGGGGTTAGGACTTGAGGTGGTTTGATGGGGTTATGACTGGTAATGGTCTATGGGGGGCTAAGACTGAAAATGGGGTGATGTGGGGTTAGGACTGGAAGTGGGCTGATAGGGAGCTTAGGACTGGTAATGGGCTATGGGGGGACTAGGACTGGTAATGGGTTGGGGGGGTACTAGGACTGGAAATGGGCTGAGTGGAAGGGGAGGCTTGAACTGCAAATAGCTGATGTGGACAGGGGCTTGGAATGGAAATGGGCTGAGTGGAAGGGGGGGCTTGACCTGCAAATTGCTGATGGGGATGGGGGCTTGAATGGAAATGGGCTGTGAGAGGAGGTGAGGGGGGAGCTAGGACAGGAAATGGGATGATGGAGGGGCTAGGATAGGACTGGAAAAGGGCTGTTGGGGGAGCTAAGATTGGAAATGGGCTCTGGTGTGGGCTTGGATTGAAATGGACTCATGGAGGGGCTAGAACTGAAAGTAGGCTCATGGGGGGCTTGAATTGGGAATGGGCTGAGTGGAGGGGAGCTAGGATTTGACATGGACTGATGGGGCTAGGAAAGGACTAGAAATGGATGGGGGAGCTAGGACTGGAAATGGGCTGATGCGGGGACTAGAAGGGAGCGGATGTTTGGTAGGGCTGGAACTAGAAGGGAGCTGATGTTGGGGGAGGATTAGAATGGGATGGGGCTGGGAGTGTGAAATGGAAAGGGGAAAAATATTTTGTGTGGGAGGAAAGAAAAATCTACAATTGGCTAGGTATTGGGAGAGTAAGTGGGGATTGAGGATGGAGGGGTAAAATTTGAGTGGATGAAATAGTAACGAGAAAAGAGCAAAAGGAGAAAGATCAGTATGTTAAAGCAGATGTAGAGAGAGAATGGAAAAAAACTAGAAGAGAGAAGAAAGGACAAATGGACAGCAGACGATGGAGAGTTAGCAGAAGACACAAAGAAACCAGAAGAAAGTGGCTGGAGCAATTGCAACTGAAAAAAAATGCACAAAAGGTAGAAAGATGTCTCTTTATTTTGCATTTATTAACTGTAACACTGGTCAACATTGAAATCATTGCTGACTTTAAAAAGCCCTAATCTGTAGTATTTTGGTGAGCTGAACACGAATATAACATTAAAAATTTTTATTGACCCCCTAGGACATCAACAACATCCCAAATAAGCCTTGAATGATGTAATATTGCATCACATTGCATAATACCAGCATGCACACATCATCCAGAGTTGATTGCATCATTTTCTGATGCAATGCAATACTACTGCCAGACGGCTGCTGAAGCCATCTGACGTCAGCAGTGTAGTATACACAGTCGGAAAGGTTGAGCATTTAAAATATTTCAGACTGTGTGCAAGACAGTTTAAGCTATTGTTACATGTAACTTTTATTAATCATATAATTTTAGCCATTTAGGTACAATACAGAACAGTAATGCCGCAAAAGTGCGTTAATACCATTGACAATTTCTGCTACATTTTTGGGGAAGTGACATTTGCCAACCAAAAGAAAAGTATCACTTCTCAACTGAAGAAGGCATATCATCTTTACTTCGGATGAAAGATTGGTGACCAAGACAAGCCTTGGGCCCCGCATATATACTGCGCTACATGTACAACACAGCTTTCACAGTGCTTGAATCGCAAAAGACCATCAATGCCGTTTGCAGTCCCCATGGTGTGGAGAGAGCCAATCAACCACATAAATGACTGTTACTTCTGCGGTTCCTCCTCTTTCCAGCGGAATAACGAAGCAAAAGAAGTCGAGCATAGTCTACCCAAACATTCTGTCTGCATTGAGACCAGTTCCACATGGTGAGGGACTTCCTATTCCAGAACCTCCATCTGAATATTCTCTTGATTCATCTGATGAGGACAAGGATGAGCCGATCTGTTCTTCTCCTGATCCGTCAGCATGCAGTGACCCAGATTTTCACTGGGATGCATTATCAACTCCACACAGAATAGCACAGGAAGAGCTAAATGACCTGGTTCATGATTTGGACTTATCCAAGAACAAGGCAGAATTGCTAGGATCAAGACTCCAACAATGGAATCTTCTAGAAGAAGATGTCAACATTACTTCATATCGAAAGCGCCACCAGCAGTTGGAGCCTTTCTTCAGAAAGGAAAGTAATCTGGTATTCTGTTCCGATATTGAAAGCTTCATGAATGCCTTAAAAATCACTCATAACCCACATGACTGGAGACTATTTATAGACTCTTCGAAACTGATCTGCATGATCTGCATTTTTTTAACATTAAATCTCAGTTGCCAATTCTTGACCATTCTTCAAGCTTAGTTAGATCCCTCCTCACATTATTTACTCTTTCCTGGGTGTATACTCTATTGCAGATTTTGGTATCATCCACAAAGAGGCAAACCTTAACTGACAGCCCTTCCACAGTTTCACTAACAAAGATATTTAAAAAAAGCGGATCAAGGACAGAACCCTACTGCACACCACTGATAACCTCCTTCTCAGAGTGAGCTCCATTTACCTGTACCCTTTTTTGCCTCCCACTCAACTAATTTCTAACCCAATCAGTCACTTTAGGGTCCATCCCTAGGGTGATCAGTTTGTTTATAAGTCGACTCTATAGAATGGTGTCAAAGGCTTTACTGAAATCTATGTATACCACATCTAGGGCTGTCCCTCAGTCCAACTCCCTGGGGGAGGTGCAAGCACAAAATGGTTGGCCCTGCACAGCCAACAGGTATCAGCAATAGAACAGCTGTTAACCATACCCTCTGAGAATGCCAGTCTACTACAGCAAAGAAATAAGTCAGATTTGTCTGATAACATCTGCCTCTGGTAAATCCAGGCTGCCTCAGATCCTGCAATCCATTGGACTGCAGTCACCTCACTATTCTCTCTTTTAGCAGCATTTCCAATAATTTACTCACCACAGAGGTTAGAATAACCAGTCTGTAGTTTTCAACCTCATCCTTGCTTCTGCTTTTGTATACAGGGACCACATGTGCCTTTCTCCAGTCCTCTGGGACCACTCCGACTCTAAAGAAGCATTGAAAAGTTCAGTCAGGGAGCTAGGATCTTTCTGCTGTGCTGCACGCTGTTGGCGTTTGCGTCGGGAAGACTCTTCTCCATCTGCACCACTGATTGCGGGCCTTTAAAGACCGGCCCAGTGAGGTGTTTGGCAGAGCCAGGATCTTCCCACTGTGTTGCATGCTGCTGGCGCTCACGTCGGGCAGTCTCTTCTTCACCTGCACAGCTGATTGCGGGCCTTTAAAGACCGGCCCAGTGAGATGTTTGGTGGATCCAGTATCTTCCCGCTGTGCCGCACACTGCCGGTGTTCACATTGGGCAGTCTCTTCTTCACCTGCACAGCTGATTCCGGGCCTTTAAAGATTATGCCCTACTGCAGCACATGGTCATGGGCATGTGTCTGCTGGAGCGTGTATGAAACAGTATTCAAAAGGCGCAGATCTGCCCCTTTCAAGCCCCTTTGGAACACATTGGAGCTACCAGAGCCAGGAGATTTACAACATTAGAATTAGAATTGTAAATAAGTTAAATTTCCAGAATAATGTAACTTTTTGATTGCCTTTTTTCAGCACCAGTTATACTCTTATAATGTTTAATGTATATGTTATTATAACTGTAAACCGCTATGATTACCCGAAATAGCGTTACATAAAACTCACAAATAAATAAAATAAATAAACATTTGGATAAGAGGAAGAAGAAGCATTTGATGTTCCCCAAGAAAAAAGCAGTAATAGTTGTGTGTCCCATGGACCATCACATAATGGCTGTGTCCTCTATCCCGGAGATGAGCCCTGGATCTACTCTGGACTCCTTAGACCTTTTGGGTGAATCTACCCCACCCAGTCAATCCAGATTAGTGACTGAACAGGAGGGAAGTCTCTCACAGATGGAAGAGAGGGTTTCTCCAGGTCCCAGTGTTGCTGCTCTGGAAGTGGGTGTTCCTGAAGGGAATTGGACATCGGGAATAAAGGCAGTTTTCCTGCCATTGCCCAAGGAGGTACATTTTTCTTCAGTATCTTTACAGCCTGAAGTTGTTACTTTGGATAATGTGACTTTAAAAGACATTTTTATTGCTATTACATGTTTGGAAGGTAGCCTCGGCTCATCGGTGAGAGATTTGTCAGATTTCACCATTGAAGCCATGGCAAAACCTTTTGAACAGGATAAGTGATAATTTAGTGTGGATGAGCAGTTATTGAAGGTTGATTCTACTCTTTCCCTTTTACATTCTACTAGTTCTTCTTATAAGAAGGATAGTTTGGTGGTTCATCTGCGTTTAGAAGTGTTTTGTAGAATGCTCAGTGTTCGTATAATTTGAGATTTTTAAACTTTCTCCGGTACTCATTTTTTTCTCCTATGCTACTTCTTCAGAAATAGTTTAAGGAGTATTTAGGATTAGATGATGTGGAGGGTATAAATATTTAAAATATTCATTACTTGTCAAAAGAGAAGATAATGCCTGTGGAAGAGGGTGTGGGTCTAGATCAATTCTCCCTTGTGGTGAGCTTGGATCTGTCAGAATTCCTCGAGAGTTCTTTGGATACTATTTCTGTTCGTGCCACTTTGATTATTTCTTTTTGTTCTTCTGTGGATCGCAAAAATATATTATGTTTATTTTTTCAAAACAAAAACTATCTCTTTTCTGGTCAGAAATTAAGGGGTATGCTTACTAAACCATCTTAACGTCGCAGCGGTGGTATTATCGCGCAATAAGTGACGTTATCACGCGATAATGTCACTTATTGCATGATAACGCAGCGGCGGCATTAAGACACACTAACGCTGCGAAATCCGGGTCTGAAGGGTGGAGTAAGGCTTCCCAGAAGGCGGAGAGAAGGGGTCAATGAGCGGAGAGTGGGTGGGGAGAGGCTCCAGGCACACTAACACTGTGAAATCCGGGTCTGAACACTAATGCCAGTGAAACCCTCACGTTAGGCACATTTGCAGGAAAGAGGAACCATTTAAGTCAGCAATATACAGCAAAGGCAGGGAAACCCATAAAAGTGATAGTTGTAATACATGTGCAGGAACCAAAAAGGCAAATAAACATATAAAATGACCAGAACCACATTTAAAATCCCAATACCCAAGCTGGCCAATAGTGATATTAATGATAAACATAAAGCAACACTACTGACAAAGCGTAAAACTTAAGATATCATGTTTGAAAGGGTCTATGCTCTGTCCCCCTACAAAGTGAATGATCCCACATTGAAATAGCGCTGATCAGGGTTTCTGTCATTTAGATTGGGCAGGTTTGTTATGGTGTGCACATGTGCAGCAACAGCAGAGTGGGCACGTAGGAAAGGGCAACTGTACTGATGTTGTAAATGGGATCAGGGGGCTGCAGGCAGCACATGCTGTAGTCCAGCTGGGGCAAAGTGCAGACTAGGCAGATGCCTAGCTGGCACATAGGAATGCCAAAACTGTAAAGCAGCAAGACAGCAACTGACGAGGATCCAATAGGGGCACGAGTGTGCGTCCCACAGTGTCACAGGGGATATTACCCAGCAGGTACCTCCAAGGGGACATAACATTGGCAGGCGGTGCTGGGGGAAAGCGCGCATGTCCATGTAGGCACCCCTACCCAAGAACCCACACCAAAGGCAGCTGCCTACCAGCACACTGGATAGCCTGGGACTGCGCACCACCGGCATAATGGCATGGCAGCATGGTGGCGGAGGGGTGCTGGTGGTGGAGGGGGCAGTGGCATCTGCCCACAGCAGACCATGGCCTAGCCCCGTTTAGGTGGGTGCCATGCACTGCAACAGACAGGGTTTGTCTGACGAACAGTCATGGTATCCCCAGGGAACGATCTGTCCCTGTGGCAACAGTGTGGTGCAGTACACACAGCCAATGTGTTCAGGAGCAGAAGGTCACAAGTTCAAGTTCCAGCTGTGGCTCCTGCCTACCCTGTCCCCAGTACTAAACCATGGTAATAAAGACAGAACCTTTATTGCAGATAAAATAAACATGCCTGAAACACCTATATTTTACTCTACAGAGCACAGATACCATAAACAAGTGCAATCCCTAGAACAGAATTTCCCAACTGCAGTCCTAGAGGACCAAACACCATTCAGGTTTCATGCTGACCCTAATAAATATGCCTGTGCTGCATTTGTATGTGCCGCCCCATTGTATGCAAATATATCTCATGCATATTCATTAGGGACAACATGAAAACCTGAACAGTGTTTGCCCAGGACCGGAGTTGGGAACCTCTGCACTAGAGCAGCGGCCAACAGGGGCATAAAAACCCACACCCACAGGCTCTACTATCCAAAGCCTCATGGAGAGTCAGGCTGATGGGTCCTGCGTGGAGCAGCATCTCCCAATACTGGCACCTGCATACCTTAGCAATGCCGTCCTAAACTTGGGAACACGTTCCACATATATCAAACGGTTGCTAGGATTAATGTCAGCTAACAAATCCTAAGTTAAACACAATTTGTTGATAGAGATTCATCATAGCAACTTTTCTGATATCTGTGGAGTGTGTTTCAGTTATTGATTCTGACAGTGTTTACCACCCCGGGGAGTGACCCTAGCAGTAGTGAGTACCATAGCAATGCCCGCACTGTACCCAGGACTGGTGTGGCGGCCAGGGCTGACACAAATCTCTATATTTGCACAATGCTGGCATAGGTGTGGGAGTGTGTGTCTGTCTATCCAGTGTGTTGTGGCTGCCTACACCTTACTGAGCCCACATTGCTTGCACTGTTTCCAGTGTTAGCCTGCCAATGTGTATAATGAGGAGCAAGGTACTGTGGGTATGGCCCGGACAGGATGGCATGGGCAGGATGCATTTGCACAGGGTATAGGGCAATGGCTGTACCATTGTAGTGCCCGACCACCACCTGCACGGACAGGGTGGCCACAGCATGTCATGCTGGGAGGTTGCTCTCACCCTGACTGTGCAGTGACCACGGCATGGCTAGGTTCCCCCGTAGTGCTGTACAGTGTTTTTTTCAAGTGATATTTATGGGTTCTCATTTCTGGGATCCAATCACTGACATGCCTGTGTGGTGTGTGTGCTGACATGCCAGTTTTGGGTGCACACAGTTCTTCCAGGAACATGCACTATGTATTAGCTAGCAGACTGTCTGCAGTTAGCATCTGTATGGCTGTGCCACCGTGCAGCAGGTGCACACTGACTGCCTTCTGCTGATGAATGTCATATTGTAGTGGGGGGGCACCTGAGCTGACTGGGCCCACTACTTATCTGCCAGTGGCCCTGTCCTAAGTGCAGATCTTCAGCAGCTGTCCTTTGCCACCAGGACTGGAGTTGCTGGTTCCACAGCCTGTCCTCGTGTACCTCCACTGCCCCCCTTGCAAAGGGTGAGAGTGTGGGTCTGTTGGGGGCAGATCATGTCCCCCACCCTGACCCAGAGAGGGCAGTTTGCTAAGTGCATTGTTGCCATGTGAGCCCTGACACACCCCTGCTCCCTAAACAGGTGACCATAGCAAGCACAGTGGATATGCACTATATTGCACATCACTGCTATATGGATTCAACAGTCCATGGCTGTAGATGTGGCCATTGTCATGGTGAATGTGGGCATGTGTAGGCATCTGCCTATGTCTGCTGAGATCTATGCATGCCCTGTGTCATACCTGCCTGACAAGGTGTGTGTGGCGGGTGTGGGAGGGGGGCATGTCTTCCGGAATGTATGGTGCAAAGGCTGTCCATACTGCTGGTGTAACTGACATTCCTATCTTACACATGGGTTATGTCCACTCAGAAGGGTGGCCCATGCAACAGGGACACAAGCATCACATGCCATATCGGAACTAGCAGAATGGCATTATTCCCTCATACCTGGTGTGCTTTTGTGATGCAGTCATGGCATGACCTCACATCCACGCAGCCCGATTTGGCTGTTGTGGATTCACATGTGTCCCAGATGTCTGTTGATGACTGGATCCTTACATGTGGAGGGTGCCCTGGTTCACCACCAGCCCCCCCCCCCATTTCCTTCTGCTACCAGTTCCATCTTGGGGGGAGAGGTGGGCAGCCGCAGGAGTCGTATTTTTATGGATGGCTGCATTTTGCAGCCACCTTTGGAGCTTCTGCCACTGCCGCTGCCAGTCTCTCCCTCAGGACATGGCTTCAGCGGCAGTGATGAGGGGGGGGCTGGCCAGGGTCTCTCTCTCAGGTGACAGGGATCCTTGAGCTGCCCATGGAGGACATTGCCTTTTCCACAGCAGCAACATGCCTATGTGCCACCACTGTCACTGTAAGGTCATGGCAGATTTAAGATGTATCGGAAACTACCAGGCTAGAGCAGAGTTTATTGAATTGCTTTACCCCAGGGGGCTGCTAGATGCCTCCCGACATGGCCGTGTTTTGCCTAAAGGGCAATTCTATGGTGCATGCAGCCGGTAAGTTTTTGCAGCTTTTTGAACATATTTCCTTAGGCACAAAAAGTAGAAGGTGCCTTACTGGCCAATCCCCTGATGAAGGCAGTGCCGAAATACGGCAATGTCGGGAGGCCTCTAGCAGTACCCTGGGGTGAAGTGATTCAATACAGTTTGTATCTCACTGTGCTCCAGACTGGTGGTTTTTGATACAAAAGCCCGAGTGTATAGTGCTGTTCTCAGTTGCACCTTTTGCATTTCAAAAAGGTGCTACCTGGCCAGCTGCCTGGTCAGTCTTGTGCACTAGCGACCTCCACTGCATCACCCATATGCCACTTCCTTTGCTCCAGTTGCACTATCAACATAGTGCCCATTCAAACTTGGCCACTATGCTGTTGCTGCTAATGGAGCACTACTATCACTGTCTAGGGTTCCCCTGTGTGTAGATCGCATTACAGACATTTAAATAGTCTCTCTTACCTCAAAATAGCCCCTCTCTGTGATGCTTTACTTTGCAGTAGGGTTCACTGCAATTAGGGCTCTAAAGCGCGATTGTGCAACCAGCGATACGGCAGCACTCGTGGTCAATGCCCACTCTCCACCTCCTTTTCCCTTAATACTGCGGGACCCTGTATCTTCATTATTGCAGCATTATCAGCCCTTTCCACAGCATTATTGGCACAAGGGTGCTGATAACAGGAATTAACGGGACACTTGCTCCCTTAACACTCTTTTGTAAACATACCCCTATGTATATTTATAAAATAGCACCTAATTAGTTGTCTACTTGTCCAATTAAACTAGGCAACTAGCTATAAAATTCCCTCCCATATGTGGATTTCAATATTCAAAAAATATTTTTAAAATAAATGATGTGCAGTAATAAATTCAAATATAGCACACTCAAAGTCACAGTAGAGCAAAATATAAACTTATAAGAACATTATATTTTTGTTTACATACAAACAGAACACTTAAACCATTTCTAAAACATTCCTAACCTTTGAATCATATCCAACTAACAGAACAACCTTCCTAAAAATCATTCTCCTCTACTCCATCCTCCCCTACCAAAATACCTATCTATCTAAAAACAATCTTTTTATTTGATTCCTTTGTAAACAACTAAGTGGTATATTTACTAAAGGGTATTAAGGGAGCCGGTGTGCCATTAACAGCCGTTATTGGCACCCTTCCACCCTTTATGCTGTGAAAAATCTGCATTAATGGGAGTTAAATGCTCTTGCAGCGTGAAGGGTGCAGTAGGTGGAGAGTGGGTGTTAATGGGGCAGAGAGAGGGCATTAACAAAGGGTGTTCACTGAATGCCTGTTGTGCTAACATGTGTTAAAGCCCTTTAACGCTGGGAATCATAACTCAAAGTAAAACTTTGCGGAAAGGGTGTATTTTGAGCACAGAGATCTTATTTCAACATCTGCAATGTGATGCACAGACAGGGGAGCCCAAGATAGTGATAGAAGTGCTCCATTAGCAGCAACAACATAGTGCCCAAGTATGAAAGGGCACTATGTTGATGGTGCAAATGGGACAAAGGAGGTAGCATGTGGGTCATGCAGTAGGGGTTGCTGGTGCACAGGGCAGACCAGGCAGCTACCCAGGTGGCACATAAGAACATATGATTATAAAATATGCTATACTGTGTCAGACCAAGGTCCATCATGCCCAGTATCCTGTGCCCAACAGTGGCCAATCTAGGTCACAAGTACCTAGCAGTTTCCCCAAAAGACACAGGTTCCACAATGCTTGTACTGGGTCAAGCAGTGGATATCCCAGGCCCTCTTTAATAATGGTTTATGGACCTTTTCCCAGGAACCTGTCCAAACCTTTTTTAAATCCAGTTACACTAACAGCTTTTACTACATCCTCCAGTAATGAATTTCAGAGTTTGATTATGTGTTGACTGAAAAAATATTTTCTCTTATTAGTCTTAAATGGGTTACACTGTAGGCTATTTGTATGTTCCCTAGTCTTTCTACATTTTGATGGCATAAAAAAATAAATCTACATTTACCCATTCCACTCCATTCATTATTTTATAGACCTCTATCATATCTCCCCTCAGCCGTATCTTCCCCAGATTGAAGATCCCCAACCTTTTTAGCCTCTCCTCATAGGGGTATCCTGCATTACCATCAGTGATGTCCGTCATGATCCCACAGTGACAGTGGCAGCACACAGACATGCTGCTGCTGCAGAAAGGAGATGTGCCACATAGGGCGGTACAAGAGTCCTAGCATCCCAGACAGAGATCCCGGATGCCCCCCCCCCCCCCTGCTGCTGCTGAACCCAGCTGTGGGAAAAGAGGCTGATAGTGCCAGCAGCTGTAGCCCTCCAGGTAGCTGCAACATGCAGGCACCCTGGGGACTACCACAGCAGTGGCTGTCATCCTACCCCCGAGATGTAACAGTGGCAGGCAGTGATGGGGTTCCTGCAGAGGCAGATGGTTGGGAGGGGGACTGTGTGGCCATCCATGTATGCCTCTGCCCCCCCCCCCCATCTGGACCTTGTGCCCTAGGCACCCTCCATCCCTCATGTTGAATAGACAGGGATTGTGCACCACAAACACTGACAGCACACTGGCATGCCAACATGGTGTGGGGGTGTTTGCAGAGGGGGCAGTGGCACCTGCCTGCAGCAAACCAAAGCCGTATCCTGGTCACATGTTCAGGACCCATCTGTGCAAATGTATTGCATGTCCTTGTGGCTAAACTTTAGCATACAGTGCATGTTCAACACCAGCATATGGAAGTCCTGATTAATCGACCAGCAAGGGTACAAACATCCATCAGTCACACAGATAGACTCCACTATCCACAGCTGGATGGAGAGTCAGGCTGATATCACCGGCACACTGAATGGGTGCGTAAGAAAACATAACTGTTTTACACAATAACAGACTCCTCAGTGAAGCAAAGGGTTACGTTTATTACAGTCTTTGCAAGACCGGGTGCCTGAATAAACAGACACACCTAGCCTTTGTTTCACAGTTCTTTTATAGTATATGATGACTTCTCCCTCTTCCAGCATGTCTATAAATCATTGGTTAATACTGTCTCACTCCATTTCTTGCACTTCCGCACCTGTGGCAAGCTATGTGTTACTAGCCACGTAGCCTCTCCTTCAAGTATGCAGATATACAACAAAGGGAGTCAGAAAGTTATTACATACAAAATTATATTACATTGTAAAAAATAACATATCACATTTGTTTATGTCAAACTCCTCTCTCTTTCTTTTTAGAGTTTTCTTGTTACTTTTTACACTTACTCTACAGTTCCATAGGAAGCTTCTAATCTAGATAACATCCTTCCTGACTCTATCCCTTCCCCTTTATTGTCCATTAATAACATTGCATCTTTGTACACGGGAGGTGATACAATCATTTGTTTAGTGCTTGCCGTTTCTATCAATCTTTGAGTTAGCCCTCCTATACACGGTATTATGCAACACCCCACCGTAATTAATACTCCATTTACAACTAGTACAGAGATAAATATGGATACTACCACCCCTTTCCACTTCCCAAACCATGACTCCAACTATCCTGTGAGAGAGGTATCCGTCCCTGAATTTTCTGCCAATTCCTCTGCCAAGGTAGTTAGTCCTCGCAGGATTTTAGTGATAGTGCCATCAGGAGCAGTGTTATTGGGGAAGAACGTATAACATTTCCCTCCCAGCATCACACACATGCCCCCTTTTTCAGCCGCCATCATATCTAAAATCATTCAGTTCTCCCAGGCCATTCTGCTAGTGGCATCCAATTGTTCCGCGATCCCCTTTATTATGTCCCTGGTATAATTGAAAAACTGCTATTGGTTATAATATATATAATTTATCCAATCTACATTTTTGTTTATCGTGATTTCCCATAACAGGGATTCAAATCCAGCTGCAATCTGGTTTCAGGCTTTATACTCATCCGGAACTCCCTGAGGGACTCCTATTGTGTTTATATATATCCTGTCATCAAATGAGGCTCCCAAGGTACTCCTCCTTTTCCTTTGTATTTGCCCCTTGTCCTGTTCTGTGAATGCCAAGGTGAAAGGGACTGCCAATTGAACTATTGCATATGTTCCCGACCATAGGGTGGGCAATGTTGGTCTCAACGTCCTCCCTCAACAGTAACATTACAGGTCTACCCTAGGGATTACCAAGTTGGAGTAGTTCTTCTCTTTTCCTTCCATCCCCATCAGGTTTAAGCTTAGAACGCAGGTATTCGGTTCACACAGTTCCCTCGTGTAGTTCTTTCCCCACTTGGTGAGACAGACAGAGTGATTTCCAAACACTACTGAAATGTGGGGGGAACTTTCACCTCCTTCAAGTCTGTAGGGGGAAAGAGTAAACTCAATGACTTGCAACTTTCATTTCTTCAAGCAGTTTTTTTCCTGATACAGAGATATGAGGAATCTTACTCCATCGGGATCTGTATCCTACCTCAAGGGTAAGCGCACAACCTGTGCAATGGGCCTCCCAGAGGAACAGGCGTAGCAATTGCTATGGCTGAGACTTCCTACAGTAAACTTAACCCATTCCACCCAGGCGTTCACATCCTCATAACCCAATTCCACCTCTAGAGTGTCCCTCAAATCTTTAATCTCCACTATCTTGACTGCCTTATTAGGGTCCTTATTAGGTTCAAAAGATACGCTGGGGAATGGTGTGGAGACCCAAGTCTGATTCTTGAGGGTATTTTTATCCTCAGTCTTCCCAGGGGATCTTGTCCACTAACGTCTATTCCTAGTCCTTAGGTCCTATCCAGTGAGTCATCCCTTCCAGAGAGGGTGACCACGATGGGGTTGCAACTTCCCGGGTTACATTGCTGAATGCTGAGTTTGTTTATCATTGTTATTTTCTTTTGGACTGGGTGCCCCTTCCCCTCTGCGGAGACCCAGCCTC
Organism: Ichthyophis bannanicus; assembly: GCA_033557465.1. Lineage (NCBI taxonomy): Eukaryota > Metazoa > Chordata > Amphibia > Gymnophiona > Ichthyophiidae > Ichthyophis > Ichthyophis bannanicus. Next base: position 1,317,749,445 of record CM066031.1, read on the forward strand.
CATCCTCAGTGATCCACCAAACTTGTGTCCACCCGTAACAGGGCATCCCGTACACAAGTGTCTGTGCTGTCTCTGGACACATATACTTATGACTATTTCCCTACAACTTTTCGTAGTATCCTCCATCACAACTTATCACTTGGCAGACATCAAATTCTAGGCTCACTGGTCCCTCTCCCTCTGGTACGGTTACAGTAAATATGTTAGGGTACACCCTTCCCCATCGTGTCTGCGTTTGTATCTGTTCATCCGTCCATCCCTTTCCCGTCCTAAATCCCATGTCATTCCCCTTAACAGAGAAAGTGATCCCCCCCACCATAGCAACACCATCCACTTTTCTTTGTCCATGTTATAATTTTTATTAGTCCTTTTTAACCAGCTCCTCTCCTGTTCTTGTTTTACTTGTTATTTTCAGGCGCAGAGGGTCATATGTTTGCTTGTTTTTTGTTACAATACCTACAAAGTTTATACTTACTGTTCAATGTAAATAGTTGATTTCTACTGTTCTATGTAAAATGTATACAAATTGTGTACAAGACTGTTAATCTGTTATATGTAAACCGCCCTTGATCTCTGGAAGGGGCGGTATAAAAGAAATAGTTAAATAAATAAATAAAAAATAAATAAATAAATAAATTAGTTCCCTGGACCTTTCATTGGTCGTCTGAAGGAGCTTCGCCCTGGCCTTTAATTCTTATATAATAAGTCCAAACTTTTTCCACAGTTCTTACAGCAGTCTCAGTAGTTAGCAAGACCTGGAACAGGCCCTCCTAGTCTGGTTGCAATTTGGACTCCATCCAGCATTTTATCAAGACCCACTGACCTGGTTTGAGACCGTGAACTGCAAACTCCAACGGGGGTGTTTGTGCCATCAATCCTTTATTCCTGAGAACAGATAAAGAAGAGGACAGCCCGAGTATATATTCTTTAAGAAACTTATCTTTGGTTTCAAACTGAGGAGGTTCTTTTAATTGTCCCATATAGGGTAATTCGAATAACATTTCATAGGGGGACAATCCTAAATCTTTCCGAGGGGCTGTTTGGATTCTTAACAATGCTAAGTGCAAACACTTAGCCAAAGGTAATTTTGTTTCTAACATTAATTTGGCTAGCTGCTTCTTTATAGACTGATTCATGTGTTCCACCCACCCTGAGGAGGGTGGATGCTATGAAGTATGGAAATCCCAGGATAGTCCCAGAGTTTCCATTATGTTTTGTAATACCTTGGCTGTGAAGTGACTTCCCTTGTCCGAGTCAATGTGACCTATGATTCCATATCTTGGAATGATTTGTTCCAAGACGATTTTTGCTACTCCTGTTGCCGTGGCAGCTACCATGGGATATGCCTCCACCCATCCCGTCAAATGGTCCACTATTATCAAAAGGTACTTCACCCACCGAACCAGGGGCAACTCAGTGAAATCAATCTATATATTTTGGAATGGATGAAGACCAGGGTCTCTGCCTTCCTGTGGTTGTTTCCTAAGGGCGTTTTTGTTTATTTTCTTACAGGTTATACACCTTTTATTGCTTGGCTGCTGTGTATATTCCTATACACCCATAGTGCCTTAGAACCAGATCATACATTGCCTGTATACCCCAATGACTCCCTTGATGTAAAATGGCCATAATTTCTCTCATTATTTGTTTGTTTGCCATCTGCCTGCCATCTGGTAAAACCCATTTCCCCCCTCTGTTTCTACTGCCCCTATATCTTCGAGTTGTCGTTTTTCCCTTTCAGTAAATATGGGATTTGCTGCCTTACTCACTATTTCTGGAGTTAAATTGTATATAGGGGGTTAAGTCTTCCCCTAAGGCAGCTTCCTTAGCAGTCTCATCTGCTAATCTATTTCCTCTGGCTTCAAAAGAATTTCCTGCTTAATGACCGTTTACATGCACCACTGCTATATCTAGTGGCAGCAGCAAATTCTTTAACATTTGTTGAATTAATTTTTTCACTGTTTATAAGTTAAGGATTTGAAATAACCACCCTTCATCCGTGCCAAATTTTGGCCAGAAGACTGAGGGCAGCTTTATACTTTCTTTAGTCCAAATAAAAAAACAGTATCTTATCATCTTAGTTTTATCTTTATTCCTGGTACTGTCATTATCCTTCCAATATTTCAACATTCCTCCCAATGGACTGTCTGGAGGAATGTCCCCTGGACCTATACTGCCAGCCCCGCCCTTACTTGAGTTCCTTTTAGAACTTTTAACATCCATTGAGACTTCTTTCACCAATATGCCTTTTGCTTCGTCTCTCTCCGGCCGCACTCCTTGCGGATGTGTCGAAACTGCGGATTGAGACTCCACACTCACTTCGTGTCTAGGACACATCTCATATACACAGCAATCTGTCTCGATACCCAGCCACCAAGGTAATACTTTACAGTCTTGTTTGTTACCTTGGTCCGTGCATGGAGTTGCCTGGTCGACGTGTTTGTGCCCACTAAATACCTGGTCTGCTTCACTGAGTCTATATTGATTTTTCCTTCATGGTCTCAGGATTTTGCTGTCAGTACGATGTCAGAGCCCCCCATCATTGATAAACGAGACCGTTGAACACAACGGGACACGTCCCCATGTCCTCAGCAGCGGTGGTCTTCTCCAGTGATGATACAATCCTGGACGAGCCCCCAATCTGTAAGAAAACATAACTTTTTTACACAATAACAGACTCCTCAGTATACTTTTATTACAGTCTTGCAAGACCGGGTGCCTGAATAAGCAGACACACCTAGCCTTTGTTTCACAGTTCTTTTATTGTATATGATGTCCTCTCCCTCTTCCAGCATGTCTATAACTCATTGGTTAATACTGTCTCACTCCACTTCTTGCACTTCTGCACCTGTGGCAAGCTACGCGTTACTAGCCACATGGCCTCTCCTTCCAGGATGCAGATATACAACAAAGGGAGTCAAAAGGTTATTACATACAAAATTATATTACATTGTAAAAATAACATATCACATTTGTTTATATCAGGTGCTACTAGATCATGCACAATGAGCACAGGTTAACAATGCTCAAGACCAAAGTGACAGGCAAGAATGTCAACCATCCCTATTTTTGCACAGCCTGGCAAATGTGTGTGTGTGTGTATGTCTCCCTATTGTTTTGTGACCTTCTATGCCTCATTGAGCCTTGCATTGCCTAAACTGTTCCCAGCATTATTTATTTTATTTTATTTATTTATTTAACTATTTTCTTTTATACCACCCCTTCCAGAGATCAAGGGCGGTTTACATATAACGGTTTAACAGTCTTGTACACATTTGTATACATTTTACATTGAACAATAGAAGGCAACTATTTACATTGAACAATAAATTTAACTTTGTAAGTATTAAAGCAAAACAATATTTACAGTGGTTGTGTGTGGTGTATAGGGCAGATACTGGTGTAGGTGCTGGAATTTAGTCTGCAAATGTGCATGATGAGGAGCACAGTATTTTGGGTATGGCCTGAAATAGGGTAGATTGTCCAGGTTGTGTCTGCATTGGAGGTAGGATCAATGGCTTAGATGTCATAGTGCCCATCTGCCACATGCACGGACTGGGTGGCTACAGCATGTCATGCTGGTAGGGCACTCTGACTCTGACCGAGCAGTGACCATGGCACAACTATGTATCCATATAGTGCTGTATGGTGTTTGGCTCCAGTGATGTGGGTGCATATCTTGTTCTGGTAGTCCGATCACTGAACCAAAAGCTGGGTGCACATGATTGCTTATTCATTTTGGGCCTGTGTGTTACTCAGGTCATTCCCTGCCTTTAAAAGTCTAGGCTCTGTTGTGACTTGCAGACACTCATCCTTCTACTTTGTTTTGCATTCTGATCACATTTTGGATCAGCAAACATGTTATTCCCTGTCATGGCTTTATTGACTCTGCTGCAGCCCATTGCAGGGGGTCAGACATATTCATCCTGCAGATGTCAGGCCCCCTGATTTGTGGCGTGGCTTGATGGTTGTGACAATGGCTTGGGGGCCAAGATACCAGAGTTTAACACTAGAAGCCCCAAAAGGAATTTTACCTAGAAACTCCAAAGTGCATCAATTGACGCATTATCACAACGACTGTGTTTAGCATGAAATGCAGATGTGAATTAATGTGAAGTTACTTATTTGTTAAATATGTGCAGTATGTGACATCATTACATGACGTCATTGTGTCTTTATTGTTTGCAATGTCGGAGTAAAACTGTAAACAGTGATTGAGATGCGCCACCTAGGGGGAACATGAATTTATACCTAGAAACCCTAAAGTACGTCAATTGACGCATCCAAGACAATTGAGTGCGTCAATTGATGTACTTTGGGGCTTCTAGGTATAAATTCATTTTCCCGCTAGGTGGTGCATCTGTCATTAATTTTTGATGCACATATTTGAACATCTTGACTTTGCTAACAAAGTCATGGAACATGACTGACATGGTTCTAGCAGTGGCGCTGGTATACAACTTTGAAGATGCATTTGCGTCAATAGATGCACTTTGGGGCTTCTAGTGTTAAGACCCATTACCACTCCTTAAGTGGCATTTCGGAATGTGTTTCTGTTGCATTTTATGTCTGTCACAAACTTCATAGACTGACAATATCATCTTGTGACATTGAGCTAATCACTTAACCCACCAATAGCTCAACTGACTGCAGGTCCATACGGTCCCTGTTTATCATCAGACATTACCAATTGATGATAAGATGTACCTCGATGTGACTGCACTCCTACAACAGTATACTAACAGGCAGTTACATGCATACAGCTGTAACCTACTTGGGCAACATGAGTCATGTATGACATCACGGCTGTTACTATACATCTTTGGCTCTAGTACATCTCTGCAGTACATGCAGACACATCCTACCCCTCGGATAGCCACCTGCAGGTATTACCTCATGTCCGTATGTGCCCCATTTGCCCAGTTTGGATGACACCTGTGCAGCTGTTATCTGCACATTTTTCTGAGCTGTTGTATGGTGGCTGTGTGGCTGGGACAGATGTGAGCCCACATGGCTGGTATAAGATCTTCCAGGTGGCACTGGTGCACATTTTCACACACAGTACAAATACATTGGGGATGGCACCTATGGCACATCAGTGCTACCAGCCCATATCACCCTCTCCTCAGCTGCCATCCTTTCTTCAGCCCATCCATCTGCATCTGTTGGCTGTGTGTAGTCATGTCTTCTTGTGCAAGCTGCTACATCATGGCCTCCACTGGTATTCTTTTCCACATTTCAGCTCTTCACGCATGCCTCTCCTGTGCCTAATCTGCATTTCACCACTTATCACTGACGTTAATGCCTGTTACCTTAATGCCCTTTAGTAAACATACCCCCAAGCTTTTAATATGCACCTTGATTTATCTAATTTGTTTCTTCCTAGGTCCTTTGAAAAAAAGCAGCTATTTAACCCTTATCTTAAATTTTAAATATTCAATTTATTATGCAAATCTACTATGAGGGCATTCCAAAGGAAAAAACACAGAACTTAACAAGTTGAAATGTGCACACAGCATAACACAATGGCACATTTCCTCTTTGCTTTGCTTGCAGACTCCCCTCCTTCCCCCATATCCAGCATCACTTCCTCTCTCTCTATCCCCTATTCCCACTTTGCTAGCACCTCCCCTAAAACCTTTCTTTTTTTCTGTGGTGAATGCAACAATGAAAAAACAGCATTAGCATATGCCTACACTGGTCAGCCATGTAGCTCTTGAACCCCGGCGGTCTTGAGCTATTCCGCATCCTGCCCCCATGGCAACAAGTAATATGCATTATAGTAAAATAGAATATGAAGGCAGCTAAAGGCCAGTATAGTCCATTTAGTCTGCCCAGTAAGATGGCTAGAGTGGTTGGAACTGTAGTTCCGTGCAGGTCACCCCCTCTTTGCCTGTATTTAGGGTTGTACCTGCTGCTTCGTGCAGGTCTGCTTCCCTCTGTTTATTGAAGTATAAAAGATATTAAAGGGGTATGTTTACTAAAGGGCAGTAAGGGAGCAACTGTCCCGTTAACGCCTGGTATTGGCACCCTTGCGCCCTTAACGCTGCAGAAAGGGCCGATAATGCTGCAATAATGAGCGTTACAGGGTCCCGCAGTGTTAACATAAGAACATAAGATATGCCATACTGGGTCAGACCAAGGTCCATCAAGCCCAGTATTCTGTTTCCAACAGTGGCCAATCTAGGTCATACGTACCTAGCAGTTTCCCAAGAGACACAGGTTCCACAATGCTTGTATTGGTTCAAGCATTGATATCCTGGGTCCCTTCTTAATAATGGTTTATGGACCTTTCCTTCAGGAACTTGTCCAAACCTTTTTTAAACCCAGCTACACTAACAGCCTTTACTACATCCTCCGGTAACAAATTCCAGAGTTCGATTACACGTTGAGTGAAAAAATATTTTCTTTTATTAGTCTTAAATAGTTTACCCTGTAGCTTCATTGCATGTCCCCTAGACTTTCTATATTCTGATAAGGTAAACAATCGATCTTCGTTTACCCGTTCCATTCCGTTCATTAATTTATAGACTTCTATCATATCTCCCCTCAGCCGTCTCTTTTCCAGGTTAAAGAGCCCTAACCTTTTTAGCCTTTCTTCATAGGAGTATCCTTCCATCCCCTTTACCATTTTGGTGGCTCTTCTCTGAACCTTTTCTAAAATCGCTATATCCTTTTTAAGATATGGCAACCAAAAATGCACACAATATTCAAGGTGCAGTCTCACCATGGAACGATATAGAGGCATTATAATATCTTTTGTTTTATATTCCATTCCTTTCCTTATGATACCTAGCATTCTATTTGCTCTCTTGGCCGCCGCTGCACACTGGGCCGAGGGTTTTAACATGGTATCCACAATGACGCCTAAATCTTTTTCCTGGGTGGTGGTTCCTAATGTGGAACCTTGCATCGTGTAACCATAGTTTGGGTTGTTCTTCCCTAGGTGCATAACTTAGCACTTGTCCACATTAAATTGCATCTGCCATTTTGATGCCCAGTCTTCCAGTTTATCAAGATCCTCTTGCAATTTTCCACAATCCTCTTGGGTTTTAACAACTTTAAATAGTTTTGTGTCATCTGCAAATTTGATAACCTCACTCGTTATTCCACTTTCCAGGTCATTTATGAATATGTCAAAAAGCAGCGGACCCAGCACAGATCCCTGGGGTACACCACTGGGAAAATTTTCCATTGGGAAAATTGGCCAATTAGCCCTACCCTCTGCTTTCTATCTTTTAACCAGTTCCTGATCCAGAATAGTACACTGCCTCCTATCCCATGACTCTTTAGTTTTGCCAAAAGTCTCTGATGAGGGACCTTGTCAACGGCTTTCTGAAAGTCCAGATACACAATATCAACCGACTCACCTTTATCCACTTGTTTATTCACTCCTTCAAAAAAACATAACAGATTAGTAAGACAAGATCTTCCTTGTCTAAAGCCATGTTGGCTGTCTCCCATTAGGTCATGACTATCTACATGCTGAGTAATTTTATTCTTTATGATGGTTTCTACCATTTTTCCCGGCACTGATGTCAGGCTCACCGGTCTGTAGTTTCCCGGATCACCCCTGGAACCCTTTTTAAAAATTGGCGTTACATTGGCGATCCTCCAATCTTCAGGTATTAGAGATGATTTTAATGATAGTTCACAGATTACTAATAGCAGGTCTGCAATCTCATATTTCAGTTCTTTCAAAACCCTTGGATGTATACCATCCAGCCCAGGTGATTTGCTACTCTTCAGTTTATCTAATAGTTGTAATACATCTTCCCGATTTATCGATATTTCCTTCAATTCTTCCGCACCTTTAAATACCACATCAGTCATGGGTAACATCCCTGCATCTTCCTCAGTAAAGAACGAAGCAAAGAATTCATTCAGTCTCTCCGCTATCGCCTTGTCGCCTCTTAGTGCTCCTTTAACCCCTTGATCATCTAATGGACCAACTGACTCTCTCACAGGTGTTTTGCTACGAATGTACTTGAAAAGGTCTTTATTTCGCGTTTTTGCTTCCGCAGCAAGCTTCTTCTCAAATTCTCTCTTTGCCTGCCTTATCAATGCCTTGCATTTGACTTGCCAGTGCTTGTGCTGTTTCCAGGTTTCGTCGTTTGGCTCTTTTTTCCATTTCCTGAAAGATGCTTTTTTGGCAACAACAGCCTCTCTGACCTCACCTTTAAACCATGCTGGCAGTTTTTTGGACTTCCTTCCACTTTTCTTAAAGCGTGGAATACAGCTGGTATGGGCTTCCAAGATAGTATTTTTCAACAACACCCAAGCTTGATGTACGTCTTTAACCTTTGCAACTGCTCCTTTTAGTTTTTTCTTAACTGTTTTCCTCATTTTATCATAGTCTCCCTTTCGAAAGTTAAAAGGTAGAACTGTGGATTTCCTTATTATCCCTCCTCCACTAATTAAATCAAAGGCGATCATGCTATGATCACTATTGCCAAGTGGCCCCAACACCCTTATCTCTTGCACTAGATCTGGTGTTCCACTAAGGACTAGGTCTAATATGGCTTCCCCTCTGGTCGGTTCATGAACCAGCTGCTCCAAGAAGCAGTCATTTATTTCATCTAGGAACTTTATCTCCCTAGCATGTCCTGACGTGACACTGACCCAGTCGATACTGGGGTAATTGAAATCACCCATTATTATTACTGCGCTGTAACTTTTGTTAGCTTCCTTGATTTCTTTGAGCATTTCATCATCCATTTGATCTTTCCTGCCAGGCGCTCGATAGTACACCCCCACTGCCATTGCCTTCCCCCTTTTACATGGAATTTCAATCCATATAGATTCTACAGCAGATTTTGTTTCCTGCAAAACTTTAATCCTTTCTGAGTCAATGCCCTCTCTAACATAGAGCGCAACCCCTCCACCAATTTGATCAGCTCTATCATTACGATATAGTTTGTACCCAGGTATCACAGTGTCCCACTGGTTGTCCTCCTTCCACCATGTCTCTGATATTCCAATCATATCTAACCTTTCATTTAGTGCTATATATTCTAACTCTCCCATCTTATTTTTTAGACTTCAAGCAGTTAAGCGAAAAGGAGGTGGAGAGTGGGTGTTAATGGAGTGAAAAATGGGCATTGACAGCGGGTGCTCCCGTAGTGCCAGTTGCAAAATCGCGCTTTAGAGTCCTCATTGCAGAGAACCCTAATGCCTAGTAAAACCTCACAGAAATGGCATACCTTGAGGGGAGAGAGCCTATTCCAATGTCTGCAATGTCTGCATTGTGATCTACACACAGGGGAAACCCAAACAGTAATAGTAGAGTATCATTAGCAGCAACAGCATAGTGGCCAAGATATGAAAGGGCACTGAGTTGTTGGTGAAAATGGGGCAAAGGAGGTGGTACGTGGGTGATGAGAGGTGCTGGTGTGCAAGGCTGACCAGGCAGCTGCCCAAGTGGCACATAAGGGATGCCCATCATGACCCTACAGTGACAGTGGGATCACATAGGCATGCTGCTGCTATGGCAAAGGTGTTTTTGTACCTGCGCCTCCCCCACGCTGACTTGACAAAGGTACTGAATATGGGTTTTGTGAAAACAGCTGTCACAACCTTTGGGACTGTAGCGAGATATGATTAGACAGTATCTGGCCAACAGGACACAGGGTTCAGATATAGCATTGTACTCCAGCATGCCTCAATTGTGCAGACACTAACGTGACTAGTAGCACACACGGCAGACAAAACCCTCTAGTACAGTGGTAGTGATCTAAACCTGTTCCAGACCCTGGAGTGTCCAGCTATAATAGAACAGGCCCAGGGACCAGGTAATGTGTGCCATCCCTCACAGACAGGGTGACCCCTGAAACTGGTCCGTAGCACATTCTGCAGCTGTTATGTGCCAGAAGCACACAATGTCCCTATGTAATTATGGTCTGGTGTGATAGATCACAGCCTTGCCCAGGTGTAATCAAACTATGGAATTTGTTACCGGAGGATGTAGTAAAGGCTGTTAGTGTAGCTGGGCTTAAAATTGGTTTGGACAAGTTCCTGGAGGAAAGGTCCATAAACCATTATTAAGAAGGGACCCAGGATATCAATGCTTGACCCAGTACAAGCATTGTGGAACTTGTGTCTTTTGGGGAAACTGCTAGGTACGTATGACCTAGATTGGCCACTGTTGGAAACAGTATACTGGGCTTGATGGACCTTGGTCTGACCCAGTATGGCATATCTTATGTTCTTATGATAATTTGCAGAAAGCAGTTCTGAATGTGCAATGCAACATGGGTAATGGAGGGGCTAACCTGTACAGGCACACAGAGCAGATATTGCAGCCATACTACCGATTGTGATCACTGATACCTGCCTGTTGTCTCTGATGGTGGGAGACGTGTGCAGGCCCCCCCGCTCCCCTCAGGAGACCCAGATGGTCTGCACTGGATGGCATGGGTCAATAATGTGGTTTGTGGTGTGTGTGTGTGCAGATGTACTCATCTTGCCATATATAGCAGGTCACAGGGGTCTGCACGCCCTGTACATGTGCTGCCACTGGGGTAGATGCCACACTGCTGCACAATGGACCAATGCATGTGGGTGTTGTTTGCAGGAGGGAGACCAGTATAGGGACGGGCATATTGACTGCACATGTACCCTGGCCTTTGGACATGAGATGTGTCCTTCAGCAGTGTGTCTGTTGTGCAGCTACAGAACTGCATCTCATGTGCATTATATACTGTATGTGTGCCACTATAAACAGGGCTTAGGTGTAGTATACCACGGTCTTATACTGTGCCGGCCACTTTGTTTCGTGTCCTGTCTTTCAACATGTGCAGGCAAGGACCTGCAGTCTCTTAGATTCAAGGCAATGTTGTGTAGGACAGTGTGGAGGTTTGAGGCAATGGGTAAGGGTTTGAATCCTAGGTGTCTCTTTGTGGCTGTGGGATATGCAGTTCAATTTGCTACCAGGAACAGTCCATGGTCTGCTTTGACTGGCGGGCTCACATTCATAGAAATATAGAAATATGACGACAGAAAAAGACCACATGGCCTATCTAGTCTGTCCTTCCATATCAACAACTACAACAGTCCCCTTTTTACCTTTAGAGATCCTCTGTGTTTGTCCTATGCTTTTTTTAATTCAGTTACTGTCCTCATCTCTACCACCTTCACTAGGAGACTATTCCACAGATCCACGACTCTTTCTGTAAAGAAATATTTCTGCATATCACTCCTGAATCTATCTCCCTTCACCCTCATCCCATGTCCCCTCATAGCAGAACTTGCTTTCAATTGAAAGAGGCTCTCTCCCTGAACATTTATGCCACGGAGGTATTTAAACATCTCAATCATATCACCTCTATCCCACCTTTCCTCTAAGGTGTACATATTAAGATCCTTAAGTCTGTCCTCATATGCTTCATAATGAAGCCCACTAATCATTTTAGTAGCCACCCTCTGCACCGACTCCATCCTGTTCACATCCTTTTGAAGGTGCGGTCTCCAGAATTGAACACTATACTCCAAATGAGGTCATACCAGAGACTTATACAGAGGCATTATCACTTCCTTTTTTCTGCTAGCCACTCATCTCCGTATGCACCCAAGCATCCTTCTAGCTTTTGCCGTTGCCTTTTCTACCTGTTTAGCTACTTTAAGATCATCAGACACAACCATGCCTAGGTCCCGCTCTTCTTTAGTGGACAAAAGTACTTCACCCCCTATACTATATTGCTCCCTTGGATTGCTGCAGCCCAAAAGCATGACCTTACATTTTTTAACATTAAATCCCAGCTGCCAAATCCTAGACCATTCTTCAAGCTTAGCTAGATCCCTCCTCATGTTATCTACACCTTCCTGGGTGTCTACTCTATTGCAGATTTTGGTATCATCCACAGAGGCAAACCTTACCCGACATCCCTTCTGCAATATCACTAACAAAGATGTTAAAAAGAATCGGACCAAGGACAGATCCCTGGGGCACACCACTGATAACATCCTTCTCCTCAGAGTGAGCTCCATTTACTTGTACTCTTTGTCGCCTCCCACCCAACCAATTTCTAACCCAAGCAGTAACTTTAGGGTCCATCCCTAGGGTGCTCAGTTTGTTTATAAGTCACCTGTGAGGAGCAGTGTCAAAGGCTTTACTGAAATCTAAATACACCACATCTAGGACTCTCCCTCGGTCCAACTCCCTGGTCACCCAGTGAAAGAAATCAATCAGATTTGTCTGACAAATTCTGCCTCTGGTGAATACATGCTGCCTCGGATCCTGTAATTCGCTGGACTCCAGAACCCTCAATATTTTCTCTTTCAGCAGTGTTTCCAATAATTTACTCACCACCGAAGTTAAACTAACCGGCCTGTAGTTTTCAACCACATCGTTACTTCCGCTTTTGTGTAAAGGCAACACATGAGCCTCTCTCCAGTCCTTTGGCGCCACTCCCGACTCCAACGAGGCATTGAAAAGGTCAGTCAGTGGAGCTGCTAGAACGTCCCCTCAGTATTCTAGGGTGTATCCCATCCGGTCCCATCGCTTTGTCTACTTTAAGTTGAGCTAGTTTCTCACGAACACAGTCTTCTGAAAATTGTTCAAGATGTCCCTCACTTTTGATCCTGTTTGTGGGTGTTTTCTGAGGTCCTGCTACTGGTTCTTCATCTGTGAACACAGAACAGAAATATTTGTTAAGCAATTCCGCTTTATCCTTATCAGCTTCTACATATTCCTCCCCTGCACCCTTGAGTCTGACAATACCACTTTTGCCCTTCCTCTTCTCACTAACATATCTGAAAAATGTCTTATCCCCCCATTTTATTGCATTGGCTATTTCCTCATCCTTTTGAATCTTTGCCTTCCTGACTACTTCTTGAGCTTTTTTATGTGTTCCGATAGCTGATTGGGTCTGGACACATGCTATTTGCGCTTCAACCGTTCAGAGAGCATGACTTTATTGGCTCAGCTGCAGCCCATTTCAGGGGATCAGACTTGTTCACCCTGCTGATATATGCCACCTGAGTGTTGGTGTAACTCAATGGTTAGAGCACTCCTTGTGTGAGTGGTAGGAACATTTTGCAGTGGCAGTTTGGATCTGCACAGCCCATTAAAACATGACCTGTACGTATTCCTTGTGGCCTTGGGCAGGTCACTAACCCTCCATTGCCTCAGAATAAGCCAGGTTCTCCATGTTCATGTTTTTAATGTACATTATGATGTTTAGGCTAGTATGGGAACTGTGTTGACTGAAATGATGTGGCACTATTACGACAACATGTTATATATATCGACATAGCTCCAGATGGTCAGGACAGCAGCTGTTCTTGGTAGGCCCAGCAATATGGTGACAGTAGCTCTTTACTAGCCTACACAACAGGAGTAGGACCCAGGACCCAGGAGTGACAGACAACTACAGCATACTGAAATTGTACAGACAACCAGATGATTAGCATCCAACTCAAGAAGTGTAGGATCTGGGGACCAGGTGCTGTGTTCCCCTCCTCACGTTCAGGGTGACTGCTCAAACTGGCCAGTAACACAGTTTGTAGGTGTTATATGCTTGTAGCACACACTGTCAGTATGTTTTACTGAGCTGACGTGATGCATCACTGCATTCTCCATTTGGTGATCAGCTGCAGAATGCATCATGGGTAATGGAGGGACTAACCTATACCGGCACACAGCAGACATTGCAGGCATAGTGGTGATTGTCATGACTGGGGCATAGTCCGATACCCGCCTGTCTTCTCTGATGGTGGGAACCCTGTGCATGTTCCCCCCAGGGAGCACAGAATGATCTGCAATGGGCCACATAGCTCATTATTGTGGTTTGCACTCATTGTATGTTCAGGTGTACCTATCCTACCATGTGCAGCAGGTCACAAGGGACTGCACACCATGCACATGTGCTGCCTCGGGGGTTTGTGATACACTATGGTGCAGCAGAACCATGCACGTGACTGTTTGCCATTGGGGGTACAGTGCAGGGATGGGCATCTTGACCTCACCTGTGCCTTGGCCTTTGTACAAGGGAGGCAGCCTGCAGCAGTGTGTCTGTGGTACTGCTACCGCAATGTGTGTCATGGACATCACTTACTGCATGTGCGCCGATGGAGCCAGCACCTAGGTGTGGTGCACCAATGTCTCTGAATGTAGCAGCCATATTTTTGCATGTCCTGGGGTCCACCCATTGCAGGCAGGGACCTGCAGCATGATCCAGACATTTATGGGCTATAGGATATGGAGGGGTAGCCTAATGGTTACACCACTGTCTCCATAAGCAAGGGACAAGAGTGTATTTCCCACTTCTCTGTGTGCTACTCAGTTTATTTTCATGCCTGGAAAAGTGAGTGGTCTGCTGTGCTAGCTGACACACATTCTTATGCTTTTTGTGTATTCCATCAAAACTTTGGGTCTGCAAACATGTAATTTGCCATCATGCCTTACTGAGTGCATGGCTTTATTGGCTCTGCTGCAGTCCACTGTAGGTGGTCAGACATGTTCACCCTGCAGATGTCTGTCACCTATACCTGGAGGTGTAACCTAATGGCTTGAGAACCAAGCTACCAGGGTTTGATGCTCACTAGCATGCCTTGTGTGACTGATTAGAAGGCCTTACTGAGGCTTTTTATGTATGACACAGCCTTCATTGATTGATCCCCACTCCTATGTGACCTTGGGCAGGTCACATACCCCTCTATTGACTCAGCAGACTGAAGGTTATTTATTTTTTATTCCGTGCTCTTTAGAATCAGTGCGGTTTACATGTATACTAACAGGTACTTTTTATTCCCTTGTCCCCGAAGGGCTCACAATCTAAGTGTACCTGGGGCAATGGAGGGTTAAGTGGCTTGCCCAAGGCCACAAGGAGTGGCCATGGGACTGGAGACCCCAATCCCTCTGGCCTGAGGTTGCTTGTCCCCATGTGGGAATTGAACCCCCAGCCTTAGGTAACCTGTCCCTGCCACTAAGCCAACTCCTCCCTATGCAACTTACCCAAGCCCTCAAAGAGTACTAGTGGAAATCAATCCCTGGTCTTTTGGTTCCTAAGCCAGTGTTCTAACCTCTACTCTACTCCATGCACCACATGGGGACCTGATGGCTCAGTTCATGCTGTGAAAATTGTTTAGTGGGCACATACCACCTCCTTACAAGGGGGCAGCAAAAGCTCCCACAGGCTGTTTAGCGTGGTGAGTGGTAGCTTCAATATGCTAATGACAGGGGAACATACGTAATCCCCCCTAATGTTATTGCAAGCCTCCACACTAATTCTTTGGTTTGAATGCGCACAAAAGTCATGGGGGTCATTCCAGAGCACAAATACTGTGAGCCCTATGGATTACAGCATTGAGGTTTTTCTAGCAAAAATGCCTATGACTGTATTCTGAAACCCCTGTGGCCCTGCAGGTATATGGCGCTAGCATGGGGATCTCAGAATGTGGGCAGGAGGGGGCGGAAGGGGGGCATAGTCAGCAGCAGAGACATGCAATGCATATTCAGGAAAGGTTTGTGTACATTATATGTGTTTCCCACGGACATCCACATTATACCTGAGGAAACGTGGAATAAGGCCAGGACTTAAAAACCTTTCTGCTCTGCAATATGTCTCATATTGATGAAAGGCTTGACAAAAATGTATGAACCATTGTGTCTGCAGTCTGGAGGACCACACGATGCAGTTGTAAAGAACAGAATGCAGAGGTGGGGGAAGGTGGTATGGTAATGACACATTAATAGACACCCTTGCAGAAATATTCAGAAGTGCAATGCTGTAGGGATTGTATGTGGGTGACTATAGGATGGATTCATGTGTGAGCGAGAAATGCAGCTCCGATTAGCAGTCCTGGGACTCCATGCACTTATGTTTGTGCTCAACCACAATATTGGGAGGACATCAATGCCTGGTCAGTTTAAATCAGGCGCGTCTTTGATTTCTACGTGCCCACAGCCCAGATATGCATGTTATGGAATTGCACTCCGCTTGTTTTTATCATAGTAGTTTGAGAAGCAGAGATTGCTTGAGAGCAGGTGTAAATAAATGCCCATAAAGGTCACAGACATGTAGATTAAGGTATTTCTTAGTCAACATACATACTTGCGAACCCTGCCTATGATCCTCCTATACAGTATTTTATAAGAGGCCATTTATGTGCATATTTGGCACATATATGCAAAAGTGACTCGATAAAATTGCTCTCTGAAAACTAAGAAACACAAGTAACAAAACTTGGACTTTCAAAGTCCCTTTAATCTATACATTTCCAAGAATAAGCAAAAGAGAGAACCTAGAGAAAGGGTAATCCATAACAAAGACTTATAAATGTTGCAAACATAGGAGGAGATGTGTGAAAAAGGTTCTTGTGCTGTAAATACTTTATTTCAAAACAAGGAGTATATTTACTAAAGAGCATTAAGGGCTCACCAGTTAGCAAGCGTTAATGGCAGCAGTAAGGGTGTTATTGTGTGGTAAAGGCCGGGGCGGGGAATAGGCGTTCCAGTGGTAAGGGCATTTGGCTCCACTTATTAGGCACTAAAAGGACACCGGGCATTAAGGTACCAAGCGTGCATCTTAATATCCGAAAATGGCAGTCATCTTAACACAGGATAAGGGAGCTCTTGTGAAAGTCACATTTTAGATTATGGATGGAAAGAAAGGTAAGACCTGATAGACATGTCAGATCCATATGTATCCTACATGTTAGTCAGTAATGGCATAAGCATGTGGAAGGCATCTGTACTGTATCAGTGAGGGGTACCCATATAATCTGCTGTAATGTCAGTGTGTGGCATAGGATTGGGAAGAAGTGTGCCCTGGCAGAGCCAGCATCGCCACGATATGGGCATCAAAAGGATGACTGAGCAGGAGTGGTGATGAGCAGATCATTCACAGGAGGGTTGAGTGATACATCCTAATGATTAAAATGTTCCTGTGTGGGCCATGGTGTAGCAGCTGGCAGGAGAATACATGACTGTATGTAAGGGGCATATGCTGATGGATGGGCTGAGGGATGGATGGTGGTAGATGAGAGTGCAGTATGGCCTTGCTGCCCCAATGTATCTGATGTGACCACACACATGCAGTTGTAGTGTGTGTGAAAAAATAGTAGCTGTGCCACAGGGAAGTTCCACTACCAGCTATTTGGGTATGACAGCTGCCTCAGCTTTTCTAACCATCATACAATCTTCCTGATGCATCTGCATATTGGCCAAATGGAGCAAGTAAGGATGTGTGATGATTCCTGCAGGTGGCCTTTCCAGGAGTGGGATATGCCTGCATGTACTGCATATATTTGATGGAGCCAAAGATATTCAGTCACAGTTATGATGAAATATTCCAATCAAGTATGACTTGTGTCATATATCTGCAGGGTGAACATGTCCAACCCTTTGCAATGGGTTACAGTAGAGTCAATAAAGTCATGCTGTCAGATGAGCATGATTGCAATGTGCATGTCTGCAGATCCAATGTGCTATCGTAAAATATAAAAAATGATGTCCTCCTGTCAATGCAGATCCTGGACTGTTTCTGGTAGCATACTGAAGTAAGTTTCCCACAGCCACAAAGAGAACAAGTGTGATTCAAACCCTGCTCTGTTGTTTACTGAGCCAGTACTCTAACCATTAAACTACACCTCCACATTTTTCTGTACAGTAATATCTAGAATCAAAGAGACTTCAAGTCATGCCTGCAATGACCAAACCCCAGGACATGGAACAATGTGGCTGGCACATTCTGAGACAATGATAAACCACACCTAGGGCCTGCCTACAGTGGTATATATGCAGTACATACTGCATTAGATACTCAGTATTGTAGCTGCATAACAGACATACAGCTGCAAAATACATCTCGGGCCTGATATTCGAAGGGTATTTACATGATGTATAGCCCAGTAAACCATGTAAATGCCTTAGATGCAGATATTCAATGGCACATACATGGGTAGTACCATTGAATATCCCCATCTATGTCCCCTATGCGCCTCGATGCTATCCGACTAGCATCAGGGCATGGCGGGGGCGTTCTGGGGTGGAGCAGAGGAGGAGGCACAAGATAATGCTCTGTGCTGAAAAGATAAGCGAGGAAAACCCTCACCTATCTTTACGGTGCAGGCGCTAACCGGGTAACATGCAATATCTCTGCTGCCCGATTAGCTTCGGCGGCTTCCGAGTTGTGCGGCAATACCCGGATATCACAACCCATACGGTGTCCCCCTATACATCTTTTGGCAGTGAGCAATGAACATAATGCCATGCTTGTACTCTCATATAATGTCATGTCCCTAGCCATGGACACTGCAAAACTGGCCAGTGCAGCACATGCGCTCTCCCATGCTGCAGACGCAGCAGTGCCCCCGCCCCAAGAGCATGTGAAAGCTTGACAGGTTGGGCATGGGGTTGGATGTTGAAACAGTTGCTGGTGACACATATGCCACCATTCCTTGCCTCTTTGTACTTTAACATCCTTATGACTGTCACACTCGGTGCCCATGGGGAGCCAGTGAGGCTGTCATGCAGGACCTTTGATGTAATACATGCAGACACTGAGTAGGCCCACATAGCTTCTGGGCATGTGAACATAGGCTTTAGCCAGCAATGCCAACTATGAAGGGCACATTCTAAAATGTATGGTACTGTTCCCCTCACTCCAACATTCACCTCCAGGCACTGCCTTCCTATATCGTGGCAGGTGATGCAGAGACCAACATGACATTCTCTGCCATACTTTAGCAGCTGGAATAGTGCTTGCGCCATTCAGAGGTCAGTGTCCCACAGTCACAATCAGGCATACAGGTGCATTTGGGGTAATAAATAATGTACTACTGAATTCTTTGGGCAATGATCAGTAGACAGTGCGCAAAGTTGCCTGATATGGACTTGCCTATATGTGCATACACTGCATGGAGCAAAGAGTCCCCTGGATTGCACTCTGTGACTGCAGCATAGGACAAAAGCAGCGGGCCTGCAGGTAAATCACAGAATCTTTTCAGTGTCACCAGCTAAGAGAAAGAATTGGACATTTACAGAGGCCAGCCCTCTACTTGAGCCTAGTTCCCTATAGACTGCAGCTGCTCAAATGGGCTGACAGTGTTGCCATGGATACAGCTATTATGGCAGTTGGCATTCAACAGGTCTATCACCTGTGCAAATTGGTGTGTCCTGAGGTCTGGAGGCTCAGTCAGAGGTGAGGGTTGCAGCACACACACATGTGCTCCCCCTGCTCACTCCAGTCAAACCAGCAGGCGATTTGGGAGCTGCACAGAAGTGTCATGTTGGGCGTTAAATGTAGGGGAATACTGTGGGGAATGGCCTTGATGATGGTATAACTGGAAATACATTACAGCATCAGGTTGCAACTACTTACTGCAAACTAACCTTCTGTTTCTGAATGGTGTCTCACACAGTATGTAGGATTGCTATATAGCTGACCTGCAGCATGTTGTATGCACAGCCATAAAGCCCGGCACCACATGCATGCACAGTTCATTGCAGCAGCTCACACTCCTCTGGAGACACAGAAACACACACATCACCCCACTGTTCAAAAGTGGTGCAGGTTTATATTCTTATCTGCCCCTTAAGCCTCCTTTGATGTTCCACCATTGTCATCACCTGCTCAGTGTGCAAGGGCTATTAGGGAACCATTTCTCTAAAGAGTATTAAAGAGGAATGAATTGGCCCTGGAGGGGACCATGTTGATTTTAATGGTAATTGAGTCCTTCTGAAGGGAAAATCTTCCCTTAATGTATCTAATTGTTTCTTCACAGCTTCTGATTGTTTCAAAATTAGAAGATTGAAAGAGGATTTTTCGGATGAAGCAGAAGGAAAGAAGGGGGGAGAGGAAAATCCCGAGGACGGACAAATATACAACACAAACCCTAAATAACATTAATTTCACCACAGAAGAATCAACTTCGCTGGTAATTAATTTGTCAGGATATCCTTTATCAGATGTGCAAACTCAGCTTCTTAATAAGGGACTATCCTATGTCCCTGAAACACATTTTGATGGGTTCCAATTTAGAAGAGATTTGGAAAAACTAATGCGAAAATTAAATTTGAAGATTTATTTTGCGTCTCAAATACCAAAGGCAGAGGTAACAGATGATTTGCCCTTCAGAAAGACTCAATTACTATTAAAATCCACTTGGTCCCCTCCAGGGCCAATTCATTCCTCTTTAATACTCTTTAGAGAAATGGTTCTAAAAGACATTACACAGTTGGAAAAGAGGAAAAGCCGAACAATCAGTACAATTTTGAAAGAGGAAAAAGCAGCATTAAAAGACCTTCAATCAAGATCTGAATTAGTGATTAGAAGGGCAGACAAAGGCGGCGCAATTGTAGTCCAAAACAGAGATCAATATTTAAAGGGAGCCCACAGGCAGTTATCAGTTGCAGAAACATACAGGAAATTAACAGAAGATCCAACAATAGGGCTGCAGAAACAAATAAAAATAATTATGTCTCAAGCCCTGGCAGAAAATCTGATAACAAAGAAGGAATGGAATTTTCTAAATGAACCAGGACCAACAGTAGCCAAATTATATTTGGTACCAAAAATACACCAGAGTTTATCAATTCCACCAGGTAGACCTATAGTGTCCACTAGAGAAACGATTTTGGAACCTCTGTCAATATATATAGATTCATATTTAAGACCATTAATAAAAGAGATACCATTGTATATCAGAGACACAACTCATTTTTTACAAAAACTGACAGAACAGGCACATTGGGAAATGGAGCTAGAAATCATTTTAGTTACATTAGAAGTAACAGAGCTGTATTCTAGTATACCCCAAGTAGCCGCATATGACAGCGTGGTTTCATCGTTAAATGGTAGGGGAGATTTATCAACACAGCACATATCATTTATATCGGAGCTTACCAAACTGACAGTTTATCTAAATTATTTTATGTTTGAAAATACATTATACCATCAAATATCAGGGGTAGCGATGGGGGCCACTTCTGCCCCATCCATTGCAAATTTATTCATGGGTTCCTATGAAGGAAAATGGATCAAATCATCACCTTATGAATCTCATTTAAAAATGTGGTGTCATTTCATAGATGACATTTTCATGCTATGGAAAGGATCAATTGATATTGTGAATGAATTTACAAAATGGTTAAATACACGAGAGGCTAATATACAATTCACACATTCTTATCACACCAGCACCATAGTGTTCCTAGATGTAATAGTTAAAAAAAGTAATATAGGGTGGATTACGTCAGTTCATAGAAAGGCTACTGACAGGAATACTTTTTTGCATTACGATAGCGCTTACCCGGTACAACTAAAGGATAGTTTACCGCTCTCACAATTTATCAGGTATAGGAGGAATTGTTCAAACGATAGAGATTTCAGAAACCAGTCAAAGATTCTGAAGCACAATTTGCAAAATAGAGGATATCCAGAAAGTGTGATACAACGAGCATACAAGAGAGCATCTTTCAACAACCGGGCTTTACTTTAGCAATCTCGAAGAAATGAAACGAGGGATGATACCAGCATACATTTAATTACAAAGTATTCAGCCTATAGTTCTCAAATAAAATGTATCATAAAAAAAACATATGAACGTTGTAAATATAATTCCAGGTATAGAAGATAAAAAGGTCCGGTGCATATGGCAACGCCCAAAAAATTTAAAAGAAAGACTTAGCCCGGCAGCTCTATGACCTTTATCAATTCAATCAATAAATAATCCAGTGGGACATAGCAAATGTGGAGACTGTAGAATTTGTGGAATCACTTTAGAAACAGCTAGTTTTCAATATCATGGTAAAACGTACCAACTTAGGAAAAAAACACTGATTATGTGGTCTATTGTATTCAATTCCCATGTGGCTTGATTTACATAGGCAAAACAATTCGACCTTTTAAAGTTAGAATGGATGAACATCGAAGCAGACTAAATTGCAAAATGAGGGAAGCACCAATTGTAGACCACTGTTTGAAACAAAATCACGAATTTAAAGAGTTACTATGGGGTATGTTTACTGTTGTTGTTAAGTGCCATCGAGTCGGAGTCGACTCATGGCGACCCTCTGGATAGCTATCCTAAATTGTGTTCAGTCGTCAGTCAGGCGGCTCATTGTTGACAGACTGGTACCCATAGCTGCTGTTATTGTATTGATCCATCTCATTGCTGGCCTTCCTCTTTTGCGTTGACCTTCTATCTTGCCAAGCATGATGTCTTTCTCTAATGATCTTTCTCTCCGCATGATGTGTCCAAAGTATGAAAGTGGAAGTCTTGTCATCTGAGCTTCTAAAGAAAGCTTAGGTTTGATCTCCTCTAGTACAGACTGGTTTGTTCTTCGGGGAGTCCATGGAATACACAGTATTCGCCGCCAGCACCATAATTCAAAGGCATCAATTTTCTTCTTGTCTATCTTTTTCACTGTCCAGCTTTCACATCTATATGATGTTATTGAAAATACCATGGCTTGAACAAGTCGAATCTTTGTATGGAGAGAGACATCTCTGCTCTTGAGAATCTTATCTAGGTCTTTCATAGCCATTCTGCCAAGAGCAATGCGTCATCTGATTTCTTGACTGCTTGTTGCTTCTTTATTGATAGTTGATCCAAGTAGGTTAAAGTTATTCACGATTTCAATTTCTTCTCCTTTGACGATGAACCTGTTGATTATGCCAGTTGTCATGATCTTTGTCTTCTTTACATAAAGTTGCAGACCCATTTTGAGACTATGTTCTTTGATTGTGAGAAGCAAATGTTTCAGATCATCTTCACTTTCCGCCAGTAATGTGGTATCATCAGCATAGCAAAGGTTGTTGATGAGTTTTCCACCAATCTTCACACCTCTGTTGTCTTCATACAATCCTGCTTCTCTGATGATTTGTTCTGCATATAAATTAAACAGGTAGGGGGAAATTATGCAGCCTTGTCTTATACCTTTGCTTATTTTAAACCATTCTGTTTCTCCTTGTTCCGTTCGAACTGTTGCTTCTTGATCAATGTACAGATTGTGCAAGAGAATGATCAGGTGTTCTGGTATACCCATGCTTCTTAATGTGGCCCAGAGTTTCTCATGGTTTACACAGTCAAAAGCTTTGCTATAGTCGATAAAGCACAAATAGATATCCTGTTGGTATTCTTTAGTCTTTTCAAGGATCCATCTCACATCCGCAATGATGTCTCTCGTTCCTCGTCCTTTTCTGAACCCTGCTTGCACGTCAGGTAGTTCTTGTTCCAGGTATGATTGTAGTCTCTTTTGAATAATCTTCAGTAGATTGTGCGATAATTTCCACAGTCAGTTGGATCACCTTTCTTTAGTATTGGTATAAACACAGATCTTTTCCAGTCAGTTGGCCATGATGCTGTCTTTCATATTTCTTGGCAGAGCCTTGTAAGTACGGTAACAGCTGCATCAGATTGCTGTAATACTTCTATGGGAATGCAATCAATGCCTGGTGCTTTGTTCTTTGATAAGGCTTTCAATGCTGCTTCAACTTCTTCTTTCATCACCAATGGTTCCAGATCATAAGGTACAGGTTGAAACGGCTGTTGGTCCACTTGATCTTTATCATATAAAAACTCTGTATATTCCTTCCATCTTTTCTTGATCTTCTCAGCATCATTCAACATAGAACCTTGAGCATCTTGTAACATTCCAATTCGAGGCTGGAACTTTTTCTTTAACTCTCGTAGCTATAGGAAAGCCGATCTTGTTCTTCCTCTAATAGTTTCTGCTTCTATTTCCTTGCATGCGTCATTGTAGTACTTTTCCTTGTCCTGTCTTGCTGCACGTTGGAAATCTCTGTTGAGTTCTGTGATTGTCTTTCTTTCTCCTCTGGCTTTAGCTTCTCTGCGTTTCTGGGCAATTTTCAGAGTTTCTTCCGTCATCCATTTTGGCCGTTTTTTCTTTTTTACCTTTTGTAGAGACTTCTCGCTTTCTTCCAACACAACCTTCTTGATGTCATTCCATAACTCTTCTGGAACTCTATCATTTGTATCTAAAGCAGCAAATCGATTTTGCAAGCAGTCTTTAAATTCCATTGGTATATTCTCAAGGTCATATTTTGCTGCATTCATGAGTGGTTTGCTCTTTTTCAGCTTTAGCTTGAGTTTGCATACTAGTAGTTGATGATCTGTACTACAGTCAGCTCCAGGTTTTGTCTTTGTTGATGTTATAGAGCTTTTCCACCGTTGACTTCCACAGATGCAGTCAATTTGATTTTTATACAATCCATTGGGTGAAGTCCATGTGTACAGTCGCCGCTTGTGTTGCTGGAAGAAGGTGTTCGAGATGAATAGATCGTTGGTCTTGCAGAATTCTATCAGTCTTTCTCCAGCTTCATTTCTGTTGCCAAGTCCATATTTTCCAACTACTTTGTCTTCTTCTTGTTGCCAACCTTTGCGTTCCAATCACCCATGACTATCAGGATATCCTGTTTGCATGTTCTGTCAATTTCAGCTTGTACTTGTTCATAGAACTCTTCAATTTCATTCTCTTCTGCAGCTGTTGTTGGGGCATATACTTGAATTATAGTTGTGTTGATAGGCATTCCTCGTAGATGAATAGAGATTAAGCGTTCACTGACTGCATTGTATTTCATTACAGTTCTTGCAAGTTTCTTCTTTATTATAAATGCAACACTGTTTCTTCTTTGTCTTTCATTTCCAGCATAGTAGACCATGTGATCATCTGATGCAAAGTGCCCGATGCCAGTCCATTTCAGTTCACTGACACCCAACAGATCAAGTTGTACACGTTCCATTTCATTCTTGACCACCTCCAACTTCCCTTGGTTCATGCTTCGTAAATTCCATGTTCCAATGTGTAAGACATCTTTACAGCTTCTGACTCTCATTTCATGCACAGCTACATCAGCAGTCAGACGTCCCGAGGGCTTTGATCCAACCACATCATAAATGCTGGCTTTACTCTGAAAAGTCTTCAGCTCTTCCCCAGTAGCTAGTTGAGTGCCTTCCAACCTGGGGGTCTCATCTTCCAGCACTACAGCACAATTTGTTTTGTTGTAACTATCCATTGGGTTTTCATGGCAAGATACAGAAGTAGATTGCTGGGCCTTTCTTCCGCGCAGTTTAAGTTTGGTGTTGTTGCCGTTGTCACAGAAATGTGATCCTCTGCCGTCAACACTATCCCATTCTGCTGCTGCCCAGATGGGTGGTTTGTCTTGGTCTGGCATCTCAGCTGAGACCTGTCCATCTTGGGAGACCCTGCCAGTAGTTAAACTACCGATAGTTTAGCTCTCAACATCACTGATGCACACAAGCCCTCACAGCACGACAAGCTGCAAACCAAGTGAGGGGTATGTTTACTAAACCGTCTTAATGTGCGCCCGGCGATAGTGTGCAGGCTGCCATATAAGGAGTGGGCGTTTCAGTGTAAAGTAGCAAAATGGGATTAGCGTGCGATAACGTGCGCTGCTGCGCACATTATCGTGCAAAGCGCCGCTAAGCGCGTTACCGCGCGGTAATCTTATGTAGGTGCACAGACATCCAACATAGAAACAGCAGTGTAGCACAATGGTTAATACACTAACTGATGATACAGGGGTCATGAGTTTGATCCCCCAGTGTGCCTAATGCATAAGGCTGGCTGAGGCCTCAGCTTTGACATGTAAGTATTGTTTCCTGAGGCATTTTATGTATATTTTAATTATTGCTGCCAGCAAACACACCCTCATGTGTTGTAACCTAAGGTGCCGCAGAAGGCACCCTATAAGGCACTCCATAGGGCACATTATAAATTGCACTGTCCGCCACGGCACGCTATAATGTCCCCTATAGGGCACCCTATAAGGCGCTCCATAGGACACCTTGTAAGGCACCTTATACGGACTGTAACCATAAGGTGCCTCAGAAGGCGCTTTATAGGGTGCCCTATAAGGTGCCTTATAGGGCGCCTTCGGAGGCACCTTATGGTTACAGTACCCTGAGGGTGTTTTGCTGGCAGCACTAATGTACATTAAAAAAAGACAATGCTTCAGACAGCCCTATCAAATAACCCCACTGTAGGTTTGTACCCATGACCTCTGGCTCCACAAGCAGTGAAGTAACCAGTGGGCTACAGCTCCATAGCTACTAGCAAACCCCTGGCTGGCTGCAGAAGGACTGCACGTCACCACACAAACAGTCTGCTGTGATCACCAGGATAGGGTTAACCCACCCATACCCATGATGCACTGCACATGCAAATCAGCGGTCTACAGATGATCACAAGATGGGGTATGCACTCCCACAGAACCTCGGCCTGGTAGGGGGAACTGACCGTGTGTGGTACTGGCACAGAGTAGCTACACACCGTCACATTGTGCAGGTACTGCACTCACCCTGAGGGTGAGGTGGGGCGCCCAGCACCAGGTCCACAGCAGAGAGCGGCCATGCTGCAGGTCCCAAGCAGTGCTAATGTGTGAGATAGGTAGCTTCTGCAGGTACACTTTGGATATATCTGTATTTCTCAGTCAGGTTTAGCCCTTATAGACCCATAGGAGGATTATGTACCACCACCACCCTCCTCCCCCGGGGCTGAGGGTGGCAAACAGGGTCTCCCACCAACAGATCCACATTCTACCTCCCTGCAATGGTGGCAGTAGAGGGGACCATCAACCCCGGTCCTGCTGGGGAACAAACACCCTACAGAGCAGTCAATGCAGCTCTGTACACATCCATAAAGCAATAGCAGACAGACATTAGGCCTGGATATGCTAAGCTGCACCCCACCACTACCTGATATTCTCCTGCAACAAGCCTTCAGCTGCTGCACCCTGCAAGGTGTTCCATCAAGACACATACCAGCTGCAGACAGTCTGCTGGCTACTCCATAGTGCATGTCCCTGGTGGAAATGCATGCACCCAGACCTGGGATGTCAGCATACACCCCAAGCAAATAAATCAGTGACTGGACCCCAAAAGGGAACCCATAAATATCACATGAGAAAAACACTACAGCACACTATGGGGGAACCTAGCCATACCGTGGTCACTGCTCAGTCAGGGTGAGAGTTATCTCCCAGCAGAACATGCTGTGGCCACCCTGTCTGTGCAGGTGGTGGCCGGGCACTACAATGTCCCAGCCAGTGCCCTATGCCCTGTGCAGATGCATCCTGGCCAGACCACCCTGTCCGGGCTATACCCATGGTACCTTGCTCCTCATTATGCACATTGGCAGGCCAATACTGGCAACAGTGCTGGCAGTGTGGGCTGTGGAGGGTGTTTGCAGCCACCACACACTGGATAGACAGACACACACTCCCACACCTATGCCAGCATTGTGCTACTATAGAGGTGTTTGGCAGCCCTGGCCACCACACCAGTCCTGGGCACAGTGCAGGCATGGATATGGTATGCAATACTGTTGGGGGTCACTCCCCAGGGTGGTAAACACTGTCAGACACAAGACCTGAAGCACACTCCACAGACATCAGAAAGGTTGCTATGATGGAGCTCAATCAGCAAACTGTGCCTAACGTAGGATTTGCTATCTGCCAGTAATCATAGCTGTGTATCATATTCCCAGGTTTAGGGTGGCATTGCTAAGGTATGCAAGTGCTAGTATTGGGAGATGCACGCAGGGCCCAATGTCCTGCCTCTCCAGGAGGCATTGGCTAATGGAGCCTGTGGGTGTGGGTGTGTCTGCCCCTGTTGGCTGCTGCTTTACGGCAGAGGTTCCCAACTCCAGTCCCGGTGTGCCAAACACTGTTTGGGTTTTCATGCTGTCCCTCATGAATATGCATGAGATACATCTGCATACCATGGGGGTGGTGCATAGATATGCAGCACAGGCATCTTTATTAGAGGCAGCATGGAACCTGAATGGTGTTTGGCTCTCCAGGACTGCATTTGGGAGACTCTGCTCTAGGTAATGCGCCTGTTTATGGTGTCTTTGCTCTGTAAGGTAAAATATAGGTGTTTTGGGCATGTTTACATCATCTGCAATAAATGTTCTCTCTGTATTAGCACATTTTAATAGTGGGTAAAAAATGGGGGCTGGGTTGGCACGAACTTGAACCTGTGATCTTCTGCTCCTGAACACACTAGCTGTGTGCACTGCACCACTGTGTTGCCACAGAGACAGTACATTCCCTGGGGATACCATGACTGTTCATCAGACGGGGCCTGTCTGTTGCAGCGCATGGCACCCACCTACACAGGGCTAGGCCACGGTCTGCTCTGGGCAGCTGCCACTGCCCCCTCCACCACCAGTGCCCCTCTGCCACCCTGCTGACATGCCCTTCTGCTGGTGGTGCTGGTGGAGTGCAGTCTCAGGCCATCCAGTGTGCGGGTAGGCGGCTGCCTATGGTGCAGTTTCTGGGGTAGGGTGCCTGCATAGGTGTCCACGCTTCCCCCCAGCACCGCCTGCCACTGTTCTGTGCCCTTGGGGGTCCCTACTGGGTACTATCCCCTGTGACACTGTGGGAAGCACACTCGTGCCCATGCTGGGCCCTCATCAGTTGCTGTCTGTCTGCTCTACTGTTTCAGCATTCCTATGGGCCACCTAGGCATCACCCTAGTCCGCACTGTGGCCCAGCTGCAGTACAGCATGTGCCTTCTGCAGCCCTCTGTGTCCCCTTTCCCAGCATCTGTCCAGTTGCCCATTCCGACATGCCCGCCCTGCTGTTGTGGAACATGTGCACCCCATAGGAAACCTGTCCAATGGAGAGGGAAACCCTGATGACCGCAATTGCACTGTGGGATCATTCACCTTGTATGGGGACGGAGCGCAGACCCTTCCACAATTCATATCTTTTTTTTTGGAACCTTCTCGGAGTGCTTTTTGATTTTTCCCATTAATATCACTATTGCCCAGCTTGGTTATGGTTTTTTTATATTTTGTTGGGGTCATTTTCAATGTTTATTTGCACTTTTGTTCCGTGCACATGTATCACACATCACTTTTTTGTTGGTTTCCCTGATTTTGCTGTACATTGCTGACAGAAATGGTTTCTCTTCCCTTTAAATCATCTCTAACGCCAGGGTTTCACTGGCGTTAGTTTTGAGCCTTGAATTTCACATCGTTAGTGTGCGGGGAGCCTCTCCCCTCCCACTCTCCACCCTTTGACCCCTTCTCTCCGCCCCTGGGGAGCCTTCCTCCACCCTCAAGGAGCCTTTACTCCACCTTCAGCGCTCGTTTGCGCCGCTGAGCGCCGCTGCACATGTTCGCGTGCAATAAGGCGCCTTATCGCATGGTAATGCACCATTATCATGCGATAAGGCGCCTTATCGTGCGATAACGTGTCAGAGCGCACATTAAGACGGTTTAGTAAACATGCCCCTATGTTTCTGTATAGATCAAGTGAGTGGCGGCAATAATAGCAAATCAAGAGAACAAGTTCTGCTGACCTGTGAGCAAAGATGGATTTACAATCTACAATCGGTAACCCCAGGAGGTTTGAATGCCCAAATAGATTGGGGCGTCTGCACATAAAGGTAATACAAATGGATGCAAAACACTGACAAGACACGGAATATCGGAAAAATAGTATCAAGAAGGGATTGATACTATTTAAGAGTATATAGGGAGGCAAAAGATTTAAATCGCACAGGTGAATGGAATGAAATGTATAACGTTGAGGATAGTTTGCATGCGCGACATAACCGAGAAGCAGACTGGTTCAGAGAAAGGCAGAGAAACAAGAAGCATACGGGGGAGTCGAAAGATTTAAATCGCGCAGGTGGATGGAATGAAATGATTAGTACCATTTAAATGTAGAACGTTGAGGATAGTTTGCATGCGCAACATTACCGGGAAGCAGATTAGCTCAGAGAAAGGCAGAGAAACTAGAAGTGAACAGCGTCCGCAGCACATTGACAATGGAGGTAACTCAAACAAATATATCTGGGGCAGTAAAGTCATTTCAGCTATAATGATAGTAATCAAGAATAGACATAGAAATAGGTATAGAGGTGATTAATTTTTTAGAAAAAAAAAATTTCAATTGTGTTCGTTCTCCGTTTGCAGCTTATACATAATGGAGTGCTTCAAAGAAAAGAAAACCCCCTCAAGAAACAATACATTGAAACGCAGAGGAGGGGCTAAGGCATGGTGTTGGGGAAACTATTTAAAAGCTAAGCACAGTTTTATATAGCACTGTTTCATGATTTGAAAAAATAGCAAAATAGAAAAAAGCTTGTATAAAAAAAGAAAATTAAAAATTGGCGATATAAGCACAGAGATCATTGATGTGAAAATGACGCACAGCCACTAGACACGCTAAGGGGTATGTTTACTAAACTGCACACTTGTGCGGGGCGCACTTGAGCGCTCTAAAATGATGCATTTAAGTGCTCTTAAGTGCCCTGCATGCGTGCATGTCACATTAACGGGCCCCGCACACGTGCGACGAAAACGTGCACGTTTGCGGTGCGCTGATGTGCGATAGAGGCGGGGAAAGGCTAACGGAGGGCGGAGGAAGGCCCCCGAGGGGCGGTGAGACGGGGTCAATGGGTGGAGAGTGGGAGGGGAGAGGCTCCCCGCACAGGAGCGGGGCCGAATTTACATGTAAAAACTACCGCGAGTGAAACAAGTTATAATGCCCTGTTCAATGTAATTTCAGTTTGTTCAATGTAAACCGCACTGATGCAGAATAGCGCGGTATATAAGAGAATGTAAATAAATAAATAAATAAATAAATAAATTTAAAGGGAAGAGAAACCATTTCCGTCAGCAATGTACAGCAAAAGCGGGGAAACCTAAAACACGTGAGCAGTGTGATACATGTGCACAGAAGTAAATCGCAAATATAAATTGAAAATGACCACAACAAATTCCAAATAAATTATAATCCAGCTGGACAACAGTGCTATTAATGGACAACAACAACAAACACTCCCAGGAAAGCCCCAAAAAATAGAAATGATTTTTGGAAGGGTCTACGCTCCGAAGACTCTTTCAAAAGCACTGCAATGTAATGGAGCTTTCCTGGGAGTGTATTTCAGGTTGCCCATTGATATCACTGTTGCGCAGCTTGTTGTTATATCTTTCTCCCCTTTTTTGAAGGGCATATTTGAGTTTTTCGTGCACCCTTGTCCCCATACAAGGTAAACGAGCCCACAGTAAAATTGTGCAGAGCCGGGTGTCTGACTCTTGCGGCCAGGTTTCCTATCTCCAGAGACTGCATTGTCTCTGTGGCCATAGTGTGGTGCAGCAGACACAGCCAGTACCTGTAGGACCAGAGAGGCACAGGTTCAAATCCCAGCTGGGGCTCCTGCCAACCCAGTCCCCATAGTTTTACCCACCACTAAACAGTGAGAGTACAGACACACTTTTATTGCAGAGAACATGAGCATGGTCCCAACACGTATATTTTACCATACACCGCACACAAACCATAACAATGGGCATTACCTACAGCCGAGTCCCCCAAACTCAGTCCTGGAGTGCTACAACTCACTCAGGTCATATGTTTCTCCCAGATAGGGACATGTCTGCATGTTGGCAGAAGGGTACAGGTGGTGGAGGGGCGGTGGCTGCAAACCACAGCAGACAGTGGCCTAGGCCTGTGCAGGCTGGCACCGTCCACCACAACAGACAGGCTCTGTTGGATGTACAGTCATGGAATCCCCAGGGAACACAGCATATCTGTGGCAACACGGTGGTGCAGTGCACACAGACAGTATGCATAGGAATAGAAGGTCACAGGTTCAAATCCCAGCTGGGGCTACTGCCAATCCAGTCCACATATTTTTCCCACAACTAAAGCGTGATAGTAAGGACAAAACTGTATAGCTAAGAACATATGCATTGGTCATACGCCTATATTTTAACACACCAATCACAGACACCATAAACAGGCGCATTACCTAGAGCAGAGTCTCCCAAATGAAGTCCTGGAGGGCCCCACACCATTCAGGTTCCATGCGGCCTCTAATAATGATGCCTGTGCTGCATATGGACAGCATGAAAACCCAAACAGTGTTTGGAACACCAGGACTGGAGTTGGGAAACCCTGCCGTAGAGCAGCAGCCAACAGGGCCAGACATACCCACACATACACCCACAGGCCCCATTGGTTAATGCCTCCTGGAGAGGCAGGACATTGGGCCCTGCCTGTATCTCCCAATACTAGCAGTTGCATACCTCTGCAATGCCACCCTACACCTGGGTATACGGTACACAGCTATCAAACGTTTGCTATGATAACTGGCAGATCTCCAGTCCTACGTAAAGCACAGTTTGTTCATGGAGCTCCACCATAACAATCATTCAGATGTCTGCGGTGTGTGTTGCAGGTCTGGTCTCTGACAGTGTTTACCACCCTGGAATGTGACCCCTAACAGTAATGAGTACCATATCCATGCATGTACTGTGTCCAGGACTGGTGTGGTGGGTATGGCTGCTGAACCCCTCTATAGTAGCACAATGCTGGCATAGGTGTGGGGGTGGCTGCCTGTCTATCCAGTGTGTGGTGGCTGCAAACCCTTCCACAGCCCACACTGCCAGCAATGTTGCCAGTATTGGGCTGCCAATGTGCATAATGAGGAGCAAGGTACCATGGGTGTAGGCCAGACAGGGTGGCCTTGCCAGGGTGCATCTGCACAGGGCATAGGGCACTGACTGGGACATTGTGGTGCCCGGCCACCACCTACACAGACAGGGTGACCTCAGTATGTCCTGTTGAGAGATCACTCTCACCCTGACTGTGCAGTGACCACAGTATGGCTAGGCAACCCCATAGTGCTATATAGTATTTCTCTCATGTGATATATATGGGTGTCCTTTTGGGGCCCAGTCACTGATATATCTGTGTATGCTGCCATCCCAGTTCTGGGTGCATGCCTCTTCACTGGGAACATGCACTATGGACTAATTAGCAGACTGTAGCTGGTATGTGTCCTGAGGGTGCAGCGGCTGATGGCTTGCTGCAGGAGAATATCAGATAGTGGTGGGGTGCAGCTTACCATATCCTGGTCTGATGTATGTCTGCTGTTGTGTTATGGATGTGTATAGAGCTGTATTGACTGCGCTGTGGGGTGTTTGTTCCTCAGCAGTACTGTGGTCTATGTTCCCCTCTACTGCCACCTTTGCAGGGAGGTATAAGGTGGATCTATTGATGGGAGACCATGTTTGCCACCCTTGGGGGGGGGGGGGTACACCTGACTGGGACAGTGTTTGTGCAGACACTACCTATCTTACACATTTACACTGCTTTGGACCTCCCTCAGGCATGGAAGGTGTTGTGGACCTGGTCCTAGGCGCCTCATCGCACACTCAGAGTGAGCTCAGTAAACACACAATGTGACGGTGTGTAGGTACTCTGTGCCAGTAAAACACCCGGCCAGTACCCCCTACCAGGGCGAGGTGCTGTGGGGGTGCACCATGTCACTTCCCCCTACCAGGCCGAGGTGCTGTGGGGGTGCATTCCCCATTTTGTGTTCATCTGTGGACAGCTGATTTGCATGTGCAGTGCATCATGGGTACTGGTGGGCTAACCCTATCCTGGTGAGCACAGTAGACTGTCTGTGCGGTGACATGCAGGCTCTTTGCAGCCAGCCAGGGGCTTGCTATCAGCTGTAGCACAATGGTTACTTCACTGCTTGTGCAGCCAGAGATCATGGGTTCAAACCCACAGTGGGGTTATTTGCTAGGGTTTTCCACAGCATTATTTTTCGTTAATGTACATATTTTGATGCCAGCAAAAACACCCTCAGCGTACTGTACCCATAGGGTGCCTCTGAGGGCGCTCCATAGGGCACCCTATAGAGCACCCTATGGTTCCCGTCCATATAAGGTGCACTATACATTATCCTGTGACACAACTTATAGGGTGCCCTATAGGGGACATATTAGGATGCCGTGGCGGACAGTGCACTCTATAATGTGCCCTATGGAGTGCCTTATAGGGTGCCTTATACGGCACCTTCACTTACGGCACGTGAGGGCGTGTTTGCTGGCAGCAATTAATCAAATAAACATACGGTGCTGCAGGAAAATATATGAACATTGCAAGCAGATGCCACAGCCAGCCTTACGTATTAGGCACCCTGGGGAGCAAACTCATGACCCCTGTATCAGCAGTCAGTGCCTTAAACCATTGTGCTCCACTGCTGCTCCTCCTTGCATGTCAGTGCACCTACTAATGCTTTTCATTCCTTAAACTGCACAGTGCTGCCATCATAAACAGTGCTCTGACCTTGCGGGACCTCATACGGCACCCTCTAAAGCGCCCTATAAGCTACATTCTAGGGTGCCTTGGCGGACAGTGCACTTTGAAATGTGCCTTATGGGGCGCCTCATGTTAACATGCTTTGAGGGTGCGTTTGCTAGTAATGATAATTAAATAAAAGTAACATACCCCCTAATGCACTCATGCCCATAATACACAATGCCTCAGGCAGCCTTGTTCATTGGGCACTGTGGGGGATTGAACCCCTGATCCCTGCACCATTGGTAGATGCCTTACCCATTGTGCTGTGGCTCTGCTCTTCTGTTTACTCAGCAGCGCGCCGCCTTATGCCGCCCCATATTGTGATGTCTCCTAAAACAACACGCCGCCTTATGCCCATTAGCGCGCCGCCTCATGCCGCCCAGTATTCGACTGCCTCCAAAACATTAGTGTGCCGCCTTATGCTGCCCATTATTTCAATGTCACCTAAATTATTGCATCAGCCAGCCATCTTTATTGGGCTCTGTGGGGGATCAAACCCCTGATTCCTGTACCATTGGTAGGTGCCTTAACCATTGTGCTGTGGCTCTGCTCTTTTGTTTGCTCAGCAGCGTACCACATATGCCTCCCGCGCAGCCATCTGATGCGCTAAGGTGCGGGGCGCACCTTAGCGCATATGCAAATCACGGATTTCCTTCTTCAGCGCGAAACGCCCACTCCTTATATGGCACCCGCACTCTACCGCGGCCACGCACAATTTCGGAGTTTAGTAAACATACCCCTAAAAGTCTGAAAGTTGGCGTCTTTAAAAGTCTGAGATCTCTGATCTACAAATCATTTAAATTCATTATCCTAATAGTGAAAAGACTTGACTATGTATTGAGTAGCAAGAGGATCAACGATCGAAATTTAAATTATATCACAATCATAAGAATATAAATAGAGCGTTTATAATCAGGGTTTAAACAATATTTTCACTCTGGTAATAGACCACACAAGACGCATTGTTGTGATCCCACTGACAGTGGCAACTGCAGCGTTGCACATGGAACACAGATTTCATCTGCAGAAGACTGCAGCTGCTGTTGCTGCCACCCCCAACCTCACCCAATGCTGACATGGCAGCATGGTGGCAGTGGGGGTGGTGCAACGTCTTCTTGACAGCGGCAGCATGTATGTGTGTTGCCACTGTCACAGTGGAGTCATACCAGACATCACAGATGTACATTCTAGGCAGCAGCCTTGTCAACCTAGTGGACC
The DNA here is from genome assembly GCA_033557465.1 of Ichthyophis bannanicus. Classification (NCBI taxonomy): domain Eukaryota; kingdom Metazoa; phylum Chordata; class Amphibia; order Gymnophiona; family Ichthyophiidae; genus Ichthyophis; species Ichthyophis bannanicus. Next base: position 1,317,784,763 of record CM066031.1, read on the forward strand.
AGCCAGCTGCACTGTATCACCTATGTGACACCTCCTTTGCCAATTTGGCACAAACAACATAGTGCCCTTTATTAATAGGGCACCATGCTGCTTCTGCCAATGGAGCTTTATTATCACTATTTTGAGAGCTATGGTGGGTGGAGCACATTGCATACATTTAAATTTGCTCTCTCCTCTCAGAAATAGCCCTTACTGTGAGCTTTCAGATGGCGTTGGGGTTCCCAGCACTGGGAGCTCTATTGCACAGTAAGGCACTGGGAGCTCTATTGCACAGTAAGGCAAACTGGCATTAAAGGGGCACAGTCTATCCCTGCTCAGCCTCCACCTCCTTTTACCTTAACACTATGGGCCCAGCTTCCGCACCTTAATGCAGCATTATCGGTGCTTTCTGCGGCATTAACTGCTTGCCGGCGCCAATAACGTCCTTTAGCGGCACCTTTGCTCCCTTATCGCTCTTTAGTAAACATATCTCTGAATGTTGTAGCAATGTGCATAGAAAAAAATGTGGTTTCGTTTTCGGTCATGTGCGCATTACATTTTTTAAGTACTAACAAGCCAATACACATTATTGAATGCACATCCCTAAGATATTTCATATAGATATAAAAATGTAATGCAAAAGAACTGTTATATGCATTGTGTTAGTGCATTACTAAAAAGGATTTTTTTTTAAATGTTGCACAATTGATAGTCCCTGAATGCCTGTTCTTGGGAAGAACTTTATAATATAAAAGAAAAATTCAGTAGATTAATACAGCTCTTATTCCATGGGGAAACTAAAGAAGTAGCTTATAGGATCATTTGTTAATAATCAAAAAAATTAATTCAGAACACCAACAAAGACAGATTTACCATAGCAAACAGTAAAGGAAAAATATTTCAGTATGTACAGTTTGAAACAATATGGCTATTGCTTTAGTCCTGAAGCTGACAAAATAGTTATTTATAAACATACTTGAAGAAATATCCTGTAGGCATAAGACCTTTCAGTAGTGGGGTCTTTTCCAAAACTATGACTGTGTGCTCTTCTTCACTGACAGTTGCTGCCAGTTTATTTTTCTTGACAGGCTGAGGAAAGACCATAGCTTGGGTAACGTTCACTTGTAATGCTGCATCACACAGACTGTAAACTCAATGCAGTTTGACAAGTGAACCATTTCCATGGTCGGAAATGCTCCAAGGGTACAATGAAAAGTGCAGAAAGCCCAGCAAAGGCAATGGAAATAGCTTTCTTGCAGCTGTCTCCTGTAATCCATTTAGACGGCGAAAGGTTTGAGTGGCAAGAACTTGTTTTCTGCATACACTGGTTAATTCATCAGGGAGATAATTTTATAATAGGCTGCGAATGTTCCCAGGCACAAATGTTGTACTTGTTTTATAAAGATCACCTATGTGCTCTTATGAAATAATTCACTGGAAAGCTGCGCTGGGGCAGGTTCAACTCCGTGCATTCGTGTGCCAGTAAGAATCAGCATTTAGGCATGTGGTTTATAGGATGCATGTGTAAGTGCTGATCGCAGCCGACATTAGTGGGTGGCAAACAGGGCAATTTCCGTGGGCCCTCATGCCAGAGGGAACCCCAAGTCCCCTGCAGGTAGGCTTCGGGATCCCTAACCAGTTTCTGCCCTGAGTCTCTACATGTCTAACACCAGCCCTGGCACCGATCCAGTCCCCATTCCACCAGTTCTTTACCCCCAGGAGTATCCATACATAAATGTTCCAAAAATAAGTTCCATGTTTTCTGCATGTATATGCTGGGGAAAATGTATAGGCACAACACAGTCATGTAAAATGTTCTTCTTCACACTTAAGCCACTTTTCAAAATTGCTTCAAAGTTAACATGAGCAGAAACTAGGAATGCAATATTTTCCAAAATGCTACCCTTGCTTTACACCCTGTGTCTGCTGATAATAATAGCACTAATACTTCTTCAGACACTGTGTTTGAGGAGTAGACTATTCGCTTCTTGAAGTCTGGCTAGTTGAGAGCTCATTAAGTGTCCAGATATCATAAATTAATTCACATAGCAGTAGGATATCTCATGAAGCCTGCCTGAGTTAGCCTTTCATTTTAAAAGTAGTTACCAAAAATGCAATAAATTAGATGAGATCTACATGGGGAGGCAAAGGCAAAAAAAGTATATTACTTTGTTGGGTCCAGTCGTCTCTAAGATTGATCTGCAGACCTCTGCTGTGAATTCTTTCATCCAGCAGTAAATAAAGCAAGGCATGAGCCTGGCATACAGCTGTATAATTCTCAAGGACAGTGTCCCTTTGCTACAAACATTAACTGGTGCACGGCATTCGGCCATACCCTTAAATATGTTCAATTATGAACAATTTACATTTGGAGGTGATTATAGCAGTGAGGCCTAACTTGGCCCTAAAGAAGCCCCAAGACACTCTGGTTTTTGGGATATCCACAGAGGGGAATTTTTAAGACATCTAAGCCAGAACGTCTGAAAAAATACGGGCACGTCCAGGTGCAGACGCAATTTCACAAACCTGGACATGTCTACCCAGAACCATATTTCAGAACCCAGACATCTAGATAGCATAATGGTTAGAATAGTGGGTTCAGAAGAGGGCACCCAGGGCTCAAATTCCACTGCTACTGTAGTTGTAATTGTGCTGAGTACTGAGGATGATTGAGTTCTTTCTTTTCTGCACACTATGGCTTTTCTGATGCTTGTTCATTACTATGCATGCCTTGGAGCAGGTCTACAGTTGGTATGATGCTGAACATCCATGAAAGACATTGGTCCTGGTCTCTGGGAATGCCCTAACCATGCTTCCAGGTTCTTGGAATGCCCTGGCCATGCCTCCCCAATGACCCCATTCAGATTTGGATGTTCCCACAGCTGGCTTCTAAATTGGCACTGGAGACAGTCTCTCTGCTTTGGACGTCTCTGTGCCTGTTTTTGGATATCCAAAGCATGACTAGCACTTCTAAAATAACCCCCATGGAACCCGATTCTATAATGTGCATGTCTGGCCTTCAGACATGTCTACTGTATATTAAAAACTGGTCCCCTTTGAACCTAATTCCACCTCTGTGGGTCTGGACATGCCCTCAGATGCAGAATCGGGGAGATAGACGTGTTTGGCGTGGCACATACAAGTGCTATTCAGCCGGCTCGTGCTTCGGATGCCCAGCGTATTCTGAAAAGTTATATATTTTGTATCCTGTCTTTCCCCGCGAGGTACTAGTGGACACCACACCCCTCGGGAAAAACATGTATCTCCTAAGATGCTCATCACAGACAGTAGTTTGCTGATGCACACCAGACATAAATACCAATGAGAAATGACAGCTGCTGTAAACTAGACCATATACCAGTCCCATTCATGCCCTGAAAAGTTTAAGATAAGCTCAGTGCACCCCAATATGGTATTCAAGAATGTAAATTTGAACATGTATGTCATGACATACCTTGTATCAAATGGTACATGGCATTAGCAACTGGCCCCACTGATTCCTGCCCCGGTCATCCCTATAAACATGCCGTATGCTGCTAGGGATGGACCCTCATCAAGTACACAAACCCCAAATGAATCTTGCAGTTCCCCAAAAGATGCATAATACTGCTGAGAAACAAATATATGCCCGTTTCGTGCCTATGGCCTATAAGTGAACTCTTGGCTTACCAGTTCCCTCTTATCTCTCCCTCCACCCCTCCCTGGTAGCTCTACTGTTCTGTCAGATTGCTTCTATCTGTGCCCTTCTCCTCTACTGCCAAATCCAGAATAGCTCCTTTCATCTTGTTGATCCTTCTGCCTGGAACAAACTACCTGAGTCTGTACATCAGGCTTTGTCTCTTGTCCCCTGTTGGATCTCATCTACCTAAGACCCCTTGTGCTTCCTGATGATTCCCCCTGGGTGTATCCTATCCACAGCTGCTGTGTTGTCTGTCTAGACTAGATTGTAAGCTTCGCTGAGCAGGGACCATCTTTTATGTGTGTCTGTGCAGTGCTGCATACACCTTGTAGCACTATACAAATGATCAGTAGTAGTAGTAATAGGGCCTTCTGGTTATGGTATCTGAGGCCCACCTATCTGGGTGCTGGCATTTTTCACAGCAGTTACACCTGTCCCATCATAGCATATGTCGGTCTGTATACATCCGCTATCTGTCGGACCCTGTCTGACTGCCCACAGTCAGCTTTGTGACACTGCTCCCCAGGTAAGGGCTGTGTGGGCATGGGAGGGGAGATCCAGACTCCAGATATATCATCAGTCTCTCATCTCTCATCAATCCTGGCCTGGGTAGGGATGCAGGCTGCATGGGACAATCCAGAGAATGTTGGCACTACATCAGTAGTGTCTCCCAGGGCCTGTCACAGTGGTTTATGGCTGCCCTATCACACTTCCAACAATATCTGATCTTATTAGAGTACACTATGTAATATAATCCAGAAGGAATCAGCATAGGTTCCCGATGAAAGAGTACTCTGCACCCCCCCCCCCCCTCACCTACAACAGGGGGCTCTTGGGTCACAGAAATCCACACACAAAGCAAGGAGAAGGTTAATTTATCACAAATCTTTGAATAATATACAAATCTGTAAATAATACACAACACACTTGTATTATAAAAATAACCAAAGCTTTGGGAGAGCAAGCTAGGCCTCTGCCTATGTTTACTCTGATATCATAGATTTAGGCCACCTTATTTGTAGGTAAAGATTTTATTATACAGCATAATTTCACTTTATTATTCTACGTCTCGCATCACGTATATTCATAATATACATATTCTATTCTACGTCTAGTGTCACGTATATTCATAACATACTTTTCTACAGGCATGCACGTCATAGACAACATAAGAACATAAGATATGCCATACTGGGTCAGACCAAGGTCCACCAAGCCCAGTATTCTGTTTCCAACAGTGGCCAATCTAGGTCATATGTACCTAGTAGTTTCCCCAAGAGACACAAGTTCCACAATGCTTGTACTGGGTCAAGCATTGATATCTTCGGTCACTTCTTAATAATGGTTTATGGACCTTTCCTCAAGGAACTTGTCCAAACCTTTTTTAAACCCAGCTACACTAACAGCCTTTACTACATCCTCCGGGACAAATTCCAGAGTTTGATTACACGTTGAGTGAAAAAATATTTTCTTTTATTAGTCTTAAATAGTTTACCCTGTAGCTTCATTGCATGTCCCCTAGTCTTTCTATATTCTGATAAGGTAAACAATCGATCTACGTTTACCCGTTCCACTCCGTTCATTAATTTATAGACTTCTATCATATCTCCCCTCAGCCGTCTCTTTTCCAGGTTAAAGAGCCCTAACCTTTTCAGCCTTTCTTCATAGGAGTATGCTTCCATCCCCTTTACCATTTTGGTGGCTCTTCTCTGTACCTTTTCTAAAATCGCTATATCCTTTTTAAGATACGGCGACCAGAATTGCACACAATATTCAAGGTGCGGTCTCACCATGGAACGATATAGAGGCATTATAATATCTTTTGTTTTATTTTCCATTCCTTTCCTTATCATACCTAGCATTCTATTTGCTCTCTTGGTCGCCGCTGCACACTGGGCTGAGGGTATCCACAATGACGCCTAAATCTTTTTCCTGGGTGGTGGTTCCTAATGTGGAACCTTGCATCGTGTAACCATAGTTTGGGTTGTTCTTCCCTAGGTGCATAACCTTGCACTTGTCCACATTAAATTTCATCTGCCATTTTGATGCCCAGTCTTCCAATTTATCAAGATCCTCTTGCAATTTTTCACAATCCTCTTGGGTTTTAACAACTTTAAATAGTTTTGTGTCATCTGCAAATTTGATAACCACACTCGTTATTCCATTTTCCAGGTCATTTATGAATATGTCAAAAAGCAGCAGACCCAGCACAGATCCCTGGGGTACACCACTATTCACCGTTCTCCATTGGGAAAATTGGCCATTTAGCCCTACCCTCTGCTTTCTATCTTTTAACCAGTTCCTGATCCACAATAGTACACTGCCTCCTATCCCATGACTCTTTAGTTTTGCCAAAAGTCTCTGATGAGGGACCTTGTCAAAGGCTTTCTGAAAGTCCAGATACACAATATCAACCGACTCACCTTTGTCCACCTGTTTATTCACTCAGATTAGTAAGACAAGATCTTCCTTGTCTAAAGCCATGTTGGCTGTCTCCCATTAGGTTGTGACTATCTACATGCTGAGTAATTTTATTCTTTATGATGGTTTCTACCATTTTTCCCGGTACTGACGTCAGGCTCACAGGTCTGTAGTTTCCCGGATCACGCCTGGAACACTTTTTAAAAATTGGTGTTACATTGGCGATCCTCCAATCTTCAGGTATTAGAGATGATTTTAATGATAGTTCACAGATTACTGATAGCAGGTCTGCAATCTCATATTTCAGTTCTTTCAACACCCTTGGATGTATACCATCCAGCCCAGGTGATTTGCTACTCTTCAGTTTATCTAATAGTTGTAAGACATCTTCCCGATGTATCGATATTTCCTTCAATTCTTCCGCACCTTTAAATACCACTTCAGTCATGGGTAACATCCCTACATCTTCCTCAGTAAAGACCGAAGCAAAGAATTCATTCAGTCTCTCCGCTATCGCCTTGTCGCCTCTTAGTGCTCCTTTAACCTCTTTATCATCTAATGGACCAACTGACTCTCTCACAGGTTTTTTGCTACGAATGTACTTGAAAAGGTCTCTATTTTGCGTTTTTGCTTCCGCAGCAAGCTTCTTCTCAAATTCTCTCTTTGCCTGCCTTATCAATGCCTTGCATTTGACTTGCCAGTGCTTGTGCTGTTTCCAGATTTCGTCGTTTGGCTCTTTTTTCCATTTCCTGAAAGATGCTTTTTTTTCAACAACAGCCTCTCTGACCTCACCTTTAAACCATGCTGGCAGTTTTTTGGACTTCCTTCCACTTTTCTTAAAGCGTGGAATACAGCTGGTATGGGCTTCCAAGATAGTATTTTTCAACAACACCCAAGCTTGATGTACGTCTTTAACCTTCGCAACTGCTCCTTTTAGTTTTTCTTAACTGTTTTCCTCATTTTATCATAGTCTCCCTTTCGAAAGTTAAAAGGTAGTACTGTGGATTTCCTTACCATCCCTCCTCCACTAATTAAATCAAAGGCGATCATGCTATGATCACTATTGCCAAGTGGCCCCAACACCCTTATCTCTTGCACTAGATCTGGTGTTCCACTAAGGACTAGGTCTAATATGGCTTCCCCTCTGTTTGGTTCATGAACCAGCTGCTCCAAGAAGCAGTCATTTATTTCATCTAGGAACTTTATCTCCCTAGCATGTCCTGACGTGACACTGACCCAGTCGATACCGGGGTAATTGAAATCACCCATTATTATTACTGCGCTGTAACTTTTGTTAGCTTCCTTGATTTCTTTGAGCATTTCATCATCCATTTGGTCATTCTGGCCAGGTGCTCGATAGTACAACACCCCCACTGCCATCGCCTTCCCACTTTTATATGGAATTTCAATCCATATAGATTCTACAGCAGATTTTGTTTCCTGCAAAACTTTAATCCTTTCTGAGTCAATGCCCTCTCTAACATAGAGCGCAACCCCTCCACCAATTTGATCAGCTCTATCATTACGATATAGTTTGTACCCAGGTATCACAGTGTCCCACTGGTTGTCCTCCTTCCACCATGTCTCTGATATTCCAATCATATCTAACCTTTCATTTAATGCTATATATTCTAACTCTCCCATCTTATTCTTTAGACTTCTAGCATTTGCATACAAGCATTTTAGAGAATGTATTTTATTCATGGTAATTTGGCTATTGTTAGACATCGGTAAATTGGGATCTTTAAGCTCTGTCTGCTCCATACTCGAGGGCATTTGGGCTACTTTACTCTTTTGTGGAACCTCTCTGCTTTTGGTAGTATCCTTCAAGGATACATTCTTCTAAACCATCCGCTCTTGGGCGACTGTCGGCTTTCCTCTAATATCTAGTTTAAAAGCTGCTCTATCTCCTTTTTAAAGGTTAATGCCAGCAGCCTGGTTCCATCCCGGTTAAGGTGAAGCCCATCCCTTCGGAAGAGCCCCTCCTTTCCCCAGAATCTTCCCCAGTTCCTAACAAATCCAAAACCCTCATCTCTGCACAATTGTCTCATCCACGCATTGAGACTCCGGAGCTATGCCTGCCTTTTGGGTCCTGCGCGTGGAACAGGAAGCATTTCGGAGAATGCTACCCTGGAAGTTCTGGATTTCAACTTCCTACCTAAAAACCTAAATTTTGCCTCCAGAACCTCCCTACCACATTTTCCTATGTCATTGGTACCGACATGTACCAAGACAGCAGACTCCTCCCCAGCACTATCTAAGACCTTATCTAGGTGGCGCGTGAGGTCCGCTACCTTCGCACCAGGCAGGCATGTTACCAGGCGATCCTCACGTCCACCGGCCACCCAGCTATCTACATGCCTAATGATCGAATCACCAACTATAACGGCTGTCCTAACCCTTTCCTCATGGGCACATGGCCCTGGAGAAACTTCCTCAGTGCGAGAGGGTTTTACATCACCTGGAGGACAGGTCCTAGTTACAGGATCACTTCCTGCCACCCCAGGGTGATGCTCTCCTGTCACGTGACCTCTCTCCTCCGTGGCAACAGGGGTGCTGCCAGACTGGAGGTGGGACTTCAGGACTATATCCCTGTAGGTCTCGTCTATGTACCTCTCTGTCTGTCTTATGTTTTCCAAGTCTGCTACTTTAGCCTCTAGAGAACGGACTTTTTCCCTGAGAGCAAAGAGCTCCTTGCACCTAGTGCACACGTAAGACCTCTCACCAACTGGGAGAAAATCATACATGTGACACTCAATGCAAAAGACTGGAAAGCCCCCATCCCGCTGCTGGACTGCTGTCTGCATCTTAGTTTTAAGTTTGTGTCTAGATCTTTAAGTTCTTACTTACTAGGGGTTGCTATGGGTATTTATACCAATAAAACTGTACCTAATACGTTTAATATACCTTGTTCACCTGAAGCTTAATTAATCTCAGGTCCTTAGTGTATGACTGATTTGGGTAATGAGCTTCACCTGAAAGCACCTCCTGTCTTTTAAGATGTGTAAGTACCTATAAAGCTACGATTATCCCAGGGGAGGGAGGGAAATAACACTTATTAAAAGAGGGCTGCTACACAGTACCCTGTCTTGTGCTGCTGAGGTAAGCTAAATTCTGATTTGATTTAAATTATAGCTCTTAGCTGCTGCTAGGCTCTAACTTCTTATGAAATTTAAACTACAAGCTCTCTGCTGGGTACTAAATTTAACCAGAAAGCTCTCCTCTGTGTTTTAAATTCAAACTTTAATTGCTGCTACTAGGCCCTAACTGATCCAACAAAAAACAGTGGGTTCACAGATTAAGTAGCTTTAATACAAAGAATTCTTTTTAGAAAATTACCAGAAGTATATACTCACAGTTGCAGATTTCTCTCCAGAAGTAACAGTCCCCCTTTCTAGTCCTTCAAGACAGACATGAAAAGACATACATATATTCTCAGACATGACTATGTAGGCCTTAATTCTAATTAATTCTAACACTGACAGTTTGATATCTCTGACCAGAGACTGAGCGACTGAGAAGCTGGGTAAACAACTTGCCTTTTACTTATCTTTCTAATAAGAAGACTAATGTTTATGTTATCTAAAACCTTTCACCCAGTTTCTTCTACAGAGTTTTCAAGGATGGTATTAAGTAAGGAGCTACAAATGATATTAACTCTTTCTTAGGGCTTATAGTAATATAATGTTATACCCAGGGCCTGACTGTGTATCCAGCCTGGTACAATCAAGCTTTCTTTCAGTCCTTCCTCTGATTCTGTAAAGAATCATTTCACAGATAAGGAAACTCAGACATCGGTATTAAAAATGGATCGTAGCTAGCTTCTGGGTCAACCTGTAACATCATTTTAGGGGTCAGTGTCTCCACTGATTTCTTACAGCAAGCAGATATTACACAAAGAATTAATGCTCCTAAAATGATAATCCCTAATAAGCCAAATAATGAAGCTAATATGCCTTTCAGGGGCCCAGATAATCAACACCAGAAAGAAGAAACAGAATTTAAAAAATCAGAAAAAGAACTTACATAACTACTACTTGATACAAATGTACGATTCCTAACCTTATCTAGTAGGCCTTTCACTATTTTTCCTTCATCATCAAGCAAACAATAATTAATAATAATAATACTAATAATAAATAAATAAATAGATAAATAAATAAATAATCCATTCATGCCATTTTCCTTTGCTAGGAGATAGTCTAAAACCATGCGATTCTGAGCTGCATAAGTGTAGAGTTGAGAGCCAAACAGTACCTGTAAATGCATCTATCTGAGATTTAGTTAAAGGACTTGTAGAGTCTACCAACTGTTGTGCTGCTATTATGGCTTCGTCCTGAGGGGAAACATCCCTTTTTCTTCTTAAGGAATTATTCAAGGTTGATAATAAAGTAACATTTTGGTAAGGTAAAAACCGCCATGGGGTATCTAACTGAGCAACATAGCAAGTACCTGACCAACCTCTGGGAAGTTCTGTATATGCGAAATTACCACACACAAAATAGTCTCCCTTTAAAGCCACTAATCCATTTTCCCAAATTGTCAAGTTGCGGGGACAGACTAGATTCTGTGTACAATTATTCAAAGCCCACTGAGTAATGTTCATTTACTTAATTCCTACAGATAGATTACGTTCCCAGGGATGGTAATATCCTAATAAGGGGCAACTCCAGTAAGGTATGTCTCAGACTGAGTCATTCAAAAGGTAGCCAGAACTATTATTCTGTAACAAGTCATAATCATGCACTTGATTCCCTTGAACTTGCATTAATTGTACTACGGAAATATAAGGTTTCCGTACGTGGGATTTCTTATACCAGATGGAAGAATTATGTAGCATTATTATTCTACAAACGTTCCATGGAGTGTCCCCTGCCTTTTTCCCTGTACCTTGAGCCATAAAACATATTGGAGGGGACTTTAAAGGCATAGAACTAACTACTCTAGGTTCTGTGTTTGTATGAGACCATCATACAGTAGTTAGATTAAAAGCTGTAGCACGGAACTCTTCAAAGGCTTTGGGCCTAACTTGTGGTAAAAACCCATGTTGAGTGGCTATCACATTTGGAAGACAGACCGCACAACGTGATAGATTAAAATGTTTTGTAACTGAGTGTAAATGTGATTCAAAAATATTTGGATATTCCCCATAACTTTCCCAAGATTCTAAATGCATTCATTAACAATAATATGCCATAGCACAACTAAGACCAAATACGGAAATATTCTTAGCAAACCTCTAAATATCTAAAACTATAATTACTCCAAAAATAAATGTTCTAAGACAAACTAAAAATACACCTACTCTTCTTAATATGTTAAAGATATATAGTATAGCTATAACTACCTTCTAATTCTCAAATGTTTCATAAAGTAGAGGTTAAGTGCCAAAGGTCATTGCATATATATCAGTAAAATACTAATTCAAACTAACTATATCCACCTAATCAGTAGTGTAAATGCTGGACAAAGGTCTTTTGCAGAATTAGTCCATTCAAAAAGCACATAAATCCTGATGATCTTTTCTGTAATATTAATGTAATGTTCAATAAGTCTCTGTGTTGTATTTTCTTGATTCACTGATGAAGGGAGCCACCGTCTGGAGTCTGTGAAGGAGCCTTTTTACACCGTGTAAGGTGTATCCAACGAGAATGTCCTTCCACTTTACAAGCCCACCAGGAGCACACTAAATGGACCTAGAAACTTGGGAGCCAGAAGCGTCTTTGGATGCAAATTCTTAATCAGGACCCAATCTGGTGACTTCACTTCTGGATATAATGATTCTGATGATTCTGATGATTCTGGATATGATGATTCTGTCATCTCGTTGAGGATTCACTTGCAATAAAGGGGAAACAGACAGAACTGAGTGCAACCGTGAGCTATAAGTCAAAATATCGCTGCGCAACAATTGGGGATCTGGGATAACTGCCAAGTCATGTGGAGAAGTAGCTGGACGTCCAGTAACTATTTCATATGGTGTCAGGCTGGGGGAATTACACACTGCCATAAGGGCAAAGGGAAGGGCTTCTGTCCAATCTGTAGCCCAATCCTGTGTCAGAGTGCGTAAGTGACCTTCTGCTAGCTGTGCACTGGCAAACGGCAAAGAAGCTGTTTTCACTACATCATTAACTGTTGTGACTGCATAGCCCATCTTGTAGAGAAAATGTCAAAATAGTTTGGAAACAATCATGAGACCCATCCTCCTCCACAGGTGTTGAAGGGTTGCATATTGATTAGTACATACTGAAACATGAAGCGGAGAAATGACTAATTCCAAAGTCAATAAAACGTGTGGAGGACAAAGGCTGAGTCTTGGTTAGATAGAACAAAAAGGGCGCTGTAGAACCAGAAAATCAGTAAGTTTCAATTGCAAAAGCCACTGTTACTAAACTACGTAGACATAGTGGGAGTCCCAAAGTCACTGCATCAAATCGCTTTGAGAAATAGCCTACCGGCTTGCAACCAGTTGGGAATGCTTGTAAAAGCACACAGGTAGCAGAGGGATCAAAAATAGCCACATACAATTTGAATGGTAAAGAATAATCATATATAATAAACATGGCGCATTTCCCAGTGCAATTTTTACATTTAAAACAAACCTCCCACTGTGATAATGTGGGTACAATGAGGCCTTCAGATCTGAGAAATTCGCTAGCTATTATTTACAGAAAATTAATAAACTCAGGAAGCTACGCAATAACACTGGTGTCGCTGGAAAAAGGCAATGACAGAATAGGTTTCAATCTAGCAGAGGTAATTGCACGACCAGATGGTGTTAGAACAACACCCAGGAAAGTAACATTTTGAGATACAAATTGCAGTTTAGACAGATTTACCTTCAAACCTGAATTAGTAATATGAGCTAATAGAGACAAAGAATCTGACAAACAAACGCATAACATGGTGAACATAAAAGCAAATCATCCACATATTGAACTAAAAAGGAATAGTCGAGTCTTACATCAAATAATGCAGTTCTTAGGGCCTGTGAAAATATGCAGGACTATCAGTGTACCCTTGATACAAAGTGGTCCAAATATTTTGTTTATCTTCAAAATGGAAAGCAAATAAAAAAAATTGGTTGTCTTTGCAAATTCTCACTGAAAAATAAGCAGAACTCAAATCTACAACAGAAAACCAGGTAGTCCCTTTGAAGGTATCTGTGTCCAGATATCATGTGGATTAGGCACCAAGGGAAAAATTGGCAAAATCACATTATTTACTGCTCACAGGTCTTGCACAAATCTATAAGTCTTACCGTCAGCCTTTAGTACAGGAAGAATTGGAGTCTTACATAATGAAGTTGTAGAATAAATGACACTTTGTTTCTGAAGATCTTCAGTCACAGGATGAATTCCATCAATGGCAGCTGCTGGCAGTGAATACTGCTTGAGTCTAGGAAGCTGAACTCCAGGTTTCACGGTGATCTTCACAGGCGGGATAGAAAGGCATCCGATATTTGATCCCAGCACTGCCCACAAAGTAGACGGAAGTTCTCCAAGAGCAGGATGAATGGTACTGGTATCTGCAGGAGACGGCATTTCAGAGAGAGAGAGTACAGCTGGAAATATAACTTTCCACTCAGCCAGGATAGAGTGAATTCAGCTGTTACCGGAGGGGGAGGAGGGAAATCAGCTCTCTGACCATCAAGATTCCGATTCTGGGGACAGTCTCACCACAAGTATCTATGGACTGTCCACGCCCTCGCTGAGGATTCCCATAACCTCCTCTGTTTTTACTTCTCCCCCCTGCCCAAGGGTGACTATATAGATTGAGCAATTTAGTCTTTTCACATCTATTTTAGTTCGCTCTTCTTGCTGATCCTTGATAAATTTCAAATCACTGTATCAAGCTCCTTCCAGAATTGCATCAGCTGTTCTAGCTGGCCAATCTATTATTGAAGTTTCTAAAATTTCTTTTATTCTCGGGATTAAACCATTTACAAAAATATTAGTGAATCCTGAAGGTGTGTCTTCTGCTTCACCAGAATAGTCTTTAAAAGCTAGCATGCACCTAGTGTGAAAATCTGTAACCTTTTCACCCCTATCCTGCCTTAGAGATGTTAATCTCGACCAATCCTTTACAAGTTTGCATACTACTGTAAGGAATTCTAACAATTTTTTCTTTATACAAAAACAAAATTATCTCTTTGAGTCTTCTCTTGGAAATCTATCACAGGGTCTGTCACGAACTGAATGAGTGACCCTATGAAAATCAGCTGGATTATAAAAACACGGTTCTGAGCAAATTATCTAGAGCTGCCCAAATGGGATTATAACTGTTAGTTATTTGAGACCATAAAGATACAAATTTACCAGGATTATCCCTGTAGTTAGGAAAGGTTTTAGCCAAATCAAACACTTCTTTAAGTAGTCACAATATCACTTCCCACAGCTGCTTCAGTTTAACAGTGGCAGAACATAAATTATGTTGCTGGTGTAGAACATCCTGAATAGAGCCTAGATCATAATATAATTGATCACACTCCTCTTTGTAAGTTTCATAATGTCTAAATATCTCTCAATTTTATCAATAAGTTCATCAGAAACAATTCTTTTGCAACAGAAACACTATGACCTATTGCCATTCTTAAAATTCTTATTACAAGTACAACACTTTCCGTTTCTTGGTTCAAACATGCTCTCAATTCTTTGAGCTGGGAGACATTCCAAATATCCAAAATACACAATTCTACTCCCCCTAACTGCTGTTGCTCTTTAAGCATTTTCTTTTTCTCTTAGCTCTGCTACACGAGTGACCCGCACTTGCTCAGCTGGTCATTAATTATATTTCTTAACACAAACATCTTTTGTTTCAAAACATAAACATTCCAATGTTTTGCATCATGTACCATCCGTTCCCACCACGTAAGCACAATTGTACAGTTTACCTTTAACCGCTAACTCATATCTCAGGCAATTGACCTTATCTACAGAGAAAGTTCACTCCAAAGGAAACTGCAAATTCACATTGAACAGATTGAAGAGGAGAGAGATGATTCAGCGGAAGACCAGCAAGGAGTAGGTTACAATAATCAAGACAGGAGGTGATTACGGAGTGGATAAGTGCTTTGGTAGCGTGTTCAGAAAGGAATGGGTGGATTTTGTTAATGTTGTAGAGAAAGGAAGGGCAGGTCTTAGCTATCAGATGGATGTGTGTGGAGAAGGAGAGAGAGGAGTCAAAGACGACCCCAAAGTTGAGAGCCGAGGAAACAGGGGAGGAGTAGAGAGTTATCCACAGAGATTGAGAAAGGAGGAAGGGGAGAGGAGGTTTTAGGGGGAAAATCAAGAAGCTCAGTTTTGGCCATGTTCAATTTCAAGCAGTGGTGAGAAATCCAAGCAGCAATGTCAGAAAGGCAGGCAGAGATTTCATGTGTAGAGAGGTAGATCTGGGAGTCATCAGTATAAAGATGGTACTGAAAGCCATGGGAAGAGATGATTACACCAAGGGACTGGGTATAGAGAGAGAAAAGGAGTGGATCCAAGACAGATCCTTGGGGTGCACCAACTGAGTGCGGGATAGCGGCAGAGGAGGATCCACCAGAATAAACAATGAAAGAGTGATGGGAGAGAACCAGGATAGTACAAAACCCTTAAAACCAGGACAGGGTATCAAGGAGAAGGTTGTGGTCAACAGTGTCAAAAGCAGCAGAGAGGTCAAGAAGGATAAGGACTGAGTAAAGGCCCTTGGATCAAGTCACCTGAGACTTTGGCAAAAGCCATTTCAGTAGAATGTAAAGGGCAAAAGCCAGATTGTAAAGGATCCAGGAAGGCTTGAGAGGAGAGAAAGTCAAGGCAACAGTGGTGAACTGCACGTTCAAGTAGTTTAGAAATGAAGGGAAGGAGGGAGATGGGTCGATAGTTAGAAAGATGGGTAGGATCAAGTGAGGGTTTTTTGAGGCGAGGTATAACAACAGCATGCTTGAAGGCTGCAGGGACAGCTGCAGTGGAGAGCGATAGGTTGAGAATATGAGAGATAGAAGGGACAACTATGGAGGAGATGGGGCTTAGGAGATGGCTGAGAATAGGATCAGAGGAGCAGGTAGTGAATTTGGAGGAGTTAGGAAGGTATGTGGTTTCCTCCTTGTAGGTGCAAACCCCTTATTCATGTTCTAGAATGACCCCCATAATGAATAGGCACAAGATAGATTTGCATATACTGAGGAGACTCATATTTAGGCAGACATTCCAAAATTGTTCTCATTCATGAGATAAGATTTACTGAATTACTCACTTCACCCCAAGTTTGGCCGTGCAATATATATCCACAAAAATAGCATTGATGCAACCAGTGTCCAGTCCACCAATCACTCCTAGATATCTAACCCCACACAATGAAGAATTGAACTAACAAGTATACCCCCATCAAACCCCCTCCTCAGCAATATTCATTGGTGATTTCAACTGATTGGGGTTATAAGACTAGCTCGACAGAGGGTGCAAAATTAATGGAGTGGACCTCAAGTCCTTACTTGCATTAAGTTTATGATTCAAAGCAAGAAGGAACTTTCTACATGGCCCAGGGGAAAACAGACACAAACACAGATCAGTGCTGGGTCACCTCAGTCGATTCTCACTCTATGGGGTATGTTTACTAAACCGTCTTAACGTTACCGGTGTTAGTTGTAGTCTTACTGTGACGAATGCCATATAAGTTAGTGGGCATTCCGGTCTTAAGGTAGCATTTCGGGTTATCGTGCGATAAAGTCAGTTATCGCGTGATAGAGGGAGCTGTGGCACGTTAACGCGCATTAGCCTTAATTAGGCGTGCTGACCTACAAACACAGCAACAGAGGTGTAGTACAATGGTTAATGCATTGACTGATGAAACATGAGTCATGAGTTCACTCCCCCAGTGGGCTTAATGAGGAAGGCTGTCTGAGGCATTACCCTTCACTTTAAATCAGTGCTGTCTGAGGCATTTTCTTTTTTAATTTAAATTAGTGCTGACAGCAAACAAACCCTCACGGTGCCGTAACCTAAGCTGCCACATAAGGCACCCTATAAGGCACTCCAGAGGGCACATTATAAAGTGCACTATCCACCAAGGCACCTTATAATGTTCCCTATAGGGCGCCTTATGAGGCACTTTAAGGTTACAGCACTGTGAGGGTGTTTTTGCTGGCAGCACTAATTTAAATTAAAAAAGAAAATGCCTCAGACAGCCCTATCAAATAATACCACTGTGGGATCAAACCCATGACCTCTGCCTCCACAGTCAGTGAAGTAACCAGTGGGCTACATCTCTACAGCTATTAACAAACCCCTGGTTGGCTACAGAAGGACTGCAGGTCATCACACAAACTGTCTGCTGTGGTTACCAGGATAGGGTTAACCCACCCATACCCATGATGCACTGTACATGCAGATCAGCAGTCTACAGATGATCACAAAAGATGGGGTATGCACCCCCACAGCACCTCGGCCTGGTAGGGGGAACTGACCGTGTGTGCAGAGTAGATACAGACCGACACATTGTGGGGGTACTGTGCTCACCCTGAGGGTGAGGTGGGGCGCCCAGCACCAGGTCCGCAGCACCTGGCTTAGCTGAGATAGGCTATGCTGCAGGTTGCCATCAGTGCCAGTGTATGATAGGTAGTCCTTGATGACACCCCTACGATACACATGTATTTCCCAGTCATGTCTAGCCCTTGTGGACTATGATGTACCCAGAATAGTGCATATCCTGTGTGGGTGCCATGGTCATATGATTTAAGTAAAGGGGGAGGGGGGGTGTTTGGACCCATAGGCCGATTATGTAGCACCACCCAACCCACCCTACCCTCTGGGACTCAGGGTGGGAGACAGGATCTCCCACCAACAGATCCACATTCTATATCCCTGCAATGGTAGCAGTAGAGGGGACCATCAACCCCAGTCCTGCTAGGGAACAGGCACCCTACAAGGCAATCAATGCAGATCTGTACGCATCCATAAGGCAATGGCAGACAGACAGTAGGCCTGGAAATGCTCAGCTGCCCCCCACCACTATCTGACATTCCCCAGCAGCAAGCCTCCAGCCACTGCACCCTGCAAGGTATTTCAGCCATACACATACTAACTGCAGACAGTTGGCTAGATAGTCCATAGTGCATGTCCCTGGAGGAGATGCGTGCACCCAAAACTGGGATGTGAACGCACACACACCAAGCAGACAAGTCAGTGATTGGGCCCCAGAAAAGAAAATCCACATATATCACTTGAGAGAAATGCTATACAGCACTATGGGGGAACCTAGCCATGCCGTGGTGACTGCTCAGTCAGGGTGAGAGTGACCTCCCAGCCGGACATGCTGTGGCCACCCTGTCTGTGCAAGTGGTGGCCAGGCACTACAATGTCCCAGCCATTGCCCTATGCCCTGTGCAGATGCATCCTGCCCAGACCACCCTGTCCAGGCCTTACCCACAGTACCTTTATCCTCATTATGCACATTAGCAGGCTAACACTGGAAACAGTGCAAGCGGTGTGGGCTGAGTAAGGTGTAGGCAGCCACAACACACTGGATAGACAGACACACACTCCCACACCTATGCCAGCATTGTGCAAATATAGAGGCTTTTGGCAGCCTTGGCCACCACACTAGTCCTGGGTACAGTGCAGGCATGGCTATGGTACGCAATACTGTTGGGGTCACTCCCCGGGGAGGTAAACACTGTCAGAAACCAAAACTGAAACACACTCCACATATTTCAGAAAGGTTACTATGATGCAGTTCTATCAGCAAATTGTGCTTAACTTAGGAATTGTTATCTGCCATTAATCATAGCAACCTTTTGAAATATGCTTAACGTATTCCCAAGTTTAGGGCGACATTGCTAAGGTATGCAAGTGCTAGTATTGGGAGATGCTGTTGTGCGCAGGGCCCAAAAGCCTGACTCTCCATGAGGCTTTGGATAGTGGAGCCTGTGGGTGTGGGTGTTTATGCCCCTGTTGGCCGCTGCTCTAGGGCAGAGGTTCTGAACTCCATTCCTTGTGGGCCAAACACTGTTCAGGTTTTCATGTTGTACCTAATGAATATGCATGAGATACATTTTCATACATTGGGTGTGGTGTATACTAATGCAGCACAGGCATATTTATTAGGGACAGCATGAAACCTGAATGGTGTTTGGCCCTCGAGGACTGAAGTTGGGAAACTCTGCTCTAGGGACTGCACATGTTTATGCTGTCTGTGCTCTGTATGGCAAAATATAGGTGTTTCAGGCATGTTTATGTTATCTGCAATAAAAGTTCCGTTTTTATTGCCACAGTTTAGTACTGGGTAAAATATGGGGACAGGGTTGACAGGAGCTACAGCTAGGACTTGAACTTGTGATATTCTGCTCATGAACACACTGGCTGTGTGTACTGCACCACACTGTTGCCACAGGGACAGATCATTCCCTGGGGATACCATGACTGTTCGTCAGACAGACCCTGTCTGTTGCAGTGCATGGCACCCACCTAAATGGGGCTAGGCCATGGTCTGCTGTGGGCAGATGCCACTGCCCTCTCTGCCACCAGCACCCCTCCGCCACCATGCTGCCATGCCATTATGCCGGTGGTGCTGGTGGTGCGCAGTCCCAGGCTATCCAGTATGCCGGTAGGCAACTGCCTATGGTGTGGGTTCTCGGGTAGGGGTGCCTACATGGATATGCGTGCTTCCCCGCACTGCCTGCCAATGTTATGTGCCCTTGGGGGTACCTGCGGGGTAATCTCCCCTGTGACACTGTGGGACACACACTCGTGCACATGTTGGACCCTCGTCAGTTGCTGCCTTGCTGCTTTACAGTTTCGGCATTCCTATGTGCCACCTGGGCATCTGCCTAGCACGCACTGTGCCCCAGCTGGACGACAGCATGTGCCGCCTGCAGCCCTCTGTATCCCATTTACAGCATCAGTACAGTTGCCCTTTCCTACGTGCCCACTCTGCTGTTACTGCACATGTGCACGCCATAACAAACCTGCCCAATATAGACGTGAAAAAATCCTGATCAGCACTATTTCAATGAGGGATCATTCACTTTGTATTGGGACAGAGAATAGACCCTTCCAAACATGATATCTTATTTTTTGAGCTTTGTCAGTGGTGTTGCTTTATGTTTATCATTAATATCACTTTTGGCCAGCTTGGTTATTGGGATTTTAGATGTGGTTCTGGTTCTTTTATATGTTCATTTGCCTCTTTGTTCCCTGCACATGTATCACAACTATCACTTATCTGGGTTTCCCTGCTTTGCTGCACATTGCTAACTGAAATGGTTTCTCTTTCCTGCAAATGTGCCTTAACGCGAGGGTTTCACTGGCGTTCGTGTTCAGACCCGGATTCAACAGCGTTAGTGTGCCTGGAGCCTCTCCCCTCCCACTCTCCGCCCATTGACCCCTTCTCTCCGCTCTCTGGGAAGCCTTACTCCACCCTTCAGAGCCGGATTTCACAGCGTTAGTGTGCCTTAACGCCGTCGCCGCGTTATCGTGCAATAAAGTTATGTTATCGCATGATAACGTCACTTATCACGCAATAATACCACCACTGCGACGTTAAGAAGGTTTAGTAAACATACCCCTATGCCTGCATCTAGTTCAGTGTTACAGAAGTTTGCTCACAGTCAGCTTAGAACAGTAGCATTTTACCTGTTGGTGCCTGCCTATAATCAAACCAGCACCAAAAATACTCATTCTCCCAAAACAGGATAGCACCTGAAATACCACTAAATATGTTTGATAGATATTTCAGAATGGAACAGGGGATTGCTGCTGAGTACTTGTATTGATTCACCCTTTGCTCCTCTTAACAATCATCGGCTCTATTTCACTCCAACATTATCTCTATTTTTTCTATTTTTCTCTTTTGCTCCTTCACCAACAAAAATATGGAATCACTTCAAAAGCATATTTGGGTCCATCCTTCAATGTCTATCACCACTCAGTTTGTGGAAACTGTAATTTTTAACAATTTAAAAGCTCAAATAGTGCTGTTTAGCTGAAAACAGTTCACAGATATACCAGCTTTTTAATCATATATGAAAATTAAAGCAACTTAGCACTACTTAGCTTCTTGGATTGTGCCTTGGTTTGCCCATGTTCTTTCAATATAGCGGATATTGTGCTGCCAATTCCAGTGTCAGAAGATGCCAATTTTCTCCTAACCTGCCCACAGGTTTTGTATCACTGCTTCAGGGATTTAGCATCTTTTCAAACACCAAGGGAACAAAAAAAGTTCTATTAATGCATCATCTAATCCCAACAAGAGCACTGTATAAACTATAGTATACATACTGTATTTTCCGGCGTATAAGACGAGTGGGCGTATAAGATGACTCCCTACTTTTCCTGTTAAAATATAGGTGTTTGGCCTATACTCGCCGTATAAGACTACCCCTCTTCCAGCGCACACCAAAAAAAATACGCTGGAAAATATCACAACAACAAGTAACAATATTTGATTTCAAAATTATGATGATTTTGTAGTCAAATCACTAATATGAAATAAAATTATTTTTTCTACCTTTGTTGTCTGACCAATTTATTCTCTGATTATGCTGGTCCCGATCTGAGGCTTCTGCTTTCCTGTCTTCTCTTAGCTCTCTTTCTGTGGTCTATGGTCCATCTGCCATTTCTTATCTCTTCTTTCGTTTTCTTCACTTCTTTCCATCAGCCTATTTCCAGTCCCAGTAACCCTCCCCAATATCAGCCCCTTTCAAGTCCTCACTCCCAGTACCTTCCAATGTCAACTTGCATTCCCATGATTGCCACTGGTGTCCATTCCCTTCCAGTCCCCCTCCTTCCCCACTGACCAGTCCCTTCTAGTACAAATACCATGGCAGCCCCTCTCAGATCCACTCCCTTCCAGTTCTATTCTCCCATCCCCTCATATCAGCCCATTTGTAGCCTTAGCCCCCAGTTTTCTTCCAGGGCCAGCAGCTCTATCCTCCCCTCCCCACAATCAGCCCATGCCCAGTCAAAGCCCCCCAATCAGCTCGCTTCCAGTGCTAATCCCCCCTCAACCCCATTACCAGTGCTAGCCTCCCCTAATCAGCCCAATACCAGTCCTACCCCCCATCAGCTCATTACCAGTCCTAGCCTCCCCTAATCAGCTCATTTCCAGTGCCAGTCCCCCCTCAACCCCATTACCAGTGCTCCATCCCTCCATGTCAGCCCCCCTCCCTCCACCCATCCATATCAGCTCCCTCCCTCCATGTCAGCCCCCTACATCCCTCCATGTCAGCCCCCTCCCTCCATCCATCCATATCAGCTCCCTCCCACCATGTCAGCCCCCCTCCCACCATACCTCCATGTAAGCTCCCTCCCTATCCCCAAGTCTGCCACCCTTCTAATGCAGCCGCGGCTCCCTGCTTCTTAGGGAACCGTGGCTGTGCTTGTAAAATCATTGCGGAGCCCTTCCTGTCTTGACGGGCTCCGTGCAGCATTGTCCCGCCTCCAAAGGAAGTGGTAAACAACTTCCTTTAGAGGCGGGACAATGCTGCACGGAGCCCGTCAAGACAGGAAGGGCCCTGCGATGATTTTACAAGCACAGCCGTGGTTCCCTAAGAGGCAGGGAGCCGTGGCTGCAGAAGAAGGAGTCGGTGAGTTTGCCGCTGCCAAGAAGCGGACTCGGCAGCGGCAGCAACTTCTGCGCATTTACCGGTAATTTTTATTTTTTAACGAGGCGACCCACGCTAAATCCTACAGGTTGAGAACCGCTGTGCTAGAGTGTTGGAACGCCAAGGCAATGCTTTGCATAAGTCAAGCAATTGGATTCGTAGCAACGTTGTACACAAAGCGAGACAGAGCCACGTCGCAGAACGTGGACTGGCGTATAAGACGACCCCCGACTTTATGCCGGAAAATACGGTACTTTTTCTGAATTCAAGTTCATCTCTTGTTTTCAGGCAAAACACCACACAGAGAGTCCACTTCACTGGATCCCAATTTTCATGACTTAGTAGGCATAACTCTGCCCTATCATCAGAAAGTGTGGTGACACACGCAGCAGTTTAAATACAATATATTTATTTATTTATTTATTTATTTAAAAGGATTTATATACCACTTTATCCTGAAATCAAAGCGGACACACATCAAACAAATCAAGTGGCAGAGTGTGTGGGTGTTGGCATGCAGTGAAAAATCTACAGAGTGTTTGTGTGAGTGTTTTACAGTTGATTGCTTGGTGAATTATATACAGTATGAGCTATTTATATAAGTTATTTACATTTTGATAGGGAGGGGAAGGGGGATACTGATGAGGGTAGGGGTCGTTGGTCAGTTCATGTTATGTCCTTGTAGTGTTCGGTGAAGAGTGTAATTTTGAGTATCTTCCAGAAGTCCTTGAGGTCTGTTGTTGATCTCAGGTCGTCGGGGAGTAAATTCCATAGAGCGGGCAGAAAACCCGAACAGTGTTTGGCCCACCAGGACCGGAGTTGGGAACCTCTGCCCTAGAGCAACGGCCAACAGTGGCAGAAACACTCGCACCCACAGGCTCCACTATCCAAAGCCTCATGGAGAGTCAGGCTGTTGGGCCCTGCGTGCAGCAGCATCTCCCAATACTAGCACTTGCATACCTTAGCAATGCCGCCCTAAACCTGGGAATACGTTACAAATATATCAAAAGGTTGCTATGATTAATGGCAGATAGCAATTCCTAAGTTAAGCACAATTTGCTGATAGAGCTGCATCATAGCAACCTTTCTGATCTCTGTGGAGTGTGTTTCAGTTTTGGTTTCTGACAGTGTTTTCCAACCCAGGGAGTGACCCCAACAGTACTGCGTACCATAGCCATGCCTGCACTGTGCCCAGGACTGGTGTGGTGGCCAGGGCTGCCAAAAGCCTCTATATTTTCACAATGCTGGCATAGGTGTGGGAGTGTGCGTCTGTCTATCCAGTGTGTTGTGGCTGCCGACACCTTACTCAGCCCACACTGCTTGCACTGTTTCCAGTGTTAGCCTGCCAATGTGCATAATGAGGAGCAAGGTACTGTGGGTATGACCCGGACAGGGCGGCATGGGCAGGATGCATCTGCACAGGGCATAGGGCAATGGCTGGGACATTGTTGTGCCCGGCCACCACCTGCATGGACAGGGTGGCCACAGCATGTCCTGCTGGGAGGTCACTCTCACCCTGACTGAGTAGTGACCACGGCATTGCTAGGTTCCCCCATAGTGCTATGTAGCATTTTTTTCAAGTGATATATATGGGCTCTCTTTTCTGGGGCTCAATCTCTGATTTATCTGCTTGGTAGGTGTACTCACATCCCAGTTTGGGGTGTACAAATCTCTTCTGGAAATATGCACTATGGACTAGCTAGCAGACTGTCTGCAGTTAGTATGTGCAGTGGCTGAAGACTCACTGTGCTTGCTGCTGGCGAATGCCAGATAGTGATGGTGGGGCAGCTCAGCATTTCCAGGCCCAAACATTTCAGACACCAGTCATGAGAATTAGTGACTGACATAGTACCAGAGCACTTTGAACATTTTTTGAAGCTACTGATGTGTTTGTCCATGGTGACAAACGGAAAGATTTTGGCAAAGGCCTAAAGCCTCACAGAAAAGAAAAAAGTGAATAAAAATTAATAAAAATCGCGGCCAGTATCAGGAAAGGTACCAGTGTTGACAGAAAGGCAGAGAATAGATACCAAAAAAGAAAATAAAAGTTTTTCAGCTATGACAGGAACGATGCTTTCTGCTGGCTTTGTGGAAAACGAAGAACTGAGGAGAGGAGTTGGGAAGGCTGGAAGGCAGACACACAAGCGCAGTGGAGTGCTCCCAAAAGCTTTTGTATTGGATGCTGGGGAGTGTTCCCATGTGGGTTCCATCTGTACCGACGATATCCATATGTGAAGACTGCATTCCTGCTTGTTCCTGGAGATGAGGAAAATTATACTATGCTTCTGAAAAATAAAGCAAGAGATCTAAGCATGTGGAACAGGATTGTTTATCATGGATTGGAAGAATACATTAAGTTTGTATTAACATATAAGCCATTATTGGTGAGGGTACAAACAAGGTCCTGGCAGTTACACAGAGAAGATATTCCATTTTAATCTTCAATAGGAGTCTGCTCATCTCTCAAAACACACTAAGATGAAAAGGAAGTGGGGACAAGGTGTAACAAATGTTTAATGTTATTACAGTGCAAACACTACCACATAGGTGAAAAAACTATGGGGAGGACTTGAAACAACCTCAAGATACAAGACTCCTACTGGTTTGCTCTTATGGATTCCCCCTCCCCCTGAGGTACAGAGGGGATGAGAGATATGCAGCACCTACATATACATTTCATATCTGAGAAAGAATAAGTAAGATGGATAAAGAACTGCTGGAACTCTCCCCTCACTAGATATTTTTCAACATTTGAGCTGGGCCTGGAGACAGTATGCAATAAGAGATGGAAGAAGGAAGGATTAATAAGAAGAGGACAATTAAAAATAAATGAGCAATTAGCCAAATTTGAGACACTATATGGTCTGTCTGCTATTGCCTTATGGATGCGTACAGATCTGCATTGACTGCCCTGTAGGTGTCTGTTCCCCAGCAGGACTGAGGTTGACGACCCCCTCTACTGCCATCATTGCAGGGATGTAGAATGTGGATCTGTTGGTGGGAGACCCTGTCCCCCACCCTGAGCCCCAGAGGGCAGGTTGGGTGGTGCTACATAATCTGCCTATGGGTCCAAACACCCCCCCCCCCCCCCCGGTCACTTAAATCATGCGACCATGGCACCCACACAGGATATGCACTATTCTGGGTGCATCATAGTCCACAAGGGCTAAACATGATTGGGGAAATACGGATGGACACAGGTGTATCCTAGGGGTGTCTGCAAGGACTACCTATCACACACTGGCACTGATGGTGACCTGCAGCATAGCCTATCTCAGCAAAGCCAGGTGCTGTGGATATGGTGCTGGGCACCCCACCTCACCCTCAGGGTGAGCACAGTACCCGCACAATGTGACGATCTGTATCTATGCTTTGCCAGTAAAACACACGGTCAGTTCCCCCTACCAGGCCGAGTTGCTGTAGGGTTGCATACCCATCTTGTGATCATCTGTAGACTGCTGATCTGCATCATGGTTACTGTTGGAGGTTTGCCTATCCTGGCAGCCAGCAGGCTTCTTGTGTGATGCCCTGCAGTATTCTTGTATGCAGCCTTTGCTAATGACCTCATGTTGGTGGTATGGTCTACCAGTTTGTGCATTGACACCTTGACTTCGTATGACCTACTCACCTATTTTAAAAAGGAAAGTAGGCATCCATGTTTCTTTATAAAATAGGCTCAGGATAGGCACATTCTTGGTGCCTAAAACTAGGTGCTAGTTTGTAAAATTACTCTCTTAGGGCCCGATTTTCTTCTGCCCTCTCACCCTTAATCCTGGATATTTGTGCTGATGGCATTGAATATCTGGGTTGTGCGCAAAGGGTCAATGCCGCAGAGCCTAACCGTGTAGCGCTGATATTGGACCACTACACAGTTAGTGGTCCACAACTAGAACTAGGCGAGCCAAAAGCTGGCGGATAGCATCGGGGTGCGTAGGGGACATAGTTGAGGATATTCAACAGCACTAACCCTGTAGGTGCCATTGGATATCCCCATTTAAGGCATTTACATGGTTTACTTGGCTGTAAACCGTGTAAATGCCTTTCGAATATCGGGCCTTTAGTGTTGAACAAATTGCTTCATGCACAGATAGGAAAGTAAAATAAACCACATACCCATTTTAAGACATCTATTTGGTCTAGGATTCCTGTAGTTTGGACATACTGAGTGACACACTCCTGTCTGAGCACCCTCAGCCCAGGGTTCATGGGCCAGGGCACCTTTAGGCCAGGCACCCTGCACAGAAGGCTCTCAGGCATAGGATACCTGAATCTGTGGCACAACAGTGGACCAATGATACTTATCTGGTCCTGGCGATGAATCCCACATCATTCTCCTCCTCTGCCATCATTTGGTAAAATGTCAGTGCCTGTTTCCATATTGATAAATTCCATCATACTACTAGGGATCAGGTGTTTCCATTTTCCAAAATGACAGGGCTGGAGACAGGGGAAAATAGGCATTATCCCTGCCTAACATCTTTCAATGAGTTGGGGATAAAGGGGCTTTGGAACCCACTTATCCACTAGGAATCAGTGGCCCACTAGAGCTACCGAGGATTGCCTTAGGGAGAAGGAGGGTGAGAGTGTGAGAGTTTTGGGGCTTACTCGGGCCACCAGGGGTTTGGTCTGGGCAAGAAGAAATGGCAGGCTTTGGGTCTACTTGAACCACCAGAGATATTCTTGAACAGGGAGTTGGTGGATGCAATCAGGGTAGATAAAAAGACCTGGCACAAATCAGGCAATTCATAACAGCTAGTTAGAGAAGGTAGACAGGTACTTATAATTGGGCCAAGGTAGGACAGACATACTGCACAAAAGTTAAACCTATTTTATAAATGGAGTAAGTCAGTAATGAGACATATAAGATCAAGGGCACTTTGAGCAGCCTGTTTACAAACCTGTGCTAAGGTTTTACAGGTATCGAGCATTGAGAGAAAAAATTAACATGTGGCACCTAGAGCAAGGGAGTGGAGGAATAGCCTAGTGGTTAGTGCAAATGACATATACACAAAAGATCAAGTGTTTGACACCCACTGGTATTCCTTGTGACCTTGGGCAAGTCACTTTACTTTCCATTGCCTTAGAAGAAAAGGCCTGGCAATCTACTTCCAGTGATACATTGCCAAGAAAACTCAGAGTGTTGCTGGGAGTCAGCACTGACTTGGCAGCACAAAAAAAAACATGTAACAGTAGTATGCTTTCTTTTAGGGGCATCTACAGCATGGTCTCAGCAGATATTCCACTGATTTGGACCCCAATATGTGCTAGAAGCAGTCATGTTTAACACAGATACACTTTACAGCACCCATTGAGATGGCATTAAATGTGCCTATGCTACCTGAAACATGGATGACAAACACCAACTGCACTGTACAGACATACTCATGCTCTACCCCTACCCTGCCCATGTCTCTCTCCACTGTGCACTAAGCTGATAGCACAGGATTAACCCCACATGCTAATTATTAGTATGGTCCATTAGCACATGCTCAAGAGCAGGTTAGCTATCACAGCTTAGTAAACATGCCCCTTCCACCTACTTATGAAACATCTTCCTAGGCCGTTTAATGGTATGGAGACCTCTTGGAATAATTTCTTTTTTTACAATACTCAATTAAAATGCTCCATGGAGTTCCAATCTCAGTTTTAAAAAAAAGGTTCAAAATATCCATTCAACTAAGAAAATGAACTGATTGAATATGTATTTGTAATAAGGAAGCTACCTGCAAAATTCCATTAATTTGATCTATAGTATACTTAAAAGCTGAATTTGTGACGCCATTATCCAATTTTTTATAACCCTAATTTAAATAAACAAGAATGATCAGCAATGGATAAATTGATAAATGAAAAAGCATTTCCATCAGCAGATATTATTGGTTGTGAATTCTTGATTTATGCCAAATTTGGCACATTCCACATATTAAAAATGTATTACCACTCAATGGCAGTGCCTATGTGAGCATCACTGGACTTTCAGGAAAAACTCAGCCCAACATGAGAAAATATTAATGAGCTGCATTTAATACAAAATACTTCAAAAGAGCTGATGAATATTAAAAAGAAGTTACATTGATCACAAGAAATGTTAGGGGGAAGTTTACTAAACCGTCCTAATGTTACCGGTGCTAGTTGCAGCAATAATGTGAAGAATGCCATATAAGGAGTGGGCGTTCCAGTCCTAAGGTAGCAAGAATATGTATCGCGCGATAATGGGAGCCGTGGCACGTTAACGCACGTTAACCCTAAGTACATGCCAGCGCAGTGTTAGAAGCTATAATGATGTAGCCCACTGATTACTGCTATGACTATAGAAGCAGAGGTCATGGGTTCTATCCCACAGTGGTGTAATCTAAAAAGGCTGTCTGAGGCATTTTCTTTTAATTTAAATCAGTGCTGTCAGCAAAAACACCCTCACAGTGCCATAACCTAAGGTGCCTCATAAGGTGCCCTATAAGGCACCCCATAGATCACATTATAAAGTGTCCTCTCTGCCAAGGCACCCTATAATGTACCATATAGGGTGCTGTATAGGGCGCCTTATAAGCGCTTTACAGGGCGCCTATGAGGCACCTTAGGTTACAGCACTGTGAGGGTGTTTCTGCTGGCAGCACTGATTTAAATTTTAAAAAAAACCATCTCAGACAGCCTTTTTGAATAACACCACTGCAGGATCAAACCCATGACTTCAGCATCTATAGCAATTAAAGTAACCAGTAGGCTACATCTATATAGATACTACCACACTGCTAGCTGGCTACAGATAGACTGCAGGTCACCACACAAACTGTCTGCTGTGGTTAGTAGGATAGGGTAAACCCACCCATACCCATGATGCACTGCACATGCAGATCAGCAGTCTACAGATGATTACATAATGGGGTATGCACCCCCACAGCACTTAGGCATGGTAGGGGTAACTGACTGTGTGTGTTACTGGCACAGAGTAGCTACAGACCGTGACATTGTGTGGGTCCTGTGCGCACCCTGAAGGTGAGATGGGGCATCCAGCACCAGGTCCGCAGCACCTGGCTTGGCTGAAATAGGCTGTGCTGCAGGTCCCCATCAAGGCCAGTGTGTGATAGGCAGTCCTTGCAAACACACTTAAGAACATAAGATATGCCATACTGGGTCAGACCAAGGTCCATCAAGCCCAGTATTCTGTTTTCAACAGTGGCCAAACTAGGTCACACGTACCTAGCAGTTTCCCCAAGAGACACAGGTTCCACAATGCTTGTATTGGTTCAAGCATTGATATCCTGGGTTCCTTCTTAATAATGGTTTATGGACCTTTCCTCCAGGAACCTGTCCAAACACCTTTCAAACCCAGCTACACTAACAGCCTTTACTACATCCTCCGGTAACAAATTCCAGAGTTTGATTACACGTTGAGTGAAAAAATATTTTCTTTTATTAGTCTTAAATAGTTTACCCTTAGCTTCATTGCATGTTCCCTAGTCTTTCCATATTCTGATAAGGTAAACAATCGATCTACGTTTACCCGTTCCACTCCGTTCATTAATTTATAGACTTCTATCATATCACCCCTCAGCCGTCTCTTTTCCAGGTTAAAGAGCCCTAACCTTTTTAGCCTTTCTTCATAGGAGTATCCATCCCCTTTACCATTTTGGTGGCTCTTCTCTGAACCTTTTCTAAAATCGCTATATCCTTTTTAAGAAACGGCGACCAGAATCGCACACAATATTCAAGGTGCGGTCTCACCATGGAACGATATAGAGGTATTATAATATCTTTTGTTTTCTTTTCCATTCCTTTCCTTAGGATACCTAGCATTCTATTTGCTCTCTTGGCCGCCGCTGCAAACTGGGCCGAGGGTTTTAACATGTTATCCACAATGATGCCTAAATCTTTTTCCTGGGTGGTGGTTCCTAATGTGGAACCTTGCATCGTGTAACCATAGTTTGGGTTGTTCTTCCCTAGGTACATAACCTTGCACTTGTCCACATTAAATTTCATCTGCCACTTTGATGCCCAGTCTTCCAATTTATCAAGATCCTCTTGCAATTTTCCACAATCCTCTTGGGTTTTAACAACTTTAAATAGTTTTGTGTCATCTGCAAATTTGATAACCTCACTCGTTATTCCACTTTCCAGGTCATTTATGAATATGTCAAAAAGCAGCGGACCCAGCACAGATCCCTGGGGTACACCACTATTCACCTTTCTCCATTGGGAAAATTGGCCATTTAGCCCTACCCTCTGCTTTCTATCTTTTAACCAGTTCCTGATCCACAATAGTACACTGCCTCCTATTCCATGACTCTTTAGTTTTGCCAGAAGTCTCTGATGAGGGACCTTGTCAAAGGCTTTCTGAAAGTCCAGATACACAATATCAACCGACTCACCTTTGTCCACCTGATTATTCACTCCTTCAAAAAAACATAACAGATTAGTAAGACAAGATCTTCCTTGTCTAAAGCCATGTTGGCTGTCTCCCATTAGGTCATGACTATCTACATGCTGAGTAATTCTATTCTTTATGATGGTTTCTACCATTTTTCCCGGTACTGATGTCAGGCTCACCGGTCTGTAGTTTCCCGGATCACCCCTGGAACCCTTTTTAAAAATTGGTGTTACATTGGCGATCCTCCAGTCTTCAGGTATTAGAGATGATATTAATGATAGTTCACAGATTACTAATAGCAGGTCTGCAATCTCATATTTCAGTTCTTTCAACACCCTTGGATGTATACCATCTGGCCCAGGTGATTTGCTACTCTTCAGTTTATCTAATAGTTGTAATACATCTTCCCGATTTATCGATATTTCCTTCAATTCTTCCGCACCTTTAAATACCACTTCAGTCATGGGTAACATCCCTACATCTTCCTCAGTAAAGACTGAAGCAAAGAATTCATTCAATCTCTCTGCTATCGCTTTGTCGCCTCTTAGTGCTCCTGTAACCCCTTTATCATCTAATGGACCAACTGACTCTCTCACAGGTTTTTGCTATGAATGTACTTGAAAAGGTCTTTACTTCGTGTTTTTGCTTCCGCAGCAAGCTTCTTCTCAAATTCTCCCTTTGCCTGCCTTATCAATGCCTTGCATTTGACTTGCTAGTGCTTGTGCTGTTTCCAGGTTTCGTTGTTTGGCTCTTTTTTCCATTTCCTGAAAGATGCTTTTTTGGCAACAACAGCCTCTCTGACCTCACCTTTAAACCATGCTGGCAGTTTTTTGGACTTCCTTCCACTTTTCTTAAAGCATGGAATACAGCTGGTCTGGGCTTCCAAGATAGTATTTTTCAACAACAGCCAAGCCTGATGTACGTCTTTAACCTTTGCAACTGCTCCTTTTAGTTTTTTCTTAACTATTTTCCGCATTTTATCATAGTTTCCCTTTCGAAAGTTAAAAGGTAGTACTGTGGATTTCCTTACTATCCCTCCTCCACTAATTAAATCAAGGCGATCATGCTATGATCACTATTGCAAGTGGCCCCAACAACCTTATCTCTTGCACTAGATCTGGTGTTCCACTAAGGACTAGGTCTAATATGACTTCCCCTCTGGTCGGTTCATGAACCAGCTGCTCCAAGAAGCAGTCATTTATTTCATCTAGGAACTTTATCTCCCTAGCATGTCCTGACGTGACACTGACCAGTCAATACCGGGGTAGTTGAAATCACCCATTATTATTACTGCACTGTAACTTTTGTTAGCTTCCTTGATTTCTTTGAGCATTTCATCATCCATTTGGTCATTCTGGCAAGGCGCTCGATAGTACACTTAGGATACACCTGTGTCCATCTGTATTTTCCATCATATTTAGCCTTTGTGGACTATGATGCACCCAGAATAGTGCATAGCCTGTGTGGGTGCCGTGAACACATGTTATAGGTGAAAGGGGGTGTTTGGACCCCAAGGTGGATTATGTAGCACCAACCAACCCACCCTTTGTGGCTCAGGGTGGGGGGGGGAAGGCTCTCCCACCAACAGATCCACATTATACATCTCTGCAATGGTGGCAGTAGAGAGAACCATTAACCCCAGTCCTACTGTGGAACAGGCACCCTACAGGACAGTCAATGCAGATCTGTATGCATCACATAAAGCAATAGCAGACCGGCAGAACACTGGAGAAGCTCAGCTGGCCCCCACCACTATCTGAGATTCACCAGCAGAGGGCACAGTCAGTCTCCAGCCACTGAACCCTGCAAGATGTTCCAGCCATACACATGCTAATTACAGAGAGTCTGCTAGCTAGTACATAACACATGCTCCTGGAGGAACTGTATGCACCCAAAAATGGGATGTGAGCACACACACCAAGCAAGTATTTCAGTGATTGGGTTCCAAAAAAGAGAACCCATAAACAACACTTGAGAGAAAGGCTAGATAGCACTATGGGGGAACCTAGCCATGACGTGGTCACTGCTCAGTCAGGGTGAGAGTGACCTCCCAGCAGGACATGCTGTGGCCACCCTGTCCGTGCAGGTGGTGATCGGGCACTACAATGTCCCAGCCATTGCCCTATACCCTGTGCAGATGCATCCTGTCCGGGCCATCCCCACAGTACCTTGCTCCTCATTATGCACATTGGCAGGCTGACACTGGAAACAGTGCAAGCAGTGTGGGCAGCCACAACACACTGGATAGACATACACACACTCTCACAGCTATAACAGCATTGTGCAAATATGGAGGTTTGTGGCAGCCCTGGCCGCCTCACCATTCCTGGGCACAGTGCGGGCATTGTTATGGTATGCAATACTGATAGGGTCACTCCCCGGGGTGGTAAACACTGTCAGAATCAATAACTTAAACACACTCCACAGATATCAGAAAGATTGCTATGATGAATCTCTATCAACAAATCGTGTTTAACTTAGGATTTGTTAGCTGACATTAATCATAGCAACCTTTTGATATATGTGGAATGTGTTACCAAGTGGAGGACGGCATTGCTAAGGTATGCAGGTTGCAGTATTGGGAGATGCTGCTCCATGCAGTGCCCAACAGCCTGACTCTCCATGAGGCTTTGGATAGTGGAGCCTGTGGGTGTGGGTAGTTCTGCCCCTATTGGCCGCTGCTCTAGGGCAGAGGTTCCCAACTCCGATCCTGGTGGGCCAAACACTGTTCAGGTTTTCATGCTGTTCCTAATGAATATGCATGAGATAAATTTGCATACAATGGGGGAGGTACATTCAAATGCAGCACAGACATATTTATTAGGGACAGCATGAAACCTGAATGGTGTTTGGCCCTCCAGGACTGCAATTGGGAAACTCTGCTCTAGAGATTGCACATGTTTATGGTGTCTGTGCTCTGTAGGGTAAAACATAGGCATTTCAGGCATGTTTATTTTATCTGCAATAAAGGTTCCATCTTTATTACCATGGTTTAGTACTGGGTAAAATATGGTGACAAGGTTGGCAGCAGCCACAGCTGGGATTTGAACCTGTGACCTGCCCCTGAACACACTGGCTGTGTGTACTGCACCAAACTGTTGCCACAAAGGTGGATTGTTCCCTGGGGATACCATGACTGTTCGTCAGGCAGACCTTGTCTGTTGCAGTGCACGGCACCCACCTAAACAGGGCTTGGCCATGGTCTGGTATGGGCAGACGCCACTGCCCCCTCCGCCACCATGCTGACATGCCCTTGTGCTGGTGGTGTGCAGTCCCAGGCCATCCAGTGTGCCGGTAGGCAGCTGCCTATGGTGTGGGTTCTTGGGTAGGGGTGCCTACATGGACATGTGTGCTTCTCCTCGGCACCGCCTGCCAATGTTATGTGCCCTTGGGGGTACCTGCTGCGTAATATCCCCTGTGACACTGTGGGACACACATTCGTGCCCATGTTGGACCCTCATCAGTTGCTGTCTTGTTGCTTTACAGTTTCTGCATTCCTATGTGCCACCTAGGCATCTGCCTAGTCCGCACTGTGCCCCAGCTGGACCACAGCATGTGCCGCCTGCAGCCCCCTGTATCCCATTTACAGCATCAGTACAGTTGCCCTTTCCTATGTGCCCACTCTGCTGTTGCTGCACATGTGTACCCCATAACAAACCTGCCCAATATAAACGACAACAACCCTGATCACCACTATTTCAATGTGGGATCATTCACTTTGTAGAGAGACAGAGCATAGACCCTTCCAAACATGATATCTTCCTTTTTACGCTTTGTCAGTAGTGTTGCTTTATGTTTATCATTAATATCACTATTGGCCAGCTTGGTTATTGGGATTTCAAATGTGGTTCTGGTCATTTTATGTTTATTTGCCTTTTTGGTTCCTGCACATGTATCACTACTATCACTTTTCTGGGTTTCCCTGCCTTTGCTGTACATTGCTGACTGAAATGGTTTCTCTGTCCTGCAAATGTGCCTAGCGCGAGGTTTTCACTGGCGCTAATTTTCAGAGATTTGTTTCACGGCGTTAGTGTGCCTGGATCCACTCCCCTCCCACTCTCCGCCCATTGACCCCTTCTCTCCACCCCTGGGGAGCCTTTCTCCTCCCTCTGTGCACCTCACCGCCGTCTGAGACGTTATCGCGTGATAACATCGCCGCTGCTACATTAAGACAGTTTAGTAAACATACCCCTAAATCTTGTTTATTTGCTACAATAAGAAAAATCAAATGCTTAAGTATTCTACTTTAATAAAACATGAAAAGTGGTACAAGCAAATGGAGAATGAACGCACGTACAGTGCAAAGAAAGATTCATACCAAATTAAGCAACCACAACATCAAAGTAAACATTTATTTTGGTAGCGCTAGCACAACATATATATATATATATTCACAAATAGCACACTCCTACTGCACAAAGAATCTGTATGCAAATACATGGGATGACAATAAAATTAAAAGGCAATCATTCATTTTAGCTTGTTTCTCTAAAATGAAAAGCAGAGGGTCTTTGGGGTTATGAATTGTGTATTTCTATAGCTGTAAAAAAAAGATATGTACATAAATTTGCGTTTAAGAACTTCAGCAAATAGGTTATCGAGTATTATATTTACATACATTAACATGACAAAATAAAAGAGAAAATATATAGTTTTACCAGTTGTTATTGTTTTTTTTTCTTATGAACCAACTACATAAATCAGATGATGAATGGTGTCTATACAAAAAGCCAAAAGATAAAAGGGATCATTGAAAAAGATCTCCAAAGCATAGCAGGAGAAAAGGGACTTGCAGAGACAGTCTCTCAGAGCATGTCACAGAAAGTGTGTGATAAGACTGTAAATGATTTTGAAGTGTAGGACCCTCTGTAGGACCCAAGCTGATAAGATGTGTAGAATTTTTGAACTGGCAGACATATCCAGCAGATTGTTTTAATTATATATAATATATTCATATGGATTTCATTTTATTAATATGGAAAGAATAACTTCATTCAGGGAGGTGCAAGTGTTATGTATTTGAACATTCAGCAAACTTTAGCTGTGAAAAATAGCAAAGTTTCCCCCTCTCTTGGAGAGGTCAATTGAGATAGAGGCGGTTTGGTTAACATTGTTCATCTCTTTAGTATTTATAGCCAATTGGTCATATGTTTTAAATTTGTATTTTCAATTTTAAAAAGCCTGTTTATAGATCAGGAATTTCAGGTCCTTGGTAGCCTTTTCTTCCCTTATTTCTCTTTAGAATATTTGGTGAAATACTAGAATGTTAAGTATGTTTCTTTGACTGAAGCATTTAAGAGCTTTTCTTGATTGTAAGGGTTCTTACAGGTTACTATTATAGTGTCCTACTCGCGTTCATGTTTTTTTTTTCCTTTTACTTCTTTTTTCTGTTTAATTGCATCTAGTCCCTTCTGTTGACTTCCTCCTCTATTTTTTTGAAGACTAGGTAGAGGAGAAATAGAGGTTGAAAATGCTTGACATGATATATTTTGTGATTTACAATTTTCAGTTGTATGTCTGCTTCTAATTTCTGTACATAGCCCTTTGTTGACCTGTAACCTATTGATAAATGATAAATAGAAAGTTATTTTAAAAATCTAGTGAAGTACCCAATGGTTGATCATTTGTACCAGCTTCATGTATTCTCACACACAGTTACCATTTGCAAAGCCCAGTTGGAGAGGTTTTTCCAGAACTTGCTCACCATCTACATACAGAGTGGTGGCATTAATATCTCCATGTTAAAACTAAAAGGGTTCTCAGTGTAAGAACCACAGAAAACATTTATGTCCAGAAAACCCAAGATGATGAATTTCTACAACTGCCCCAAAAAAGAGATTTTCCTGGCTGGTAGTGTGAGTTCCAGCAGAGATGCTAAACCACCTTCAGACCCAGAAAATTCATAGAAAACTTAACACCGGGCTTCTGCAGAGCTTCAGTATTTATTTATTTAACAGGTCTTTTATACTGCTTTTTTATATTTTAGTCAAAGCGGTTTACATTGTAACTTAAACTTGGTAATGTATATTAAACAAGGATATTGATATCTTGGATTCTCCTGAGGCAATGGAGGGTTACGTGGCTTGCCCATGGCCACAAGGCGTGCTAGTGGGAATCAAACGCTGGTCTCTGGGTTCCCAAGCCAGTGCTCTAACCAACATTTTTACAAATAATGAGGCAGACAGGATCTGTAGTTTGTGAGGTTCTCTGGAACTACTGCTCATTAAACGGAAGGTGTAATTACTGTGTCTGATTTTCATTTTGGAATCTATACCATTGATCAGTATTTTCTCCTGGAAAAATAGATTGATGTGTAAATGACCATCAGCTCCACCTTCTGGCCACCCCTTTGTAAAATGAGATCCCCATTCTTCCCCTTTATGTACATGTTGAGGGGCCCACTTAATAGATGGGCAGCAGATCTATGAGACTCTTTATAGATAGGAATTGTTAGTTGGTTTAATGAGCAGATCTCTAAATGAAAATGGATCCCATCAGATAATTCATCAATAGTACCAAATCAATATCTGCCCATATCAATCGCTGCCACCCGACTCTGGGGCCAGCAGCAGCAGCAGCAATAGCAAAAGAACCACAACACAGCACTTACCAAAGGCTCCTTCCTGCTATCTTCGGGTGCTTTTGCCCCCCTCTGACACCAACTTCTGGTTTATGCCAAGCTGGAAGTCTGCATTGGAGGGGGCAGAAGCACTTGAAGATAGCAGGCTGGAACCATGACACAACACTAGAGCCTTTGATAAGTGCTGGTTTGCGGTTCTTTTGCAAATGTCACTGCTGCTGGCCCTGGAGAGCAGCGGCTGTGATGACAATGGGAGTGGGGGTGGCGGCATGGAAGGGCCAGCCTAAGTCCTAGTTTGGGTAGATGACAATTGAATTAGATTCAATTCTGATTTAAAGCATTCTTCTGTACCGTTGTGCACAAATACTATGATGTTTTACATCTTGCCTTTCAGAGTCTCTGATTGCCTTCTTAATTGGCTTAGCTTATTTATATGGAAGCTGGTGAACAAATTGAAGTTACAGTTTTTAATGGCCTGGATGGTGGGTAGTTTCTCATTCGTTCTATATGTTTATTTATATGTGCAAATCTTTAGTTTGCCACTTTAAAAATAGTTCCGTGCCTTTTGAGTGTTTTTATGCTCTGCTTTTTTTAAGCCCGGCTGCATTAAGTGTTTTCCTTGTCACATTATTTCAGACCTTTCATGACCTGGCAGTGTTAGTCTGAGCCAGGGAAGAGTGCGCTGTTTCAGAAGGACAGCACTCTTTTTGCTTGAGTGGTGGTTCACTTGTGTCTTGTAAGTGTATTCATTTACAAACAGGCAGGTGCTGTTTTAAGCTGCATAAATTTGTATTTTCTGATTTGTATTTTTTTCTTTATATAGATTTGACCCTTTGGAGTTTGGCAAATTGAAATTTTACCTATATTCCCCATAGTAGGATAGACTTCTTTGTTTTATGGTCTTGTCTTGATTTTAATTTTTTTATGGTCTTATCTGACTTTGATTTATCTAAATTTCTTCTTATAGTTTATGTAGCTGGGGATACTCGGTGTTGGGAGCTAACACTGATAAAGTGGCTAGCCATTGCATCTGAACATTGAACCTGGATATTTAATGCAGGGGTCATACCTGACCACCGGTGTTGAATATCTGGTTGGCAGGATTGTGCCATTTAACTGTCCAAACTTTAGCCAGTTTAGGATAACCGGCTGGCAGCTCAGTATCGCCTCTAACCAGTTTTCCCCAGGTGCCACGTCCACTCCGCCCCCCAGAAAGCCCTGATGATATCTGGCTGGCATGGCGCGCTTAGTGGTTGCACCCGGAGATATTCAGTTGAATTAACAGCGTCAGTGTTGCTAAACATCCTGCTGAGTAGCTTTTTGGTTGTTTGCAGGTCTGCAAATCTCCTAAAAGCCTTTGAATCCCCCCCCCCCCCAATAATTTTTATCATTTCTTTCATTTCTTTTTTTAAGCTCATGTTGTTATTTATATAAGTTATGTCAAACATTTCCTTACCTATTGTTTTCCTCCCTTCTCCATAGAAGCATCTACTTTTCCCACAGGAACATTACACACCATGGGTTATATATGTATATATTTTTGGCTTTTAATGTGGAAATACACCACTGATGCAATCAAACTGCTGAAACATACTGGATTTTTATGAAATGTAATGTAATGTATTTTGTTTTTGTCTTTGGAATGCTGGAAATATTAAATAAATCTGTCTCTATCTGTATATTATCAGTACATTCTCTTATTGAGATTTCAAAAAAACATTCTTATTGCAGATAAAGATATGCACTGATGACTGTTTATGTGGCTGTTAGGGCCCACTGCTTTGCTTTGACTGCAGCTACTCTTTGATGCCCCTCTCCAAATAGCTGATGCCCTAGGTGACTGCTAGGTTTGCCTAGTGGTTGAGCCAGTCCTGATTACATAGATTCTTTTTTGTGGAATATCTAGTCAGAGCAGGCCAGCATTTGGGGAAATGGGTGCCTGGAGCAAAGGGATGTGTTCATAGTATATTGGAAAGTTAACAGGTACGTAAGCTCGATTGGGATTCTCATTCCTGCTATTGGCAATACTCTAATTCCTAGTGTGGCACATTCAGGTGCTATCACAAGGCTGTAGAATATGCATACATGAGCAGTTGGACAAATATGAACCGGCAATGAATGCAATGATTTTTGTTGGCCTGATTGCTCCCAACTTCCCCCCTCCTTGCTTCTCTTGTTTGCGAACATTCATTGACTCAAAGAATTGTAGGGATGAGCACAGGGGCAGACTTACAGATAAAGGATTGGTCATATCAAGCAGTGCAGGTATCTATCTTGATAAGCTCACAGCCATCTGTAATTGGCCAAGCACTTGGTATGAGGTTAATGGCCATTGCAGGAAAGTCTCAACCAATATGGCCATTGAGGCCTTATTTGCTAGGGATGAGTATGAACGGTGGTACTTCCCAAGATGAACATCATAGGAGCACATTAAGTGCTGCAGTCATTTCAGAAGGGTCTACCCAGAATGGAGCAGAGGCTATTTTGTGGAATTGTGCATGATGGACATCTTGGGCAGGTCTGTTATGTACAGTGGGCATCTTGGAAAGGTCTGTTCTGCTCAGCAACCATCTTGGGGAGGGCTTTTGAGCACAGTGGCCATCTTAAGGATGTCTTTTGAGGGTAACGGCTATCTTGTGGAGGTTAGGTGAATACAGTGGCTATCTTAGGGAGGTCTCCTATTGGTGGCAGCCATCTTGAAGAGTACCTCAAGATCTTACTACCTCTCACATATATTGCATGTACTGCAGGGTGGTACAGATGGTGTCTAATACAATATAATAATTTCTTGTACCAGTCTGCAATCAAAAATGATAAAACATTTCTCTGGCTTTAGAAAACAAGACAGTAGGTATGGGTGATAGAAGAAAGAAAGGGAGTCTCACTCTAGTCAACAGGATTGCTTTGTAATTCCTTCAGTTAATGCTGCATTGCTTAGTAAGTCTAGGAAAATAGTTTGATCTATAGCTGATACACATCAATAGAGACAAAGAGATATTGCCTTCATTTGGGATCTCTTTATCTCTAAAAGGAACATAGAAATATGGCAGCAGAAAAAGATCATATGGCCTTTCCAGTATGCCCTTCCACCTTCCATACCAACTACTATAGTGTTTTTATTCCTTTAGAGAGCTTCTGTGTTGGTCCCATGCTTTCTTGAATTCAGATACTGTCCTGGTCTCTACTACCTCCACTGGGAGACTGTTCCATGCATCTACACCCTTTCTGTAAAGAAATATTTTCATATATTACTCCTGAGTCCCCTTTCATCTTCATCCTATGCCACCTCATTGAAGAGCTTTCATGCAATTGAAAGAGACTTTCCTCTTGTGCATTTATGCCATGTAGGTATTTAAACATCTTCATCATATCTCCTCTCTTCCGCCTTTCCTCCAAAGTATACATATTGAGATCTTTAAGTCTGTCTCCTTCTGCCTTATGACGAAGTCCACAGACGATTTTGATAGCCACCTTCTGCACATACTCCATCCTGTTTATATCCTTTTTAAGGTGTGGTCTCCAGAATTGCATGCAATACTCTAAATGAGGTCTCACCAAAGACTTATATAGCAGCACTATTACCTCCTTCTTCCTGCAGGCCTCTCCCTATGTGCCCAAGTATCTTTCTGTAGGGCTGGTACCTGTTCAGAAACTAATGTCTGAACCAATAGCATGAATGATTATAGGAAAATTGCTCCAAAAATTGCAAAAATGCTGATATATACTATTCTTATGCACTTAAATAGGATCAAAAAAGTGACCCAATAAACTTCTCTTATATGTAAGATGATTCTCAACGAAATACTTTTTTTCTCATTTGGATGTGAGTCTCAGAATGAATGGAGGAGGATAGCTACAGGCCTCAATAACTGAAAAGCCTGAGAAAGTCCTCTCTCCTTCCTTACATCAAGGACTCAACCTTCCAAAATTTTTTGTATATAAGTAAAAAAAATTTTCAAGCAGATTTTAATTGAGCTCTGCAAACTCTATTTAACTGATAACCACAAACACTTGGGTAATTAAAATCTGCTTGAAAAATTTTTTTACTTATATACAAAAAATTTTGGAAGGTTGAGTCCTTGATGTAAGGAAGGAGAGAGGACTTTCTCAGGCTTTTCAGTTATTGAGGCCTGTAGCTATCCTCCTCCATTCATTCTGAGACTCACATCCAAATGAGAAAAAAAGTATTTCGTTGAGAATCATCTTACATATAAGAGAAGTTTATTGGGTCACTTTTTTGATCCTATTTAAGTGCATAAGAATAGTATATATCAGCATTTTTGCAAT
Source organism: Ichthyophis bannanicus (assembly GCA_033557465.1). Taxonomy (NCBI): domain Eukaryota; kingdom Metazoa; phylum Chordata; class Amphibia; order Gymnophiona; family Ichthyophiidae; genus Ichthyophis; species Ichthyophis bannanicus. Next base: position 1,317,826,656 of record CM066031.1, read on the forward strand.
TTTTGGAGCAATTTTCCTATAATCATTCTTGTTTTATTGCTCTATAAATCCCCTACAAATATGGATTTGTCTGAACCAATAGCATGGCTTCCGGCTACAAGATGGGGCCTGCTCTGAACCAAAGCCTGAACCAAAGACTGAATTAAACAAGATGGATTCCTGTTTTGTTATAACACTGGAAACCAGGTCTCAGAAGAGAAAGAAAGAACTCAGAAGAGAGAAAGAAGAGAAGTGGGCAAAACACCTGGGAATTCTAACTTCTGATACAGATTGTTTGCTTGCCCTCTCTCTCTGGCTGGATAGCCAGATACTGTTCAAGGCCAAAGTCTTTAAGACAGAGTGAATTTCTCCCACAGACCGGCAGCTCAGTGTGTGACCACGCAGTTCATTTCAGCTAACGTTGGACCTCTGCCATACCTTGACTTCGTTCCATTCCTGAGAACTGGACTACAGCCACAGGTGTTTTAGCATGAGCAAAAATACTGGTCTTTAATTTTTTCTAGAGGTTGGGGCTAACCTAGACAGACAGATAATCTACTGCATGCCAGAGTGCATGCAAATCAGTGACAATGGTTCCTAAAACAGAGATTAGATTTTTCGGTAATTGTAACATAGGGCTGAATAACATACTACCTCAGAAAGCTAATTTATTCTAATATTTCTTCTATTTTTGCTATAAAAATAAAAATAAAAAAATAAATAAGAGATAAAGGGGTATGTTTACTAAACTGCGTTAGTGCGATTCGCGTTAGGAGCCACGGTAGAGACAGAAACCCCAAATAAGGACATGGGCGGTACATCGTTTCCGAGAACGCATAACCTAAGGTGCCGCATAAGACACCCCATAACGCACTCCATAGGGCACATTATAAAGTGTACTGTCCGCCAAGGCACCCTATAATGTCCCCTATAGGACACCTTATAAGGATGTGAACAAAGCCCTGGCTGGCTGCAGGACTGCACATCACCACACAAACTGTCTGCTGTGGTTACCAGGATAGGGGTAACCCACCCGAACCCATGATGCACTGCACATGCAAATCAGCAGTCGAGAGATGGGCACAAGATCAGGTATGCACCCTTACAGCACCGCGGCCTTGTAGGGGGGAACAGACCGTGTGTGGCACTGCCACAGACAGTCACATTGTGTGGGTACAGTGCCCACCCTGAGGTTGAGGTGGGGCGCCCAGCACAAAGTCCACAGCACCTTTCATGGCTGAAATACGCCATGCTGCAGGTCCCCATCAGTGTGTGATAGGTAGTTCAGTTAGACACACCTAGAATACATCTGTGTCCTGCTGTATGTCTCGGTCATGTCTAGTCCCTATGGGCAATGCTGCACCCAGAATAATGTATATCCTGTGTCAGTGCCATCATTACCTGCTGTAGGTGAAGGGGGGCGGTGTATGGACCCATAGTCAGATTATGTACCACCACACAACCCACCCTCTGGGGCTCAGGGTGGGAAACAGGATCACACACCAATAGATCCACAGTCTACCTCCCTGCAATGGCAGCGGTAGAGGGGACAAGCAACCCCAGTCCTGCTGAGGAACAGACAGAGCAGTACACATCCATAACGCAATAGCAGACAGACAGCAGCCCTGAAAATGCTCAGCTGCCCCCCACCATTATCTGACATTCTCCAGCAGCAAGCCTCCAGCCGCTGCACCCTGCAAGGTATTCCAGCAAGACACATACTAGCTGCAGACAGTCCACCAGCTAGTCCATAGTGCATGGTCCTGGAGGAGATGCATGTACCCAGAACGGGGATGTCAGCATACACACCAAGCAGATAAGTCATTGATTTGCCCCAAAAGGAAACCCATAAATATCACATGAGAAAAGTGCTGTATAGCACTATGGGGGAACCTAGCCATGCCATGGTCACTGCTCAGTCAGGGTGAGAGTGACCTCCCAGCAGGACATGCTATGGCCACCCTGTCCGTGCAGGTGGTGGCCAGGCACTACAATGTCCGTGCCATTGCCCTATGCCGTGTGCAGATGCATCCAGGCCAGGCCACCCTATCCAGGCTATTCCCACGGTACCTTGCTCCTCATTATGCACATTGGCAGGCCAATACTGGCAACAGTGCTAGCAGTGTGGGCTGTGGAGGGTGTTGGCAGCCACCACACAATGGATAGACAGACACACACTCCCCACACCTATGCCAGCATTGTGCAACTATAGAGGTGTTGGGCAGCCCAGGCCACCACACAAGTCCTGGGCACAGTGCAGGCATGGCTATGGTACGCAATACTGTAGGAGTCACTCCCCAGGTTGGTAAACACTGTCAGACACAAGACCTGTAGCACACTCCACAGACATCAGAAAGGTTGCTATGATGCAGCTCACTCAGAAAAGTGTACTTAACCTAGGAATTGCTATCTGCCAGTACTCATAGCAACCTTTTGATAGATGTGTACCATATTCCCCGGTTTAGGGTGGCATTGCTAAGGTATGCAAGTGCTAGTATTGGGAGATGCACGCAGAGCCCAAAGTCTGGCCTCTCCAGGAGGCTTTGGATAATGGGGCCTGTGGGTGAGGGTGTGTCTGCCCCTGTTGGCTGCTGCTTTACGGCAGAGGTTCCAAACTCCAGACCTGCGGTGCAAAACACTGTTCGGGTTTTCATGCTGTCCCTCATGAATATGCATGAGATACATCTGCATACCATGGGGGTGGCGCATAGAAATGCAGCACAGGCATCTTTATCAGAGGCAGCATGGAACCGGAATGGTGTTTGGCCCTCCAGGACTGCATTTGGGAGGCTCTGCTCTAGGTAATGTGCATGTTTATGGTGTCTGTGCACTGTAGGCTAAAATGTAGGTGTCTTGGGCATGTTTACGTCATCTGCAATAAAGGTGCTGTACGTATTAGCACGTTGTAGTAGTGGGTAAAATATGGGGAATGGATTGGCGGGAACCACAGCTGGGACTTGAACCTGTGACCCTTTGCTTCTGAATATACTGGTTTTGTGCACTGCACCACCTTGTTGTCACAGAGTCAGTACATTCCTTGGTGATACCATGACTGTTCGTCAGACAGGGCCCGTCCGTTGCAGTACACGGCACCCACCTAAACAGGGCTAGGCCACGGTCTGCTCTGGGCAGCAGCCACTGCCCCCTCCACCACCAGTATCCCTCAGCCACCATGCTGACATGCCCTTCTGCTGGTGGTGCTGGTGGTGCGCAGTCTCAGGCCATCCAGTGTGCAGGTAGGCGGCTGCCTATGGTGCGGGTTCTGGGGTAGGGGTGCCTGCATAGGTGTCCATGCTTCCCCCCAGCCCCGCCTGCCAATGTTCCGTGCCCTTGGGGGTAGCTGCTGGGTACTATCCCCTGTGACACTGTGGGAAACACAGTCGTGTCCATGTTGGGCCTTCAGCAGTTGCTGTCTGGCTGCTCTGCTGCTTCAGCATTCGTATTGGCCACATAGGCATCACCCTAGTCCGCACTGTGGCCCAGCTGCACCACAGCATGTGCCACCTGCGGCCCTCTGTATCCCCTTTTCCGGCATCTGTCCAGTTGCCCTACCGACATGCCCGCCCTGATGTTGTGGGACATGTGCATGCCATACGAACCCTGTCCGATGGTGGGGAAAAACCTGAGCAGCGCTATATCACTGTGGGCTCATTCACCTTGTATGGGGGCGGAGTATAGACCCTTCCACGATTTATATCTGTTCTATGGAGCTTACTCAGGGGGGTGGGGTTGATTTTTCTCATTGCTACCACTATTGGCCAGCTTGGTTATGGTCTTTTTCCAGTTTGTTGGGGTCATTTTCAGTGTTTATGTGCCCTTTTGTTCTGTGCACATGTATCACACTTATCACTTTTTTTAGGTTTCCCTGCCTGGGCTGTACATTGCTGACACTTAAATGGTTTCTCTCCTCTGTAATGTGCATCTAACGGCAGGTTTTCATTCGCGTTGGAATTGAGCTCTTCAGATCAGCGCGTTAGTGTGAAGGGAGCCTCTCCCCGCCCACTCTCCGCCCATTGACCCCTTCTCTCTGCCCTCTCTCCACCTTCTGCGGTGTTTTACCGCGCCGCGGGAGTTTACGATCGTTAACTACGGTTAACGCGCGTTATGTAACGTTAACGATCGTAAGCGCGTCATAACGCGCGTTATGATGCGCTTACGATCATTAACGTTACATAATGTGCGTTATTCACGATTACCGCAGTTTAGTAAACATACCCCAAAGTCTAATTTTCATACAAACCGGACTGGTTCTTGATTTATCACTTGATTTGTTTGCCAGATGGTCCTATGGAAGCCTGTAAAAATATCCCCTAGACAGACAGAGTATTTATATATGTGTATTTATCTGCTACTGATAATATCTCCTACATAACTGGGGGCTCATCTGGGATACTGCTACACTTCTTTTTCCAGGACTCCATAGGACCATCTGGCAAACAAATCACGTTTTCAGGAGGTAGGGTCTACTCATGCAAGGAGAATCTGATCAAGGTTCCAATTTAATGGGACAAGTTATCAAGCAACTATGGAAACTGTTAGGAGTAAAGGCCAAGGTCCACATTGCTTATTGGCCACAGTCTTCCAGTCAGGTGGAAAGAGCAAACAAAACCATTGTCAGCATCCTGAAGAAATATGTCTCCTCCTCTGGAAAGGATTGAGACGTTAAGTTACCTTTGGTCCTGATCACTATCAGAGTGGCCCATCATTTATCCACTGGCATAACTCCTTTTGAAATGATGACAGGTATTACTCCTCCATCTTCTTTACCAGACCAATGATGTAAACCTAGCATGTGCTACAAAAGCCCATGAATATGTGCCTTTGCCTTTGCCCAAAAGAATTTGGAAAGTGCTGACAGAGGTAGGAAAGCCTACTATAATCTGAGAACTACCTCCAAAGAATACTAGATTGGCAACAAGGTATTACATTTCTCCCTAGCTGGAATGGTCCATATCTTGGTGTTATTCTAGTCTCCTCCCTAAAATTCCATGACCACCTTTCTTCCCTGGTTCAGCAGTATTTCTTCTTTCCATGACGGATCCGTGCCCTTCGCTGTTCCCTCGACCCACATTCCCTCACAATTCTCCTTCTATCGTTGGTGATTTATAGACTTGACTATTGTAACGGTGCACTTGCTGGTCTTCCTCACTATCAACTTCACCACCTTCAACTCCTCCAAAACACAGTGGCATGGATTCTCACATACTCTTCTCACTGTGACCACATCATGCCCATTCTTGTCTGCCTTCACTGGCTCCCCATAAAATTCTGCATTGACTATAAAATTCTTATCTCAGCACACCAGGCAATCCACACAGGTATTCCACAATACCTAACCGATCTTCTCCAATTCCACTCCCCCATCATCTTCTCAGGTCTTTTTCTTGCCCCTGCCCTATGGAATTCCTTACCTACCACCCTATGTGCAGAGCCCTCACTCCTCCATTTCAAATCCGTGCTCAAAACCCATCTCTTCCAGTTTGCCTATGATCTTCCTCCCTCCCCTTCCTAATTAGCCTTCCCCATCCCGTCTCCTTTCTGTCTTATCTGTCCTGTAAAAAATTGGCATTCCTTTCCTTTTGGTCTGTTGTTTTTTGAAACTTTTAAACCACTCTGATGCTTTGACATGTAGGGTAGTATATCAAATGCTAATAAAAAATAAAGATAAAGATAAAGAAAGTGCAGCAGGCTGGAAACCAGAGAAGCCAGGATTTAAACCCCACTCATTGTAGCCTATGGCAAGTTATTTTACCCTCCATTGTCTTAGGTACAAACTTAGATTGTAAGCCCTCCTGAGACAGGGAAATACTGTACCGTAATTTAACTTGCCCTGAGTTGCCACTGAAAAAGCATGATTTAAATTTAAAAAAAAAAACTCATAATGCCTTTCACAATATGCAAATGTGTTCCAATCGAATCACTTTACTATGGACAAAAGCAGAAAAACTGTAGTGAACATGGGCTATGACATAAAAATAAACTGAGGGTAGGCAAAATGCCAAAACTTTGTTTCAAGCTGGTCTCATTTTTATACTATTTCCATTTCTGTAACATGTATTCAAGCCTGCCTCAGTAGGATTCAATGAAATAAAATAATAGCACTCACACATACACGCAAGCTGCAGTGAATGAGGAACTGCTAGCATGTGTGTCTATCATGTATGAAACTCCCAAAACAAACTTTTTCCCATCTTCACTTCATTTTCTCTCTGGTAGGAATTAGGTCTTGTGGTCTATGTGCATGTCTGTCTGCTGTTTTAATGTATGTTTTATTATGAGAATAGTCATGATCTAGATATTTGGGGTATGACTCTTCAAAATAAATAAATAAATGTCTTTCAAGTACAGCTGTTTTAGATAAGAATGCATTTTCCCATGAGCAGTAATCCCTGTTGTCATTGCCTCAAACTTATAAGGACATAAGAAATGGCATACAGGGTCATACCAAGGTCCACAGAGACCCAGGGCCAGCCCGTCCATTGAGCAAGAATGTTTTTTGCACAGGGTCCCACGTTTCAGGGGGCCCCTGCGCAAAGAACATTCTGATTTAAAAGTAAATTTTAAAATTAAAAAAAGCTGTCTTCTGCCGCGGCCGCAGCCGCCACGGCAGAATCGAGTGTCCCGCGGGGCCCCCCCTTCCCAGCAAAGCCTTCCCTCCCTGCATCAGCTCCCTCTCTGCAGTCGCACCGGCTTTCAGAGCGCAAAGGGAGAGTTTCTCCCTCATGGCTCTGTCAAGCCCGCGGGCGCTGATGGGAAAGTTCCCATCAGCCCCCGCAGGCTTAACAGAGCCGCGAAAGGGAAACTAGTCTCCCTTCGCGCTCTGAAAGCTGCTGCGACTGCGGAGAGGGAGCTGATGCAGGGAGGGCAGGCTTTGCTGGGCAGGGGGGGCCCCGCGGGACACTTGATTCTGCCGTGGCTGCAGGGGCCGCGGCAGCAGAGGTTTTATTTTAAATTTTCCCTGGGCTGGGGGGGAGGCTTAGGACTGGAAATGGGCTAATGGGGTTAGGACTGGAAGTGGGCTTATGGGGGGTTAGGGCTGGTAATGGGCTATGGCGGGGCTAAGACTGGAAATGGGCTGATGGGGTTAGGACTGGAAGTGGGCTGATGGGGGGTTAGGACTGGTAATGGGCTATGGGGGGCTTAAACTGAAAATTGGGTGATGGAGGTTAGGACTGGAAATGGGCTGATGGGATTAGGACTGGGAGTGGGCTTATGGGGGCTTAGGACTGATAATAGGCTATGGGGGGGCTAGGACTGCTAATGAGTTGGGGGGTTGCTAGGAATGGAAATGGGCTGAGTGGAGGAGGGCTTGAACTGCAAATAGCTGATGGGGAGGGGGGCTTGGAATGGAAATGGGCTGTCAGGGGAGGGAGCTAGGACAGGAAATGGGCTGATGGAGGGGCTAGGATAGGACTGGGAATTGGGTGTTGGGGGAGCTAAGATTGCAAATGGTCTGTGGTGGGGGCTTGGATTGAAATGGACTCATGGAGGGGCTAGAACTGGAAGTAGGCTCATGGGGGCTTGGATTGGAAATGGGCTGAGTGGAGGGGAGCTAGGATTTGACATGGGCTGATGGTGGGGCTAGGAAAGGACTAGAAATGGGCTGATGGGAGGCTGGTATTGGAAATGAGCTGATGAAGGGACTCGGATAGGACTGGAAATGGATGGGGGAGCTAGGACTGGAAATGGACTGATGGGGGGCTAGGACTGGAAATGGGCCGATGCGGGGACTAGAAGGGAGCGGATACTGGGTGGGGCTGGAACTAGAAGGGAGCTGATGTTGGGGGAGATTAGAATGGGATGAGGATGGGGCTGGGAGAGTGAAATGGAGAGGGGAAAATTATTTTGTGTCGGAGGGAAGAAAAATCTACAATTGGCCAGGTATTAGGAGAGTAAGTGGGGATTGAGGATGGAGTGGTAAAATTTGAGTGGATGAAATAGGAATGAGGAAAGAGCAAAAGGATAAAGATTAGTATGTCAAAGCAGATGTAGAGAGAGAATGGAAAAAAACTAGAAGAGAGAAGAAAGGACAAACGGACAGCAGACGATGGAGAGTTAGCAGAAGACACAAAGAAACCAGAAGAAAGTGGCTGGAACAATTGCAACTGAAAAAAAATGCACAAAAGATACAAAGATATCTCTTTATTTTCAATTTATTAACTGGAATATGTCTAATAGACAACATTTTGGTGGTGGTGAGAAGCGAGGAGGAATGTGACAAAGTCTATCTACCCTTTTGATGTCTAGGACATCTGTACCTTGCACACTCACAATCTTAAATGACAGAGATGTAAGGCAGGGGTCTCCCAATCCCAATCACGCGATAACGTCACTTATCGCACGATAACACGGCGGCGGCGTTAAGGCACACTAACGCTGTGAAATCCAGGTCTGAAGGGTGGAGTAAGGCTTCCAAGAGGACGGAGAGAAGGAGTCAATGGGCGGAGAGTGGGAGGGGAGAGGCTCCAGGCACACTAATGCTGTGAAATCTGGGTCTGAACACTAACACCAGTGAAACCCTTGCGTTAAGGCACATTTGCAGGAAAGAGAAACCATTTCAGTCAGCAATGTTCAGCAAAGGCAGGGAAACCCATAAAACTGATAGTTGTGATACATGTGCAGGGACCAAAAAGGCAAATAAACATATAAAAGGACCACATCTAAAATCCCAATAACCAAGCTGGCCAATAGTGATATTAATGATAAACATAAAGCAACACTACTGACAAAGCGTATAAATTAAGATATTATGTTTGGAAGGGTCTATACTCTGTCCCCCTACAAAGTGAATGATCCCACACTGAAATAAGGCTGATCAGAGTTTCTGTCATTTGGATTGGGCAGGTTTTTTATGGCGTGCACATGTGCAGCAATAGCAGAGTGGACACATAGGAAATGGAATCTGTACTGATGCTGTAAATGGGATACAGGGGGCTTCAGGAGTCACATGCTGTGGTCCAGCTGGGGCACAGTGCAGGCTAGGCAGATGCATAGGTGGAACATAGGAATGCCGAAACTGTAAAGCAGCAAGGTAGCAACTGACGAGGGTCCAACATGGGCACGAGTGTGTGTCTCACAGTGTCACAGGGGAGATTACCCAGCAGGTACCCCCAAGGGCACATAACATTGGCAGGTGGTGCGGTGGGGGGAAGCGCGCATGTCCATGTAGGCACCCGAGAACCCACACCATAGGCAGCTGCCTACCGGCATACTGGATGGCCTGCGACTGCGCACCACCAGCACCACTGGCATAATGGCATGGCAGCATGGTGGTGGAGGGGTGCTGGTGACGGAGGGGGCAGTGGCATCTGCCCACAGCAGACCATGGCCTAGCCCCATTTAGGTGGGTGCCGTGCACTGCAACAGACAGGGTTTGTCTGACAGTCATGGTATCCCCAGGGAATGATCTGTCCCAGCTGTGGCTCCTGCCAACCCTTTCCCCTGATTTTACCCAGTACTAAACCTTGGTAATAAAGATGGAACCTTTATTGCAGATAAAATAAACATGCCTGAAATGCCTATATTTTACCCTACAGGGCACAGATACCATAAACATGTGCAATCCCTAAAGCAGAGTTTCCCAACTGCAGTCCTGGAGAGCCAAACACCATTCAGGTTTTATGCTGTCCCTAATAAATATGCCTGTGCTGCATTAGTATGTGCCACCCCCATTGTATGCAAATTTATCTCATGCATATTCATTAGGGATAGCATGAAAACCTGAACAGTGTTTGGCCCAACAGGACCGACATTGGGAACCTCTGCCCTAGAGCAGCGGCCAACAGGGGCATAAACACCCACACCCACACCCACACCCACAGGCTCCACTATCCAAAGCCTCATGGAGAGTCAGGCTGTGGGGGCCTGCTCGCAGCAGCATCTCCCAATACTAGCACTTGCATACCTTTGCAATGCTGCCCTAAACTTGGGAAAACATTATACATATATCAAAAGGTTGCTATGATTAATGGCAGATAACAATTCCTAAGTTAAGCACAATTTGCTGATAGAGCTGCATCATAGCAACCTTTCTGATATCTGTGGAGTGTGCTTCAGTTTTGGTTTCTGACAGTGTTTACCACCCCGGGGAGTGACCCCAACAGTATTGCGTACCATAGCAATACCTGCACTGTGCCCAGGACTGGTTTGGCGGCCAGGGTTGCCACAAACCTCTATATTTGCACAATGCTGGCATAGGTGTGGAGTGTGTGTATGTTTATCCAGTGTGTTGTGGTTGCCTACACCTTACTCAGCCCACACTGCTTGCACTGTTTCCAGTGTAAGCCTGCCAATGTGCATAATGAGTAGCATGGGATTGTGGGTATGTGCCAGACAGGGTGGCCTGGGCAGGATGCATCTGCACAGGGTATAGGGCAATGGCTGGGACATTGTAGTGCCGACCACCACCTGCACGGACAGGGTGGCCACAGCATGTCATGCTTGGAGGTCACTCTCACCATTTACCACGGCATGGCTAGGTTCCCCCATAGTGGTATACAGTATTTTTCTTAAGTGATATTTGTGGGTTCCCTATTCTGGCACCCAATCACTGACATACCTGCTTGGTGTGTGTGCTCACATCCCATTTTTGGGTGCACACTGTTCCTCCAGGAAAATTCAATATGTACTAGCTAGCAGACTGTCTGCAGTTAGTATGTGTATGGTTGGAAACACCTTGCAGGGTGCAGTGGGTGGAGACTGATTGTGCCCTTTGCTGGTGAATGTCAAATAGTGGTGGGGTGGGAAGCTGAGCTGAGTTTATCCAGCATTCTGCCTGTCTTCCATTGCATTATTGATGCATACAGATTTGCTTTGACTGCTCTGTAGGGTACCTTTTTCCTAGCAGGACTGGGTTTGATGGTCCCCCTACTACCACCACTGTAGAAATGTACAATGTGGATCTGTTGGTGAAAGATCCTGTCCCCCATTCTGAGCCACAAAGGGTGGGTTGGGTGATACTACATAATCCACCTTGGGATCCAAACTCCCCCTTTCATTTATAATATTTGACCATGGCACCCACACACAATATGCACTATTCTGGATGCCTCAGAGTCCACAACGGCTATACATGACTGGGAAATACAGGTGCAGCTGCAAAGACTACCTATCACACACTGGCAATGATAACAACTTGCAGCATAGCTTATCTCAGCAAAACCAGGTGCTGCGGACCTGGTGCTGGCCGCCTCACCTCACCCTCAGGGTGAGCAGAGGACCCCCACAATGTCACGGTCTGTAGCTACTCTGTGCCAGTAACACACACGGTCAGTTCTCCCTACCAGGCCGGGGTTCTATAGTGGCACATACCCTATCTTCTGATGAGACATAGGCTGCTGATCTGCATGTGCAGTGCATCATGGGTATGGGTGGGTTTACCCTATCCTGGTAACCACAGCAGACAGTTTGTGTGGTGACCTGCAGTCTTTCTGTAGCCAGCCAGCAGTGTGGTAACAGCTATAGAGATGTAGCCTACTGGTTACTTCATTGACTGTAGAGACAGAGGTCGTGGGTTTGATCCTGCAGTAGTGTAATCTAAAAAGGCTGTCTGAGGCATTTTCTTTTAATTTACATCTGTGCTACCAGCAGAAACACCCTCACAGTGCTGTAGCCTAAGGTGCCTCATAGGCGCCCTGTAAGACGCTCTATAAGGTGCCCTGTAAAGCACCCTATAGGACACATTATAGGGGCATGTTTACTAAACTGCGGTAATGTCATTCCGCGGTAAATTTAGAGATGCCCATATAAAGGAATGGGCAGGGCAGCAGTAAAGCTGTGTGTCAGATAAGGCGCATTAGAAGGCACATTAGAAGGCATCGTAGAAGGCGCGTTATAAGGTGCCTTGTACTGTGGTTGGCAGCACATTACTGTGCCTAATTAGGAGCCTTGTAACGTATTTGAAGGAGTGTTGATAGCTGTGGAGAGAGATCTGTGTCTGGCAGCACAGATCTGCAAAGATATGACTGTCACAGGCAAGCAAAATATCTGCCCTGGACAGTAAGGAACAACAAGGAATTGAACCCATGACCTCTGCCTCCAGTCATCAATGTAACTAGTGGGCTACAGCTCTATAATTCATATGTAAATAGCCAATGTGTTGTATTCATTGTAAATAATTGCCCCGGTTATCCAAGTTTTTGTTCCTTGTTCTATGTAAAAAACAGATAACTTGTACCTTATCTGATGTTTTCTTGTTCTATGTAAACCGCGCTGATTATAAATAGAGCGGTATATAAAAGATGTTAAATAAATAAATAAAATAAATAACACACTGCTGGCTGGCTACAGAAAGACTGCAGATGACCACACAAGCTGTCTGCTATGGTTATCAGGATAGATTAGACCCACCCATACTCATGATGCACTGCACATGCAGATCAGCAGCCTATGTCTCATCAGAAGATAGGGTATGTGCCACTATAGAACCCCGGCCTGGTAGGGGGGGCTGACCGTGTGTGTTACTGGCACAGAGTAGCTACAGACCATGACAGCATGCGGTTCCTGTGCTCACCCTGAGGGTGAAGTGGGGGGCCCAGCACCAGGTCTGCAGCACATGGCATGGTTGAAATAGGCTATGCTGCATGTTCTCATCAGTGTCAGTGTGTGATAGGTAGTCCTTGCAGACACACCTAGGATGCACCTGTGTCCATTTGTATTCTCCAGTCATGTCTAGCCCTTGTGGACTATGATGCACCCAGAATAATGCATATAATGTGTGTGTGCCATGGGCACAGAATATATGAAGGGTAGTTATGCAGACCCTAAAGCGAATTATATGAGCACCACCCAACCCGCCCCTGTGGGTCAGGGTGGGGAAAAGGATCCCCCCACCAACAGATCCATAGTCTACGTCCCTGCAATGGTGGCAGTAGAGGGGACCATCAACCCCAGTCTTGCTGGGGAACAGATACCCTACAGGGCAGGCAATGCAGATCTGCATGCATCCATAAGGCAATGTCAGACAGACAGTAGGGCTGGAGATGCTCATCTGCGGACTCACAAATGTGCACGTTTGTATAGACAAATGCTGGTGGTCTTAGGCATCTAGTAGTCCTGTTTATGCTGGTACAAACACTCAATCTGAAGGTCCCTAATTATTGTCAGGGATATGCTCTGACATTTAGCTGTCAAGGACCTTTTCTGATGTCTTCTGGTCCATACATTGCATTGTACAGACTGTTATCAGATGACTAATGCAAGTACAACTAAAATGTTCTCCTTCTGCCATGTACGTTTTGCTGCAAGTTATGTCAGGACAATCATATAACTTTATACTTGCTATTGTAACATGTCTTAGTGCACAGAGATCACTTTGCAGTGTTCTGGTCATGCAAAGGACTAGCTTACATGGTCCATTTTGCATCAACACATCTGTCTCATACATTTTCATGGGTAGCTTGCATGAGCACCACACCATCAGTGTAAGGAACAGCTGCGGGGATGCATGTTTTAACTGAGAAGGCGTGGCCACATGGCGACGGGCAGCATCGGATATGTAAATCTTTTCGGAATTCACAGAGGGCTGCATATACCCATGTCCCGGGATTTGTGCATGCTATGCCAGCTACATCTCTGTCCTCGATTCCAGAAGCACGGATGCATCTACACATGCAGTTGCAGTTTCGGGTTTAAATCAGGCCTGTTTTTGTTTGGTAAGTCTGCAGGCCAGACATGCATGTTATGGAATTGGACTTCATGTGTAAATGTATGAAAGTTCACTGCATTTTGGCTGCTTTTTGGGGTAAATTTTATAAAGAAACACTAAAGGGGTATATTTACTAAGCTGATCTAATGGTTAAGACTTGGGGCATGTTTACTAAACTGCGGTAACGTTACATAACGCGCGTTACATACCGCGGCGCGCTAAAACACCGCAGAAGGTGGAGAGAGGGCGGAGAGAAGGGGTCAATGGGCAGAGAGTGGGCGGGGAGAGGCTCCAGGCACACTAACGTGCTGAACTCAAGGGCTGAATCCTACCGCGAATGAAAACCTGCCGTTAGATGCACATTTGCAGGGGAGAGAAACCATTTCAGTGTCAGCAATGTACAGCATAGGCAGGGAAACCCACAAAACGTGATGTGTGATACATGTGCACGGAACAAAAGGGCAAATAATCAGTGAAAATGACCAGAAGAAACAAGGAAAAAAACATAACCAAGCTAGCCAATAGTGATATCAATGGGAAACAGCAATAAACACCACTGAGAAAGCTTCAGAAAAAGATATTAACTGTGGAAGGGTGTATGCTCTGTCCCCATACAAGGTGAATGATCCCACAGTGAAATAGCTCAGATCAGGGCTTCCCCTTGTTAGTGGACAGGTTCCCTATGGTGTGCACATGTTCTGCAACAGCAGGCTGGGCATGTCGGAATTGGCAACCGGGCAGATGCTGGAAAAGGGGATACAGAGGGCTGCAGGCGGCACATGCTGTGGTGCAGCTGGGCCACAGTGGGGACTAGGGTGATGCTCAGTTGGCTCAGTTGGCCCATAGGAATGCGTAAACAGTAGAGCCAGACAGCAACTGATGAGGGCCCAACATGGGCACAAGTGTGTCTCCCGCAGTGTCACAGGGGACAGTACCCAGCAGCTACACCTAAGGGCACAGAACAGTGGCAGGCGGTGCTGGGGGGAAGCATGGACGTCCATCCAGGCACCCCTACCCCATTACCCACACCATAGGCAGCTGCCTACCCACACACTGGATGGCCCGAGACTGCGCACCACCAGCACCACCAGCAGAAGGGCATGACAGCATGGCAGCGGAGGGGTACTGGTGGCGGAGGGGGCAGTGACATCTGACCATAGCAGGCCACAGCCCTGACCCATGTAGGTGGGTGCCGTGCACTCCAACAGGCAGGCTCCGTATGACAAGCAGTCATGGTACCTCCACGGAATGATCTTTCCCTGTGGCATCAGTGTGGCACAGTATGCACAGCCAGTGTGCTCAGGAGCAGAAGGTCACAGGTTCAAGCCCTAGCTGTGGTCCCTGTCAACTCTGTCCCCATAGTTTTTTACCAGTAATAGACCGTGGTAAGAAAGATGGAACCTCTTAGTGCTGATAGAATAAACATGCCTGGAACACCTACATTTTACCCTACAGAGCACAGACACCACAAACAGGCGCATTACCTAGAGCAGAGTCTGCCAAATGCAGTCCCGGAGGTCCAAACAACATTCAGGTTCCATGCTGTCTGCAATAAAGATGCCTGTGCTGTATGTTGATGCGCCGCCCCCATGGTATGCAGATGTATTTCATGCATATTCATCAGGGACAGCATGAAAACCTGAACATGGTGCAGCCCACCAGGACCGGAGTTGGGAACCCCTGTCCAAGAGCAGTGACCCACAGGGGCGAAAACACCCGCACCCACAGGCCCCATTAGCCACAGCCTCCTGGAGAGGCAGGATGTTGGGCCCTGTGTGCATCTCCCAATACTAGCACTTGCATACCCTAGCAATGCCACCCAAAACCCGGGAATATGGTACACAGATAGCAAAAGGTTGCTATGATAACTGGCACATAGCAATCCATAAGGTTAGCACAAGCTGCCCAGTGGGCTGTAGCATACCAACCTCTGTGATGTCTGTGGAGTGTGTGTCAGGTCTGGTACCTGACAGTGTCCACCACCTTGGGGAGAGACCCCAACAGTACTGCATACCATAGCCATGCCTGCACTGTGCCCAGGACTGGTGCGGTGTCCTGGGCTGCCAAAAGCCTAAATAGGTGCACAATGCTGGCATAGGTGTGGGGGTGTGCGTCACTCTATCCAGTGTGTGGTGTTTGCCAACACCCTCTGCAGCCCACACTGCTAGCACTGTTGCCAGTATTGGCCTGCCAATGTGCATAATGAGGAGCAAGGTACTGTGGGTATAGTCGGACAGGGTGGCCTGCACAGGGTCCAGGGCAATGGCTGAGACATTGTAGTGCCTGCCCATCACCTACACGGACAGGGTGGCCATGGCATGTCCTGCTGTGAGGTCATGCTCACCCTGACTGTGCAGTGACCACAGCATGGCTGGGGTGAATGGTCCCCTCTACTGTCACCAGTGCAGGGGGATAAGATGTTGAATTTTTGTTTGGAAATCCTGTTTCCTATCCTGAGCCACGGGTTGGGTGTTGGTACGTAAACCGCCTATGGGCTCACAACCCCCCACAGTATAACATCACAGTCCACATGGGCAAGACGTGATTATACAGATGGACACAAGCAAATGCTAAGGGTATCTGCAGGGACCACCTATCACACAGTGGCACCAATGGGGAATAGAATAGCCCATCACAGCAAAGCCAGGTGCTGCGGAAATGGTGCTGGGCACCCCACCTCACCCTCAGGGTGAGCACAGGACCCATCCACTGTGACGGTCTGTAATCACTCTGTGGTAGTAACACACACGGTCAGTACCCCCTACCAGGCTGAGGTGCTGTGGGGTTGCACATGGTCAGGACCCTCCACCAGGCCGAGGTGCTGGGGGGGTGCATACCGCAACATGTGACCATCTGTAGACTGCTGATTTGCATGTGCAGTGCATCATGGGTGTGGCTGGTCGAATCCAACCCTGGTAACCACAGCAGACGGTCTGTGTGGTGACCTGCAGTTCCTCTGTAGCCAGCCAGGCATGTAGCAGGAGCTATCGAGATGTAGGCCACTGGCAACTGCACTGGCTGTGAAGACAGAGGTTATGGGTTTGATCCCACAGTGGGGTTATTTGGTGGGGCTTTGTGAGGCATTTTCTTTTTGTAATTTAAATTGATGCTGCCAGCTACATCACCCTCACAGTGCTGTCCCCTTACAGTGCCTCATCAGACACCCTTTCACGTGCTCTGTGAGGCACCCTTTGATGCGCCCTATAGGGTGCCCCATAGGGGACATTGGAGGGTGCCTTGGCAGACAGTGCACTTTATCATGTGCCCTCTGGATTGCCTTGTAGGACGCCTTATGTGATACCTTAGGTTATGACCCTGTGAGGGTGTGTTTGCTGGCAGCACTAATGAAAATTAACACACAACATGCTTCAGACAGCACTGATTTAAAGTAAATGGTAATGTCTCAGCCAGCTTTACTCAATGGACCCACAGGGGGATTGAATTTATGAACCCTGCACTATCAGTCAGTGTATCAACCATTGTGCTACAGCTCTGGATGCCTTATTAAGCACCTTTCATGTGCCTTATAGGGCACCCTGTTGGGATACTGTCTGTAGCTACTCTGTGCCAGTGACGCACACGGTCAGTTCCCCCTACCATGCCGAGGTGCTGTGGGGGTGCATACCCCATCTTGTGGTCATCTATAGACTCCTGATCTGCATGTGCAGTGAACCATGGGTATGAGTGGGTTAACCCAAATCCTGGCCACCACAGCCGACAGTTTGTGTGGTGACCTGACGTCCTTCAGTAGCCAGCCAGGGATTTGTTAGTAGCGCTAGCGATGTGGCCCACTAGTTACTTCACTGCCTGTGGAGCCAGAGATCATGGGTTTGATCCCACAGTGGGGTTATTTGGTAGGGCTGTCTGAGGCATTTTCTTTTTTAAATTTAAATTGGTGCTGCCAGCAAAAAAGCCCTCACAGTGCTGTCTCCTTATGGTGCCTCATCAGGCGCCCTATACAGTGCCCTATGTGGCACCCTATAATGCGCCCTATATGGTGTCCCATAGGAGACATTCTAGGGTGCCTTGGCGGACAGTGCACTTTATAATGTGCCCTCTGGGGTGCCTTATAGGGTGCCTTATGCGGCACCTTAGGTTACGGCCCTGTGAGGGTGTGTTTGCTGGCAGCACTAATTAAAATTAAAAAACAATATGCTTCAGACAGCACTGATTTAAAGTAAAAGGTAATGTCTCAGCCAGCTTTACTCATTAGACCCACAGGGGGATTGAACTCACAACCCCTGCATCATTGGTCAGTGTATTAACCATTGTGCTACAGCTCTAGACACCTTGCTAGACACCTTATCAAATGCCTTATGGGCGCCGTAGAGGGCACCTTGCGTGGCGCTCTTCACGGTGTTTTTTAATGCTCATTAGGCTATGGCGCCTGGTAACGTGCGTTATCTGTAACGATGTACCACCCATGTCCTTATTTGGCTGTTTTCTGCTTTTACCGCGGAACCTAACGCGACTGACATTACCGCAGTTTAGTAAACATACCCCTTGGTATTTGTAACTAGATCCCATTGAAAAACATGAGACCTAGGGGTATGTTTACTAAGGCGCAGTAATTTAGCATTGGTAATGTTACCTGATGTAACGTTACCTCGCGATAATGTTACCCGATGTAATGTTAACGCGTGGTAACATTCCCGGCAGTGGTAACTGTCCCAGAGGGTGGCGAGAAGGCGGAGAGAAGGGGTCAATGGGCAGGGAGTGAGCAGGGAGAGGCCCCTGCTACACTAACGCTGGAACATTAATGCCGGGACATTACCGCCAGTGAAAACCTGTCGGTAAATGCACATTTGCAGGAGAGAGAGACCATTTCAATGTCAGCAATGTAGAGCACAGACAGGGAGCCCAAGAAAAGTGATAGTAGTGCCCCATTTGCAGCAACAGCATAGTGCTCAAGTATGAAAGGTCACTATGGTGATGGTGCAAATTGGGCAAAGGGAGCTGCAGATGGGACATGCAGTGGAGGCAGCTGGGGCACAGGGTAGACTAGGCTGTCACCTAGGTAGCACGTAGGAACACACAACCTAGAAATCAGTAAGACAGTGTCTGATCAAGGTGAAACATGCCCAATACTCTGTGTTCCACAGTGTCCCATCCAGGGGACATGTACCCAGCAGGTACCCCAAACATCACACAGGAACCACAAGGCCTGTAATGGGACAAGCAGTGCACATCTGGGGACCACTCTAACAAGGGTCTACGGACCCTCCCCAGGATAAGTCCCAAACCATCCATAAAACCAGCTAAACAAACACCCTTTACTACAGCCCCTGGTAAGGCAGTGCAGGGTGTGACCATGCATTGGTTGAAACATGTATACACACAGTAAACCAAACTGGGTACACTGTACCCACATTGCATGCCCTAGCATTTGCACAGTCTGCTGGCGTAACACAATGTACCTACATTTACCAGGTCTACCCTAGCCAATAGTTGCTAGATCACCAACCTGACACCCCCCCAGCCATCTCTCCCCCAAGTGGAAGGGACATAACATTGGCAGGTGGTGAGGGGGGGGATGTGTGGATGCCCATGTATGCCTCCCAACCCCAGACCCCGCACCCTAGGCACCCGCCTGTCTGTGCATTGGATGGAGTAGGACTGTGCACTACCAGCACAGACAGCATATGGGCATGTCAGCATGGCAGGGGAGTGGTGGTGTTGGTGGCAGAGGGGGGAGTGGCACCTGCCTGCAGTGGACCAAGGCCATGCCCTTTTCCAGTGTGTGGTGTGCAGTGCAACAAACAAGGCCTGTCTGATGAAAGCAAAGGTAGCCCCAGGGCCTGCCATACTTCTGTGGCAACAGTTTGGTGCAGTACACACAGCCAATGTGTTGTGAGGTAGTGGGTCACAGGTTCTTGCCCCAGCTGTGGATCTTGCAGAATATGCCACTACATTTTATCTGACACTGCAGATATATAACATCAACATGGGGGTACAAACACCCATACACACTTTACACAGGCTCCACTTTCCAAAGCGTCATGGAGAGTCAGGCTGTTGGCTCCAGCATGGAGCAGCAGTTATCACCAGAGCACTATTACCAGCTCCTGCACACCTTAGCAATGCCTGCACTGTGATCGGGACTAGTGTGGCTGGCAGGGTTGCTAACCACCCATATCTTTGCAAAATGCTGCAATAAGAGTGGGTGTGTGTGTTTGTCTATCCATTGTTTTGTGGCTTCCTACTCCTCACCGGGCCCACTGTTTTCAGCATTAGCCTGCAAATGTGCATACTGAGGAGCAAGGTATTGCGGGCATGGCCCGGACAGGGCGGATTGGGCAGGATGTGTCTGCATCGGCGGTAGGGCAATGGCTGGGACATCGTAGTGTCCAACCACCACCTGCATAGACAGGCTGGCCATAGCATGTCCTGCTGGGAGGACACTCTCACTCTGACCGAGCAGTGACCATGGCACGGCTATTTTCCCACATAGTGCTATGTAGTATGCCTTTAATGATATTTGTGTGCTTTCTTTTTTTGGAGCACCAATCACTAAGACACTTGTTGGGTGTCTGGCCTGTATATACCAATTCTGGGTCTGGCCTGTATATACCAATTCTGGGTTCACATAGTTCCTCTGTGAACATATAGACTGGTTAGCAGATTGTCTGCAGTTAGTATGTGCATGGCTGGAACACTTGGTGGAGTGCAGCAGATACAGTCTGACTGCGCCTTCTGCTGGTGAATGTCAGCCTTGGTGGGTAGCAGTTAAGGTTTTACAGTTCTACTACTACTGTGGGTCGGCCAGTGCCCTAGAAACAGGTACAGAGCTGGTCTAACACCCTCCCTCTTGGATGACAGCCTTGGGACAGGGGTTGCTGGTCCCTACACTGTCTCAATTACAAAGAGGTTTAATGTGGGCCCTTTGGTGGCAAGGGACATATATTGTAAACCACTTTGATCTGAAAAGGATGGTATATTAGGCATTGCTACATAAACCTCATGTAAGTCTAAACACCCCTCTGCCCTTATAATGGGTGACTATGACAGCCACATTGTAACACTGGCTATACACTATTCTGGGTGAATCCCACACCAACAGGTCTAGATGTAACTACAGCCTGCAGATGGACATAGGGTGATTTTAGGCTCTATTGCAGAAAAACACTTGCCACACACAAATAGTGATGTAGATTTACAGCAGAGTCTATCTTGAGTACCACAGGTACTGTGGACCTGATGCTGTGTGCCCTTCCTCTCCCTCAGGGTGAAAACAGAACCAGGGAGGAGTAGCCTAGTGGTTGGGGCAAGGTACTTCAGGCCGGAAGTTCAAATCCCACTAGAGGACAGCAACCTTGGGCCAGAAGGACTGGGGTTTCTAGTCCCACAGATGCTCCTTGGGGTCTTGGGCAAGCCACTTAACCCTCCACTGCCCATGTTCCCTGTAAGTATTAGGGTATGTGTCTCATATCCCCGTGTGTTAAAATGTATCCCCCAATTGTGTTGTGACCGCTTTGATTGAAGGATAAGGCGATATACAAAAACTGTCTAAATAAAATAATAAATAATACACAGTGGCATGGTCTGTAGCTGCTCTGTGCCAGTATCACACACTGTCAGTTCTTCTTACCAAGTTGAGGTGCTGGAGAGATGCATTCTCCTTCCAGTGATCAGCTGTAGACTGCTGTTCTGCATGTGCATTGCATCATGGGTACTGGTGGGATTAACCTATCCTGGCACACACAGCAGACATTTTGTAAGGTGTCCTGCAGTCTTTCTGTTTCCAGCCATTGCTGTACAATAAACCATGGCTGTGTAGCCTACTGGTTACTACAATGACTCCCTAGACAAGGGCCATGTGCTCAATTCCTCTTTGTTCTCTTTTTTTATGCCTGTCCTACTCAAATCATTTTCATGCCTGTAACAGTCACATCTCTGCAGATCTCTGCTGCCAGCCCCTAACATCCTCACCTCAGTTGCCAACCATCCTACAGCCCATTGTGGCTCTTTGTGCATGCCTCGCCTGTGCCTGCTCTGCATGGCACCACTACTCCTCTGTCCTCCTATCATTGCAAATATCCTGCCACCTCTACCTCCATTGGGGGACATGTATGCACACCACGCACTGAAAAAGGGCATGGCCTTGGTCCACCCACTGTCACTGCAGCACTTTACATTGCCAACACCCTGTGCATCGGTACAGCTGCCTCCAACATGTTTGTCCACTTTACCAGCTGCCACATAGGATATCCACACATATGGCACATATGGCAGGTCCATCAGTTCCCACCTCTCCTTCCTTCCATCACTTGTTCATTGCCTTTCCTTGGTGCTCTATCCAGTGTTAGGGTTACATCTGTTTTTAGGCCTTACAGTTCATGCTGGTCAACCTTACAGCCCTTAGGGCACCTTACGTTAGGGCATCTTACTGCCTTTAGGGCACCTTAACATCCTTAGGGCACCTTAACCTAAGGTGCCTTAAAGGGGCCTTAATCTAAGGTGCCTTAACCTAAGGTGCCTTATGAGATGCTTTAACCTAAGGTGCCTTATAAGGTGCCTTACCCTAAGGCATCTTACAGCCCTTAGGGCACCTTGAATTAAGGTGTCTTGACCCAAGGTGCCTTAACCTAAGGCGCCTTAATTCACGCCATCCTACGGGCTTTGAGGCGCCCTAAGGGCTTTAAGGCACCCTAACAGCCCTTAAGGTGCCTTGAATTAATGTGCCTTACATTAGGGTGCCTTAAAGCCCTTAGGGAACCTTGTCAGCCTTAACATGCCCTGTATGTCAGCTTAACATGCAATGTCCCGTTAACGTGCGTTAAATGGCCAAGGTGCCCTTTAATGCACATTAAACAGCCCATTGCTACCTTTCCGCTGGAACGTCCCCTACCTGCCCACTACCTTATATGGTGTTGGTAACATTAACGCTGCACTTTTCGCAGGTGACATTACCGCGCTTTAGTAAACATACCCCTAGTTCCAAGTAGCACATGTTAACCATTAGCCCAGCTTAGTAAACATACCCCTTAATGTATGGCCTTGAATCTGAGCTATTTATTTATTTGTTTATTTTTAAGCATTCCTTACTATATGGAGTATAAGTTACTAAGTGGATTATAAGTGCTGCATAAAATACCACATAAAAACAATGCAATAACAAAAACAATGTCAATTAAAGTTGCACTGCAGGAACATCTATCTGAGACAATGCCCAAGACCGGAGGCTCTGCTGTGGCATCGGGAGATAGTGCCGGGAAGTTCCCCAAAGATTCGCAGGCTATTGCAGTGAGACCAGATGGGCAGCATGGAGTTGGGGTATCTTTTCCTTTACAATGTCTGATCATTTCACCCTGGAATCTATTTGGTTGGCTATAAATCAACTCGGAGAGGCTCTTACTAATTGGATTGTTGGGATTCAAGAACAGGTTGCTTCTAATACTGAAACTTTGACACACTTTGTGGAAGAAATTGATGTGATAAAACATAGGGGTATGTTCACTAAACTGTGGTAATGTTACCCGCATTAGGTTCCATGGTAATGGTACAGATGCCCATATAAAGGCGTGGGCAGTGCATCCTTACGGCAAGCCGTATCAGCTAACATGCATTACAAGGCGCCTTAGACTAACGTGCGTTACAAAGCACCTTATAAGGCACCTTACCTATAAGGTACCTTACAAGACACATTACAAGGTGCCTTGTAAGTAAGGTGCCTTATAAGGTGCTTTTAAGATGCCTTGTAAGTAAGGTGCCTTATAAGGTGTCTTGTAGAGTGCCTCATAAGGTGCTTTGTAAGGTGCCCTATAGGGCTCCTTAGGCTAAGCACCGTATTAGGCACCCCTGGACAAGGCACCTTACAAGGCACCCTGGGTTACAGAACCATAGGTTAAGGTGGCCTAACAAGGTTATGGTGCCCTAGGTCAGTGTGCCCTAAGAGCTGCAAGGTGCTTCAGGATAACATGCATGACCTGTGAGGCATAGAGACAGATGTAGCACTAGATAGAGCACCGAGGAAAGGCAATGAACAGGTGAGTGAAGGAGGGAGAGCTGGCAGCTTCTGGACCTTCCATATCTGTGGGCATCCCATGTGGCTGTCAGTACTTTGACAAACATGGTGGAGGCAACTGTACCACAGCACAAGGTGTTGGCAATGTAAAGTACTGGAAAGACAGTGGGTGGCAGACGATGGGAATATGTGTCCCCCAGTGGAGGCGGAGGTGGCAGGATAGTTACAATGATGGGTGGACAGAGGAGAGGTGGTGCCATGCAGATCAGGCACAGGCGAGGCAAGCACGAAGAGGTGCAATGCAGGAAAGGGTAGCAGTGCAGGACATGGGGTGGCAGTCTGCACAGGCAGAAAGGACTCTACACAGCTGACAGACACTGAAGGAATGTTGGCAACTGTAGCGAGGGTATTATGAGCTGGCAGCAAAGCTCTGCAAAAACACGACTGTTACAATCATGCAAACTATTTGAGTAAGACAGGCATAAAAGGAGGGAACAATGAGGAACTGAACCCATGAATGCTACTGAAAAAGGCATTGTATTAACCAGTAGGCTATACCTCCATAGTGCATCTCACAGTAATGGCTGGGTACAGAAGAACTGCAGGTCACCGCACAAACTGTCTGCTCTGAGTGCCAGGATAGAGTAACCCCACCAGTACCCATGATGCAAGGCACATGCTGAATAGCTGTCTATAGCTGATCACCAAATGGGGTCTGCACCTCTCCGTTACCTCAGCTTTGAATGACAAACTGACAGTGTGTGATACTGGCACAGAGTAGCTACAGACCATGCCATTGTGCAGGTTCTGTGTTCACCCTGAGGGATAGGATGGGTGCCCAGAACTAGGTCCGCAGTACATGAGGTTTTAGAGATAGGTCCTGCTGTACACCCTTATTGCTACTAGTGTGTGACAGGTGTTTCTTACAGTGCATCTGCATTCTGCAGTCACATGTGGTCTTCTGGGACCAGACACCACCCAGATTAGTGCATACCCAGTGTTAGGGTCTAGCTTATCAGGGCAGATGGGTTTGTAGACTTACATGAGGTTTGTGTAGCAGTGCCTCTACAGGTCAAAGTGGTAGACACTATATACCCCAAAGGGCCCACAACCACTTTTTTTGTAGATACAGGACAGGTGCCTAAGCCCTGATGAAGCAACCTCCATCCTGCTGGAATAAGGCAGTCCTCCAGGGTTAGGTCTGGAAAACCTCAACTGCCTCACACCACAGTCTGCCAGTTACAAGCAGACAGTATGGTCAGACTGCACCTGCAGCACCCTACAAGGTGTTCCAACCATGCACAGACTAACTGCAGACAGTCCACACACAACAAGCCATAATGTACGCTCTCAGAGAACCTATGTACACCAAGCAGATATCTCAGGGATAAGCCCCCAGCACTGAGAACATACAAGTATCATTGGAGACAGAGAGTGTAGAACACTATGTGGGAACCTAGACATGCCATGGTCACTGAAGGGTCAGAGTGAGAGTGTCCTCCTAGCATGACATGCTGTGGCTACCCTGTCCATGCAGGAGGTGCTCGGGTACTACAGTGTCCCGGCCATTGCCCCAAACCCTGTGAAGATGCATCCTGGCCAATCCTCCCTGTCTGGGCCATACCCATAATACCTTGTTCCTCATTATGCACATATTCAGGCTAATGCTGGTAACAGTGGGACATTGTGGGCCCAGTGAGGTGTGGGCAGTCACAAAACAATGGATAGACATACACACACACACACACACTCCTAATGCAGCATTGTGCAAAGATAGGGGTGGTTGGCAGCCCTGCCCGCCACACTGGTCCTGATCACAGTGCTGACGTTGCTAAACTGTGCAGGAGGTAATAGTAGTGCTTGGTGATAACTGCAGCTCCGTGCTGGGGCCAACAGCCTGACTCTCCATGCAGCTTTGGATTGTGGAGCCTGTGTGAGTGGGTGTTTGTACCCCTGTTTGACGCTGCTTTGGGCTTTGCACATGTTGCTGTTGTATCTGCATTGTAGGGTAAAATATAGGGACCTGCTCTGCAGGATCCACAGCTGGGACTTGAACCTGTGTCTTTCTGCTTCTGGACACACTGGCTGTGTGTACTGCACCACACTGTTGCCATAGATGCACAGTAGCCCCTGGAGCTACCTGCACTTTTCCTCAGCCAGACCTTTTATGTTGCACGGCACACCACATACTGGTACAGGGCATGGCCTAGGTCCACTGCAGGCAGGTGCCACTGCCCCCTCCAGCACAGGCACACACCCCCCTGCCATGCTGACATGACCATATGCTGTTGGTGCTGGTAGTGCGCAATCCCAGGCCATCCACTGTGTGGGTAGGCGGTTATCTAGAGAGCGGGGTCTGGGGTGGGGAGGCATACATGGGCATCCTCATATCCACCCCATCAACGCCTGACAATATTATGTCCTTTCCGCTTGGGGGAGGGTTGGCTGGGGGGGATGTCAGGTCCGTGCCCTGGCAACTGTTAGCTAGGGTGGACCAGGTAGATGTAGGTGGATTGTGTTTGGCCTTTATCAGCTGCTGTCTTGCTGATATCCGGTTTCTATGTTCCTATGTGCCACATAGGTGATTGCCTAGTCCACCCTGTGCCCCAGCTGCCCCGATTACATGTTCTGCCTGCAGCCCCCTATGCCCCATTTGCACAATCACCATAGTGGCCTTTCATACTTGGGCACTATGCTCTCCCTGCAAATGGAGCACTACTATCACTTTTCTTGGGCTCCCTGACTATGCTGTACATTGCTGACACTTAAATGGTTTCTCTCTCTTGCAAATGTGTGCTAACGCCAGGTTTTCAGTCGTGGTATGATTCAGCCCTTCAGTTCCCTGCGTTAGTGTGGAAGGGGCCTCTACCCGCCCACTCCCCGCCCACTCCCCCCCATTGACCCCTTCTCTCCGCCCTCTCTCCACCTTCTGCGGGACTTACCGCGGCCGGGAACGCTAACGCGCGTTATGTAATGTTAACGCGCGTTATGTAACATTAACGCACGTTAGGTAACATTAACGCATGTTAACGTGACGTTTATATGCTTTAACATTACCTAACGCGTGTTAACGTAGCATCTGCTACATTAACGCGGTTTAGTAAACATACTCCATAGTGTGGAAGATGTGGCCATAATGACTCAACATTTGGAGACTTTGCCGGATCTGTTTGTAAAAGATTCTAATCATTTTAAAGCTAGATTGGAGCAGTTACTAAGTCTGACAATCTTTGTTTGATTAATTTTCCTCACTCCTCTGCTATTTCGGCTAAGGAAATGTTCAAGCAATATCTGATTGAAATATTGGGGGTTCCAGCAGATTCTTGTCCTCCTATAGTTAAAATTTATTACCTTTGCAGTAGCCAGAGGGCTATGGCTAACGCCGAGGCCACTGGCCCTGAGCAATTACATCTGTTTAATGTAATGGAGTTGTTAGAAACTTCAGATACTTCAACTATTAGGCCTGCAACCTGTTTAGTTACCTTCACTTTATTTTCTGATAAGGAATGGCTTTCGAAGTTATTTTTTTGGAAAAGAAATTTGATGTTTAAGGGGTGTCTTGTTCGGATTTTTCCAGATCTGGCTAAAGAAACCTGTCATCGCAGGAAAGAATTTCTGGTACTGCACACTTGGGTTCTTCAGCTCGGGAGGGGAGAGGGGTTGTATTTTTTGAAGTTTCCATGTAAATGCCTGGTGAAACTGCAAGGAATTCCTTTGTACTTCTTTACACTTCTCAATTAATTTCCTTTTTGAATTCTAAGAGGCCTTTGGGGGGCGAATAAGTGGGCCTTTGGGCTGTGGTATTATTATATCTGACTGCTGACGACTATGGGGTATGTTTACTAAACTGCATTAGTGCGATTCGCGTTAGGAGCCGTGGTAGAGACAGAAATCCCAAATAAGGACATGGGCGGTACATCGTTGCCGAGAATGCGCCGAGAACGCGCGCTACAAGGCACCATAAATGAACGAGCGATACAGGGCAAGTTACCGCGCGTTAATCTTAAGAAGGCGCGCAGGCATAGAAGCACAGCAACAGAGCTGTAGCACAATGGTTACAACACTGGCTGATAGTACAGAGGTCATGGGTTCAATTCCCCAGTGGGCATAATGTATAAAGCTGGCTGAGGCAGCACCCTTTACATTTAAGTAGTGATTGTTGAGGCATGTAACATGTATTTTAATTTGTGCTGCCATCAAACACACCCTCACGGTGGCATAACCTAAGGTGCTGCATAAGGCACCCCATAACGCACTCCATAGGGCACATTATAAAGTGTACTGTCCGCCAAGGCACCCTATAATGTCCCCTATAGCAGTGTTTCCCAACCCAGTCCTCGGGGAACGCCAGGCCAGTCAGGTTTTCAGGATATCCCTAATGAATTTGCATGAGATATATATGCATTAGAGATAGCCTGCCAACCTGACTGGTTTGTGGCCCTCCAGGGCTGGATTTAGAGACCCCTGCCTTACACCTCTGTCATTTAAGATTGTGAGTGGCCAAGGTACAGATGTCCTAGACATCGAAAGGGTAGATAGAACGTGTCCCATTCCTCCTGACTTCTCACCACCACCAAAATATTGTCTATTAGACAACTCTTTGGTGGTGGTGAGAATCGAGGAGGAATGTGACACATTCTATCTACCCTTTCGATGTCTAGAACATCTGTACCTTGCCCACTCACAATCTTAAATGACAGAGGTGTATGGCAGGGGTCTCCAAATCCAGCCCTGGAGGGCCACAAACCAGTCAGGTTGGCAAGCTATCTCTAATGCATATATATCTCATGCAAATTCATTAAGGATATCCTGAAAACCTGACTGGCGTGGCGTTCCCCGAGGACTGGGTTGGGAAACACTGCCCTATAGGACACCTTATAAGGCTGTGAACAAAGCCCTGGCTGGCTGCAGGACTGCACGTCACCACACAAATTGTCTGCTGTGGTTACCAGGATAGGGTTAACCCACCCGTACCCATGATGCACTGCACATGCAAATCAGCAGTCGAGAGATGGGCACAAGATTGGGTATGCACCCCCACAGCACCTTGGCCGGGTAGGGGGAACAGACCGTGTGTGGCGCTGCCACAGAGTAGTCACAGACAGTCACATTGTGCGGGTACTGTGCACACCCTGAGGTCGAGGTGGGGCGCCCAGCACCAGGTCCACAGCACCTTTCATGACTGAAATACGCCATGCTGCAGGTCCCCATCAGTGTGTGACAGGTAGTTCCGTTAGACCAGAGTTACTCAATTCTGGTCCTGGAGGTCTGCAACCCTTCAGGTTTTTGGGATATCCCTAATGATATGCATGAAATACATATGCATTAGAGATAGCCTGCCAACCTGACTGGTTTGTGGCCCTCCAGGGCTGGATTTGGAGACTCCTGCCTTACACCTCTGTCATTTAAGATTGTGAGTGGGCAAGGTACAGATGTTCTAGACATCAAAAGGGTAGATAGAATGTGTCACATTCCTCCTAGATTCTCAACACCACCAAAAAGTTGTCTAATAGACAATATTTTGGTGGTGGTGAGAAGCAAGGAGGAATGTGACAAATTCTAACCTTTTTGATGTCTTGGACATCTGCACCTTGCCCACTTACAATCTTAAATGACAGAGGTGTAAGGCAGGGGTCTCCAAATCCAGCCCTGGAGGGCCAAAAACCAGTCAGGTTGGCAGGCTATCTCTAATGCATATATATCTCATGCATATCATTAGGGATATCCCAAAAACCTGCAGGGCTGCAGACCTCCAGGACTGGAATTGAGTAGCTCTGCGTTAGACACACCTAGGATACATCTGTGTCCTTCTGTATATCTCGGTCATGTCTAGTCCTTATGGGCGATGATGCACCCAGAATAGTGCATATCCTGTGTTGGTGCCATGGTTACCTGCTGTAGGTGAAGGGGGGAGGTGTATGGACCCATAGGCAGATCAAGTACCACCACACAACCCACCCTCTAGGGCTCAGGGTGGGAAACAGGATCACCCACCAATAGATCCACAGTCTACCCCGCTGCAATGGTAGCAGTAGAGGGGACCATCACCCCCAGTCCTGCTGGGGAACAGACAGAGCAGTACACATCCATAACACAATAGCAGTCAGACAGCAGGCCTGGAAATGCTCAGCTGTCCCCCACCATTATCTGACATTCTCCAGCAGCAAGCCTCCAGCCGCTGCACCCTGCAAGGTGCTCCAGCAAGACACATACTAGCTGCAGACAGTCTGCCAGCTAGTCCATAGTGTATGTACCCAGAACGGGGATGTCAGCATACACACCAAGCAGATCGGTCAGTGATTGGGCCCCAAAATAAACCCATAAAAATCACATGAGAGAAATACTATATAGCACTATGGGGGAACCTAGCCATGCCATGGTCACTGCTCAATCAGGGTGAGAGTGACCTCCCAGCAGGACATGCTATGGCCACCCTGTCCATGCAGGTGGTACCGGGCACTAAAATGCCCGAGCCATTGCCCTATGCCCTGTGCAGATGCGGCCAGGCCAGGTCACCCTATCCAGGCTATTCTCACAGTACCTTGCTCCTCATTATGCAAATTGGTAGGCCAATACTGGCAACAGTGCTAGCAGTGTGGGCTGTGGAGGGTGTTGGCAGCCACCACACACTGAATAGACAGACACGCACTCCCCACACCTATGTCAGCATTGTGCAACTATAGAGGTGTTGGGCAGCCCAGGCCACCACACCAGTCCTGGGCAAATTGCAGGCATGGCTATGGTACGCAATACTGTAGGAGTCACTCCCCAGGTTGGTGAACACTGTCAGACACAATACCTGTAGCACACTCCACAGACATCAGAAAGGTTGCTATGATGCAGCTCACTCAGAAAAGTGTACTTAACCTAGGAATTGCTATCTGCCAGTACTCATAGCAACCTTTTGATAGATGTTGTGGTGAGGAGGACGCTGCAGAGGAAATGGAATGGCAGGGAGAGGAGCCCTGTTCCTTTAAATCTAGAGAGAAAAGCAGTTCCCATAGAAACCACAAGCCTCCAGGGCAGAGTATTCCGAGTGCTAAGCCCCGCCCACCTAGTGACGTCAGGGCTAGGTTGAGCATTGATGAGCTGCACATGGGCAGGAAGAAAGGCGTGGTCCCTGAAAGGCAGCAGTTTAAAAGTGTTTCAGTTTTAGAACAAACAGAGATGCAGCAGAGAGAAACGCAGCAGAGAGGAACAGAAATGAAGCAACAGCAAGATGAGCAGGCAGTGTTTGTAGTCCGTGGAGTTCCAGAAGCAGTTCAAGTAAGGGGAACTGATTCTGAAGGGAACAAGCCTGGAATCAGAAGCTTGCTGGGTTTTGAAGCAGGTACTTTAGTTCCATTGAGAAGAGGAGCTTCAGGAAGAGACCTGGCTGATTCACATGCAAGAGTAAAGGAGAAACAGAGGGTGTCTGGAACCCGGGGCAGGCAACAGTTTCCAGGACAAAGAAGTGTTTCCAGGTGGGGAAGTAGTTCAAGACAGCATTTAAACCCTGAAGGTAATGAAAATGTCTTTTCTTTAATTCCTAACCAAAGCCACGCTGAAGGCATTGTTAAAGAATTAAGAGACAGTGCTAAACGCTGTGTGCCCCTGAACTCTGGAAAGCAAACCGTTATTAAGCCTAAAACTTATGCCAGTGACTGCCAAACCTCCACTCTAACAGAGCTTGCTAACTTGTTGAAAGGGAGAGAAACTCCGTTGCAAGAGCCTGTGGCTGGAGACCATAGGGAACAGCTGTTGTTAAGATTGCAGGAGCTGATAAGGCAGGAGAATAACCGGTCAGCTGATATTCAGGATAGACACAGTGAATCTGGAAATGAAATGGATATGGATTTGCTAGAGGATCCTAATGGTTCAGATATAGAAGAAATGCAGTGTTCTCTGTGTCTGGCCAAGAACATGAATAGCTGCTGATTCTTTGCCTATGTAAAAGACTGTATCAGGAAAGCCATTTAAGGACTTGTGCTGTGCATGGCATGGAGAAAGGAAGCTGTTGAAAAGAATGACAAGTGTTGGTCTTCCAACTTGTACAAAGTAAAAATCCTGTTTGAAAGTGAATAACAAGAAGCTAATCTGGAGAACAGATTGTGCTTTAGAAGCTTGTTCCTCACGGGAAGTGGAAAGCTGATGTTTTAAAAGGAAATCCTGTATTTTTGTGTTCAACCTGTTTTCACATTCTTGTTTGCCTTATTGGAGAGTTTATCCAATTTCAGTTGAGGTTTTTTGAATTCAATGCGGAGGGGAAACACCGAAATAAAATTCTCTGTTTTGCCTATTTACCGTGTGGTCACACTCCTTGCTCTAAAAACTACATTACCCAGCAGCCTTCCTTGGCGGCCATCTTGGACAGTAATTGTAGAGAGTAAGACAGGCATGTTCACCTGCTCCTAGGCTACCGCCTGGATGAGTAGGCGTGACAATGTGTACCGTATTCCCCGGTTTAGGGTGGCATTACTAAGGTATGAAAGTGATAGTATTGGGAGATGCACGCAGAGCCCAAAGTCCTGCCTCTCCAGGAGGCTTTGGATAATGGGGCCTGTGGGTGCGGGTGTGTCTGCCCCTGTTGGCTGCTGCTTTACGGCAGAGGTTCCCAACTCCAGTCCTGCAGTGCGAAACACTGTTCGGGTTTTCATGCTGTCCCTCATGAATATGCATGAGATACATCTGCATACCATGGGGGTGGCGCATAGAAATGCAGCACAGGCATCTTTATCAGAGGCAGCATGGAACCGGAATGGTGTTTGGCCCTCCAGGACTGCATTTGGGAGGCTCTGCTCTAGGTAATGTGCATGTTTATGGTGTCTGTGCTCTGTAGGGTAAAATGTAGGTGTCTTGGGCATGTTTACGTCATCTGCAATAAAGATGCTGTCTGTATTAGCACGTTGTAGTAGTGGGTAAAATATGGGGAATGGGTTGGCAGGAACCACAGCTGGGACTTGAACCTGTGACCCTCTGCTTCTGAACACACTGGTTTTGTGCACTGCACCACCTTGTTGTGTTTAACTTATGATTTGTTATCTGCCATTAATCATAGCAACATTTTGATATATGTGTAACGTGTTCCCAGGTTTAGGGCGGCATTGCTAAGGTATGCAAGTGGGAATGTATTGGGAGATGTTGCTCCGCGCAGGGCCTAACAGCCTGACTCTCCATGAGGCTTTGGATAGTGGAGCCTGTGGGTGTGGGTGTTTATGCCCCTGTTGGCCACTGCTCTAGGGTGGAGTTCCCCAACTCCGGTCCTGGTGGGCCAAACACGGTTAGGTTTTTCATGCTATCCCTAATGAATATGCAAGAGATACGTTTTCAGACAATGGGGGCGTGGCATACATTTGCAGCACAGGCATATTTATTAGGGACAGCATGAAACCTGAATGGTGTTTGGCCCTCCAGGACTGCAGTTCAGAAACTCTGCTCTAGGGATTGCACATATTTATGGTGTCTGTGCCCTGTAGGGTAAAACATAGGCATTTATGGATTGTTTATTTAATCAGCAATAACAGTTCCATCTTTAGTACCACGGTTTAGTACTGGGTAAAATATAGGGACATTTTTTACAGGAGCCACAGCTGGGGCTTGAACCTGTGACTTTGTGACCTTCAAAACACTGGCTGTGTGTACCGCATCACACTGTTGTCACAGAAGCAGATCATTCCCTGGGGCTACCATTAGTGTTCGTTAGACAGACCTTGTCTGTTGTAGTGCACAGCACCCACCTAAACAGGGCTTGGCCTTGGTCTGCTGTGGGAAGATGCCACTACCCCCTCCACCACCAGCACCCCTCCGCCACCATGCTGACATGCCCTTATGCCGGTGGTGCTGGTGTTGCGCAGTCCCAGGCCATCCAGTGTGCCGGTAGGCAGCTGCCTATGGTGTGGGTTCTCAGGTAGAGGTGCCTCCATGGACATGCGCGCTTCCCCCCTGGCACCACCTGTCAATGTTATATGCCTTTGGGGGTGCCTGCTGGGTAATATCCCCTGTGACACTTTGGGACACACACTCGTGCCCATGTTGGACTCTCGTCAGTTGCTGTCTTGCTGCTTTACAGTTTCGGCATTCCTATGTGTCACCTAGGCATCTGCCTAGCACGCACTGTGCCCCAGCTGGACCACAGCATGTGCCACCTGCAGCCCTCTATATCCCATTTACAGCATCAGTACAGTTGCCCTTTCCTACATGCCCACTCTGCTGTTACTGCACATGTGCACGCCATAACAAACCTGCCAATATAGACGAGAAAAAACCCTGATCAGCACTATTTCAATGTGGGATTATTCACTTTGTAGGGGGACAGACCCTTCCAAACATGATATCTTATTTTTTGAACTTTGTCAGTGGTGATGCTTTATGTTTATTATTAATATCACTTTTGGACAGCTTGGTTATTGGGATTTCAAATGTGGTTCTAGTCCTTTTATATGTTTATTTGCCTTTTTGGTTCCGTGCACATCAATGTTCCCTCTAATTTTCTGTAGGCTGTGTGCACATAAAATATCAGCTGTGCAGCTTTTGAAGGAAGGTTAAATTTTTGTGCGCCACATAACAACACTCGGAGTTATATACTTTAAAATTTGACTACACGTCAGAATACAGTATGTACACCACATTGATTGCACTAGAAAATATTGTAGAACTTGTGAAAACCGTAAATACACAACTTTTAAATTTTAAGACGTCTGTGTTGTTTTCTATCAGAATCAGAACCGTAGTTTTTGTGCGCTCTGTTGTAAAGTATGTGCGCTCACTCAGCGAGGTGTGTGCGCGCGCACACGCGCACAGCTTAGAGGGAACAGTGGTGCACATGTATCACAACTATCACTTTTCTGGGTTTCCCTGCCTTTGCTGCACATTGCTGACTGAAATGGTTTCTCTTTCCTGCAAATGTGCCTTAATGCGAGGGTTTCACTGGTGTTAGTGTTCAGACCCGGATTTCACAGCGTTACTGTGCCTGGAACCTCTCTCTTCCCACTCTCTGCCCATTGAACCCTTCTCTCCACCCTCTGGGAAGACTTACTCCACACTTCAGACCTGGATTTCACAGCACTAGTGTGCCTTGGAGTAGCCTAGTGGTTAGAGCAACTGCCTCATACCCAGAAGATCAAGGGTTCAATTCCCACTAGCATTCCTTGTGACCTTGGGCAAGTCACTTTACCCTCCATTGCCTCAGAAGAAAAGGCTGGCAATCTACTTCCAGTGATACATTGCCAAGAAAACCCAGAGGTAGCTGGGTCACTATGAGTCAACACTGACTTGAAGGCACTTAAAAAAAAAGTGTGCCTTAATGCCACCACCACATTATCACACAATAAGTAACATTATCATGCAATATCTCACAATAATGTTACATTATTGCACGATAATGTCACATCGCACGATAATACCACTGCTGCGACGTTAAGACAGTTTAGTAAACATACCCCCAATTAAAAGTTATAAGAAAATGGAAATATCATGTGCTAGGTTTAGGCCATAGGGATGAACAGTATTCAAGGTAAAAATGAATCTTTGTTCTAGGTGGAGCAATAAGTTGTCCAAATCTCCTCCTCTCCAATATGGGTGAACAACTTTTAAAATAAAAAAGTTCAGATCTGTTAGTTGGTGCTGATGAGGCATCCAATGACTGACGAGTGGTCAGTCAGCTGCCTTCATATATTGCTCTTATGTTCTATAATTCTCATGTTAATCGTCCGTCTCATCTTCCCCATGTAGAGGAGTTTACATGGGCGGATAATAAGATATATTACATGTTCAGTCTTGCAATTTGAAAAATCTCCCAAAAAGAACTTGGCCCACAGAGACTCACTTAGTTCTATATAAACTTTTGTTCTGACAAATACATTTCCTCTTTCCATTATGTTCTTCACAATATCCTTCAATGCTGGCAACATTTTCATTAGGCATCCATAGCATTTCATTTTATTTATAATATTTTTTCTATTTTAAAAATACATTTGCATATGCAGTATGGTTGTCAGAATAATACGCTGTTTAATATAAAAGGTTTTTCTGTCTAATGCAGGAATAATTCACACTTAATTTCATTTACATTACATAAAAAGCAGACACTAATAGCCATTCATTGCAAACCTCTTTGCAATGCATAGCTATTAGTGCAGCAGCAGTCAAGAAAGAATTACTTGGAAAGGAAGGGAGAATAAAATGGAGAATATCATAATGCCTCTGTATCAATTCATAGTGCAACCGTGTCTTGAATATTATATGCAGTTCTGTTGCTCTATCTCAAAAAAAGATACAGCAAACTTGAAAAGGTACAGAGGAGGGTGACCGAAATGACAAAGAGAATGGAATAGAATCCCTATGAAAGAAAGGCTTAACAAGTCCTGGCTTTTTAGCTTGTAGAAGAGAACAACTGAAAAATTTATAACATCATCAGTGAGGTGGAATAAGTAGATAGGGAACAGTAGTATAACCTTTCAAATACTTCATTCCATGAAGCTAATAGGGAGCATATAAAAAAATAAATAGAGAAAGCATCTTTTTAACCAACACATGTTTGTCTAGTTTATACTTTTCCTGTAGAAGTTCAAGGTGAGTTACATCCAGGTACACCTGCGTCTGAGAATTTACAATCTAATGGGCCAATGAAGAAAGACTGGCATGTCCTTTGTGCGCAGATAAGACAACTTATACGCACAAGTTCCACCACGCCAAATGCAGAAAAGAGCTTGACGTGCACATAAAGAGGGAGTAAAAATATACTCTCACAGCAATGCCAAGCACATTTAAATTATATGCAAATTAGTTGAGTGTATTAAAATGAGATGGCAATAAGGTCTGCACCCAATGAAGAGAAAGGCATAGAGGATTACATAACCATCAGGAGTACAAATATCTCTCTGGCTGGTTTGAGGTGACTTAAACATCTTACATGTCGGGAAAGATTGTTTCAAGGTATGTATCAGTGAACAGTTACCTTCAATGTGAAATGTTTCTGCGTGTATCTTTCAGGGTAGAGGCAAACGTTCGCTGTTCAGGAACAAATGGTTTTTGCTTCTTATACTTGTGTGTTCTTTGGACTCACATATCATTCTCCATTTACTGTTTTTGGATGAAATAGTGTTAATTATTATGGGCTGAGTAACAAAAGAACTTGCACGTCCAATGCATATAACGTGGGAATTTGACATTTACGTGCATGTAATTTAAATCAGTGCTGCCAGCAAAAACACCCTCACAGTGCCATAACCAAAGGTACCTCATAAGGCGCCCTATAAGACACTCCATAGGGCACATTATAAAGTGCCCTGTCCGCCATGGCACTTGATAATGTGCCCTATTGGGCGCTTTATAGGGTGTTTTATGAGGCACCTTAGGTTATGACACTGTGAGGGTGTTTTTTTCTGGTAGCACTGATTTAATTTAAAAGGAAAAGCCTCAAACAGCCTTATTATACAACACCACTGCAGGATCAAATGCATGACCTCTGCCTCCAAAGTCATTGAAGTAACCAGTGGGCTACATCTCTATAACACCTAGCACACTGCTGGCTGGCTACAGAAAGACTGCAGGTCACCACACAAACTGTCTGCTGTGGTTACCAGGAAAGGGTAAACCCACCCGTACCCATGATGCACTTCACATGCAGATCAGCAGTCTACATCTGATCTCAAGATGGGGTTTGCACCTCTACAGCACTCCAGTTTAGTAGGGGAAACTGACTATGTGTATTACTGGCACAGAGTAGCTACAGACCGTGACATTGTGCAGTTCCTGTGCTCACCCTGAGGGTGAGATGGGGCGCCCAGCACCAGTTCCGCAGCACCTGGTTTGGTTGAGATAGGCTGTGCTACAGGTCCTCACCAGTGCCAGTGTGTAACAGGTAATCCTTGCAGCTACATCTGTGTCTGCCTGTATTTTCCAGTTACTTCTAGTCCTTGTGGGCTGTGATGCACCTGGACTTGTGCATATCCTGTGTGGTTACCATGGTCACATGTTATAAGACAGGGGTCTCAAACTCAAATTGCTTTGAGGGCCAAATGAGGACTTGTAAAGTAACCCGGGGGCCGCATAAGATGTGGGGCCTCATTTGCATAGGGGCCTCATTTGCATAAATATTTGCATAATGTTACCATACACTAACTTTTAGTAAACATGCCTCTTTAATGAGTATGGATAAAGAAAGACTAAAAGATTTAGAAACAAGAAGACAATAATTAAACTGGGAACCCCAAAACCCAAACTTGGAATGTACAACAACACTGTAGAAATAAAACTATAAATTAATTTCCTCTTGTACTAAACAAAGCGCAAACATTAATGATGCACATTTCCCAGAGCTGACATATTCCAGTTAATAAATTCAAAATAAAGAGATATTTTTCTACCTTTTGTGCATTTTTTTCAGTTGCAATTGTTCCAGCCACTTTCTTCTGGTTTCTTCATGTCTTCTGCTAACTCTCCATCGTCTGCTGTCCATTTGCCCTTTCTTCTCTCCTAGTTTTTTTTCCATTCTCTCTCTACATCTGCTTTAACATACTAATCTTTCTCCTTTTTCTCTTTCCTCATTCCTATTTCATCCACTCAAATTTTACCCCTCCATCCTCAATCCCCACTTACTCTCCCAATACCTGGCCAATTGTAGATTTGTCTTCTCTCCCAGACAAAATATTTTTCCCCTCTCCATTTCACTTTCCCAGCTCCATCCCATTCTAATCCTCCCCCAACATCAGCTCCCTTCTAGTTCCAGCCCCACCCAGCATCCGCTCCCTTCTAGTCCCCCATCAGTCCATTTCCAGTCCTATCCTAGCCTCACCATCAGCCCATTTCCAATCCTAGCCCCCCATCAGCCCATTTCCAATCCTAGCTCCCTCCCCTCACAGCCCATTTCCATTCCAAGCCCCCCTCCCCATCAGCCATTTGCAGTTCAAGCCCCCCTTCCACTCAGCCCATTTCCAGTCCTAGCAACCCCCCCCAGCCCATTACCAGTCCTAGACCCCCCATAGCCCATTACCAGTCCTAACCTCCCCATAGCGCACTTCCAGTTTTACCCCCCATCACCCCATTTTCAGTCTTACCCCCCCATAGCCCATTACCAGTCATAACCCCCCTGCCAATAGCCCACTTCCAGCCCTAACCCCCATTACCCCATTTCAGTCAGCCCCTCCATAGCTCATTACCAGTCCTAACTCCCCCCATCAGCCCACCTCCAGTCCTTCCTAACCCCCACCTGCCCATTTCCAGTCCTAGCCCCCACCATAGCCCATTACCAGTCATAACCCCCCTGCCAATAGCCCATTTCCAGTCATAACCCCCCCTGCCAATAGCCCATTTCCAATCCTAGCCCCCACCATAGCCCATTACCAGTCATAACCCCCTGCCAATAGCCCATTTCCAGTCATAACCCCCCCCTGCCAATAGCCCATCTCCAGTCATAACCCCCCCTGCCAATAGCCCATTTCCAGTCATACCCCCCCCTGCCAATAGCCCATTTCCAGTCATAACCCCCCCTGCCAATAGCCGATTTCCAGTCATAACCCCCCTGCCAATAGCCCATTTCCAGTCATAACCCCCCCTGCCAATAGCCCATCTCCAGTCATAACCCCCCCCCCTGCCAATAGCCCATTTCCAGTCATACCCCCCTGCCAATAGCCCATTTCCAGTCATAACCCCCCTCCTGCCAATAGCCCATTTCCAGTCCTACACCCCCCCCCATCAACCCAGGTAAATTAAAAAAAAAACCTGGCTTCTGCTGCTGCAGCAGAAAATCAGCTGTCCCGCGGCCCCTTCCCCTCTGCGCCGAGAGCCCTGAGTTGTGCTTCATCTGCAGGTGCTTTTTAAGACGCGAAGAGAGTATTTCCCTCTCGCGCGGCTTAAGCCTAGTCACTTTTCAAGCCTCGCGAGAGGGAAATACTCTCTTCGCGGCTTGAAAAGCACCCGCTGATGGAAGCACTCTCGGGGATCTCCGGGCAGAGAGGAAGGGGCCGCAGGACAGCTGATTTTGCTGCTTGAGCAGCAGAAGCCATTTTTTTTTTAAATTGACCGTCGATTCTGCCGTTGCCACGGCGGCAACGGCAGCAGCAGAAGCCGTCGCAGGCTGCACAACGTTCTCTCGCGGGCCGCGTGTTTGAGACCCCTGTTATAAGAGAAGGGTGGTGTTTGGACCCAAAAGCAGATTATGTAATATCACTCAACCCACTCTCTGTGGGTCAGGGTGGGGGATAGGATCTCCCACAAACAGATCCACACTCTACAGCAGAAGAGACCACCCCCCAGTCCTGCTGGAAAATAGGCATCCTGCAGAGCAGTCAATGCAGATCTGTATGTATTTCATAGAGCACTGACAGACAGGCAGTAGACCTGGAAAAGCTCAGCTGCTCCCCACCACAATCTGACATTCACCAGCAGAGAGCACAATCAGTCTCCACCCTGCAAGGTGCTCCAGCCATACACATGCTAACTGTAAACAGTCTGCTAGCTAGCACATAGTGCATGCTGCTGGAGGAACTGTGTGCACCCAAAAGTGGGATGTAATCACACACACCAAGCAAATATGTCAGTGATCGGGCCCCAGCAAAGAAAACGCACAAATATCACTTGAAAACAAACTGTACAGCACTATGTGGGAACCTAGCCATGCCATGGTCATTGCCCAGTCAGGGTGAGAGTGACTTCCCAGCATGACATGCTGTGGCCACCCTATCCATGCAGATGGTGGTCGGGCACTACAATGTCCCAGCCATTTCCCTATGCCCTGTGCAGATGTATCCTGCCCAGATTGCCGTGTCTAGGCCATACCCACAATACCTTGCTCCTCATTATGCAGACTGGCAGGCTAACACTGGAAACAGTGCTAGCATTGGGGGATCAGTAAGGTGTAGACAGCCACAAAACACTGGATAGACATACACACACTCCCACACCTATTTCAGCATTGTGCAAAGATAGAGGTGGTTGGCAACCTTGGCTGCCACACCAGTCCTGGGCACAGTGCAGGCATTGCTAAGGTATACAGGTGCTAGTATTGGTAGCTGTTGCTCCTCGCAGGGCCCAACAGCCTGACTCTCCATGAGGCTTTGGATAGTGGAGCCTGTGGATGTGAGTGTTTGTGCCCCTGTTGGGCGATGCTCTAAGGCAGAGGTTCCCAACCCGGTCCAGGTGGGCGAAACACGATTCAGGTTTTCAGGCTGTCCCTAATGAATATGCATGAGATACATCTGCATACAATGGCAGCACTGCATACCAATGCATCTCATGCATATTTATTTGGGACAGCATGATATCCTGAATGGTGTTTAGCCCTCCAGGACTACAGTTGGGAATCTCTGCTCTAGGGACTGCACATGTTTATGGTGTATGTGCACTGTAGGGTAAAATATAGGGACATGGTCTGCAGGGGCCACAGCTGGGACTTGAACCTGTGACCTTCTGCCCCTGAACACAGTGCCTGTGTGTACTGCACCAAACTGTTGCCACAAAAACAAACCATTCCCTGGGGATACCATGACTGTTCTTCAGAAAGCCCTTGTCTGTTACACTGCATGCCACCCACCTAAACAGGGCTTGGCTTTGGTCTGCTGTGGGCAGCTGCCACTGCCCCCTCCACCACCAGCACCCCTCCCCCATCATGCTAACGTGCCCTTATACCGGTGGTGCTGGTGGTGCGCAGTCCCAGGCCATCTAGTGTGCCAGTAGGTGGCTGTCTATGGTGTGCGATCTGGGGTAGGGGTGCCTACATAGACATCCGCGCTTCCCCCCGGGCACCGCTTGTCAATGTTATGTGCACTTTGGGGTACCTGCTGGGTACTGTCCCCTGGGACACTGTGGGACGCACACTCGTGGGCATGTTTGACCTTAGTCAGTTGCCAGCTTGCTGATTTGCAGTTTCTGAGTTCCTATGTGCCACCTAGGCACCTGCCTAGTCCACCCTGTGCCCCAGCTGTCCCACTGCATGTCCCACCTGCAACCCATTGTACCCCATTTTCAGCCTCAACGTAGTGCCCATTTGTACTTGGGCACTATGCTGTTGCTGCACATGTATCACTACTATCACTTTTCTGGTCTCCCTGCCTTTGCTGTACATTGCTGACTGAACTGGTTTCTCTCTCCTGCAAATGTGCCTCTAACGCGAGGTTTTCACTGGCGTTAATTTTCAGAACTTCATTTCACAGCGTTAGTGTGCATGGAGCCTCTCCCCGTCCACTCTCCACCCATTGACCCTTTCTCTTGGCCCTCTGGGGAGCCTTACTCCACCATCTGTGTGCCTTAACACCGCCGGAGATGTTATCGTGCGAAACCTCATGCTATCATGTGATAATGTTACTTTATCGCGCGATAATGTTACTTTATCATGCAATAACATTACGGATCACGCGCTAACTGCGCTGCTGCAATGTTATCGCTGTTTAGTAAACATACCCCTAAATGTATTAGGTATAGTTTTATTAGTATAATTATCCCCAGCAACCCTTAGTAAGTAAAGAACTTAAATATTTAAACACAACCTTAAAACTAAGATGCAGACAGCAGTCCAGCAGCGAGATGGGGGCTTTCAAGTCTTTTGCATTGAGTGTCACATGTATGATTTTCTCCCAGTTGGTGAGGGGTATTATGTGTACACTAGGTGGAAGGAGTGGAGGCGTGGCCTAGTGGTTGGGGCAAGGTACTTCAGGCCAGAAGGTCGGGGGGTTCAAATCCCACTAGAGGACAGCAACCTTGGGCCGGAAGGACTGGGGTTTCTAGTCCCACAGGTGCTCCTTGTGGTCTTGGGCAAGCCACTTAACCCTCCATAGCCCATGTTCCCTGTAAAATAGTTATCTCCAAGTTATAATGCCCTGTTCAATGTAATTTCAGTTTGTTCAATGTAAACTGCACTGATGCAGAATAGCGCGGTATATAAGAGAAAATAAATAAATAATAATAATAATAAAATAAGGAGCTCTTTCCTCTCAGGGAACGAGTCCAATCTCTGGAGGAAAGAATAGCATACTTGGAAGACATAAGGAAGACAGAGAGGTACATAGAAGTGACCTACAGGGATATAGTCCTGAAGTCCCACCTCCATTCTGGTAGCATCCCTGTTGCCATGGAGAAGAGAGGTCACGTGACAGAAGAGCATCACCCTAGTGTGGCAGGAAGTGATCCTATAGCTAGGACCTGTCCTCCAGGTGATGTAAAACCCTCTCAAACCGAGGAAGTTTTTCCAGGGCCATGTGCCCATGAGGGAAGGGTTAGGACAGCCGTTATAGTTGGTGATTCGATCACTAGGCATGTAGATAGCTGCGTGACTGGTGGACGTGAGGATCACCTATAAACATGCCTGCCTGATGCGAAGGTAGCGGACCTCATGCGTCACCTAGACAAGGGAGTATGTTTACTAAACCATCTTAATGTTACCGGTGCTAGTTGCAGCGATAATGTGAAGAATGCCATATAAGGAGTGGGCGTTCTGGCGGCAAGGTAGCAAGAATCTGTATAGCGCGATAGTGGGCGCCTTGGCACGTTAAAGTGCATTAACCCTAAGTTCATGCCAGCGCAGTGCTAGAAGCAATAAAGATGTAGCCCACTGGCTACTGCAATAACTGTGGAGGCATAGGTCATGGGTTTGATTCCACAGTGGTGTTATGTAAAAAGGCTGTCTGTATTCATTTCCTTTTAATTTAAATCAGTGCCGTCTGAGGCATTTCCTTTTTTTAAATTAAATCAGTGCTGCCAGCAAAAACACCCTCACAGTGACGTAACCTAAGGTGCCGCATAAGGCGCCCTATAAGGCACTCCAAAGGGCACATTATAAAGTGCCCTGTCCGCCAAGGCACCTTATAATGTGCCCTATAGGGTGCTTTATAGGGTGCCTTATGAGGCACCTTAGGCTATGGCACTGTGAGGGTGTTTTTGTTGGCAGCACTGATTTAAATTTTAAAAAAAAAAGCCTCAGACAGCCATATTAAAAAACACCACTGTGGGATCAAACTCATGACCTCTGCCTCTGTAGTCATTGAAGTAACCAGTGGGTTACATCTCTATAACACCTAGCACACTGATGGCTGGCTACAGAAAGACTGCAGGTCACCACACAAACTGTCTGCTGTGGTTACCAGGAAAGGGTAAACCCACCCGTACCCATGATGCACTGCACATGCAGATCAGTAGCCTATATCTGAACACAAGATGGGGTATGTGCCTCTATAGCACCCCGGCCTGGTAGGGGGAACTGACCGTGTGTGTTACTGGCACAGAGTAGCTATAGACCGTGACATTGTGCGGTTCCTGTGCTCACCCTGAGGGTGAGGTGGAGCACCTAGCTTGGCTGAGGTAGGCTGCGCTATATGTCCCCATCAGTGCCAGTGTGTGATGGGTAGTCCCTGCAAACACACCTAGGATACACCTGTGCCCACTTGTATTTCCAGTCGCGACTAGCCCTTGTGGACTATGATGAACCCAGACTAGTACATATCCTGGGTGGGTGCCATGGTCACATGTTATAAGGGAAAGGTAGTGTTTGGACCCCCAAAGCTGACTACATAGCACCACCCAACCTGCTCTCTGTGGGTTGGGGGGGGGGGGGGGGGAACAGGAATCCCCACCAACTGATACACATTCTAAATCTATGCAATGGGGGCAGTAGAGAGGACCATCAACCCCAGTTTTGCTGGAGAATGGGCACCCCACAGGGCAATCAACACAGATCTGTACACATCACATAGGACAGTAGGCCTCGTAAAGCTAAGCTGCTTGACACCCCTATCTGACATTCACCAGCAGAGGGCACAGTCAGTCTCCACCCTGAAAGGTGCTCCAGCCATATACATGCTAACTGCAGACAGTCTGCTAGCTATCACATAGTGCATGTTCCCGGAGGAACCATGTGCACACACCAAGCAGGTATGTCAGTGATTAGGCCCCAGAAAAAAGAACCCATAGACACCAACAGTGAAAAATACTACATAGCACTATGAGGGAACCTAGCAATGCCATGGTCACTGCTCAGTCAGGGTGAGAGTGACCTCCCAGCATGACATGCTGTGGCCACCCTGTCTTGCAGGTGGTAGCCGGGCAGTACAATGTCCCAGCCATTGTCCTATACCCTGTGCACATGCATCCTGCCCAGGCCGCCCTATCCAGGCCATACCCACAGTACCTTGCTCCTCATTATGCACATTGGTAGGCTAACACTGGAAA
Source organism: Ichthyophis bannanicus (assembly GCA_033557465.1). Taxonomy (NCBI): domain Eukaryota; kingdom Metazoa; phylum Chordata; class Amphibia; order Gymnophiona; family Ichthyophiidae; genus Ichthyophis; species Ichthyophis bannanicus. The sequence goes on from CM066031.1 coordinate 1,317,871,379, forward strand.
CAGTGGAAGCAGTGTGGGCTCAGAAAGGTGTAGGCAGCCACAAAACACTGGATAGACATTCACACATTACCACACCTATGCCAACATTGTGCAAATATAGAGTTTTTTGGCAGCCCTGGCCACCACACCAGTCCTGGGCACAGTGCAGGTATGGCTATGGTATGCAATACTGTTGGGGTCACTTACTGGGGTGGTAAACACTGTCAGAAACAAAAACTGAAACACACTCCACAGATATCTGAAAGATTGCTATGATGAATCTCTGGCAACAAATTGTGTTTAACGTAGGATTTGTTATCTGACATTAATCATAACAACCTTTTGATATATGTGTAATGTGTTCCCAAGTTTAGGACAACATTGCTAAGGTATGCAGGTGCTAGTATTGGGAGATGCTGCTCCGGCAGGGCCCAACAGCCTGACTCTCCATGAGGCTTTGGATAGTGGAGCCTGTGGGTGTGGGTGTTTGTGCCCCTGTTGGCTGCTGCTCTAGGGCAGAGGTTCCCAACTCCGGTCCTGGTGGGTCAAACAAAGTTCAGATTTTCATGCTGTCCCTAATGAATATGCATGAGATACATTTGTATACAATGGGGGTGATGCATACAAATGCAGCACAGGCATATTTATTAGGGACAGCATGAAACCTGAATGGTGTTTGGCCTTACAGGACTGCAGTTGGGAAACTCTGCTCTAGGGATTGTACATGTTTATGGTGCCTGTGCTCTGTAGGGTAAAAAATAGGCATTCATGGCATGTTTATTTTATCTGCAATAAAGGTTCTGTCTTTATTACCATGGTTTAGTACTGGGTTAAATATAGGGACATGGTTTGCAGGAGCCACAGCTGGGACTTGAACCTGTGACTTTCTGCCCCTGAACACACAGGCTAGGTGTACTGCACCAAACTGTTGCCACAGAGGCAGATCATTCCCTGGGGATATCAAGAATGTTCATCAGACAGACCTTGTCTGTTGCAGTGCTCGGTACCCACCTAAATGGGGCTTGGCCATGGTCTGCTGTGGGCAGATGCCATTGCCCCCTCCACCACCAGCACCCCTCCTCCACCATGCTGACATGCCCTTGTGCCGCTGGTGCTGGTGGTGCGCAGTCCCAGGCCAGCCAGTGTTCTGGTAGGCAGCTTCTTATTGTGCATAGACATCCATGCTTCCCCCCGGCACCGCCTGCCAATATTATGTGCCCTTTGGGGTACATGTTGGGTACTGTCCCCTGGGACACTGTGGGACACACACTCGTGGACATGTTTGCCCTTGGTCAGTTGCTGTCATGTTGGTTTTCCGCTTCCACATTCCTATGTGCCAGGTACGCATTTGTCTAGTCCACCCTGTGCCCCAGCTGGCCCACTGCATGTGATGCATACAGCCCACTGTACCCCATTTACACCATCACCATAGTGTTCTTTCCCACGTGCCCACTCTGCTGTTTCTGCACATGTGAAAGCCACAAAAGCAAGGCACCCTATACACACCACAGAAAACCCTCATCAGCACTATTTCTATGTTGGGACATTCACTTTGTAGGGGGTACTGAGAACTGACCCTTCCAAAGGTGAGCTCGTCCTTTTTATTCTATATAGGTTGTGCTCATTACTGTTTGTCATTATTTGTTCTATTGGCCAGCTCGGTGTTTTAGATTCCACTTTTGGTTCTGGTCATTATATCTGGTTTTTGCCTTTTTGGTTGCTGCACATGTATTACTAATATCACTTTTCTGGGTCTCCCTACCTTAGCTGTACACTGCTGACTGAAATGGTTTCTCTGTCCTGCAAATGTGCCTCTAGCCCGAGGTTTTCAGTGGCGCTAATTTTCAGACCTTCATTTTACGGCGTTAGTGTGCCTGAAGCCTCTCCACGCCCACTCTCCACCCATTGACCCCTTATCTCCGCCCCTGGGGAGCCGTACTCCGCCCTCTGGGAAGCCTTACTCCACCCAATGAGTACCTTAACGCCGCCGGACACATTATCGCGTGATACGTGACGTTCTCGCAAGGTAATGCACCATTATCACGCGATAACGTCACGTATTGCGTGATAATGTCACGCTAGCACCATTTAGTAAACATGGAGGAGAGAGGTCACGTGACAGGAAAGCATCACTCTGGTGTGGCAGGAAGTGATCCTGTAATTAGGACCTGTCCTCCAGGTGATGTAAAACCCTCTCACACTGAGAAAGTTTCTCCAGGGCCTGGTGCCCATGAGGGAAGGGTTAGGACAGCCGTTATAGTTGGTGATTCGATCATTAGGCATGTAGATAGCTGGGTGGTTGGTGGACGTGAGGATCGCCTGGTAACATGCCTGCCTGGTGCGAAGGTAGCGGACCTCATGCGCCACCTAGATAAGGTCTTAGATAGTGCTGGGGAGGAGTCTGCTGTCTTGGTACATGTTGGAACTGTCATCAACTCCCCCCTGGTGGCCAGTGGCTGTAAGGGTAGGTTGAGCATATTATTATTTTCTGGGAGTAGAGGGCTCTTTTAAGGCCAAGGGTATCTTGGTCTTTGTAGTCCTGCTCCTTATGTGAATAAATTGTGTATGCCAAGTAGAGGGTAAATAAGGCTTTTATTTCCCTTTTAACGCAAAAGGTTCAATGGGTTACAGAAATAAAGAATTTCCTTCTTTTCAGGCTTCCATCACAACATAAATAAAGTTGCTTGTAGGATTTAACCAAAGATTCTTTCAAACTTTAGAGCAAAACACAGAAGTCTCTCTGAAAACTCCCGGCCAATAAAACTGAGCCAGTATTTGGTCAAGGGTCCCCTGTACTCCTTTATGGCCTCCTACTGGGTGGTCGTGAGCTAATCTCAGAACTAAAGATTTAAAGGTATTCGGCACTACCAGCTGCTTACGGATATTTCCAGATTGGGGGTCTATACTTTCCCTGTACAGCACCTCTTCCTCTATAATAAACCTTGGAAAGGTATCTTTCTTCCCTTGCGCGTTTTCAAACGCGCAGGCCAACGTGGGATCATCTCTTTGTTCTTTTTTAAAAGAGGGGAATTTCTCCACTAACTCAGAAGGAGCCCAGGGCATTCCTCTCCCTGCTTCCAACTTGGCCCTGCCTTGAGAGCGACACCTTCTCTCTTTGCGTTTCTCCGCTTTAGACTTCCTTTCCCTCTCAGCGGGGACATTTATTAAATCTTCATGAGCTGGGAGGTTATCTAAAGTTGCCTCTCGGGAACAAGAGGGCTTTTCTGAAGCTTGTGTCTGTGTACGAGTAGAGACAAGAACTTCCCGGGATGATAAGCCTTTTTCTAAACCTCTTCTAAATTGAGGCCAGTCTCGGCCCAACACCAACTCTTGGGGTAATTTGGGTACCACTGCAATCAACATTTCTTTCTCAATTCGCAAACCTCTCACAACCAGGTTATACACGGGGTAAAATGTGGCAGCTCCGTGAATACATTTTATCTTTACCTTCCCTTCTGCTTGATCTGGCGCGGATTCAGCTTGCTCCTTAATCATAGACCAGAGCTTATGAGAGATCATGGTCTGATCCACGCCAGAGTCCAGAAGAGCTTTGGCAGTAACTCCTTGTACTGTTACCTCTAACACAAACCCTTCCTGTGACTCTTTCGAGTTCTCACCTATGAGAGCAGTACGTGTCTGACACTCACTCTTTACGTGACCCATTTTCACACATGTAAAACATCTCCTAGAGTGATTCCTTAAGAGAGGGCTAACATTTGTCATATCTCTAGTTTTATAACGTGAGAGACTTCCTGATGACTGCTTTATTGCACCCGCTGCCGTCTTTAGAATTGCCTCACTTTGTTGGGTGGCCAATTCCGCCTCCAAATATCGCTCTGTTAGCATAATGGCTTCGGCGGTGGTGTGACAGTTCTGCAGGATAAGGAAGCTCTGCACATTTTTAGGTACCGCAGACATAAACTGTTCTAATACTATTACATCCATTAAAGTGTCCACAGTTTTCTCTTCCGGTCTTAGCCATTTCGCTGCTAAACTCCTTAGCCTATGTCCTAGAGCTTTTGGTGTCTCACCTATTTTAAGGTGAGTGGCTCTTAGCATGCGATTATACACTAGAGGAGTAAGATCCAGGCGATCCCTGATGGCCTTGGTTACCTCGGTATAATCATTTGCTAATGCCGTGGGCATCACCCTGTAAGCTGACAGCGCTTCCCCCATGAGAGAAGCTGCCAGGCGAATGGCCCACTGTTCTTTCGGCCAGCCCGCCGAATGTGCAATTCTATCGAATGAGTCCAGGAAGTCATCGATATCATCTGTGGCACTTAACTTCCCCAAAGTTAAAGCGTCATATGACCATTGTCCTACCGGACAGCTACCCAGTCCCGAATTCTGTCCTTGACGACTAGAGGCTGCTTCCTGCGACTTTTTCTGATGGGCTAACCAAGCCTCCATCATCTGCAACATGGGCTTCTGTTGCTCTTGCATGGCCAGTACTGCTTGCTGCTGTGTTTGGCAAGCCAGTTCTCTCTATTTGTCAAACTGCATAGCCATCCATGAAAACATCTCCTTTTGTTCCATGGCGATGGTATTCCTGAAAAGAAAAATCAGAGAGAAAACCAAGTGTGGCCTGATAACCAAATCAGTTCCCTCTCCTTTTTTTTTCCTCTTTTTTTTTTTCTTTTAAACCTCACACCCACATCCAGCACCAGTCATGTCTATCTACATTTTACCTGATGCAGGTGTTGAGTCCAGCTTTGAGAAAAAGAAGAGGCAGCTGCTCCATCTGGTAGCACTCTGCTACTGCTGCCAGCAACACCACGACCTTCCCCTCCGTGTTTCTTCCACTCCGGGTTTTCTTCCACTCCGGGTTTTCTTTCCACTCCGGGTTTTCTTTCCACCCTGGGTTTCTTTCCACTCCGGGTTTTCCTTTCTGTAATTCTTGGCTCGAATCCTTAAAACTATGCTATTTATGTCATCAACCCCCCCCCCCCCCGGTGGCCAGTGGCTGTAAGGGTAGGTTGAGCATATTATTATTTTCTGGGAGTATAGGGCTCTTTTAAGGCCAAGGGTATTTTGGTCTTTGTAGTCCTGCTCCTTATGTGAATAAATTGTGTATGCCAAGTAGAGCGTAAATAAGGCTTTTATTTCCCTTTTAACGCAAAAGGTTCAATGGGTTACAGAAATAAAGAATTTCCTTCTTTTCAGGCTTCCATCACAACATAAATAAAGAGGTAAACTGTTACAAACTTCACAGTTGCTTGTAGGATTTAACCAAGGATTCTTTCAAACTTTAGAGCAAAACACATTCCTCTTTCATTCAGCACAAACATGAGTATTCTCAAAGCAATGTCTGTATAACTCACAGTTCAGGGAGTGATTCAAAACTGCCCGCAATACAAATGGAGCAATCCATTAATTTGTCTTGAGATAAGGGAATAGGATCTTCAAAATCTATCTGCATGGGCTCTGAGTCCTTGTTATCTCCCTCGGAGTTGGAGCTTTCCCTGGCCGCTATAGTTTGCCAGTCACTGTTACTGTTCTCTTGTTTCCAGTAAGGCTGTTCTAAGGCTCTCCAATAGGCATGGCTTGTTCCTATGCCCTTCTGTCCTGGCTTATAAAACTCTGGCCTGCTTCTTTTCCTTTCAAACTGGATATCTGCTTTACAAGAGCTTCTAGGAGTTGAGCTTCTCTTTATGAATAAAGTGTCACCATACCTTGGCTTCCTGTAGCCGGTATAACTGGAGTTTTCCTTCTCAGGCACTTCTCTCAGGACACAGTCTCTTTGCCAGACTTTCTCTTGGGAGCTTCTGGGCACTGCTTGAGCTTTCTGTAGCCTAGGAAAACCTGGTGAAGAATCCAGACTTCCTTGCTTACTGGTATAGGTAACTCTGCTATCAGTACCTTTCCTTCTTGTGCCTTTCAATCCTGTTTCAGAGCCTTCTGGTGAGCGTAGGCCTTTCTCCAGGTATGGCTCTCTCCTTCTGAGCTCTTTACCTCTGAGGTCTCTTGCTACCAAGTCTTTCTCCGGACTGACTCTCCACGGTCCGTCTTTCTCTCTGGCTCTTTCTGCTTGTCTTCCAGCTCCTGCTGTCCTCGTCGTGCTGCTTGTCTTGGTTGCACTGCTTGACCTGGCTGGGCTGCTGCTCCTGGCTGTCTCAGCTCCCCTTCTCCTCTTTTCCTCTTCCTTCTCCTCTCTAGCTTCTGCAGTAGCTCTCTGCTTATAAAGGCATTCTACCTTTGAATTCCCCGGGCTATTTTCCAGGTGCAGCAGATTAACTCCTGCAGAATCATTAGCCAGGTGTGTTAACTCAGGCTCTGTAAGTTCTCGCCTGCTCCTTCTGGCTGCGCTGCAAGGCAATTGCATCTTCTGCAGATCATTTGTTTTGTAAAAGACAGAATTTTTTTCTAAGTCTTCACTTTCCTCAGCTTCTGCTCTATGACAGTACCAATGACATAGGAAAATGTGGTAGGGAAATTCTGGATGTTAAATTTAGGCTTTTAGGTAGGAAGTTGAAATCCAGAACTTCCAGGGTAGCATTCTCCGAAATGCTTCCTGTTCCACACGCAGGACCCAAAAGGCAGGCAGAGCTCTAGAGTCTTAATGCGTGGATGAGACAATGGTGCAAGAATGAGGGTTTCGGATTTGTTAGGAACTGGGGAACATTCTGGGTAAAGGAGGGGCTCTTCTGAAGGGATGGGCTTCACCTTAACCGGGATGGAACCAGGCTGCTGGCATTAATATTTTAAAAGGAGATAGAACAGCTTTTAAACTAGATAAAAGGGGAAAGCTGACAGTTGCCCAAGAGCACATGGTTCGGAACAATGTATCCTTGAAGGATACTACCAAAAAAATGAAGTTAGAGTACATCAGCAGAGAGGTTCCAATAAAGACAAAGGTAGCCCAAATACCCTTGAGTACAGAGCAGACAGAGCTTAAAGATTCCAAATTACCCCTACCTACCGATAACCAGATTAATATGAATAAAATACAGTCTCTAAAATGCTTGTATGCAAATGCTAGAAGTCTAAAAAATAAGATGGGAGAGTTAGAATATATAGCACTAAATGAGACGTTAGATATGATTAGTATCTCAGAGATATGGTGGAAGTAGGACAACCTGTGGAACACTATGATACCTGAGTACAAACTACATTGTAATGATAGAGCTGACCAAATTGGTGGATGGGTTGCGCTCTATGTTAGAGAGGGCATTGAGTCACAAAGGATTAAAGTTTAGCAGGAAACAAAATTCACTGAAGAATTTCTATGGATTGAAATTCCATGTGAAAAGAGTAAGGTGATGGCAGTGGGGTTGTACTATCGACCACCTGGCCAGAATGAACAAATGGATGATGAAATGCTCAAAGAAATCAGGGAAGCTAACAAAAGTTACAGAACAGTAATAATAATGGGTGATTTCAATTACACCGGTTTTGACTGGGTCAGTGTCATGGCAGGACATGCTAGGGAGATAAGGTTTCTAGATGAAATAAATGACTGCTTCTTGGAGCACCTGGTTCATGAACCGAACAGAGGAGAAGCCATTTTGGACTTAGTCCTTAGTGGAACACCAGATCTGTTGCAAGAGATAAGGGTGTTGGGGCCATTTTGCAATAGTGATCATAGCATGACCGCATTTGATTTAATTAATGGAGGAAGGATGGTAAGGAAATCCACAATACTACCTTTTAACTTTCAAAAGGGAAACTATGATAAAATGAGGAAAATAGTTAAGAAAAAACTAAAAGAAGCAGTTGCAAAGGTTAAACACTTACATCAAGCTTGGGTGTTGTTTAAAAATACTATCTTGGAAGCCCAGACCAGCTGTATTCCACGCTTTAAGAAAAGTGGAAGGAAGTCCAAAAAACTGCCAGCATGGTTTAAAGGTGAGGTCAGAGAGGCTGTTGTTGCCAAAAAAGCTTCTTTCAGGAAATGGAAAAAAGAGCCAAACGACGAAACCTGGAAACAGCACAAGCACTGGCAAGTCAAATGCAAGGCATTGATAAGGCAGGCAAAGGGAGAGTTTGAGAAGAAGCTTCCCGTGGAAGCAAAAACGTGAAGTAAAGACTTTTTCAAGTACATTCGTAGAAAAAAAACTGTGAGAGAGTCAGTTGGTCCATTAGATGATAAAGGGGTTAAAGGAGCACTAAGAGGCGACAAGGCGATAGCGGAGAGACTGAATGAATTCTTTGCTTCAGTCTTTACTGAGGAAGATGTAGGGATGTTACCCATGACTGAAGTGGTATTTAAAGGTGCGGAAGAATTGAAGGAAATATCGATACATCGAGAAGATGTATTACAACTATTAGATAAACTGAAGAGTAGCAAATCACCTGGGCCGGATGGTATGCATCCAAGGGTGTTGAAAGAACTGAAATATGAGATTGCAGACCTGCAATTAGTAATCTGTGAACTATCATTAAAATCGTCTCTAATACCTGAAGATTGGAGGATCGCCAATGTAACACCAATTTTTAAAAAGGGTTCCAGGGGTGATCCGGGAAACTACAGTCCGGTGAGCCTGACATCAGTACCAGGAAAAATGGTAGAAACCATCATAAAGAATAAAATTACTCAGCATGTAGATAGTCATGACCTAATGGGAGACAGCCAACATGGCTTTAGACAAGGAAGATCTTGTCTTACTAATCTGTTATGTTTTTTTGAAGGAGTGAATAATCAGGTGGACAAAGGTGAGTCGGTTGATATTGTGTATCTGGACTTTCAGAAAGCCTTTGACAAAGTCCCTCATGAGAGACTTTTGGCAAAACTAAAGAGTCATGGGATAGGAGGCAGTGTACTATTGTGGATCAGGAACTGGTTAAAAGATAGAAAGCAGAGGGTAGGGCTAAATGGCCAATTTTCCCAATGGAGAAAGGTGAATAGTGGTGTACCCCAGGGATCTGTGCTGGGTCCGCTGCTTTTTGACATATTCATAAATGACCTGGAAAGTGGAATAACGAGTGAGGTTATCAAATTTGTAGATGACACAAAACTATTTAAAGTTGTTAAAACCCAAAAGGATTGTGGAAAATTGCAAGAGGATCTTGATAAATTGGAAGACTGGGCATAAAAATGGCAGATGAAATTTAATGTGGACAAGTGCAAGGTTATGCACCTAGGGAAGAACAACCCAAACTATAGTTACACGATGCAAGGTTCCACATTAGGAACTACCACCCAGGAAAAAGATTTAGGCGTCATTGTGGATACCATGTTAAAACCCTTGGCTCAGTGTGCAGCAGTGGCCAATAGAGCAAATAGAATGCTAGGTATGATAAGGAAAGGATTGGAAAATAAAACAAAAGATATTATAATGCCTCTATATCGTTCCATGGTGAGACCGCACCTTGAATATTGTGTGCAATTCTGGTCGCCGTATCTTAAAAAGGAGATAGCGATTTTAGAAAAGGTTCAGAGAAGAGCCACCAAAATGGTAAAGGGGATGGAAGGATACTCCTATGAAGAAAGGCTAAAAAGGTTAGGGCTCTTTAACCTGGAAAAGAGACGGCTGAGGGGAGATATGATAGAAGTCTATAAATTGATGAACGGAGTGGAACGGGTAAACGTAGATCAATTGTTTACCTTATCAGAATATAGAAAGACTAGGGGACATGCAATGAAGCTACAGGGTAAACTATTTAAAACTAATATTAGAAAATATTTTTTCACTCAACGTGTAATCAAACTCTGGAATTTGTTACCGGAGGATGTAGTAAAGGCTGTTAGTGTAGCTGGGTTTAAAAAAGGTTTGGACAAGTTCCTGGAGGAAAGGTCCATAAACCATTATTAAGAAGGGACCCAAGATATCAATGCTTGACCCAGTAAAAGCATCGTGGAACCTGTGTCTTTTGGGGAAACTGCTAGGTACATATGACCTAGATTGGCCACTGTTGGAAACAGAATACTGGGCTTGATAGACCTTGGTCTGACCCAGTATGGCATATCTTATGTTCTTATGTTCTTATGTAATTTACCACCTTGCTGTTTTGTTGCATCACTGTGGTTTTCTGGCCTGTTCCTTCTTCCCTACCATTCTCCAACTTAAACTGAGGTGTTTCAGCATACTCCCAAAAAACATTTAAAAGTGGCAAAACTTTTCTTCCTGCTGCTTCTGCTGCCTCTCTTCTAGTTCAGTGCCTTGTTGTGTCCATGCTATTATTCTTGTTGCTTCACTCAATGCCTGATAATCAGTGTGATGTTTGCTGTTGCTGTATCTCTCATACGGCACCTTGGGCAACTAATGCCACAACTTGTGCAACTTTAATCCTCTCATGGTGCAATTCTAGGGCAGCAGGAGCCATGCAGCAAATATTTCAAAGCAACTAATTATAGGAGAGTCATGAACATTATCCGTAATTATAAAAGATACATAAAGGAGGATATCATCTGTTTAGAAATTATCAGGGCTATTCCGAGTCAGAATTGCACGCTCTGCAACTTGCACATCGGGCGCACACACCCCCCCCCCCCGACCTCCATCCAGCCTGCCACTCTCTGCTCTTACCTTGCTGCTGCCACTCTCTGTTTTCTCCACAGCGGCGCTGGCAGCAGGGAAAAAAACAGAAAGTGGCTAGATGGAGGTGAAGGACAGGGCGCGCGCCTGATGTGCAAATTGCCGGCATTTTAAGCAGATCTGTCCCTCCCTGCTCTGACGTCGCGTCAGAGGAGGGAGGGATCAGACCTGCTTAAAGTGCTGCGAAAAGACTTAGGGGGTGCATTTTGGCTGTCTGCTGTTGCCCTGCCGCCACCGAGAAGAGAAAAAGTGGCAGGGCAACAGCAGGCAGCCAAAATTTGCCTCCCAAGCCTTTGTGTCCTGTGCGGCTGCACCGCTCACACAGGGTTAAGTACAGTCCTGGAAATGATAAAAAATATTCTGAGACTTTATGATGGAAAATAGAGGCTACAAATAAATGATAAATGAAGGGTTGATAGGGCAAATCCCTAAGGACAACCTGATTCAAAGGACACCATACAGAAATTGTAGGGTCTTCTTGTACCACCCAGTGCAAGACAGTGTAGGTTTTCCATTATTAGGAATATTCACAGTAGCTGGGGAGATGGTATCCCTATCTAACCCACTTTGGGTGTAATGGGAAGGTACAAGAATACTAAGGGGTATGTTTACTAAACGGTGGTAAGGGAGCATGTTTTTCTGTGCGTTAATGGCAACGATAAGGAGTTGCCATGTGGTAAGTCTGCTGGGCATGTCAGAAGCATACCAGCATTAAGGGGTGCTAGTGGATACTTACCGTGCAGTAATAGGACATTAAGGGGTGGTACTGGACAATTACCATGTGGTAATATCACATGCTGTGGGAAGGTGTCTGGCATGCACCTTAATGCAGAAAAGCCACTGGAACGCTGAAAGGGGGGCAGGGAAGCCATTGGAGAAGGTCTGGATGCAAGGACAATTGGTAGCTGATGGAGTTGACTCACCTGATGCCTGGCAATGTGGCAGTATGTGTGATGAGCTTGTTTCACTGTACAGCAGACCTATGCTGTTGACTAGGTGAGATAGCAAGCCTTGCTGCAGAGTGGTTTCAGTTGTCACCCTGAGGGTGAGGAGGGGTGCCCAGCACCTTGTCCACTGAACCTGCTCTCTTAGAGATGATCTTTACTGGCTGTGCTATAGGTTAACATCACTGCTAGTGTGTTATGTTTTTCTCCTTGTATTCTGCATGTTGAAGGTGACAGTAATAGATTGTCTCTGTATTCTACCCATGTTGGACACTAGTCCCCTGATAGCAGTGCAGGTTAGTAGCCAGTGTCAATATGCTGTTGCTATGGACAGTCCTGCAGTGGGCAGGTGTTTAGACTGGCATGAAGCTACTGCTACAGTCCTGCCAGAACTCACTCCTGCTCCAACCATTGCAGACTAACAATTGATTACAGCACAGGCAGAAACACTGCCCCTGCTGCCCTTCACAGAGCTGTGTCAACCAAGCACAAACCAACTACAGTCAGTCTGTAGTGAGCATGTACATTATGTGATCACGAGCACACTGCCTTGAGATACCCAGCCATTTGCTCAGTGATTGGCATCCCCAGACAAAGAATGCATCTACATCACTGGAAGCAGATATTATAGTAACTCTATGTGGATACATAGCTGTGCCACAGTCACTTTTGGTCATAGCAAGAGTGCCATCTCAGCTTGACATATAGTAGCCACCTGGGCAATGCACATGGTAGACGGGCACAATGGTATCTCAACCAATGACCCTACCATTGTGGCAGACACATCCAGGCCAATCTGCACTTTTTCAGGTGATACCCACAATCCTCTGTCTCACCTTATTCACATTTTCCAAACAGGCTGGGAAAACGTGGACAATGTGAACCAAAGTGCAGTGCAGAAAGCCACAGGACAAAGGGGAGACACACACACACACACACATACACTTTCATTGGCGCACTGTGCAAAAGTGGAGATGGTTGGCATTTCTCCTTGCCCCTCCTGTCTCAATGTCATCTCAAGGACCGATAACATGTGTCCTGTTTGTAGGCACTATTACCGTGCCTTGGCGTCACCACACATTGTTACTGTGTGCTATTAGCCTCCAACCAGCTGTGGATAGTACAGCCTGTCAGTGCTGCTGGTTGGTGTTTCCACCCTTGCTGACCATCTCCTTGGGGGTTTCACATGCTGGAGCTGTACCTACACTGTTAGCTAAATGTTGTCCACAGAAACCCCAGCAGGGACTTGAATCTGTGACCCTCCACAGATATACACACTAACTATATGTATTGCACCACAGTGTTACCTTATGGGGATAACAGCTCCTGTTGCTGACATATTTCCATTCAGCTGGCCATTGACAAATGCTGCAATGCGCATGGTGCACACAATCAGGACAAGGCTTTTATCTGCTGCAGGTTGGTTTCATTTCCCACACCACTACCAACACCCACCATGTAGACATGCCTATGCACTGTCAGTGGTGGTGGTCCAAGTCCCAGCATGTTAAACATGTGGGTTTGGTGGGTGCCTTAGGTACAAGGGCTGGATGGGGTGACAGGGGCACACATGGACGGCCACACAGCCACCCCCCCCCCCCCCACTAGCTGCCCATGCAGGAGCGCCATCACTACCTGCCATCGATACATCTCGGGGGAGAATGGCAGCTACTGCTGTAGTATTTCCACAGGCACCTGCATTTTCCAGCTACCTAAAGGGCTACAGAATCTGGCACTATCAACCACTTCTTCCACAGCTTGGTTCTGCAACAGCGGGGGGGGGGGAGGGGGAGGCAGCCTGGATCTCTGCCTGGGGTGTCAGGACCCTTGGACCATCCCATGTGGCACATTGCCTTTCTGCAGCAGTAGCACGACTTTGTGCTGCCACTGTCAATGTGGGATCATGTCGAATTTCACAGATGGTTCTGCGGATGGCAGAATACCCCTTTGTGGAGAGGCTAAAAAGGTTGGGGCTCATCAACCTGGGGAAGAGACAGCTGTGGGGAGATATTATAGAGATCTATAGATTATTGACCAGAGTGGAACAGGTAAATGTAGGTTGCTTTTTTATGACATCAGACTGTGGACAGACTAGGGGACCTGCAAAGAGGACCTGAGCTATGCACTGCTTGCCCCATTACAGTTTTTGGGGATACTGTTTGTCTTTTGGGGAAATTGCTAGATACTTGTGACCTAGATTGTGCACTATTGGACGCAGGATGCTGGGCATGATGGACCTTGGTCTGACATAGTTTGGCATATTTTGTAGTCTTATCTTCCTATGTGCCATCTCGGCAGCTGCCTTGTCCCCCCTGTGTACCAGAAGCTCCCACTATATGACCCATGCACCACCTTCTTTGCCCCCATTTTCACCATCAACATAGTGCCCTTTCATACTTGGGCACTATGCTGTTGCTGCTAATGGAGCACTACTATCACTCACTTGGGCTCCCCTGTCTGTGTATCACATTGCATACCTAAACTAGGCTCTCTCCTTAAAAGACACCTTTTCTGCCAGGTTTTGAATTGCATTAGGGTTTCTGCCATTAAGGTGGCTGCGTTAAGGGATAAAGCCTTATTCCCGCCCACTCCCCACTGCTCATTGACTCTAACTCTCCGCCCCATGCACGCCGTCTCTCCACCCACAGGAACCGTTATTTATTTATTTCACATTCTTATATACCGCCTTATCTAGTAATCAAGGAGGTTTACAATTAACAAAACCAGGTACATTAAACATTAATCATTTTACATTAAATATTATAACATTAAAACATACTTAACTATGTACAATAATAGCGTAACTAAACTATTTACATATTTGATCTGAGTGTGTTAGGGGATGCGATGTTGTTTGGGACTTGAAGGGAACGTTGTATAGTATCAAGTTAGTAAGATTAGGCTGGAGTGGTGTTAGGTGTTATACAATTTATGGTAGGGGCTTGCAGGTGTGAATGCCCATAGTATTCCTTGAAAAGGAGCATCTTTAATTTTTTTTCGGAAGTTGGTGAGGTCTTTTATTTCTCTTAAATCTGGTGGCAATGTATTCCAGAGAGTTGGGGCATAGTGAAAGAATGCTCTTTTATTTGTAGTTTTGGTTGCTTTACGGAAGTCATCTGGGTGGTTTAGAGAGTTTTGCGTGGAGCACCTTCTTAGTCTATTGCTTTGTGTTTTTGATATTAATGTGGTGATATGTGATGGTGCTATGTCATGAAGGAATTTGAATATGATAACAAGGTTTTTGTATTTGATTCGACTGGCTATTGGTAGCCAGTGGAGGCTCTGTAGGATTGGTGTGATGTGATCTGTATTATTTGCATGCAGTATTATACGTGCTGCTGTGTTCTGTGCAAGATGGAAGTGTGATAGCGTTTGCATTGGGAGACCATAGAGGATGCTGTTACAATAATCTAAGTGGGGATTTATCGTTGCTTGAATGACCGTTCTAAAGTCAGACGGTTCAAGAAGTGGTCTTAGCCGCTGAAGCATTTTTGCTTTTCTGTATATGGATTTAGCTGCATTGGTTACGTGTGCAGTAAGTGTTAGGGTCTTGTCAATTATGACTCCTAGGTATTTTATTTCATCTTTTATTATGATTGTTGCTTTTCCAAGGTGTATTTGTGAAGGTGGTGTGAAGTCTTTGGGGTATGTTTACTAAACTGCGCTCAAGTGCGCGGCGCACATTAGCGTGTGCTAAGGTACCTTAGTGCACGCTAATGATGTGTATTTGGGCCCCGCACAGGTGCGCGCCGCACTAAAGTGCCCACTCATGTGCGCGGCGCGCTGATGTGCGATAAAGGCGTGGAAAGGCTCTCGGAGGGCGGAGGAAGGCTCCCCAGGGGCGGAGAGAAGGGGTCAATGGGTGGAGAGTGGGAGGGGAGAGGCTCCCCGCACAGGAGCGGGGCTGAAATTCAAGTAAAAAAATACCGCGAGTGAAAACCTCGCGGTAGAGCCGATTTAAAGGGAAGAGAAACCATTTATGTAAGCAATGTAACTCAAAACCAGGGAAACCTACAAAGAGTGAGCAGTGTGATACATGTGCACGGAACAAAAGGGCAAATAAACATTAAAAATGATCCCAACAAAATATAAAAAAATTATAATCAAGCTGGGCAATAGTGATAGTAATGGAAAACATCAAAAAATACTCCCAAGAAAGCAGCAAAAAATAAATATGAATTTTAGAAGGGTCTATGCTCCGTCCCCATACAAGGTGAATGATCCCACAGTGAAATAGCACTGATCAGGGTTTCCCTCTCCATTGGACAGGTTACCTATGGCATGCACACATCCACAACAGCAGGGCGGCCAGGTCGGAATGGGAAACTGGACAGATGCTAGGAAAGGGGATTCAGAGAGCTGCAGGCGGCACATACTGTGGTGCAGCTGGGGCACAGTGCGGACTAGACAGATGCCTAGATGGCACTTAGGAATGCTGAAACTGAACAGCAGCCAGACAGCAACTGATGAGGGCCCAACATGGGCACGAGAGTGTTTAGCACAGTGTCACAGGGGATAATACCCAGCAGGTACCCCCAAGGGCACAGAACATTGGCAGGCAGTGATTGGGGGACATGCGGACAGATATGCAGGCACCCCTAACCCAGAACCCGCACCATAGGCAACCGCCTACCCGCACACAGGATGGCCTGAGACTGCGTACCACCAGCACCACCAGCAGAAGGGCATGTCAGTATGGTGGCACAGGGGTACTGGAGGTGGAGGGGGGGGCAGTGGCAGCTGCCCAGAGCAGACCATGGCCTAGCCCTGTGTAGGTGGGTACAATGCACTGCAACAGACAGGCCCTGCCGGACAAACAGTCATGGTATCATCAGGGAATGCACTGTCTCTGTGGCAACACAGTGGTGCAGTGCACACAACCAGTGTGCTTGGAGAGAGAAGGTCACAGGTTCAAGCTGGGGCTCCTGCCAATCCAGTCCCCATATTTTACCCACAACTAACTAGTGATAGTAAAGACGAACCTTTATTGCAGAGAACATAAGTATGGCTCAAACACCTCTATTTTACCCAAAAGAGCACAGACACCAGAAACATGCACATTACCTACAGCAGATTCCCCCAAATGCAGTCCTGGAGGGCTACAAATCCTTCAGGGTTTATGCAATCTAAGGATGGAGCGGTACTGGTGGTGGAGGTGGCAGCAGCTGGTGGCAACAGCAGACCATGGTCTAGCCCTGTCCAGGTGGGTGCCGTGCACTGCAACAAACAGGCCCTGTCGGATGTACAGTCATGGACTCTCCAGGGAATACAGCACATCTGTAGCAACACAGTGGTGCAGTGCACACAGACAGTGTGTGCAAGAACAGAAGGTCACAGGTTCAAAGCCCAGATGGGACTACTGCCAATCCAGTCCACATGTTTTTCCCACAACTAAACCGTGATAGTAAGGACAAACCTTTATTGCAGAGAACATACGCATGGTTCATATGCTTATATTTTACCCCACCGAGCACAGACATCATAAACAGGCGCATTACCTAGAGCAGAGTCTCCCAAATGCAGTCCTGGAGGGCCAAACACCATTCAGGTTCCATGCTGCCTCTAATAAAGATTCCTGTGCTGCATATCGATGCACCACCCCCATGGTATGCAGATGTATCTCATGCATATTCATGAGGGACAGCATGAAAACCCGAACAGTGTTTGGCACACCAGGACTGGAGTTGGGAATCTCTGCCGTAAAGCAGCAGCCAACAGGGGCAGACACACCCACACCCACACCCACAGGCCCCATTGGCCAATGCCTCCTGGAGAGGCAGGACATTGGGCCCTGCGTGCATCTCCCAATACTAGCACTTGCATACCTTAGCAATGCCACCCTACACCTGGGTATACAGTACACACCTATCAAACGTTTCCTATGATTACTGGCAGATAGCAATTCCTACGTTAAGCACAGTTTGCTGATTGAGCTCCATCATAACAACCTTTCTGATGTCTGTGGTGTGTGCTTCAGGTCTGGTCTCTGACAGTGTTTACCACCCTGGGGAGTGACCCCCAACAGTATTGCGTACCATATCCATGCCTGTACTGTGCCCAGGACTGGTGTGGTGGCCAGGGCTGCTAAACTCCTCTATAGTAGCACAATGCTGGCATAGGTGTGGGTGTGTGTGTCTGTCTATCCAGTGTGTGGTGGCTGCAAACACCCTCTACAGCCCACACTGCCAGCACTGTTGCCAGTATTGGCCTGCCAATGTGCATAATGAGGAGCAAGGTACCATGGGTATAGCCCGGACAGGGTGGCCTGGCCAGGATGCATCTGCACAGGGCATAGAGCACTGGCTGGGACATTGTAGTGCCCGGCCACCACCTACACAGAGAGGGTGGCCTCAGCATGTCCTGCTGGGAGATCACTCTCACCCTGACTGTGCAGTGACCACAGCATGGCTAGGCACCCCCATAGTGCTATATATTATTTTTGTCATGTGATATTTATGGGTTTCTTTTTGGGGCCCCATCACTGATTTATCTGCTTGTTGTGTATGCTGACATCCCAGTTCTGGGTGCATGCATTTCCACCAGGAACTTGCAATATGGACTAGCTAGCAGACTGTTTGTGTCTTGATGGAGCGCCTTGCAGGGTGCAGCGACTGAAGGCTTGCTGCAGGAGAATATCAGATGGTGGTGGGGTGCAGCTTAGCATATCCAGGCTTAATGTCTGTCTGCTATTGCGTTATGGATGTGTACAGAGCTGCATTGATTGCCCTGCAGTGTGTCTGTTCCCCAGCAGGACCGGGGTTGTTGGTCCCCTCTACTGCCACCATTGCAGGGAGGTAGAATGTGGATCTGTTGATGGGAGACCCTGTTTGCCACCCTCAGCCCTGGAGGAGGAGAGTGGTGGTGCATAATCCTCCTAGGGGTCCATAGGGGCTACACCTGACTGAGACAAACAGATACATCCAAGTTGTTTCTGCAGAAACTAACTACCTCACACATTAGCACTGCTGGGGACCTGCAGCATGGCCTATTTCTGCCATGGAAGGTGCTGTGGACCTGGTGCTGGGCGCCTCACCCCACACTCAGGGTGAGCACAGTACCTGCACAATGTGACGGTGTGTAGCTACTCTGTGCCAGTAACACACACGGTCAGTACCCCCTACCAGGCCGAGGTGCTGTGGGGGTGCACATGGTCAGTTCCCCCTACCAGGCCGAGGTGCTGTGGGGGTGCATACCCCATCTTGTGTTTATCTGTGGACAGCTGATTTGCATGTGCAATGCATCATGGGTACGGGTGTGCTAACCCTATCCTGGTGACCACAGCAGACTGTCTGTGTGGTGACGTGCAGTCCCTCTGCAGCCAGCCAGGGGCTTGCTAGCAGCTATAGAGCTGTAACCCAATGGTTATTTCATTGCCTGTGGAGCCAGAGGTCATGGGTTTAAACCCACAGTGGGGTTATTTGATAGGGCTGCCCAAAGCATTATCTCTTTTTCATGTACATTATTGCTGCCAGCAAAAACACTCTCAGCGTACTGTACCCATAAGGTGCCTCTGAGGGCGCTTTATAGGGCGCCCTATAGGGCACCTTATGGTTACCGTCCATATAAGGTGCACTATACGTTATCCTGTGGAGCAACTTATAGGGTGCCCTATAGGGGACATTTTAGGGTGCGTGGTGGACAGTGCACTTTATAATGTGCCCTATGGAGTGCCTTATCGGGTGCCTTATGCGGCACCTTCAGTTACAGCACGTGAGGGCGTGTTTGCTGGCAGCAATTAATAAAATACAAATAAAGTGCTGCAGGAAACAATACGCACATTGCAAAGCTGATGCCTCAGCCAGCCTTACGTATTAAGCACACTGGGGAGCAAACTCATGACCCCTGTATCAGCAGTCAGTGCTTTAACCATTGTGCTGCACTGCTGTTCCTCCTTGCATGTCAGCGCACCTACTTCAGATTTCCATGCGTTTAAATGCACAGTGCTGCCATCAAACACAGTGCTATGACCTTGCTCTGCCTCATAGGGCACCCTATAAGGCGCCCTATAGGCCACCCTTTCAGCAACACTGTAGGGTGCCGTGGCGGACAGTGCACTTTAAAATGTGCCCTCTGGGGTACCCTATGAGGCGCCTTATGCAGCACCTTATGTTACAATACTTTGAGGGTGTGTTTGCTGGCAGCACTAATTAAAATAAAAATAAAATGCCCCCTACAGCAATATTACCTATAACAGGTAATGCCTCAGCCAGCCTTCTTAATTAAGCACAGTGGGGGATTGAACCCATGACTCCTGCATCATTGGTCAGTGTCTTAACCATTGTGCTACACTGCTGCTCCTCTTTGCATGTCAGCGCACCTACTTATGATTTTCATTCCTTAAACTGCACAGTGCTGCCATCAAAAACAGTGCTGTGACCTTGCGGTACCTCATACGGCACCCTATAAAGCGCCCTATAAGCAACATTCTAGGGTTCCTTGGCGGACAGTGCACTTAAAAATGTGCCTTATGGGGCGCCTTATGTTAACACGCTTTGCGAGTGCGTTTGCTAGTAGAAGTAATTAAAATATAAATAAAATGCCTCCTAAAGCAATCTTCCCCATAATAGGTAATGCCTCAGACAGCCTTCTTCATTTGGCACAGTGGGGGATTGAACCCATGATCCCTGCACCATCGGTCAGTGTTTTAACCATTGTACTGTGGCTCTGCTCCTGTGCTTGCATATCAGCGCGCCACTTATGCTTCCCGCGCAAGTCTCTCATGCGCTAATGTGCGGGGCGCACATGAGCGCAGCGCACATTAGCGCATGATTAATCCCGGTTTTGCTTTTTTCTGACTGAAACACCCACTCCTTATATGGCATCCCGCACAATAGCGCGCCGCGCACCTAACATACCCCTTTAGTAAACATACCTAACATACCCCTTTAGTAAACATACCCCTTTATCTTTTGATATGAACATGGCTTCTGTTTTGTTAATGTTTATAGAAAGGTTGTTAGTGGCAAGCCATTCGGAGACTTCGTGATAGCATGTCGCGATTTGGTCAAGGTTAGGTTTTAAAGTATTGATTGGGAGGTACATCATGATGTCATCTGCAAAAATATGGTAGAATACTTTGTGCTTCTGGAAGAATTTGCATACTGGTTGAAGGTAGATATTGAATAATAATAATAGGGAAGATAATGCGGATCCTTGGGGTATTCCCTGGTTTGGGGTAAAAGGTTGGGAAGTTGTATGGTCTATTTTTACTTGTTGGGTTCAGTCATTAAGATAAGAGGTGAACCAGGCCAGGGCTATTTCACTGATTCCAATTTGTTGGAGTCTTGATAATAGCATGAGTGATTAATGGAATCAAAAGGTGCTGCAATATCTAGGAAGATTATTACAACTGCATTTTTGGGTTTTCATGCTAAAGTGGCTGGTTCCGTTAGTGCTCTAAAGTGGCTTTTTGCACGTGCTAAGGGTGCACATGCACAGTTAGCGTGTGCTAATGGCACACTTGCTCCTTTACCACATTTTAGTAAGCATACCCCTAAGTCCTATCTGGAACACTCACTGAGAGCACACAGGCAGGAACTGAAGTAAACCTAATGGATAAGTGCCTTAGGAGTAAACCTAATGGATAAGTGCCTTAGGAGTTTTTGATGATACAAGGAAACCTGAATTACCAGGCAAGTAATGTGGTATGTAATAAATATTTTCTGAAACAAATGATAGATCGTAAAAAAAACAGGTAAAATATTTAATAGTTAAACAATATATGAACCAATAAACAAAGTTGCATAACCAGTTGGGTCCATTTTCTGCATTTTTGTTTCAAATACAAGTTATCTAGGTAAGTACTGCAAATGTATACTCAGTCTCTACATATTTGAGCTCAAATATCTCATTGTGTATGGGTGCACCCAAGGTTACAGTACTTATCCATCCAGAAGGGAATTCATCGGGGCCCATACCTGGAGTTCTGCTTCTCTCTCTTTTTCTCTCTTGAAGAAGAACTTGCTGAACTTGCAATGCAGTTCTCAGGGGCCTGGAAATAATTTATAGTGAATGGTGAAAGTCAAGCTAAGCTGTCCTGTTATGCTGGTCTTTACTTGTGTGATGAGGTTGATACTTTAAATAGCCAGAAACATATCCTGATTTGAGGAAAAAGTAGCTAGCTGAAGATACAGAAGATGCTGCAAAGTCAACCCCAGAGGAGAAAGAGAAGTCGAGAAAAGAGATGAAATCAATTTAAGAAAGAAAGGGGCAGACAAGATGTGGCTGCTCAAAACTGTAGTCAAAGCACATTGGTCCTAAAGTCATTCAGGAGAAGGAACATATAGCAAGAATGTGACATTAAATGGGAGATTCAGGAGAGGCTAAGGACTGATTTCAGGGCATAACCATAGGGGGGTAGAGGGCACAGGGTCTTCCACTTTTGGCTCAGGTCCCTTCAGCGCCTCTGACAGGGATCCTGAGGACTCATCAGCCAAAAATAGTGCTGCTAGCAGCCACCTTACTCATCAGTCTCCATTCACACTGGCCCACAGCCACCACCACTGCTCCATTCCCTGTGATGTTACTGCTAACATGCATGCTGAAACCTTGCAGATGGCATGTGCCCTTGATATGCTGAGATTATCAATGAGACATGCCTCCTGTGAGGTTTGAACAAGCGAACAGTTGTAAGCACCATCACAAGGGAATGGAGTGGTGGGAAGTTCACCACTGTGGCCATTTGCAAGCTATTAGTGATTAGTTAGGATTCAAGGGGTGAGTGGGACTCTAGAGGAAGGCAGTTACTGGGGGAGGGAGATGGAATGACAGGGGTCATCCAGGACTGGTGAAGGGAGAGAACGAGGCTGGCAGCAGATGTTAATGATGGAGCAACAAGAGAGAAGACTGTCCAAGAAGTAGGCAGTACTCACGTTAAAAGTACAAACACAGTCCAAGACGTGAGGATAGTGGAAGACAAATTTATTTACTCACAGACCTAGGTCTGTGAGTAAATAAATTTGTCTTCCACTATCCTCACGTCTTGGACTGTGTTTGCAACAAGAGAGAAGGGCAGATGGAGAGATGGAAAGGGGAAAGCTGGGGACAGGAAGAGGAAAGGTGAGAGCATTGTTTCTGGGAAAATAGACAGGGGGACAAGTTTTGGGAAAGGGGGAAAGGCAGGGAAGATGAATCTTGAGGAAGAGGGCAGATTGTAAGTGGATGCTTGGGAAGGAGGATAAGGAGAGAGGAAAACAGTTGTAGGGGGAAGTGGGCTGCTGGGATATAGTAACAGAGGACAGGGACTTCAATTTAAAAGGGGACCTGGAGATTGAGTGTGACAAGATTGCAGGCTCAGAACTTGGTTGGGTATTGAGCAGGTTGGGGTAATGGGAGCTTGCCATTTGGGTGAGGGCAAATTGGAGATTGTGCTTGAGCAGCAAAGATTCAGGATTAGGAGAATAGAAGGAACTAATAGATTTGGTGTGGAGGGGATCGGTCAAAGGGAGGATGAAGAAGGGAAGAAAAGGAGGCAATGAAAAGGGGAATGAGAGGCTGGGTAGGGAGTAGAAGAAAAATGGTCCTGGAGGCAGGAGAGGAGAAGAATGAAAAGGAAGGAGCTAGGACTGAGAGGCAGAGGAAGATAAATGAGGGATGGATGGAATGGAAATGAAGGCCGATAATGGCGAAAGGGGGAAATAGAGACTGGCAAAATAATTAAAGTGAAGAGAAATAAGAGGACTGGAGAAATGAGAGTAGAAATTGGGAGAAGTGAAAGAGGGAAATTGAAGACTGGGGGGTGAGAAAAAGAGAGGTACCGTATGAGACGATAGAAGGACAGAAAAGAGAAATGAAGATAAAAGGAAAATGTTGTCACCGGAGATACATATAGATGAGAAAGAGTAGAAGACAGGGAAAGAGAAGAAACAGAAAATGGAAGAGGCACAGCAAAAGGATTTACTGCGGTAGTACACCAGCAAGTGGCAAAAGGAGGAATAACCTAGTTAGAAAACATAAAATGATCAGATGCACAAAGGTGTAAATAAAGTACATTGTTTTTTGTGTTTCTATTCATTGTAATATCCCAGCTTTAGGAATATACTTTTTGTCTAGTTTTGTATTTTGCTAACAGCATAGTTTCTTACAGTTTCCACTACAGCAAAACTACCAAGGGGTATCTTTACTAAAGTGCGGTAAGGGAGCAGTCCTTTCCAAGCTTTAACAGCAGTGAAAAGGGGTTCACATGTGAAAAAGGCTGTGGGCGTGTAAGGGGCATTCCGGCATTAAGGGGTATTAAGGGGTGGTAATGGACTCTTAACATGCGGTAACAGGACATTAAAGGGTGGTAGTGGATACTTAACGCGAGATAACAGGACATGCTGTGTTAAGGTGTCTTGCATGTACCTTAATGCAGGAAAGCCTCTGAAATACTGAAAGGGGGACAGGGAAGCTATTGGAAAAGGTATGGATGCAAGCACAATTGGTAGCTGTTGGAGCTGATTCTCCTGATGCCTGGCTATGTGGCAGTATGTGTGATGAGCATGTTTTACCATAAAGCAGGTCTGTGCTGTTGACTAGATGAGATAGGCAGCAACATAGTGGGTGTTAGCAGAGTCATGGGTGGGTGGTGGTGGCAATGGAGTTAGCGGAAGGGATGCAGCAGTGGGGGGTGCTTTGACAGGGGTGCAGTCCTAGATGCTCCTGAAAGCATGCACCATGCCGTAAGCTATATTAAAGTGTCTGTGAAGTATGGACATGTATCCAGATGTACTGTCAGTGTGTGGCATGCCATAGGGGCCAGTGGCGATTGTATCTCAATAAAATATGTTTCCCTTCTGAGTACTCCACGTTTTTTGTACTGGTGTGGTTCCTGTAACGTGGGTTCGTGCTTGAGTGTTGGACTATGCCATAGGCCAGGACAGTGTCTAGGTAGAGGCAGCATGTTCCTGATATGGGCAGCAAAATGAGGATTGTCCATGAGTGCTCATATGGAGCAGTTACAGGAAAGGTGTGCATGGCATGGTTAACTGCTGCAAATGACCCTTGATAGCCATGGTGGGGCAGTTTACTGGCTGTGTCAGTAGCTGCCCCACCATGAAGCCCCCTTATGGCCAAAGGGTATGCCAAGGATTTTCAAAGCAGAGAGTTTGCAATGTGTGTGGTGGGTAGATGTATGGGATCATACGGGCCAAAAGCATTTGGTGTGTGTGTTCCAAAAGTAGCAGGGGTACATGAAACACCATTTGTGTGGGTGGGACTGGTGCAAGACAATACACCTGACAGAGTGGCATGATAAAAAGGGACAAGTTGAACCCATTTGCCCTATGTGGAGCAAATAATGATGGCAGAACAGAACAGTGGGTGGCTATGCAACAGGTGTTATGTGCCTGAATATATGAGATATATCCTCTTTACGTAGAGCTGGGAGGTCACAATGATGATACAACAGAAAACCATTCATACCAGTTGCCCCAGACATCTGCTGCATATATATCACTGACCCACTGCAATGGGCAGCCGCAGAGCCACTAAAGCCATGCTCTCAGATGTCCATGATGGGGAATGCCATGTTGGGCCAACCAAAGTGTGCATAATGCATAGAATTGTTTGCAAGTCAAAGAAGAGCCAGGATTCTGATCACAAAGATGTCGTAAAGGTTCCTTGTGAAGGTTTGGTTAGGTTCCAGGGGAAGGGTCATTGCACCATTATGCAGGGGGCACTGCAGATCCACAGTTTGCCCCACTACAGGGATCATTGAGGACCCAGCTAGGTATCTGTGAGCGTGATTGGCTACTGTGGGACAGAAGATACGGGGCTTGACAGACCATGGTCTAACCCAGTATGCATATCTGCCAATCCTCTGTTATTATGCCACTATGTGCCACATGGGCAGTTCCCTGGTCTTCAATGTCTACCTGTACCTACAACTGCATGACCAATGTTCCACCCCCTTTGTTTCATTGGCAGCATCAGCATGGTGCCCCTTCCTACTTGTGCACCATGTTGCTGCTGCTAATGGAGCACTACTATCACTAAATCGGGCTCTCTTGTCATTTCATCACACTGCTCACATTAAAATAGGCTCTCTCACCTCTGCAGACACCCTTTCTGTAAGGTTTTATATTGCAGTAAGGTTACAGGCATTAAGGGGCTCTAAGAGGTGCAAACGCAAGGGACATTAAAGTAACACATGGAGTTACCATTCCTTCTCCACCACTTTCCGCCCCTTCACGCCAGCTCTCTGCCTCCGGTTCCCTTTACGCTGCAGGAGCCTTTTACGCATGGAAACTCAGCATTTTTGCAGCATTAAGAGGACATGTGTGCCGTTACCACACGTAAATGGCATACTTGCTCCCTTACTGCTGTTTAGTAAACATATTCCCAAGTTTCCCAGTTCCACAAGGGAGATCTTAGACCAGTTCTGGATTTCAGTCAACCCTATCCTGATGTATTATGGAATCTGCAGCATTGATTTCTGTGTGTACAATCAAGGACTACAAATACCACACTGCTTGTGGGATGCAAGTTGAAAACCAGAACTGACCAAAAAGGTTTACCTTCTGGAACTGGGTAACATGCCAGCTCTGCTATTGTTTTTGTCTGCATGGTTCTGTAGCTAATTTGTAGTCCTTTAGATAAGGGTTGGCTCATGTTCTGGGGGTGTGACCAAGACATAGGGGCATGTTTACTAAAGTCCGCAAATCTGCGCGCCGCAAAATAGCGCACGGCAACGCGGCATTTAAACGCGCAGAAACGCGTTTAAACGCCCCGCACACGTGCGTGTCACCCCCGCACAGGTACGCGGCACACTAACGGGCCCCGTACAAGTGCGGGCCCGCAAATGTCCGATAGAGGCGTGGAACGGCTAAAAGAGGGCGGAGGAAGGCTCCGGAGGGGCGGAGGGACGGGGTCAATGGGTGGAGAGTGGGAGGGGAGAGGCTCCCCGCACAGTATCGGGCCCGAATTTCCATGTAAAAATTAGCGCGAGTGAAACCCTCGCGGTAGAGGGCATTTAAAGGGAAGAGAAACCATTTCCGTCAGCAATGTACAGGAACACCGGGGAAACCTAAAACACGTGAGCAGTGTGATATATGTGCACAGAACAAAATTGCAAATAGAACCTGAAAATGACCACAACAAAACTATTATAAATAGTAATCCAGCTGGGGAACAGTTATAGTGATGGGCAAATATACAAAACACACCCAGCAAAGCTCCAGAAAAAAGAGATGAATATTGGAAGGGTCTACGGAGCGGAGACTCTTCCGAAAACATTTCCGTTTTTGGAGCTTTCCTCGGAGTGTTTGCTATGGTTTGCCCATTAATACCACTGTCGCCCAGCGTGGTGATATTTTCTCCCCCATTTTCCCGTGGTCATTTCTGGTGTTTATGTGCACGTTTGTCACCAGACAGGGTGCATATGCCCACAGTAAAAATGAGTAGAGCAGGGTTTGTGACTCCATCCTGCCAGGCTTACTGCCTCCAGGGGCTGCACTGTCTCTGTGGCCAAAGTGTGGTACAGCAGACAGAGTCATTACCTCTAGGACCAGAGGGCAGAGGTTCAAAACCCAGCTGGGGCACCTGCCAGCCCAGTCCCTATATTTTACCCACCACTAAATAAAGATAGCGCAGACACCCCTGTAGTGCAGGGAACATAAGCATGGGGAAAACACCCATATTTTACCCAACACCGCACACACCACAACAATGGGCATTACCTACAGCCAAGTCCCCCAAATGCAGTCCCGTACTGCCACATTGCAATCAGGTCAACTGCTTTTTCTGAGAGAAGTTCATGCCAGCATGTTGGCGGACAAGTACATGTGGTGCAGGGGGCAGTGGCTGCTAACCACAGAAGACAGAGGCCTAGCCATGTGCAGGCTGGCACAGTCCACTGCAACAGACAGGCCCTGCCGGATCCACAGTCATGGACAGTCCAGGGAATCCAACCAATCTGTGGCTACACAGTGGTGCAGTGCACACAGACAGTGCATGCAAGAACAGAAGGTCACAGGTTCAAAGCCCAGCTGGGGCTACCACCAATCCTGCCCACATATTTTTCCCACAACTAAACAGTGATAGTAAGGACACACCTTTCATGGTGGGGACATATGCAATGGTAAGACATCTATCTTTTACCCCACTGAGCACAGACACCATGAACAGGGGCAGTACCTAGAGCAGAATCACCCAAATGCAGTCCTGGTGGGCCACACACCAGTCAGGTTCCATGCTGACACTCATACAAATGCCTGTGCTGTATATCTATGCACCACCCCCATGGCATGTAGATGTAGTCCATGCATATTCATGAGGGATAGCAGGAAAACCCGAACAGTGTGATGCAAACCTGGACTGGAGTTGGGAATCTGTGCCGTAAAGCAGCAGCCATCAAGGGCAGACACACCCACACCCACACCCACAGGCCCCATTGGCCAATGTCTCCTGGAAAGGCAGAACATTGGACCGTGCATGCAGCACCCAAAACGAGCACTTGCATAACTTACCAATGTCACCCTACACCTGAGGTATACGGTACACAGCTCTGAGATGTTTGCTAGGAGCACAGGCAGGCAGATATCCATACGTTACGTACATACTGCTAGTTGACCCCATCCAAACAATCTGTTAGGTGTTTGCGGGGCATGCTCCAGGCCTGGCCTCTGATGGTGCTTACCACCCTGGGGAGTGACCACCAGCTGTAATGCGTACCATATCCATGCCTTGCCATGCTCAGGACCGGTTTGGTGGGCAAGGCTACTTACCCCCTCAATCGTAGCACCATGATGGCAGAGGTGTGGAAGTGTGTGTCTGTCTATACAGTGGGTGTTGGCTGCAAGCCCCTTCAACAGCCCACACTGCCAGCACTGTTGCCAGTATTGGCCAGCCAATGTGCATAATGAGGTGCAAGGTACCATGGGTATAGCCAGGGCAGGGTGGCGTGGCCAGGATGCATCTGCACTGGGCATAGGGCCCTGGCAGGGACATTGGCTGGGATATTGTAGTGTCCGGCCACCACCTACACAGACAGGGTGGCCAAAGCATGTCCTTCTGGGGGATCATGCTCACCCTGACTGTGCAGTGACCACAGCATGGCTAGGCCCCTCCCATAGTGCTGTATAGTAGTTCTCTCATGTGATAGATATGGGTTTCTCTTTGGGGCCCAATCACTGATCTATCTGCTTGCTGTGTATGCAGACAGCCCAGTTCTGGGTGCATGCATCTCCATTGGGAACATGCACTATGGACTAACCAGCAGACTGTTTGTAGCTGGTAAATGTCTTGCTATAATGGCTTGCAGGGTGCAGTGGCTGTTGGCTTGCTGCAGGGGAATATCTGGTGGTGGAGTGCAACTTACCATACCCTGGGCTTATGTCTGTCTGCTATTGTGTTATGGCTGTGTTTGGAGCTGCCTGCCGGGGGGGGGGTGGTGTTCCTCAGCAGGACTGGGGTTGATGTTGCCCTCTACTGCCACCTTTGCAGGGAGGTAGAGTGTGGATCCCTTGATGGGGACCATGTTTGCCACTGGGGGGGTGCCTGATAGCAGCAGACAGGGATATCCATGGTGTTTGTGCAGAAACTAGCTATCTTACACATTAACACTGCTTTGGAACGCCCGCTTGGCCTCCATCAGCCATGGCAGGTGTTGTTGACCTGGTCCTGGCCACCTCATTGCACACTCAGGGTGAGCACAGTACCCGCACGATGTAACGGTGTGTGGCTACTCTGTGCCAGTAAAACACCCGGTCAGTGCCCCCTACTAGGCCAAGGTGCTGTGTGGGTGCACCCGGTCACTTCCCCCAACAAGGCCGAGGTGCTGTGGGGGTGCATTCCCCATCTTGTGTCCATCTGCGGACAGCTAATTTGCATGTGCAGTGCATCATGGGTACGGGTGGCCTAACCCTATCCTGTTGACACCAGCAGACTGTCTGTGAGGTGACGTGTAGGCTATCTGCAGCCAGCCAGGGACCTGTTTACAGCTATGGAGCTGTAGCGCAATGGTTACATCACTGCCTGTGCAGCCAGAGGTCATGGGTTCAACCCACAATGGGGCCCTTTGGTAGGGCTGTCCACTGCTTTATTTTTATTTACTGTACATATGTCTATGCCGGCAAGACCACCCTCAGCTTACTATACCCATTAGGTGCCTCTGAGGGTGCTTCATAGGGCGCCCTGTAGGCCACCTTATGGTTGCCATCCCTATAGGGTGCACTATACATTATCCTGTGTCGCAACATACATGCTGCCCTATAGGGGACATTCAAGGGTGCCTTGGCGAACAGTGCACTGTAACATGTGCCTTATGGGCCGCCGTATGTTAACATGCTGGGAGAGTGCGTTTGCTAGTAGTGATAACAAAATAAAATTATACAGCCTCCTACAGCACTCCACAACATAATACATACTGCCTCAGCAGGCATTTTTCACTGGGCATTGTGAGGAGTTGAACCCCTGATCCCTGCACCATTGGTCAGTGTTTTAACCATTGTGCTGTGGCTCTGTTCCTATGCTTGTGCATCAGCGCGCCACCTTGTGCCTATCAGCGCGCCGCCTTCTGCCGCCCAAGGGGACCAGTGCGCCGCCTTCTGCTGCCCAAATATTAACTGTGCGCCGCCTTATGCCGCCCAAAAAGCACTGTGCGCCGCCTTATGCCGCCCAAACAGCACTGTGCGCCGCCTTATGCCGCCCAAAAAGCACTGTGCGCCGCCTTATGCCGCTCATAAATAACTGTGCGCCGCCTTATGCGGTTCCAAATTAATTTGCCTCCTAAAACAATTTTAATCATTACAGTTACTGCCTCAGCTGACCTTTGTCATTGCACACACTGGGGGATTGAACCCATGGCCCCTGCACCATTGGTCAGTGTCTTCACCGTTGTACTACGGCTCTGTTGTTTTGTATACTCAGCAGCGCGCCACTTTGCCTTTCCACGCGCTAATGTCGACCCCCGCACATTAGCACGACGCGCACACGTCCGGTTGCTTACTACCGTTTTTTTTCTATTTTCTGCCTGAACCGCCCACTCCTTATATGGCACAGGCACACTAGCGCGGCCCCGCACGTTAGGAATGTTTAGTAAACATGCCCCATAGTATTTCTGCTAGCATGTAGTTTCTATGCAAGGATATGTAGCAGTTTGGTTTCTTCTGTTTTGACAGTAAGAGGTGTAATGAGGATGCAGCATAATGTTGGCAGCACTGCCTCTTCATTAGTAAGGTTTCTGCTGATTGACTCCTGGGAGTTATTTCTTTCACTCTACAGTCAGGTTCTATAAGCAGTAAACCTGTACTTGCTGCAGGGAGACCAGCTGCTCCCATTCAGGAATCATGTACAAGAGAAACAGGCAGGATCTCCCTCAATATCAGCTCAGCAGCTGGAGAATGATTTGGAGTCATTCTGCTACATCTCTGCCCATGTGTGTCAAAGCTGCTGAAAAGTAAACCATGCTGAGACCCATGCTTATGATAAGTTCAACCACTTTTAAGTAGCATTGACTGAGCAGAACCTCAGTGAGCCCAGACTACTTGCCTCACAGCTTCAGGGTTGCAATATACATAGAAACCACCATCCTTCTAGGCAGGGCCATCCCTACCACCAGGCAAACTAGATGGTTGTGAAGAGTGGCAGCAGACAGCAAGGCATTCAAAACTAGACAACAGATTCTGACAGCAAGGGGGGGGGGGGGCATAAGGCTTAAGGTTTGCCTAGGATGCCAGCATCTTATATTACCTCTAGGGTCGGCTCTGCTTCTAGGAGTCAACAAAATGGGCTTTCGCATTAGCCATTGACTCAGCATGGCCATTGTCAGAAAAAGGAGGTTGGATTTGATGGACATTTGGTCTGAGGGAACTTTCTATCTGCTTATGATTTTTGCTCTTTTATTTTAATTATGCTATTCTCTGCCTCGGGAGTTCTGGAAAGGGGATTTATGAAAGAATATATTGCTGTTTATTTTATTGAATGACTGAACTGATGCTTGCCATATGCTCTTTGTTTTCTACAGAATAATCTTCTTGTGTAGTTTAAAAATTGCAATAAATATAACAAGAAAAGAAGGCATGAAAGGTGTTTACCATAATATAGATTAATAAGCCATTTATCATAAAACAATGTTAAAGAATATATGCTATATTATGGTAATTTAGCATAACATCAGAGGGGATTTTTGAACATTTTGCAGGATGTGATATGCGTTTACCTTTACTGAAAACTGGTCACATTTTACATTTATTTGTTGAAAAGAATGTAACTAACATGGTTCAAACCTATTTGCAGGGCCGCTGTAAGGATTGGATAAACCCAAGGTGGGCCCCTTCACTGCCAGCCCCCCTCCCCCCTTCCACTGCCATCACTGCAGCCCCTCTCCGGGGCCAGAAGTGATGGCAATTGCAAAGGAACTGCAACAGATGCTTACCAAAGGCTCCAGTGCTACATCACGGATCCTGCTTGCTATCATCAGCCACTTCCACCCCCTTCGACACAACTTCTGGTTTGACATAAACTGGAAGTCTGTGTTGGTGAGGGTGGAAATGGTCAATGACAGCAATCAGGAACTGTGACACAATGCCAGAGCTTTTGGTAAGTGCTGCATTGCGGTTCCCTTGGGGTTGCTGCTGCTGACTATATGTCTAGCTTCTACCCATATTAATCTTGGGACCTCTCAAAAAATCTGTTCTGGCTAAGCCACTGATAAACCTAAAGGAACTACAGTCACCTCAAAATAAAGGCAACGTCAGGACAAGAGAATGCTAGGGAGGCAGAAGGCTGGCAGAGAAGTACAAATAAGTCAGAGTGATGCAGTGGTAGAGAAAGCTAGCATTCCAGTCAGGATTATTCCTGTTGTAAGAATGGGGAACCTGAAGCTTATGGGTACTGGTATAAAAATTGGTTCCACTCGTACCTAACCGAAAGACAGCTACAGGTCAAGGTGGGACATGACACCTCCCGACCCATAAACGTCCAACAAGGAGTACCGCAAGGATCCGCACTCTCAGCACTCCTTTTTAACATCTACATCCAACCAATATGCAACATCATGAAAGAGAACAACATCCAATACACAATATACGCAGACGACATCATGGTATACTCCCCGATATCAATCGACAACCCGGACTTCTCTAAGATAACAGACTGCCTTACCCAAATGACGAAGTGGTGCCAAAACAACAACCTCGCAATAAACTACAACAAGACCGAAGCTTTAATCATCACTCGGAACCAAAGCTTCATACACCCACCAAACATAAAGATACAAAGCACCACGATACCGATAAGATCAGAGGTGAGATACCTTGGGGTTACGCTGGACAGTAAACTCAACCTCAAACCACACATAGACAAAACAATCCAAAAAGCCTACTACAGGATGCGAATCATCAGGAGACTGAAACCACTCCTCGCCCCAGAACACTTCCGTACCGTCTGTCAAGCACTGATAACCCCAATACTGGACTTCTGCAATCCGATATACCTTGGACTACCAAAACAAGCTCTCAAACCACTCCAGCTGGCACAAAACACTGCAGCTCGAATCATATCCGGAGCCGCAAGGCAGGAGCACATCACACCTACATTAAAGGACTTACACTGGCTCCCAATCAGTGCTCGCATCAGATACAAGACTATCATAAACCTATTTAAGATAAAAGAGCACACATCAGCCAACAGCCTCCACACGCTCATACAACCGGAAACCAGCGCACGTCCTAGAAGAAGTCAAACACGCAACCGAGTCAGTACCCCAAATGAATACAAGCACACACGCAAGGACACAACAGACAGAGCTCTCTCCATGGCTGCTCCAACAATATGGAACAATCTACCGGACGATCTAAGGGCAACTCCAGACCTCAAAGACTTCAGAAAACAACTGAAAACCATGCTGTTCATAGAGCACTATGGTCACATCACATAACCTAAGAGAATGGATAACAGCACTCCAATCCTCCTAAACAACTGTATGTATATAAAATGTGTTTTAGCACCACTGTAAATAGCCCACCTTGTACATAGCTCAAACAAATCAAGCACCCAACACAGCCCTCACACAACTAAGTTTCATCCTCACTGCATGTACAACATACACACTTCACTTGATTGCTTGCTGTGATACCACCTTGATTATTAAGATAAGGCGGTTTAGAAATACTGTTAAATAAATAAATAAATAAATAATAGAAGGCAGTGCGGAAGAATGTTTTGTTGCTGCATGGCATGTTTGCCACCCTGTGTTTAAATGCCCGCTGTATATATCTGGAGTGACCTTGGTGCCTCAAAGGAATGGACCTATTGTATGTTGTTATCTGTGAAGGAGCAGATGCTAAAGGAAAATAAAGGCACCACTGCAAGTATTTGTTCACGTTGCTATTTCCAGGCAATCTAGCAAGTGTTTGAAATTGGTTAAAAGTAGTGACTTGTCATATGTGCCAGGTTGCCAATCACAGAAACTTGATCACAGGTAAGATATCACTCCTTGCTCAAGTCTAAGGGGGGTCTTTTTACTAAACTGCAGCATTATTTTGCCCCTAACATGTTAGATGCCACCATACCGCATCAGTTGTCAGCAGTGTGGCTAGTATGTGCCCCAAAGGTTACCACATTGACAAGGAGGAGTAGCCTAGTAGTTAGAGCTGCAGCTTGCTGACCAAACAACCAGGGTTTGATTCCCACTAGTACGCTATGCCTTGAGATAGTTGCTTTACCCTCCATTGCCTCAAAAAATAGCCTAGCACACCTTGCTAATAAAACCCAGTGGCTGCTGTGTAACTAGGCATCAGCACTGACTCAACAACACACATTAGGGGTCATTCTGAACTCTATATAAATGGCCAGGCAGCAGGCCGGGGACAGAGCTCCCCATACAAACATGTCATTTGTATGAAGAGCTCTGTTGTGGGAAGGAGGAGCTGGGACAGAGGCAGAGCGAGGGCAAGCAGAGAGTGATCCTGGACATATAGGGCCAATTTTGAGGTCAGCTCTGTATGTCCAGGGTCAGCCACAGAGACGGGGGACTTATTTCACCTCGGAAATAGAATAAGTCCCCCTTGACTTTAGGGGACTGTGGCGCCAGGCGTAGACAGAAGGTGAGGGGGTGCAGGGGGATCCCCGCACCACGACGGGCCATGGGAAGCCAGATCAGGGGTTGGGATGCAGGGAAAGGATGATGTCACTGTCAGCTGTGGATCGCAGCTCCTGAATGGACACCATGGCACTTTATCTTTCTTTATCTTTATTTAAAAACTTATTATACCGCCTAAACCGAAAGGCATACAGCGGTGTACAATAAAACAAAAGGCTACTGGGGAAACAGAAAAGAACGCCAATTATTCACAAAAGAGACAGCAAAGGATAGAATGAAGAAATCAGAGAAAAAGACCAATCAACTGTGGGCAGGAAGGGAAGGGATATCAAAAGCGGTACAAAAGAGGTGAGTCTTGAGAGAGGTCTTGAAAGTGCCGAAGGATGATTCCAGACGTAAAGCTAAGGGGAGAGAATTCCAAATGAGGGGGCCGAGGAAAAAGAAAGCAGAAGAGCGTGTTGATTCAAGATGAGCCCTGGAAGGAGGTGGAAGAAAAAGACGGTTAGCGTGAATCGACCGAAGAGTTCTAGAGGGACAGTGAAAGTGGACCAGGTCAGAGAGATAAAGAGGAACGCCAGTATGCAAAGCCCTATGGACAAAAATCAGAACCTTATATTGAAAGCGGAAAGGAATAGGCAGCCAGTGTAAGCGAATGAGAAGAGGAGTGATATGAGCTGTGCGAGAGGAGTTGGTCAGAAGACGAGCAGCGGTATGGTGGACCAGTTGAAGACGACGAAGCTGAGAAAGAGGAAGGCCAGCCAGAGAAGCGTTACAATAGTCTAAACGAGAAACTACGAGAGAAAGAAGAAGTGTAGTCAAAGAGGAGAAAGAAAGGAAAGGTCGGACAGCATGAAGTTGACGCAGTGTATAGAAAGAACGCTGAACAATAGAAGAAACGTGATCTTTAAAAGTTAAAGCCGAATCCAGGGTAACACCAAGGTATCGCATAGATGAAACAAGAGGAATAGGCCCAGCAGACAGAGACTCTATTCAAGAGCCTGGCTGAATTAGCTGGGTATTGGACTGGGCATGCGGCTGATCAGAATCAGGGCCCAGCTTGCACGTCTTGGCCATAGACCCGACTCTGATCCCCCAGACATGCCCCCCCATGGGACTAGAATCAGGTCTACCTCTGCACACCCCAATTCTGATTGGCCATACAGAGGCTGGACAACCAGTACAGAATCAGCCTCATTGTATTTTGCAAGGTAACATTTAGCCCAGGCCTGCAGAAGTGGTTCACACGTGCTGAAACATGCATTAACCACATAATACACTTTAGTAAAAGGGCCTCTTGGACTTCAGCAACTAATCTGGTTGGTTACTGATGAGTTTTCACTCTGGTATTGCCAAACTAAATACTCGGTAACCTTCGATGTCACTAGGTCATGCATACTTTATTTGCCCCTTCTTTTCTTCCCATCACCCTTGCTGGATGGTAATTGGACATCTCATACAGTACTTGCTGTAAATTTTGCTCTCACTCTGCCATAAAATAGATATTTCGATCACAGTGTGAATAGCCCTCGGGTATTCACGCCTGTGCATAATATTTTTTCACAGTTCTGAATTTCATAGAATATTGCCATTGGTGAGTTATTCATAAGACCTCAAAATGCTAAATATGGGACTTCATGCATATAAAGTAAATAGCAAAATGTTTACTCACAAATCTTTGAAATCCATAAAAAGGTAGCACTAACATCTTCGCCACTGCTGTGCTGCAATCTTTCCATATTCCCAAAGACGCATCCTTTACCAGTTTAATAAAGAAAAAAAATAATATTGAACTCCAGCATGAAATTAAAAACAAACAGTTCAGGAAGGCACTAGAGAGCTTTCTGCTAGATATATATGTGAGAAAGCTACTTTCTGAGGAACAGGCCAAAATTCAGGAAACCTTACAAGTTCAATTACTCTTGCTTCTAACTGGTTATCTCAAGAGATAATGGTCATGGCCACTGGAAATCTGGACTAGGTAGAAGAAGTTTGGGCAATAACTCATTAGAGCAAAAAGGTCCAAACAAGAATCTCCATCACCATATAAAATATGTGCTGGCGAGGAAACTGAAACTTAAACCTCCTTTTCAATTTACATAAAGGAGCTGCAGTACATACAAGGGGTTATTTTAGAAGCCCTATTCACATTTTAAATGTGGATGCTGTAACAGAAAAATGTGGGCGAGATTTCGGCCTAGGAGAAAAGAGTTGGGCCTGGAGTGGGGGCAGCATGCAAGCCACTCAGCTTTAAGGTAGGTTTGCCATGCTGCCTTCACAATGTGGGCCCGGTGGGGGCAGGAGATATACCATACTGCACTACAGGGGGAGGGGGGGAGTGCTGATCAGAAGGGAGGTGCCTGCCCAGGGTATTGAGGGACTTGGAATGCCACTGCTTAGGACATTCTCATTCTGATAGATAAGAAGCTGGATGTGAGGAAACCTGACATAATAGTAAAAGAGAAAAACACCAGACCAGCATTGATAATAGAGGTGTGAATTCCTAGCAATTATTCTGTGAACAGTGTGGTGAGAGAGATGATCTTGAAATACTGTATCAAGAAATGCAATCAGAGACCAAGAAAATGTGATAGAAAGATTTAAAAATGTTTTCCATTATAATGGGAACCACAGGCCTGATTAAGAGGAATTTCCAATTGCACATTGACAAGTTGTTTATACATTACATCTTACGAACACCAAAAGGAGGCTCTTTTTGGCATCATGCAAGTATTACGACATGCGATAGCAGTACATTTGAGACTGAGATCATACTCCGAATATCCTGGCTTAGGAGTAAAATTCATGACTGTCATGGTATGCATAAAACTAATAAACTCAAAATACGATAACCGCCTAAGGGAAAACTAACATTACCTATCAGAAAAACCCTTAGTAATCACCCAAATCGCTTCAATTTATAAAATCAATCACATTCACACATAACCTACTCACAATCACTCAATATAGCTCAAAAGGATCTCAGGTTTTGCTCACCCCTACATTTGGCGAAATTCATCACCATAGGGAAATGGCAGACACTCACATCATGGGTCCCATAGCTTTATACCTCCCTTTATATTGTATTAAGAAATACGATTTAATTAACTACAACTATTCTCAATCCAAAAGGATACTTTAGGAGATTCATACCACATAACATGATAACCGCTATGGAAGAGAAGTGTCTGCTTTACTTCGTTTTACTTTTCAATAGTGCCCGAACCGCTTCTACACAGCTGAACATGCATGTGATGTTATCTTCTTCATCAGCACAGATGGACTGATTTCCACACTCCAAGAACACATGCAGATGCATCTGCTAAGCATCACAATGCAATTTTTCAAATACCCCAATTTTAAATTCCCTGTAAAAAACAAAGTTATACTCTCAAGGACAGGCAATGTTGTATAACATTCAAAGAAAGCAATCCGGCACTTATCTGTAGGTAGTCAGACTTTGACACCTCCAAGCAGCTAACAGCAGCCTACTATTACACCAACGCAATAGTCAGCATCCAATAGTCATCGTCCATCTTACCACCAATCAGCTCGTCAGCTGCCACTCTGACCTCACACTTTCAACAACTTTACTACACAACACAACACTAACACCTACATTCAGGGTCCAATCAATTTTGTCATTTAACCCATGAGGGTCCAAAGTATCCAATACATAGATCCATTTCTGCTCCTTCTGTAATAGCAGGAGCCCCCTATCACCTCTGCGAATATTCAGAGGTACTACTTCCAAAACTGTACATTGAAAACCTTCAAATTTATGGGGTTTCAATCTTCGCCTTAGAAATGCTATACTTATGTTCTGTTAAGCACGTCCGTAAAGGACGTGTAATTTTTCCTACATATAAAGTCAAGCACGGGCGGAGGCGGAGCCTGCGGGAAGACAAGGTGGCTGCCTAATCTATGAGCTCCGGTTTCCCTTATCGTGAATCCTGACAATAGAGTATCACTTTTACCCTTCCAGCTGCCCAATTCTCCTGCGTTAGTGCCTGATACCTCGGGCTGCATGGCGGGGGGAAAACCGATCAAATTGGACTTCACCGCGGTGGTAAATGCTGGGTCGAAGAGGGCGAAATCCGACCCCCTCTCCCCACACAAGATGGCGACTCCGCGGGAAGCGGGAGACAGCATGAAGGAGCTGTTAGCAGAGATTCGGGCGGTTAAGGACCTGGTGTTAGCGAACGGCGATGCACTGTGTCGGGTGCAGACGGAGCTTGGGGAAATGAAAGCTTGTTACCAAGATCTATCGGAGCGTCTGGTGAAGGCAGAGAAAACTATTGCGGAGCACGGAGAGTCGCTGGTGCCACTACCTAAGCTCTGGAAACGCGTGGAGCGCCTCGAACTCCAGATTGAGGACTTAAGCAACCGCAGCCGGAGGAACAACATTCGGATGGTGGGCTTGCCTGAGGGTGCTGAAGGCCCGGATATCTTCGCGTTCCTAGCAAAGCTTCTCCCCTCTCTGCTTAATTTGAAACTTGTGGGCCTATTGGATATCGAGCGTGCGCACCGGGTGCCGACACTGTGGCCTGCAAATGGTAAATTCCCGCGCCCGATTATCTTCTGCTTGCTTCATCACCAGCAAGCACGGCAAATCCTGTCTGCAGCTAAAAGCCAGAATGCATGGGAGTTTGAAGGCCATAAGCTCTCCTTCTACCCAGATGTCTGCAAAGCCACGGCGGACAAGCGGCGGCAGTTCCTGGCTCTCCGTCCCCGTCTCCAGCGTCTACAAGCGAAGTTCGGCCTCTTCTATCCTGCACGCCTGAGGGTCACCCTGAATAACAGCTCGAGAGCGTTTGATGACCCGGCTGATGCGCTTCTCTTCCTTGAAGAGCAGGAAGCTTTACAAATGCAGTGACTTTGGGACTCTCTTGTTTGTTGCTGATTCTCTGTTTGATGGTGCCTTTCTCCGCTCCACGCTCTTCATGGAGTCTCCTTTTCCCTGGAGCTTACAGATGGTTTAGTTTTTCCCTAGCCAGTTACCTGACTAGCCAGTCAATTGTCCCCCTTGTACTATCTCTTGGGCGTAGTATGAAGCGCGGGCACTCTCTTTGTACTTCTCTGTTTCCCCCAAGTTTTCGTTATGTTTCCATTTGTGTACAGGGGTTGTCTAAGGGGGTCTGTCTGGAGGGTTCAGGGGAGGTGTAGCAACCTTGTGCTATTACTACTTTGCTCAGTGCTTTTGCTCTACCTATTCCCCTCTGAATGTCTTGCTTTTACTCTGTATTGGTTTAAGTGTGTGGGTTACCGGTGTGCCCCTTGTGCTCTTTGCTGGCTCACCCTGTTGACAGTCTTTGTTGGGTAATGTTTAGCATAGCACCTCCGTGGCCGTCGCTTGATTTCCATCTGAGCCAGATCTATTTGTTTGAAGCGATCCAGGGCTTGCGGGCTCTCCAGTATGTCTTCTCATATGCTTTCCCTTAAAGTCCTGTCCTTGAATGTGAAGGGCATTAGACTCCCTGCCAAACGCAAAAAAATTCTTGCTTATTGTCATAAACAAGGTGCTGACCTGGTCATGTTACAGGAAACGCACCTATCTGCTGCAGAAACAGCGAAACTGGGCGCTGGCAAGTACGCCTTGGTGGCCCAGGCCCCGGCAATTGGAAAAAAAAATGGTGTGGCCATCCTAATCAATAAGGCTGTCAAGGCTCAAGCCCAACTGCTCCGCGCGGATCCTGAAGGGAGGTGGGCCAGTGTCCAAATTACTGTGGGCCTACAGCAAGTTGTGTTCCTGAATGTATATGCGCCTAACTGTGACAACCCTGTCTTTTTTCACAGGCTTGCAGAGGTGCTCGAAGAGTACGCCTCGTCTCCTATTATGATCGGTGGCGACTTCAACCTGGTCTTAGACCCGTTGATTGACTGCCAGCCTTGCCGGAGATCTCGGAGGTGCAGAGCTCTGGAGGCATTGGAGTCTATTATGGAAGAAAAGGGCCTCGTCGACATTTGGAGGATTCTGCATCCTGCTGAAAAAGATTTTACGTTCTACTCCTTTCCACACTCGTCCCACTCTAGAATTGATTTTTTTCTGGTATCTCGTTCCCTAGCTTCAGCTATTCCTAGTGCGGAGATCCTCAGCTCTCACATCTCCGATCATGCCGCTATCGGGCTTACGCTGGATGTCTCCTCTTCTCCGCCATCCCCCGGAGGATGGTTCTTCCCACGTCATCTTCTTGCAGACGACTCCTTCAGGCAATTTATCCGGCACGAAATAAAAGATTACTTTGACTTCAACCGGCTGGAGGATACGTCCGCCTGGGCTTGGTGGGAAGCTTTCAAAGCCTCCATCAGGGCTAAAGTCACCAGCTTCAATATTGCCCTTAAGAGGAAAGCGAGGGCTGAATTACGGCAGTCTAACCCCTTGGTTCTCACCAGATTGCAGAGTCTTCGTTTCCAATACAATGCTGTACTTAGTAAGGAAGTTGAGCAGTACTCTTTTGCCCAGAAAGCTCGCTACTATACGGAGACGAATAAATCGGGCAAACTGTTGGCGGCCAGCCTGAAACCTAGGCATGAAAAGGCTTATGTTGTGGCGTTGTTGGACGAGCAGAAGGTCCTTCGAACCGGTAATTTGGAGATTCTCGACATCTTTAGAAACTTCTACGACTCCTTATATACCTCTGAGGTGGAGAGTGACCAGTGCGGTATGAGATCCTGGCTACAATCAATTGACCATCCGACTCTGAGTCCGGATCAAGTCGCGAGTCTTGACCACCCTTTTGATCTGAGGGAAATTGAAGAGGTTTTGGCCAGTCTACAAGGGTGTAAGGCGGCGGGGCCGGATGGCATACCGTCTGAATTCTACCAGGTGTTCGCGAAGGACCTTTCCCCTTTCTTGTTGAAATATTTCCAGCT
The DNA here is from genome assembly GCA_033557465.1 of Ichthyophis bannanicus. NCBI lineage: Eukaryota > Metazoa > Chordata > Amphibia > Gymnophiona > Ichthyophiidae > Ichthyophis > Ichthyophis bannanicus. The sequence goes on from CM066031.1 coordinate 1,317,912,667, forward strand.
CCTACAAGAAGAGGGTTCGGATCCCGGCGCCTTCGCTGAGGCCACAGTGGTTGTCCTGGAAAAACCAGGAAAAGATCCGAAGTCTGTGGGCAGCTACAGACCCATTTCCCTTTTAAACGCAGATTACAAGCTATATGCTGCGGTTCTGGCTAACAGACTTAATAAAATCCTCCACCATCTCATTCATCCGGATCAATGTGGTTTTGTGTCCGGAAGGTCGACGACTGACAACGCCCGTCTGCTATGTAATCTCCTGGATTTGGCTGCACAGGCCGAAGAGCCCTTTATCGGGCTATCCTTGGACGCAGAAAAGGCCTTCGATAGGCTTGAGTGGCCTTTTCTTTTCCTGGTTTTAGAGTGGTTTGGCATCCCTGCAAGTTTTGTTAACATGATTCGCCCAATGTATGCCCGGCCCAGGGCTAGGATTTTTGCCAATCAAGAGCTGTCTCGGCCTTTTTCTTTGCACAGAGGCACAAGGCAGGGGTGTCCTATGTCCCCCCTGCTTTTCAACCTGGCCCTGGAACCTTTAGTCTTGTGCATTCGTCAACAGCAGTCCATTCGGGGATTTGAGGTAGCTGACCTACAACTCAAGCTTTCAGCCTACGCCGATGATCTCCTCTTTTTCTTACAGCCTTCCTCGGTAGCGCCTCTCCTCCGAGTGATTGAGCAGTACGCCAGTTTTTCCGGGTACAAGGTAAATTGGTCTAAGTCAGTGGCTTTCCCGCTGAACCAGCGCACACACAGCGACCTGATCCAGGATTTTTCCTTCCAGTGGGCGGGGTCATCTGTACAATATCTCGGAACGCAATTTGCAGCCCCGATGGAGCAGACTATAAAGTTAAATGCCGCAAAGATTGTGGAAATTGCTCGAACCTTCACTACGAAATGGTCTCCTTTACACCTTACCTGGTGGGGCCCGGCTCGAGTCGATCAAGATGGTTCTTGTTCCCAAAATAAATTATATTCTTGGCATGGTTCCGGTCCTTTTTGCCGCTGAGGTCTACAAGAAGGTTGAGCGGGCCCTAAGTTCCTTTTTATGGGGTGGGAAGACCCCCAGAATTGCGCTCAAGAAGCTTAAGGCTCACAAACTGCAGGGAGGGGTACAATTCCCTGATTTCCATTGGTACCACCTTGCTGCACTTCTAAAGCAGGGGGGTCTGTGGGGGGCCGACATTACCCCTTCCATGAAACCATCCTGGCTCTCCCTGGAAGAACGCCTACTCCTCCCCTGCCCGGCTCACCTCTGTATGAATATGCGGCACTCTGGGGTACCTGGTCTGACCAAGGTTATTGTTGCTACACAACAAGCGTTCCATGCGCTACTCCCGCTTATTGCTCAAGACAATCCCCCTTCTCTCCAGGTTCCTATTTGGCACAACCCGGCTTTTCGAATCAACAAACTCCCCTTTTTTTGGCAGACCTGGCAGCGCTGTGGTGTCTGGACCATGGGTCACTTGATCGCGTCTGGCGAATGGAAACCCTTTCGTTTGCTACAAGAGGAGTTTAAGCTTCCGGGGACCTGCTTCTTCCAATATCTTCAGCTTAGACATTGTCTGTCTCAATTGCGGATCAATCCTCGAGAGCTTCAGGAGTCCTGGGGCTTACACAAGCTTGTAATGGATTTTTGCCTGCGGAAGGGAGGAATGTCTCGCTTTTACGCTCTTTTTCGAGACTCCTGCGCCGATCAGACCCTGGGCCTCCGTAAGGTTTGGGAGGCTGAGGCGAATCTACCTCCCACCACTCTGGATTGGAGCAATTTGTGGGGCCCTGTTACTCGAGTCTCACGTTCGGCCTCCCTCACACAAGCTATGTTTTTTTTTGCTCACCGAGCATTTATTACTCCCTTAAAGCTCTCCAAATGGTCCTTAGATCAATCCTCAACTTGCTGGTCCTGTCAGAGAGCGGTTGGTACAATGAGCCACATGTTCCTGGATTGCCCCTGCATTCAGGGCTTTTGGTCTCGTGTCTGGGAAAGAATTCAGAGTGTGTTGGGCTTCTCCTATCCCCTGTCCTGGCGTATTATTGCGCTACGTTCTTCTGCAGTGATCCCAGGATTGGACAGGGAAGACTTTTTCGTATTGAATTTTATGCTAGCTGTTGCTGTAAAGGAAATTTTATACTCCTGGAAGGACCCTTCGAACCTCCACTGGGGCAGATGGTGGAACCAAGTCTGCCTTTACAGTAGATACGAAAAAGCTTATGACCATTCCTACTTTCTGAAGGGGAGGGGTAAGCCTCAGACTAGGTGGGCTGCCCTGGATCGCTTCACTTCTGTTTCAGATCTTACTTCTGTTTAGATCTCGCTTTTATATATGATGTTGTCTTTGTTTACGCTGCTTCCATAGACTAACATGTCATGTTCTGAATGGCCACTGAGGTGCTGGGGTGGGTTTGGTTTTCTTTTCTGTTTTTTCTCAATTCTGTATTTGTTAACTGCTGAAACTGTTTGTACCTTTGTAAAACTGGAATAAACATAATCTTAAAAAAAAAAAAAAGTCAAGCACGGGCACCAGAGAGCATACACTACAAACGTGGTATTGCAATCAGTGTTCTGATATAATCTACATGTTTTGAATGAAAAGGCCGTACCAACCGTACTGGAATAAGTTTACAAAAAGAACAATGTCCACATTGGACATGTTGAAAGGTTTACTGATCGTCATGTGGAACTTCTTAAGCAAATAGAGAAATATCGTACTGAATTGAAAATTTTGAAAATCAAAAAATTCTTTAGAGATGAGAAGCGCATGAAAGAAGGAACGATATAATTGGTTCATGCGGAGGACGAAATATTCTGACTATCATAGGAGGACTGAAGGTGAAGGTGAAGGAAACTCCATATATTCTTCAAATTCCAGCGTGGAGGGAGGACATTCTGATGGATCTTTGAGGACGGGAGATAAAAAAGGAGAGCAATTAAATAATCAACAGAATAAGCACGGAAATTTTTCTGGGCCACTGACGCGATCACGTTGAAAAAAGGAATCTGTTAATTTTCAGTAACTAATACGGTCCTCAATCTTTCGAGTGTGAAATTAACATCAGCACATATGGATGTTTTATCTAGGGGTTTACCATTTATACATGGCTCCTATTATGATGGCTTTCAAAGTCGTATAGCCATAGAAAAATTAGTACGCTCTCTTGAATTGAAACTCTTTTTTTCTGATAAACCATCGATGCCTGACTCCTCAGTGGTTAGCTTGAAATCTAATTGGTCCCCTCCAAGTCCTTTGGACCCTTTGGTGTATACTTTTAAGCATTTGGTTATGTCTGATTTATTGAAAATGGAAGCTAAATATACCAACTTCCTTAAGAATTTGTCTTCTGCTGAGTTTTGAGCATTACAAGAACTTTCTAACATGGATACGATTACCATCAAACACGCTGATAAAGGAGGTGCAGTAGTAGTGATGCATACTACTGACTATGATAATGAAGTACTTAGACAATTAAATATCAATCGTCATTATAAGCGGTTACTTAAAGATCCTATTGAAGCTTTGCAGAAGGAAATCTTAACAGTAATGACTAATGCCTTACAAATGGGTTATCTAAAAGAGATACAAATTTTTTTTTAAAATCCTCCACACCCGAAAATACCGGCTTTTTATATTCTTCCAAAAGTGCATACAAGTTTATCAAGACCCCCTGGGCAGCCGATCCTTTCCAGCAATGATTCTGTGCTGGAGAGGATTGGGATATATTTGGATAAACATTTAAAGTCTGAAGTATTGAAGATCCCTGCGTATATTAAAGACACTACTCATTTCTTACAGATCTTAGAAGACTTTGATGAGATAGAATGAGCAACTTGGTTGGCGGCTTTAGACGTCGCAGCTCTTTATACATCAATTCCACAGGATGAGGCACTTCAAGTTCTAGCAGAAGTTTGGGGTAACCGACTAAGTCCTCAGCTGGTTCCGACAGATTTTTTGGTACAACTGGCTGAGCTAGTGTTAAAGAAAAACTATTTTGTGTACAAGCAGGAATATTTCCAGCAGATTTCGGGCACAGCCATAGGAGCCACTTTTGCATCATCTTTGGCTAATCTTTATATGCACTCTTTTGAAAAGAGTTGGGTGTATTCTTCGCAGTTTGCACCGTATATCTTAAAATGGTATTGTTATATTGATGATATTTTTCTACTTTGGGGAGGTTCGAAAGCTCTTTTGAATGAGATTTTTGTTTATTTGAATGGGTGTAATTTGAATATTCAGTTTGAGATCAATATCCAGGAGCTTACACTCCATTTTTTGGATGATAAAGTTACGAAAGGAATCGGAAACTTTTTGACTACTATTTATACCAAACCGACTGACAGGAATACTTTGTTGTATTTTTCGAGCTTCCATCCGATATATTTAAAGAGCAGTTTACCTTACTCGCAGCTGTTACGATGCCGCTGCATCTGCTCCACAATTCAGGAGTTTGAATTACAGGCCAGAGTTATGATTGACAAGTTTCAAAAGCGGGGCTATCTGGCTCCGGTGTTAAGGCATATAAAAGGGCTAAATTCAATCACTGTGAGTTGCTTCTATGATCTGGACCAGCTGCTGTAGATGTTAATTTGTTGAGCCCTTTGCCCTCTGTCACCTGTGTTATTCCATTTTCAAGTTTATATAGCCGTATTGTAACTGCTATACCTAAGAGATGGGGCTTATTGATGACACATCCAAAACTTACTGGGAGTTCACTCTGTGTGGCATATCAGAGGGGTGAAATCTGAGTGACCGCCTGTGTTCGGCAGTCCCTAGCTGGCCTGTTCAAAGAGAAACCTTTCAACATGTACAATGTGGACATTGTTCTTTTTGTAAACTTATATCCAGTATGGTTTGTACGGCCTTTTCATCCAAAACATGTAGATTATATCAGAACACTGATTGCAATACCACATTTGTAGTGTATACTCTCTGGTGTCCGTGCTTGAAGTTATATGCAGGAAAAATTACACGTACTTTACAGACGCGCTTAGCGGAGCAGAAGTATAGTATTGCTAAGGCGAAGATTGAAACCCCATTAGTACAACATTGTCTAAGGGGTACGTTTACTAAAGGGCGCTAACGTCACAGGCGGAATTAGCACGCGATAAGGTATGTTAATGGGCGATCAAGGTGCATTATCGCACGATAACGTACCTTATCGCGCGATAACGTGCATGTGGCATTAAGGCACCCTAACGCCGTGAAATCCAGCGCTGAAGGGCGGAGGAAGGCCTCCCAGAGGGCGGAGAGAAGGTGTCAATGGGTGGAGAGTGGGAGGGGAGAGGCTCCAGGCACACTAATGCTGTGGAATCCGGGTCTGATCACTAACGCCAGTGAAACCCTCGCGTTAAGGCACATTTGCAGGAAAGAGAAACCATTTACGTCAGCAATGTACAGCAATGCCAGGGAAACCTAAAAAAGTGATAGTTGTGATACATGTGCACGGAACAAAAGGACAAATAAATATGGAAAATGACCTGAACAAAATTTAAAATCACCATAACCAAGCTGTCCAATAGTGATATTAATTGGAAAAAAAACACTACTGAGATAGCTCCAAAAAAAAGATATCATTGTTGGAAGGGTCTATGCTCTGTCCCTCTACAAGGTGAATGATCCCACATTGAAATAGCGCTGATCAGGGTTTTCCCTTTTTATTGGGCAGGTTTCTTATGGCGTGCACATGTGCGGCAACAGCAGGGTGGGCAATGTATACTAAATAAATAAATGTCGGAAAGGGCAACTGTACAGATGCTTGAAAATGGGATACAGAGGGCTGTAGGCGGCACATGCTGTTGTGCAGCTGGGGCACAGTGCGGACTAGGGAGATGCCTAGGTGGCACATAGGAATGCTGAAACTGTACAGCAGGCAGACAGCAACTGATGAGGGCCCAACATGGGCACGAGTGTGCTTCTCACAGTGTCATAGGGGATAGTACCCAGCAGGTACCCCCAAGGGCACAGAACATTGGCAGGCGGTGGTGGGTGGGAAACGTGGACGTCTATGCAGGCACCCCTACCTCAGATCCCGCACCATAGGCAGCCGCCTACCGGCACACTGGATGGCCTGAGACTGCGCACCACCAGCACCACCAGCATAAGGGCATGTCAGCATGGTGGCGGAGGAGTACTGGTGGTGGAAGGGGCAGTGGCATCTGCCCACAGCAGGCCATGGCCTAGCCCTGTTTAGGTGGGTGCCGTGCACTGCAACAGACAGGCTCTGTCTGATGAACAGTCATGGTATCCCAGGGAATGAACTATCCCTGTGGCAACAGTGTGGTGCAGTGCACACAGCCAGCATGTTTAGTAGCAGAAGGTCACAGATTCAAATCCCAGCTGTGGCTCCTACCAACCCAGTCCCCATATTTTACCCACTACTAAACCATGGTATTAAAGACGGAACCTTTATTGCAGATAACATAAACATGCCTGAAAAGCCTATACTCTACCCTACAGAACACAGACACCATAAACATGTGCAATACCTAGAGCAGAGTTTCCCAAATGCAGTCCTGGAGGGCCAAAAATCATTCAGGTTTCATGCTGTCTCTAATAAAGATGCCTGTGCTGCATTTCTATGTGCCGCCCCCATGGTATGCAAATGTATCTCATGCATATTCATTAGGGACAGCATGAAAACCCAAGCAGTGTTTGGCCCACCAGGACCGGAGTTGGGAACCTCTGCCCTAGAGCAGCGGCCAACAGGGGCAGAAACACCAGCACCCACAGGCTCCATTATCCAAAGCCTCATGTAGAGGCAGTATCCTGGGCCCTGCGTGCAGCAGTATCTCTCCATACTAGCACTTGCATACCTTTGCAATGCCGCCCTAAACCTGAGAATACGTTACAAATGTATCAAAAGGTTGCTATGATTAATGGCAGATAGCAATTCCTAAGTTCAGCACAATTTGCTAATTGAGCTGCATCAAAGCAACCTTTCTGATGTCTGTGGAGTGAGTTTCATTTCTGGTTTCTGACAGTGTTTACCACCCTAGGGAGTGATCCCAACAATATTGCATACCATAGCCATGCCTGCACTGTGCCCAGGACTCGTGCAGTGGCCAGGGCTGCCAAACCCCTCTATATCTGCATAATGCTGGCATAGGTGTAGGAGTGTGTGTCTGTCCATCCAGTGTGTGGTGGCTGCTTGCACTGTTTCCAGTGTTTGCCTGTCAATGTGCATAATGAGGAGCAAGGTACTGTGGGTATGGCCCAGACAGGGTGGCCTAGGCAGGATGCATCTGCACAGGGCATAGGGCAATGGCTGGGACATTGTAGTGCCCAGCCACCACCTGCACAGACAAGGTGGCCACAGCATGTCCTGTTGGGTGGTCACTCTTACCCTGACTGAGCAGTGACCACGGCATGGCTAGGTTCCCCCATAGTGCTATATGGTATTTTTCTCAAGTGGTATTTATGGGTTCTCTTTTTTTGGGGGCCCAATCACTGACTTATTTGCTTGATGTGTATGCTGACTTCCCAGTTTTGGGAACATGCATCTCTTCCAGGAACATGCACTATGGACTAGCTAGCAGACTGTCTACAGTTAGTATATGTATGGCTGGAACACTTTGCAGGGTGCAGTGGCTGGAGACTCACTGTGCTTGCTGCTGGAGAATGTCAGATAGTGGTGGGGGGCAGCTGAGCATTTCCAGGCCTACTGTCTGTCTGCCTTGCCTTATGGATGTGTACAGATCTGCATTGACTGCCCTGTAGGGTGCCTGTTCCCCAGCAGGACTGTCCCCTCTACTGTCATCTTTGCAGGGAGGTAGAATGTGGATCTGTTGCTGGGAGATCCTGTTTCCCACCCTGAGTCACAGAGAGCGGGTTGGGTGGTGGTACATAATCTGCCTATGGGTCCAAACACCCCCCTTCACCTACATCATGTGACCATGGCACCAACACAGGATATGCACTATTCTGGGTGTATCATAGCCCACAAGGGCTAGACATGACTGAGAAATACAGATGGACACAGATGTATCCCAGGTGTGTCTGCAGGAGCTACCTAATGTAGGGGTGAGCAAAACCTGAGGTCCTTTTGAGCTATATTGAGTGATTGTGAGTAGGTTATGTCTGAATGTGTTTGATGTTATAAACTGAAGTGATTTGGGTGATTACTAAGGGGTTTTCTGATAGGTAATGCATAAAACTAACCCATTTGGAGAAATTGCCCCAGAAACAAATGCGTACACAGGCAAATCACCAAATCCACCTTCTCACAACCCATCTCTCCTGCCCACCCCTGTCCATCCTCTGCCTATCCCCCACCCATCCTCTTGCTCATCTCAGGCCCCTCTACCCTCCCTATCTTACCTACCTCTATGCCCCTTCACCCTTTGCCCAGCTTCCAATAATCAGCCCCCTGACCATACCCACTCCATCAGTCCTCTGGTCCTCCCTTCACATGATGCACTTAATTGGAAGACATGCCTATTTATTTCCATGTTCCTTCCCCATTCCTTACTTCACTGTCCTTTCACAGCCACTCTCTGCTGCCATGAGGGTGTCTTGGGTGAAGTCCCACTGCTCTGTGAAGAGCTGTCTAGGCCATCATCCAACCCACCAAATCACTCCGTTGCCATATGGAACTCTGGAAATTTGAAAGAGTGGGCCCCAAAATCTGGGAGGGGGTGGTGTGTCCAGTACCGGCAGATAGTCAACTATATGAATGGTGGCAGAGAGTGGAGGTGCTAGCCGTTTTTGTGTGGCCCTTGTAGGCTAGAAGTATGGAGGTGCTGATGGTGCAGGGGCAGTTGGCAGAGCAGCTGGAAGGGCCATAGTGCCCGGTTGCCTGTTGTGAAGGTCCCTGTGCAGGCCTTGAAGCTGAATAAGAATGGCATTGGACACCTCCAACTTTCTCTCTTGCAGGTGCCTTGGTGCTTACTGAGGGTAACTACTCTTCTCTGCAGCTCTATTTTCTTAGCCTGTTGAGCAGGAGATGGTTATTTTGATACAGTAGGTGCTCCCACAACACAATAGCTAATGGATTCTCCTACTGGTGCATGGCTCATCTGGCTCCAATGCTCCTGGTGCGCATTCCACATACCACTTTGATTCTATCTTTATTTCACAGTTAGATTACTGTAATATTGTTTTCGCTAGCCTCCCAGTTTACGATTTGAAATGACTACAATCTATTCAAAATACAGCTGTTAAGTTACTTGCCCATGCCTCTAGGTTTGAGGGTATTACTCTGCTCCTGATTTACTATCATTGGCTTCTTTACTGTCATAACAATGAAGTTCTTTTCCAGCTATTTTTATTGTTTGTTTTTTATGTAAACCACTCTGATAATGTAATGAAGAGCAGTATATCAAATTTTAATAAACTATAACTATACTCCTGGCAATCATGGAATGGAGATGGTGGTGGAAGCTGGATGCCAGCCACCTCTTCTTTCTCATAATTCTCCCCCTTGGTACTAGCCTCCCCCTCTATCTTTACATCTTGATGTTCCTCATGGCTGGCAACAGAAGAGCATAAGAAATACCATACTGGGTCAAACCAAGGTCCATCAAGCCCAGTATCCTGTTTCCAACAGTAGCCAATCCAAGTCCCAAGTATCTAGCAGGTTCCCAAAAAGGCACAAGTTCCAAAATGCTCATCTCAGGATAAGCAGTGGATTTCCTGGGTCCTCTTTGATAATGGTTTATGGACTTTTCCTCCAGGAACTTATCCAAACATTTTTTAAGCCCAGATACACTAACAGCTTTTATTATATCCTCCGGTAAAGAATTCCAGAGTTTGATTATGCGTTGAGTAAAAAAATATCTGGCCCTCCACCTCAGTGTTTGCACCACCCTCTATCCTGGCTGCCACATTCTGAGAGGGGGTTCCTCTCCAGCGGTCTGTTCCATGATGACAGTGTTTCTTCTCTCCAGCAGATCATCTTCAGTGTCCTCTCTTGAGGTGTGAAATCAAATACAGTTCAATCACTATGTATCATTTATATAGATACACACGGCATTCTAATCCCTGTTTTCTCTTAATATTTACGATTTCCACTTCTGTCCAGATGTTGACAGTGGGTGGCTGTGAGTGGCATTTTCAATGCAGGCTTGTATACCTATGGCACCAGCACTGCCCATGCCAACACAAGCACCCTAGATGATAAGAGCAAGGTTATATGATAACCCACCTTGGAGTGAAGCAGAAATACTAGTCCTCCCATGAAACACATTTTGCATGCCCATAGCATGAAACATGTCCCTAGCTGACATTTGGAGTGGGTGCATCTGCAGTGGAGGATGTGGATGTGCCCTAGGCACATACAAATATATTTTTCATGGACCTAAACACATGCAGTGAGTGCTGCTCAGGCATGTCACACAGTATACGGTAGCCATACCACCAGGCAAAGCATGCTCTCTGCAAAGGCCCATCCAATGATAAAAGAGCTATAGTGCAAGAGGGTGGTAATGAAGAAATGGCTGAGTGATGAAACAATGGGCAGAACAGTGTTCTCTCTCCCCCCTCCTCCCTTAACAGCAGGCATGGAAAATGTTGCAGGTATCCAACTAAGCCCTGTTCCAACTCAGTAACTCCAACCATAATGGTTGTAGGATATTGGCTATGGAATAACATGACATCTGGAGAGCATCATTGTGAGTCACAACATCCGCAAACACAGTGCCTCATGGAGGGGATTTTTCCAGGGCTGCAGCCATGCCATGGCAGCATCATAGGTACTAGGAGGTGAAACCACAGCACAGCATGGCATGAAAATACTTTTGGTGATTAGAGCCTGAAGGAAAGACATCTCTTTACCCGTGGCCTACGTCCGACCGGGCTACCAAATAATTGACCTCTGTTCTTTGGCTTCAATTCTCTAAATTCAAATGCAAATAAGGAGGACTCAAATAAAAACAAAACACAGGGAATTATGTTAACTACAATACTCTTAAAGCCTTAAGAGAAGGGCCTACAGACATGCAGATTTGCACAGTTCCTGTAAATCCCCTCATCCTCATCACCTCATTTATTGAGAGAAAATTGCTACATGGTACAAATTCAGCTCTGTGTTGCAAGCCATGTTATAGGTTAAAGTAAGCACAGATGAATTAGGAGAAGCAAAAATATTCTGTCCCGTTCTGCTAAACATGACCTTGGTTTTGGGTACACCTATCTCTCCAGGCTGCTAGTGAATTCCAAGCTTCCAGGCTTCCGGCTGTTAGCAAATTCTCCATATTAACCCTTTCAGAGGGCTCTGGTACCCCATTTCAAGTCCCTCTTGACAATCCACCCTCTGATTCTGTAAAGAATTGCTATAAAACATGTCCATGTCCAAAATACATAGATAAATAAATAAAATAACTCTTCTGCCACAATGGAAAATGTCTTCCACTTCACTTCGCTTCAGTCTTAGGCACATCTGGTCCATGGATGAACTTCATCTTGTTGGTTGGCTATATATTTATACAGTTCATCTGACAATATAAAAAAGGATTACACTCATTCTGAAAATTAAAACTATAGGGTATGTTTACTAAAGGGTGTTAAGGTAACAGGCGTTAATGGTAGCGATAAGGGGTGTTACATGCGTAAAGGGTGCTGGGTGGGTAGGGGATGTTCCGGCGTAATGGGCGCTATGGGCCATTTAATGTGCATTAACAGGACATCAGGTGTTAAGGTGTCAAACATGCACCTTAAAGTCCGAAAATGGCTGTAACCCTAACTCTGGATAAAGAAGTACCAAGGAAAGTCAATGTAAAGGCGATGGATGGAAGGACAAGTGGGAGCTGATGGACCTGCCATATCCGTGGGCACCCTACATTGCAGCCAGTAAAATGGATGAGCATGTGGGAGGCATCTGTACCGATGCACAGGGGGGTGCCAGTGTAACATGGTGCAATGTCAGTGTGTAGCATAGGATGGGGAAGATGTGTCCCCCAGTGGAGCAAGAAGTGGCGGGATGTGTGCAGAGACAGGAGGACAGAGTAGGAGTGGTGACATGCAGATCAGGCACAGGAGAGGCATGCGTGAAGAGCCAAAATGCAGACAAGAGTACCAGTGGAGGCCATGGTGCAGCAGCTTGCACAAGACATGACTGCACACAGCTGACAGAGGCGGATGGATGGGTTGAAGGAAGGATGGCAGCTGAGGAGAGGGTGGTATGGGCTGGCAGCACTGAAGTGCTATAGGTGCCATCCCCAATATATTTGTACTGTGCGTGAAAATGTGCACCAGTGCCACTTGGAAGGCCTGATTCCAGACCTGTGGGACTCACACCTGTCCCAGCCACACAGCCACCATACAACAGCTCCAACAAATGTGCAGATAACAACTGCACAGGTGTCACCCATATTGGGCAAATGGGGCATGTATGAACATGAGGTGATACCTGCAGGTGGCTATCTGAGGGGTAGGATGTGTTTGTATGTACTGCAGAGATCTAATGGTACCAAGCTGTATAGTAACAGTAATAATGTCATACATGACTCATGTTGCCCAAGCAGGTTACAAATGTATGTATGTAACTGCCTGTTACTTGTGGTACTGCAGACCCTCTGCAGACAGGAGAAAATGCTTTAAGATTAGAAAAAAGAGGCAGACACCGGCTGCAGCATTACAAGGAGCCATATAGGGGAGCAAGTGGGACCTCCGGAGGACTGAGGAGCCACGCCCCAGAGCCAGTGATGCAATACCGGCCTGTACCCAATCAGAGGAGGGAAGAGTTCCTCTTAAAAAAAGCCCAGATGACTGGAGGAGGGAGGCTTTCCAAGAGGGAGAGAAGGACCAGGAAATAGGAGTCCTGGGGAAAGGAACAGGCCCAGCAGACTCAGCAGAGCCAGGTGAAGGAGTTCGCCCCGAGTATCCCAGGAGTGGAGAGGACACGCCTTCCAAGAGGGAGAGATACAGAAAGGGAGCTACCCCTGGAAGCAGAAGGACTGTGCTAGAAAGTCCTGGACCTGAGTTTGGCAGAGGCCAGCAACCATTGAAGGACATAACCTGGAGTAACCAAGAAGAAGATGAAAGAACTTCTTTAAAAGGTAGCATTCTGGGCTCAGACAGAAGGAAGCTTTGGTGTGAATGTGGTTTAACACCAGCAGAAGGCCTCCGGGAGAACCGAAAGCCTACCATTGTGCAAGTAAGGCCAAACCCCAGCAGGAACTGGCCTCCACCCTTACCTTGCCGGGATAAGCCAAGAAAGAAAAGTAATCACTGTTTTTCTGATTATAATTTCCTGAACGCTGTGACGCAGGAGGAACAGGGAATAGAGGAATGTTGTCCTACTAGAACTGTTTATACTTCAGGATACAAACCTATATCAAGTAAGAGACTCTCCAGTAAAAGAGCCGTGTGCAAGAGAGACTGTTCTCAGTCTAGAGGTACACAAAACCAGGGCTTACCTTTGAACACAGAACATTGGGACATTGTGCAAACGTTGTATAAAAAGCCTGAATGCAAGCTACCAGATATCGCTGACCTTGAACCAATGCAGGTGGACGTCGCTGACACCCTTTCGGACCCTGAAATGGATTGCAGCTACTGTCAGGCGGAAGGCTTTGAGCCTTTAGACAAGGAATAGAGCTGTAGCCGGGGGAATGTGTGAATCTTTGTTTTCTCATGTTATTACTGTGAAGTTAACAGGTTAAATACAGTTCTTGTTTGTTTTCTTTCAACCTGAAATAAGGACAATTTCTGTTGCTGTAAAGATCTGAGCTTTTGAACCTTTTGTGCAATAGGGGAAATAAAAGCCTTTATTCTCCCTTCACTCAGACTATTATGTTCCTTTGAGCTTTTGGTTACCAGAAGGCTACTAGGACTACAAAGAAAACCTGGGCCCTGTCTTTAAGCCAAACTCAATTACAACTATTTTTGTGTCCACCCACTCTACCGTGACGCTTCTTCGCCACTAGGGTGGCGTTGGGACATACTATACTGCTGTATCAGTGCATTCACATCGTGGTACATCTTACCATCAATTGGTAATGTCTGATGATAAACAGATACTGTATGGACCTGCAGTCAGCTGAGCTATTGGTGGGTTAAGTGATCAGCTCAAGGTCACGAAGAGGTATTGTCAGTCCATGAAGGTCGTGGCAGACGAACAATGCAACAGAAACACATTCCGAAATGCCACATAAGGAGTGGTAGTGGGCTTCAAACCCTAGTATCTTGGTCCCCAAGCCATTTCTGTGACTCAAAGCAGGGGCCTAACATCTGCAGGGTGATCATGTCTGACTCCCTGTAATGAACTGCAGCAGTCAATAAAGCCATGCTCTCAGAAGGCCATGATGGAGAATAGCATGTTTGCTGAACCAAAGCGTGGCCAGAATGCATAACAAAGTAGAAGGATGAGTGTCTGCAAGTCACAGCAGAGCCTGGAATATTACAGGTGGGGAAATAACCTTAACATCACACAGTTAACAAGTGGGAATTGAACCTTTGTTTGCTGCTTATGGGGGGGGGGGGGGGATATTGCATTAACCAGTATGCTACATCTTCACACGTTTCTAATTTGCAATGTCTGGAGTAAGAGAGCCTGCAGGTCGCTGCCTAAACTGTTTGCTGTGTGTGCCCATATAAGTTAGCCCCTCTAGTACCCATGATGCACTGAAAATGCAGAGCAGCAGTCTGAAGCTGCTCACAAAATGGAGAATGGACTGATCTATCACATTAGCTCAGCACGAAGCACCGACAGTGTGTGCTTCAATCACATAACAGCTACAAACCATGCTACTGCGCAGTTTCAGCAGTCACCCTGAAAGGAGGATAGGTGCACAGTACCTGGTCCCCAGATCTTGCAGTGCTAGAGGTGGTCTCTGCCGCCTGTGCTGCAAAACCTCATCACTGCCAGCATGCGGCAGGTATTGTGTACAGTATGTTATGCCAATCACCTTGTTTCCTGAACAATTGCATCATGCTGTATGTGCCAGTCACATCTAGCCCTGGGTCATGCCCCTGTTGGACAGGGACCCTCCTAGAACAGTGCATGTCAATACCCAGTGTTAAACTGTTGACACCATCTGCCATGGGGTGGTCTAGAGTTGCATGGGGTTGTTATTAGAGTCCTGCTGGTATCACCATTACCACAGGGAATAGGCATGGAACATCTCCTGTCCCAATCACCTACAGCAAGCACAGGCAGACTGCACCTGCTGCCCACCACTGGGTGTTCCAGTCATACATATACCAACTGCAGAGAGTCTGCTGGCCAGCGCACATTGCATGCTCACAGAGTAACTATGGACACCCAACATTTGTTTCAGTGATTGGGCACCGAGGACAAGAAATGCACCCACATCACTGGAACCAGACACTATATAGCACTATGTGGATACATAGCCATGCCATGATCACTGCTTGGTCAGAGTACCCTCCCAGCATGACATGCTGTTGCCACCCAATCCATGCACATGGCAGATGGGCACTATGATGTCTCAGCCACTGACCCTAAAGTATCTCCGTGCTGTGCAAAAATGAGGAAGGTTGGCATTCCTGCCTGCCACTTTGGTCTCGATATCAGCTGAAGCATTGTTAACATGCGCTTATTGTGCAGGAGATAGTAGCATGCTCTGATGTTAACGCCCGCTCAGTGTGCCGGTGCTATCAGCCTGACTTTCTATGCAGCTGTGGATAGTGGAACCTGTCTGTGTGGCTGATGGGTGTTTATATCCTTGCTGGCTGATTCATTGGGGTTTGCACATGCTGGTGTTGTACCTGCACTGTAGGCTAAAGTCTAACCACAGAGACATGTAATGCACAATCCACAGCCAGGATGTGAACCTGTGCCCCTCTGCTCATATACACACCAGCAGTGTGCATTGAACCATAGTGCTGCCATATGGTTACAACACTCCCTGGGGCAGACATGCTTCCCATCAGACACACCTTGGCACATGTTGCAATGTGCACGGCGCACAGGACCAGGACATGGCTTTGGTCTGCTGCAGATGGGTGCTGTTGTCCCCTCCGCCAGTACCCCCACACCATGCAGACATGCCCGTGTGCTGTCAGTGTTGGTGGTACATAGTCCCAGCCCATCCAACATGCAGGTTGGTGGGTGCATAGGGCATAAGGTCTGGATTGGAGGGGGGCAGAGGCATATAAGGATGGCCACACAGCCCCCCCCAACCATCTGCCACTGCAGGGATGCCATCACTGCCTGCCAACGATACGTCTTGGGCACCTGTATGTTGCAGCTACCTGGAAGGCTACAGCTTCTGGCACTATTGGACAGGTTCCTAGGGAAGGTTTGGACAGGTTCCTAGGGAAAGGTCCATAAACCATTTTTTAAATTATTTATTTCTAAATTTTCAGAATTACATCAAGCAATAATACATACTTGAAAGAAATGGAAATATGCAAATTACAGAAATTGTCACAGAGAAAAAATACAATAATTCCAAATTCCAAATTGCACCTGACACTCCAGCCCAAAATTAGGGGAGAGAAGACCCTAGTAAAGAGGCTATAATGATAAATCAAAAAACTTAAAAGGAAACAATTCCCTAGGAAAAAGCAACCGCAGGACACACATTAACAAATCTAGGGGTATGTTTACTAAACTGCGTTAGTGCAATTCACGTTAGGAGCCGTGTTAGTGAAAGGACATGGGCGGAACATCGTAACCAATAACGCGCAGTTACGTGCGTTATTGCGCACCGCGCAGCAACAATCGTTACAGCGCGCGCTACTGCGTGCACGCTTAAGACAGCGCGCAGACACCCAAAGACAGAAACAGAGCTTAGCACAATGGTTACTACACAGACTGATGGTACAAGAGTCATGGGTTCGATTCCCCAGTGTGTCTAATGAGTAAGGCTGGCTGAGGCATCCTGTGTAACCCTTTGAAAGCCGACTATAACATTTCAATCTGCAGTCGGGTTACAGCTTGCATATGTCAGGAAAAGTGTACCCTTCCTATGAAATATGTTCCAATAGTGACGTTCTCTCTGACATGGTCATGTATTATTTACCAGTTGATAGGAATATTTAGGCGCTCCCTATAAGGCGAAGTGTAAGGCGCACCCTATAGGGAGCGCCTAAATATTCCTTTCAAATGGCATATAATACATATAATATAGGGCGAAGTGTAATGTGCGCCCTATAGGGCGGCACGTAAGTCGCGCCCTATTGGGCGCCGCGTAAGGCGCGCCCTATAGGGTGCCATATAAGGCGCTCTATAGGGCGCCCTATAGTGCGCCTTTTGAGCTACCCTAAGGTGACAGTACCCTGAGGGTGGTTCTGCTGGCAGCACTAATATACAGTAACAATAGACAATGCCTAAGACAGCCCTATCAATGAACCCCACTGTGGGTTGTGAACTTATGACCACTGGCTTCATGGGCAGTGAAGCAACCAGTGGGTTAGAGCTGCTAAGAAACACATGGCTGGTTACAGGAGGACTGCACGGCACCACACCCACATTCTGTTGTGGTTACCAGGGAGATTACATACCACCACCCAACGCACCCTCTAGGGCTCAGGGTGGGGGACAGGATCTCCCGCCCACAGATCCACTTTTAACCCCCTGCAATGGTAGCAGTAGAGGGGACCATCACCCCAGTCCCACTCAGGATCAAACACCCTACAGGGCAGGCAATGCAGAGCAGTACACACCCGTACAGCAAGAACAGACAGACGGCAGGTCTGGAAATGCTCAGCTGCCCCCCACCATTATCTGACATTTTCCAGCAGCAAGCCTCCAGCCGCTGCACCCTGCATGGTGTTCCAGCAAGACACATACTAGCTGCAGACAGTCCACCAGCTAGTCCATAGTGCATGGTCCTGGAGGAGATGCATGTACCCAGAATGGGGACATCAGCATACACACCAAGCAGATAAGTCCGTGATTGGGCCCCAAATGGAAACCCATAAACATCACATAAGAAAAATACTATATAGCACTATGGTGGAACCTAGCTATGCCATGGTCACTGCACAGTCAGGGTGAGAGTGACCTCCCAGCAGGACATGCTATGGCCACCCTGTCCGTGCAGGTGGTACCGGGCACTACAATATCCGGCCATTGCCCTATGCCCTGTGCAGAAGCGGACAGGCCAGGCAACCCTATCCAGGCCATTCCCACAGTACCTTGCTCCTCATTATGCACATTGGCAGGCCAATACTGGCAACAGTGCTAGCAGTGTGGGCTGTGGAGGGTGTTGGAAGCCACCACACACTGGATAGACAGACACGCACTCCCTACACCTATGCAAGCATTGTGCAACTCTAGAGGTGTTGGGCAGCCCAGGCCAACACACCAGTCCTGGTCATAGTGCAGGCATGGCTATGGTACGCAATCCTGTAGGAGTCACTCCCCAGGTTGGTAAACACTGTTAGACATAGGACCTGTAGCACACTCCACAGACATCAGAAAGGTTGCTATGATGCAGCTCACTCAGGAAATTGTACTTAACCTAGGAATTGCTATCTGCCAGTGCTCATAGGAACCTTCTGATACCTGTGTAACATATTCCCAGGTTTAGGGTGGCATTACTACGGTATGCATGTGCTAGTATTGGGAGATGCACGCAGAGCCCAAAGTCCTGCCTCTCCTGGAGGCTTTGGATAATGGGGCCTGTGGGTGCGGGTGTGTCTGCCCCTGTTGGCTGCTGCTTTACGGCAGAGGTTCCCAACTCCAGTCCTGCAGTGCGAAACACTGTTCGGGTTTTCATGCTGTCCCTCATGAATATGCATGAGATACATCTGCATACCATGGGGGTGGCGCATAGAAATGCAGCACAGGCATCTTTATCAGAGGCAGCATGGAACCGGGATGGTGTTTGGCCCTCCAGGACTGCATTTGGGAGGCTCTGCTCTATGTAATGTGCATGTTTATGGTGTCTGTGCTCTGTAGGGTAAAATGTGGGTGTTTTGGGCATGTTTACGTCATCTGCAAGACCAGTTCTGTCTGTATTAGCCCGTTATAGTAGTGGGTAAAATATGAGGACTGGGTTGGCGGAAACCACAGCTGGGACTTGAACCTGTGCCCCTTTGCTTCTGAATACACTGGTTCTGTGCACTGCACCACCATGTTCTCACAGAGATGGTGCGTTCCCTGGTGATACCATGACTGTTGGTCAGACAGGGCCTGTCTGTTGGAGTGCACTGCACACACATGAAGGGGGCTAGGCCATGGTCTGCTCTGGGCAGCTGCCACTGCCCCCTCCACCACCAGTATCCCTCAGCCACCATGCTGACATGCCCTTCTGCTGGTGGTGCTGGTGGTGTGCGGTCTCAAGTCATCCAGTGTGCAGGTAGGCGGCTGCCTATGTTGCGTGTTCTGGGGTGGGGGTGCCTGCATAGCTGTCCACGCTTTCCCCCAGCACCGCCTGCCAATGTTCCGTGCCATTGGGGGTACCTGCTGGGTACTATTCCCTGTGACTCTGTGGGAAGCACACTCTTGCCCATGTTGGGCCCTCAGCAGTTGCTGTCTGGCTGCTCTACTGTTTCATCATTCCTATGGGCCAGCTAGGCATCACCCTAGTCCCCACTGTGGCCCAGCTGCACCACAGCATGTGCCGCCTGCAGCCCTCTGTATCCCCTTCTCCAGCATCTGACCGGTTGCCCGTTCTGACATGTCCGCCCTGATCTTGCGGGACATGTGCACGCCATAGGAACCCTGTCCGATGGTGGGGAAGTCCCTGAGCAGTGCTATTGCACTGTGGGCCCATGCACCTTGTATGGGGACGGGGTATGGACCCTTCCACGGTTTATAAATACATAACTAAAATAAAGAAATACATAAATATCTGTTCGATGGAGCTTACTCTGGGGGGGGGGGGGGTTGATGTTTCTCATTGATACCACTATTGGCCAGCTTGGTTGCTGTTTTTTTCCAGTTTGTTGGGGTCATTTTCAGTGTTTCTGTGCCCTTTTGTTCTGTGCACATGTATCACATTTCTCACCTTTTTTTGGTTTCCCTGCCTAGGCTGTACATTGCTGACATTGAAATGGTTTCTCTCCCCTTTAATATGCCTTTAACGGCAGGTTTTCATTCGCGTTGGAATTGAGCTCTGAAATTCAGCGCGTTAGTGTAATGGGAGCCTCTCCCCGCCCACTCTCCGCCCATTGACCCCTTCTCTCCGCCTTCTGCATTGTTTTACCGTGCCGCGGAGCATCATGCGCGTTAGCGCGTGATAATGCGCACTGTAGCGCGTTTACGATCATTAATGTGCTACAGCGTACACTATAGCACGCTAACGATCGTTAACGTCATACAACGCACGTTATTCACTTTTACCGCGGTTTAGTAAACATACCCCCTAGTGTTCCAATATGAGTCAATCTAATTAGGCTCCACTGGTACCGGGACTGGTTCAGGAACAGCTCTAGCTTCCAAAAATGTATGTAAATGTTTTGGATCATAGAAAATAAATCTAGATGAAGCAGACTTAATTACACATTTACATGGAAACCTTAAAACAAAGGAATAACCCAGTGAGATTACCTCAGGGTGCATAGAGAGAAATAATTTCCTTTTTTCCTGAGTTACATAGGAAATGTCTGGGAAGACTCAGACTTTCTGACCAAAAAAAAGTTTATCAGAATTCCTAAAAAACATTTTTAAGGTCCAAACTTTATCAGGTTCCAAAACAAACATCACATAAGAGTAGCTCTCCTCGTAATTTCCTCCGTAAAGGATTCCAGTACCTGAGAAAGATTCAGGATGTCAAAACTATCTCTCTGAACACCCAACCCATTATCAATAGAACTAGAATGTTTCTTCATAGGCAAATAATAAACCTTGGAGGTGGGTGGGAGGGCAGCTACCGGCATCCCTAAAACCTCTAACAAGAACTTTTTTAATAACTCAACAGGGGGAACACCAGGAGACAGGGAAATTAACAATACGTAAGTTTAACCTTTTGGAAAAGTTCTCCAACTTTTACAATTTAGCATGAAGAACAGTGCTGTCCTTAATAAAGGTAGAGCACTGTGTATGGACATTAGTCATTTGAAAAGACAAATTCTGAAGTGTTTGAGGAGAATCCTTACTAGCTTGTTCCTGTTGATCCAGTCTCATCTGTGAGTCCTGATTAATCTGTTTCACGATATTCAAACGACTGGAAACAGAGCGCTCTAATGAAATAATCGCAGTCCAAATGGAATCCAAAGTTACCACCGCTGGCTTCACTAAGGCACTGTGAGTGGCTATAGCTCCAGGTCCCCCTGTGACCACCGAAATTGAAGTTCCCATCACACCAGACGCCAAGGGAATCAAGGCTCCTGCACAAGAAGCAGAAGCACTCAGGGTGGATCCCCCGGTTCCTCCAGCAACATCCAACAGCAAACCCGTGCTCGGTGATGCCCCCAAAGACGGCAATCCAACAGCTACCTCATTAAGGTGCAGCTGCAGCCGGTAAACCAGGCCAACGACAGCGAGAGAGGCTCATCAGGCGGGACACGCTGCTCGGGGCTCAGACTCACGACCGAGGTCGAAAGGACCGCCTTCAAGTCAGCTCCGACGCTAACCCCAGCAGACTCCTGCATTGCTCCAATGATAACAAAGTTGCTTATGGGCTGCTGCTTAGGTGGAAGATCCGCTTCAGGGTATGTAACCTTCCCCTTCCTTTTCCCCATCCTAAACAGGAAATTCACACAGCAAGAAATTAGGATTAAGAGGACAGCATCCAAAATCACCCGCCGACCACCGGAGCGCATCCTTACATGGTGGCCATCTTGGATCTCCCCAATAAACCATTATTAAAGATGACCCGGGACATCCACTGCTTGCCCCGATACAAGCATTGTGGATCTTGTGTGTCTTTTGGGGAAACTGCTAAGTACTTGTGATCTAGATTGGCCACTCTTGGACACAGGATACTAGACATGAAGGACCTTGGCCTGACACAGTCTGGCATATTTTATGATCTTATGTTCTTAGGTGCCACCTGCACAACTGCCTTGTCCACCCTGTGCACCAGCAACTCTGACTGCATGACCTATGTGCCACCTCCTTTGCCTCATTTTCATCATCAACATAGTGCCCTTTCTTACTTGGGCACTATGGGGTATGTTTACTAAACCGCATTAACGTAATAGATTCTACGTTAACGCGCGTTAGGTAACGTTAATATGTGTTAATGTTACATAACGTGCGTTAGCATTCCCGGCCGCAGTAAGTTCCGCAGAGGGTGGCGAGAGGGCGGAGAGAAGGCCCCCTCCACACTAACGGAGGGAACTGAAGGGCTGAATCATACCACGACTGAAAACCTGGCGTTAGCACACATTTGCAAGAGAGAGAAACCATTTAAGTGTCAGCAATGTACAGCATAGTCAGGGAGCCCAAGAAAAGTGATAGTAGGGCTCCATTTGCAGCAACAGCATATGAAAGGCCACTATGGTGATGGTGCAAATGGGGCATAGGGGGTTGCAGGCGGGACATGTAGTGGAGGCAGCTGGGGCACAGGGTGGGCTAGGCAGTCACCTAGGTGGCACATAGAAACCAGACATCAGCAAGACAGCAGCTGACAAAGACCAAACACAATCCACCTACATCTACCTGGTCCACCCTAGCTAATAGTTGCCAGGGCACTAACCTGACATCCCCCCAGCCAACCCTCCCCCAAGCAGAAGCGACATAATATTGGCAGGCGGTGATGGGGCAGATGTGAGGATGCCCATGTATGGCTCCCCACCCCAGACCCTGCTCCCTAGGCATCTGCCTACCCACACAGTGGATGGCCTGGGACTGTGCACTACCAGCACCGACAGCATATGGTCATGTCAGCATAGCAGGGGGGTGTCCCCTTGCTGGAGGGGGGAGTGGCACCTGCATGCAGTGCACCTAGGCCATGCCCTGTACCAGTATATGGTGTGCAGTGCAACATAAAAGGTCTGCCTGAGGAAAGGTGCAGGTAGCTCCAGAGACTACTGTGCATGTGTGGTGCAGTACACACAGCCAGTGTGTTCAGAAGCAGAAAATCACAGGTTCATGTCCAAGCTGTGGATCCTGCAGAGCACGTCCCTATATTTTACCCTACAGTGCAGATACCACAGCAACATGTGCAAAGCCCAAAGCAGCAGCGAACAGGGGTGTAAACACCCAGTCACACAGGCTCCACAATCCAAAGCTGCATGGAAAGTCAGGATGTTGGCTCCAGCACGGAGCTGCAGTAATCACTAGAGCACTACTACTACCTCCTGCACAGTTTATCAATATCATCACTGTGATCAGGACCAGTGTGGTAGGCAGGGTTGCCAACCACCCCTATCTTTACACAATGCTGCAATAGGAGTGTGTGTGTGTGTGTGTGTGTGTGTGTGTGTGTATGTCTATTCATTGTTCTGTGGCTGCCCACACCTTACTGGGCCCACAATGTCCCACTGTTACCAGCGTTAGCCTGAATATGTGCATAATGAGGAACAAGGTATTGTGGGTATTGCCCAGACAGGGAGGATTGGCCAGGATGCATCTGCACAGCATGTGGGGCAATGACTGGGACACTGTAGTGCCCAACCACCGCCTGCATGGACAGGGTGACCACAGCATGGCATGGTGGGAGGGCACTCACTCTGACCGAGCAGTGACCATAGCATATCTCGGTTCCCACAAAGCGTTCTATGCTGTCTTTGGTGATACTTGTGTGTTTCTAATGCTGGGGCCCAATTGCTGAGATATCTGCTTGGTGCATATAGTTTCTCTGTCAGCATGAACTGACTAGGGGACTGTCTGCAGTTAGAATGTGCATGGTTAGAACACCTTGTAGAGTGCTGTACGTGCAGTCTGATTGTACCGTCTCCTGGTGAATGGCAGATAGTGGTGTGAGGCAGTTGGGGTTTTTCCAGACCTAGTCCCAGCATTATTGCTGGTCTGTCACTGTCCCAGTCACCTGTATAGCTCTGGCCTACCAACCCTGGAGAGCTGTCTCATGTCAGCAGAATAGGAATTGCTTTACCAGGGTTCAGGTACCTGTCCCTTACCTGCAAAAAGGGTGCTTGTGGGCCTTTGGGGTATATAGTGTATACCACTTTGACCTGTAGAGGCACTGCTACTCAAACCTCATGCAAGTCTAGAAACCCATCTGCCCTGATAACAAGTACCTATGTCAACCAGCCTCTAACACTGGGTATGTACTAATATGAGTGGTGTCTGGTCCCAGAGGACCACATTTGATGGGGGGATACAGATGGGCACCAGATTACCTTCAGATGCATTGCAAAGAACACCTGTCACACACTGGTAGTGATGGGGATTTACAGCAGGACCTATTTCTAGTACCACATGTACTGCAGACCCAGTGTTGGACACTCATCCTATTCCTCAGGGTGAACACAGAACCTGCACAATGGCATGGTCTGTAGCTACTCTGTGCCAGTATCACACACTGTCAGTTTGTCTTTCCAAGCTGAGGTACCGGAGAGGTGCAGACACCATTTGGTTATCAGCTGTAGACAGCTATTCAGCATGTGCATTGCAACATGGGTACTGGTGGGGGTTACCCTATCCTGGCACTCAAAGCAGACAGTTTGTGTGGTGACCTGCAGTCCTTCTGTGCCCAGCCATTGCTGTAAGATACGCCACGGAGGTATAGCCTACTGGTTAGTACAATGCTGTTCTTGGCAGTGTTCATGGGTTCAATTCCTCATTGTTCCCTCCTTTCATGTCTGTCCTACTTAAATAGTTTGCATGCCTGTAACAGTCATATTTTTTGCAGAGCTGTGCTGCCAGCCCATAATACCCTCGCCACAGTTGCCAACATTACTTCGGTCCATCTATCTGCGTCTGTCAGCTGTGTAGAGTCCTGACTGCCTGTGCAGGCTGCCACCCCATGTCCTGCACGGCTACCTTTTCCTGTATTGCGCCTCTTCATGCTTGCCTCGCCAGTGACTGATCTGCATGGCACCACCACTCCTCTGTCCACCCATCATTGTAACTATCCTGCCACCTCCACCTCCACTGGGGGACACATATTCCCATCGTCTGCCAACCACTGTCTTTCCAGTACTTTACATTGCCAACACCCTGTGCTGTGGTACAGTTGCCCCACCATGTTTGTCAACAGTACTGGCAGCCACATGGGATACCCGCAGATATGGCAGGTCCAGCAGCTCCCAGCTCTCCCTCCTTCAATCACCTGTTCATTGCCTTTCCTCAGTGCTCTATCTAGTGTTAGGTCTACATCTGTCTCTATGCCTCACAGGTCATGCATGTCATCCTGAAGCACCTTACAGCCCTTAGGGCACACTAACCTAGGGCACCGTAATCTTGTTAGGCCACCTTAACCTATGGTTCCATAACCCAGGATGCCTTCTAAGGTGCCTTGTTCAGGGGTTCCTAATAAGACGCTTAGCCTAAGGAGCCCTATAGGGCGCCTTACAAATCGCCTTATGAGGCACCTTACAATGCACCTTATAAGGTGCCTAATAAGGCACCTTATAAGGCACCTTACTTATAAAGCACCTTACAAGGCATCTTACAAGGTGCCTAACAAGGCACCTTACTTAAAAGGCACCTTACAAGGCGCCTTTTAAGGCACCTTATAAGGCACCTTACAAGGCGCCTAACAAGGCACCTTATAAGGCACCTAACATGGCGCCTAAAAAGGTACCTTATTTATAAGGCACCTTACAAGGCACCTTGTAATGTGCCTTGTAAGGTGCCTTAAAAGGCACATTGTAATGCACGTTAGCTGATACGGCTTGCCGTAATGATGCAACACCCATGCCTTTATATGGCATCTGTACCATTAACGCGTAACCTAACGCGGGTAACATTACCGCAGTTTAGTAAACATACCCCTATGTTGTTGCTGCTAATAGAGCACTACTATCACTATCTTGGGCTCCCCTCTCTGTGCATCACATTGCAGACATTAAAATAGGCTCTCTCTTCTCAAAATACACCCTTTCCATGAGGTTTTACTTTGTGTTACCATTCCCAGCGTTAAGGGGCTTTAACACATTAGTGCAACAGGCATTAAGGGAGCACCCATTGTTAACATCCTCTCTCTGCCCTGTTAATGCCCACTCTCACCTACTGCGCCCTTTACACTGCTGGAGCCTTTAACATCCGTTAAAGCAGCTTTTTTTGCTGCATTAAAGGTGCTTTTTTGCTGCGTTAAAGGTGATTTTTTGCTGCGTTAAAGGTGGCACACCGGCTCCCTTAATGCCCTTTAATAAACATACCCCTATATGACACTGTTTGCCTTTGCTGGGTCTCAGTAAAAATGTATACAGAGACTAAGGCTCTGCCAATTATTCTTGCAAGCAATATTTGTTAGCAGTAGCCAACTGTTCCTCATAGATCTTTCAGAAGTTTGCACCCACATCATCTGCTACCCGTGATAATTCCAAATTCTTCAGCAGCTTCTCTTTTCACTCTAGGCTGCGCTATGCACATCTTGGACAGAGAGTTTCAGTAACTGTTCAAGTGTCATGGCTGCACACATATCTTTCAGTAGGCTTCCTGTACTCAATGATCTTTGTTCCAATCTGGCTTTTGGTAGCATTGCTGACTTCCTTTCATTCACAGTAGTTGTCATCTTAAGCCCATAAGACTCAGTGCATGTAATATATAATTTGCAGAATGAAAGCTTATTATTACAGCATTCCTCTGATTCCTCACAATGGCAAACCTGCACAACTACTAATGGCAATATAGAATTACTGAACAGAATTATCTAATTTAATGTTAATTAATTACAATACATCTACTGCTAGCACTAAATTATTACAACTTATTTAACTATATGGAGACCAGATAGCTTGCAACATACTTCTATTTTCCATCTACATTTCTTAATTTATTCTCTTTATCTATCAAGTTAAAGTCAGGCCACATAGTAATAGATACACCTCTCTTGTCAGGTGCACAACTATACAAGGTATAGCTGATCTTTTTTCGTGCAGTCTGATTGTACCGTCTCCTGGTGAATGGCAGATAGTGGTGTGAGGCAGTTGGGGTTTTTCCAGACCTAGTCCCAGCATTATTGCTGGTCTGTCACTGTCCTAGACATCGAAAGGGTATATAGAATGTGTCCATTCCTCCTCGATTCTCACCACCACCAAAAAGTTGTCTAATAGACAATATTTTGGTGGTGGTGAGAAGTGAGGAGGAATGTGACACATTCTATCTAACCTTTTTGATGTCTTGGACATCTGCACCTTGCCCACTCACAATCTTAAATGACAGAGGTGTAAGGCAGGGGTCTCCAAATCCAGCCCTGGAGGGCCACAAACCAGTCAGGTTGGCAGGATATCTCTAATGCATATATATCTCATGCATATTCATTAGGGATATCCCGAAAACCTGACTGGTCTGCGGCTCTCCAGGACCAGGGTTCCCCACCCAATGTTCCCTCTAATTTTCTGTAGGCTGTGTGCGCATAAAATATCAACTGTGCAGCTTTTGAAGGAAGGTTAATTTTTTGTGCGCCACATAACGACACTCGGAGTTATATACTTTAAAATTTGACTACACATCAGAATACAGTATGTACACCACAGTGATTGCACTAGAAAACATTGTAGAATTTGTGAAAACCGTAAATACATAAGAACTTTTAAATTTTAAGACGTCTGTGTTGTTTTCTATCAGAATCAGAGCCATAATTTTTGTGCGCTCTGTTGTAAAGTATGTGCGCTCGCTCGGTGAGGTGTGTGCGCGCGCACACGCGCACAGCTTAGAGGGAACAGTGTCCCCACCCCTGCTCTACTGCCTCCATTGAAAAGATGTACAGTGTGGGTCTGTTGGGGGGCAGATCCTGTCCACACCTTGACCCAGAGAGATTGTTATGTGGTGCTACATAATGCACAAGTAAGTCCAGACACACCCCTGCTCTCAGAACACATGACCATGACAACCACACTGGATACTAGACGTGACTGGGGAATGCAGATGGACACAGGATTATCCTAGGTGTCTCTACAAGGAATACCTGCCACACACTGGCACTAATGGGGACCTGCAGCAAAGGCTATCTCAGCCAACCCAGGTACTGCAGACCTGGTGCAGGGCATCCCACCTACCCTCAGGGTGAGCACAGGACCCGCACAATGTCATGGTCTGTAGCTACTCTGTGCCAGTAACACACACAGTCAATTCCCCCTACCAGGCTGAGGTGCTGTGGAGGTGCATACTCCATCCTGTGATCAGATGTAGACTTCTGTTCTGCATGTGCAGTGCATCATGGGTACAGGTGGGTTTACCCTATCCCGGTAAACACAGCAGACAGTTTGTGTGGTGACCTGCAGTCTTTCTGTAGCCAGCCAGCGCTGTGATAAAAGTTATAGAGGTGTAGCCCTCTGGTTAATACAATGACTGCTGAGACAGGTCATGAGTTTGATCTTGCAGTGGTGTTATTTAATAAGGCTGTCTAAGGCATTTCCTTTTAAGTCCTGTAACAGTCAGACACGTCTCTACAATCTGTCTGCCAGCCAAAAACACCCTCACCTCAGGGTCTATAGGGCACATTATAAGGTGCCTTGGCGGACAGGGCACCTTAGGTTATGGCACTGAGGTGAGGGTGTTTTTGCTGGCAGCACAGATTGTAGAGATGTGTATGACTGTTACAGGCAGGAAAAGGGATTGCCTCATTAGATGAGACCCCTGAGGGATCAAACCCATGACTTCTGGCTCCACAGTCATTCTATTAACCAGTGGGCTACACCTCTATGGCTTCTAGCACAGCGCTGGCATGAAAGTAAGGTTACCGCATGGTAATAAGCCAAGGCGCCCTCTATCATGCGATACAGAGTCATTGCTTCCTTGACGTCGGAACACCCACTTCCTCACATTAACGCTGCACCTAGTGCAGGTAACATTAGCACGGTTTAGTAAACATAACCCAATGTCAGTTCTGCATGGGTCATTTCATAATAACAAACAGAAACACACATCAGAAGAATTAAATCCAATAGACTTGTAGATGACTGAAAAATAGACTGGGACATTGCTACTCTAATCTTTTACACTTTCATGAATGTGATGCATATCTGGATTTGCAATTAATCTTCTAAGAGAAAAAGAAAACATTATAATACATATTTACCAGACTGGTTTCATTACTTAACTTACTTGTCAGAATGAAACTGTATCACTCATTTTTTGTTACATGTAAAAGCTAAATTCCTAATCTAAAGATTTTCCTTTAATATTACATGTATCACTATGCTTCTTTCACAATAACAGACAAAAATAATAACAAATATCAACATTACTAATCAGAAATCATGAATTGAAAACAAACTATAAAATCTTCATGCCTTGTTACTGGGGCTGCCCCACTTGATAATCTGCACTGAATTTACTATATACATTTCTCCTCTTACTTGTTTTTTTTCTTTAATCAAATAAACTTGCTTTGACTTTGACATACAATTCAATTTCACATTTCATTCAGACTTTGTCATATCATGCAAATTCACACAACTTATCAGATATCTAAAGACATCAAAATGCCATCACACATTGAAGATCATTCCATTCATTCACATCAATAAAAATATGTACTCTAAAAATTCTTACTCTGCAGATATAAGAAGCTCTAGGACCACTAACCTATAAAACAAAGCTTAATATCTTAGATTAAACGTATTTACTGTACAAACACAAATAAAGAAATAGTTAGCCATTTTGGGGGGGTTTCCTCCCCCCTCTATCACAATTGTCAAATACATGATTCCTGCAAAATAATCTTAAACACAATTTTTAAATGAAATCACAATCATGCATATTTATTTCTACTGCTGTCAATTAGAATCAAAGGTTCTTCTTTCATTATAGATGAGAATTAGTTATATTCATGCTTTACTGTAACTGTAAACAATTTTTTTAAAGAGTTTCTCTAGCAAAGCTTAATCTGGCAAGCAGGCCTTGAACAACTCTGCAATTTATCTCCAACGTCTGTAAACATCCAATCCTGCCAAGCTATGTTGTTGTTATGTTATCTTTGCTGTCTTTTTCTATCATTGTATATACTACAAAAAATTGGTCACGTTATCAAGCAGTTACTACTGAAAAATTAAAGAAATTATCTGCTTGAATGTTTACCTTATGAAACTAGTAGGACATAATGTTGTGTACCAAGGTCTCAGTTTCAACTAGCGCAGCTTATATATCAAAGGGGCACTATGTACCTTCTTTAAATTATGCTGCTGTTCACATCAACGACCTTTTTAATATGTACACTTTGACCATTATTGTCCTATTTTTAAACTTTTGTCAAGTGATTTTCTTCAAAACTTTATTGAATTATTTATCTCAGAATTCTTTCTAGTGATCAAGAGAAAATTCACAGTGCTTCAATTGTACTTCAATTTTCTTTCAAAACATTTTCAAACATATCCATCTGTAAACATGCTTATTCAAATTTCCCTACTGTTGCAGAAAAACTTTTCTCATTGTTAAAGCAAAAACATCATTGCTGCAACTTGTAAAAGAAAATGTATCCTTATGGGTACTCAGCTTCAGATGTGAACTTCAGATGTTATGCTAAATTCTGAGGTAGAAGCAAAGGTGTTTTCAGCTGCAGTATAAATCCCGACGCCGGATATCTAAGGCGCCCAAGCGTTTCACCATATCTTTCTTCAGGGGATTTTATTCAATGAGTCTATATGGATCACAAAACAAACACAGCCAAAGTGCTTCTTATTGACATCCTTCTACCATGTTTCATATTTAACTTTTACTCTATTATGTTGTTAAAAGGATTATGAAAAAAACATACCGTAGAAGATTTCATCTCTCGTTCAATTGCAAACTGAACAAACTGGACTGCCAGCCGATGCGACAAGGCGAAAAAACGCCACGCATGCTCCTTAGAATGTTACACTGCCTCCTATCCCATGACTTTTTAGCTTCGCCAAAAGTCTCTGATGGGGGACCTTGTCAAAAGCTTTCTGAAAGTCCAGATACACTATATCAACCGACTCACCTTTGTCTACCTGTTTATGCACACCTTCAAAAAACATATCAGATTAGTAAGACAAGATCTTCCTTGTCTAAAGCCATGTTGGCTGTCTCCCATTAGGCCATGACTATCTACATGCTGTGTAATTTTGTTCTTTATGATGGTTTCTACCATTTTCCCTGGTACTGACGTCAGGCTCACCGGTCTGTAATTTCCCGGGTCACCCCTGGAACCCTTTTTAAAAATTGGTGTTACGTTGGCGACCCTCCAATCTTCAGGTATTGCAGATGATTTTAATGAAAGTTCACAGATTACCAATAGCAGGTCTGCAATCTCATATTTCAGTTCTTTCAACACTCTGGGATGTATACCATCCGGTCCAGGTGATTTGCTACCATTCAGTTTATCAAATAGTTGTAATATATCTTCCCGGTGTAGCGATATTTCTCTCAATTCCTCTGCAGTATCACCTTTAAATACCACTTCAGTCTTGGGTAACATCCCTACATCTTCCTCAGTAAAGACCGAAGCAAGGAATTCATTCAGTCTCTCTGCTATAGCCTTGTCTCCTCTTACTCCCCCTTTTACCCCTCTATCATCTAACGGTCCAATTGACTCTCTCACAGGCCTTTTGCTACGAATGTACTTGAAAAAGTCTTTATTTCGTGTTTTTGCTTCCGTAACAAGTTTCTTCTCAAATTCCCGCTTTGCCTGCCTTATCAATGCTTTGCATTTAACTTGCCAGTGCTTATGCTGTTTCCAGTTTTCATCATTTGGCTCTTTTTTCCATTTCCTGAAGGTTGCTTTTTTGGCAGCAAGAGCCTCTCTGACCTCACCTTTAAACCATGCTGGCAGTTTTTTGGACTTTCTTCCACTCTTCTTAATGCGTGGAATACAGCTGGTCTGGGCTTCGAGGATAGTAGTTTTAAATAGCGCCCAAGCTTGCTGTAAGTCTTTAACCTTTGGAACCGCTCCTTTTAGTTTTTTCCTAACTATATTCCTCATTCTATCATAGTCTCCCTTTTGAAAGTTAAAAGGTAGTACTGTGGATTCCTTTACTATTTGTCCTCCAATAATTAAATCAAACTATGATCACTATTGCCAAGTGGTCCCAACACCCTTATTTCTTGCACCAGATCTGGCATTCCACTAAGGACTAGGTCCAGTATGGCTTCCCCTCTGGTCGGTTCATGAACCAGCTGCTCCAAGAAGCAGTCATTTATTCCATCTAGAAACTTTATCTCTTTAGCTTGTCCTGCCGTGACACTGACCCAGTCAATACCGGGGTAATTGAAATCACCCATTATTACTACTCTGTTGTGACTTTTGTTAGCTTCCGTGATTTCTTTGAGCATTTCATCATCCATTTGTTCAGTCTGGCCAGGCGGTCGATAGTATACTCCCACTGCCATCACCTCCCCCTTCATAAGTGGAATTTCAATCCATAGAGATTCTACAGCAAATTTTGTTCCCTGCAAAACTTTAATCCTTTCTGACTCAATGCCCTCTCTAACATATAGCGCAACCCCTCCACCAATTTGATCAGCTCTATCATTACGATATAGTTTGTATCCAGGTATCACAGTGTCCCACTGGTTATCCTCCTTCCACTATGTCTCTGAGAGTGCAATCATATCTAACCTCTCATTTAGTGCTATATATTCTAACTCTCCCATCTTATTGTTTAGACTTCTAGCATTGGCATACAAGCATTTTAGAGACTGTATTTTATTCATATTAATCTGGCTATTGGTAGGCATGGGTAATTTGGAATCTTTATGCTCTGTCTGCTCCTTACTCAAGGGCATTTCGGCTACTATACTCCCTTTTGGAAGCTCACTGCTTTTGGTAGTATCCTTCAAGGATACCTTCATCTGAACCATGCGCTCCTGGGTGACTGTTGGCTTTCCCTATTTTCTAGTTTAAAAGCTTCTCTATCTCTTTTTTAAAGGTTAATGCCAGCAGTCTGGTCCCATCCTGATTAAGGTGAAGCCCATCCCTTCGGAAGAGCCCCCCCTTTCCCCAGAATGTTCCACAGTTCCTAACAAATCCAAAACCCTCATCCTTGCACCATTGTCTCATCCACGCATTGAGACTCCGGAGCTCTGCCTGTCTTTTGGGTCCTGCACGTGGAACAGGAAGCATTTCGGAGACGTTCTGGATTTCAACTTCCTACCTAAAAGCTTGTATACTATGATGCACCCAGAATAGTGCATATCCTGTGCATGCAATGGTTACAGAATACGTGAAGGGTGTTATGCAGACTCTAAAACGGATTATGTGAGCACCACCTAACCTGCCCCTGTGGGGCAGGGTAGGGAACAGGATTCCCCCCCCCCCCCCCAAAAAAAGATCCACAGCCTACATGCCTGCAGAGGTGGCAGTAGAGGGGACCATTGACCCCAGTCTTGCTGGGGAACAGATACCCTACAGGGCAGGCAATGCAGATCTGTACACATCCATAAGGAAATGGCAGATAGACAGTAGGCCTGGAGATGATCAGCTGCCCCCCACCACTATCTGACATTCTACAACAGCTAGCCCAGTGAGCCTCCAGCCACTGCACCCTGCAAGATGTTCCAGCCATACACATACTAACTACAGACAGTCTGCTAGCTAGTCCATAGCGCATGTTCCTGAAGGGGATGTGAGCACACACACACACACACACACCAAGCAGCTCGGTCAGTGATTGGGCCACAGAAAAAGAACCCATAAATATCACATGAAAGAAATACTATATAGTGCTATGGGGGAACCTGGCCATGCCGTGGTCACTGCTCAGTCAGGGTGAGAGTGACCCCCAGCAGGACATGCTGTGGCCACCATGTCCGTGCAGGTTGTAGTCGGGCACTACAATGTCCGAGCCATTGCCCTATGCCCTGTGAAGATGCATCCAGGCCAGGCCACCCTGTCCAGGCTATACCCACAGTACCTTGCTCCTCATTATGCACATTGGCAGGCTTACACTGGCAACAGTGCAAGCAGTGTGGGCTGAGGAAGGTGTTGGCAGACACCACACACTGGATAGACAGACACACACTCCCACACTTATGCCAGCATTGTGCAACTATAGAGGCTCTTGGCAGCCCTGGCCACCACACCAGTCATGGGAACAGTGCAGGCATGGTTATGGTACGCAATACTGTTAGGATCAATCCCCAGGGTGGTGAACACTGTCAGACACCAGACCTGAAACACACTTCACAGACATCAGAGAGGTTGGCATGATACAGCTCAATGAGCAGATTGTGCTTAACTTAGGAATTGCTATCTGTCAGTAATCATAGCAACCTCTTGATATATGTGTACCGAATTCCCAGGTTTAGGGTGGCATTGCTAGGGTATGTAAGTGCTAGTATTGGGAGATGCACGCAGAGCCCAACATCCTGCCTCTCCAGGAGGCTTTGGCTACTGGAGCCTGTTGTTGCAGGTGTGTCTGCCCCTGTTGGCCGCTGCTCTAGGGCACAGGTTCACAACTCCATTTCTGGTGGGCCAAATGCTGTTCGGGTTTTCATGCTGTCCCTAATGAATATGCATGAGATACATCTGCATACCATGGAGGCGGCGCATAGAAATGCAGCACAGACATCTGTATTAGAGACAGCATGAAACCTGAATGATGTTTGGCCCTCCAGGACTGCAGTTGGGAAATTCTGCTCTAGGTATTGCGCATGTTTATGGTGTCTGTGCTCTGTAGGGTAAAATATAGGCATTTAAAGCATGTTTATGTTATCTGCAATAAAGGTTCCATCTTTATTACCACGTTTTAGTAGTGGGTAAAATATGGGGACTGGGTTGGCAGGAACCACAGCTGGGACTTGAACCTATGACCTTATGCTCCTGAACACACTGGCTGTGTGTACTGCACCACTGTGTTGCCACAGAGGTAGTGCAGTCCCTGGGGATACCATGACTGCATGGCACCCACCTACACAGGGCTAGGCCATGGTCTGTGTGGGCAGCTGCCACTGCCCCCTCCACCGCCAGTACCCTTCTGCCACCATGCTGATATGCCCTTCTGCTGGTGGTGCTAGTGGTGCGCAGTCGCAGGCCCTCCAGTGTGCCGGTAGGCAGCTGCCTATGGTGCGGGTTATGGGGTAGGGGTGCTCGCATAGATGTCCATGCTTCCCCCCAGCACCGCCTGCCAATGTTCTGTGCCCTTGGGGGTACCTGCTAGGTACTATCCCCTGTGACACTGTAGGAAACACACTCGTGCCCATGTTGGGCCCTCATCAGTTGCTGTCTGGCTGCTCTACTGTTTCAGCATTTCACGGCACAAATGGTTTTAAACATACTAGCTCCCTCTGCATGAACGGCACAACAAGATTTTGTCATGCAACGCTAAGTTCGACTGCCCCTTTCAGGCATAGCTTAATCCTTTTGTAATGTATTTTCTGGTTCACATAGTTACGTTTTTCAAGTATGGTTCATATGAGTGTACATTCACTCTAATATTTTTCTTTGTTGTTCAGTATCCTGTTACTTGAGACCTCATGTTTGAATAACTGTTTATTCTCCTTCACACTCGTACAGTGGCAAGTTAAGGACCTTAATGTCCCTCAGTTCTAAACGGCACCCCAGTGCATGATTCAGTGAGTAGTTTTCTGTTTTGGACCATGTTTTCCTGCCCTGCGTCTGGTTTTCTATGTTTTCCAATTTTATGTTTTTAATTTTTTAATTACTCTTTTAATTATGTCTTTTAATTATATACTTTGGCATTAAGTTTTTTAATTATTTTTTACAAATATTATTATTTTTTAATTATGTATTACAATAATATGCATGTGTATTTATTGATCTTTTACTATGCTATTATGTGTTATTGTTGTTTTTTATTTTAAAATAATTTTTAAAGTATTTTCCCTTTATATAAATGTGTCCCGGTTGCCTTTTCATAATGCTGTTTATATATGTTTTTAATGGAATTATTATTATTATTATTTTTTGTAAGCAACTCTCCCCTTGAGAAAGGCGCAAGCCGAAACGCGTCGGGGATCTTCAATAAAGCAATTTGGAATTTATACTAAGCAACTGGGTCGTCCACTGCTTCTGCTCCTTGTGTACTTCAGCATTCCTATGGGCCACCTAGGCATCACCCTGGACCACACTGTGGCCCAGCTGCACCACAGCATGGGCCGCCTGCAGCCCTCTGTATCCCCTTTTCCAGCATCTGTCCAGTTGCCCGTTCCGACATGCCCACCCTGCTGTTGCAGAACATGTGCATGCTATAGAAAACCTGTCCAATAACAAGGGGAACCGTGATCAACGCTATTTCACTGTGGGATCATTCACCTTGTATGGGGACAGAGCATAGACCCTTCCAAAATTAATATCCTTTTTTTGGAACTTTCTCGGTAGTGTTTTTTGATGTTTCCTATTAATATCACTATTGGCTAGCTTGGTTATGTTTGTTTTACATTTTGTTCAGGTCATTTTCAGTGTTTATTTGCCCTTTTGTTCTGTGCACATGCATCACACATCGCTTTTTGTAGGTTTCCCTGGCTTTGCTGTACATTGCTGACTGAAATGGTTTCTCTCTCCTGCAATTGTGTGCTAACGCCTGGTTTTCAGTTGTGTTAGGATTCAGCCCTTAATTCCTCTGCATTAGTGTGAAAGGGGCCTCTCCCCGCCCACTCCCTGCCCATTGGCCCCTTCACCCCGCCCTCTCTCCACCCTTTTCTGCACTTAACGTGGCCGGAAACGTTAAGGTGCGTTAAGGGCTGTTAAGGCGCCTTAATGGTACAGAATGTACCGTTAGGGTGCCTTAAGGCGCCTTAACGTAGCCGCTGCTATGTTAACGCAGTTTAGTAAACATGCCCCATGGTGTATGCTCACCACAATAATAACCAAATGCCTTGAAGACATGAATGTCTGGCTCACACACAATAACCTGACGGTCAACCAAGATAAAACTGAGGCAATGTTCGTCACCAGGAACCCCACCTTCATTCCACCACAGAATATCAGCATTCTAAACAACTCATAGTAGTCAAAGAGGAAGTTAGATACTTGGGCATCACAATGGACAGAGCTCTGAACCTGAAACCTCATATCGCCAAAACGGCAAACAAAGCCTATCAATGTCTGAGGACCATAAGAAAGATTAAACCACTACTCCGCCAGGACCACTTCCGCACAGTGTGCCAAGCACTCATCACACCTCTGCTTGATTACGGAAACTCGTTATATCAAGGCCTCCTCCAGCAGAATTTACACCCACTCCAAATGGTGCAAAACACTACAGCAGGGGTGGGGAACCCTGGTCCTGGAGAGCCGCAGACCAGTCAGGTTTTCGGGATATCCCTAATGAATATGCATGAGATATATATGCATTAGAGATATCCTGCCAACCTGACTGGTTTGTGGCCCTCCAGGGCTGGATTTGGAGACCCCTGCCTTACACCTCTGTCATTTAAGATTGTGAGTGGGCAAGGTGCAGATGTCCAAGACATCAAAAAGGTTAGATAGAATGTGTCACATTCCTCCTCACTTCTCACCACCACCAAAATATTGTCTATTAGACAACTTTTTGGTGGTGGTTAGAATCGAGGAGGAATGTGGCACATTCTATATACCCTTTCGATGTCTAGGACATCTGCACCTTGCCCTTGTGATATATGTGTACTGTATTCCCAGGTTTAGTGTGGCATTGCTAAGGTCTGCACGTACTAGTATTGTGAGATGTACGCAAAGCCCGATATCCTGCCTGTCCATGAGGCTTTGGATAATGGAGCCTGTGGGTGTGGTTCTTTCTGCTCCTGTTGGCTGCTGCTCTTGGGCAGAAGTTCCCAACTCCAGTCCTGGTGGGCCATACACTGTTCATGTTTTCCTGCTGTCCCTAATGAATATGCATGAGATACATCTGCATACCATGGGGGCGGCGCATGGAAATGAACCACACGCATCTTTATTAGAAACAGCATATAACGTGAATGATTTATGGCCCTCCAGGACTGCATTTGGGGGACTGTGCTCTAGGTAATGCGCATGTTTCTGGTGTCTGTGCTCTGTAGGGTAAAATATAGATGTATTGGGCATGTTTATGTTATCTGTACTAAAGGTTCTGTCTGTATTACCACATTTGTGTGGTGGGTAAAATGTGGGGACAGGGTTGGCAGGGCCAACAGCAGGGATTTGAACCTGTAACCTTCTGCTCCTGAAGACACTGGCAGTGTGTGCTGCACCACCATCTTGGCACAGAAGCAGTGCATTCCCAGGGGATTCCATGGCTGTTCATCCGACAGGCCCTGTCTGTTGCAGTGCACGGCACCCACGTGAAGAGGGCTAGGCCATGGTATGCTGTGGGCAGCAGCCACTGCCCCCTCCAACACCAGTAATCCTCCGCCACCATGCTGACATGGCCTTATATTGGAGACAGCATAAAACCTGAATGATTTGTCACCCTCCAGAACTGCATTTGGGGGACTCTGCTGTAGGTAATGCACATGTTTATGTGGTGTGTGCTGTTTAAGGTAAAATATGAGCATTTCACCCACACTTTGGTTCTGGGCAGCAAAAGCTCAGTCTTTATTACACGTGTTTTTAGTGGGAAAAATATGGGGAACATGTTGGCAGGAGCCACAGCTAGGATTTGAACCTATGACCTTCTGCTTTTGGACACACTGTCTGTGTGCACTGCGCCACAGGACTGGGCCTGGACTGCTGTGGGCAACTGCCACTGCCCCCTCCAACACCAGTGCCCCTCTGCCACTTTGCTGACATGCCCTTCTGCTGGTGGTGCTGGTGGTACGCAGTCTCAGGCCATCCTGTGTGCGGGTAGGCGGCTGCCTATGGTGCGTGTTCTGGGGTAGGGGTGCCTGCATAGACGTCCACGCTTCCCCCCAAGCACCGCCTGCCGCTGTTCTGTGCCCTTGGGGGTACCTGCTGGGTACTATCCCCTGTGACACTGTGGGACGCACAATCATGCCCATGTTGGGCCCTCATCAGTTGCTGGCTGGCTGCTGTACAGTTTCAGCATTCCTATGTGCCACCTAGGCATCTGCCTGGTCCGCACTGTGTCCCGGCTGCACCACAGCATGTGCCGCCTGCAGCCCTCTGTGGCCCCTTTTCAGGCATATGACCAGTTGCCCATTCTGACATGCCCGCCCTGCTGTTGCGGGACATGTGCATGCCATAGGACACCTGTCCGATGCAGAGGGAAACCCTGATCAGTGCTATTTCTGTGGGATCAATCACCTTGTATGGGGACGGAGCGTAGACCTTTCCATAATTCATATCTTTTTTTGGGTGCTTTCT
This sequence comes from Ichthyophis bannanicus, assembly GCA_033557465.1. Classification (NCBI taxonomy): domain Eukaryota; kingdom Metazoa; phylum Chordata; class Amphibia; order Gymnophiona; family Ichthyophiidae; genus Ichthyophis; species Ichthyophis bannanicus. The sequence goes on from CM066031.1 coordinate 1,317,951,716, forward strand.
CAGGAGTGTTTTTTGATGTTTCACATTAAAACCACTGTTTCCCAGCTTGGTTATGTTTTTTCTATATTTTGTTGGGGTCATTTTCAGTGTTTATTTGCCCTTTTGTTCTGTGCACATGTATCACACTTATCACTTTTTTTAGGTTTCCCTGGGGTTGCTGTACATTGCTGACAGAAATGGTTTCTCTTCCCTTTAAATCGGCTCTAACGCGAGGTTTTCACTCGCAGTATTTTTTGCCTCGGATTTCAGCCTCAATAATGTGCGGGGAGCCTCTCCCCTCCCACTCTCCACCCATTGACCCCTTCTCTCAGCCCCTGGGGAGCCTTCCTCCGCCCTCCGGGAGCCTTTCCCCGCCTTCATCGCACATTAGCACGCCGCGCACATGAGCACTGCGCACATAAGCGTGCATATTTGTGCCCCATACGCGACATTAGCGTGCGCTAAGGTACCTTAACGCATGCTAACGTCGCGCAGCGCACATTAGCGCACAGTAGCGCACATTAGCGCAGTTTAGTAAACATACCCCTAAGTCTTTTATTTGTCTCCATTTTCTTTCAAGTCTTCTTAGGAGTCGTTTGGCTGACCTGATTCTGCTGGAGTACCAGGGAGCTGTTTTTGATCTTTGTGTGGGTGACTGCTTTCTGGAAGGTGTCATTGCTGCTGCAGAAAGGGAGCTATTCCAGTTGTTAATAGTTTCTTCCAGGTTATTTGTATCTTGCTGTAGTTTGGGAATTATTTCATTCAAGAATTCATCTTGAAACTTTTGAATCTTCTGCAACTGTATTGTGGAGATTTCTGTTCAGAAGACCGTGTGATATATAGAGTGAAATTTATTAGGTGGTGGCCTGACCATGGTATGGGGGTGACTATGGGGTGCATTATGTGGTTGTGATCTAGCATTGTTTGGGGGATCAAGATTAGGTCGGGAGTTGTGCCAGATTGGTGAGTTGGGATTTTTAGTAGTTGTTGGTAGTGTAGGGCTTCCATGGCACTGAGGAAGGACCCAGCAGCTTTGTTAGGCGAAGTTCCAAGGTTAAAGTCTCCCAGGGCTATGAGGGGTTTATGCAGGGTGCTGTATGCACATAGTGTTTTGAGAACTTTGGATAGTTCATCATTTCTGGCAGTGTGGGCTCTGTAGGTAAGACTGAGTGTGATATAGTTATTGGTTATGGTGATATTGTTTGATTCATCTAAGCCACTATATGTGAGTGTTTTGAATTTAAATTGTGTTTTTGCTAGAATGAGAACGCCTCCCCCTTTTTTGTTTGTTGAATGTGTTGCTGCAATTTTTTGTATGTTCCAATTTTGTTCTTTTTATTAACTGTTTCAATTGTTTACAGTAAAGTAAAAACAACAGAAAAGAAACAAAAGAAAGTAAAAAAATACACCATAATTACAATGATAAACAGCTAATATCCCAACAGTCCATATCACAAGGAGACTTTTGCATATATCCACCTATAACAGATGATACAGAAATAAAACAGTATCTAGAGGAACAACAATTGTACAAACTCAGAGTTGCTAAACATGCTGGTGAGACACAGAACCATATGACAACACATATTCAAGCTGAAAGCATGCATTTTAAGAAAATCTTCCACATGAGAAACTTCAGTGAAAACATATTTAATCCCCCAGATTTGATCAGGCATTTAAGGGAAATTTTAAAAAGAAAGAGGCGCCTAGAGTCAAAACACGTGGCTTTAAGGCAAGAAAAGCTTTGCGTTTAATCTGCCTTTGCCTGGAAACGTCTGGGAAGATATTAACTTTTCCCCCACAAGAATCGAGTATTTTTATTTGGAAAGTACAAATGTAGAATTGTATTCTTATCCATTTCTGAACTGAAGGATACAAGGGGAGTAGCCTGGATAGTAATCACATCATTAGATGATTCAATAAAATCATATACATTCAAAGTTTCAGCTTAGGATCGAACCTCGTGCCCCTCTACAGACACATTAATAGCCTTAGAAACATAGAAACATGATGATAGAAAAAGACCACATGGCCTAGGTAGTCTGTCCTTCCATATCAACAACTACAACAGTCCACTTTTTACCTTTAGAGATCCTCTGTGTTGGTCCCATGCTTTTTTGAATTCAGTTACTGTCCTCATCTCTACCACCTCCACTGGGAGACTATTCCATGGATCCACTACTCTTTCCGTAAAGAAATATTTCCGCATATCACTCCTGAATCTATCTCCCTTCACCCTCATCCCATGTCCCCTCATAGCAGAACTTGCTTTCAATTGAAAGAGGCTCTCTCCCTGAACATTTATACCACGGAGGTATTTAAACATCTCAATCATATCACCTCTATCTCGCCTTTCCTCTAAGGTGTACATATTAAGATCCTTAAGTCTGTCCTCATATGCTTTATAATGAAGCCCACTAATCATTTTAGTAGCCACCCTCTGAACCGACTCCATCCTGTTCACATCCTTTTGAAGGTGCGGTCTCCAGAATTGCACACTATACTCCAAATGAGGTCGCACCAAAGACTTATACAGAGGCATTATCACCTCCTTTTTTCTGCTAGCCATTCCTCTCCGTATGCACCCAAGCATCCTTCTAGCTTTTGCCGTCACCTTTTCTACCTGTTTAGCTACTTTAAGATCATCAGACACAACCAGGCATAGGTCCCGCTCTTCTTTAGTGGACAAAAGTACTTCACCTCCTATACTGTATTGCTCCCTTGGATTGCTGCAGCCCAAATGCATGACCTTACCTTTTTCAACATTAAATCCCAGCTGCCAAATTCTAGACCATTCTTCAAGCTTAGCTAGATCCCTCCTCATGTTATCTACACCTTCCTGGGTGTCTACTCTATTGCAGATTTTGGTATCATCCACAAAGAGGCAAACCTTACCCGACAGCCCTTCCGCTATATCACTAACAAAGATGTTAAAAAGAATCGGAACAAGGACAGATCCCTGGGGCACACCACTGGTAACATCCTTCTCCTCAGAGTGAGCTCCATTTACTTGTACTCTTTGTCGCCTCCCACCCAACCAATTTCTAACCCAAGCAGTAACTTTAGGGTCCATCCCTAGGGTGCATAGTTTGTTTATAAGTCACCTGTGAGGAACAGTGTCAAAGGCTTTACTGAAATCTAAATACACCACATCTAGAGCTCTCCTTCAGTCCAACTCCCTGGTCACCCAGACAAAGAAATCAATCAGATTTGTCTGACAAGACCTGCCTCTGGTGAATCCATGCTGCCTCGGAACCTGTAATCCGCTGGACTCCAGAAACCTCACTATTTTCTCTTTCAGCAGCGTTTCCAATAATTTACTCACCACCGAAGTTAAACTAACCGGCCTGTAGTTTTCAACCACATCCTTACTTCCGCTTTTGTGTAAAGGCACCACATGAGCCTCTCTCCAGTCCTTTGGCACCACTCCCGACTCCAACGAGGCATTGAATAGGTCAGTCAGTGGAGCTTCTAGAACGTCCCCAAGTTCCCTCAGTATTCTAGGGTGTATCCCATCCGGTCCCATCACTTTGTCTACTTTAAATTGAGCTAGTTTCTCACGAACACAGTCTTCTGAAAATTGTTCAAGATGTCCCTCGCTTCTGTTCTTATTTGTGGGTGTTTTCTGAGGTCCTGCACCTGGTTCTTCATCTGTGAACACAGAACAAAAATATTTGTTAAGCAATTCCGCTTTATCCTTATCAGCTTCTACATATTCCCCCCTGCACCCTTGAGTCTGACGATACCACTCTTGCCCTTCCTCTTCTCACTAATATATCTGAAAAATGTCTTATCCCCCCATTTTATTGCATTTGCTATTTCCTCCTCCTTTTGAATCTTTGCCTTCTTGACTACTTTGCTAGCTTCTCTAAGGTTTTCCAAATACAGATGCCTGTCTTCCTCTCTCTGTGATCTCTTGTATTTCATGAAGGCCTCCCTCTTTTTCTTCACTTTTTCAGCTACTTCCTTAGAAAACCATAGTGGTCTCCTTTTCCTTTTGCCTTTATTTACCATTTTAACAAAAAGGTTGGTGGCACTTAAAATATCCCCTTTCAGTTTTGCCCACTGTTTTTCTACATCCCCCAGCTGTTCCCATCCCACTAACGACTCCCTGAGGTATTGGCCCATCTTCGCAATGTTAGTCTTCCTAAAGTCTAAGATCCTCACCTTGGAATGGATTCTAACAGCCCTAGTCCTAATACTGAACCACACCATCTGGTGATCACTGGATGCAAAATGATCTCCCACTACAACATCAGAAACACTTTCACCATTGGTAAGCACCAAGTCCAGTATGGTCCCTTCGCGTGTGGGGTCTGTTACCAATTGCCTGAATAGTTCTCCCTGAAGAGAATCCAGGATCTCCTTACTTCTAGATGATACTGCAGCAGGAATGTGCCAATCAACATCTGGCATATTGAAATCTCTTATCAGTAGCACTTCCCCTTTCCTAGCAATGCTGCATATGTCTTCAATTAACTCTCTGTCCACCTCTTCCTCTTGTGAGCAAGGTCTGTATATCACACCAATGCAAATAGATTTCTCTTTCCCTCTTTCTAGTTTAACCCACAATGCCTCCTCTCTCCCTTTTAAGCTCTGTAATTCCAAAGCTTTAATAGTAGTTTTTACATATAGTGCCACTCCTCCTCCCCTTCTTCCTACCCTGTCCTTTCTGAATAAAGTATAGCCAGGAATAGTTACATCCCAGTCATGGTTTTCTGTGAACCATGTTTCTGTAACTGCCACTAAATCCAAGTCAGCCACTCCCACCAAAGCTTCAACATCAGGGATCTTATTTCCCATGCTACGGGCATTTATACACACTGCTTTCCATATGTTACCCCTGTTACCCATTTCCATAAAGGTATTTAATGTATCACCTACCTGGAGGCTTTCACTTACCTGGGGTCTTTCTTCACCTATCCCCAACGAATCTAGTTTAAAGCCCTCTTCAGTAGATTAGCCAGTCTACTACCGAAGATGCGTTGACTTTTCTTGGACAGATGGATGCCATCTCTGCTCTGCTACCCTTGGAACAGCATCCCATGGTCTAGGAAACCAAAACGCTCTCGATGACACCATCCACGCAGCCATGCATTCATCTCCAGGATGCGAGCCTCAATGCCTTGGCCTTTACCCTCAACAGGGAGGATTGAAGAGAACACCACCTGTGCACCTAACTGCTTCACCCTCTGTCTTAGATACTCTAAGGCAGTGGTTCTTAACCAGTCCTCCTTGAACCCCTAGGCCAGTCGGGTGTTCAGGATAGCCCTAATGAATATGCATGAGATATATATGCATTAGAGATATCCTGCCAACCTGACTGGTTTGTGGCCCTCTAGGGCTGGATTCGGAGACCCCTGCCTTACATCTCTGTCATTTAAGAATGTGATTGGTCAAGGTGCAGATCTGCAAGACATCAAAAAGGTTAGATAGAATTTGCCACATGCCTCTTTGCTTCTCACCACCACTAAAATATTGTCTATTAGACAACTTTTTGGTGGTGGTGAGAATTGAGGAGGCATGTGACACATTCTATCTACCCTTTTGATGTCTAGGACATCTGCACCTTGCCCACTCACAATCTTAAATGACAGAGGTGTACGGCAGGGGTCTCCAAATCCAGCCCTAGAGGGCCACAAACCAGTCAGGTTGGCATGTGGATACTTCTCTAATAACACAAGAGTAAAGTAAGGAAACTGGAACTGAAGGCAAACTGAACACAAGTCTCTTTAACAAAAACTGTTATCTTCATTAAAGCAAAACACAGCACAGCCTTATAAGCAATTTCAGCAAAGGTAATTTTCTTCTTTTTCAAAACCTTCTTTTAACCCAGCTTACAGGTTTTTCAAGCTTCTTTGAAACAAAGAGAGCAATCCATTAGAGAGTCCTCTGGAATGGATTGGGACTCACAGCAATCAATCTGCATGGGTTCTGGTACTACGGCTGGCTTATCTCCGGACTCAACAGCTTCTTCAGAGTTTCTGGCTTGTAGGAATTCATACTCTCACTTGGTTTGCAGCTTGTCGTGCTGTGAGGGCTTGTGTGCATCAGTGATGCTGAGAGCTAAACTATCGGTAGTTTAACTACTGGCAGGGTCTCCCAAGATGGACAGGTCTCAGCTGAGGTGCCAGACGAAGACAAACCACCCATCTGGGCAGCAGCAGAATGGGATAGTGTTGACGGCGGAGGATCACATTTCTGTGACAACGGCAACAACACCAAACTTAAACTGCGCGGAAGGAAGGCCCGGCAATCTACTTCTGTATCTTGCCATGAAAACCCAATGGATAGTTACAACAAAACAAATTGTGCTATGGTGCTGGAAGATGAGACTCCCAGGTCGGAAGGCACTCAACTAGCTACTGGGGAAGAGCTGAAGACTTTTCAGAGTAAAGCCAGCATTTATGATGTGGTTGGATCAAAGCCTTCGGGAAGTCTGACTGCTGATGTAGCTGCGCATGAAATGAGAGTCAGAAGCTGTAAAGATGTCTTACACATTGGAACATGGAACGTACGAAGCATGAACCAAGGGAAGTTGGAAGTGGTCAAGAATGAAATGGAACGTGTACAACTTGATCTGTTGGGTGTCAGCGAACTGAAATGGACTGGCATCGGGCACTTTGCATCAGATGATCACATGGTCTACTATGCTCGAAATGAAAGACAAAGAAGAAATGGTGTTGCATTTATAATAAAGAAGAAACTTGCAAGAACTGTAATGAAATACAATGCAGTCAGCGAACGCTTAATCTCTATTCGTCTACGAGGATTGCCTATCAACACAACTATAATTCAAGTATATGCCCCAACAACAGCTGCAGAAGAGAATGAAATTGAAGAGTTCTATGAACAAGTACAAGCTGAAATTGACAGAACATGCAAACAGGATATCCTGATAGTCTTGGGTGACTGGAACGCAAAAGTTGGCAACAAAGAAGAAGGCAAAGTAGTTGGAAAATATGGACTTGGCAACAGAAATGAAGCTGGAGAAAGATTGATAGAATTCTGCAAGACCAATGATCTATTCATCTCAAACACCTTCTTTCAGCAACACAAGCGACGACTGTACACATGGACTTCACCCAATGGATTGTATAAAAATCAAATTGACTACATCTGTGGAAGTCAACGATGGAAAAGCTCTGTAACATCAACAAAGACAAAACCTGGAGCTGACTGTGGTACAGATCATCAACTACTAGTATGCAAACTCAAGCTAAAGTTGAAAAAGAGCAAACCACTCATGAATGCACCAAAATATGACCTTGAGAATATACCACTGGAATTTAAAGACTGCCTGCAAAATCGATTTGCTGCCTTAGATACAAATGACAGAGCTCCGGAAGAGTTATGGAATGACATCAAGAAGGTTGTGCTGGAAGAAAGCGAGAAGTCTCTACAAAAGGTGAAAAAGCAAAAACGGCCAAAATGGATGACGGAAGAAACTCTGAAAATTGCCCAGAAACGCAGAGAAGCTAAAGCCAAAGGAGAAAGAAAGACAATCGCAGAACTCAACAGAGATTTCCAACGTGCAGCAAGACAGGACAAGGAAAAGTACTACAATGACACTTGCAAGGAAATAGAAGCAGAAACTATTAGAGGAAGAACAAGATCGGCTTTCCTAAAGCTGCGAGAGTTAAAGAAAAAGTTCCAGCCTCGAATTGGAATGTTACAAGATGCTCAAGGTTCTATGTTGAATGATGCTGAGAAGATCAAGAAAAGGTGGAAGGAATATACAGAGTTTTTATATGATAAAGATCAAGTGGACCAACAGCCGTTTCAACCTATACCTTATGATCAGGAACCATTGGTGATGAAAGAAGAAGTTGAAGCAGCATTGAAAGCCTTATCAAAGAACAAAGCACCAGGCATTGATAGCATTCCCATAGAAGTATTGCAGCAATCTGATGCAGCTGTTACCGTACTTACAAGGCTCTGCCAAGAAATATGGAAGACAACATCATGGCCAACTGACTGGAAAAGATCTGTGTTTATACCAATACTAAAGAAAGGTGATCCAACTGACTGTGGAAATTATCGCACAATCGCTCTGATCCCACATGCCAGCAAGATTCTACTGAAGATTATTCAAAAGAGACTACAGCCATACCTAGAACAAGAACTACCTGAAGTGCAAGCAGGGTTCAGGAAAGGGCGAGGAACGAGAGACATCATTGCGGATGTGAGATGGATCCTTGAAAAGACTAAAGAATACCAAAAGGATATCTATTTGTGCTTTATCGACTATAGCAAGGCTTTTGACTGTGTAAACCATGAGAAACTCTGGGCCACATTAAGAAGCATGGGTATACCAGAACACCTGATCGTTCTCTTGCGTAATCTGTACATTGATCAAGAAGCAACAGTTCGAACGGAACAAGGAGAAACAGAATGGTTTAAAATAAGCAAAGGTGTAAGACAAGGCTGCATACTTTCCCCCTACCTGTTTAATTTATATGCAGAACAAATCATCAGAGAAGCAGGACTGTATGAAGACAACAGAGGTGTGAAGATTGGTGGAAGACTCATCAACAACCTTCGCTATGCTGATGATACCACTTTACTGGCTGAAAGTGAAGATGATCTGAAACATTTGCTTCTCACAATCAAAGAACATAGTCTCAAAATGGGCCTGCACCTTAATGTAAAGAAGACAAAGATCATGACAACTGGCATAATCAACAGGTTCATCGTTGAAGGAGAAGAAATTGAAATCGTGAACAACTTTAACCTACTTGGATCAACTATCAATAAAGAAGCAACAAGCAGTCAAGAAATCAGACGACGCATTGCTCTTGGCAGAATGGCTATGAAAGACCTAGATAAGATTCTCAAGAGCAGAGATGTCTCTCTCCATACAAAGATTCGACTTGTTCAAGCCATGGTATTTTCAATAACATCATATGGATGTGAAAGCTGGACAGTGAAAAAGACAGACAGGAAGAAAATTGATGCCTTTGAATTATGGTGCTGGCGGCGAATACTGTGTATACCATGGACTGCCCGAAGAACAAACCAGTCGGTACTAGAAGAGATCAAACCTAAGCTTTCTTTAGAAGCTCAGATGACAAGACTTCGACTTTCATACTTCGGACACATCATGCGAAGAGAGAGATCATTAGAGAAAGACATCATGCTTGGCAAGATAGAAGGTCAACGCAAAAGAGGAAGGCCAGCAATGAGATGGATTGCTACAATAACAGCAGCTACGGGTACCAGTCTGTCAACAATGAGCCGCCTGACTGAAGACCGAACACAATTTAGGATAGCTATCCAGAGGGTCGCCATGAGTCGACTCCGACTCGACGGCACTTAACAACAACAACAACAAGGAATTCATAAAACTCATTCCATAACTTATGTTTCTGGTCATGAACATTTACATTGAGGAGTGAACTTTCCCTCCCTCTAATGCTTGCTTTAAAGTCTCTAGTGTGTCCACATTTAATGCCCTGCTTGTGGCTGGGTTATGGTTCTTTCCCCAAAGAAACGTATCCACCCACCTTCTAGCAGTTGGACCTTTTAGCATAGGGTCCTGGATACTGGACAGAGGTACCTATTCCAGCTGGTTTGTAGTCTTTCCAACTAACCGTCTGCTGGCTTTAGGTCTGGGAGTTTTTCTCAGATATGGAGAGCTTCCTTCAGCAACTGAAAGTCAGCCTCCTCATGGTTCTCAGCTCTCCTTACACTCTGAGCTCCTTCCTCCTGGGAACTTTCTTCCCCCTGGGAACTCCTCCTTGCACGCTGAGAACTCCTCTGTGAGCTCTGTAAGCTCCGTGTGCTCTCTCTCTTCTTCTCCCCCCTGCTCTGTTTGGAGATGGGTTTAAAAACCTGTTTCTTTCCTGCCACCCCTTTCTCTTTGCACGTGTGCTCGTAATCAGTAAGCAAGCCTGCCTCCTCGTCAGAGCTAGGGCGTGGCTTGGCTTGACTTTTTTTCAAAGTAGTTTTTCTCCCTCTGTGCAAAGCTTGGCTGTCAGTAGTTTTAAAGGCACAAGTACCATTTTCTTCTATTTCCATTCTTTCCTGGTCACTCTCAACACCACAATATATATCTCATGCATATTCATTAGGGCTATCCTGAACACCCGACTGGCCTAGGGGTTCAAGGAGGACTGGTTAAGAACCTCTGCTCTAAGGGTATGTTTACTAAACTGTCTTAACGTGCACCCGGCGATAGTGTGCAAGCTGCCATAAAAGGAGTGGGCATGTCGGTCTTAAAGTAGCAAAACGGGATTATCGCGCAATAACGCTCACTGCTGCGCACATTATCGTGCGAAGTGCCGCTAAGCGCGTTAACATGCGATAATCTTAAGTAGGCGCCCAGACATAGAAACAGAGGTGTAGCACAATGGTTAATACACTGACTGATGGTACAGGGGTCATGAGTTCAATCCCTTTACTTTTAGGTAGTGATTTTTGAGGCATTTTACTTTTATTTTAATTAGTGCTGCCAGCAAACACACTCTCACAGTGGCGTAACCTAAGGTGCTGCATAAGGCACCCCATAACGCACTCCATATGGCACATTATAAAGCGCACTGTCCGCCAAGGCATCCTATAATATCCCCTATAGGACACCTTATAAGGCGCTTGATAGGGCGCCTTATAAAGCGCCCTATAAGGTGCCTATTGGGGCGCCTTATGAGGCACATTAAGGTTACAGTACTCTGAGGGTGTTTTTGCTGGCAGCACTAATATACATTAAAAATAGACAATGCCTCAGACAGCTCTATCAAATAACCCCACCATGGGTTTGAACCCACGACCTCTGGTTTCACAGGCAGTGAAGTAACCAGTGGACTACAGCTGCGAACAAACCCCTGGCTGGCTGCAAAAGGACTGCATGGCACCACACAAACTGTCTGCTGTGGCTACCAGGATAGGGTTAACCCACCCGTACCCATGATGCACTGCACATGCAAATCAGCAGTCGACAGATGGGCACAAGAAGGGGTATGCACCCCCACAGCACCTCGGCCTGGTAGGGGGAACTGACCGTGTGTGGTACTGGCACAGAGTAGCCACAGACCGTCACATTGTGCGGGTACTGTGCTCACTCTGAGGGTGAGGTGGGGCGCCCAGCACCAGGTCCACAGCACCTTTCATGGCTGAAATACATCATACTGCTAGTTCCCATTAGTGCTACTGTGTGTGATAGGTAGTTCCTGCAAACACACCTAGGTTACATCTGTGTCCTTTTGTATTTTTCAGTCATGTCTAGCCCTTATGGGCTATGATGCACCCAGAATAGTGCATATTCTGTGTTGGTGCAATGGTTACAGGAGGAAGGAGGAGGGAGGAGGAGGGAGGAGGGAGGAGGGAGGGTGTTTGGACCCATAGGCCAGGGGTGGGGAAACCTGGTCCTGGAGAGCCGCAGACAAGTCAGGTTTTCGGGATATCCCTAATGAATATGCATGAGATATCCTGCCAACCTGACTGGTTTGTGACCCTCCAGGGCTGGATTTGGAGACCCCTGCCTTACACCTCTGTCATTTAAGATTGTGAATGGGCAAGGTGCAGATGTCCAAGACATCAAAAAGGTTAGATAGAATGTGTCACATTCCTCCTCACTTCTCACCACCACCAAAATATTGTCTATTAGACAACTTTTTGGTGGTGGTGAGAATCGGCGGATTATGTACCACCACAAAACCCACCCTCTGGGGCTCAGGGTGGGAAACAGGATCACCCACCAATAGATCCACATCCCTGTAATGGTAGCAGTAGACGGGACCATCAACCCCAATCCTGCTGAGGAACAGACACCCTTCAGGGCAGGCAATGCAGAGCTGTACACATCCATAAAGCAATAGCAGACAGACAGTAGGCCTGGAAATGCACAGCTGTCCCCCAACACTATCTGACATTCTCCAGTAGCAAGTCTCCAGCCGCTGCAAAGTGCTCCAGCTGCAGACACTCTGCTAGATAGTCCATAGTCCTGGAGAAAATGTGTGCACCCAGAACTGGGATGTCAGCATACACACCAAGCAGATAAACCAGTGATTGGGCCCCAAAAGAAACCCATAAACATCACATGAGAGAAGCACTATATGACACTATGTATAGCACCTAGCCATGCCATGGTCACTGCTCAGTCAGGGTGAGAGTGACCTCCCAGCAGGGCATGCTGTGGCCACGCTGTCCATGCAGGTGGTGGCTGGGCACTACAATGTCCAAGCCATTGCCCTATGCCCTGTGCAGATGCGGCCAGGCCAGGCCACACTATCCAGGCTATTCCCACAGTACCTTGCTCCTCATTATGCACATTGGCAGGCCAATACTGGCAACAGTGCTAGCAGTGTGGGCTGTGGAGGGTGTTGGCAGCCACCACACACTGGATAGACAGACACACACTCCACACACCTATGCCAGCATTGTGCAACTATAGAGGTGTTTGGCAGCCCTGGCCACCACACTAGTCCTGGGCACAGTGCAGGCATGGCTATGGTACGCAATAATGTTGGGTTCACTCTGTCAGACACCAGACCTGAGGCACACTCCACAGACATCAGAAAGGTTGCTATGATGCAGCTCAATCAGCCAATTGTGCTTAACGTAGGAATTGCTATCTGCCAGTTATCATAGCAACCTTTTGATAGCTGTGTACAGTTTTCCCATGTTTAGGGTGGCATTGCTAAGGTATGCAAGTGCTAGTATGGGGAGATGCACGCAGGGCCCAACATCCTGCCTCTCCAGGAGGCTTTGGATAATGGAGCCTGTGGGTGCGTGTGTGACTGCCCCTGTTGGCCGCTGCTCTAGGGCAGAGGTTCCCAACTCCAGTCCTGGAGGGTCAAACACTGTTCGGGTTTTCATGTTGTCCCTAATGAATTTGCATGAGATACATCTGCATACCATGGGGGCGGTGCATAGCAATGCAGCACAGCCACATTTATTAGAGGCAGCATGGAACCTGAATGGTGTTTGGCCCTCCAGGACTGCATTTGGGAGACTCTGCTCTAGGTAATGCGTATGTTTATGGTGTCTGTGCTATGTAGGGTAAAATGTAGGTGTTTTGGGCATGTCTACGTCATCTGCACTACAGGTTCTGTCTGTATTAGCACGTTGTAGTAGTGTGTAAAATATGGGGGCTGGGTTGGCAGGAACCACAGCTGGGACTTGAACCTGTGACCTTCTGCCTCTGAACACACTGGCTGTGTGCACTGCACCACCATGTTGCCACAGAGACAGCACATTCCCTGGTGATACCATGACTGTTCGTCCGGCAGGGCCTGTCTGTTGCAGTGCATGGTGCACACCTACACAGGGCTAGGCCATGGTCTGCTCTGGGCAGCTGCCACTGCCCCCATCCACCACCAGTACCCCTCTGCCACCATGCTGACATGCCCTTCTGCTGGTGGTGCTGGTGGTGCGCAGTCTCAGGTCATCCAGTGTGCAGGTAGGCAGATGCCTATGATGCATGTTCTGGGGTAGGGGTGCCTGCATAGACGTCCACTCTTCCCCTCCAACACCGCCTGCCAATGTTCTGTGCCCTTGGAGGTACCTGCTGGGTACTATCCCCTGTGACACTGTGATAAACACACTCGTGCCCATGTTGGGCCGTCATCAGTTGCTGTCTGGCTGCTGTACGGTTTCAGCATTCCTAAGTGCCATCTAGGCATCTGCCTAGTCCGCACTGTGCCCCAGCTGCACCACAGCATGTGTCGCCTGCAGCCCTCTATATCACATTTTCAAGCATCTGTCCAGTTGGCCATTCTGACATGCCTGCCCTGCTGTTGCCGCATATGTGCATGCCATAGGAAACCTGTCCGATGGAGAGGAAAACCCTGCACAGCGCAATTTCACTGTGGGCTCATTCACCTTGTATGGGGACGGAGCATGGACCCTTCCAGAATTCATATCCTTTTTTTGGTGCTTTCTTGGGAGTGTTTTTTTTATGTTTCCCATTGAGATCACTATTGCCCAGCTTGGTTATTTTATTTTTCCATTTTCCTCTGTTCATTTTCACTGTTTATTTGCCCTTTTGTTCCGTGCACATGTATCACACTTATCACTTTTTTGTAGATTTCCCTGGTTTTACTGTACATTGCTGACAGAAATGGTTTCTCTTCCCTTTAAATCATCTCTAACGCCAGGGTTTCATTGGCGTTAGTTTTGAGCCTCGGATTTCACATCGTTAGTGTGCGGGGAGCCTCTCCCCTCCCACTCTCCACCCGTTGACCCCTTCTCTCCGCCCCTGGGGAGCCTTCCTTCGCCCTCCTGGAGCCTTTCTCCGCCTTCAGCGCTCGTTTGCGCCACTGAGCGCGTTATCGCACGCTAAGGTACCTCTGTGCCCGATAAAGCACCATTATCACGCGATAACGTCACAGAGCGCACATTAAGACGGTTTAGTAAACATACCCCAAAGCAAATAATATAAATTATTTATAGAAAGTTTGGACTCATCTTGATAACCTAATACTTCAGACAAATATTTATGAAACAAAATTAATGGTGACAAAACAGAAATGATTGGAAAATTGAGGCATCTAAGATTTTTAGCTCTAACAGAATTCTCCAACAGTTCTTTCTGTTGATGGAGGGTGAGACTATCCTTGATACATAAGATAGCGATATTTTGTAAAGTGGAAAGTTGAAAATCAGTTCTCTGGCATCGAACATCCAATTTAATCTGAGTCAAGTTGGGCTAAGTTTGCTACCATTTCCTTCGAAAAGTCAGAAAACTGGGAAACAACGCTACTTAGAGAAGCATCAACCTGCAACAATACTTGCCATATATCAGACAAGGAAACATCTTGTTTGTCAGAAGAAACTGCAAATCCAGAGAAACTTTGCAAACCACTAGAGGCCTCTGGGATTTATACGATAAGGAGCAGTGGAATTGCTGTTGAATCACACAAATCCTTAGAAGGCCCTGGTGCAACTGATTAATCTTGAGAATGTGTCTGCTCTTCCAATAACGGGGAGGAGGTCACAGGACACAGTGTTCCATTGCTAACATGTGGGGCTGTGTTGAAATCCCCCAATGGGGAAAAGGAGCCTACTGAAGAGTCCACAGCCCCAGAAAAAGGCAGCAGAAGCTCTTCCAATCCTTTATCAGATGCCACATTGCCTTTGTCCATCGGACCTATAATCTTCACAGACTTAGAAGAATTAGCCATACTCACATTTGGCAACCTCTTTTTTCACTTGCCCATTCCAGCATCCCAGGCTCCTCTGCTCCTCTGTCTGCTGAAGGGTGCTAAAGGGGCAAGAAATGCCTCTTTAGACATGCCCATTCAGATGCACCCATGGTCGCATTCTGTGGTATAGGCCATGATTTAAAGGCCCCCCAGATGCTGTGGGGGCCTGACGCAGCATGGATGTTCCAGCGGCAAAGGCAATGGTCCCACTGGCTGCCTGCTCACACACATGGCATGCAGTTCTGGGCAGTCATTCCGTCCTTCCAAATGCCTGGCCCCCTAATTTCCAGTTTTATACACAAGTATATGGATGGTGCTTACATGTTGGCTTTTTATATTTATTTATTTAATATGTTTTTTATACCTCTTTATCATTTGAGTCAAAGCGATTTACATTGTAATAACTTACACTTGGTAATGTACATTAAACAGAGACATTGATAGCTAAGATTTTTCTGAGGCAATGGAGGTTAAGGGGGTTATTCTGAGCTATGAATAGTGGGGATGGACATCCATCCCCACTATTCGTGGCTTCTCCTGCCCCCGAATAACTTCCCCGCCAGTTGTGTGGGGAAGTTAGATGAGTGCGGGAATGGGCGGCCCGGGGGCTGACTATAGGCGGTCACCGACCTTGGACGTACATGGCCGATTCTATGTCCAGAGCTGGCAAAATGTCTGGGGAAGTTATTCCACATCCAAGGTGGAATAATTTCCCTGGACGTGTTTATTTTTGCTGCTGGGGCGCGGATGTGGCAAGGGGGGCCAGAGGACAATCCCCGCAGCCCGACCCTGGTCTTAGAAAGTCAGATCAGGGGTCGCACTGTGGGGAATTTTTATTCTCTGTCAGCTGGAATCGCGTCTCTTCAATGGAGCCGTGGTACCATGGCAATATGACACCATGGCACCACGGCTCCATATTGAAGAGCCTGTACGTGCAGGACTGTTCACTATTCTAATTCTGCACGGTTAGATGTGCCACCTGAGATCAGAATCGCGATTCCCTCTGTGTGTCCAGGATGGAATGCAGGGTAAACTATTTAAGACTAATAAAAGAAAATATTTTTTCACTCAACGTGTAATCAAACTCTGGAATTTGTTACCGGAGGATGTAGTAAAGGCTGTTAGTGTAGCTGGGTTTAAAAAAGGTTTGGACAAGTTCCTGGAGGAAAGGTCCATAAACCATTATTAAGAAGTGACCGAAGATATCAATGCTTGACCCAGTACAAGCATTGTGGAACTTGTGTCTCTTGGGGAAACTGCTAGGTACATATGCCCTAGATTGGCCACTGTTGGAAACAGGATACTGGGCTTGATGGACCTTGGTCTGACCCAGTATGGCATATCTTATGTTCTTATGTTCTTATGGGCCCTAAATGTCTTGCTGAAGGCCACAGGGAGTGCTAGTAGAAATCAAAGCCTGGTTCTTTGGTTCCCAAGCCAGTGCTCTAACCTTTAGACTACTCCTCCATTCCATGTTGCATTTGATTCTTTCCAAAATGGCCCACAGTTGGGGACATGCATGGGACATAAATGTGTTTCTCCTTCCAGTCTGCCTTAGCTCTTGCCAAGCAGGACTTTTATCTCCACCTTACTAATTCTCTTGCCTCTGATCCTCGCCGTCTCTTCACTGCTCTCAACTCTCTCCTTAAAGTGCCTCCACCTCTAGTCCCTCCCTCCCTTCCTGCCCAAACCCTGGCTGATTATTTCCATGATAATATCCACAAGATCATCCTCCAATTCCCCACTAAGTCTGCTAATTCCCCTCCTCCTCTTTCCCTCTTTCACTCCCACTCCCCCTTCCCATCCTACCCTCTCTTACTTTCCTTTGATTTCTGAGGAGGAAACTGCTCACCTTCTCTCGTCCTCCAAACTTACCACCTGCTCCTCTGATCCTATCCCCACCCGTCTCCTCTCACCCATCTCTGCTACTCTTGTCCCCTCCATCTCCCATATCCTCAACCTCTCGCTCTCCACTGCTATTGTCTCTGTTGACTTCAAGCATGCTGTGGTCACACCTCTCCTTAAGAAACCCTCACTTGATCGCTCCTGTCCTTCTAATTATCATCCTATCTCCCTCTTTCCATTTATTTCTAAACTGTTAGAGCATGTGGTTCACCACCGCTGCATTGACTTCCTTTCCTCTCATGCCCTCCTGGATTCCTTACAGTCTGGCTTTCGTCCTTTGCACTCAAATGAAACGGCCCTTGTCAAAGTCTCAAGTGACTTGTTCCTGGCAAAATCTAAAGGCCTTTACTCGGTCCTTATTCTTCTTGACCTCTCTGCTGCTTTTGACACTGTTGATCATGATCTTCTCCTTGACACTTTGTTCTCGCTTGGCTTTAGGGACTGTGTTCTTACCTGGTTCTCCTCCTATCTCTCCCATCACTCATTCAGTGTGCATTCTGGTGGCTCCTCCTCCTCTGCTACTCCGCTCCCTGTTGGTGTACCTCAGGGTTCTGTCTTGGTTCCGCTCCTCTTCTCTCTCTGTTCCCAGTCCCTTGGTGCACTCATTTCCTCCCATGGTTTTCAGTACCATCTCTATGGTGATGATTCCCAGATTTACCTCTCTACTCCTGATCTCTCTTCTTCAATACAGACCCGGATCTCTATTTGCCTTTCTGCTATTACTGATTGGATGTTCCATCGCCGCTTGAAATTGAACATGGCCAAGACTGAACTTCTCATCTTTTCCCCTAAAATTTCCCTTCCTCTTCCTCCTTTTTCAGTCTCTGTGAATAGCTCTGTTCTCTATCCTGTTCTCTCAGCTTGCAATTTAGGGGCTATTTTTGACTCTTCACTCTCATTCTCCACACATATTCACCTTATCGCCAAGACCTGCCACTTCTTTCTCTTTAATATTGGCAAAATCCACCCTTTTCTTTCAGAACATACTACAAAAACGCTCATCCATTCACTTATCACCTCTCACCTTGATTACTGTAACCTGCTCGTTGCTGGTCTTCCACTGAGTCATCTTTCACCCCTTCAGTCTATTCAGCATTCTGCTGCTCGTTTGATCTTCAGCCAACCTCGTTTTGCCCATATCACTCCTCTCCTCAGGTCTCTTCACTGGCTCCCTATCCGTTTCCGCATCCAGTTCAAGCTTCTCCTACTGACCTATAAATGCATTCATTCTGCAGCTCCTCTTTACCTTTCTTCTTTCATTTCTCCTTATATCCCCCCTCGTGAACTCCGCTCTTCTAGCCAACTGCTTCTTGCTATGCCTTTCTCCTCTGCTGCCAATTCCAAGCTTTGCTCTTTTCACCTTGCAGCACCCTACGCCTGGAATAGACTTCCTCTGTCTATACGTCAGGCATCTTCTCTGACCCTCTTCAAATCCAGGTTGAAAGCTCACCTCTTTGCTTCTGCCTTTGGTTCATGACTTACCTGTTCCCTTCCTCTTCCCTTATCTTGTTTTCACCTGTTCCTTTTCCTTGTTCTTACCTTTTTCCTTTGTCTTGTTTCTCCTGTTACCCTTCCGTTGCCTTTGTTCTTTCCTCGTCCTTCACCTTCTTTGTTTTGTCTTTTTTAGATTGTAAGCTCTATTGGGAAGGGACTGTCTATTTTTGTCTTTTACTGTACAGCGCTGCATGCATCTGGTAGCGCTTTATAAATGCTCAGTAGTAGTAGTATTTTATTTATTTAGACAGAGTTTTGTATACCACCTTATCCTTCAATCAAAGTGGTCACAACACAATTAAGGGATACATTTAACACAAGGGGATATGAGACACATACACTAATACTTACAGGGAACATGGGACAATGGAGGGTTAAGTGGCTTGCCCAAGACCACAAGGAGCACCTGTGGGACTAGAAACACCAATCCTTCCAGCCCAAGGTTGCTGTCCTCTAGGGGGATTTGAACCCCCAACCTTCCGGCCTGAAGTACCTTGCCCCAACCACTAGGCCACTCCTCCTAGTAGTAGGACCATTTTACAAACAGCTGCAGCCTGCATATCTAGCATACATAAGGCTGATTGCAAAATTGCTTTTTCATGAAGAGTGATGGGGGAGCATTACCCATTCATTTGAACTGGTTTAGCTGGATTCAAGGAAAAGAAATTAGCAGGTATGGAAAATTTCTCCTTTTGGCCTCCGTTTACTTTCTTAAGCCCATAACCATTGAGGGTAAAACAAGCCCTATGTACGAGGGGGGGGGGGGGAGACTGATAAGCAACCAACCTTGTAACAACACAGAAAGCTACAGACATATTTCAGACCTCCGGAACTGGTGTGCCCATAGCTGTTTTGTAACAAGGCCAGTTTCATTACAAGGCCAAAGACTTATCAGACCCCTCTCATAGCAAAGACACTGTGTATACTGAATGCATGTTAAAAATAAATTATACATTCTATTTGTAAAGAACAATTAACTACAATGCCTTGTGAAAGTATTCATCCCCTTGGTTTTTGTCCTGTTTTGACGCATTACATACAACCTGGAATGTAAATGGAGGTTCATTTGGATGTTAGGTAATGGACCTAACAATATAGTCCAAATTGGTGAAATGAAATAACAATAAAATACCTTGTATATATTGTCGTCACCCTAGCCTGGGCCAAAGGCCTAAAGGCGCAGGACTGCCAATGTTAGTCCTTAAATAAAGAATTATACTATTCTTGTCCACAGCTTGGACTTCTGGGACTTGTAGTTGTTTCTCCTTATTTTAAGACAGTAGTGTGAAACCGATGGTTTTTAAAGGCAAACAAGAAATGTATCTTCCCCAAAAGCACTAAGGCTCAACACAAACGTTAGGATTCTTCTCCAAGCAATAACATCAGGAAATTATACACAGACTAGAACTGAAACTGCTTCATGAGCCTTTTAACATGTGTAGCTGTTTTCATCAAACGTTCAGCAAACAAAACATAGCTTCTTCCTTCAAGCAAAGCAAAATGTCCATTTTTCTTTATCTTCTGCTTCTTTAGTGATTCAAATACAAGTTATGCAAGTATCCTTTCTTATTAGAAGCTTTTCCTAGCATTAACACAGATAGGTTAACTCACCCTATTTCTTCAGTGCTTTCTTGGTTAAAGACTTTTTTATCAGACAGCTTTCAATCTGCCTTCTGGCACAATGAACAGTCCATTGCTAATTCCTCATTTATAGAATCCTGCTTAGGACAGTCTACCTGCATCTCTTCCTGCTCTTCCGCATGTACGTCTGACTCTGAGCTTTCAGGAACTGATTCTGGCTTAATGCTCTGTAAGAGCTCCTGGACATCTCTCCACAGGTGCTCTCCACAATAAGGAACGTTTGTACCTGGAGTGTGAGGATTCTTTCTCTGGATCAACTGCCTCAGTTCTTCAAACTTGTTCAGCCCTGGTTCTTTCCAACAAGCTGGGTTCTGGTCACTTCTAGCTGTGAGTTTGTCCACCCACCTTTTGGCAGCCTGAACTCTAAGCTGGTCCATGAACCGTTTGAACTTCAGCCTGACCCTCATCAGCAATTCTCCTAGCCACACCTCGGCTGGCTTCAGGACTAACAGCACTCCTCCTGTAAGCTTGGCTTTCTTTATGGCTGCTACTTTCACTGCTGAGCTCCTCACCGAAAGCTTCACCATTCTCCTCCCCGGTGATCTCCTTTCTGCTCCCCGGTGCTGGCTCCTTTCCTTTTCCTCCCCTGGGTTTATAAGGCTGTTTCTAAACTAGTGTACACTGCTTCCTACTCAGGTGTTTTTCATTACTCCTCAAGCCTGCACTTAGGTTAGCAGAGCTTGTGTGTGGCCTGACTTCAGTGACTGCGTGTTTTCTTCCTTTACCTTCACTCTGAAAGCTGTGAATTCCCTGCCTGTCTCTCTCCTTAAAGGTATATTTACAATTTTCCTCTATTTCCATGGGCTCAGCAGAGCTCTCCTCAACACACATCCCCCCCCCTTAAGATATTACGGGCTGGCGCTATATTACCCGCACAGCTCATAATTCTAGATAGGGCGTCTGCATTTTGGTGCAGTTTCCCCGCTCTATGTTCAATATGAAAGTCAAAGGCCTGTAATGCCATGTACCAGCGGGTTAAACGGGTGTTGTGATTTTTCATCTGGTTTAGCCATTTCAGGGGCACATGGTCGGTAACCAACAGGAATCTTCGTCCTGTATATAACTTGAGAGTCTCCACCGCCCACTTGATCGCTAAACACTCTCTTTCTATGGGGGAATATTTCCTTTCTGCTGGGGATAATTTCCGACTAAGAAACATAATCGGATTCTCCGTGCCCTCATGTTTCTGCGATAACTCCGCACCCAAACCAGTCTCAGAAGCGTCCATCTGTACGAAGAAAGGTTGTCCAAAATCTATGCCTCGTAACACAGGCGCACTACAGAGCTTTTCTTTTAACAAAGTGAAAGCCTTGTCAGCTGCAATGGTCCACTTCAATTGATTTGGAGCATTCATTTTCAACATGTCGGTCAGTAATGCACTCTCTTCTGCAAAATGCGGAATGAAGCACCGATAATATCCTATTAGGCCCAGAAAACTGCGCAATTGCTTTTTGGTTATCGGCCTAGGGAAAGCTTTTACACTCTCTATCTTATTTAATAGAGGTTTAACTATAACACGCCCCACCATATGCCCAGCAAACATACACTTCTCTCCTGCAAACCTCCAGTCAGCCATCTGCTGTCCTCTGCCAAGGATCGAGCCCCTGGAGCACCGATACGCCCCCCTGCACGTGCTGCCCAATCAGGGCAGAGACCGGCACAAAAAGGAGCGCCATTCAGGCGCATCTCCCTTCTCTCCTGCAAACCTCCGGTCAGCCATCTGCTCTCCTCTGCCGAGGATCGAGCCCCTGGAGCACCAATCCACCCCCTGCATGTGCTGCCCAATTGGGGCAGACTGAGACCAGCACAAAAAGGAGCGCCATTCAGGTGCATCTCCCTTCTCTCCTGCAAACCTCCGGTCAGCCATCTGCTCTCCTCTGCCGAGGATCAAGCCCCCAGAGCACCGATCCGCCCCCTGCATGTGCTGCCCAATCGGGGCAGACTGAGACCGGCACAAAAAGGAGCACCATTCGGGCGCCCGCACCTGTCGGGCCCGCGCCTGAGGGCCTCGCCAGATGGCCCTTTGGTGTGGCCCTTAGGCGTGAGACCACCCGAATCTGAACAGCAACTTTAACACCACCAAAGAACCCCTCACTGCCTCTTCAGTAGACTGGCTCAAAAAGGAGCGTCATTA
The DNA here is from genome assembly GCA_033557465.1 of Ichthyophis bannanicus. Lineage (NCBI taxonomy): Eukaryota > Metazoa > Chordata > Amphibia > Gymnophiona > Ichthyophiidae > Ichthyophis > Ichthyophis bannanicus. Next base: position 1,317,974,012 of record CM066031.1, read on the forward strand.
GCTGCATCCCTACGGAACAAGAAAAAACGCTCTGGACCATGAGGTAAACTGAAGAATCAAAAAGGACTCCTCTGAACTCTATCTCTATACCGATCTTTAAACAATTGCCTGAATCCCCCAGCTTACTCCCTTTGCATAGTTTTGTAACACACCTGGTGATACACTGCACTATTCCCTGCAATATTTGTTACTAGGTCCCCCCTATTTATCTCTGTGTTGCTATATTTCAGATACATTGATGTTACACAGTTTCTCTCCCTTTGTTGATACATTGTTATTCTACAACGTTACTCAAATCTGCCTGCTGCTTTATTCATGATATCTTGTACCTAAATCTGCGCCCTAAACCTGGAGTACCTTGCCTTTCTCAGAACTCCCCAAAATGCACCCAATCCTGTCCCTATCCCTTTTCTTCCTTACCTCCTGGATCCCCATCCTAACACATGCTCTGGACCTTGGCATCAACCATATCCCGATCCTCCATAATACCGGAAGAAGATGGATTGAAACCCCCCGTCACACCACCACAAGAACCAATATATTCCACCCACACCTCCTGCATATCCCCCTGTTGAGCTTTAAGAGGACTCCAGCCAAGAAGCTCAATCACCAACGCCTACTAAAGTGAGCACTAATAAATGCCAGATCTATACGATCGAAATGGCCTGTAGCCAATGACCTGATAACCCTCCACAACCTAGATATACTGATGATAACTGAGTCATGGCTAACTGACAGCGATAATGTTCTCATCAACCAGTTGTTACCACCAGGATTCTCTCTTTATGCCTGTCATAGGACCAACCAGAGGGGTGGCGGTACACTCATCCTCGCCAGATCCACACTCCAATTTAAACTAAACAACACCACCAGCACAACCCACCTTGACATGCTTTCCATATCAAATGAGCTCTGTACAATCAACCTACTGTACCGAGCGCCAACACCATCCCCAGAAGACCTACCGTCAATAATCGACCTCGCATGTAACTCCCCCAACCCACGCTCTCCAAATTGGTTAATAGGAGATTTCAACCTGCCTTCCCTACCAGTTACGCACTCTTCAGCCTTCCTCGAAGCTATGCTCCAGTTGGGATACGAGCAACTCATCGACTCTCCCACCCATAGCAAGGGAAGCAAATTGGACCTGATCTTCGCTCCTCAGTCTGCTGTCAATTCAACCCGAAGCCTTCTGATTTCCATAACCCCAGTACCCTGGTCTGACCATAATCTACTTCTATTCCACATTTCCAATAATCACCTCAGCGTTAGTAACAATAAAATAGGTCGCCCCCCCAGAACCATACCAACACACTTTCAGCCCCTTGTTAAGAAAGAAGCCCTCAAAAAGATCTTACCTTTACTCTCCAATGCCTCCCTAGACCCAGACAAATTAGTATCCAACTGGGATAGCGCTCTCAGAGCCGCCGCTTGCCTCCCACCTACCAACAAGAAGTCTCCTAAAAGAGAACATGCACCATGGCTCTCCCAAGACCTGCGAGCATCGCTTCTACACCTACGCAGACTTGAGAGACAGTGGCGCCACACCCGGACCTCTGAGGCACTTTGTGCATACTCCGCACACCTACAAATACACCGTAAAAAGATGATGGAAAAGAGAAAACAATACCACTCAGAGATACTAAAGTGATCAATAAACAAACCACATGATGTATTCAGTATTGTACAATCCTTAACAGGTGATCCAGCCCTAGCTCAACTACCCATGCCGCACCCGAAGGACTACTCAAACTATCTACAATCGAAGATGATCCAGACCAACATGAACTCGTCTACCACATCCCTTTCCAACCCACACATTAATACCCAGCCAGCTGACCTATGGAAATTCTGCGAGGTATCCAATAAAGAGATCAAAGATATCATCTCTTCTATTAACCTCACCACTGCACCCAACAATCCCTGCCCAGCCAGTTGGATTAAAGAGCTGCGCCACGATCTCAGCCCATCCATAACTAGAATCTTGAACCAATCCTTCTCAACTGGGACCTTCCCACAGAGCCTGAAGTACGCATCTATCTGCCCACTTTTGAAAAATAGCAAACTCGACCCATCCAGAGTCGGCTCCTTCAGACCAATTTCAAGTATCCCCCTGCTAGCTAAAATCATCAAAAAGGTAGTCCAGCGTCAAATTCAACAACATGTCGACAGTGAAGCACCACTTGACCCTTCTCAACACGGCTTCCGAGAAGCACATGGTGTGGACACCATCCTCACAACCCTCTTTAACAACCTAGTCATAGGGCTCGACAATATCCATCAAGGATTTGTCCTCATCTTTATGGACATTGCAGCCGCTTTTGATTCGGTGAATCACGAGACACTACTACTTCGCCTCAAGGAAAAAGGCATACAAGGCCTAGCTCTAACCTGGTGTAAATCTTACTTGTGCAACAGATGGCAACAAGTCAGAGCAGGCTCCATGACATCAGATCCATTTCCTCTAAAGCAAGGTGTACCTCAGGGTTCATCCCTATCTTCTCTAATGTTTAACATTTACATGCAGCCCATCTGTGCCTTGATCCGCTCCTTCCATATCCAATGTCTGGCTTATGCGGACGACATCCTGATTTATACACCTTTCAAGATTGATCAACCTGACTTCTCCCCAATACTAAGATGCTTTGAAGCCGTAGCAGACTGGCTCCTCACTCAAAACTTGCGTATTAACCACAACAAAACAGACGTCTTGTTCGTCACGAGGAACCAAAAGTTCACACCACCTTCCTCACTACGAGTCAATAATACGGAATTGAAAACAAAACCCACAATTCGCTATCTAGGCATTACCCTAGATCAGCAACTTGACATGTCAGCGCACATTAAAAACACCACAAAAGCAATATACCATAAGATTCGAACAATACGTCATCTCCGTCCATTACTTGACTTCTCCGATTACCGCTCAATATTCCAAGCCTTGGTTATCCCACACCTGGACTTTGCTAATATCATTCTACACGGTCTCCCACAAGCAACTCTAAGCCCACTCCGTCTTGTCATGAACTCAGCGGCAAGGGTACTTGCAGGAGTATCAAGATCAGACCACATAATGCCAGTCCTGAAGAACCTTCACTGGCTGCCTCTGCAGGCCAGAATCATCTACAAGACTCTAGTCCTGACATTCAAGGCCTCAAAGAACCAGCCCCCCTCGCCCATCAGTAGTCTTATACACAGCACACCAGTTAATAGATGCAGAAGGTCCCCATTTATGAACACACTTGAAGTTCCTAAATTGTTGACGAAGTGCACTAAGACAACAGACAGCAGAGCGTTCTCCTTATTCGCTCCCAGAGCGTGGAATGCCCTCCCATCTGACATCCGAGCCATCACAAACATAACATTATTCAGGAAGGCTCTTAAATATCACCTGTTCCTAATATATTACCCTGAATCTAACACCAGAGAACACACAGACACCACCCCGCCCTCCTACACAGACTGCTCCATATCTATGCCCCCCTTGGAGAATGGTTAATCGGCACTCCCTTCCTACTATCCATGCCTTATACCTACACCCCTCTGATAAATGATCCATTTTTGCCTATCGTAATGAGTTCACTATAATTATGTAAATAATTTTGTAAATAATTATGTAAATAGTTATCATAACATGTAAATAGTTCCCCCTGGTTTACCTCCATGTTTGCTACCCCTGTTTATTGTAAACTCAATGTTGCCTGCTACATTGTGGAATGTTATGTTCAAATGTACACCGCACTGATTAAAATAGCGCGGTATATAAGAAATGCAAATAAATAAATAAAATAACTTCGCTGGGTTCAAAGTTATGCCCGCGTGCCTCATTGCCCGTAAGACATCTTCCACCCGAGGCAAATGCTGATCCCACCTGGAACTGTGTATGATTATATCATCCATATAGGCGATGGCATATTCTTGGTGTGGACGTAACACGAGGTCCACCAACCTCTAACAGGTCGCAGCTGCGCCATGCAGACCGAAAGACATTCTTTGAAACTGGTAGAGTCCTACGGGGGTACTGAATGCAGTCTTAGGACGTGACTCCCGGGTCAAGGGAATTTGCCAATAACCCTTGGTCATATCCAGTGTAGTAAGGAATTTGGCCTGCCCCAACCGATCCAATAGTTCTTCTATACGTGGCATCGGATAGGCATCGAACCTTGAGATGGCATTGACTTGCCGAAAGTCTATGCAGAACCTTAGCGTCCCGTCAGGCTTTGGCACCAGCACGATGGGGCTGTTCCAGGGGCTTTTAGATTATTCAATGATCCCATCTCAAGCAACTCTCTTACTTGGTTCACCACCTCCTGTTTCTTGGCTTCAGGGAGCCTGTAAGGTCTTTGCCTCACTACCTCACCAGGTGGGGTTATTATCTCGTGGGCTACTAGCTTAGTTTCCCCGGGAATTGGAGTTAGGACATCTGCAAACTTTTCCAATACTCGCGCTAATTCTTGCCTTTGTAACCAAGAAAGTTCTTTGCCCACTCTAGGTTCGGGGTTTGTTTTGCAATCTGATAATTGCGGACCCAAATCTTCCTCTACCTTCTCTTCGAAGGTAGCGGCCAATCCTTTTACGCCTGCATGCCCGGTAGATCCAAACCCTCTCCGGTTCCTCGGGTTGTAGAAGACATCATGGGAACTTCTTCAAGTGGAGGAAAACCCACCCTCTCACAGATAAGTTGAGCTATTCGGTCACCCACATTTACCCTGAAGTCCTCTTTCCCGAAATTGAAGAGTAACACTTTGACCGCTCCTCTATAATCCGGGTCAATGACACCTGCACCTACATCTAGAAAATACTTCAAAGCTAGACCAGAGTGGGGTGCGATGCGGCCATAGCATCCCATTGGCATCTCCATTTGGAGGCCCGTGTCCACCAAGGCCTTTCCCTGTCCTGGAATAACTAGGTCCACGGCGCTACACAAGTCATAGCCAGCTGCCTGAGATGAAGCTCTCCTCAGGCTCCGCGCGTTTGGGGTTGTTCTGCAGTACTTTAACACAAATTTTGGCTTGTTTTCAGAATCATCTTTTTGAGGTCGCTCCCTCTGTCCCTGCTTCTGAAGTTTTCCAAACAGTGGACCGGGAACTGGGGTTATTCTGGCGTCTGTCTTCTGTTGAGACCCGCTCTGTCCCTTCCTACCCTTATCTATAAGGGAAACCCTTAAATCTTCCTGGGAGGATAGATCTCCCCAGGCCTCATCTTGGGGTTCATCTTTCCTCTCTAGGGCCTCGGACTGTGCTCTGGTAGATACCATACCTACCCTCGGATGTAGACCCTTTTCTAGTCCCTCCTTGAATTGGGGCCAATCCCTCCCCAATACCAGGTCATGGAGTAACCTTGGCACAATTGCTAAAGGGAATTTCCTTCTTAATCCCTAAGCCTTTCACTAAGACTTTGTATATGGGATAAAAGGACGATGCCCCATGGATGCACCTAATTTTTACCTTTCCCTCAGATTGGCTCTGGACTACGTTACAGCGGGATTCAATTTCCTGCCAGAGTTTCCTGGACATCATACTCTGATCTGCTCCTGAGTCTAATAAGGCCTCGGTAGCAATGCCCTGCACTTCCACAGATAAAAGGAAACCTTCCCTGATCTCCTTTGTATTGGCAGTTATCAGGGCGGTTCTTGCTTTACACTCCTTTTTCAAGTGTCCCTCACTACCACACCTAAAACATTTCCTTCTTATGCAGTGGTTTTTAAACATAGGCATACACACTTTCATATTATCCTCTTTCGACCTTACCTTCCTTTCTGATAATTCAGAACCTGCCGTCTTAGAAGCACTCCCTTTTTCCTGACCCGCCAATTCTGCTTCCATAAAGCGTTCGGTCAATAAGGTTGCTTCATTTGTGTTCCAGCAGTTCTGTAAAATCAGGAAGGCTTGTATGTCCTTCGGGACTGCGGCCATAAATTGTTCTAGTGAAATACTATCTATGATAGACTCTACAGTTTTAGCCTCTGGTGTTAGCCACTTACTACCAAGCTCTTGACTCTCTGGCATAGAGCTTTTTGCGTCTCACCAGGTTTCAATTTGGTACTCCTTTGTTAAACCTACGTGATCCCTTATGGCTTTATTTAGCTCATCATAATCATTGGCAAGTGCCACAGGCATGGCCCTGTATGCCGCCAACGCCTCACCAGTGAGTGATGTGGCCAGGCGTACAGCCCATTGTTCCTTAGGCCACCCTATTATGTGCGCTACTCTATCAAATGCCTCGAGGAAATCATCAATATCTTCATTCTCAGACAATTGTCCAAAAGTGAGTGTCCCATTAGACTGTGGTCCTAGCCCACAGGTATGTAAAGCTCCTATAGAACCTGGAGGTGTCAGTGTTGGTTCTGCTGTCTTCTTTGGGGTTGCCAGCCATGCTTCCATCATGTCCAATAGTGGCTTTTGTTGTGCCTGCATCACCGCTGTGGCCTGCTCTTGGGCTTGGTAAGACATCTCCCTCTGCTTCTCAAACTGGCCGGCCATCCATTGTAACACGTCCTTGCACTCCATGGCCATGGCTGCTTTGTAAGAAAGAAAAAACAGAGAAACACCACCAAGTGCGGTACGAAAACAACAGCTCAGCTATCCTCCTGGCTTCCACTGTTTTCACTTCTGCACCACTGTACTGGTATCCTTTTTTAAACCCACTTATCTACGGGTTACCTGATAACAGGTGTAGATTCCAGCTTCTCACAAGTGAAGGTCTCCGTGACTCAGGTTTTGACCTTAGCTGTGATTCTCCTTGTAATCCTCTGCACAGCTTATGCAGTCAGCGTTGTCTTTAGTGCAAATCCTGGGGTGCTTGGCAAAATCCTGGCGCATGCGTGAAATCCAAGAACTATGCCACTTCTCGTCACCCTAGCCTGGGCCAAAGGCCTAAAGGCGCAGGGCTGCCAATGTTAGTCCTTAAATAAAGAATTATACTATTCTTGTCCACAGCTTGGACTTCTGGGACTTGTAGTTGTTTCTCCTTATTTAAAGACAGTAGTGTGAAACTGATGGTTTTTAAAGGGAAACAAGAAATTTATTTATCTTCCCCAAAAGCACTAAGGCTCAACACAAACGTTAGGATTCTTCTCCAAGCAATAACATCAGGAAATTATACACAGACTAGAACTGAAACTACTTCATGAGCCTTTTAACATATGTAGCTCTTTTCATCAAACATTCAGCAAACAAAACATAGCTTCTTCCTTCAAGCAAAGCAAAATGTCTATTTTTTTATCTTCTGCTTATTTAGTGATTCAAATACAAGTTATGCAAGTATCCTTTCTTATTAGAAGCGGTTCCTAGCATTAACACAGATAGGTTAACTCACCCTATTTCTTCAGTGCTTTCTTGGTTAAAGACTTTTTTATCAGACAGCTTTCAATCTGCCTTCTGGCACAATGAACAGTCCATTGCTAATTCCTCATTTATAGAATCCTGCTCAGGACAGTCTACCTGCATCTCTTCCTGCTCTTCCGCATGTACGTCTGACTCTGAGCTTTCAGGAACTGATTCTGGCTTAATGCTCTGTAAGAGCTCCTGGACATCTCTCCACAGGTGTTCTCCACAATAAGGAATGTTTGTACCTGGAGTGTGAGGATTCCTTCTCTGGATCAACTGCCTCAGTTCTTCTAACTTGTTCAGCCCTGGTTCTTTCCAACAAGTTGGGTTCTGGTCACTTCTAGCTGTGAGTTTGTCCACCCACCTTTTGGCAGCCTGAACTCTTTGAGCTGGTCCACGAACCGTTTGAACTTCAGCCTGACCCTCGTCAGCAATTCTCCTAGCCACACCTCGGCTGGCTTCAGGACTAACAGCACTCCTCCTGTAAGCTTGGCTTTCTTTGTGGCTGCTACTTTCACTGCTGAGCTCCTCACCAAAAGCTTCACCGTTCTCCTCCCCGGTGATCTCCTTTCTGTTCCCCGGTGCTGGCTCCTTTCCTTTTCCTCCCCTGGGTTTATAAGGCTGTTTCTTAACTAGCGTACACTGCTTCCTACTCAGGTGTTTTTCATTACTCCCCAAGCCTGCACTTAGGTTAGCAGAGCTTGGGTGTGGCTTGACTTCAGTGACTGCGTGTTTTCTTCCTTTACCTGCACTCTGAAAGCTGTGAATTCCCTGCCTGTCTCTCTCCTTAAAGGTATATTTACAATTTTCCTCTATTTCCATGGGCTCAGCAGAGCTCTCCTCATCACAATATAAAAAAAAAAAAAGTCAAAACTGAAAAGTTGTGAGTGCATATGCATTCATCCCTTTTGCTATGAAACCCCTAAATAAGATCTGGTCCAACCATTTAACCTCAGAAGTCACATAATTAGTTGTTTAGAGTCCACCTGTGTGCAATCAGTGTCACATGATCTGTCACATGAAGCCTATATAAATATGACTGTTCTAAAAGACTCTGCAACACCACTAAGCAAGCAACTAGAAACCAAGGAGCACTCCAAATAGGTCAAAGTTGTGGAGAAGTAGATCAGGGTTGCGTTATAAAAAAACATCCTAAATTCTGAATATCCCATGGAGCACATTAAATCCATTATAACAAAATAGAAATAATATGGCAACACTACTAACCTGACAGGAGAAGGTCACCCACCAAAACTCACAGACCGGGCAAGGAGAGCATTAATCAGAGATGCTACATAGACATCGAGGATAACACTGAAGGAGCTGCAAAGATCCACAGTGAAGATGGAAGTATCTGTCCATAGGACCACTTTAAGCAATATACTTCACAGAGTGGGGCTTTATGGAAGAGTGGCCAGAAAAAAACCATTGCTTAAAGAAAGAAATAAGAAAATATGTTTGGAGTTTGCACAACAGCAAGTGTCGGACCCTCAAACACATGGAAGAAAGTTCTCTGGTTAGGTGAGACGAAAATTGAACTTTTTGGCCATCATAGGAAACGCCATGTCTGGCGCAAATCCAATACTTCCCATCACTCTGAGAACACCATTCCCACAGTGAAACATAGGGGTATGTTTACTAAACCGTGGTAACATAGCAGTGGCTATGTTAATGCGCGATAATATTACCAAATGTAACGTTAACGCACGCTAACGTTACCAGATGCAATGTTAGCACACATTAATGTCTCCAACAGCATTAAGTCCCACAGAGGGTGGAGAGAGGGCGGAGAGAAGGGGTCAATGGGCAGGGAGTGGGCTGGGAGAGGCTCCTGCTACACTAACACGGTGAACTGAAGGGCTGAACATTACCACGAGTGAAAACCTGTCATTAGATACACATTTACAAGAGAGAGAAACCATTTATGTGTCAGCAATGTACAGCATAGGCAGGGAGCCCAAAAAAATGATAGTAGTGCTACATGTGTAGCAATAGCATAGTGCCCAGTTATGAAAGGGCACTATGGCGATACTGCAAATGGGGCATAGGGGGCTTCAGGTGGGACATACAGTGGGGCAGCTGGAGCACATGGTGGGCTAGGCATATGCCTAGGTGGCACATAGGAATGCAAAATCTGGAAATCAGCAATACAGTAACTGACCAAGGTCAAACATGCCCATGAGTCTGTGTCCCACCCACGGGACATTACCCAGCAGGTAGCCCAAAGGGCACATAACATTAGCAGGCGGCACTGGGGGAAGCATGGATGTCTATGTAGGCACCCCTACCCCACACCCTAGGCAGATGCCTACCTGCACACTGGACGGCCTGGGACTGCGCACCACCAGCATATGGGCATGTCAGCATGGTGGGGGAGGGGCACTGGTGATGGAGGGGGCAGTGGCATCTGCCCACAGCAGACCAAGGCCAAGCCCTGTTCATATGGGTGGCGTGCATTGCAACAGACAAGGTCTGTCTGATGAACAGTCATGGTATCCCCAGGGACTGACTTGCCTTTGTGGCAACAGTATGGTGCAGTACACACAGCCAGTGTGTCCTGGGGCATAAAGTCACAGGTTCAAGTCCCAGCTGTGGCTTCTGTAGACCATATACCTACATTTTACCCCACATTGCACTCCCTAGAACATCGGCCAACAGGGGCACAAACACCCATACCCACAGGCTCCACTATCCAAAGCCTCATGGGGCACTACTACTAGCACCTGCATACCTTAGCAATGCCTGCACTGTGCTCAGGACTAGTGTGGAGGGCAGGGCTGCCAACCACCCCTGTCTTTGCACAATGCTGAAATAGGAGTGGGAGTGTATGTATGTCTATCCATTGTTTTCTGGCTGCCTACTTCTCACTGGGCCCACAATGCTTACACTGTTTCCAGTGTTAGCCTGCCAATGTGCATAATGAGGAGCAAGGTATTGTGGGTATGGTCCGGCCAGGGCAGACTGGGCAGGATGCATCTGCACAGGGTGTGGGGCAATGGCTGGGACACTGTAGTGCCCAACCACCACCTGCATGGACAGGGTGGCCACAGCATGTCGTGCTGGGAGGGCACTCTCACCCTGACTGTGCAGTGACCATGGCATGTCTAGGTTCCCAGAGAGTGCTATAAGGTATTTCTCTTGGGGGATGTTTGTGTGTTCCCTGTTCTGGGCCCCAATCACTGAGCTACCTGCTTGTTGTCTGTGCTTACATACCACCTATGAGTACACATAGTTCTTCCAGGGACATGCACTATGGACTGGCTAGTAGACTGTCTGTAGTCAGCATGTGTATGGCTGGAATACGGTGCAGATTGACTGTGCCCTCTGCTGTTGAATGTCCAATTGTGGTGGGGGGCCACTAAGCTTTCCAGTCCTGTCTGCCAGTGCCTGTGTAATTAGTACAGGTCTGCATCACCTGCCCTGGATGGTGCCCTTTTGCCGTCAGGACTGGGGTTGATAGTACCACAGCCCTTCATCATGCCCCTCTACTGCCTCCATTGCAAAGATATAGAGTGTGGTTCTGTTGGGGAAAGATCCCTTCCACCACCTTGACCCAGACAGGGTGGGTTGGTAGGTGGTGCTACAAAATCCATATGTGGGTCCAGACCCCCCTCCCCTCCCCTCCCCTCCTCCCCCCCTCCTCCCCTCCTCCCCTCCTCCCTTCCCCTTCCCCCTCCCCTCCCCTCCCTCCCCTCCCACCTCCCCCCTCCACTCCCCTCCCCCCTCTCTTCCCCTCCCCTCCCCCCTCCCCCCTCCCTTCCCCTCCCTTCCCCTCCCCTCTCCCCCCTCCCCTCCCCTCCTCCCCCTCCCCCTCCCCCCACCCCCTCCCCTCCCCCTCCCTCCCTCCTCCCCTCCCCTCCCCTCCCCTCCCCCCTCCCCTCCTCCCCTCCCCCCCCTCTCTTCCCCTCCCCTCCCCTCCTCTCCCCTCCCCCCCCCCTCCCCTCCCCCCTCCCCTCCCTCCCCTCCCCCTCCCCCTCCCCTCCCCTCCCCCCCCCCCCTCTCCCCCCTCCCCCCTCCCCTCTCCCCTCCCCCCTCTCCCCCCCCCTCCCCTCCCCTCTCCCCTCCCCTCACCCCTCCCCTCTCCCCCCTCCCCCCTCCCCCCTCCCCTCTCCCCTCCCCCCCCTCCCCTCTCCCCCCTCCCCCCTCCCCTCTCCCCTCCCCCCCTCCCCTCTCCCCTCTCCCCTCTCCCCTCCCCTCTCCCCTCCCTTATAGCAATTCACCATGGCAACCACACTGGATATGATTAACATGGGTGGCTCCTGGTCCTGAAGAGTTAGATGTGACTGGGGAATACAGATGGACACAGGATTATCTTAGATGTGGCTGCAAGGAATACCTATCACACACAGGCAATGATAGGGCCCTGCAGCAAAGCCTATCACAAGCAGCTCGGGTACTGAGGACCTGGTGCTGGCCGCCCCACCTCACCCACAGAGTGAACACAGAACTGGCACAATGGCATGGTGTGTGGCTACTCTGTGCCAGTATCACACATGGTCAGTTCCTCCTACCACACTGAGATGCTTGAGAGCTGCAAACCCCATCTGGTGATCAGATGTGGACTGCTGTTATGCATGTGCATTGCATCATGGGTACTGGTGGGATTAACCTATCCTGGTAGACACAGCAGACAGTTTGTGCAGTGACCTGCAGTCTTTCTGTAGCCAGCCATTGCTAAGCCAAAAGCCATAGAGGTTTAGTCCACTGGTTAATACAGTGATGTCCTAGGCAGAGGTCATGGGTTCAATCCCTCTATGGTCTCATTTTATTAGGCCTATCCGAGGCAAGTCCTTTTCATTACTGTGACAGTCATAGCTCTTCAAATCTGTGCTGCCAGCATATAAGACCCTCATCACAGTTGCAAGCCATCCTTCTGTCCATCTATCTGTATCTGTCAGCTGTGTAGCTGTCTTCATGTGCTGGCTGCTACCCCATGTCCTGCAGTGGTACCCTTTTCTGCATTGCAGCTCTTCATGCTTGCCTCTCCTGTGTCTGCTCTGCATGGCACTACTATTCCTCTGTCCTCCTATCATTGCAAATATCTTGCCACCTCTACCTCCACTGGCGAACATGTATTCCCATCCTCTTCCACCCACTGTCATTGTAGCACTTTACATTGCCAACACCCTGTGCATCGGTACAGCTGCCTCCAATATGTTTGTCCATTTTACTGGCTGCCACATCGGCTGCATGCAGATTTGCCAGTTCCATCAGCTCCCACCTCTACTTCCTTCCATCACTTGTCCATTGCCTTTCCTTGGTGCTCTGGGCAGTGTTAGGGTTACATCAGTTTTTTGCCCTTACATTTCATTGCTTGTCAACTTGGGGCACCTTATTGCCCTTGGGCACCATATCTTAGGTAACCTTAACATCCTTAGGACACCTTATACGGCACCTTAGGTTAAGGCACCTTATAAGGTGCCTTAACCTAAGGCGCCTCATGAGGCGCCTTTTAGGGCACTTTATAAGGCGCCCTACAAGGCACCTTATAAAGTGCCTTGTCAGCCTGGTAATGTGTTTTGTTTCTCAACTCTAACGTGCAATGTCCCGCTAACGTGCGCTAACTGGCCAAGGTGCCCTTTAACGCGCTTTACACAGCCATTGCTACCTTAACACTGGTACGCCCACTTCCTTATATGGCATTACCCATGTTAACGCTGCACTTATCGCCGGTAACTTTACTGCACTTTAGTAAATATACCCCATAGTGGTGGCAGCATCATGCTATGAGGATGTTTTTCATTGGCAGGGACAGGAAAACTGATCAGGATTGAAGGAACAATGGATGGCACTAAAGACAGGGCAATTCTTGAAGAAAACCTGTTTCAGTCTGCCAGAGATTTGAGACTGGGACGAAGGTTCACTTTCTAGCAGGACGATGACCCTAAACATACGGCTAAAGCTGGTTTAAAGGGAAACGTTTAACTGTCTTGGAATGGCCTAGTCAAAGCCCAGACCTCAATCCAATTGAGAATCTGTGGCATTACTTGAAGATTGCTGTACATCAATGCAGCCCATCTAACTTGAAGGAGTTGGAGCAGTTTTGCCTTAAGGAATGGGTGAAAATCCCAGTGGCTAGATGTGCTAAACTAATACAGACTTATCCCGAGAGACTTGCAGCAGTAATTGCAGTAAAGGGTGTCTCTACAACAATTTAACTTTGGGGGGGGGGGGGGGATACATATGCACACTCCTGCTTTCATTTTCTTTTTGTTTTAATTATTGTTTGTATCACAATAAAGAATATTTTGCACCTTCAAAGTCATAGGCATGCTGTGTATATCACAAGGTGATAACCCCCAAAACTCCATTTTGAATTCCAGGTTGTAATGCGACAAAACACAGAGGGGATGAATACTTCTGCAATGCAGGATACTATTGCTAAAAAGCAGCATCTTTGCTTTTTGCTGAACAAATTATACAATACGTTGTAAATGCCAGGAAATGATTTTCACAGACTACCAAATATACTGAGAGATTGTTGTTCATTGTTAATTTAAAAATTACAACTGCAAAAAAAATGAGAAAGCAGTTCCATTGAATACATTATTCTACTGGCTCTCGGAACCTTTTTGTTCTAGTGCTTGCTTAACTTTCACAGAGCTACATTTCATTAGAGAGATTTTATTTTTGAGAGACATGTAGCTGTTCAAGGCACCTTCTCACCCATTCTCTTAATTCATACCACTTTCTCCTCTTCTCCATCCCCTCTGGCAAACAGTTTATTCTACTATAGCTCTGAAAATCAGCTCTTTGTTCTCTCTTTGGGTAGGACCTACAGTTTTATTTTCAGCAGTTCAACTAGATCCCAGGAGAGTACGGGAAATGAATCAGACTGTAAGAAGAAAGTGGAAACATAAAAGGCAAATAGAAGCTAGTTGGCCCAAGGGTAGATGGAATGAAGGGAATAAAGGACCCTGGAGAACAAAAAGAACGGTGTGAATGCAACTTTTTATTTCTTTTGTAGCGTATTTACCTCAGAGACAATTGGTGTCTAGAAATAATAAATCGTATCATTAAAATGAAGAAATGGCAGAAATTAGAACATCATATGAAAGGGAAGTGGCAAGGCTAAAAATGAAAATTAGCCAGTTTGAGACTTGGATTTACAATGTCTCCTCATTGTATATTTCTAATACTGCAATAATAATTATTATTATTATTGTCATTATTATTATTAGATTACAGTGTATTGACTGACACAATTTAGAGAATTCATATCCCAATACAACAGAAATTTAGCAAAAAAAAAAAAAGAATTTGAAAGATGCACCAAAAGCACTGTGCTGCAGTTCAAGGCCAGCAAAACAAAGGAAGAAAGTAGACTAACAAAAAAAGAACTAGCACACTAGAACAAGGAATGGATAAGAATACATTTTTTTGTCCTTTATTCAGGCATGTTGGCCTTTCTGAAGTTTTTCCTTGCAAACTAACATATAGGGGCATGTTTACTGAAGCGCTATGAATAGTGTGGGGAAAACGCCTGGCTAGCATGTGTTTTTACTGCGGCCGAGCCCTGCGGCCATCTTAGAAACAAGGGGCATGTCACAGTAGGCTACTAGCACAGTAGTAGGGATAGCATGGCCATAGCACAGTTGCACAGTGGAGGGATTCACAACGCATGCCCTGCAAAGGAAAGCCACAAATGTGTTATTAGGGTGGCAGTGGGCTACGGAACCATTGCGGACAGTAAGAAATGTGCCCCAATCACACCTACAGGAATGTAACGACTGGCCAGTTCAGAATAGAGAGGGCCGGTTACTAAGCTGCAGTAAGATTTTGCACCCCATGTGGCATGTGCCAAAATGCCAGTGCAGTAGGTGCAAATCCTGTGTGGTAAATGTAGGGGATGTGTCCAGCATTTGCTCTGTAGTTACCATACAGGACAGACACTTTCCACCTGGACCCACGTTGCCTGCCACAGCAGGCATCGTGGGAGAAGCCCCACTACTCGCCAAGGCAGAGAACACAGATTAGTGGGGGGCAAAAAGGCAGAGAAGGGACAAGTGGCTGTGGCCACTATGCCCCGCCCCCTTTTGCAGCTGATGCAGCCCTCCTTCCCCTCTGCAGAGGAAATCTGCCCCTAATCCGGGCTGCCCTTATAAACTGTAGACCCTTAAATCTAAACACGTTCTCATTTCAGACCTCATTACCAACTACAGTATAACCGGGATCTCCTTTCCCTTACTGAGATCTGGCTGTGAAAAGGAGAAGACCCTTTTCTCTCCCAGTGTCTTCCTCCAGGCTCTTCTGCTATCTCGGCTCCCACCTTATCTGCCATGGAGGGGATGTAGCTATCATTCAGCGCAATTCTATTGCCATTAATGTTCAACCAACTGACCACCTCCCTTATTCAAAACGTTTACATTTCAAACTTATCACTGTCCTATCTATACGTTTGCTATTACTCTACTGTCTTCTGTCACTGACATCATCAGTCTGGGACCAGCTTCTAGTGTCTTTTAGTGATCTATTCCTACTCCAACCTCAACTGCTATTACTGGGTGACTTTAACATTCACTTTGATGTGCCTATTGGAGCTTATGATAAAAACTTTGTTCATTCCTATCAGATCATAGCTTACAGCAATTTGTTTCCTTTCCTGCACATGTAGTGGGACATATCCTGGATCTACAGGGTGGCCCAAAAAAAGTGAGAATATCTCGTAAATTAAAAGCTTAAATAGTTTACTTATTTACCTTTTTTAGCTATATAACGTCTTTATTTCAACAATTTCCGGTCGCCATCTTTTTTTTAAAATTTGTCAACCGTTTACATCTGTCTTTTTGAATTTTTAAATAACTTATATGCTACGAGATGTTCTCACTTTTTTTGGGCCACCCTGTATTAGTTACTTTTCAAAACCCATCTCTTAGGCTGCAGAAATGACATTCTCTCCGGGTCCCATGGTCAAACCATTATACAATTTTCTTCGAAAGCTCTTTGTCCACTATATCACAAGTACAATCACCCCCTGACTGTAAACCTAGATCTACTGTATTTGGAAGTGTAATATAACCTCTGAAACTCTTGCACAATTCCCTTCTGCAGATAGTCTTATCCATGATCATTTTGATGAACTCCCTCTATCCTGTCAGGTCCCTAAGTGGAATTCAAAGTTATCTTCCGCACACGATTCAGTCACTCAGGTAAGGGCCTACTATGCCCACTCCCGGCATTCCAATCCATGCTACCATACAGGGCTTAAACTACTTAAGCACCAACTGTGCCAAGTTGAATGCAAATGATTATACTACCAAAACTGCTGTTCATCACACCTTAAATATACCTAAATAGCCTAAAGAGATAAACCCTAACTACCTGTCCTAAGCATCCCAGAGACAAAAAAAAATTGTTGGATTAATAATATTTATTTTTATTATATTTAAAAGAGTATTTATTTATTTATTTATTTAAACAGGTTTTATATCCCGCCTTTTCCTTCAATCAAAGCGGTCACAGTACAATACAATACATTACAATACAAGGTTGAACAGAGGTGAGGGAAACATGTACCACTCTTCATTACATCAGAGCAGTAGTAAATGGGATTACATAACACATATACTACTCTACCTTACAACAGGGATTAAATAACAAGTTTTGTATCCCGCCTTTTCCTTAAATCAAAGCGGTTAATACAGCACAAGCATCAGATTGTCAGAACATAGACGCATACATAGGGAAATAGAGTACATACCTTACATTACAATTAACTACACAAAGCAAAACAACAAACAGAACCAACATAGATCAGCCGTTTCCTTGGTACCCCACCGTCCTACACCTAAGGGCCAAACTCTCATACCATCATCCCCAGGAATAATTATCAAATTACCCTCAGATACCTGAGTAAATAAAGAATATCTTGAAGATTACATAGCTTGAAGAAGCCTCTTTTTTTCTCTCTTTATGTGACCTTAGTGGCTGACCACCAAAACAGCCGTTAAGCGTTCGACATCCAAACATGAGAATTCTTTCCGCTCCATACCAACTCGGTTTCACAAGATCAGCTGCATTGTAAGGTCTTTTCTTTCACACATGCTCATAATCGTACTCTCCAGCAATCTCACATCTCAACGTATCCAAATCTTTCACAATTCAACATATCCAAGCCTTAAAGCAGAAATTCATTCCAAGACGTATCCCAAATTGTACACAAACATCGTGTTTCAGACCTTGATTCTCCCAGTCCTTCTTCATGCAAATTTCCAGAGAATGGAAATAAAAGGCCATGATTGAATTCAATGCATACATTGGCCTTTTTATCCTCATTGAAATGTCCAAAGGTAGCCATGAAGCCATCAGTACTTTCATGCCACAATGTCTTTGTGAAGGCTTCAGGAAATAATGTCTAAACTTACGGGTATGTTTACTAAACTGTCTTAATGTTACCTGCGCTAGTTGCAGTGATAATGTGAGGAATGCCATATAAGGTAGTGGGCATTTCTGCGGTAAGGTAGCAATGGCGGCTTATCGCGCGATAGATGGTGCCTTGCCGTTATCGCGCTACAGAGGGCACAGTGGCACGTTATTGCACGTTAACCTTAATTTCATGCTGTGGCGTAAGATCAAAGAAATAAAGGTGCAGCACACTGGTTAATACAATGACTGCTGATATAGCAGTCATGAGTTCAATACCTCAGTGGGCAAATTTCATTAGGCTGACAAGGCAATTAATTTTCCTGCCTGCAACAGTCAGACACATATCAAACAACCTGTACTGACAGCCAAAAAAACCCCTCACCCCAGTTCTGTAACTTAATGCACCTTTTAGGGCGCACCATAAGGCACATCATAGAGCACCACGTCATCCAAGGTGGGTCATAATGTGCCCCAGAGGGCAGCCCGAAAGGGTGGCACCCCCAAGTCAGCATATAACATGCCCCATAAGCTGGCCAAACCGAAGGTGCCGCTAAAGATGGCCCAAGGATGTTAAGGTGACCTAAGAAATGTTGGCTAAGGGCAGTAAGGTGGACCAAGGTCACAAGCATGAAATGTATGGGCCAAACACAGATGTAACTCTAACACTGCACAGAGCAGCAAGAAAAGCCAATTAACAAGTGATGTAAGGAAGTAAATGTCAGAGGTGAAGGACCTGCCAAATCTGTGTGAGGGCCATGTGGCAGCTGGTAAAGTGGACAAATATAATGGGGGCAGCTGTACCAATGCACAGGGTGATGGTACTGTAAAGTGCAACAATGACAATGTGTGGCAGAAGATGTGAATGGGTCCACCAGAGGAGGTAGAGGTGGCAGGATAAGTGCAATGACAGGAGGACAGAGGAGTAGCAGTGCCATGTAGAGCAGACATGGGAGAGGCAAGCATGATGAGCCCCAATGTAGAAAAGGGTCACAGTGCAGGTCATGGGGTAGCAGCCTGCACATTAGGGCAGGACGAAACACAGCTGGCAGACACATATAGACAGACAGAAAGATGGTTGGCAACTTTGATGAGGGTATAATGTGGCAACAGCACAGATCTGCACAGATATAACTGTCACAGGAATGAAACGTAGTTGTGTACGACAGGCATAAAATTAAAAGAGAATAGAGAGGAACTGAATCCATGACCACTAGCACAAATGTCAATGCACAAACCTATAGGCTACACCACCAATGTGAGCACCACAGCAAAGGCTGCATACATGAACACTGCAGGGCACCACACAAGAAGCCTGCTGTCTGCCAGGATAGGGCAACCCCCAACAGTAACCATGATGAAATGCAGATGCTGATTAGCTGTATACAGCTGATGACCCAATGGGATCTGCATCTCTCCGGTACCTCAGCCTGGAAAAAAGACCGAACACTGCGTGATGCTGCCACAGAGCAGCTACAGACCAGGGCATTGTGCATATTCAGAGTTCACCCTGAGTGATAGGATGGCCGCATAGCTCTAGGTCGGCAGCACATGTGCTGCTGGTGAGTGACTGTTGTATGTCCCCATCACTACCACTATGTGCCAGGTGTTCCCTGCAGTGCATCTGAAGGTTATTTGGTGTCCATCTGCATTACACACTCACATGTAGCTCTCTGGGTCAAGTCACCACCCAGATTATTGTGTACCCAGTGTTAGGGTATGGCTGTCATTGACACCTGCGATTCAGGTGGAAGAGTGTCTAGACACACACCATGTTTGTGTGGCCATGCCTTTACAGGTTGATGTAGTAAACAGTACATACCCCATGGCCCCCTAAGCACCTTTTGGCAGTTGAGGGAGTAGCCATGGCTGCATGACCAGCAAACCCCATCCTGCTATAAATGGACAGCACCCCAGGGTTTGTGGCCCACAGCCCTAACTGTGACTGTGCCAGTGACACCCGAGCAATACTACTGTGTGCATGCCTGCAAAGCCTCTACTGCAGTCTGCCATTCGCCAGCAGACTGCACCTGCAGTAGCCTCAGGGAATTCCAACCATGCACAGACTAGTTGTAGACAGTCCACTAGCCAATCCATAGTGCATGATCACAGAGAAACAATGTGCACCAAGCAGATAGCACTGTGCTTGCCAACAGCACTGGGAACACCCGGGTTTGACATAAGACACATGATGCATAGCACTATGTAGGAACATAGACATCCCATGGTCACTGCTCAGTCAGGGTGAGAGTTACCTCACAGCATGACATGTCCATGCAGGTAGTGGTCAGCCTCTACAGTGTCACAGCCATTGACCTACACCCTGTGCAGATGCATCCTGCCCAATCCACCCTGTTTGTGCCATACCCACAATGCCTTGCTCCTCATTATGCACATTTGCAGCCTAGCGCTGGTAACAGTGGGACATTGTGGGCCCTGTGAGGTGTGACCAGCCACAAAACAATGCCTGGGCATACACATACACACTCTCCTAATGCATCATTGTACATAGATACGGGTGGTTGGCAAGGCTGACAGGCACACTGGTCCTGATCACAGTGCCGACTTTGCTCAACTGTGCAGGAGGTAGTAGTTGTGCACTGGTGATAACTGCAGCTCCGTGCTGTAGCCAACAGCATGAGCCACCATGACGCTTTGGAGAGTGGAGGCTGTGTGAGTGGATGTTTGTCACCCTGTTCGCCGTTGCTTTGGAGATTGCACATTCTGATGGTTTATCTGCATTGTAGGGTAAAATATGTGGGTGTGCTGTGTGAAAGCCACAGCTGGGACTTGTACCTGTGACCTTCTGTTCCAGTACACACTGTCTGTGTGTACTGCACTACCCTGCTGCCACAGAAGGGCTGTGGTCCCAGTGGCTACCTTTGCCTTTCATCTTCCAGACACTGTCTGTTGCACTGTCCACGATGCCCTGGAGGAGGGCATGGCCTTGGTCCCCTGAAAGTAGATGTCACTGACCCATCACCACCAACACACTCTCCCATACCATGCTGACATGCCCATATGCTGTTTGTGATGTAGTGCGCTGTTCCAGGCCATCCACTGTACAGGTAGGCGGGTGCCTAGCGTCAGGCTTCTGGGGTGGTGGAGCTGACCTGTACATCCCCACATCCCCCCCATCTTCGCCTGCCACTGTTATGTCCCTTGCACATGGGCTGATGCTGGCTTTGGGTGTCAGGTTGTTGATCCCGCAGCTATTGGCTAGGGTGGACCTGGTAGATAGCTGGTGTTATGCCAGCAGACTATGGACTGACTAGGGCATGCAGTGCGCATACGGTATACCTGGTTTGGACTACTTGGTGTACATCTGTTTCAGATGATGTGTGGTCACACTCTGCATTGCCTTCCAGAAGCTGTAGTAATGGGTGTTCATTTAGTTGGGTGTCTGGTCTACTTTGGACGTAGCCTCTGGAAGGTGCAGAGATCCTTGTAGGCCTGATCCCCAGATGTGCATTGCTTGCCCCATTACAGGCATTGTGCTTCCTGTGTACCGTTTGGGGTACCTACTGGCCATGTGTCCCTGGATGAGACACTGTAGAGCACAGACTGCTGTGCATGTTTGGCCATGGTCATATGCTGTCTTGCTGCTGGTTTGTTTCTGTGTTCCTATGTGCCACATAGGTGGCTGCCTAGTCCCCTCTGCACCCACTGCCTGTCCTGCATGCAGCCCCATATGCTCCATTTGAGGCATCACCATAGTGGCCTTTCATACCTGGCCACTATGCTGTTGTTGCACAGATAGCACTACTATCACCTTTCTTGGGCTCCCTGCCTATTGTGAGAAGGAAGCTTGTAGTGAGCCTATGGAAATAGGAGAAACTAATGATTTTGCTTTTAAGAAAAGTGACATCCCTGCAGTGCACAGGTTTCAGCATTGGCATAAAGAAAGCAAGCAGAGAGAAACTGAACCTAGGCTGATACACCCAAGCTCTGCTGACGTAGTTGCAGGCTTGGAAGATAATTGTAAGCACCTGTCCAGAGAGGGAGAGACACTGCCCAGGAAGCAGGGATATAAACCTTGGCTAGAGAGAAAGCAAGGGAGAGAGCCCAGGAGAGGAGAGCCCGGAGAGGGAGAACACTAGAGGAGAGAGCAGAGAAGGCTTCAAACCCCAGTTCCTGTTCAGAAGGTTCAGAGAGTTCAGAGGTGGGAGCCCAGGACTCAGCACAGGAGTCAAAGGAGCCAAGCCTGAAACAGGGAGCTGTGGCAGAGCTCCAGGAAGGAACTCAGGGAAGTGAACCAGGGACTGTTCCCCAGAAGCAGGAGGGAGACTGGTGAACACAGCCAGGGAGAAGTGACCACAGCTTCAGGTACAATTTATCCTTACCGGGTGGAGCTGTGCTCAAGAGAGACACAGGGATCCTCAGAGAGAGTATACCCTGAGACATACGTTAAAAGCTCAGAGCAGGGCACTGAATTACTGGAGCCAGAGGAAATGCAGGTTGAGCCTATTGAGCAGGATTTATTTATTTATTTATTTAGTATACATTTGTATACCGCTACTTCCAGCGATCAGCAGCGGTTTGATTACAGATTGGAAATTGTCAAATCATGACAGGAAATTTTTGAGGTATAAACACATTGATTAGACAGGAAAGCACAGCACACAGAGAACTATTTTACAGGGAACATGGGCTATGGAGGGTTAAGTGGCTTGCCCAAGACCACAAGGAGCACCTGTGGGACTAGAAACCCCAGTCCTTCCGGCCCAAGGTTGCTGTCCTCTAGTGGGATTTGAACCCCCGACCTTCCGGCCCGAAGTACCTTGCCCCAACCACTAGGCCACTCCTCCACTCCAAAACTATTGTCTCCAGAAGTACTCATGGACTGTACACTATGTCAAGTTGTTAGCATTGAGTCCCTTTGCTAAAGAATAGCTGAAAATATAAAGTCTCCTGAAATGTAGAGTATTGAAGCCTAGCCTGAACTGAAGGTAGGAACTTGCTCTTTTAATGGGAAGATACTTGTTGCAAGTACATTTGAATGCTTAATGAAGACAAAGGTAAAAAGAAGATATTTTTACTTTGTTGAATGAAGAAGCTGTGTTTTCTTTATCCGTTATATTGATAAGCAGCTGCATATAATTAATGACTGTGAAGCTCTTCCAGCCTAAGTTGTAAATAACCTTGAGTGACTGAATGGAGAAGTATCCTATTACAGTCTACATGGACTTTGCGTTTGGGGAATAAATTTTGTCATTTGCCTTTACTTTCGGTTTCATGACTACACTTCATCTTAGAAGGCCAAAACGACAACTCCCAGCATGCTTCACTGGAGAAAAATAGTTTATTCAACCTTTTATAAGAGAAGTTAATGGCAACCCTACCCCTCTAAGCCTTAGGCAGAGGGCTGGGGCGTGACAAGTGGCGTAGTTGTTTGGATCGCGCCTGTATCAGGATATACAACACTTCAGGATATATGCCCCAAAGGTTTTTCAACACCAAACTGCTGAGCTGTGCTGTGAGCTGCAGAGTGGAAAATCACTGGCAGGGTCGGCCAGAACGACGGAGGTGGCCAGTGAGACACTCCCTTTTTAAGGCCAGAGTCAATGCCTAACCTCAGGTAAAGAGTATTTAGGCGTGGGTTAAACCTGGATTCAAGTAAAAGGGGTGGAAGATTCCAAGCATTCAGCTGAAAAGGACTAGCAGAGTTTTGGTGGTACCGCACTTGGTGGGTTTTGTTTTTCTTTTCTCCTCCTGAAATTATTGAGATGGATCCAAAGGACATACTGCAATGGATGGCGTCCCAATTCCAGAAACAGCGAGAAATGGCACACCAGGCACAAGAACAGGCAGCAGCTGCTTTGCAGGCACAACAGAAGCCAGTACTGGATTTGATGGAGGCGTTGCTCGCTAACCAGAAAGCGTCAGCTGAAGCATTACCAACCCCATCGGGACTAGAAGGGACACCAAATACCTGTATGGTAGGGCCACAGACATGTGGGACATTTTCCTTTGGAAAACTTTCAGTAGAGGATGATATTGACGATTTCTTAGAATCCTTTGAGAGAGTTGCTCATACTGTAGGGTGGCCAATGGAACAGTGGGTTGTACGGCTAGCCACATCTCTCACAGGAGAGGCATTAGCGGCCTACAGGGCCATGCCAGCGGCACTTGCTACAGATTATGGAGAGCTAAAAAAGGCTATCCGAGATCGCTTAGGTTTAACTCAGATAGTCTACCATCGCATGCTGAGAGCTACAAGCTTAAGAGCCGGTGAGACACCTAAAGCTTTGTGCCAAAGGGTCAGAGGCTTAGCTTTAAAATGGTTAGCTCCAGAAGGTAAAACCAGGGATATGGTGATAGATACAATTGTGTTAGAGCAGTTTATGGCTGCGGTTCCTAAAGAAATCCAATCCTTTCTGATATTACAAAACTGCCAGACCACAGGAGAAGCAACCCTGCTGACTGAGCGTTATTTAGAAGCAGAATTGGCTGGTCAACCAAAAGGGGGCGCTCTAAAAATAGCAGCAGAGGCTAGTTTTGAACAATCAGAAAGGAGAACAAGGAAAAATGTGGAATGTATGAAAACTTATCTGCCTACGCAGGAGGGCAAGTGGGCAAGAAAAAAATGTTTTCAATGTGGAAAGTTAGGTCACATACAAAAGGAATGTAAAGCACGTACAGCATTGATAGGTGCTAATGTGATACAGCTAAGAGAGGGTTTCCTTTTGAATGTTGATATTCAGGGCATTGCTACTAACGCTCTACTCGACTCAGGTGCTGACCAGAGTATGATCTCACGGAGACTCTGGCGGGCAATAGAAGCCCAGAGTGAGTCAGTCCCGAGCCGACCAGAGGGAAGGGTCCGGATCAGATGTATCCACGGAGCAGCCTCCTTTTATCCCATGTACAAGGTGTTAATAAAGAGGTTAGGGATACAGAGGGAAGTCCTGGTAGCCGTAGTCCCGAGACTGCCCCATGACCTAGTGTTGGGTAGGGATTGGCCCAAGTTCAAAAGAGGATTGGAGAAGGGCCTACGTCAAAAAGTTGGACTGGTATCTACACGGTCCCAGTCAGAGGCCCGAGACAAAAAGGATGAACACACAGATGAATCCCTAGGTGAATTACCCTCACATGATGACCTAGTAGCTTCCCCTGCTGATAGGAGTAAGAAGGGAAAAGCTGAGAAATGCCATGAAAGACAGTGTAGGTCTCAAGGGAGAGCTGAGTTGGACGCAGGAAAAGGGTTGGAAAAGGATTTCGGCCAGAAGGCGGAGGCCATGGTAACAGTGGTTCCTAGCCTCCTGTTCGAGGCCATGGTAACAGTGGTTCCTAGCCTCCTGTTCGAGAAACCCAGGAAGCCGGGCCAGAACCTTAAGGAACAGCCTCTGCAAAATGATTCCCCAGTTAAGCAGAAATTTGTATTAAAATTTTGCAAGGTGTCTATGAAAGCTCAGAGTCCCCGGAGAGCCTCACCCCAAGCAGCAGGTTATGATTTGTGCAGCGCTGTGGAGGAAGTAATTCCCAGACATGGAAAGGCCCTAGTGGACACTGGCCTACAGATGGAGATGCCAATTGGGTGTTACGGCCGGATTGCACCACGCTCTGGTCTAGCCTTAAAACATTATCTTGATGTCGGCGCTGGCGTAATCGACCCAGATTATAGGGGGCAATAAAAGTATTGCTCTTTAATTTTGGGGATGAGGATTTCATAGTAAAGGTGGGCGATCGAATTGCTCAGCTCATTTGTGAGAGAGTGGGGTTCCCCCGTTGGAAGAAGTCCCCATGGTGACCCCTACAGGTCGAGGAGCCGGAGGGTTCGAGTCCACTGGGCGAACCGGTATGAAGGGACTGACTGCCACCTGCGAGGAGAAAGTGGAAGAGGACTTAGAACCGCAACTGGCGGAATGGAAAACTAACCCAAAGCCTAGAATGGGTGAAGAACTTTCCCTGCTGCAGAGGCAAGAACTGGCCAGATTGCCGGAAAAATTTACAGATGTCCTGACACCAGAAATGAGATTTAAAGGTGATGTATCAGAGGAATTGAAACAATTTCTGATAAACTGAAAAGTTGTAATACGGGGGGGGGGGCGGAGTCAGCCGCATTAGAAGATGGCTGCTTAGACCGGAGCTCCCGCTCAACATTATTGAATCCGGAGCCGACAAAGGAGGAGGGAACCCCCCTAAAAACACTCTGGAGACACCAATAGCGTCCGAGGTATGTCTACGCTAAAACCCGCAAGACTCGACTTTCAACAAGCGACGGGGCAGTCTAGCAAACGGGCTAAGCAGGAGCTCTCCTCCCCTCAGAAAATGGCGGCTGATAAAAATGCAACAGAAGGGGTACGAGAAATACTGCAGGAGTTGAGATCTGTAAAAGAAATTATTACCATCAACTCCGGGACGCTAACAAAGGTACAGGAAGATCTGCATGAGCTGAGAGAGAGAATGGGTGACTTGGCCAGGCGCGTAGAAGACGTGGAAGCCGAGGTAGACAGGCAATCCTCTGTGTTAGCGCAGATAGGCCCGCTGGTGCAAAGGGTCAAGGCTCTGGAAGTGCATGCTGAAGATCAGTCCAACAGAGCCCGGAGAAGTAATATCCGCATACTAGGTATCCCGGAGGGACGAGAGGGGACAGATTCGGTTGCTTACCTAGAGAAATTTATCCCAGAGATCCTCGGCGTCACATTTGAACGAACCCTGGAGTTAGAGCGTGCACACCGAGTACCATCACACCCGTCATCTCACACCCCTAGGCCACGACCATTTGTTGTGAAAGTACTGCGGTACCAACATGTATTACAGATTATGCAAGCAGCGAAGCGGGGACGTAATTTACAATTTGAGGGGCAGAAGATATTCTTCTTTCCAGATCTTAGCAAACAGACGGCCCAGCGTCGGAAAGATCTCCTGGCTTGTAGACCTATGCTGCAACAACTGCAGGCACGATTTGGCCTATTTTATCCCGCCAATATGAGAGTTACCCTGGACAATCATACACACACCTTCGCGGAGGGTCACGCACTCCGTGCGTTTTTACAAGATCGAGCTCAGATGGATGTGGGGACTTGAGAGTGAACACAGAGACTCTATGGTACTATACTGCTGTTTCAGTGATAAGCTGTAATCTGGAGCTCTAGTTGCGCCTCCAACCTCCTTAGTGAGTAACGGAGGAGGTAGTGCCATGCTGTGACATCCATTGCAATAGATATGTGATTGCTAAGCTGATGAATAGTCCTTACCTGATGCATGAGTTTATTTTATATGTGGGTTAGTATTGGGGGAGACCTGCTTCTTAGTCTGGCTCAAAGAATATGTATGTTACGAGTTAGTTAATGTTGAGAGGGAGAGGGTGGACCTGGATGGGTGGCAAGGGCCTCGCCGGGCAATTTATGTTAGTTAATGGCATATTTCAGTCAGGAAGTATGGTTGTTATAATGATAATGCCTATTATTTTATCCTTGGGACAGTTGACCGTGAATGTCATCCTCATATGCTTTAGTAAGATCCCATATGGCTAACTGCCAGGTGCGGGTGTTGTCTCTTAATGTCAAAGGTATTTCTAACCCTGCCAAGAGGAAGAAAATTCTAACATATTGTAAGCATCAAAATGCAGATATTGTCTACCTACAAGAGACACATCTGTCCCTCTCAGAGTCTTGCAAAGTGAAGGACAAGATATATCAGAATATCCTTTCTGCGCCAGCCCTTAAGAGGAAAGGAGGGGTCATTATTCTTGCTAAAAAGAATCTCCCATTAGCAGTGACGGAGACTAGAATCGATCCGACAGGGCGCTGGGCAAGGGTTCTAGCGCAATTAAATGGGGGATCCTACACATTCATGACAATTTATGGTCCCAATACAGATGACCCGAATTATTTTACTCAGATCATCCAAGAGCTCCTAAGCACTGGCCCCTCACACATTATTCTAGGTCGTGACTTTAACCTTATACCGGATCCTCTTATGGATAGAACTCCCTATAAGCCACAGCACAAGCCTCAGTCCTCGCAAGAGCTGCATAATCTCAAAGACCTGCTTGGGATAATTGACCCATGGCGACTTTTTTTTCCTCATGATAGAGAATACTCCTTCCACTCTTTACCCCACAACACACAAACGCGCATAGACTACTTTCTAACTTCCAAGACGCTATTACCTGATATTGTTAATGTTGGCTTGCTTCCTAGAACAGTCTCAGACCATTCGGCGATCTACATGGATCTTAATGTAGGTCTTGGGAAAAAGACTCAGAATCGATTCTTTTTTGATAGGTCCTGGTTGGCGGACGAGGAATTTCGCGCCACTGTGAAGGCTGCCATCTCCGAATACTTTATGGTAAATAAATTCGGGGACACCTCCACGTGGGCCTGGTGGGAGGCCTTTAAAGCTAACATTCGAGGACGCGTGACAACCTTCAGGCTTCACAAGCGTAGAGCGGAGGCGAAGAGACGGACAGAGCTGGAGGTTGAGATTAGCGCGGGTGAAAGACTTCTCGCCCGAAGGACAGACCCGACCATAATGCTACGACTGCAAAGGCTCCGAGCTCAATATAATGCCCTTTTGCAAGTGGAGGTCGCTGAGTCCCTCAAAGTACAACAGGGGAGATGTTACCATGATAGCAACCGGGCGAGCTCTATGTTAGCAAACGCGTTAAAAACGAAGCGTGTGGTAACTCGGATCGCGGGTTTGAAAGATCCTGCCGGAATCTTGAAGGTATCAGATGCAGACATTTTAGCGATCTGTGAACGATTCTACTCCAAACTGTATCAATCTGAAACCACATGTGACGAGTCAATGTTCACCGCTTTTGTCTCCTCAATTGAAGGTCCCCAGCTCACGCAACAACAACAGCAACTCCTTTCAGCTCCGATCACCTGCAAAGAGATCAGCGCCACTCTCCAGCAGCTGGCAAAAGGCAAAGCCAGCGGCCCAGATGGATTGCCAGTGGAATTTTATGCAACATTTTCAGATCAGTTGATACCAGAACTGCTATTTTACTATGAGGGATTGGCCGCGGATTCTCCCGAAGTAGGGACGCTGTCAGCTGCTACAATCGTGATACACCCTAAACCTGGTAGAGATCCGGAGAAAGTTGAAAATTATCGTCCTATCTCATTGTTGAATACCGACTATAAAATATATGCTAAGATATTAGCCGGTCGGTTGTCTAAGGTTCTGGGGACTCTCGTGCACCCAGATCAATGTGGCTTCATGCCCGGGAGATCTACGGCAGACAATGGTCGCCTGCTAGCTCATGTACTTCACAAGGCACAACAGATAACACAGCCAATAGTTGGCCTTGCCTTGGATGCAGAGAAAGCTTTTGATAGGGTTGAGCTCCCCTATCTATTCCGGACCATGCGCTGGATGGGGATTCCTGACACTTTCCTGAAGAGTGTGCAGCTCTTATACGCTAGACCAGTGGCACGCGTAGCAGCAAATGGCACCACTTCACAAGAATTTCTGCTTACAAGAGGTACCCGACAGGGATGTCCTCTATCACCCCTGTTGTTTAACTTGGCTCTGGAACCTTTGCTTCTCAAAATTCGGCAGACGCCCGGTATTCTGGGGATGCCTCTGGAAGGTTACCACTGTAAGGTGTCAGCCTACGCTGATGATCTCCTGTTATTTCTAGATGAAAATTCACTAGATACCGCCTTGCAGACGATAGCGGAATATGCTGGCCTATCGGGTTATAAGTTAAACCTGGAAAAGACTATAAGCATGCCACTAACAGCTGCAGTCTCGGAAGATGCGCTCCGACGATACCCCTTCCAAGTGGAGAAAATGTCCTTTAAGTATTTGGGGGTCACTTATGGAACCACCTTAGCAGATACGATCTCTCTTAATGTGGACCGGTGTAAAGCACTCCTTCAAAGCTGTGTTCAAAAGTGGTCGCCTCTGAATTTGACGTGGTGGGGACGATTAGAAACCATTAAAATGGCTATTGTCCCCAAGCTTACCTATATCCTCAGTATGATTCCAGTGTTCTTTGACAAAAAATTCTATCAAGATTTAGAAAAGAAGTTGCTGACCTTCCTTTGGGGTAAGAAAACACCGCGGATAGCTGCTTGGAAGTTGAAGCTCCCAAAGGAGCGTGGCGGGGTCCACTTTCCTGATTTCTACCGATATCATGCAGCGGCCATGTTAAAACAAGGCACGTGGTGGGTAGAAGATTCAGACGTCCCGGGACTCCCGACTTGGCTTCATGTGGAGGCAGCAGATGGTGGCCTTCTTCCGCTGCGGTACTATATTGGTGTTGCAGTGCAACCAGCCCGGCTGGGCAATGAAATAGTGCAGGCCACTCAACAAGTTTTCAATCTTGTCTCACCGCTACTGGGAGATGAGCAGACCTTTACGGACGCTACCCCTCTTTGGCTAAATCAGCGATTTAAAATTGGTGGCGAGTGTATAACATGGACCTCTTGGATACGTCGAGGCATCTTCAACCTAGGACAACTACTTACTGAGCGGCGCTATAAAACCTTTGCAGAGTTACAATTGGAATATCAGCTACCCTACAAATGCTTGTACCAGTGGGCCCAGTTGAGACATTGCCTGAGCAAAGCGGGGGTGACGCCGTTGCACAGGGTCCATGGACAACCGGCATATCTTCGGATTCAGGAATTCCGGATGGGAACTGGACTGATATCAAAGTGTGTGAAGCTCCTTAGATCAGCTGATAGCCGTGATCCCAGTGGTGCCCGGTTGATATGGGAAGATGAAGTAGGGCACCTTCCCACTTCGAAAAAGTGGACACTCTTCTGGGGGTCCCAGATCAGGCTATCGAGGTCAGCCTCACTCACGCAGACGATGTATTTTTTGGCACACCGTGCATACTTGACCCCGGTCAAGATCTCCAAATGGCAAAAACAAGAGAGTGACCGCTGCTGGTCTTGTGGCACGGACGTAGGAACCTTGGCACACATGCTCTATTACTGTCCACAGCTGTCGGCCTATTGGCAAGGGGTATGGCACAAAATACAGAAGTTATGCTGGATTGATGCGCCTCTAACTTTTCAAATAGTCATCTACAAGTCCCTGGCAGATGTGCCCAACCTTCAGCGGCAACATGTTGCGTTATTCAATCTGCTGTTGAGTTTGGCACAAAAGTCCATTTTGAGCCATTGGAAAAGCTTCAGTACGTTGAGTGTGGCATATTGGTGGAACCTAGTTTGTTATCACCGCTCCTGTGAAGTGGCATATGTTCGGTTAAATCCTACCTTTAGCAGTCTACTGCGAAAATGGGACACCCTTAACTTGGAGTAGTCATTATTTGTATTTAATACAGAGGTATGACAATTGCGGTCTTCTTCCCTCCTCCCTCTCCTGTTAACCTTGTAGCTTAGGTAGCAGTATATCAGTAATGAACCTGTCTGTATCTGCCATTGTTTAGTTTGATCCACATGTTATTGTATTGTTCGTTTGTTGTGTTTGCAAACTGATAAATAAAGTTGGCAAAAAAAAAAAGAAAAGTTGTAATACAGCTATTTGATAAAGAGTAGCAAATCACCTGGACACTATGCTTTACATTGCTGACTGAAATGGTTTCTCTCTCCTGCAAATGTACCTCTAACGCGAGGTTTTCACTCGCGGTAATGTTCTGTCCTTAAGATCAATGTGTTAGTGTAGCAGGGGCCTCTCCCCACCCACTACCCGCCCATTGACCCCTTCTCTCCGCCCTCTCTCCACCCCTCACCGGTCCTTAACACAACTGGTACGGTTTACGCATGTTAGGTAACGTTAACGCGCGTTAGGTAATGTTAACGTGTGTTAACGTTACGTTAACTTGTGTTAACGTAGACACTGTTACGTTACCGCAGTTTAGTAAACATGCACCTTAGGTTTGACAATAGCCCTAAAAAATAGTGGCTGATAAGGATACCTTATGGACTTCTACGTATCAGGAATTAATTTTGTCGTAGATGGACAGCTGATATCCCCTTTAGGTGGAGGTATCCCATCACATAGCACATACTCAACAAGCCTGTAAAATAAGAAAAAAAATGGTGGTGTTGTGACGAAGAATTTCCTATCCTCTAAGGAGAGATATTTAACTGGATAGGCAGTCTGAGGCCCAAAGGCAATTACAGTTTAGAACACAGATGGCTGAAAAAGCAATTTCTCCTTTGTTCAAAACTAGATGGCTAAGGACACTAGTCTTCAACATAATCGACACTGCTGGAGTTGAAAGTCTGATAATCTGGCTAGGACACAACACTGATGGAAGGAGAGAAATCACCTGAAAAGATATCAATTCTTCCTGAAAAAAAATGTGGAGAATAGCTGTTTATGGTTTATATCAAGATGTGTATACATACCATAGATGCTGAAGAAAATCCTCAAAGCTGTTATGGTGTCACCGAATTATAAGAATCCATATCCCCCTCCCCCTTCTCCAGAAGCCCATCAGATTATATTACACCATCTGTCCTAGGTCAACAGAGAGAAAATTGTGGGGATGCTTGAGGAGTGCCACCACTTACTTATATGTATAGAGCATGCAAATACTCTCATGCAATGTGAGGACAAAAGAATATAAGATATGCCATAATGGGTTCATCAAGCTCATTATCATATCTCTGACCATGGTCAATCCAGGTTACAAGTACATAGTAGGATTCCAAGGAGTAAATCCATTCCTTATTGTTCATACTCAGAAATTAGCAGTGGTTTTCCCAAACCAACATGGCTATAATGGTTTATGAACTTTTTCTCCAGGAACTTCCCAAAACCTTTTTTTTTTAATATCTGCATTGATCACATTTTCAAGCAATAATTTCATGGCTTAATTGTATGTTGAGTAAAAAAATACTTTCCCAGATTTGTTTTAAATGTGTCATCTATTACTTTACTGGAATGTCCCCTCATACTTTTTGAAACCATAGACTACCTTTCCCTATTCCCTATTCACCTCTTCTACCCCACACACAATTTTATAGATTTTGATCATTATCTCCTTTTAGCTATCTCCTTTCTAAGTTGAAAAGCCCTAATCTGTTTAGCCTTTCTTTATAGGGAAGCTATTCCATCCCATTCATCAGCTTTTTTTAACCTATTCTGTTCCTTTTCTAGTCCCCACCACCTGATCCAGGCCGCAGGAGGCCAGCCATAGATCA
Organism: Ichthyophis bannanicus; assembly: GCA_033557465.1. Classification (NCBI taxonomy): domain Eukaryota; kingdom Metazoa; phylum Chordata; class Amphibia; order Gymnophiona; family Ichthyophiidae; genus Ichthyophis; species Ichthyophis bannanicus. Next base: position 1,318,006,782 of record CM066031.1, read on the forward strand.
GGTGGTGGGGCTTTAAGGGGTCAGGAATGTGGCAGTCTGGGGCGCCTGAGGGAAGGACGTCCCCACAGGCAGGAGGAGCATGCCGGGCCATCCTTGAGCCCAATTCTGGCTCCCACAGGAATGTTTTCTTCCTGTGGACCAGAATCGGGTCCTAACGGCTCCATTTTCAGCAGGGACATCCAGACAGTCCAGATGGTCCCCTCCCAGAATGGGGCTCCACATCAACCAGCTCACCTTTATCTACCTGTTTATTCAAACCTTCAAAAAAGATATGGGATTTGTGATACAAGGCTTTCCTTGGCTAAATGCATGTTGGCTGTCTGCCATTAAACCATAACTATCTAAATGTTCAGTCATTTTATTCTTTAGGTCTTCAGGTACTACAGATGATATTAATGACAGTTCACAGATTACTAAAAGTAGGTCTGCAATCTCATATTACAGTTCTTTCAGCACCCTGGGATGTATGCCATCCGGACCAGGTGATTTGCTACTCTTTATCAAATAGCTGTATTACAACTTTTCAGTTTATCAGGAATTGTTTCAATTCCTCTGATACATCACCTTTAAATCTAATTTCTGTCATGGGTAAGTTTCCTACATTTTCTTCAGAAAAAACTGAAGCAAAAATTAATTCACTCTCTCCACAATGGCCTTGTCCTCTCTTAGTGCCCTTTTTACCCTTCTATTATCTAATGGTCCAACAGACTCTCACCAGTGTTTTTCTATGAATGCACTTGAAAAAGGTTTTATTATGTGCTTTGGCTTCCATGTCAAACTTCTTTTCAAAATTTCTCTTTGTCTGTCTTATCAGAGCCTTGCATTTAACTTGCCAGCACTTATGCTATTTCCTGTTTTTGTCATTTGGCTATTTTTCCTATTTTCTAAAAGATTCTCTCTTAGCTATAAAAGTCTCTCTGACCTCATCTTTAATCCATGCTGGCTATCTTTAAACCATGTTTGGCCTTCCTGCCACTTTTTTTTAAAGTGTGGAATACATCTTGTCTGGACTTCCAGGATAGTATTTTTAAATAACTCCCAAGCCTGATGTAAAGTCTTAAACTTTGCAGTTGCTCCTTTTAATTTTTTCTTATCCATTTTCCTTATTTTATCAGTCTCCTTTTTTTTAAATTAAATGCCAGCCAGTCAATTTCCTTGTTATCCTTCCTTCTTTTCTTAAAGCAAATGTGATCATGTTACAGTGCCCTGTGAAAGTATTCATCCCCTCGGTGTTTGTCCTGTTTTGTCGCATTACAACCTGGAATTAAAATGGAGATTTGGAGGTCAGCACTATGTGATTTACAAAATATGCCTACCACTTTGAAGGTGCAAAATTTCCTTTATTGTGACACAAACAATAATTAAGACAAAAAAAACAGAAATCAGGAGTGTGCATAGGTATTCCCCGCCCCCCAAGATCAATACTTTGTAGAGCCACCTTTTGCTACAATTACAGCTGCAAGTCTCTTGGGGTATTTCTCTATTAGTGTAGCACATCTAGCCACTAGAAAGTTTATCCATTCCTCAATGCAAAACTGTTCCAACTCCTTCAAGTTAGATGGGTTGCGTTGGTGTACAGCAATATTCACGTCATGCCACAGATTTTCAATTGGATTGAGGTCTGGGCTTTGACTAGACCATTCTAAGACATTTAAACCACTCCAGTGTAGCTTTAGCAGTATGTTTAGGGTCATTGTCCTGTTGGAAGGTGAACCTTCATCCCATTCTCAAATCTCTGGCAGTCTGAAACAGGTTTTCCTCAAGAATTGCCATGTATTTAGTGTCATCCATTGTTCCTTCAATCCTGACCAGTTTTCCTGTCCCTGCCAATGAAAAACATCCCCACAGCATGATGCTGCCCCCACCATGTTTCACTGTGGGAATGATGTTCTCGGCGTGATGGGAAGTGTTGGGTTTGTGCCACACATGGCATTTCCCATGATGGCCAAAGAGTTCAATTTAAATTTCATCTGACCAGAGAACCTTCTTCCATGTGTTTGGTGGGGTCTGGCACATACTGTTGTGCAAACTCCAAACATGTTTTATTTCTTTCTTTAAGCAATGGCTTTTTTCTGGCCACTATTCCATAAAACCCTGCTCGTGGAGTGTATGGCTTAAAGTGGCCCTATGGACAGATACTCCCAAATCCCTTATGGATCTTTGGAGCTCCTTCATTGTTATTCTTGGTACCTTTGTGGCATCTCTGATTAATGCCCTCCTTGCCCGGTCTGTGAGTTTTGGTGGACGGCCTTCTCTTGTCAGGATTGTAGTGGTGCCATATTCTTTCCACGTTGTTATAATGGATTTAATGGTGCTCTGTGGGATATTCAGAATTTGGGATTTTTTTAATAATCCAATCCTGATCTATACTTCTCCACAACTTTGTCTCTGACCTGTTTGGAGTGTTCCTTGGTCTTCATGTTGCTTGCTTAGTGGTGTTACAGAGTCAGGAGCCTTTCAGAACAGGTATCTTATACAGGCATCATGTGACAGATCATGTGATGCTGATTGCACATAGGTGAACCCTAATCAAATAATTATGTGACTTCTGCGGTTAATTAGTTGGACCAGATCTTATTTAGGGGTTTCATAGCAAAAGGGATGAATACATATACAACTACAACTTTTCAGTTTTTACTTGTGTTTTTATATATAAAAGCATTTTATTGTCATTACGCTTCAACAATTTTGACTATATTGTTATATTCATTACCTAACACCCAAATGAACCTCCATTTTCATTCCAGGTTGTGTTGTTAAGTGCCGTCGAGTCGGAGTCGACTCATGGCGACCCTCGGGATAGCTATCCTTAATTGTGTTCGGTCTTGTGTCAGGCGGCTCATTGTTGACAGACTGGTACCCGTAGCTGCTATTATTGTATCGATCTATCTCATTGCTGGCCTTCCTCTTTTGCGCTGACCTTCTATCTTGCCAAGCATGATGTCCTTCTCTAATGATCTCTCTCTTCGCATGATGTGTCCAAAGTATGAAAGTCGAAGTCTTGTCATCTGAGCTTCTAAAGAAAGCTTAGGTTTGATCTCCTCTAGTACCGACTGGTTTGTTCTTCGGGCAGTCCATGGTATACACAGTATTTGCTGCCAGCACCATAATTCAAAGGCATCAATTTTCTTCATGTCTATCTTTTTCACTGTCCAGCTTTCACATCCATATGAGGTTATTGAAAATACCATGGCTTGAACAAATCGAATCTTTGTATGGAGAGAGACATCTCTGCTCTTGAGGATCTTATCTAGGTCTTTCATAGCCATTCTGCCAAGAGCAATGTGTCGTCTGATTTCTTGACTGCTTGTTGCTTCTTTATTGATAGTTGATCCAAGTAGGTTAAAGTTGTTCACGATTTCAATTTCTTCACCTTCAACGATGAACCTGTTGATTATGTCAGTTGTCATGATCTTTGTCTTCTTTACATTAAGGTGCAGGCCCATTTTGTGTCTATGTTCTTTGATTGTGAGAAGCAAATATTTCAGATCATCTTCACTTTCAGCCAGTAATGTGGTATCATTAGCATAGCGAAGGTTGTTGATGAGTCTTCCACCAATCTTCACACCTCTGTTGTCTTCATACAATCCTGCTTCTCTGATGATTTGTTCTGCATATAAATTAAACAGGTAGGGGGAAAGTATGCAGCCTTGTCTTATACCTTTGCTTATTTTAAACCATTCTGTTTCTCCTTGTTCCATTCGAACTGCTGCTTCTTGATCAATGTACAGATTATGCAAGAGTACGATCAGGTGTTCTGGTATACCCATGCTTCTTAATGTGGCCCAAAGTTTCTCATGGTTCACACAGTCAAAAGCCTTGCTATAGTCGATAAAGCACAAATAGATATCCTTTTGGTATTCTTCAGTCTTTTCAAGGATCCATCTCACATCTGCAATGATGTCTCTGGTTCCTCGCCCTTTCCTGAACCCTGCTTACACTTCAGGTAGTTCTTGTTCCAGGTATGGTTGTAGTCTCTTTTGAATAATCATCAGTAGAATCTTGCTGGCATGTGGGATCAGAGTCATTGTGCGATAATTTCCACAGTCAGTTGGATCACCTTTCTTTAGTATTTGTATAAACACAGATCTTTTCCAGTCAGTTGGCTATGATGTTGTCTTCCATATTTCTTGGCAGAGCCTTGCAAGTACGGTAACAGATGCATCAGATTGCTGTAATACTTCTATGGGAATGCTATCAATGCCTGGTGCTTTGTTCTTTGATAAGGCTTTCAATGCTGCTTTAACTTCTTCTTTCATCACCAATGGTTCCCGATCATAAGGTACAGGTTGAAACGGCTGTTGGTCCACTTGATCTTTATCACATAAAAGCTCTGTATATTCCTTCCACCTTTTCTTGATCTTCTCAGCATCATTCAAAATAGAACCTTGAGCATCTTGTAACATTCCAATTCGAGGCTGGAACTTTTTCTTTAACTCTCGTAGCTTTAGGAAAGCCGATCTTTTTCTTCCTCTAATAGTTTCTGCTTCTATTTCCTTGCATGCATCATTGTAGTACTTTTCCTTGTCCTGTCTTGCTGCACATTGGAAATCTCTGTTGAGTTCTGTTATTGTCTTTCTTTCTCCTCTGGCTTTAGCTTCTCAGCGTTTCTGGGCAATTTTCAGAGTTTCTTCCGTCATCCATTTTGGCTGTTTTTGCTTTTTCACCTTTTGTAGAGACTTCTCGCTTTCTTCCAACACAACCTTCTTGATGTCATTCCATAACTCTTCTGGAGCTCTGTCATTTGTATCTAAAGCAGCAAATCGATTTTGCAGGCAGTCTTTAAATTCCAGTGGTATATTCTCAAGGTCATATTTTGCTGCATTCATGAGTGGTTTGCTCTTTTTCAACTTTAGCTTGAGTTTGCATACTAGTAGTTGATGATCTGTACCACAGTCAGCTCCAGGTTTTGTCTTTGTTGATGTTATAGAACTTTTCCATCGCTGACTTCCACAGATGTAGTCAATTTGATTTTTTTTTTTTTTTTTAAACTTTTATTTTCATTTTGCAACAAACAAAAGAAACAACACACCAAAAGAGACAAAACAGGTATACAATAAGGAAAAGGAAACCCATTACCCCCCACCCCGATGCTTCTTCTCTACCCGATTATATCAGCATGTGAGCGCTTCCAATTAACAGTGATTATACATCAAACGATCAAAAGAGTATCTACAATACAGCATGATCATGGGACAGAGATACATACAAAGTTAGACAGTCAGATGAGAGCATTTAGCAAAATGTACATAGTCATTGAGCAGCTTCCATTGAGACCAATGAGAAGGAGTCTGAACGGAGGAAGCGAACAGACGAGGTATTTGTTCATATTTACTGTAAATACAGGCATGATTCCACCATTCATTGGGGCTCAGACGGGAGCTAATTTTCCAGTATTAATTAATTAGGGAAATAGCAATGCCAAGCATAAAGTTCGAAAGGAGATAAGCCATTTTTGGGAGAGAGGGGATCCCCGCAATTGGGCGAAGTCCCACTATCCTCCAAGAAAGGGGGCTCCTGAGAGTGCGAGATAGACTAAATACGACCCCAGACCCGACGCCAGTAATACTGTAGTGCGGGATATTCATGCATAACATGAGGCAATGAACCAATGGCCGCAGGACATGTCCAGCAACCATTGCCCTGAGTAGTATTCCATTAGTCTAATCTGTGAAAAGTGTAAAAACACCGGTGGGCTAGAAAGAAGAGGGCCTGAGTGAGTGAAGCGGATCGGGAACCCATGTCCCTCTACTCCAGATAAGGCTCCATTGCTCCGAGGTCAAAGTCACATGCAATTCTCTCTCCCATACTTTCTGCGCTATAGGGGTATCTCTAGTTATAGCATTACATAAGGTTTAGTAAAATTGGATGCTACACCCGGTAAACTACCGAGAGATCGGAAAGTCTCCAATCAACCCTATGTAGGGAATGCCGATGGCGGGAGTACTCTAGCGCTCCGAAGGCGATGCTGAAGTTGCACTGACCAGAGTCGGGAGTCTAAAGATTGCATAAGAGTATTAAAGGCACCTAAAGTGTCTAAAAGCATTGGTAGATAGTAAGAGTCTGATGGGAGAGTCATACCAGGGAAAAAGGTAAGAGGAATCGGTTTGCAAAGGCCCGCTTCTAAATCTAGCCACACAGGTCCACTCGGTACTGGATCTTCCAACCAACGAGCACCTTGTTTGAGAAGAAAAGACTAAGGGAACACTTGAAGAAAATCGCCACCAAGTATTAATGGAGCATTGGCAGAGGCCGAGGCCAACTGCGCAATATTTGCATAGTAAGCAGGGTTGTCCACATTCGGGGCATAATGCAAATACACGTGAATTCACTATCTCCAACCTCAAGGTATACACGGGCCCATCTACCCTCCTTGTCAGCGCTAATATCAGGTACAGTAGCATGCAAAGACTTCTTAACCAGAATGGTTATCCCGTACCATTTGGAAACGGTGGGAGAAGAGGCAGCTACCCTGTGAGGCTTAGCATTGAGTTTCAGTGTTTCAGCAGAGTTTAAATGCGTTTCCTGAAGAAACACTAAATCAACATGCACATGACTAAGATAGCTAAGGATTTTCTTTCCTTTGAGTGGACCATTAATGCCTTTGACGGTGAATGATAAGATTTTAATAAGGCCATTCAGAAAAGTTAAAAATTCTGAGCATGATAGCACACATAATTTCACTATATCCCTCAAACTGACTGTATCTGGCTGTACACATGACATAGGAAAAATAAGCTAATATAATACAATGAAGCGCCCCACATTAACAAAGAAAACCGCAGTACGGTAGAGGAGAAGCAAAACCCCAAAATTACTGGCGACCATGTGTCTGCGGGGAGAAACCCCAGAGAAGGCCTAAATTGAAAAAACACATAACCTGTAGGACTGTGCGTGCTCCGAATCCGACCGAGGCACACATCATGAAGGGATAGGAGACCAAAAAAACAAAAGTCATATAGAGAAAGAAAGAAAGTCCAGGCTATTTCTGTGCTTGGCTATGACCGCCGCATCGGGCCCTTCAAAATGGCGGATAGAGCCGGCAGATAAGAGTCCAAGATTTGGGATTAGCGCATCTGCTCTGCTTCTTTGGAGTCTAAAAATGTTGATAGTAGATCAGGATCTTCGAACGTCCTGGTTTGGTTGTGGAGAGTCACTCGGAGCTTCGCTGGATACAACAGGCCAAAGCGAGCCTGTAGCTGTTGAAGTCGAGGGCGAAAAGCAAGGAGTTTCTTCCGACGGTCAACGGTAGGCTTTGCCAAATCAGGAAAGAAGGAGACCTTACGACCTTCAAATTCCAAATGATGATTCGCTCGGGCAGCATGTAAAATTTGTTCCACTTGTTGATATCGTAGCAAGCTAAAGATAATAGGCCGGGGGGTCGTGCGGTTGAGCGCCATGTGGGCAGGAACACGGTGTGCGCGATCGATTTCCAGTTCTCTGTGAAAAGTGATCTTCAGCAAGGAGGGAAGAGTTTTGAGCAAGAATTCTCTTATATCTCCTGCTTCCACCCCCTCCGGCATTCCGAGGAGCCTCACATTATTGCGACGGGCTCGATTATTGCTATCTTCTAACTCCTTTTGAAGATTCTGTATCTGGCGCTCAGCCTTGTCCAGTTTGCCCAAGCGCACCTCGTGCGAGTCGAGGACCCCCGCCATGTTGTCCTGCCGTAATGAAAGACTTTCAAGTCGGTCCTGGAGCACTCCAAAGTCTTCTCGCATGGCTCGAAGCGCTTCTCCATTGGACTGCACCAATTCCTTCACGCCGCGTATTTCCTCCAAAATCTCCAGGTGCATTTCGGGGTTTTCACGAAATGGGACCATCTTCTGTGGGGAGGACACCTCTGTTTTGGAGCGTTTTCCGTGAGAAGAAGGAGACCCGAAGTCCAAGCGCGCTGGTCTATGGGCTGCCATCCCCCCCGAGGTGCCCCGGTCAGCTCGGAGCGAAATAGTAAATTTGTATAGGTATTAAGTCAGGATTCTAAGTAGGCCTCTCGGGAGCTTCAACGCAAAGCGTCCTACCCGCTGGACATCAGGCTCCGCCCAGTCAATTTGATTTTTATACAATCCATTGGGTGAAGTCCATGTGTAAAGTCGCCGCTTGTGTTGCTGGAAGAAGGTGTTTGAGATGAATAGATTGTTCGTCTTGCAGAATTCTATCAGTCTTTCTCCAGCTTCATTTCTGTTGCCAAGTCCATATTTTCCAACTACTTTGCTTTCTTCTTTGTTGCCAACTTTTGCGTTCCAGTCACCCATGACTATCACGATATCCTGTTTGCATGTTCTGTCAATTTCAGCTTGTACTTGTTCATAGAACTCTTCAATTTCATTCTCTTCTGCAGCTGTTGTTGGGGCATATACTTGAATTATAGTTGTGTTGATAGGCATTCCTCGTACACGAATAGAGATTAAGCGTTCGCTGACTGCATTGTATTTCATTACAGTTCTTGCAAGTTTCTTCTTTATTATAAATGCAACACCATTTCTTCTTTGTCATTCATTTCCAACATAGTAGACCATGTGATCATCTGATGCAAAGTGCCCGATGCCAGTCCATTTCAGTTCGCTGACACCCAACAGATCAAGTTGTACACGTTCCATTTCATTCTTGACCACCTCCAACTTCCCTTGGTTCATGCTTCGTACGTTCCATGTTCCAGTGCATAAGACATCTTTACAGCTTCTGACTCTCATTTCATGCGCAGCTACATCAGCAGTCAGACGTCCCAAGGGCTTTGATCCAACCATATCATAAATGCTGGCTTTACTCTGAGAAGTCATTAGCTCTTCCCCAGTAGCTAGTTGAATGCCTTCTGACCTGGGGGTCTCATCTTCCAGCACTATAGCACAATTTGTTTTGTTGTAACTATACATTGGGTTTTCATGGCAAGATACAGAAGTAGATTGCCGGGCCTTTCTTCCGCGCAGTTTAAGTTTGGTGTTGTTGCCGTTGTCACAGAAATGTGATCCTCCGCCATCAACACTATCCCTTTCTGCTGCTGCCCAGATGGGTGGTTTGTCTTGTTCTGGCACCTCAGCTGAGACCTGTCCATCTTGGGAGACCCTGCCAGTAGTTAAACTACCGATAGTTTAGCTCTCAGCATCACTGATGCACACAAGCCCTCACAGCACGACAAGCTGCAAACTAAGTGAGGGATGTGACAAAAAAGGATAAAAAAACTGAGGGGATGAATACTTTCACAAGGCACTGTATTATCACTATTGCCAAATGACATCAACACCTTTATCCCTTGCACTAAATCCTGGCTTCCACTAAGGCCTGGGTCTAAATTAACTTCCACTTGTGTTTGTTCCTGAAGCAGTTCTCTATGAAGCAGTCATTTATTTCATCTAGAAACTTTATCTCCCTACCATGTTCTGATGTGACATTGATCCAGTCAATACTGGGGTAATTGAAATCTCCCTATTATTACTGTGTTATCAACTTTGCTAGCGTCCCTAATTTCTGTTAGCATTCTGGCCAGACGGGCGGTAATAACCCCACTACTGCCAATTCCCATCCCATTTTTACATGGAATTTCTATCCATAGAGATTCTACAGTGTACTTTTTTTTCCTGCAAAACCTTTATCCTGTTTGACTCAATGCCCACTCTAAAATAGAAAGTCACCCCTCCACCAATACTGTATATGATTGCAATATAGTTTGTAGCCTGTTATCACAGTATCCCATTGGTTCCCTCTTTCCACCAGGTCTCTGAGATGCCAATTACATCTAATCATTCATTATATGTTGAGTTTAATTATCAAATCTTAGGGGAGGGGGTTGGTAGATGGCTTGCACTGGCCCTGAATACACATTGAACCCGATCCCAGTAGGCCATCTGGATGGCCCCCAGCAGGATGGGCCAATTAGGACCTGATTCTGCACCACGGGAGCCAGACATTCCTGCGAGTGCAGGATCGGGCCCGGCGTGCCCTTGCATACACGCGGGAATGTCCTCCCCATATGCCCCTCCAGTCCTTGCAGCGCCAACCCCCTGTTAACCCACCACCCGACCCTGGACGGGTCAGCTGGGCCCCGTATAGGGTGGCGGAGTCCTACCTGACTCCTGTCCTGGCCCTGTGTGCTGTTCCTGGGCCCAATTGCCATTCTTTTTACTGCTTATTCCATCTCCACAGTGGAATAAGCGGCACATCCAGTCCGCCCCCACAGTATGTACAGGGCTGTGACCTCAATCGGCCTTGTACGTCCTGGCGCCTCCACCTCTCTTGTCCCCTGCCGGCTCTGCCCGTACTGTGGCTCTGGCCATGAGGGGTGGGAGGGATATGGAATTGGGGCAGGATGGCTAGTGGGGCTGCACATCCCACTGGGTCAGAGGTGGTATAACAAGCACAGTTTGATGGATTGGGGCAGGGGAGCCACCCCCGGGGTCAGGACCAGGTGCGAGGGTGTCCCCATCGCATGATCCAGGCTGCAGGAAGCGAGCCAATCGTTGGGCGTTGGGGATATGGGGGGTCTGCAAGCAGAAGGGGCACACCGGGCTGTCCATGGGCCCGATTCTGGCATCCGCTGGAACGTTTTGTTCCCACGGAAGAGAATCAGGTCCTAACGACCCAGTCTTCAGCGGGGACATCTGAATAGCCCAGATATCCCTCTCTTGGCTCCATGTGTTAGCTGTATAACTTTTACCCCTATCTCATAATGCTTCCTATTCCTCCCTGTTATATCTGGATAGATAAAGTTTGGCAAGGCATCAAGATGTCGAGCCAAACGTTTTGTGGCCAGGGGCCCAGACATTTAAAAGCCAATGAATTAGATACCCATCCCAATCAGCACCATTCTGTCATTCTCTTCAGACCTGGATAAGTTGGAATTAAAATACAAAGGGAAATTAAACATACAGCAAATGTGAAGAAGGGAAAGCTGTGTCAGGAATGCAGAGAAACAGCAGCATAGGAAAAGCTCTGCTCTCTGGCATTGTCAGACCATCAAAAGGTTCATTAAGCAGATGATATCCACACATCCCTCCTTGAAGTTGCTGAGAGGAATCAAAATATGATCTCCTGCTAGCCTTTACACAGACAGCCCGTGCTGCAGCTCCATGCATGAAGAGAAAAGAGTGCCGTGGAGAAAGAGAAGCATTGCTTGAGCCCTGTAAGGGCATCACAAGAAGAACAGGGCAAAGGTGAAGGAGTTGCTGCCAGGGATGTGCATTCATTTGAAGCAACATGGTAAATGTTCATGATATGTCTCATTGCATTTCATGCCATTTTAAATCCAAAATGACAGTGGGGAAAAATTCACGTTTTCCTCCCTGTCATCAATAGTGTTCCCTATTGCTCAATAGGAGTACTACTGAAGCATGAAGGCACATTTTACAAATGACATCCACGTGCAGGCTCGTTCATCCAAGTCAGAACCTCAGGAAAAAATGGAAGGCATAATCACGTTTGGGCATGATTTCTCAAACGTGGATGTGCCTGATATGGACACCTACAGGGCAATCTATGTAAAAATGAAGGAGTGGCCTAATGGTTGCAGCAATGCCTTGGGAAACAAGTGATCAGGGTTTGATTCCCACTGGTATTCTTTGTGGCCTTGGGCAGATAACTTAACCCTCTATTGCCTCAGCTAACATAATATAATGCATAGACAACCCTGGAATAGTATCCAAGACAAGGGACGCGTAAGAGACATTCAGCAGTGTTTCAGACATAAAGCAAGTTTCATTGTGATAGTGGAGTGTACTGAGGATAATGGAGTACCATCTCTACACCCTCTGGATGTTTAACGACAGAAAAGCACTTTCTCTATGTTTATTCATGCCTGGAGCAGGTCTAAACTTAGATGAGGTTACAGATATCCCTGACATTTCTGGAATCAGCATGCTTCCACCACGCTCCCTGCCCATTTCAATATCCACATGCCAGTGACATCTTCAGACATCATTTGTAAAATGGCTTTAGGGACGTCTTCATGATTTGAACATCTGTGTGCCTGTTTTCAGATGTCAAAATTGCAAATAAGGCTTCTAAAATGGTCACCACAGTGTGCACCTTTGCCCAATAGGGTAGACCACTGAGCAAGAGGGGACACTATTGCCCAATAGGAAGCACTATTGACATCATTGCCCCAAAACGAAAAAAAAATTTTGAGAAATGAAACAAAGCAAAAAATGCTATAAACAACATGGGAAAAAAACCAAATTAAGTTTTAGACCTACACGCTTCAAATAGCTGCCACCTATTCAGAAAAGTAGAGGTTCTCAGCAGGAGGTGTTTTTGCTTCTCAGGGCTGCAATGCACTCTGAGATGAAGAATCTCTTTCAACCTGTGAAGATATGTAAGTGGCACCTCCTCACCAGTGTCATTATGATGAGCCTGTCTTGTTAATAACAACCATTGTTTCTCATGTTTTCCCTACACATGATGTTCCCTATAGATCTCAGTTCTTAATATTATTGACATTTTTCCAGTGAAACAAGCTGTGCATGATCGTGGGATTCCTTTGCTTGTTTAATACTGTGATTTTGATAGTTTGGATTTCCAGTTTTTGAGAATGATCCCATTTTTGGAAAATTCTGAGATTTAGAGGGCTAGCTACTAACTGTGATAAACTATCCATTTAACCACAGCTTAATTTACCACAGGAGTCACTAACTTATGGTAACTCAATATTACAGGTTAATAATTCCCAAGGTAAATGAATAACACAATTGATTAATCCCTCCAGCTGCATTTTTAGACCTCTAATATATGGCCCAGTGCTCCCCGGGGAACCATCTTAAATGGCCCAGCAATAAAGTGGCTCACTCTTCCAGAGGCATCTGCCATTCCACTCCCCAAATACATCCCATTACCCCCTGGAAAACATTACCCTATTGCCAGAATGGAGTTTGACCCCTACTGGTAGTACCACAAGACCACTGCTAGAGTTCAACAGATGCCATTTTGAAGTTGGTGCTCAATGGGGCTGGAACAACTGGGTATTTCTCCTGCCCTACACCCTAGGGAACCTCCAGTAGGTACCAGGGAGTGGTCTTTTTGGGGGGCTGGAGTCCAGAAGGAGATGTCTTCCAATGATGAACTCTTTAAGGGAGGTCTAGGAATGTGTTTAGGGGAGTGGAGAGGCATTCCAGGAATGAGAAGATGTATTCTTGAGTGTCAGAATGCATTTGGGAGGGTGGAGGGTCTTGCAGGGGGGTCAGTTGATATCGTTGGGGGTGTGGGGTGACTGAGCAGGTGAGGTAGTTGCATTTCACTTTAATATGACCCCTTTAAGAATGTGCCCAGGAGCACTGCTTTGACTGACAGTAATTTTCCAGGAATAACATATCTTGTGAAGTTCAACGCAAGCTGTATTATGTGATATGTATAATAATAAAATGTTTTGCATGCATTTGCATGTTTTGCATTTACTTATTAAGCGATGTATGTTATGGTAAACAAACATGTGTTTTGATAAAATAATGCTCAATTTTGCCTTTTAACATGCATTCAGAGGCAAAAATCATACATTAATCCCTTAACACACATTAGTAACTAACCCCGTAATATTTACTTTCTCTATAACAGTCCAAGACTTTCTCTTCATGCTAATATAGCCAGTGCTATCTGGATAGCTTTTATGAATTTAGCAGGACAGTACAAATAGTTGTCCTAACTTAGAAGAGCAACTATCTGTTTTAATTTAGGACCACCCATTCTTCTTATTTGTGTGTTTCTTTGTGATGTGTTGAGTAGACTGTTAGCTGCTACAGTAAGCTAAACTTGTGTGTGTGTGTGCGCGCATGCACTGGGGGAAAGGGACATTTTCAGAACTAAGCAGGTAGATGAAATGTGAAATGATACCTTTCCCTACAGATTTTGCAGAGGTTTCCTTTCTTAATGGATACCTTTTTCCTGAAAAACAAGAAGCATGATGTTAGAATGCAGAACTAGAGATGATTCTTACCCGCTGTTCTAACACAATCTTTCATCCTGCCCGTGTTTCCTGTAGATAAAAATACCCAGGTGCTTGAACCCCATCTATGCTCTTTTACCCAAGTGTAGGGTGGGTGATTAAATAACTTTTTTAAAATTGCTCTTAGCACATACAATAACTGTCATGCTGTCTTTACTGCAAAGAATATCATTTCACAACTCTGAAATGCCAAGGCAGCAATTTGTAGCAGTAAAATTATTTGTCCAAGTATGGTATTATCTTAAATTGGATGACTTGTTTTCAACTAGGATCCAGCACCACAGAGAGATCAAGGGACTTGCCTAAGGTGACATAAGTATTTAGTAGTAGATGAGGGTCTTCAGCTCTTACTCATGGATTTCTCCTACCTAAGCAATTCTACTAAAGGTACTTCATAACAAATGCTTTGTTTATCCATTGATGTTGGTTTTCCTCTCTGCATATAAAAAACAAACAAGCAGGCACTTCCCTGGAGCATTCACTACCAAAATGTTTGTTGTCATAAATACTAATGTATTGTGACTCAGTTGATTAACTGGTAGTACGGTTGTGTAGTGCCAGAAATGTGTGCAAAATACTTTAAGGAAAAGATGCAGCATATCTATAATTCTTCAAGTCTGCGGAGTAATTTAAGTAAAGAACATGTCTGCATTGCTAGACACTTTGAACAATATCCTCAAAAACAAATAACAAGGTATCAAAAGGAAATTTGGGAGGAAGCATAGTGTCGCTCCCTGAAAGAACCTCTTAGTTGAAAGAGGTCAAAATCAGTGGGGAAATAGAAAAGCATTTTTGATTTATTTGCAGAAAGGTGCACTGCATGTGACAGACACATGGTATCACCAGGAGACATGGGGGAATAAAGACAGGTTTGAATATTGCAAACAGTCGTGCCTTGTTAAAAACTGAGCCTCTTTACTGTCTTTCACCTACCTCTCACAAGGCTTTAGATCCAGAGGCAACATGCAGATGCAGAGTTTAGGCAGAACAGTGAATGCTCTGCATGCACAGTGCTTAGCATTTTGTTCTCACCTAGTGGCCGCATGGAAAGAAACAATACTTTGTGTTATTGTAGCTTTTCTATGCTTGGTTAAGTCTAGGGTGGAAAGCAGTATATTCTGGGAGATTTGGCTTTACTGAGAGACAACTTTCTGTTTCTATTGCAGTTCGCCACTAATCCTGCAGTGAGACCTCACAGAAAACATTTTTTCCTGTAGCTTAGCTGAGTATTAAAAAAATAAAATAAACAAACTGCTTCAATCCTACTGTGATACAGTTCAGAAACCTTGTTACAATTCTTCTAGTCTCAGTTTCATCTTCCTATAAAAGGTAGCTAATAACCTTTAGCAGTGGGGGTGTGGCTTATCTCAAGATGGCGACAGAGTGAGCCGACTCAGAATGCCGAAGCGAAAGGGCAAACTCAAAACTCTCCCCGTGGAGTCGGAGTCTGCGGCGAAGGGTCCTATGGATCGGTTCATACAACTTACGGATGATCAATGAAGGGAGGTTAGAGCGGGCTTGGCGGCGTCGGCAGAGGAGATGCTGGCGTCTACCGCCCTAGAGCTGTCTCTCTCCCCAGAAGAATGAGTGGTCCCTCCTGCTCCATCTTGTTCCTCAAAGACGCCTCCGTCGGCTGGTGCTTTGGCCTTGCCCGATGAAGGGAGGCTGATGAGTCTGAGTGGGGAGCGACGGAGGTTTGTCTTGAGAGTCGACCGCCAGTATTGGCGGGTAAAATTGCAGGAGGTGTGGACCGGGTTGAGATTGCAGCTGGAAGCGGTGAGAAGGCGGCGTCCACAGGAGAGCTTGAGATGGCAACGTCTTCTGCCCTTGCTTTATCCTGTCCCGCCGTTGTAACTCTTGAAAGTATTTGGGAAGCACTTACTCAACTGTCCTTTGTGGTCAACCAACAGCTTGCCCAGTCTTCTGTGAAAATTATCTCTTTGGAGGAGAAGGTTTCTTCTTTATCTAGTGATGTTCTTGACACTGGCAGTAAATTGGATTCTATTGATCAGAGACTTATACAAGTCTCTGACTTGACTTTTTCCTTAATGAAAGACAATACTGCTTTGAAGATAAAATCAGAGACATTAGAAAATGCTATCCGGGCAAATAATGTTCGTCTGCTTAATTTTCCTGTACTTCCAGGGGTTGCTCCATTAGATTTATTTAAGAGATACTTGCAAGATTCTCTCTTGGTACCATCTGAATTGTTTCCACCAATTGTGAAAGCTTATTATATTCCTACTGAAAAAAAGGGGCTAAAGTGGTTGTTGGGCAATTAGAATTTGATTCTCTTGATGTATCTGCATTGCTTCAGTCTCCTAAGGTAGATGAAATTTCTGTATCCACACTGTTAGTTTCCTTCGCCATTTCCTCTAATAGAGACTGGTTACTCAAATTGTTTTATAAAAAAAGGGCTATTTTGTTTTTGGGTAAGAGAATTTCGGCTTTCCCTGATGTTTCAAGGGAAACACAGAAGCGACGGAAAGCTTTTCTTGTATTAAGACCTGGTGTGCTTCAGATGGGGGCTTCGTTTGTGTTGAGGTTCCCATGTAGATGTATAGTACAATATCGTTCCCAGAAATTTGTGTTTTTCAACCAGTGGAATTGTCAGCTTTCATCACTTCCCATGCAGTAGCTTCTTCACCCTCAGGTCCAGTTCTTCAATGAAGTTATGATGATTGTCTGCTCCTGTTGCTGTTTAATTTCTTATTATTGTTTCTTGGTGAATTGTGGGTTTCCCTCAATTAAATACTCAAGCCATGCCCCCACTTTGTGGACTAAAGATGTAATTTGCTTTGTATTTACATGCTTGTACTTTTTCCTTCTTCTTTTGCGGCAAATGTATATCATTTCTATACAAGTCTGATTTGCTTGTTATATTGTGTAAAATTGATAAATAAAAAATGAAAAAAAGAAAAAGAAAAAACCTGTAGCAAGTGCTCTCGGTGGACAGCAGTGGTAAGTCCTCATCTATGGGTGACATCATCCGATGGAGCCCATGTGGGAACACTCCCCCGCTACTAGTCAAAGCTTTTGGGAGTTTCCTCGGAGCATGCTCACCATCTTCCCACCTGCCACAGCAGTTGCCCCAGTTAAGCTCGTCTTGCTTTCTCTTTTGACCATGGTAGTCCACAGCTAAGGAGTTCCATATGAGGGTTTTACTGTGCATATATTTATATATATCAGAATTTTTTTTTATTAGGTAGCCTAAACAGAAAAAAATGGGCCTAAGGGGGATGGAGTTGGATTCTAATCCCCAAACAGATTCCGTGGTACTGACTGGCCGAAATTGCTGTCACATTGGGAATCCCCTTCCAGACAGTAATGAAATGTGAATGGGTGGACTAAAGACCATGTTACAGCATTACAAATCTCCTCCATGGTGACTGAATGCAAGTTGACCACCGACGCAGCCATGGCTCTGACATTGTGAGCCGTGATATGACCATCAAGGTTCAGGCCTGCCTGGGCATAAGTGAAAGAGCTGAGATACCCAATCTGATCTAAACTTAGGGCTAAGGAACTAGACTGTGAAGACTGTGTCGTTACTGGAGGAGAGAAGGCCGAATGGGATGAGGATCCAAGGTTGTAGGCTGTACAGAGATGGACATTCCCTACTACAACTCTATGATAGGCGCCAAGTGTACTGAGTTATACCCTAATGTAGTTGTACTTAAGTCTCGATTTGGAGAGGTGTAGAAGATACTCAAGCAGTTTTTGTGTGGGACAGGCAAAGGGATCTAGTGCATGTCCTCACACCAGACAGCAAACCTCTCCCACTAGCATGAATAGGATTTTCTCATTGAGGCCCTCCTGGAGGCCAAAAGAATATCGGTCACACCGGCTAGCAAACTGAGCTCAGATAATGTTAGCCTCTCAACTTACATGTCATGAGGGACAAGGACTTGATGTTGGAATGCAATATTATTCAGTTCTGTGATATCAAGTCCAATGCATGGCCTAACCAGAGTGGTTCCTGACTGCTTAGTTGTAGCAGAAGAGGAAACCAAGGTTGTCTGGGTCAGTAGGGAGCAATGAGAATCATCGTGTCTCCATTTGTTTTGAACTTCAGGAGGGTCTTTGCAATGAGAGGGATTGGAGGATATGCATACAGAAGACTATCTCCCCAGTGCAGGAGGAAAGCATCCAAGGCTAGTCAGATGTGTGATCGTACTCTGGAACAGAACTGATCTACCTGGGCGTTCTGAGAAGTTATGAGCAGATCTACTGAGGGGGTGCCCCACTCTCAAAAGATGTGGGCTGCCACTTCCCTATCCAGCATCCATTTGTGCAGTTGGAGAACTCAACTCATTCTGTCTGCCAGATTATTTTGTTCATCTAGTAGCTATGCGGCTCTTGTCCATTCTGTGGGCAATGGCAAATTTCCACAATCTGACTGCCTCCCATCATAGGAGGTACAAACCCATGCCTCTCTGCTTGTTAATGTAGAACATTGCTACTTGATTGTTGGTTTGAATCAGGACAATTTGGTTGGCCAATCAATCTCTGAAAGCCTTTAGACCATTCTCTATGGTTCTTAAGTCCAAGAAGTTGATATAGTGGAAGGAGATGAATTCCCCAACCCAGTTTGGATGTGTCTGTCATCAAAACAGTTGGTGGCAGAGCAATTTGGAAGGGGAAGTCTTTGAACAAATTGGGGTGGATTATCCACCATTGCAATGACTGAATGAGTGGGTTGGTGACAGACAATCCCTGAGTCATCCTGTGGCCTGGGTCCACTGAGTTCTCAGAATCCACTGAGTCTGTCTGATATAGAGTCGTGCCAAGGTGTTAAGTATACCATAGAGATCATGTGACTTAGTACAATTAACATCCTGTGAGCTGTGACCTGCTGACTCAATTGAGTCTCTCATACCAGCACAGTCAATCTGTGAAGTCGGTTGTGCAATAGGAAGACACTTGCTTAAGTTTTACTCCTCCCAACTGGCTGCTGGCAAGTCAACTATCTGTAAGTGGTTGGAAGAAGCTAACTTCCTTAATCTTCTTCCAGAGGCTCGTGACACCTTGGAATGCCCTATCTCTCTTGCAGAAGTGCAGTTAGCCATTCGTACCTTGAAAGTCTCTAAGGCTGCCAGCCTGGACTTGCTCCCTGCAGAGGTATATAAGGCTCTCCCTGATCTAGTTGCCCCTGTTCTGGTCAGGCTGTTTAATGCCATTTTACCTAAGCACTGTCTCCCTACCTCTTTTTATCAAGCCACCATTACGGTTCTCCCTAAGGAGAGCAAGGATCCTCTCCAATGTAGTAGTTATTGGCCAATCTCTTTATTGAATATCGATTATAAAATTTTTACAAAAATCCTATCTCATCGCCTAGAGTCTAAAATTCAAGTTCATCTGGATCAAACAGGATTCATAAAATATAATTATGGTTTTGAAAATGTTTGGTGACTTATTGATATTCCCCATGGTCTTAGGGGCGAGTCCAAGCATTGTGTGAGTCTGTCATTGGATGCGGAGAAGGCATTCGATAAGGTGGAATGGCCCTTTTTATTTAAAGTTTTGGACTCTTTTAGTTTTGGTCCCTCTTTCTGAGGTTGGGTTGCTGCTCTCTATGCTGGCCTCAAGGTGTCGGTTATGGTGAATACATTGATTTACCTCTGTGAGCCGGATACTACTCTTACGATAGTCGTGGACATTCTGGATTCTTTTTCCAGGCTGTCCAGTTTTACCATTAACAAGCAGAAATCAGTTCTTCTTCTATGTGAGATGGTGGCCTCCTCCTGTTCTACTCAGTTCCCTGGGGTTTTCAGGTAGTTGATCAGTTTTGTTACTTGGATGTTCTAATTCACCAGGATTTGGCACACGTTTACTCACTTAACTATGGTGCATTTCTGTGAACTGTATAAAGGGATCTCGATTCATGGAAGTCTGTTTCATTCTCTTGGCTGGGATGAATCAGTACAATTAAGATGTTGCTCCTTTCAAAGTTTCTCTTTTTGTTTACTCAGCTTCCAATTGTGGTTTCGCTTGGCTTCTTTAAGACTCTCTGCCATGCTTTCACTTGGTTCATCTGGCAAGGTAAAAAACCGAGAGTTAGCTGGTCTGCTATGGTGCACCCCAAAGTTTCGGGTGGTCTGGGAGTTCTGGATCCTGAATTATATTATTGCTGCCCCAATTTGTGGGCCCTACATTTATGGTCCAATGCCTGCATTCTGCGTGTGTAGCATTAGAAAGGAAGTGGGCAGCTCCTGTCCCCTTGGCCACTGTTCCTTTTCTTCAGGGTTCTGCTGCCAGAGGATCAGTGCTCTCCCATCCTTTTATTAACCCACTGTGGAGGGCGTGAAGCACTCTCTGTAATCAGTTCTACTTGTTTATTTAGCTGTACTTATATACTGCTTTTCATCAGGTCAAAGCGATTTACAATAAACAAGTGAGGATACCTTAAACAGAGCTATTTATATTTACGGGGGGGGGGGGGGAGAGGGATATACCATCACCAAGGGGGTTCAACATATTTACATTCCTGAGTTCAGTGTGCATCAGAGATGTTAGTCTTATTTACAGTTCTGGCTTTTCTCTTCAGTCTCAATCTTAGTGAAGTTCAGTGGGTGCTGTTCCGTTCCGATCCTAGGTGCTCCCAGAATAGATAAGTTTTTAGCTGTTTTCTAAATGCAGAGAGGTCCTTGGTGCTACGGATTTTGGTTGGAAGAGAGTTCCAAAGTGAGGGGGCAGACAAATCAGATGCACAGTTACAGGTTTGGAGATTAAACTTTGTCCTATCATGTGGCATAATGAGTGCATTGTTTGTGGTCTGTCGTGTTGGTCTTCTCAGTTCTCGTTTTATACCCTTCTTTCCTCCTTTGTGTTTGTCCAAGATTTTAGGAAATGCTTGCTGAATCTCGGCCAGTCCCTGTGTGTGATATCCCTTTTTGAACACTCCATTTTTGTCTCAAAGGATCACTTAGAGCAGCACTGGGGTACACCACTCTCCTTTTATCCATTCTTTCAACTGCATCACTGCTTTGGTGCTCTTTCCCAACTACCTGATGTGCTACACTTGCCTCACCCTAAGGAGCATGTACTTTTGGAGTCGAGGTGTTTTAAATCTTTTCTGACTCGGCTCTACAAGGCTATCGCTTCAGATTCTTCCAGCTCCATTAGCATGCCTACGCATCATGTGAAATGGAGTTCTGTTCTTGCCAATAGGCCTGAAGGTTTTTGGAATGAAGTGTATCACTACTCACATTCCTGTTCTATCTTCCTTTCTCTGGTGAATACACAACTATGAATCTTATTTTGTATGATGTCCGTACTTCTGAAGAATCTCTTCTGTTGGCTGCTTGCTGATGATCCGCTTTGTTGGTGGTTCTATGGTAGGAAAGGCAGTTTTGAACATACAGTATATGGTAGTCTTGTCCTATTCTGCAACCCTTCTGATCACTTGTGTATGAGTATATTACTCGTACTCTGGGAGAAAATTTCACCTTTGACATTGCTTCTTGTTTACTTGGTTATATACCCCTGTTCATCTTCAACATACTGTACATCGAATTGTCTGCTTTTCGTGGCTCGGTCAGTCATAGCATGGTTCTGGAAGAAATCCCAGGCGCCTTCTTTTGAAGAATGTATGGTCAAACTCTAGGATATTTATCATTTGGAAAAGCTTAGAACAGAGGTCATTGGCAAGACATTTGAACTTCAACCTTTTGCGGACCAAGTCCTCCTGCTTGAGAATGGGGGTGTCGGGTAGGATAATTTCATCCTTGCTATTTAGTCATAACCTGGATTCTATTTTTTTTCCTTTCCCCTGTTTATCTCCTGCTTCTATGCTTGGGTAGAGGATGGTATGGTTACCGCTTCATCTACACTCTCTGAAGGATACTGTGCATGGGCACTTAGGGGCTGAAGAGTACTTCAGGATCTCCAGTTCGTCTGCCCTGGGCTCATCCTCAGTCTCCAAAGAAAATGGTATGGTCTTGACCATATCCCTGACAAAATCATGGAAGGTCAAATCCTCAGGAAGGGACTTGCACTGCTCATGAAGAGAAAAGGAGTCTGAATGAAGCTCTGGAGACAAGTCCTCGGATTCAACATCAGTGACCCAGCATTTTGACTCTGACTCAGAGAGGAAATCGAAATACTGAGTCTTTGCCTGGATCTCCCTCTGACTCTTGGGGGTCAGGAGCTTTTTTAGGAGCGATGATGCATTGATGCTCATCTAGCTTTGGAGAAGGTATCAGATCCCAAAACATTATAAAGTGAAATTAGCTGGGCAGGATCAGATGTTGGGGCCCTTTGATGCCTCATTGTTGATGCTTCTCTCATAGGCAAGCTGTGTGTTTCGAGGATCAGTTGGATGGAAGCCGACGTCAATGCAGATGCCATCGAGGTACTGACAAGCTGCATGGCAGGCAGCATTATGATCCATTCTTCGAGTGCCCTCAGAAGGAACTTCTCCATGGCTCAGGGCCTCAGCAACCTCAGACAATATTCCCAGAATCTGTAAGGGGGTATCAGCGGCTTGGTCTTGACATTCAATAAGCTGTCACTGCCCCTCCAATGTCTTGGAGGATGAGCTCTCCTTTCTTCAGGGCAGCTTAGAGGGGTACCCCTGTGGACCCTCATTGAGCTTGATGCCATGCCTTGAGGGGCTTCAACGTTGATGCATTGCAGTCACCACTCAATGCTTGGTGTGATCACCCTGCGGTGCCAATGAAGCCAAAGCCGAATCCTTCCTCATCTTTGGGCAGGCATCAATCAATGGCCACTGCTCTGGGGCCCCATGGGTGTTTAGCTCCAAGTGGGCTAGAGAACTCCTCGATGCCTGTCGATGCACTACTAGTGTGTGATGCATCCTTCTATGTCAGTGTGCGATCAATACTTCGATGCCAGTGTGCAATGCATCTTTCGGTGACGATGACAATGGATTGGGCTTATGACAGCCAAAACATGATTTGAGCTGCTTCTCTCAACCTTTGAGTCCTCTTTTTGTCATCTGTTAAACTAATTCTGAACTACAAATGGAAAATGAAAAGAACACCACTGGAGGGGGCAGACACCCTGAGTAGGGGAAAAAAATTACCTACTGATGGAATGTGTAGAAGACGCATCCATTAGGCTCCACAGAAGAACAAAGACTAACCTAAAACAATGCCACTGCGGCAGGTGAGAAGATGGCATGCATGCCTTCAGCTAGTAGCTGGGGACCTTTCCCACATAGGCTCCATTGGAAGACATCAGCTATACGTGAGGACTTTATTCCTGCTGTCCATGGAGAATGTTTGTTTGTCAGTTGTTTTCCTCGGTCATACAGTTAGCAACATCTAGTCAAGCAATAACTATCTTTGTGTTAAGTATAAGGTGCATATCCCCACCTATTCCACACCCTGTTTGTTTAATGCTAAGGCTACTCTAACCATTTGCATAGGCTAACTGCCCTGTTAACAGATAACACTAGTAAGAAGGACCCTTAGAAAGGCAATTTTATAACAGGAATGCCTAGGTTGAGAGGCTAAGTAGGCCACTATTTAAGCACTATTTTACAAAGACACATTAATGCCTATGTGTATACAAAATACTAGCATAAGCTACAGAAATTGCGCCTTGAATGCAGGTATGGACATTTCCACCTCCTCTAGAGCAGGTGTAAATGTTTGAGCATAAAGTTCTCAAGCACACGCATCGATTGAAATATTTTATAATCAGTGCTAGAACTTATGAACTCCAGCTATGCCTACCAGAAAAGTACATGCCTTTTCAATAAGCCACACACATTTGTCAGTCGGTATTTCATAAAAGACTTTTTATCACATACACACAAAAAGAGTTTGTTAAAAGGAACCCCTAAGGAGGTTATTTTAGAAACCCTATTCGTGAGTTGGACACCTGAAAAGGGGCATTCAGAAATGCAAATCACAGAAACATTCCTGGACCCATTTTAGAAATCTGGGTGTACAAACATCCCTAGTATGAGCACGTCCATGTAGCCATGGAGTCATGGCCTGGGCGGAACAACAGAGATGCACAACGTGGTGTGATTTTAGAATTGCACAAATATGTCTGGCCCTAGCCTGTCCATGCCTATGCCTGCTCCAGATCATGAATAAGGCTCAAAAAAGTGCTCATTTTGTGGCTACAACGCCTCCAGGAGGAAGAGCAAAATGCACTTTCATCCACACAGTTAATATTTCCTGGTTAAAGAAGCCTGCATGTAAATATATACTCAAAATATATTACTGGCCCTCTGCCCCATGTCTGATTATCTGAAATGACTGGCCGGGATGTGCAAGCTTCATAACTTAGTCCCCTCCCCCTTCTAAAATACCCCAGCTGTCACATCCAAGTACAAATGTCTGAGGCTGTGCAATTCAGACACATCCACATTTGTGAAATGGCCTACATCCATGCACATACCTGACCTTGCTATCTGTACGAGCCCATCACCAGAACCAGTTATGGGGATGGTCATCTTTCTGGGAAGAGATGGAACATTATCAGAAGACACTTATACATTCCTCTCTTCACTGCCACCACTATCCTGGATTTTTGGATGTTATGCTCTAGACATCCCAGATTCTTCCTGGATGTCCCTTCTAAAATCCCACTTCACATGTTTTGTCATCATGTATGAAGCTGGATGAGAGTTCAATAACCTATATAGTCATGCAACATTATATGTAATAAATAGGGTAGTGATTATATTACTATTTAAATGGAAACTAAGTTTAAGATAATGGTCTTTGAGTTTGCATAGAGAATTTTAATTTTAGTGGAATGCTAATACATTTTAGATAAAAGAGCCGGGAAAGCAAAATATAAATTTCAAGGAAACAATATTAACATATAATATGGAAGAATTTACAAATGCATACTGCCATAATTCCATCATCTTTTCAAAGAAGTAGCTCTGACCACTAACTCTGTGCCAGCACCATAGAGAGCAGAACCAACAGCAAACAATACTGCCAACTTGACCATGAACTGCCGCAGTTTGGAATTCAACCTCCCACTCTTTTTGGGCTGCCAATTTACCTCCATTAGATTCAAATCATTTCATGCAGGGTTGAAAGGCAATGATCCCAAGTCATTGATATATCCTTATCTGTTTAATAGAAACATCTGTATGTACTCAATGCAAATATGCTGTTACTTTACTTTGGAAAGAAGAGGTGGTGATGACATTCTCCTCACATACTATATGTATGGTAAATATTTCAAAATGTGTGTTCCTTAAAAAAATGGCCAGACATGTTTATTAAAGTGTACTAATGGTTAGCATGGGGTTTATCACGCACTTAAAGACCAATTCAGATATGTACATTCCCGTGCCGTCCAGACATCCAGATGACTTGGGGATGCAACTGATTCTGCTCCTTCAGGGGCTAGATGGCTCCGCAGAAGCAGAATCACAGCATAAGGCTGGGGCATTCAGGACATATCCCGATTCAGGCACCCCGGATGACCTGACACTTACCCGGCAAACCAAGCCAGGCTCCTGCATGGAGAGGCGGTGGCATGGCGTCCTGTTGCTATGCCACTGCAGCTCCATGCAGGAGCTATGATCCATGGCCATCTGTCAAAATCTTATTTCGCCGCAGCCTAACCCCTGATAGGGTCTACTGTGGCCAGGGTCAGGCCACGGGGATCCCCTTGCACTCCCTAACCTTTGTTTCCTGGCCCAGGCCATCCATTGTCCTCCATCCAGGAGGACATTCCACCTCTGAGGTGGAATAAGTCCCTCGTGCAAATGGCTGACCCCAGATGTACAGGGCCAACCTCAGAATCAGCCCTGTACATTCGGGGTCATGTCACCGCCCACAGCCCGCCCTCACTCCACATCCAGACCGCCCCCTCCCGCCCATGAGCAGAGCTTGCCAAACAAGCTGCCTGTACATGTGGGGAGCTATGTCAGCAGGGTAGCCATCCTGACATTTAGCGGGTCTGGACGTCCAGATCGGATGTCCATCTGCACTAAGCATGCATAGGAATCTATCCCTAAGGGATTATTTTGGAGGCCCTGTTTGTGCTTTGGATGTCTGAAAACAAGTTCGCAGATGTCCCAATCACAGAGACAACTCCAGAGCCATCTTAGAAGCTGGTTCTTTAGATGTTCTCAGCACGAGGATGTCCAAATCTCGAAGGAGAGTGACAGAAATGTGACCAGAGTGTTCCAGGTAAGTTGAACATGTGCGTCTGATTTCAGAAATGGCAAGCACATCCCTACCCACTAGCAGAACCATCCATGTCTATTCCTACTCCAGGGCACGGATAGGCATCAGAAAAGCTCTTGTTCTGTCATCCAGACATCTGGAGGGCATAGAGATGAAATCACTCTGAAATACTTTATATTTTCCATGCTGATAATGAAAACTGCAGGGAAATAAGGACAGTTGCTTTTAGTTTGGCATGCTGATGCATATCTCCTTATGCAAAATAGCTTGCATGTACATGCATTCAGTATAGGACAGATCTCCCCCTCCCCCAAGTGTTTGTAGCGGGGACATCTACATGGCTGCTTGTGCAGCCATCCATTTTGGGACATACAAGTTGCTAATAATGGAACAAAACGCAAACATCCCCAGATTTTTATTGAGCATTTTGCTGTGGGCATCCCAGATTAGACCTGGACATCCTTTCTAAAATGCCACTTCACGTACTCAGCTGTAATTTAACACCCATTAAAAATGTGACTGTGGTGGGTTGATGCAGAGACTGAGTGGTTCAGGGGCAAAGCAGGTACATTGCACTTAGTACGGGCCTCCATAGCACACACTAACTAGCAATGTGGCATTTAGCATGGATGCACGTCCTGCTGCCTCAACAGATGGTATTAAGTGCATCTGTGTTAATTGCAAAAAACCTCTTAGTGTGGATTGGGCACCAGACCCACTCTAACTGTAAGGGGATATGCTAGGCATGACTCCATTCATTATGAGGGTGAGCAGATGATTCTCTGGCCTTGTAACAAAACAGAAAGCTATGGGCACATTTCAGTTCGGAGGTTCAAATAATCTCTCTGCAGTTTTGCTTGATTTGGTACCAAATCAAATGAAACTGCAGAAAGTTCATTAGGACCTCTGGAACTGAAGTGTGCCCATAGCTTTCTGTTCTGTTACAAGGCCAGAGACTTATCAGCTCCCCTCGTAGCACAGATCCAGCACCACCCCTACTCTAAGTTTTAGAAATCGTATTGCCAGAATACAGATGGATGTTGGTTTTCATGCATTGAAATAGATAAACAAACATAAACAAATATTTTGGGGCTCTTATCAAGATATATCTCCAATGCTAACCTTTCACACACATTTCTGAAAAGGCATTAAATCCATTAGTGGAAAGATATGTGCTTTATGCTATAGTAGGTCAAAATCATCATTTTGCTATGGATTGGACTGCAACTTGACTAAAATATTTAAATCAATAAAAAGAAAGCAACAAAGGTCTCAGAAAATAGTACAATGATATTTACCAAGCCGAACAAGTATCAGGGAAGCTTCTTTCAGTGCTGCAATTTTACTGTTTGTGAAAAACAGTGTACTCAGTAGAAGCCTGCAATTTGTCCAGCATCATACATCCCATTATGCAGATTACCTGCTCGTTAACAAGGAGCATCAATTTGCATAGTTGGCATTGTTTTAAATACAATACCATATAGAAAGATAGAGAAAGGATCAAATGTGAGCCCCACTTCTCATTTTGGAAAGGGTCACTGTAGCTTTTGTGTCCATATCTTCAGCATACTACAGACTGCTGTTTACTTTCCTTCCAAACCATAGTCAAAATCTGTCTGCTAATGTGCATTTTGGGGTAATTTTAAAAGGAGCTGCCTGGATTTAGGTGGCAAGAACGTCTGCAAATGAGATTATTTTAGTCATTTACACACATAAGTGGCCACTTATGCACATCAATGAGCATGGTCAGGTACACCCCATTCTGTAACTACGTGCATAAATGCGATGGCACGTCCTTTCCTTGAGGGCATGTACAGAGGCAGAGATTCGGTGGACCATGGGCGAGGTGCAAAGCTACTTATGTATATTATAAAAGTCTATAATTTATACACACTGTTTAAAAATCTAGGTGCAGGCATTTATACCAGCTCTACTGCAGGTGTAAGTGATTGTGGCTTATGCATTTTTGACCATCAACACTGGTAATTTATTCTAAAAAGTAAGCACCTACTTTTCTTTATAAAATAGCACCTAAGTAGATGCCTGCTTTGAGGTGTAAAATAGGCACCTCCTTAAAAGTGACTTCTCGTGGTCAGTTCTTAAATGTCCTTGTATTGCTTTAGACTCCTTTATGCCCATAATTGAAATGGTGCCCTTCAAAATTCTTTTTGATAGTAACAGAGTAAATGATGGCAGATAAAGGCCAGCATGGCCCGTCTAGCCTCCCCAACAAGGTGTTTAGGATTGTAACATTCTGTGAAGGTTACGCCTACTCTGTGCTTTTTACTTGGGGCTGTAACTGCCGTTCCATGCAGGTTACCCCGGCTCTATACATTTTACTTTGGATTATAGCAGCTGTTCTCCGTGAACAAGCAGGATAAGTGCTCACATATAAGCGACTTCGCCTACAGAGGCCCACACGGGAACCTCTTTCCGCTACTTCTAGAAAACTTTGGTGGTGTGGTTTTTGCATGCCTGAACAGTTCCCACCTGATGCTGCTGCCTCTCATCTCCTCCATCTTCTTTTGTCCACAGAACCCCAAGGACGTGTTCTTCCTGTGTGCCATGTCTAAACTTTTTTTTTTTTGCTGTTTTTCATTCATTTTCTGTGAGTTGTCTTCCTCTCTCTCCTATCACCGCTACTGCTGCCATGATCATAGAGTCCTTTAGCTTTCATTAGTTAGGTGTTTCAGTCATTTTTAAGTTTCTTCATTTTTTTTGCTACATTGCCACTATAGGTTGCATTTAGGCCTCAAGTGTTCCAGGCAGTTATTTATTATTTTCCTTCAAAATCAGGTCATATGATTTTGCCTGCTGCAGCTGTTTTTCTATAGATGATGTCCCAAAAACCATCCAGTGGGATTATGAAGTGCTCCTGGTACAGCAGTATCATGTTGGTGACCGACAGACATAACTGGTACCTGCAGAGCATGGGGCTCTACCAGGTCCTTTCCTCTTGTCATTTGTGTTCACATATGACAAAATGATGGCTCATAGGTTGTGATGAAAAGTGCAGAAGAATATTTGATGCTAAATAGACTAATCCATCAGCACTGGCATTGGTGGCATTGGTCTCAATGGCCTTAAGAGTTGCACTGGATGCTGAAGGAGTATCAACAACATTGAAGTGCTCACTCAGAGCCAAGCTCCAGTAGGGTGCCTTGGGATCAGTCACCCACTGATCCTGATCTGAAGAAGAGGGAGTATTTTTCCTCATCCTCTAAGACATTGCAAATGAAAGATGCCAAGCATCGAATGGAGTCTGAAATGCATCGCATGGGATCAGAATCGGGTGCAACTGGCCTGGATGGGCAGGATATGCCCCGATTCCATCTGGCTGGATGTCTCACCACTTTCCCAGCTAGCTCCTGGCATCCCATCACCATGGCACCACAGCTCCATGCCAGAACCCTGATTGCCGGTGCTGCATTAAATGGCTTGTTCCCCACTGCCCAACCCCTGATCAGGCCTTCCAAGGTTGGGATGAGGCTGCGGGGAACCCCCAGCCCCATTCACCTTCTCTCCTGGGCCTTCAGCTGTCCACCATGAACCTCGAGGAACTTATTCCACCTCCAAGGTGGAATAAATTCCCTATGTAGATGGTCGACCCCGGACTTACAATGCCAACACCAGAATTGGCCTTGTAAGTCTGAGATCAGGGTCACGCCTCCAGCCCACCCTTGCTCCTCCATAGCCTGCCCCCTCCTGCTCTCATAGAGAGCTCTTCACACATCTCTGCTGTATGTGTGCGGGGAGCTCATTTGCCAGCATAGCACCCGGGAGTTTAGCAGAGAATATACTTCCGCCCTGGATGTATATCCCCGCTAAACGCGGGTCAGAATGACCCCCTTAGTGTTTTATAAACCCAAAGTACAAACCCTCTGTTATTTGAAATATAGTTTTTCTGTGATATAGTTCGATATAGTTGAAATATAGTTCTGTGATATAGTTTTTCTGTGATTGGGTGGAAAACTGTTAAAAGAAATTTTGTTGTGGAAGGAAATAAGACCTCAGTTTTAACAAATGGCATTATCCAAGGCTATCAAATGCTTTACATCACTGGTCATAAACCTTCCATGAACCAAACTTTTTTTCTTTATTTTTTCTTTTTTTTTCCTATTAGATATAAACAAAATACTTGGTCTTTATTTATCTTTTGTTCATTTTACTTCTTTCATCTGTTCTCACTCTGACATTGGCTACATTTTGCAAGAGCTGCATTAGTGAGTGTTCCTTCAAAGATCATTAAAATCAATTCACCACCCAAATCAGACCCACAGGCTATGTTCCTATCCATATTAACCCTCCGTTGCTTCAGGTACACATAGACTGTGAGCCTTTTGGGGACAAGGGAATGCATCCAGTACCTGCTTGTAGTGAAAACATAATGTAAACCACTTTGATTGAAAAGATAAGGCAGTATAGAAAACTGGTAACATAAATAAACCCATAAGAATAAAGATTTCCTAATAGATCTCACATAAACCATACTAAGAATTCAAAAAAAATCTAAAACCTATGGGGTAACAGCAATCTTGTTATAAATGTTCCTAGTGAGTCCATAACAGCCCCCACATGTCTTCAAAACCCCAATCCACTCATACAAAAAATTATTCTCACCTGACTAAAAATTGTGTTCCCTAAAATGACCATCTAACACGACTTTAGATTTCACTCACCCAAAAGAATGTTTAAAGAGTTTTAGCCATGCTTACCAACCATGCAAAACCAATTGAGAGAGCCAATACTCACCAGAGCCAATACTCACCAAAGACACCACTCATGCACACTGATATTTACCGTTTCACCCATCCATTCACTATGGCAGGCATGTCCAACTTCAAACAGGTCGTGATCTACTTTTTCTGGTCAAAAGTGCCGGTGATCTACCACCATGAAAATTAAGTTTCAAATTAGTTTCAAATTAAATTTTAACCCAATAAAGTTGGAGGATTCCCCCCCCCCCATTTTTAATGAACCTTCTGTCATTTACTTGGATGTGATCAGCTGTTAAGCAAATTAAGCAAAAACAAAACAGAGACGAAGATCCAGTAAGAACTGCAAGGGGAAATGGAAAGTACATTTTTTCTTAAAAGTTTTATTGAGTAATAACTTTCTTTTACTGTCTTAATAACTTTCTTTAACTTTTATTGAGCAATTTGTCATAAATTTAGGTCAAGTATTGATCCAGGCTGATTTTTCAGAATCTTTAATATTTCGCTCTTGCTCATTAGTAAGATGTCTGAGCCTGCATTTCATCCACCAGCTTTTTGAAGTTGGGTGAATATTGTGTGAGGGCCAGTCTCAGGGAATCCTGGAGATGTTCATCTGTCATGTTGAAATGTCGTGTACTCTTTGTCATTTTCAGATGGGAAAACGCAGATTCACACAAATAAGTTGAACCGAAACAGGAGTGTACAGCTTTACTGCATCTTCTCAAGTTGGGAAATTTGTCTCTAGGCACTAGCTTCCAAAACGATTCTTGCTCAGCACGGGTCTTGAGAAAAATGTAATTTTTAAGGGTTAATATTTCGTTTTCAAGAGATGGCTTGTTCAATGAGTAATTTTTACTGATAACAGCTGCGGTTTCTTTAATGTCCACATCTACTTTGAACGGGTATGACAAGTACTCCACAACTGTTCCAATTTTTTGGAAGTCACAGAATCTATTTTTGAATTCCTGGATAACAGAACAGATATCTGTCACATACTTCTCCTTCTGAAAAACAAAATTTGGATATTGTCCCAGATGGTCCTGCGTATTAGGAAAATGATCAAAAGTATTGTTTGCAACGTCAGTCATCATTAGCTCAAATTTGCTCTTGTAGGATGAAACTGTACTCATCATCTCGCCAATGCATTGGTTTTTACTTTATAGTTCAAGGTTCATATCACTTAGTTTGCCTGTAAAGTCAGCGAGAAATGCCAGATCACACAGCCACGCAATTGGCATGACAGCCTCAGGTTCTCCCACCCTTACCCCCTTGCCTGCCCCCCCCCCTCCCTCACCCCCCCCCCCCTCCCAATAAGTCACAATGATACCAGGGGTTTTCTTTCACCAAACTATTTCTATTTATTTATAAACAATGGTTATTAACAGCACAAAACTGTTGGCCACAGCATGCACATCACAATCAACAAAACACTGTAGACAATATCCTTGCAACACTAGTTTCCTTTTGCCCCCTCGAGAGACACAGCCAATATCCCCCAGTCTTTGTAAGTGACAGGAGGACAATTTGCCGTAAAAGCTTTTCTCAGTCCCTTAGTCTTTTCATATCCTTCAGTCACAAAGCTGTTCCGCCTGCCGTTCAAGCAGACTTGTCAACCTTTTCTTCTTTACCCCCCCCCCCTTTGCCCGCCGTCAAAGCAAAGCAGGGGGTGGGGGCCCTCTGCGCGGTGTTCTTAGCACCATCTCAATCTCTCCGGGGACAGGTCCGTGTTTCTCTCCTGCACCTCTCCCCCTTTACTTAAGGCCTAGGCTGTGTTCTCTCTCACCGAGTGCGTTTTTCCAGCTGTCTCGCATGCTGCGACTCCTCACCCCCCCCCCCCTCAGTTTGCTAATTGGGTGGGTGGGGCGGGTGTCCGGCTTCCCCCTGGAAGGGGGGGGGGTGAGCGGCAAAGAGGCCGAGCCAGCGCCGGACGCGGTCTTTTGTACTCGGCCCACTGCCCGCCCCCCCTCTCCCCGCCGTCCCCCCGCCCTTCACCCCCGCCTCGGCCCGCCACTGCGTGCCTGTGCCCGGCCGCATTAATTCGCGGCCGGGTCTCAGCCACGCAACTGGCATGACAGCCTCGGGTTCTTCCACCCTTACCCCCTTGCCTGCCCCCTCCCCTCCCTCACCCTCCCCCCCCTCCCAATAAGTCACAATGATACCAGGGGTTTTCTTTCACCAAACTATTTCTATTTATTTACAAACAATGGTTATTAACAGCACAAAACTGTTGGCCACAGCATGCACACCACAATCAACAAAACACTGTAGACAAAATCCTTGCAGCACTAGTTTCCTTTTGCCCCCTCGAGAGACACAGCCAATATCCCGCAGTCTTTGTAAGTGACAGGAGGACAATTTGCCGTAAAAGCTTTTCTCAGTCCCTTAGTCTTTTCATATCCTTCAGTCACAAAGCTGTTCCGCCTGCCGTTCAAGCAGACTTGTCAACCTTTTCTTCTTTACCCCCCCCCCTTTGCCCGCCGTCAAAGCAAGGCAGGGGGTGGGGGCCCTCTGCGCGGTGTTCTTATCACTATCTCAATCTCTCCGGGGACAGGTCCGTGTTTCTCTCCTGCACCTCTCCCCCTTTACTTAAGGCCTAGGCTGTGTTCTCTCTCACCGGGTGCGTTTTTTCCAGCCAACCCCGCCAACAGCGAATCCTCGCTTGTTGACGGGGCCCCATCGATCAACGTGCCGCTGTGGCCAACACCTGCTTCCGCCAAAGGCGTTCAACCGTATCCTGTATGTCGCATAGAAAAATGTCCATTCCAATGTCCGACAAGTGCACTCCATCTGCGCGATACAATCCCGGGCATCTCTCTTCTATGAGGTCATGCGTGATGCTGTATCCCCCTATGTCTGCCATGAAG
Source organism: Ichthyophis bannanicus (assembly GCA_033557465.1). NCBI lineage: Eukaryota > Metazoa > Chordata > Amphibia > Gymnophiona > Ichthyophiidae > Ichthyophis > Ichthyophis bannanicus. The sequence goes on from CM066031.1 coordinate 1,318,040,419, forward strand.
CGGGCCATCCATCTGTTCACTTTTCGTCTTGTCCTCTCCAATGCCCTGTGCGAGTTCTCACTCCTCCACACTCGCCGTGGTATGACGTGTGACCATGCTAAAAGTGTCCCGGGGAGTGTGTTAGCCAGCATCAGCAAGTCGCTTTGCATCCTCTTGGTAAGCTCAACGCTGCGCGTAGACGCAAGGTCGTTGCCCCCCAAATGGATCACAACCAGCACTGGGCTCCTGGTCAATCTCTTCCTTTGGAGCAAGTACGGCACTAGCTGGTCCCACACCATACCCCGTCGTCCCAGCCACACCACGGAAACTTCTGCACTTGGTAATCCCAAGTTCAACCCCTGCGGTCTGCACCGTGTCCTTTTTTGGGCCTAGTGAACAAATGAATGGCCACATATCCACACTTCACGTGGCCAGAGGTGGCGACTTACTCCTGGATGGATCACAATCAGAAAGATATGATTACGGCAGCACTTATCTAACAATGATTATTCGCTTTGTCTGTATACAGCATGTTTGATATATTACCATTATCAACCCCACCCCGCTCTCTGTCCGTTACAACACAATTTTTTTTTTTTTTGATTAGCCCATCCTTCCTCACAGCGCTGGAGGTATATACAGTTTGTATCTATCCGAGCGCCATTGGCCAAACTTCATTATCTCCTCTCTGGACATCCCAATGCTGGCTGCCGTTGAAGCAGCCCCAATGCGAAAGGAGTGCGAGCCGTATAAGCTTGCATCCCGTCCAGTTCGTTCAATTATTAGCTTGAGTACTCTGATAAATTGGAAACGTGATAAGGGGGCACCGTTCGCATGTACGAACCACTGATTTTCTGAGTGCGCCCGTAACTGTTGGTAGGCTAGAGCATTTCTCAGTGGGCATGAGGGGTCGTTATGCAGTGCCGACAGCACCACCTGTGCCCCTTTTCCCTCTGCGTCGGTCTTGGATCGACGCAACTGTAGCACTATGGACCTTGTGAGTATGCTCATATCGCGCTTTTTTATACCTCCACAGGCTGTCCCTTGCTCCGAGGATGAGGACGCTACTAGCTCCCCTACTCGAAATGCTCCGTAGAAGGCCCAGGAAAAGGCACATCGAAACAGCTTTGTCTCATATTCATCGTAACACACCTGGCTAGTCGTTACCATCAGTTGTTGGAGCATCTGATGAGAGATCGGGCAGCGTTTGTCTACTTTCCGGGGCTGCCTCAAGGACCAGCCTCGCATTACCTTCTGAAGGATAAATTCAGCCTTGGGGCTCTTCTTCCCCATAGCCTTCGCAAAAAATGATACAGCTGCTAAACGGGCTTGCACTGCAGCTTTTGTGTGGCCATTGCTTTTGCAATGCAGAATCCATCTCAGAATCGTTGCTACTTTTAATCTGTCTTCTTGTTGTATGCCAGCTTCTTTGCAAAATGTTTGGTATTGTTCCCAAGCTGCTATGTATCTGCGCCGGGTATTCTCTGCTAAGGCGCCTAACAGGAGCTCCCATATCTCGGAGGACCATACTCCCAGACTTGATCGGGCACCGCCTTCTTGACCACGTCGGCCTCGGGCGCCAGTTGGCGAAACAGCCAGATCTTTGAACAAGAAAGAGCATTGGCAATGTTATTATTTTCGCCTTCTATGTGCTCCGCTCTAAGGGTTATGTTATGTGCCAGGCATAGCAACACTATACGCCTTAATAGTGCCACTACCCTTGGCGTCTTAGCTCTCATACTGTTCACTGCCCATACCACCGCTAGGTTATCGATATGGAAGGTGATAACTCTGTTGGCGAGCTCCGGTGCCCAGATACACAGGGCTACCATCAGCGGGAAAAGCTCCAGGAACGTGATGTCCCTGGTGGTTCCATCCGCTTGCCACTCCGTGGGCCAAGTCTCAGAGCACCACGCCCCTTTATAGTATATGCCGAAACCAATTCCCCCCGAGGCATCGGTGAAGAATTCGAGCTCCGCATTAGATACTGGGAGCGCTTGCCAAAAGGCAAGGCCGTGGAAGGTGCGAAGGAATTGAAGCCAGACCTGCAGGTCATCCCATATCTCCCTGGTGACTCGGATGCGATGGTATTTTTTTGCGACACCCTTCGTTGCCCATGCCATACGCCGGCAGAACACCCTCCCCATGGGTATCACCCTGCATGCAAAGCACAGTAGTCCCAGTATTGACTGAAATTGTTGGAGAGTCGCTTTTCGCTGGCTGTGCAATAGTTGCATATCTGTTCTCAACTTGAGCACCTTCTCTGCTGGCAAACGCGATCGGTGTGCCGGCACATCTAACTGTATGCCCAGGAAAGTGATGATCCCTTTCGGGCCATCGGTCTTCTCCTTCGCCAACGGGATCCCAAATGCTCGAGCCGTCTGCTCAAAGATATCCAATATTCTTCTGCAGTCACCATGGTCTTTTCCCACAAATAGGAAGTCATCCAGATAATGCACCACCGTATTGGGGCCTGCCAGGTCTTCGACTACCCAGTGTAGGAATGAACTAAATTGTTCGAAATATGCGCATGATACTGCGCATCCCATGGGCAAACATTTATCGTAGAAGAACTCCCCATTGAAAGAGAAACCCAACAATGGAAAAGATTCAGGGTGCACTGGCAATAAGCGGAACGCGGACTCGATGTCCGCCTTCACCAGTTGTGCTTGCAGCCCCTTGCTTTGTATGAGCCTGATTGCCTGCTCCATGGTTGCATATTTGACAGAGCATAACGCCGGATCAATATTATCATTGACCGACTGTCCCTCCGGGTATGATAGGTTATGAATTAACCTGAATTGTCCCGGCTCCTTTTTGGGTATGACCCCCAATGGGGAGACTATGAAGTCCTTGAATGGGGGTGAATGTAAAGGACCCGCTATTCTCCCCATACCTAATTCTTTTGCAATCTTGCTGCGGGCGATCTCATTGTGTTTTTGGACAGATTATTACGTAAGCGCATTTGCGCTTTTGTCCTCAAAATTAGGGATGGGATGCGGAAACCCTGAGAGAAGCCATCTTCAATACTGATCACTATGTCCCGCTTCGGGTATGCTCTTAGCCATGGACGCATATGCTCAATTCTGATGGGTGTTGGGGCCAACCCCTTCGGTGGATCGTTGCTGTATTGCTCTGAAAGGCTTGGCCTCCCTTGGAGCCCTGCATGTGAAAGCGGGGTGTCCACTTCCGCATACTGAGCAGGAATGCTTGAATTTACAAGGCTGCCATGTACAACTCCCTGCGTTGTACTGTCGGCATGCCCGTCTCCCTGGTAACTGATTGGCCTGCCATCATTGCGTGTTCTGAAAAGGCGGTTGCCACTGCACGCCCGGCAGCTGCTGCTGCTGCCCGTCTTGACACCATGGCCTATTGGGCGCCATTTCTTCCATCCACATGTCCAGAATTCTGTGGTGCCATGCTAGAGTGAGATCTTCTGCCATACTCCTCCTGAACTTCACATCATAGTTAAGCCAGGCCCATCCACCATATTGTTTATGAGCTCTGGTGATCGTGTCCAGGTATCTGGTCAGGTATGGCCCCGCTTCGGGTTCTTTCTCCATCACCACGCTCATAAAGACGTGGAATGCTGTCACCCAATTGCTAAGGGATTTGGGAATTTTAATTTTCCTATCCTTCTCGCTTCTTTTATCCTTCCCACTGTTTGACTCATCATCTTGATCCCTGAGCAGGAGAGAGAATATGTCAATATATTCTCTCCTCCAAATCCTCTTTTTTATCTTTTTGGGTACCGACACAGTCAGGGAGCTCACCCCGCAGCGTGGGTCACGACTGGTGTCGCGCCAGTCCAACTGCGTTCTTTGGGCCGCTGCAGGTGGCGTGCTCACGCGGTCCTCACCCCTCTGACTTTGCCCTGACCAGGCCTGTCTGAGGGGATTGGAGTATTTTGGGCCCTTCCTATTTTTAAATTTCCTGAATGCGTATCGCATCACGTCTGCCCATTCTACTTCCCCCTCACTGTCTGAACTGGACTCGTCAAATGATGATGTTGATAACTCTGGTGCCCCCTTTTCACACCCCGACCTACCATGTGCTGAGCTGGGTGGCGCCGTGCTGCCGCTCGTCAATGGCATGTCTTCGTTCGCGAAGCCTGCCGTTCCCAGTCATTGCTTCACTGAGGTCAGGCTGTGTTGCGTAACCTGATCCCGTACCATCTGGAGCAGGTCTTCCAGCTCTTGTCCCTGTGTAGGGGCCGAGTTTTCCTTTTGCTGTGACACCTTCCTCCTAACACTGCGCCGCGGCTTCTCTGTTGCTGCATGGGTCGCAGCCTCGTGGCTAGCCCCTCGGGTCCCTCTCTTGTTTGACCCCGCGGCTGCCCGTGCGTTTGCTGCTGGCGCTGCCTTCGGTGCTGCCTTGGCGTGCCGTGTTCTGGAAGCCTTTTGTGTCTCCTTTCTCGGCATCTCTTACTAGGATAGAATTACTAAGCAGAGGCAATGAAAAGTCTAAATTACTATCCTTCTCGGATACATGCTTCAATCCCGTGCTCCCCTCACTTATTATGGCCACATATATGTATCAGGCGCTCACCATGTCCCCATAATATCAATCCATCTATCAATACATAGCTATATCCCTATCAAACATCTTTGTATGCATAGATCCCCCATTGCCATTAAGTGTGACATTCCTCGTGAGCTTATCCTAGCAGAACAGACAAAATCATAGTAAAATCATCCCAGTAGCACAATCATACTCAGAATCCGCAGTACCGCTTCTCCCCACCAGATGGCAGCTTTAACCCTATATTCACAGCCCCCATTGCTTCTGCATCAACAGCAACAGCTTATTCGCTGTGGTCCGTTTCTTTTCGGGGGGGGGGGGGTTAATTAATATAAGGAAGAAGGTGCTGCTCCCATCTATCCGTACCCGGCTGTCCCTGGAAAAAACTTTTTTTTTTGTGATATTCCGCCCCCCTGCATTTGCTGCGTTACCAGAGCCTGGCCACGTGTACGCGGTGCATTGTTGCTGTGTGCAGCCCAGCATCTCTCTCAACCATTCCCTCCAATGCTGCACAGGTAAGATGCTGGCTACCGTTGAAGCGGCCTGCCAGCCTCCTCAGCCTCCTTGCTTCCGGCTGCAGCCTATCTTTTGCCCCCCCACCGGACGCAAATGCGGCATCGCTACCGGGGACTCCCCGCCCAAGTTTGCGGCGCTGCTACCCCGCTCTGTCCGCTCACTGCTCTTGCCCTCCCGTCGCTCCAAATTCGATTCTTTTAACATGATTGTTTTTCTTTCTTTTTTTTTTTTTGCATGTACTTGCGTTTGAAATTTGCTCCATGTGTCTCACTCTGTCGATCCCTCGTGCTGCGGCCTCGTCGAAATTCCTTTTTTCTTGTCCGGCTTCTTCCTGGAAGGGGGGTGAGCGGCAAAGAGACCGAGCCAGCGCCGGACGCGCTCTTTTGTACTCGGCCCACTGCCCGCCCCCCCTCCCCCCGCCGTCCCCCCGCCCTTTACCCCTGCCTCGGCCCGCCACCGCGTGCCTGTGCCCGGCCGCGTTAATTCGCGGCTGGGTCTTAACCACTCCTCATCTTCCAACTCTGCTTGGTCATCTCCCCTCTCCTTCAAAAAATTTCTTATTCCATTCAGCAAATCACGAAATCTTTGCAGAAATTTGTGCCTACTTAGCCACCTTACATCTGTGTGCAAAATGATTTCCGCTGCCCCTTCATCAAGAGTAAGATTGAAAAGCCGTCTTTGAAGTGATCTTCCACGAACTGAATTTACAATTTTGAAAGTGATGTCCATGACAGTCTTTGTATTGAGTCTCTTGCTTGCCAAAACTTGCTGGCGAATGATGCATTGGTAAGAAAGGAAATCTGGGAAGTCGTCATGCTGTCTACAGAGGGCTATGAAACCGTTAACCTCACCTGTCATTGCTCTTGATCTATCAGTAGTGATGGAAACAAGTCTATGCAAAGGAAGATTACACTTTGTCACAAAAGAATGGAAAGAACTGAATATTTCCTGACTGGTAGTTCTCCCTTTTAAAGAAATCATTCCAAGCAGTTCTTCTTTAACACTGAAGTCTTCAAAAAACATCTGGATAAAGACTAGTAACTGAGCTATGTCTCTTATGTCTGTAAATTCATCCAGTTGGAGTGAGAAAGCAACACAATTTGAAACATCTTCCAACAATTGTTCAGTTGTGTCTCCACACATCTTTTCTATTCGCCGCACGACGGTGTTTCTTGAGAATTGTATGTCTTGAATAGCAGCTATGATCTCTTTCAAGAAAACAATCTTTTACAAATTCCCCTTCAGTGAAAGGTTAGCATTTCTTTGCGATCAGGTTGCTGACCTTTAAGGATGCTATGGTTGCATTGACCGAATGTGACCTTGGCTTCGCCATCAACTGTTGCTGAGTAGCCAATTTTGATTTAAGTTCTTTGAGCTTCAGTTTACGAATTTCACTTTTGGGTGGAAAATCAGCATCAAACTTATTGCAATGCAGAGCCTTATAATGACGTTCCAGATTACCCTTTTTGGGCAAGGATACTGGGGCGTTACAAATTAGACAACAACACTTGTCTTTCACCATGATGAAGAAGTAGTCCATTTCCCATTCATCCTGAAAGTGATAGGTTTTGCTCTTCTTTGGAACACTCATCTTCGTTATACTGGGGTGGCCGGATGTAAGAAGGCCAAATGTGCTAAGTTAGTATAAACACTGGCTGAATCTGGTCCAAAACTGTCACTGTCCCAAAGTATTAAAGATCAACAGGAATTGAAGACCCCTGGATGATGTGCAATACAAGGACTGGAGATGCCAAAACCACACATGCAGTTCTAAAAGTAAAAATAAGAATTCATCATACTGGCACCAATAATCAAATACCATCAAATAATCATCAAAAAAACTCAAACACCTGTCCAGCAAACCAGATAAAATCAAATACCGCCAAACAAGTTCAAATACCACCACATGCAATTTAATAAATTCTGCACACAGTGTAGAATCAACGCAAAGGCAAGGTGAAATAAAATTACAGAGGCAAGCAAAAGTCACAGTGGTTTCAACCAATTCGAAGGCAAGGCATAGGCAAGTTAGAACAAAATTGGAAAAGCCCGCCAAAATCACCAAATTCTTGACACTTTGTTGTGTCTGCCCGAAAACGTTTAATGAAAGCGAATTATAAAGTGACCAACGACCTGCACACGACACAACTAATATGGTAAGTGTATTCAGGTATGGATATCTCCCGGTATATAACACACTTCTAAGGGGTGTTGGGGCGGGGGCAGGAATGGGTGATTCTGAGAGGCAGGAGACCAGGTATGATGCCGGGTCTGTGGCATCTCATTGCGGGGCACATTGCGGCGGCCCCCTGGGGTACCCACAAACTATTGGAACATAAACAAGCGCCCCCAATACACCCGCAGGCAGTGAAAAAAGACAGGCAAAGGATCAGCAGCAGCAGCAAGCCCTCGGCAGACGACCTGCCGGCACGAGCTCTCTCCTAGCGACGGGGCAAGCTGCTGGAGAGATGGAGCCAATTGGGGCTGGCAATCTACCTCTGACCCCTCCGCGATCTACCTGTTGGACATGCCTGCACTATGGGATTCATTCTGCGCTGTGTTTAGTGGGGATACATGTCTGGTTTGGATGTATATCCCCTGCTAAATGCCAGGGGCCTATTCCCAACCCAAAGCTCCCCACACATACAGAGAAGATGTGCAGGGAGCTCTGGATGGGGGTGGGAGGGCGAGAGCTGGAGGAGGAGACTGGGTGTCACGAAGGCGGGATCATGGCCCTGGACGTACAGGGCCGATTTCGGTCACAGCCCTGTTTGTCCAGGGGAGTAGAGATGGCCAGGGAACCTATTCCACCTATTCACAATATATCATCCTTTCTAACCAATCATCAGCTTTCAGCCCAACAATGTCATTCATTCAAAAAAAACCCACCTAAATATCCTACTGTGGCCAAACGCTGATGCTGCTTAACTTTCAGCATTGGCAAATGCTTTACTTCTGCTGTAATCATTTCTGTAATATCTTTCAATCAATTCTATCTCACTTGTCTGTTACCAATCACATCCCTTTAAACAATCAACCATTAGCAATCTTACCATCATGTCATTCATCCAAATTCTAAATAACCCACACACCAACATTCTTTCTGTTACTAAAAGGCATGCTATCCTTAAAAACAGCTTCTCTCTCTTCTCTAAGGCTTAAGGGCATGTTTACTAAAACCCTGGTAAAGTGCGGGCCGCGCTAGTGTGCGGGTGCCATATAAGGAGTGGGCATTTCTCTCTGAAAAAGAAAAACCGGGATTTAAATATGCGCTAAGGTGCGCGGCGCCCATGTGCGCCCCGCACATTAGCGTATGAGAAAGCTGCGCGGCAAGCATAAGTGGCGCGCTGATATGCAAGTAGAAAAGCAGAGCCACAGCACAATGGTTAAGACACTGACCAATGGTGCAGGGAGCAGGGGTTCAATCCCCCCAGTACCCAACAAAGACAGCTGGCTGAGGCATTACTTTAGGAGCCAGATTAATATTTGGTGGCATAAGGCTGCGTGCTATTGCTTTAGGAGGCATGTTAATATTGGGCGGCATAAGGCGGCGCGCTGATGTGCAAGCACAGGACTAGAGCCACAGCACAATGGTTAAGACACTGAACAATGGTGCAGGGATCAGGGGTTCAATCCCCACAGTGCCCAATGAACAAGGCTGGCTGAGGCATTACCTATTATGGGGAAGATTGCTTTAGGAGGCATTTTATTTTTCTTTTAATTATCACTACTAGCAAACGCACTCTCAAAGCGTGTTAACATAAGGCGCCCCATAAGGCACATTTTAAAGTGCACTGTCCGCCAAGGCACCCTAGAATGTTGCTTATAGGGCGCCTTATAGGGTGCCGTATGAGGTACCGCAAGGTCAGAGTACGTTTTTTGATGGCAGCACTGTGCAGTTTAGGGAATGAAAAGCATAGGTAGGTGCGCTGACATGCAAGGAGGAGCAGCAGTGGAGCACAATGGTTAAGGCACTGATTGCTGAAACAGGGGTCATGAGTTTGCTCCCCAGTGTGCCTAATGCATAAGGCTGGCTGAGGCATCACCTTTGCAATGTACATTTTGTTTCCTGCAGCACTTTATTTTTATTTTATTAACTGCTGCCAGCAAACACACCCTCACGTGCTATAATTGAAGGTGCCGTATAAGGCCCCCTATAAGGCACTCCATGGGGCACATTATAAAGTGCACTGTCTGCCACGGCACCCTAAAATGTCCCCTAAAGGGCACCCTATAAGTTGCGTCACAGGATAATGTATAGTGCACCTTACATGGACGGGAACCATAAGGTGCCCTATAGGGCGCCCTATAAAGCGCCCTCAGAGGCACCCTATGGGTACAGTACGCTGAGGGTGTTTTTGCTGGCAGCAAAAATGTACATTAAAAAGAGATAATGCTTTGGGCAGCCCTATCAAATAACCCCACTGTGGGTTTGAACCCATGACCTCTGGCTTCAGAGGCAGTGAAGTAACCATAGGGTTACAGCTCTATAGCTACTGGCAAGCCCCAAGCTGGCTGTAGAGAGCCTGCACGTCACCACACAGACAGTCTGGGCACAGTACAGGCATGGATATGGTACGCAATACTGTTGGGGGTCACTCCCCAGGGTGATAAACACTGTCAGAGACCAGACCTGAAGCACACACCGCAGACATCAGAATGATTGTTATGATGGAGCTCAATCAGCAAACTGTGCTTAACGTAGGATTTTCTATCTGCCAGTACTCATAGCAAACGTTTGAGAGCTGTGTACCGTATACCCAGGTTTAGGGTTGCATTGCTAAGGTATGCAAGTGCTAGTATTGGGAGATGCACGCAGGGCCCAATGTCCTGCCTCTCCAGGAGGCATTGGCCAATGGGGCCTGTGGGTGTGGGTGTGTCTGCCCCTGTTGGCTGCTGCTTTACGGCAGAGGTTCCCAACTCCAGTCCTGGTGTTCCAAACACTGTTCGGGTTTTCCTGCTGTCCCTCATGAATATGCATGAGCTACATCTGCATACCATGGGGGTGGTGCATAGATATGCAGCACAGGCATCTTTATTAGAGGCAGCATGGAACCGGAATGGTGTGTGGCCCTCCAGGACTGCATTTGGGAGACTCTGCTCTAGGTAATGCGCCTGTTTATGGTGTCTGTGCTCAGTGGGGTAAAATATAGGCGTATTAACCATGCGTATGTTCGCAGCAATAAAGGTTTGTCCTTACTATCACGGTTTAGTTGTGGGAAAAATATGTGGACTGGATTGGCAGTAGCCCCAGCTGGGCTTTGAACCTGTGACCTTGTGTTCTTGCACACACTCTCTGTGTGCACTGCACCACCGATTTGCCACAGATAAGCTGCATTCCCTGGAGAGTCCATGACTGTACATCTGACAGAACCTGTCTGTTGCAGTGGACCATGCCAGCCTGCACACTGCTAGGCCACTGTCTGCTGTGGCTAGCAGCCACTGCCCCCTCCACCACCTGTATCCTTCTGCCAACATGCTGACATGTCCTTATCTTGGAAACAACATTTGACCTGATTGAGTTGTGGCACTCCGGGACTGCATTTGGGGGACTCGGCTGTAGGTAATGCCCATTGTTATGGTGTGTATGTGGTGTAGGGTAAAATATAGGTGTTTGAACCATGCTTATGTTCTCTGCAATAAAGGAGTGTCTTTACTATCTCTGTTTAGTGGTGGGTAAAGTATGTGGACTGGGTTGGCAGGAGCCCCAGCTGGGGTTTGAACCTGTGACCCTCTGGTTCTACAGGCACTGACTGTGTCTGCTGCACCACACTGTGGCCACAGAAACAGTGCAGTCCCTGGAGATAGGAAACCTGGCCAAACGAGTCAGAAACCCTGCTCTGCACAATTTGACTGTGGGCTCACTCACCTTGTATGGAGACAGAAAAGCAAATAAACCTCACAAATGACCTCGAAAAAAGGGGAAAAAACATAACCAAGCTGGCCAATAGTGATATCAATCGGCAACATTAAAAAACACTCCCAGGAAAGCTCCAAAAAAAGAAATGATTTTTGGAAGGGTTGATATCACTATTGGCCAGCTGGATTATAATTTTTTTGAATTTTTTTGTGGTTATTTTCAAGTTTTATTTGCTATTTTGTTCTGTGCACATGTATCACACTGCTCACGTTTTGTAGGTTTCCCCGGTTTTGCTGTACATTGCTGACGTAAATGGTTTCTCTTCCCTTTAAATCGGCTCTAACGCGAGGTTTTCACTCGCGGTATTATTTTCATAGAAATTCAGCCCCGCTCCTGTGCGGGGAGCCTCTCCCCTCCCACTCTCCGCCCATTGACCCCATCCCTCCGCCCCTCGGGAGCCTTCCTTCGCCCTCGGAATGCCTTTCCACGCCTCTATCGCACATCAACGCGCTGCACACTTGTGCGGGCCCGTTAGTGCAGCGCGCACGTGTGCGGGGCCCAAAAACGCACTATTAGTGTGCGCTAAGGTACCTTAGCGCACGCCCAAGTGCGCCCCGCACAATTGCGCGGTTTAATAAACATACCCCTTAGTATTCTACGAACTCTTCATGGACATGCACTTGCAGAACATCATGTGCAATTTGGACGATTTTCTGGACTTTCTTCCATCAGAGGAGGCAGTGCAATATCAGTCCCTAATGAGTCAAGGGAAGAAGTGTGGAAAATACATTGTCACATATGATTTTTTTTTTATAATTTCAATTTTTATTTACATTGAAGCACAATCTCACATCCATAACAGCAATCAAAGTTTCAATGTAACACAATTTTGTAAAATACAAAACCAAACTCCCCCCATCCCCACCACCACCACCACCACCACCACCACCACCCCCCTACCCCCCCCCCCTTTACACTCAGCAGGTCAAGTGCACAAAAAGTCTATTAACAGATGTCACTATTTGGTAAAGTGGTCAGTCCTCTGATGTTGGGCAGCAGTCAAACGCTCCATCAGTATTACTTGGTGCAAGTGCGTCTTCCATGCTTCTATGGTAGGGGCTGTGGGATTCTTCCAATTCCAAGCAATCTCACCTCTGGCCGCCTGAATGCTTGCCTGGATAGGGTGAGCCTACCGAAGTGGTCGATCCTGTGATCACTTGCCCAAAAGATAAAACCCTGGATCCTACCCTAGATCAACATCAAAGACTTGCCCTATAGTAGTTTGTATAGTATCCCGATACTGTGAGACTATGGGGCACTCCCACCATACATGATAGAGTGACCCGCACTCTCCACATAGCCACCAACATTGATCTGACACCAGAGGGAAAATGCACACACTCTGCCATTCTTTTTCCATCCACTCTGCCCCCAAACTTTACTCCCATGCAACCATATAAGGAAGTTTAAGAAAGACAGTACCCTGCAGATTGCGATAAAGCAGGCGGATTAGGCCATGACTCTTATAATGGCCCACCCACAAAACTTCCAAATCATTATATCCCTCCTCTAGGATCCCCCACTGCGGCTGCTGGCGTAGAAAATGTGCCATCTGCATATGTGCAAAAAAATCTTTTGTTGGTAACTGATACTGTTCTTTTAATTTGTCAAAGGAGAGAATCACACCCTGGTCCAGTAATTTATAAAAGGTGTCAAGGCCCCCTCGCTCCCACTTTTAAAATGTTCCCTCTCTCCCCAGAGTAAATGTAGGGACACCCCCTATAGGGCCAAGGAGGTGAACTGCACTTTTGGAGCCACCCTTCTCCATTCCACTGAGCCCAAAGGTGCATTGAATAGGGATTTTCCTTCCACTGTTCCCCCTGGAGTCCCTTTCAAAATCCAAGGAAGATGGGCCAACTTCACCCCGATTGCCCAAGATTGATCTAGTGCCCAAAACCTCTTTTCTCCCTCCTCTCTCCAGTCCATAACCTGGTGCATCTGTGAAGCTAAGTAATAGAGGCTAAAATCCGGGACACCCAAGCCCTCTCTACAGCGTGCTCAGTAAAGGACACATTGTGACACCTGAGCAGGGCATTTCTGCCATATAAAATCCAAACGCACCGCTGAAGCCTCTGAAGTACTGCTGGGGGTACCACTACAGCAAGAACCTGAAATAGGTACAGCAACCGGGGCAGCACATTCATTTTTATAGTCGCTACTCTGCCCAGCCATGAAATTTCCCCAGACTGCCTTTGGGCCAAATCTCTCTCTACTTCGTGCAATAGGGGTGGGTAATTAGCCTGATACATAGTCTCTAGGGACCGTGTAATACGAACCCCTAAATAAGGCAGAGAGTCTCCAGCCCATCTAAAGAGATACTCCTGTCTAATGCTCATCTCCTCCACCTCCCCCAGTGATACATTAAACGCTTCAGTTTTATCCCAGTTTATCTGACACGTTTATAGGAACCCAAAACAAGCAAGTTCCTGATAAAGATAGCAATGGTTGTGTCAGTGCAAAGGGGGGATCGTCCACAAATAATGATATTTTATGTTGGTCCCTTGCTACAGACACCCCCATAATGCTGGAATTCACCCATATCAAGCATGCCAGGGGCTCCATAATAAGAGGAAATAACAAGGGAGATAGAGGGCACCCTTGCCTAGTATCTCTCTGTAAATCAAAAAATGCCGAATGCCCTCCATTAACCTTTACTAACTCCCTCGGGGCAGTGTATAGTGTTTGAACCCAAGCCATAAAATGTGAACCCATCCCTAACTGATTGAGAACTCCAAACAAGAAGTCCCAATGTACACGATTGACTGCCTTTTCGGCATCAATAGCCAAAAAAAGGGTTGCCATGCGCTCTTTCCGGGCCCGCAAAACCAATTGGAGGGCCCGCAATATATTATCCCCCATCTGACGTCGTTGAATAAAGCCGGTCTGATCTGGGCGAATCAGTCCGGGAAGCAATACCCCCAATCTAGTAGCCAAGATCTTGGACAACAGCTTGGCATCTTTGTTAATAAGAGATATAGATCGATAAGACACACAAACCGTTGGGTAGAGTTCTGGCTTGGGGATCACCGATATTGCCATATCTCTAAAGGTCTGTGGCAAGCTGTTGTCCTGTAATACTCCAATAAATACCTGCAGAAGAACTGGCGTAAGTACCAGGGCCATCTTCTTGTAAAAGAGGCCCATGAAGCCATTCAAAACCGGAGCTTTACCCAGCTAGAGGCCTTTAATAGCTGAGCCTAACCTCTCGGCTCCAATGACTCTATCTAACCCTTTTTTAGCTTCCTCCCCCAAATTGGGCAGACCCGCCACCCCCTGGAGGTAAGTATGTATCTGGGCTATGGTAGCCCCCTCCTCTCGCCGATATAATTGTTGGTAGTATTGCGCAAACCTCTCCCGTATCAATGAGCTCTTAAAGAGCATCCTATCATGGGTCCTCTTCAATTTGACTACCTGGGTCGCCCGTTCCCGGGCCTGCAATTTTTATGCCAGAAGCTTTCCAGATTTATTATCGAATTCATAATACAATTAATTGACCCGCTGTAATTGAAAGGAGACCCATGCAATCTGTTACTCCTTAAGTTCGAGCCACACAGCTTCTAGCTGGGCCTGTATCTCTCTATCCAGTTTTCTTATGCTGGCTTTCCAACCACTTGAGCCGTTGTCGCAAACTTTTTGTCCGCTCGATCCTTTCTCTTTTTTCCTGGGCACCTAGCTGTATCAATTTACCCCGCACTGCTATTTACAATCCATCCCATAATATGCCCATTTCACCTCTCTTGTTTCGTTAAACTCAAGATATTCCCTGATGTTACGGTCTATGGATTTGCCCACCTCCCCCCATTGCATCAAAGATTCATTAAGGTGCCAAAAGGCTCTCTGTTCTGTCTCTGGACCATCCCTAAATTCTGCCCAAATTGGTGTGTGGTCCGACCAGGTGATGGGTTTGATTTTCATTCCTGCCAACCTCTCCGCCCATTGTTGGATGTTCAATATGTAGTCGATGTGACTATAGCTATCATGTGCCGCTGAGTAAAATGTGTAGTCTCAGGCTGAGGGGTAGGCCAAGTGCCCTAGGTCCACCAACCCCCAACTGTTTGCCCATTCAACAAATCCTCAGTCGTTATAGGCCGAAGCACCCCCAACCCTCGAACTCCACGAGCGATCTTTCTGTGCCTCCATCACAGTGTTACAATCTCCGGCTGTAATCAAATGGCCCCATACTCACCGTCCAACCACCTACCCAAAGTTTCCCAAAATACCTGTCTATCTTCATTGGGACCGTAAATATTTAATAACATTACCTCAAAACCCTCCCCCTATGGTTTCCTAGATCAAAATAGCCCATCCATTGCTCTTCCTTTCCACCCCTCCCAATTGGAATGGGATATCTCCCCAAATCAAAGTAACAAGTCTTCCCCTTTTCTGCCCTGATTCAGAGCCCGCAAAATATATATGGGGATATGCCCATTGACAGACCAACCATTCATCCTTCTTAAGCAAGTGGGTTTCTTGTATAAAGGCTATCTGCCAGCCTGCTTGCTTCAGCTCATTATACAGAAGCTTACACTTTTGTGGAATATTAAGGCCTTTGACATTCAGGGACCCTATTCTAAATTTTGACATCCCCCTTTAATTGATAAACATCCTGCCTGTTGAGTGTAACCCTCATCCCTCCCTCCTCTCTCCTCCCCCCTTCACCTCCATCTTCCACTTGCAGAGTAACCCCCTCCCATATCTTGTGATGAAGTGCCCCACCAGCGGTGTTATGCCCAAACCGGCTGCCAGGATCCCCACTCCCCTCCAAAATTCTGCTCCCTTGTCCCCGCTCACTCGCTTTTTCCTCATCCATCCTTCAATCATTCCCTCCATTCTCTCCTTGCCCACATATCAATCACATCCAGGTAGCCCAACTCACTCCCCCACTCTTGTCTTCTCCCCCTTTCCCAGTTCCCCTTACCATAACAAGCATATGAAAGCGCAGTAGTAAAATTTTTATCAACCAGTCTTCACAATTCACAAATATATGTCCTCCACCAAAGTCCTTGTTGTCAATCTCCCACTCCGTATTTATATCCAGTATCTGCTACTACTGCAGTTGAGTATCCATTCCCCTTTCTCCACAGATGCTGTCCTTTAGTGGTATCTCTCACCTAATGTATAAGGCATGGTGGTCTTCATGTTGAGGGACTCAGGGGAAGATTATTCTGCAAGTTTGCCACTCCCTCATCCTTCAAGCATGTCTAGGCTTCCTTCACAGTGTGGACTCTCTTAGTTCAACCGTTAAACTCAAACTGTAGTGCAAATGGGAAGAGCCAACAGTAGCGGATACATTCCTGCTGCAGGTATTGGGTGACTCCTCGCATATCACAGCGGCGTTATAGCATAGCAGGGGCTAAATCCTGAAAAACCTCAATATTATGAGAGTCCCAAACAAGTGTGCCTCATTTTCTTGCCAATTGCAGCACTTTGTCTTTAGTTACATATGAGCTCATACACACCACAATGACCTGTGACTTCGTCGCCCCTGGGGGGCCTAGTGTGCAGTGAGCCCTCTCAATGCTGAAGAGCCCCGCCTGAATTTCCTCCGCCTCCACAGCCCTTAAAGCTTTACAAATTTCCTGAGTCACTTTGCTGGCATCTTTGTAGCTATCTGTCTCGGGGATACCCCTGAGTCGCAAATTGCACTGTTGGGATCTATTCTTGAGGTCTTCCATTTTATCCCGCAGCAGCTTCTGCTACCATTCCAGGTGCTATATGTGTGCCACGTGGCTTTGGGAGGCCTCCTCATGTTGTTCATGCTTGAACTCTACTGCCTCGAGATGAGTGCCGATATCTTTGAGCTAACCCTGGAGATCCCCCCAAACCTTCTTGAAGCTCCTCCCGCACCACTGTGAAATCCTTTCTCAATTCACAGAGCCACTGCCATAAATCCCCTTGGGTGCATTGATTGCCTGCTCGATCAATTTCCTCCTCAGAGTCCACGCTCAGGCCTATCTCAGACCCTGCACGCCAACGTTCCACGTGCAATTTGGAGGCATAGGGGGACTGGAATCGTTACAACTTTTTCCAGACTGACATTTAAGCTGCCCTAACAATACTCTCCCCAGCTGTATGTGTGGGTTATTGTCCTGGCACCACATTGATCACTTTTATTATAACACTATAGAAAGGAGCCTCAGCTTTAGGCTGCCATCTCTGGCAATGACGTCACTTCCTCCCCATATATGATATTTTTTGTTGTTGTATTGAGCCTGTCCATAAATTCTAGTGCCTGAAGACTTATGCCTCTGGACCTCTACAGCCTAGCATTCAAAAGTAGCTCACCGATGTGCCATGCCATGAGGAAAATCTCTTTGAAGATAAGGTGCAGGAAGCTGCTACCATGATCAAGCAGCACAGTAATACCAAAAAGACTCTCTCCATACCCATTTCCGACCTGGCCTCCACATCATCTCAGATGTTTCACAGCATAGGGCAATAGATGCCCTATTATTCTGACAAGCATAAGTACCTCCTCTCTTGTGCTAATCCCAAGACACACTGCCCCACCCCCTGCAGGGATGGGATGTGCTGGAACATCTTGTGTTTGTGGCTGGCCCCCCAGTAACCACAGTCGTGAAGCTAACCATGACCTCTGTCCCCCACAGTTGCAGCACAGCAGGAGAAGGACTCCCCACCCGCGTCCCCAGATGGCTCCAACCCTGACATCATGGAGGACACAAGCACAGATACACCCCCCCAGCCCCAGTGGGAGCAGCAGCATGGACAGCAGTGGGGGCAGCAGCAGTGCACTGGAAAGACCCATCCTCCGGTCCAGCCCAATACCATCTGCAAATGAAGAGGAGGACGATGAGGGGCCGGCAATGGAGGTAGCATTCTCCCCCTCCACCTCCCCTGAAGGGGGCAGAGCCAATGGCATGGGCAAGGGGGCATATGATCCACAGCACACCCGGGAGATAGTGTGCAGCAGAGCGGTGGTCAGGTCCCACAGGTGTCATGCACAGAAGCCCTGGAGACAGGGGGCAACCTCTGAACCCTCATACTCCAGCACCTGGTGGAGGGGGCATGTGGTTTGACATGGTGGGCGGCTGGGGAGGTCCCATGAATTGTGTTGGGTAAGGCTGTAGCGACACAGACTGAGGGGCTAGGCAGGGGTGGTGAGGGTATGGTAGTTGAGTGCATGCATGAGGGTGAGTAGTTGGAGGGTGGTGGTGAGGGTGAGGTGTCTGTGTGCATGCAGGGGGAGCATGTGGGGGTTTATGAGAGGCAGGAGGGGGTAGCAAAGGAGAGAGCTTGGAGTGCATGCAGAGGGAGTGTGGGGGGGTGAGGGGCAGGGGGAAGCAATGGAGAGGGCTTGGAGTGCATACAGGATGAGTGTGTGGGGGTGTATGAGTGTGTGAGTGGCAGGAGGGGGGAGCGAGGGTGTGTGAACAGAAGGGAGGCAGGGTGTGGATGCAGGCATCATGGATGGGAGGTAGGGAGTGGGTGGGTAGGCAGAGTGGATGGGAGATCTGAGCGGGGGTGTGGGGAGGGATGTGAGAGTGCAGCTGGAGGGGGACACAGATGGCAAGGAAGCAGTAGGGGGCCCAGTTTATAGAAGATGGGGTTGCCAGGATTCAGTGGTGGTGCCGGGTCACGTCAGTGACGAGGGTGGTGATGCTGTGGAGGTGAGAACAAAAAAGCGGAGCCTGGACTGACAAAAATAAACCTTGTTTATTGCGCCCCAACGCGTTTCGGCCACCGGCCTTCTTCAGGGGGTCTAAAAGAGCACACCTTATTGTGATCAAATTGAGTATTATCCTGGATTGAACCTATAGGATACTAACAGCAAAAACCAGCATTCTGTGCTGCTGCACTGCTGAATAATGTTATTCAGCAGTGCAGCAGCACAGAATGCTGGGTTTTGCTGTTAGTATCCACTGAACTAAACCCTAAAGTACCACTACTAGTATCTGTATATAGTTTATCTGTATATAGTTTATTGTACATAGTTTAAAAGCAAGTTTCATGCTGTTATGTATTAGCCTATGCTGTTAACCAATTTATTGTATATTGTTACATAATGTTCGATGTAAAACAAAGCTCTTGCTTTGTGGATTTTGTTTTATTGTAAACCGCAACTGAACTCTGGAAGATGCGGGATATAAATGTTTGTTAAATAAATAAAATAAATAAATAAAAATGTGCGTATCTGCGCTGGCATCAGGGTCATCCCTGTTATCCATGGCTGGCTCTGGCTCATCAGGTAGTGGCTGCCTGCACCGCAGGGCAAATTTATAGAGCATGCAGCATGCCATGGCAATCTTGCACACCTTGTGAGGCCTGTATAGCAGCTCCTCCCCAGACCAGTCCAGGCAGCGGAACTGGCACTTCAGCTGGCTGAAGGTCTGCTCTATGATACCCCATGAGGTCTGGTGCATATGGTTGTACTGGTGTTTTGCTGGGCTGCTGGGGTGGGGTATGGGGGTCATCAAACAGTCATGAAAGTGGTAGCCCCAGTCACCTGCAGGGGGAGACAGAACAGCAAACCGTTAATCAGCTAGTGTGCCGGTGATGGGGGCCATGTGTGCCAGACACATAGTAGGCTGTGGACAGCTGACAGTGCATATCCAAGTCTGTGGACACCATCTGGAGGGTCCCAGGGGTGATAGTGGGCCACTGTCTGCCTGCAGCTCATCACATGTGCATGGCAGCACCCAAAGGCAGTGGGGTCTCTACTGGGGGTGTGTGACTGAGCACCATGTGTATGTATGGTGCCCATGTCCTGTGCTCCATGGCAGGCACACCCCTGAGTGGTTTGTAGATGGGGCTGTGTGATACACCACCATGTGCAGGCTTGCTGTCACCACACTGGTCACCTACCTCCATCCCCTGCTGCATGCATAGGGCCACTGTGCCTGCTGTGGGGGACTGGGGCATGATATGTGTGGAGGGTGTGTGGGGGGCAGCTGGGACCAACCTCCAGACTGACAGGGACAGGGCATACCATGTCCATGTATGTAGGGGGGTCCCTGGGGGTGCCCTGTGCAAACCCCACCATGGTGGTGATGGGAAGGCTGTTCCTGTACATGCCCAGCTGCCCTCATGACCATGGGGTCAACACACAGGGCTCTTTGGTCATTGGGGAGGGCCACTACCACCATGGTTGCACCCTGCCTCCCAGTCCCATGGTGTCTGTGCATATGCCTACCTTACAGCCACCTGTTACTGATGTGACACCCCTCAAAGCACACATGGATCCCTGACCAGCTCAGAATGTAGGCATCCTGGCAGGAACCTGAGTACTTTGCACATATGTCTGTAATCTCCCCATTCACATTGCACACCACCTGCACGTTGATAGAGTGGAATGCCTTGTGGTTCCGGTTTGCAGCCTCACTCTGGCACAATGGCCAGAGGGAAATGAGTGTGCCATCCACCACACCTAGGATGATGGGAACCCTGTCATAGTGTAGAATTCCTGCATGGTCCAGTGCTGGTCCTGCTGCGTTGATGGGAAATAGATGTTCTGCGCCACAGACCGCAGGTAGGTGCCCAGGAATTGGGTGTGGCACCATGATTCCACAGGCTGGCTGAGTCCCCCAACAGCCGAGAGCACTGTCTGAAATGATCCCATCACTAGGAAGGCCAGTGCTGTCATCACCTTCAGGTGCACTGGAATTGTATCACCCCCCTGTGTGGGGCTTTCAAGTCAAGGCTCAAGCTGCTGGCAGAGATCATGTATGGCAGCCCTGTCAAAACGGTACCTTGCCACACATACCACATCACTCAGGTCCATGTACTGGACCCTCTTATATGGGACATTGTCATGGGGGTGTCTGTGATCCATGTCCTGCCTACCATGGGCACAGCTGTGCAGAAGAGCCAGAGCATACCAGCTTTGGATATCCTGCATGTTGTCCTCAACCAGCTAGCCGGCTGCACAATAATTAACAGGCACTGCACACAAGTGGAGTGTCACAGAAAGCTGCAGGTGGCACCATCACTGTCATGCACTGTGCCAGTCCTGCCACAAAGCAGTTCAGGCTGGGGCATGCACAGATGTATACATGGCATATGAGCAGAGGCACACCTTTCTAGCCAAAAGCATGTATGGTGACGTGCAGACAAGCACACGCATGCATCATAAAGTTTGCATGTGGCCTGACATCATGATGTCCTGTATTGCCAAAATACTGTGCCTGCGCCCCTCTGCAACTACTGACTTTGCATTCACATGCCTTTCCATTGTTCCAGCTGTGGGAAGCAAACCACTGACCCTCTGTACCCCATGCACATGTCATCCCCTCCACTCTGTGAGGATGTGGTACTGTTGGAGGTGTGTGGACACAGATACGTGTGCATGCAAGTATGGTTACATCAGCGCCGGGATGTATGCATTGGCATGTCCTGGCATGCACGTCCAAATGGGCCCATCACAGGCCCCCGTGTGTTGCATCCATGACACAGACAGTCCATATCATGGCACCTAAGGTTGCTACGAGGAAGGCAAGGTTCTCCGAGGGTGAGGTGACCTTCATGCTAGAGGAGATCCTCTAGTGGCTGCTACAATTGGTGGAGGATGCATCCACATGTGTGGGTGCCTATGAGAAGCAGCGGCTATGGCTTGATGTGTGCCACCGTATCAATGCCATATAATCACTGGAACCAGGACATAAAGTATATGAAGCACAGGTGGCATTAGGTGCACGACACTCCCCAGAAGGCACAGCAAGGGTCTGCAGATGTGCAGTGGGTGCAGCTAACAAATCTGGAACAGCACATCTTTGCTATAATTGACCCTGTACCCTCGGGGGGGGGGGGATAGGCTCTCTCAATACATCTGAGGCATCCCAGGAACAAGGTACATGTGTGACATATGTGTTCTTGCCCCTTACCCCATGTATTTCCCTCCAGCTGTATGCATGGACACACTTGCATGCAGCCACCACCACTGGCTGCCATGTTGTCCCAGCCGTGCTGCCGCTGCCAGCACACTCACAGTGCATATGGTCGCTCCGCTGTTGGGCTGTGTGTCAGGGGCATTGGCAGCATGGCTGCAAACTGGTGGTGGCAGGGCTGAGTGCACAGGCCACCGGGATATGTGTGTGTGCATGAGCCTCTTTGCCCATCTGGCTCCACACAGGGGGATAGGGTACATCACACACCATGTTGGCAGCACCTCTCAGTCTGTGTGGTCTCATGCCCAACCCACATGGCTGCAACACTGCCACCCCATCAGTGGGGCATTGCCAGGTGCAGGTATGACCCACAATGTTGTCTGTGTCTTCCCAGGTGCCCCTGCTGTAGCTCCACAGGCAGTGATGCCTGCTCTGCCAACAGTGTCCATGGAGGATGCCACAGGGGAGGGCGGGGGGTCCCAGATGATGCCCCACTGCTATGCACTGCTGCTGATGCTGCACTGAAGCAGCTGAATGATGTCCCTGGGCCAGATGATCTGGAGCTCCATGTCCCCTCCCCATCACCTCCACCACAGCACACTATTGATGATGGAGATGACCAGGAGGGGCACACCCACAGGAATTCACAGTGTCACCTGCATTGCTGTGCTGAGCATCTGCTTGAACATAGCACCACCCAGCAGGCATGGTCCAAGCAACAGCTGGAGCTGCTGTGACAGTCCATGGCATTGCAGGAAGGGCATGTTGTGGCCACAGAGCAGCTGATCATAGATACTAGCACCCTCCAGGCAACCATAGTGGAGATCCTGTGATGTGTCCCTGGGCGGTCCACCCCTACACTACCCCATGCATACTCCAGTAGTGTGCCTCTCATGGGGTCTGCCCAGGGGCATGGTGGGGCAGCTCCCACAGCTGCAGCATCCTCAGCAGCATTTGCACCTGTGCCTCCACAGCCGGATACCAGTGGTGTCACAACACAGGCCTCAGCACATACCTGCATCACTGTATATCTGCTTGCCACACAGACACCCCCTCTCCGTGAGCCAGTTCAAAGGGGCACCAGTCCCCAGATGGTGTTTCCCACATTCCATGAGGGTATCATGGAGTCAGGCACTGTGAGCTGTGACACCTTGGGGTCCGAGGAAACACCACCATGCACACCTATGACAATGGTGATCGAGGCACAGGTGCATGTGCCCTCAGGGAGGGGGAGGGGGAAGGGTCAGACACAAAGAGGGGACACAGGGAGGTTGTCTAGCACAAGGATTGGAATGAAGAATGCTTGGTGTGTGGGCTTGGATCCCAGGAGGTGCACAGGTGGTGTGAGATTGTGCAGGGATGTGTGGGGTGGGTGTCAGTCACATCCCAGGGCTGTCTCTGTGACATTGTGCCATGTGGTGGCACAACCTCATGGGGTGGCACAACCTCATAGGTATGGCATTGAGTGTGTGCAGGGGACACACCACTCTGCATGACATGGACACCTATGTTCATGCGTTGCTGCATGATTCACAATGTCCACACACTGTCCACAATATCCACACACTGTCCAGCGCAGGATCCTGGTGTATGTGGCATTGGTCTGCTGTGCCACCTCAGGCGCACACTGTGGGGGGCATTTGCAAGCATCAATGCATGCATGAGGCACCTGTACATGCTGTGCCCACTGTCACATTTGTCACACCCTCCTCCTCCTATTGCGGTCTCCTTAGAGACACATCCATTGCCATAAAATTTGGTGCCTGCCCTGGGCCACCCTCCACAACTGATCTTGCTAGGGTGTTGGGGAATCCTTTACCTGCCCTCTGCACACATCACAGGGTGCTGGGACTGCTGTGTGTGCTCAGGGCATGTGTACCACTGGCCCTTGGGACATTACTGAAGCTGTGACCCATTTGGGAGTCTCCTGTCCTGCTTGAAGACCATCGGTGACTGTCTTGCACACATTTGCTTATCTTTGGCTGTGCCGTGTATATGTATTCCTGGGCCTTGTCTGACACACATAGTTTAGTAACTGTATGTGGTGCACTCCTGTGATGAGACATGTACACCTCAGATGTTAAACAGCATTGATTTGACTGATTGTGACAGTGGGACTCTGACCTCTGAATGGTGCATTTAAAATTCTAGCAAGGGGAATGTGCTACAGGATGTCATGTTGGTCTCTGAATCACCTGGCACCATGTGGGAAGGCAGTGACTGGAGATGAATTTTGGGGTAGAGGTGGGGGGAACAGTCCATATCTGTTTTGAATGTACCCCTGCTGGGTGGCATTGCTAGCCAGAGGCTCTGTTCAGATGCATAGAAGCTCTGAGGGCCTACCCAGTCTCTGAATGTTTTACATCAGAGGCCCTGTATGACAGTCTCATCCACTCTCCATGGGTGCCAAGTGGGACAGCCACAAGGATGTTGTTGGAGTACACAGAGGTTGTGGATGTCAGCTTATGTGTAGCCAGCGACTGTACCAACATCTAACCTTGTGTCCAACCTGCTTCCATGTGCTCTTGATGGGGTGGGGGGAACTGTGTATGAAGCATGGGAGAGCACATGTGCTGCACTGGGCATTTTTCTAGAATCAATGGCAAGAGACATGACATAATATGGGAGCACGAGCATGGCACTATGTTCAATGCTCACTGACAAAAGCTGTGTAGAGAGACAAAGGGGTATGTTTACTAAACCACGTTAACGTAGCAGATGCTATGTTAACGCATGTTAGGTAAAGTTAACGTGCATAAACAACGCGCGTTAAAGTTACCTAACGTGTGTTAGCGTTCCCGGATGTGGTAAGTCCCGCAGAGGGTGGAGAGAGAGGGCGGAGAGAAGTGGGTCAATGGGCAGAGAGTGGGCGGGGAAAAGCCCCTTCCACACTAACGCAGAGAACTGAAGGGCTGAATCTTACCACGACTGAAAACCTGGTGTTAGCACACATTTGCAAGACAGAGAAACCATTTCAGTGTCAGCAATGTACAGCATAGGCAGGGAGCCCAAGAAAAGTGATAGTAGTGCTCCAATTGCAGCAACAGCATAGTGCCCAAGTATGAAAGGCCACTATGGTAATGGTGCAAATGGGGCATAGGGGGCTGCAGGTGGGACATGTAGTGGGGTAAGGATGGGCTAGGCAGTCGCCTAGGTGGCACATAGGAACATAGAAACCAGACATCAGCAAGACAGCAGCTGACAAAAGCCAAACACAATCCACCTACATCTACCTGGTCCACCCTAGCTAACAGTTGCCAGGGCACTGACCTGACATACCCCCAGCCAACCCTCCCCCAAGCGGAAGGGACATAATATTGGCAGGCGGTGATGGGGCGGATGTGAGGATGCCCATGTATGCCTCCCCACCCCAGACCCCGCTCCCAGGCAATCGCTTACCCACACAGTGGATGGCCTGTGACTGCACATTACCAGCACTGATAGCATATGGTCATGTCAGCATGGCAGGAGGGGTGCCCATGCTGGAGAGGACAGTGGCAGCTGCCTGCAGTGGACTTAGGCCATGCCCTGTATGTGGTGTGCAGTGCAACATAAAAGGTCTGGCTGAGGAAAAGTACAGGTAGCTCCAGGGACTACTGTGCCTCTGTGGCAACAGTGTGGGGCAATACACATGGCCAGTGTGTCCAGAAGCAGAGAGTCACAGGTTCAAGTCCCAGCTGTGGATCCTGCAGAGCATGTCACTATATTTTACCCAATAGTAACGAAATAATAATTTTACAGCTCCACTCTTTAACTACGAGAATAGAATCCTAAAACAAATAATGTCTTCATGGCAACTAGGTCTCAAACTTATATCAAGCATATATGTAAACTCACTAAGTGAGAATTTAATGCTTATGATTGCATCAATGACCTATCAATGTTGCCGTATTTTTTCTTTTTCCATGAACTTTATCTAGAAACAGCTAGTGAACTCTTGGTAATTTTTCAAAGATAAAACAGATCAAGTGCAAGAGATGGGGCCACTTGGCAATAGTGATCATAGCATGATTGCATTTGATTTAATTAGTGGAGGAGGGATAGTAAGGAAATCCACAGTACTACCTTTTAACTTTGGAAAGGGAGACTATGATAAAATGAGGAAAATAGTTAAGAAAAAACTAAAAGGTTAAAGACTCACATCAAGCTTGGGTGTTGTTGAAAAATACTATCTTGGAAGCCCAGGCCAGCTGTATTCCATGCTTTAAGAAAAGTGGAAGGAAGTCCAAAAAACTGCCAGCATGGTATAAAGGTAAGGTCAGAGAGGATGTTGTTGCCAAAAAAACATCTTTCAGGAAATGGAAAAAAAGAGCCAAACAACAAAACCTGGAAACAGCACAAGCACTGGCAAGTTAAATGCAAGGGATTGATAAGGCAGGCAAAGGGAGAATTTGAGAAGAAGCTTGCTGCGGAAGCAAAAACGCGAAATAAAGACTTTTTCAAGTACATTCATAGCAATAAACCTGTGAGAGAATCAGTTGGTCCATTAGATGATAGAGGGGTTAAAGGGGCACTAAGAGGCGACAGGGCGATAGCGGAGAGACTGAATGAATTCTTTGCTTCGGTCTTTACTAAGGAAGATGTAGGGATGTTACCCATGACTGAAGTGGTATTTAAAGGTGCAGAAGAATTGAAGGAAATATCGATACATCGGGAAGATGTATTACAACAATTAGATAAACTGAAGAGTAGGAAATCACCTGGGCCAGATGGTATACATCCAAGGGTGTTGAAAGAACTGAAATATGAGATTGCAGACCTGCTATTAGTAATCTGTAAATTTTCATTAAAATCATCTGTAATACCTGAAGATTGGAGGATCGCTAATGTAACTCCAATTTTTAAAAAGGGTTCCAGGGGTGATCCGGTATACTACAGACCGGTGAGCCTGATGTCAGTACTGGGAAAAATGGTAGAAACCATCATAAAGAACAAAATTACTCAGTATGTAGATAGTCATGGCCTAATGGGAGACAGCCAACATGGCTTTAGACAAGGAAGATCTTGTTTTACTAATCTGTTATGTTTTTTTGAAGGTGTGAATAAACAGGTGGACAAAGATGAGTCGGTTGATATAGTGTATCTGGACTTTCAGAAAAGCCTTTGACAAGGTTTCTCATCAGAGACTTTTGGCAAAACTAAAGAGTCATGGGATAGGAGGCAGTGTACTATTGTGGATCAGGAACTGGTTAAAAGATAGAAAGCAGAGGGTAGGGCTAAATGACCAATTTTCCCAATGGAGAAAGGTGAATAGTGGTGTACCCCAGGGATCTGTGCTGGGTCCGCTGCTTTTTGACATATTCATAAATGACCTGGAAAGGGGAATAACTAGTGAGGTTATCAAATTTGCAGATGACACAAAACTATTTAAAGTTGTTAAAACCCAAGACGATTGTGGAAAATTGCAAGAGGATCTTGATAAATTGGAAGACTGGGCATCAAAATGGCAGATGAAATTTAATGAGGACAAGTGCAAAATTATGCACCTAGGGAAGAACAACCCAAACTATGGTTACACAATGCAAGGTTCCACATTAGGAACCACCACCCAGGAAAAAGATTTAGGCATCATTGTGGATAACATGTTAAAACCCTCGGCCCAGTGTGCAGCGGCAGCCAAGAGAGCAAATAGAATGCTAGGTATCATAAGGAAAGGAAAGGAAAATAAAACAAAAGATATTATAATGCCTCTATATTGTTCCATGGTGAGACCGCACCTTGAATATTGTGTGCAATTCTGGTCGCCGTATCTTAAAAAGGATATAGCATTATTAGAAAAGGTTCAGAGAAGAGACACCAAAATGGTAAAGGGGATGGAAGGATACTCCTATGAAGAAAGGCTAAAAAGGTTTGGGCTCTTTAATCTGGAAAAGAGACAGTTGAGGGGAGATATGATAAAAGTCTATAAATTAATGAACGGAGTGGAACGGGTAAACGCAGATCGATTGTTTACGTTATCAGAATACAGAAAGACTAGGGGACATGCAATGAAGCTACAGGGTAAACTATTTAAGACTAATAAGAGAAAATATTTTTTCACTCAACGTGTAGTCAAACTCTGGAATTTGTTACTGGAGGATGTAGTTAATGCTGTTAGTGTAAGCTGGGTTTAAAAAAGGTTTGGATAAGTTCCTGGAGGAAAAGTCCATAAACCATTATTAAGAAGGGACCCAAGATATCAATGCTTGACCCAGTACAAGCATTGTGGAACCTGTGCCTTTTGAGGAAACTGCTAGGTAGGTATGATCTAGAATGGCCACTGTTGGAAACAGGACACTGGGCTTGATGTACCTTGGTCTGACCCAGTATGGTATATCTTATGTTTTTATGGATACAGATGTACTGCAAAGAACACCTGTCACAAACTGGTAGTAATGGGGATGTACAGCACAACCTATCACTAGCACCCCATGTACTGCGGACCTAGTGCTGGGCACCCATCCTATCCCTCAGGGTGAACACAGAACCTGCACAATGGCATGGTTTGTAGGTACTCTGTGCCAGTATCATGCACTGTCAGTTCGTCTTTCCAAGCTGAGGTACTGGAGAGATGCAGACCCCATTTGGTGATCAGCTGTAGACAGCTATTCAGCATGTGCATTGCATCATGGGTACTGGTGGGGTTACCCTATCCTGGCACTCAGAGCAGACAGTTTGTGCGGTGACCTACAGTCCTTCTATACCCAGCCATTGCTGTGAGATACACCACAGAGGTATAGCCTACTGGTTAATACAATGCCGTTCTCTGTAGTGTTCATCGGTTCAGTTCCTCATTGTTCTCTCCTTTTTTGCCTGTTCTGCTCATATAGTTTGCGTGCCTGTGATGGTCATGTTTTTGCAGAGCTGTGCTGCCAGCCCATAACCTTGTTCCTGCCTGCGTGTGTTTATAGAGAGGCAAGAGAGATCTAAGCTATCCTTTTATTGCCGATGTGGTAGAATCTGTGGAAAAAAATTCTAAAGTGAAATGCGTCTCCCTCCTACCTACTGCTTACTTCTAGGAATATGGGGAAGGCTTCTGGCATGCTCCAGAAACAAATTTGTTGTTACTTACATCCATTTTCCTTAATAGTGAATTTATGTAAATGAGAGATTATAATCACCACTCTGGGGAGCCAAGTTTTCTTTTTTCCATTATTTTCAAATCAGACATCTTTCAAGCTAAACTTGAACTGTAAAACCTTGTTATGAGCCCAACCTGTTAATTACCTGTATCTATACCTCAAATGTATATAGTTTCCCCAGTTAATCCATGTTAAAATCCCTGTTTTCTGTAAACGTAGGACTAATTTGTATGTCCGAGTGTTTATTGTTCGATGTAAACCGCACTGATGAGAAATAGCGCGGTATATAAGAATTGTTAAATAAAATAAATAAAATAAAATAAATAATACCCTCGCCAGAGTTGCCAACGTTCCTTCGGTCCATCTATCTGCGTCTGTCAGCTGTGTAGAGTCCTGTCTGCCTGTGCAGGCTGCCACCCCATGTCCTGCACTGCTACCCTTTCCTGCATTGCGCCTATTCATGCTTGCCTTGCCCGTGCCTGATCTGTATGGCGCCACCACTCCTCTGTCCACCTATCATTGTAACTATCCTGCCACCTCCGCCTCCACTGGGGGACGCGTATTCCCATCGTCTGCCACCCACTGTCTTTACGGTACTTTACATTGCCAACCCCTTGTGCTGTGGTACGGTTGCCCCCACCATGTTTGTCAACAATACTGGCAGCCACATGGGATGTCCGCAGATATGGCAGGTCCAGCAGCTCCCAGCTCTCCCTCCTTCACTCAACTTTTCATTGCCTTTCCTCAGTGCTTTATCTAGTGTTAGGGCTACATCTGTCTCCATGCCTCACAGGTCATGGATGTCATCCTGAAGCACCTTGCAGCTCTTAGGGCACATTAACCTAGGGCACCGTAACTTTGTTAGGCCACCTTAACCTATGGTTCCATAACCCAGGCTGCCTTCTAAGGTGTCTTGTCCAGGGGTGCCTAATACGGCGCTTAGCCTAAGGAGCCCTATAGGGTGCCTTACAAAGCGCCTTATGAGGCACATTACAGGGCACCGTACAAGGCACCAAACAAGGTACCTTATAAGGCACCTTACAATGTGCCTTGTAAGGTGCCTTATAAGTAAGGTGCCTTATAAGGTGCCTTGTAACGCGCGTTAGCTGATACAACTTGCCGTAACGATGCAACGCCCATGCCTTTATATGGGCATCTGTACCATTAACGTGGAACCTAATGCAGGTTACATTACCGTGGTTTAGTAAACATACCCCAAATCTTTCTGGTATGTGACAGATGTAGGCCACTGTGGGCCAACATACATTTGCAGCCTATCTCTGGGCCAGTTTTGAGTGTTCTTGGCATTGCATTAGCTGTCTCTAAGTTCAAACAAAAAGAGTATACAAATGAGGATCAGAGGATTCTGGGTATTGTTTACAAAAGAGCAGTTTGCAGAGGATGTACATGAATTAGAGGTTAGGTAAATGTCTGAGTCATCAAAACATGGGTCTGTCTCGAGCATGGCCTGACTACGCACAGCTGTTCATGCTGAGAGGTCATTCTCACTGTGATCCTGCTGTAACCATGTTACGTCTACATATCCATATAGTGTACTCTCTAGGGTTTGGCTGCAGTGATTTGGGTACTGTTTTTGTTATGATATGCCAGTTATTAATCAGGC
Source organism: Ichthyophis bannanicus (assembly GCA_033557465.1). NCBI lineage: Eukaryota > Metazoa > Chordata > Amphibia > Gymnophiona > Ichthyophiidae > Ichthyophis > Ichthyophis bannanicus. The sequence continues at coordinate 1,318,070,881 of CM066031.1, forward strand.
TGTTGGCTGTTTGTGTGGAGCCAAGATTTTATCATGGCTACTGCAGTGGGTGGTGTGTGTGAGTGGTTGTAGATTGACTGTGATGAATCTAGCAGATTAAGTTTCTCTGAAAGAGAGAAAAACTACTTTCCTGGGCTACCTCTAACCTGCTGGTGAGTATGATTGTGGCAGGCTGTGCAGGCTGATGTTAATAACTTCCCCCCTTTCCTGTCTAGACCCCACTCGCTGTATTTAGGTTCCTTGGAAACAGCTGCCCAAGCACTAGAGCATGACATATGATGTTAGAAGAGTCTCTAGCCAACAGATGCATGACACAAGGGCCATGTCATTCCAACATGCTGCAATTATTGTTGTTGTTCAGTGCTGTCGAGCCGGTGTCGACTCATGGCGACCCTCTGGATAGATGTCCTAAATTGTGTTTGGTCTTCAGTCAAGCGGCTCATTGTTGACAGACTAGTACCCGTAGCTGCTGTTATTGTATCAAGCTATCTCATTGTTGCCTTCTTCTTTTGCATTGAGTTTCTATCTTGCTAAACATGATCTCTCTCTTCACATGCAATTATATCAGGTACAAAACATTTAGCATGACATGCATCACTTTATACTTGCAACAGTCTAGCAGTAGAACAGATCAGCTCCAGAACCTGGAGAAACCATCTATTGCAGGGCTTGGTCTGGGGACCAGGTGATGTGTACTCTTCCCATCATTCAGCGTGGTTGGTGAAAAGGTCATTTGCACATGTGGCGGTTGTAATGTCCGTGAAGCACACAACATGTCTGCACATTTCAGAGCTGATGTGATGGATCGCTGCATTCTCCTTTGGGTAAAAAGTGGTGTATAGGTGCTCAGATTGTGAGGTGCATCCTGGGAAATAAAGAGGCCAATCAATACTGGCACACATAGCCCAAATTGAAGACATAGTGGTGACCCTGATCACTGAGCCCAGTAGCTGCATGTCTTGTATGATGAAGGAGCAAGTGTGCATGGCTCCCGGAGAGGACAGGATGGTCTGGGATGGACCTCATGGTTCATAAATGAGTTCTGAGTTTGGTGTATGTGCAAAAGTACTTATCTTGTAGTATAGAGCAGGTCACATGGAAATTCACGCTCTGCACTTATGCTGCCTCAGGGATTAGTGCTACACTGCAGCCCAGCGGACCTTTGTGTGTGAATGTTGTTTGGTTTAGGAGATACAGTGGAGGGAAGGGAATCTTGCTGTCATATGTGGCTTGGCCTTTGCACAGGTTACTGCTGCTGCTGCTGTGTGTCTGTTATGCAGCTGCAGTACTGAGTGTCCAGTGCAATCCATACTGCATGTGTACTGCTGCCGGCAGGCCCTAGATGTGATTTACAACTGCCTCAGAATGTGCCTGCCGGGTTGTTTGAAGTCCAGGGTTTAGGCAATAGCAGGCAGGGACCTGTAGGCTAGTGTATTCTAGAGTCCTCCACTCCTGCTAAATCCAAGAGTCTTTATTCAGTCTTCATTCTTCTTGACCTTTCTGCTGCTTTTGACACTGTTGATCACCACCTGCTCCTTGATATATTGTCCTCATTTGGTTTTAGGAGCTCTGTCCTGGTTCTGTTCTTATCGCCCCCATCACTCCTTCAGTGTTTATTCTGATAGTTTCTCCTCTACTGCTATCCCTCTTTCAGTTGGTGTATCCCAAGGGGCTGGTCTAGGCCCTCTCCTTTTATCTCTCTATACCCAGTTACTTGGTGCTCTCATCTCTCAGGAGTGGAGGAGTGGCCTAGTGGTTGGGGCAAGGTACCTCAGGCCAAGAAGGTTGGGGGTTCAAATCCCACTAGAGGACAGCAACCTTGGGCTGGAAGGACTGGGGTTTCTAGTCCCACAGGTACTCCTTGTGGTCTTGGGCAAGCCACTTAACCCACCATTGCCCATGTTCCCTGTAATATAGTTATCTCCAAGTTATAATGCCCTGTTCAATGTAATTTCAGTTTGTTCAATGTAAACCACCTTGATATCATGAAAGGCAGTATATAAGAAATGTTAAATAAATAAAAATCTCTTCCTGTGGCTTTCAACATCATTTTTGTGCTGATGGCTCTCAGATCTATCTATCTACACCTGATATTTCTCTTGCGCTCCAAGTCCATATATCTGCCTGCCCATCTGATATCGCTACCTGGATTTCTCACCGCCATTTGAAATTGAACATTGCCAAAACCGAACTTCTTATTTTTCCCCCTAAACCCTCTTCCTGTTTCCTCAGCCCGCAAATTTGGAGTCATCTTCGACTCCTCGCTCTCCTTTTCCACACATATCCAACAGATATTTTATTTATTTTTATTTATTTATACAGACTTGTATACCACCTTATCCTTCAATCAAGGTGGTCACGTCACATCACAATTAGAGGGTTACAATTAACATTAGGATACATGTAAACATTTATACAGTACAGTTGCATAGCAGCATTTAGACAGTACAATTAAAGGTATGTTTATGTTTATTTGAATTTGATATACCGCTCAGACCAAAAGGTATTAGAGCGGTTTACAATACTACATCATTTAAGGAAATAAGAAAAGAATGCCATTATAAGATAGGACAGAGTAGAGGACAGAAACAGTCAAACAGATAAGAGAAGGAGAAGGACACAGAACAGCAAGTTACCCTGATATATAAGCAGGACATCAATATAAACTCCAGAAACAGATGCCACGAACCAACGCCTAAGGGCTACGCCAAAGGGCCCTCTGGTGAGGCCCTCAGGTGCGGGTGCGCCCCGGCAACGGCAGATCTTAAGCCGTTGGGCCTGGCTGCTGATTGGTGGGCTCGGGGAGGAAGGGGGAGCTCCTGCTCTCACCCCCGTCAGAAGCGCTGCTCATCGTCTGCAGCTAAGGAGTTGTTGGAATGTGTTGAAAATGACTCAGATTTCATCAAAAGATTATTACTGGTGATGAAACATGGGTTTATGGTTATGACCCGTAAACCAATGCTTAGCCCTCACAATGGAAGACTCCAGACTCTCCCAAACCCAAGAAAGCCCGTCAGGTGAGGAATAATATCAAGGTCATTCTCAGTTTTCTTCAATTACCATGGTATTGTTCATCATGAGTATGCTCCAAAAGGCCAAACAATCAATAAGGAGTAGCCGTCTAGTGGTTAGAGCAACTGCCTAGTACCCAGATGATCAAGGGTTCGATTCCCACTGGCACTCCTTGTGACTTTGGGCAAGTCACTTTACCCTCCATTGCCTCGGAAGAAAAGGCTGGCAATCTACTTCTGGTGATACACTGCCAAGAAAACCCAGAGGTAGCTGGGTCGCTATGAGTCCACACTGACTTGATGGCACTAAAAAAAAAAAATCCAAGTTCTGACTCGTTTGAGAGGCTAGAATTGCACAGGAATGGTGAATGTTGCTTCATCATGATAATGCACCAGCTCACACATCATATCTTGTCCACAGTTCTTGACCAAAAAACAAATCAAGCAAGTCCGTCAGCCTCTGTACTCACCTGACATTTAACATGAGGGTATTTAATAACGTGGTATGATAAACTTGTGTGTGTGGATAGGATGGGTGCATGTTTAGTTGGCGGGGTAGGTGGTATTTCAGTTTTGTATGGGATGTTGCCTGGATGTTCATATGTTTCTATAAATAAATATGTTTTGAGGTCTTTGCAGAAGTCTTTGAGGTCATCTAATGCTCTAGCAAAAACCTGCTTTTTCTTTTTCTACAACATTAACAAAATTCAACCCTTCCTTTCTGAACATACTACTAAAACACTATCCACTCTAGTTACTTCTCGCCTTGACTATTGTAGCAACCTCCTTGCTGGTCTCCCTCTGAGTCATCTCCCTCCCCTTTAATCTATGCAAACTCTGCTGCACAGCTAATCTTCCACCAGCCCCTTCTCAGATCACTTAATTGACTTCCCTTCCATTTCAATATCCAATACAAACTTCTCCTTCTCAACTATAAGTGCATTCATTCTTTTGTTCCTCACCACCTTTCCTCTCTTCTCTCTCCCTACACCCCTCCTTGTGAACTCTGCTCTTCTTCTGACTTGCTTCTCTCTATGCCCTTCTCTTCAACAGCCAGTTCCAGACTTTGATCCTTTCACCTTGCTGCTCCTTATGCCTGGAACAAACTACCTGTATATTTAAGTCAGGCTTCATCTCTCCACCTTTTCAAATCCATGCTAAAGGCTCACCTCTTTCAGGCCACTTTTGGATCTTAATCCTTTGTGCTCCTTCTGTCTCATTACCCTTCCCTACTGTACCCTTATTCTCATCTATTGCACTGTCTGTCTTGATCAAATTGTAAGCTCTGATGAGCAGGGACTTTATATGTGTTAGGTCTTTATATGTGTCTGTACAGCGCTGCGTACGCATTGTAGCAAAATATAAATGATTAATAGCAGTAGTAATAGTAGTCCTATAGAGAACTATGTGGAGCTATAGCTGAATTAGTATATGGCTGGGCATGCAGCTGATCAGAATCGGGATCCGGCCTGCACGTCCAAGTCATAGACCCGATTCTGATCCCGCGGGCACGTCTAGCCCCCACGGGATCAGAATCTGGTCCACCTTTGTATGCCCCAATTCAGATCGGCTATACAGGGGTTGGACAGCCAATACTGAATCGGCCTCTATGCATGTAGACCTTATCTGTCCAAGAGCACTTTGTGTTTGCATGCAGCTTGTACAGATGTGTGGCTTTTATGTCATAGCCTCCTTACTTGTGCAATGGTTGTATACATACATGTCAGGAAAATTGTATGGGGTTTAGAGCAGCTGAGACAGCTGTGAAACCTAAATAGATGGTATTAGACCTTCCCCTTGGCCCAGCATCTATATTTCACACACACTACAACTGAGATTAGCTGCATTTGTGAGGTCACATTGGGTACACTGGGGCAGCAAGGCCATACAACACACTCATCTACCCCATCCATCCTTCATCCCATCCATCAGCATATATCCATCATGTTCAGTCAAATATTCTCTTGCCAGTGGTTACACCCCGGCCACATGGTGGCATTTCACTCATTAGGGTATATCACTCCCATCTTACCTGCAACTGATGTTCAGGTCACTGCTGCCGCCCAGGCATTCGCATTCTTTCTATGCCTACATCGTACCCATGGTGGCTACTCCATTGCACACTTCAACTCACTCCTATGCCACCCACAGACATATCTGTGGATTACATTTGCTGCCCTCAGTGCTACAGTGGAACTGCCTTCTACATTCTCCTCCCACTCACTGTCTCACACGTAAGGGACATATGGATGTGACATGTTCATCAGCTATTAACTTTACTCCCATCCAGCTGCACAAATGTGACTCCCTTATCCCACTTTATGGCAACTGGCCTTAGTGGGCATTAATGTGCACACTGGGTGCTCTTAATGCCCGATATCCACTTAACACCCAGTAACCAGCAACTAGCATCCCTTTCAGCCACAACGCCTACTCCTCGCCTCATCCTTTAATGCATGTTGGGAACTTTAATGTACCACTCGCAAATGCTGTGCCCTTAGCACCATTTAGTAATCATGCCCCTTAGTCATTTAATTTTCAGATGACACCAAATTATTCAGGGCCTGATTTTCAAAGGCATTTACATGGGTAACTGCCCTAGTTACCCATGTAAATACCTTAACAGGGTATTTTCGAAGGTATCTACATGGGTAGTGCCTTCAAGAATTCCCTGGTTTGTCCCTTGTATGCCCTGATGCTATGAGATTAGCATCAAGGCGTGTCAGGGGTGTTCCGGAGCGGAGTGGGGGCAGAGGAAAGGGCTAAGCAGGTAGCAGCAATTTTCGATGCTACCCGGTTAGCCATTGGTGCCTAAATGAAAATCGAGCCCTAAGCTTTTAAATTACATGCAGATTGTGAGAAATTGCTGGAGAACCTTGGGAAACTAGGCATCCAAATTACATGAAATTTAAATGGATAAGTGCAAAGTAATGTACATAGGGAAGAATAACCAAAATTATAGCTGCATGATGATAGATTCCACATTTGGAGTTGCCACTTAGAAAAAGATTGAGATTTCACCATGGAAAATATGTTGAAATCTCCTGCTTAGTATGTGGCAGCAGAAAAGGTATAGAGCGCAAGGACACATTACTGGCTTTCTCGAGTGAAGGTCCTGCATTACTGTGAGAGCCCCTCTTTTATACTTCAACAAATAGAGGGGGTGGCCTGCATGGAGCTTCAGGTACAATACTCTAGCCACCTTACTGGGCAGACTAGATAGACCATATTAGTTTTTATATGCCATCATACACTATGGGGGTCATTTTAGAAGCCTTATTCCTGCTTTGGACATCCATTCCTGCTTTGGACATCCAAAAACAGGCCTAGAGACATCCAAAGCACAGAGAAGCTGACTCTAGGAATGTCTAAATCTGAATGGTGGCATGGAAGAGGCATGGCTGGGGCATTCTCAGGAACCTGGAGGCGTAGTTAGGACATTCCTAGGGATCGAGACGTTCCTGCCTGATCACAAAAACATCACAGACTTCCAGCATCACATCTAACAGTAGACCTGCTCTGAGGCACGAATAGTGATTAACAAGTATCTGAAAAGTGCTCATATTAGCTGAAAAACATCCAAAGAGCGTAGAGAAGAATGCACTCAATTATCCCCAGTACTCAGCACAATGCCAACATGAGCAGTAGTAGGATTTGAACCCTGGACAAACTGCTCCTAATCCACTACTCAAACCATTAGAGTATCTTAGGGGTATGTTTACTAAACGGGGCACTTGTGCAGGGCGCACCTGAGTGCCCTAAAATGATGCATTTAAGTGCTCTTAAGCGCCCCGTACGCGTGCGCGGCACATTAACGGGTCCCGCACACGTGCGCCAAAAACTCGCACGTTTGCGGGGCTCTCATGTGCGATAGAGGCGTGGAAAGGCGAAATGAGGGCGGAGGAAGGCCCCCGAGGGGCGGAGAGACGGGGTCAATGGGTGGAATGTGGGAGGGGAGAGACTCCCCGCACAGGAGCATGCCCGAATTTACAAGGAAAAAATACCGCCAGTGAAACACTCGCGGTAGAAAGCATTTAAAGGGAAGAGAAACCATTTCCGTCAGCAATGTACAGGAAAACCGGGGAAACCAGCAAAACGTGAGCAGTGTGATACATGTGCACAGCACAAAAGTGCAAATAAAAATAGAAAATGACCACAACAGAACTATTAAAAATAGTAATTCAGCTGGGGAACAGTTATAGTGATGGGCAAATACAGAAAACACACCTAGAAAAGCTCCAGAAAAAAGAAATGAATTTTGGAAGGGTTTACGGAGCAGAGACTCTCCCAAAAAACATTTCCTTTTGTGGAGCTTTCCTGGGAGTGTTTGCTATGGTTGCCCATTAATATCACTGTTGCCCAGCGTGGTGATATTTTGTCCCCCATTTCCCGTGGTCATTTCCGTGGTTTATGTGCACGTTTGTCACCAGACGGTGCATATGCCCACAGTAAATTTGCGTAGAGCAGGGTTTGTGACTCCATCCTGCCAGGCTTACTACCTCCAGGGGCTGCTCTATCTATGTGGCCATAGTGTCATGCAGCAGACAGAGTCAGTACCTCTAGGACCAGAGGGTCAGAGGTTCAAAGCCCAGCTGGGGCACTTGCCAGCCCAGTCCCTATATTTTACCCACCACTAAACACAGATAGCGCAGACACCCCTGTATTGCAGGGGACATAAGCATGGGGAAAACACCCATATTTTACCCAACAACGCACACACACCACAACAATGGGCATTACCCACAGCCAAGTACCCCAAATGCAGTCCCGTACTGCCACATTCCAATCAGGTCACCTGCTTTTTATGGGAGAAGCTCATGCCAGCATGTTGGCGGACGAGTACATGTGGTGCAGGGGGCAGTGGCTGCTAGCAACAGAAGACAGAGGCCTAGCCATGTGCAGGCTGGCACAGTCCACAGCAACAGACAGGCCCTGCCGGATCCACAGTCATGGACTATCCAGGGAATTCAGCCAAGCTGTGGCTACACAGTGGTGCAGTGCACACAGACAGTACATGCAAGAACAGAAGGTCACAGGTTCAAAGACCAGCTGGGGCTACCGGCAATCCTGCCCACATATTTTCCCCACAAATAAACAGTGACAGTAAGGACACACCTTTCGTGACGAGGACATATGCAATGGTAATACGTCTATCTTTTACCCCACTGAGCACAGACACCATGAACAGGGGCAGAACCTACAGCAGAATCCCCCAAATGCAGTCCTGGTGGGCCACACACCAGTCAGGTTCCATGCTGCCACTCATACAAATGCCTGTGCTGTATATCTATGCACCACCCCCACGGCATGTAGATGTAGCTCATGCATATTCATGAGGGACAGCAGGAAGACCCGAACAGTGTGATGCAAAACTGGACTGGAGTGGGGAAGTGCTGCCGTAAAGCAGCAGCCAACAGGGGCAGACACACCCACACCCACACCCACAGGCCCCATTGGCCAATGTCTCCTGTAGAGGCAGAACATTGGACCCTGCGTGCATCTCCCAATACCAGCACCTGCATACCTTAGCAATGTCACCCTACACCTGAGGTACACAGCTCTGAAACGTTTGCTAAGAGTACAGGCTGATAGATATCCCTACGTTACGCACATACTGCTAGTTGACCCCATCCGAACAATCTGTTTGGTGTCTGCGGTGCTTGCTCCAGGCCTGGCCCTGATGGTGTTCACCACCCTGGGGAGTGACCCCCAGCAGTACTGCGTACCATATCCATGCCTGTGCCGTGCCCAGGACCGGTGTGGTGGCCAAGGCTAATCACCCCCTCAATAGTAGCACAATGCTGGCATAGGTGTGGGATGGTGTGTCTGTCTATACAGTGTGTGTTGGCTGCAAACACCTTCCCCAACCCACACTGCCAGCACTACTGTCATTATTGGCCTGCCAATGTGCATAATGAGCAGCAAGGTACCATGGGTATAGGTCAGACATGGTGGGCTGGCCAGGATGCATCAGCACAGGGCATAGGGCACTGGCTGTGACATTGTAGTGCCAGGCCACCACCTACACAGTCAGGGTGACCTCTGTATGTGCTGCTGGGGGAGCACTCTCACCCTGAGTGTGCAGTGATGACAGCATGGCTAGGCACCCCCATAGTGCTGTATTGTGTTTCTCTCTTGTGATATATATGGGTTTCCTGTTGGGGCCTCCTCACAGAACTCTCGTCTTGTGTGTGCTGCCACCCCAGTTTTGGGTGCATGCATTTCCATCAGGGCTAACCATCAGACTGTTCACAGCTGGTATGTGTCTTGATGGAGTGCCTTGCAGGGTGCAGTGGCTGATGGCTTGCTGCAGGTGAATATCAGATAGTGCTGGGGTGCATCTTTGGATATCCAGGCCTAAAGTCTGTCTGATATTGTGTTATGGATGTGTGTGGAGCTGCTTGGACTGCCCTGTAGGGTGTCTGTTCCCCAGTAGGACTGGGGTTTGATGGTCCACTCTACTGCCATTGGTGCTTTGGCCACCTAGGGGTCCATGGGGGTTTCCACTAACTGAGACAGACAGAGATATCCAACATGTTTCTGCAGCACCTTCCTATCTCACAGGTTAGTACTGTTGAAGAGCTCTGTCATGGCCTCATCCAGCCATGCCTGGTGTTGTGGACCTGGTCCTGGGCGCCACATCACACTCTCAGGGTGAGCACAGTACCCGCACAATGTGATGGTGTGTAGCTACTCTTTGCTGGTAGTCCACCCGCTCAGGACCCCCTACCAGGCCGAGGTGCTGTGTGGGTGCACATGGACAATTCCCCCTACCAGGCCGGGTAGCTGTTGGGGTGCATTCCCCATCTTGTGTGCATCTGTGGACAGCTGATTTGCATGTGCAGTGCATCATGGGTACGGGTGGCCTAACCCTATCCTGTCTACAACAGCAGACTGTCTGTGGGGTGATGTGCAGGCTCTCTGCAGCCAGCCAGGGGCTTGCTGTCAGCTATAGAGCTGTAGCCCAATGGTTACGTCACTCCCTGTACAGCCAGAGGTCATGGGTTCAAACTCACAGTGGGGCCCCTTGATAGGGTTGTCAACAGCTTTATTTTTATTTACTGTACATATGTCTATGCCGGCAAAACCACACACAGCTTACTATACCCATTAGGTGCCTCTGAGGGTGCTTTATAGGGCGCCCTATAGGCCGCCTTATGGTTGCCATCCATATAGGGTGCGCTATACATTATCCTGTGTCGCAACATACATGGTGCCCTATAGGGGACATTCTAGGGTGCCTTGGCAGACAGTGCACTGTAACATGTGCCTTACGGGCATCCATATGTTAACACACTGTGAGAGCGGGTTTACTAGTGGTGGGAAATAAAATATAAATGGAAGGCCTCCTACAGCACTCCTCACCATGATACATACTGCCCCAGCCAGCCTTGTTCACTGGGCACTGTGAGGGGTTGAACCCCTGGCCCCTGCACCATTGGTCAGTGTCTTAACCATTGTGCTGTGGCTCTGTTCTTGTGTTTGTGCATCCGCGCGCAGCCTTGTAGCCATCAGCGCGCCATCTGGTGGCGCACTAAATTAACAGCGCGCTGCCTTATGCCGCACAACATGGAAATGCCCCTAAAATAATGCCTCAGCCAGCTGTCTTCAATGGGCACTGTGGGGAATTGAACCCATGATCCCTGCACAAGTGGTCAGTGTCTTAACCATTGTGCTATGGTTCCGTTCCTGTTATTTGCACATCAGCGCGCTGCCTTCTGCCCACCGGCTCGCCGCCTTCTGTTGCCCACATTTATCAGCGCACCGCCTTCTGCCGCCCAAACTTAACAATGCGCCGCCATCTGCCACCCACACTAAACAGTGCGCCGCCTCATGCCGTAATAAAAATAACAGTGCGCCGCCTTCTGCCGCCCAAAATTAATATGCCTCCTAAACCACTTTTGCCCATAAATGTTGATGCCTCAGCTGGTCTTTTTTGTTGAGTGCAATGGGGGTTTGAACCCCTGGCCCCTGCACCATTGGTCGGTGTCTTCACCGTTGTACTACGGCTCTATTGTGTGGTCTTGCAGCAGCGCACCACTTAGCCTTCCCACGCGCTAATGTGGGCCCCACACATTAGCGCGACGCACACACGTACGGTCCGGTTTTTTGCTTTTTTCTGCCTGGCCCGCCCACTCCTTATATGGCACCAGCACACTAACGGGAACCCGCACAGCAACGGTGTTTAGTAAACATGCCCCTTAGACACTTGAGTGTTGTAGTGCCATTCTAGGGATGTCTAAGCAGATGCCCCTACAGACATCCATATTGGGTATGTCCAGGTTTGTGAAATCAGATCTGCACCTGGACATCCCTGCATTTTTCAGGTGTTCTGGCTTAGACATCTCAGATTGCACTTGGACAGATCTTCTAAAATCCCCCTTCACGTCACTATGTCACTATGTCAAGGCATTGTGTGTTATGGGTTATGCCATGAATATGTGGTGTGACTGTTTCTCTGTGCCACACATAACTGCCAAACCTTAGCATACTTTGGTAAATAGGGTCATCTGCTTTTACTTGCATTTATGCAACCTATCTAGCTAGATAAACAGCCATTTGGATGGGTAAATTACTTTGGAAAATGGCTCTCTAAGAAGCAGAGACATTTTTAGTGACCGTTAAGTGTTTTATTACAGTTTCTTAAGTGTTAAACACTGTAAATATGCCTCTTGGGCTGTGCGTGACCCTCGTTTATGTTAGAGGGACTTTCAATTGGTAATTTTTATGAGAAACATCATTGTGATATACAACACAGCAATGGCAAAATAATACCTATTTGTTATGATATTCCTGGGAGATCACTATAGAGAAAACAAAACTGCTGCAGACCTTCTTGCAGTCTTCTCACGTCAGAACATATTTTTCATTTCTGCCAGGATGGATCTGTTGGCGTGGTGTTTCTTCAATATTTTGAAAGCTCATGCTAAAATGATGCTGCCGGACTACCTTTGCCAAATCCAGGCCTCTTTTGTTTCAGAGAATACTTGGTGATACTGAATTCTGCCATCTTTTCCATTACCTGCTAAAACTGATCCATGGTCCCTAAATATTAATGAAAGAGACCCCCCACCCCCACCCCCATGGAGGTAGCAACAGCTCAGCTAATCCCCAGAGGCCCAATGGAGAATGTGGAGGTGCATCTACAGCCCGCACATACTAGCTCAGCTCCTGCAAAATGTAGAAGGCACAGGCAACAGAAGTTGAGCTGTCCTGTTAATAAAGGTATCATTTTGTAAGGAGCCAAGGAAAGCCAAATGCCATTGACTTGCATAATCACGGGGATTTAGTAGTTTACATGCACAAATGGGCAAATGTACTTTTAGAATAGTAGGCAATCACTATTCTTAAAAGTACAAGTCAGGCCAATCCTGTGCACATTTACTGAGAGCATGTATAGGGTTGGAATTTGGGTGGGGCATGGGCAGAATGCAAAGTTACACATCTAAATTATAAAATACTATAATTTATGTATGGTTTATGGTCTCTTATTATTTGATATACTACCTTTCAAACAAAGTAATCAAAGCAGTTTACAAAAGTCTAAAAGCAATCAGGCAGAAAGAAACTTCAATATATGAGACAGAAAGCAGGAGACCATATAGAACAGAGGTCTGGCAAACTGTTCCATGGTAAAAGGAATCTAACTTGGCAGAAAAAAATTCTGAATGATAATTTATTAATTAGGAGGCAGAATCAATATGGGGGTTATTCTCTGCCATGAATAGCGGGAATGGACATCCCCACTATTCATGCCTTCCCCTACCAGCGTCTAACCTCCCCGCCGGTTGTGCGGGGAAGTTAGATGGGGTAGGGAAGGGGCGGCTCAGGGGCGGAATCTGGGCAGGTGGTGGGCTTCACTAGCCCTGGACATACAGGATTGATTCTAATGTCAGCCCTGTACATCCAGGACGGCGACATGTGTGGGGAAGTTATTCCACCTCCGAGGTGGAATAACTTCGCTGGACATGTTTTTCTTTCAATGCCGGGGCGCAGATGGGGCAGGGGGGGTGGCTGGAGGACATTCCCCATAGCCTGACCCTGGACTTAGGAGGCCAGATCAAGGGTTTGGCCGTGGGGAATAAACGCTTTTATCCGACGGCCAGCATCATGGCTTTTAAATGGAGCCGCGGTGCCATGGCAATCGGACGCCATGGCGCCGCGGCTCCATTTAAAAGCCCTGACTGAGTTTGAATTGCGAGTCCCTCTGTACGTCTGGCTCAGACCAGATGTATAGAGGGGCTGGACATCAGGGATGGAATGAGCCCTTATATAAATGCAGTACCCACATTTCTAATTTAAATGACTAAATATCAGAATATCAGCCTGGAAGGGGCTGCACATCTCAAGTCTCTAAACATCAAACCTTTTTGTTTTCCCACATACATCAACCCTACTCAAAACTAAAATTTCAAACATGGTATAATTGTATCAAATAAAGAAATCAGTGGTTGTTTCCCCTTTAAAACATATAGCAAAGCAAAGCACCTGCTGTCTTGTTTTCCATAAGGACAATCTGGGACATTTCTTAAAGAAACTGCAGTCTTACTGGGCTTATTGCATCTGCACAGTTTTATATACTCAATAGCTACATTTCCAAAGCTGAAGGAGCATTGCTCTCTTGCCGAGAAGAATTAATTTCCTGTTTGTTTTTACACAGTGATTTTAAGAAAAGATAACTGGTATGCTCAATATGAAATATTACATTTCCCAAAATTAATCTGAATTAACTTGTAACCTTGAAAAGGCTGCAGAAAAAAATATACTTCTCCATTTACTATTTCCCACTATTTGCAGATCAAAAAGGAAAGAAGAGGGCAGAGTAGGGGGAACATGCTACTTCCTCTTTTGGACCGCAAGGCACAAGGAACTCTTAGGGATATGTTTACTAAACCGCACTAAAGTCACCAGTGGTAAGGACAGCATTAAGGTGCCTAAAGCCATATAAGGCAGTGGGCGGGTAGGGGGCATGCCAGCATTAGGGCATCTTAGGTTATTTAGCGTGCACTAACAGGACCAAGTGCGGTAAGATGGAAAGCATGCACCTTAAGGCACAGTAAAGTGACAAGACGTCTTAAGGTGAGGAAAGGCGCCCCAAGGAGAGACAAGAAGCCCTAAACTGTGACAGGGTGCCCTAAGGTGAGATAAGGTGCCCTAAGGTGTCAATAATGCACTTAATGTACGAAAAAGGCTTTAACCCTAAAGCAGAATAAAGGAGCATCAATGGAAGACAATCTGAAGGTGATGGATGGATGGACAGGTGGTAGATAATGCACCCGACGGAACCTTTGCTGTCAGATGTTGGAGTCAGTAAGTGGGATGTGCAGATGACTCCCAAGAATAATGTGACAGCATTTTGAAGTGAGGTTAACAGAACCCTGACAAAAACATGCGGCATCTGAAATGTAGTCCACTCTCTACAAGTCAGTACTGCAAGCAGAATACCAAACATTCACAGAATCTCACAGAGGATGCAGTCCCAATAAAGGGTGTGGCCTTGTTCCCCCATCCCAAGGCCCCATACGTATGGGGTCTGGGTGGTAGCCTCAGCATACACCCTGGCTGTGGCACTGTTTGCCAGCACAGGTTGGGTCCCCACTGGCTCTGTGGAACTGTGGGGCAGCTGGCAGGACTCTGCCATGCCCCATGTATCCATGGGTCCCAGATCGGTGCCGGACTTCAGCCTGGTGTCAGGGACTGCATCCTGGGGGGGGCATAGGTCTGCATTCCATGGGGGTGCCACCACTCCCCCTTGTCCACATGTGGCATGAGTGGCCTCAACATGTGGCTGGTCCCCTGTCACACATCAGGGATCCACCCTTCCTCCTCCTCCTCCTCCACTTCTACAACCCCATCGTCGTCCTCCTCCTTCCCCTTGTCATCCCCTTGTCATCCCCTTGTCATCCCCTTGCTCCTCCACATCCCCATCATCCTCTTCCACTTCCTCGTTGCTGTTATCTTCCTCCTTATCCTCCACATCATTGTCTTCCACTACCTCGTCCTCCTCCTCCACAATCATGACATTCCCAGCCTCTTCCTCCTCTGCCACCTCCTGCACTGCAGCCATGTCCTGTTGGGCCACCATCTCGGCTGCTTGACCTGACACTGATATCTTGGCTGTGCCCCCCCCCCCCCCCACCACAGCTGCCTCTGGTGATGCCACGGTTTCTGTGAATGGGAGCAGAAAGTGCAACATGAGCCACCTGTTCAGTACCCGCAGGGCGGTCGACACCTGCCACAATGCCTACAACCCCTGCACATACCTGGCAGCTCACAGAGCATGCAGCAGATGAACAATGCATAGCAGGGTGTGTGGTCTTGGCAGGTCAGACAGGATGGTAACTGCACACATGGGATGCATCCAGAGGGTATGTGCAGGACAGATAAGGGGTTTAGAATCCACCAGCCTCTGTAAGCGGCAGCACCAGGATCCACACTGGTCTGATGGTGTGGGTGGGCACCTGACATACAGATCCTAGATGTCAGGCCCAGACATGAGGGGCCTAAGCTGTCCCCTGTGGCATCTGTGCTGAACAGTGGGAGTTGGGGCACAGACAGTGGCATGGCCCCAACAGTGTGTGGTCCCCAGGAAGGTGTGTATAGTGTGCTCTGGGGGGAAGTGTGTGGGACTTGGGGTGTGCATGCAACCATAGGTCATCAGTTTATGTTTGACATGGATACGATGAGGTCTGGGAGGACTGTGAGGTAACCTGCACAAGGGGTGCTACACACATGCTGAGGCTGGCAGATGGTGACCAACATTTCAGGGGGCTGTGCAGACCACTGTGATGACTGCTGGACTACAGGTACTGTATATTGGCAGGGGGTTGGTAATATATGTCCATCGGGGGTGGACAAGGTGGGGATAGGTGCCCTAGTCGTGTGTTTGTGGTGGTATGTGTGGATCCTGTTTCTGTCATTGTGACAGGATGGGCAGGTCTGGTGTGGCAGTTGGATATGTGTTGCACCTGAGAGGGTGGGGTCAGTGATGTAGCCAGCTTTGCATATTGCCACAATGGGGAGGGGTGGGAGGACAGGGGATGGTGTGTGGGGGGGGTTTGAGTGGGGGTCCATTGCTTGGCCCTGTGAATGTTCAGTTTCAAGCAGCAGTAATGCATCCCAGCAGCACGGTCTGGCAGGTGGGCAAGGACCATGGTATGGGATGAGGATAGAAGCATAGATATAGTGTGATAGGATGGGGTGCCAAAGGCACAACGCTGTTTTCCTGAGCCATTTGGAGGGGTGCGTGAATGTGGGAAATGGGTGCAATAGGGGCTGGGGTGCATACAGGGCAGACCTGAGATACACTGACTGGGTTTGTCAGAATGGCAGAGGTGTACCAATAGGGACAGTCCTGATGGGCAATGGGTGGGTGCAGATGAGGCACATGTGGACGTAGAGCCCTGATGATGGCCATGTGGTCCCTGTCTGCCATCCTTTATTTCTGTGGTATATGTGTGAGGTACTGTGGAGTGACTGGTGATTCCACAAACCAGTGGTCAGAACCAGTGGTAATGGCCTTTGCTAGCAGGTACATTCTGACAAACCATGGCCTCTACATGCAAAATATTGCATCATTCAATTGTATGTGTGATGCTGACCCTGGGAAGCATGTGATGCTGTACAATGTATATGTGCTGTGTCATCACTGTCTATCCAATGTGCATTTGTTGCATGGCCAGAGCAGACATGCAGATGTTGCATCATCATAGCTATATGTGTAGACAGGTCCATACAGTGCATCAGGGTCAACATGTCAACCGCTGTATGTTCACATGTACCTCGATGTGGTCTGGATAGTGCCACATTCCCCCACACCAGGTATGCATGCGCATCCTTGGGTCCATGTGCAGGGAAGAACATGTTTGGGGCATGGTGCATGGATATATGCATGCTGGTACAGTCCAATGGTTCATTCAGCCATGGTAATTGCATCATACATGCTGTTGTGCCACACACATGCTATACTACTCACCATCTGCAGCTGCCTGCAGATCCTCCTGCAGCCAGCAGATAAACCATGGCCGCTTCCTGCGTAGCTCCCGCCCCTTTTTCCGCAGTTCCTCCACCCATGGTAATGGGGATACATGACATCAGTGCCCTTCCACGCATACCACAGGTGACACATCAGCCGAAGCATGGGTATGTCATATGTCACGGTATGCTGGTTGCGGGCTGCAGCTTACCAGGCCCTTTGAGGTTGTACGTTACCTCCCCCTAAGAGCAGCACAGCATTCAACACTGGGCACAACCCCCATGCCTTTTGCCACATTTGGCCATCTGCCTTGGGACCTACCTATGTGCTAATTGCTGTGTTGTTACAGAACACTGTGCGGGTATCACATTCCACAAGATGTGGCCAGTGTGAGAGGGTACGTAGCCTAGTTGCTCAACACTGTTGCGCTCACAACCTGGCCTTGGCCCACAACATTGTTTTAACACATCCTGTGCACATCTGTTTGCTGATGATGCCGACTGTCCTTACATGTTCTGTAACAGATGTCTGTGGCCTCTACCTGTTTAACCCCCCCATTGGTGATCTCTCAGGTGAGGTATGGGTGGTGTATAGCCAATAGCTACATGTTTATATTCCAGAATAACATCACTCTACCTATTCTTGACAGGTAAGGATAATTCCTCACTCATATCATGAGGGGAGATGAAGTAACTCAGCACCCACAATGTCTATGTCCCAGCTTAGGATGTTCAGGCCATGGACCAGCTCAATGACATCATGGGGCCAGAAAACAACCCTCAGCCATGATACATATCTATTTGGTACAATTGGTCTGCCCTTAGACTCTTCCCAGACAACGAAGCATGACAGAGGATTTCTTACATATGACATATATCACACACAATTGTTATGTTTCAAACCATTACATATCTTGGACACGGCCATCATGCCTGAAACCCTTGAAACAATCATAAAGATACACATTATGTATACATGTGGCATGTACAGACTCTATGATATTGTACATATTACACACACCCCTGAAGCCTTGTCACTTCTATCATCACCAAATAGCCCTTATGCTTTGAGACGTTTTCTCACGGGTGACACAGAATACCACATAGCTCCACACTTGCAATATCATCAACTGATCCCAATGCTGCAATAGATGCCCACATACTGTTTTGCTTCCACATCCTCAGGGGATAGTCCTAGCTGGCATTTTCAGTATCAGTTCCCTCTCCCGTAAAGGAGAGCGCTGACTGGCATTTTAACAGCAGGTCACCAGACACAATGAAACATATTAACATGAGACATTTGAGCACATCTAGGATGAATCCTCCAGGGCGGACAACAGATCATGAGGGAGTGCTTCCTTTCTAGAGGCTGGCTGTGGGAGGTAACAGACGTTCTCACTGGCGCACAGTTGGTATGTTGAACCACTGGTGATGCAATGCCGATATTGGAAAGGATCCCAGGAACAGAGCGATAGTTAGCGGTGAAGTTATAGGGAGTTGTGCTCACCCTGCAACGCATTCATGCTTTGGATAAAGGATGATCATTGGTACTGTGATGGCGCAGCAAGCGGAGAGCATAAGGAAAGAGGGAAGAATCAGGCAATTTCCCCAGATAGCAGAATAAAATCCAGAAGTTTAAGGGTTAAAACTCCTGGGTTAGAAAAAAACTCTCCACAGAAAGCTGGTAGTAAGGAGACACGCCCCAGCTCCATGGTTACCAACCCTGCTCACGAGGGACAGTCAGGGGTGGGGCCAGGAAGCCCAAGGGGAAAGCACAGATATAAACTGCTAGAGAGTGAAGGAGGAGAGAGAGGCAGGAACAAGGATGGAGACAAGAAGAAACAAGAGAGACCCAGAGGCAGAGAGAGCTGCAGGCAGAAATGCAGCCAGAGTCCAAGGAACACTGAATTCAGAGGGAGGTCTGAGGACGGTGAGAGGAAGTATTTCACGAGGATTCCTAGTTCTGACTCCAGTGCAGCTTGAAACAGGTCAGAAGGTCCCAGAAGGGGAGGAGGCCATAGAAGCTCTGGAGAACTAGTCAAGGAAGGTACCCGGAGAGTCAAGGGAGCTTCATTAGAAACCTCTTGGAGAAGGGCAAGGCCAGCCAGAGGGATTGGAGCTAACCCAGTGACCTGTGAGAGAGACGGGAGACATACCTATAGAAGGGTAGCTTACCCAGGGGAGTTTGCCAGCCATGTGGGCAGCAGAAACTGATCCCCTGAAGTTTTTATGGAAACTGAGTCTGCAGCAGTAAAGCCTGTTACATGCTTATTTCCTAAAAGTAAGGTGAGCAGTTTTAAACCTTCTACCAACCTCATAAAAGCTAAGAGACTTCCTAAATGTCATAGTTTCCAGAACCTTTAAAACTTGGCAGCTGTTTTTTCAAGAAAGCATGGCTGTAGGAAATATGCAAATGAGCTTGCTGAAGTTCTAAGCCGTAACTCTGTATCCTAGCAGCTACCTGCTGAAAATATATAGTTTGAAATATAGCAAGTGGAAACAATTGTTTGATGAGAAGAAAGGAAACACTTTGTAACAGAAGTTTTACCCTGTTGGAAAAGTTACAACTTGTGTCTGTTAAAAGCCACGTGGGAAGCTGGTTTTTGTGTTCTTCTCTGCACCAGAGTTCAGTGATGTGCTTTTGTTATAGTATGAAGAAATACTATGTTTTCATTTGAGTGCCGAAGCTGAAGTAGAAGCCTTTTTGGTTTGATTATTCTGGAAAATATCCTTACCTTATGTCCTGATATTTTGGAACCTTTTTATAAGAAGTTCCGTTGGCTAAAAATAATAAAAATCCTGCGAGCCTATATATATTCTCGGCTGAATCATTTCACAACTACACAAATATAGGCACTTATCAGAAATAAATATATTGACTTCCCACGTCCAAGTCCTAGGTGATTTCCTTGGGCAAGGGCGCGGTGACAGTACCCATGATACGATTTGACTCCTTTCAGTTTCATTTTGATTAGGAACGTTTCTTACAGAACGTTCATTTGTGAGCAACATTTTTCAGCCACTGGGACAGGCATTGTAAGAGAGATTGTGATGGAGGTAGCTTCTGCTGAAGGGCTTTAGGCTCTGAATGGTTTTGAGAAATGAATGTTACCTATGACATCATCTGTGATCCTTCCAGGACCACCTCCTTCAGCTGTGGATGCTTTTCAAACATTACTGTCTAGGGATCTGGCCATTTCAATGAACTCTTCATGTACAGAATTGCTGTGGACATTGTCAACTACTGAGCAGCAAGCCCTGAAAGGGCTACAAGTGATGAAAGATGGAGTCATTCAACAGACAAATAATGGAGGTGCTCTTTTGGTTTGAGATAGAGCTACATAATGGGATGAGGCAATAGTTCTGCATATGTGTTGTTGTTTGTAGATTCCACTGCAAGGTTACATGCTCATATTGAGGTGCTCACTGAGAAGGGCCATGAAAGTAGTATTATCACAAGGAAGGTGTTGTCATTTCTGAATGTATGTGCCCTGGTGGTTACGATTTTCCATCTGTTACCAAAGATACATAGGAATTTGCATAACGCTCCAGGACACCCTACAGTATCTACAAGGGGGACAGTGCTGGGGCACCTGTATTTTGTATTATGACCTTTCTACATCCATTGATGCATAATATTTGATCAAACATTTGCAATGCAGCACATTTTCTGCACCTTTTGAATGAACAGGGCCAGTCTGGTTTACAGCCTGGGCTTCCAATGTTAACCCAATATGTGGCATCTTTGTAGACCAACATACCACAGGATTTGGCTATACAGGTGGTATTGTCATCACTGATTCAGAAGGCCAATTTGGGAGAGGCGCATATATGGTTTTTTGATGGATGTGTCTGCTTTGGCCTTAAAAAAGATTATTCATCAATTTTGGGATTTTGTCAACTTAGAGGGGTTTCAATGGGGGCGACCCTTGCCCTATCTATTGAAATCATATTTATGTAATCATATGAGACACAATGGTTGAGGCCTGATTCTACATATTCATGGCATATTAAGATGTGGCGTCAGTATATTGACAAAGCACTCATGTTGTGGAACAGTCCCTCCACACTCCTGATGCGGTGTCATCATTGGCTGAACGATTGTGATGCTACTATTTGGTGTTCGATGGTGTGGGTTTGTCAACAAATTGCACTTTAGGATGTTCTGCTCATGAGGGGTGAGCATGAATGGATTACCACAGTGTTTAGGAGGCCTACAGATGGGCATACTCTCCTGCATTTCTCTAGTCTTCATCATTCATGTTCACAAGAAGGATTACCCTACTCTCAGATTCATAGATAACATCAACACTGTACTGGGTTGGGTGCTTTTCAGCAGCAGGCAAGGGCTCTGGGGGAGCTGTTCATGGCAAGGGGATACCCTCCCTCAGTGGTTTTACAAGCATATGTGAGGGGTAGGTATGCAATAGGGGGCAAGAGATTGGTGTGCACAGACCAGGAGAAGGACCTCAGAGTGATTATTTCTGATGATCTCAAGGTGGCGAAACAGTGTGACAGGGCAGTGGCAAAAGACAGAAGGATGCTGGGTTGCATATAGAGAGGAATTTCCAGCAGAAAGGAAGAGGTACTAATGCCACTGTACAAGTCGCTGGTGAGGCCTCACTTGGAATATTATGTTTAGTTTTGGAGACCGTATCTCACAAAGGATATAAAAAGGCTGAAAGTGGTACAGAGGAAGGCAACCAAAATGATTTGGAGCCTGCATCAAAAGGCTTATGAGAAGAGACTTGAAGACCTAAATATGTACACTCTAGAGGAGAGGAGGGACAAGGAAGTTATGATTCAGATCTTTAAATACTTAAAGAGTATTAATGGACAAACAAACCTCTTCCAAAGATGGGGAAGCTGTAAAACTAGAGGGCATAACATGAAGCTGCAAGGGGGTAAACTTAAAGGCAACATCAGCAAATACTTTTTCACTGAAAGGGTGGTGGATGTTTGGAATGCCCCCCCGATGGAAGTGGTGGGGGCAAATATAGTGACAGAATTCAAAATGGCATGGGACAGACACAGAGGATCCCTTTATAGCAACAGGATAAAATCAAAATAAACATAACTCTCTCTTATAAGGTATGAGGAGGGATGACCTGCACAGAGTGGCAGATGCACCTACTCTTACCACCTCACCGGGCAGACTAGATGGACCATACTGGTCTTTATCTACCAACATTTACTATGTTACTGCATGGGTGACCATAGGAGTGGACCATAGAGATAATGCAGGGCAGGGCTAGTTGTCACACATTGTATAGAAGGGGGCCATATGTTTGATGATGAGTGATACCATTGTGTTGCTAGGGTCGATGAAGGATCGGCTGGTAGGGGTGGTTATTGGCTACGTGTGAACAATGCTGGTGTTTTTGGCTATGGACTATGAGCACAGGTGGACTGAATGCTCAGGTTGAATGGCATTCATGTTTGTTAGGGAGGGAGGGTGGCAAACCTATGATGTTTGAATGATAATCTGGTAACGTGTGAGATATTGTTTGTTTGTGATCTAGGGGTTATGCATTGGTTTAGGAAAGAGCAGTGGGTCTATGGTATACAGGTACATGGGTAGTAAATGAGTGACACCATTCAGGAGTGGCTGTGGCTGCAACACTGGTTGTGATTGGTGGGCCGGTTGGTTTTAAAGAGTTGTGCTCTCATTGTATGCTTTGGTGGACATCAGCTGTTAATGCTGAGCATACTTAGTAAGTTGAGGAACAGGCTAGTAACAATTCAAGTGACAGTGTGATCCTATGTGGTGTGCACTGCTGCTGACCTTGGAGGTACGTTGGAAAGTTTGATAGCCTATGTATGGGTTTAGGTTAGGTCTCTTAAAGGAGAATGTTTTACAATGGTGTATTGTCAGGTATTGTCATGTGTTTCCCGGTGTCTGGTGTCTCGCTGTTCAAACGCCAGCCAGGACCCTCCTTTGGGGAAGGTGAGAGCCACTGGTGAGATGGCAACTGGGACTCTCTCCCCTGAGGAAGCAGACACAAATTGCTATTTGGGTGTCCGTTGCAGCATTGGTATCTGTTGTTGATATTATGTGTGCTGAGATCTGTGGTATTCAGTGACACCCCGGAGAAGACTTTTTAAGGCATAAGGGTTAGGTTGAGATATCATAGGTGCTGTGGCATTAGGTAGGTGTTTAATATATACACTCTTATTGAGCCTGTATGTGCTATCTATATACCCAATGTATATTTGTATGATGGGTGCAAGGGTTTAAGGCACGGGTGCTGTGTGCAATATATGCAATGGTTTGAGGCATAAGGGATATGTGTACGATATGTATTTGTCATGTCCTTTTGATTGTGCTGAGTTTAATGGCATACTGATTGCAAAGACTAGATATGTATCACATCTGATGGGCTTTTTTGGAGGGCATGCTGTCATGCAGCTAATCCATGGCCAAATCTTCCTAAGCCAGGACATTGGGCTCATGGGTGCTGTGTTCCTTTGTCTCCCTTCTTGATGTGAGTTAGGAATGATCCCCATTTGTTAAGATTAGGTTGTATGATGATATTTGAAGATAAGGTGTTCTGGCCATCATTCTGGTGGAATGGATATAGAAATAGATTAGGCTGAATGGTGTTATTTGGAAATAATGTGTTCTGGGCGTCATTCTGGTTGACTGGACTAAGAAACATAGCTACATGTTGGCATCATCAGCATACGCATGTGGCCACAAGTTGTCTTTCCTGCCATGATGTGGCAGCTAGCTAACTATGATGGATGGTGGTGCTTTTGGGGGCAAGCCTAATGGTGATAAGTGTTCAGTCATGGCCTCTGGTCACACCTGGCCAGAGGAGTCGCATTGTGTTGTGGGTCACTATCTGCACTTGCATTATGTTCCCTGGCCATGTTCTGGTTTCATCAGGGTTTCACAGATATGCCAGTAAAGTGCCTTGTCAGGCTATTCATCCCCGCACGTTTTGACCTTTTTGAATTATACACACCAAACCTAGTGTGTGTTTGGCGGATCATTTTGATGTTAATTCCTGACCCTGGAAATATTGACCACATTGGTGAGGTGGAAGGGCAATTACGTATTTTGTATAAGACATTTGCAGAAATCAATACTGACAGGTAGAAAGGCCACAAGTATGCATCCCTCTTGTTATGACACGCCTATGTACAATATTCATAGAAACATAGAAACAGAGAAATATGATGACAGAAAAAGATCACATGGCCTATCTAGTCTGTCCTTCCATATCAACAACTATAACAGTTCCCTTTTTTCCTTTAGAGATCCTCTGTGTCTGTCCCATGCTTTTCTGAATTCAGTTACTGTCCTCATCTCTACCACCTCCAATGGGAGACTATTCCACGGATCCACCACTCTTTCCGTAAAGAAATATTTCCACATATAACTCCTGAATCTATCCCCTTCACCCTCATCCCATGTCCCCTTGAAGCAGAACTTGCTTTCAATTGAAAGAGGCTCTCCCCCTGTATATTTATACACAGAGGTATTTAAACATCTCCATCATATCACCTCTATCCCGCCTTTCCTCTAAGGTGTACATATTAAGATCCTTAAGTCTGTCCTCATATGCTTTATAATGAAGACCACTAACCATTTTAGTAGCCACCCTCTGCACTGACTCCATCCTGTTCACATCCTTTTGAAGGTGCGGTCTCCAGAATTGCACACTATACTCCAAATGAGGTTGCACCAAAGACTTATACAGAGGAACTATCACCTCCTTTTTTCTGCTAGTCATTCCTCTCCATATGCACCCAAGCATCCTTCTATCTTTTGCCGTCACCTTTTCTACCTGTTTAGCTACTTTAAGATCATCAGACACAACCACGCCCAAACAAATGTCTACCAAACACACATATTTTTGGTATTACAGTCCCCCTAAGTGCTATCTGTGTCACCTGTTCAGCCACTTGCTACTGTAAATGGGGGTGCTGGTCATGAAAGTCCACAGTCTTAGCAAAGGCAAAATATTATTATGACTTGCAAAGGATTGTGGGGGTTTCAGTTCATTCATACCAGAATCAGCCGTTCACAAAATAATGAGTTGTGATGCTCGAGTGTAAGCAAAGAAAAACAGATTTTATTCATGGGGTTAATTCTCCCACACAGATTTACTTGGTAACACAAAAGGACACTTGCTTCAAGTATTGTACTCAGGAAAAAAAACATGTTATAAGATAACTGAACTTCTTAAGCAATAAATCAATAAAGACCTTGATGGGAGACAGAAAAGGTCTTTTTGATGGCTCCTGCTAATGACCTTCTTAGCAGTGCTTCAAAAGGCAAAAACAAACCCAAAAGTAACAAAAAAACTGTTCTTTATCAAGGATAACTTTCTTCTATTCACACACACCAGGAAGAAGTTTCCTTCTAGAGCTCACGTGCACTTGTGCCTGGCTCATTTACAAATAATTAGCCAGCTGCAAACCCCTTTGCTGGTTCACTCTCTCTACGTGGCTCAATCCTACCCTAAAGCTTTCTTGCAGAGACTTTTCTGGGTAGATAAAAGAACAAGTTCAGTTCCTTTTGGTGGTTGTTGTATTAGTGAGAAACTACTTTAAAACAGCAGCCTAGACAGAGAGCAATCCATGTATTCCAATTGGTCATTTACTATATCTCCTTCTTCCTCAAATATCATGGAATCAATATCATGGTCTGGCTCAGAGGAATTCCTTAATTGATCACTCTCAGGATAATATTTGTTTCCCTGCTGTCTTCCTGATGAAGAGCTAGGGCATAGATCAAAGTTCATACCTGTGATCCCCTTGCTGTTAGGTTTCCTCTCCAGGTATCCTGGCCAGTAAGTAATCCAGCTTTTATGTCCAGCCTTCCAATCAAGATCCCTGGACACTGGGGCTCTCTTCACATACCTTCTTGCACCGGTCTTAGGGCCCCTTCCAAATGCTGCCGTCTCCTTCAAAGTTGCCGTCTGGGAATTCCTGGCTCTATAACCCCACTCCTCTGGCTTCCTTCAGTCCAATGGAGTATGCTTGCCTCTGGAATGACTCCCAACACACGTGCTGCTGTGGGCTCCTTCTGTAGACCTCCAAGATGTCTTTCTCTTCCTTCTGCGTTGCTTCTGCTGTTGTAGTCCTCTCTCTTCTTTCTCCAATGGCTTCTGTTTCTGGATCTGCAGCTTCTGCTTCTCCCTGTGCCTGATCTCACTGTGCTGTCTCTGTGTAGAATATCTTTTACTTTTAAAGTGCTTAGAGGGACACTCCACCCTAGCACAGCCCAGGTGTGCTGAATCAAGCCCTGCCCTTGGAGATGAGTGATTGGGGATTACCTCATAGCTCTCCTGATTGAACACACGTTTCCCCACTTCAGCCCTCCTGGAGGCTGTTTGAAACCTGGTACATTCTGGGACTGGTAGTCTTTTATGAAAACATTCTGTTTTAGTATTTCTACCAGCAAAGACAGGTTGCTTGTTCAAAGCCAGTTCACCTCTTTTATAGCTCCTTCCTGAACTATGATAAGCTTCCTTATCACACTACCTGTATGAGGATACCTATTCAGACAGGTTCCTGACTTGGCAACACCACTACACAGGCAACATGCAGATCACTGTGCACTCCAAACAGGTCACAGACAAGGTTCTGCAGACATATGAATCTGGACTGAGTTGTGAAAATATCTCACAACATCTTATGATCCCATGCTGCAGCATTAATTCCATGTTAACACACTAGGATTAATGTGGCACTACACCAGGGCAGACCACAGAGGACACACTCCAGTACCCACAGACTAGGTACAGATGGCATTGATCCACAGTGCTAAACAGACAACAAAGATCTCACTGACTGGGCTGCATGGATCCACAGCACAGATGGGAACATCAGTTTTTAACAGCACTTTGAGCCATATACTCAACAGAATGGTGCTTTGTGGAGTCCTCTGCTAGAAATATCAACTTTTGCTCAGGGGGAACCGTTAAACTGAGAGGGACACACTTTTGGGGTTTACACAACAACATGTGGTACCCCCCTTCCACATTGAAGAGGGGTATCCAGTCAGATAATAGAAAAGGGGGATCCGTTCACCTTCAGGTCCATCATGCACATCACTCATGTGTAACATTAGCCCTGCACCTCCGATCACCCCACCAACAACATTCATACAGTGCAACATGGTGGTGTCAGGAAAATGCTGTGGAGATGTTTCTCATCAGCAGGGACAGGCTGACAGGTCTGGATTGCTGTAACACAGGTTGCCACTACATTAAGGCCAATAAAGGTGAATAACCTGCTTTACTCTGCCTGAGCTTGGTGACCTGGATATGGCTCCACCTTCCAGCACTACAGTGATCATAAACCTACATTTAAAACTGCTTCAATGGGAAACATGTACATATATAGCAATGGGCTTGTCCATGCCCTGAATTCACTCCAACTGAAACCCACTGGCATGGGTTGCAACCTGCTGTGGCCCAATGCAACCCATTTCACTTTCAGGAGTTGTAACATATTGACCCTGAGGACTGGCTGAGAATCACAGAGGCTAGATATGGTAGGCTGAAAGAAACATACCCTAATAGACTTGCAGCTGTCATTGCATCAAACCTGGCAGCAACACCCTCATGACCTTTGAGGGTGCATACGTGTGCACATAACTTTATTTTATATAGCTTCACATACTTGCAATTCTGTAAGTGACAAGTTAAAGGATACTTTGCACCTTCATTTTTTCTTTATTTTATCTTTATGCAAGTTTTACAATTACAAGCAAACAACAACTTGATCATGAAATGTGGGTATCCGTTAACAAATGAAAAACATCCAGGAAAAGCAAGATTGCAAACAAGGAAATATAAACAGCAGATACCCATCCTCTAGCCCACAACTGATAAGAGATCCAAGATTAAACTTTTTACGAAACTTACAGGAAATGTTCAAAATGAAATCATAAAACAGGCACCACTGGCCTCACTCAATGCCGCAGATAAGAGAGTCGGCACTCCTGTCCCCTAGAGATTTGTAGGAATTGAAATGGGAAACCAATTCAGAGGTAAAATAAATTTATTATACGATTGCCCCTGGAATTTCACCAGATATTTACAGCGATATTTCACAAAGAATCCCCCCCCCCTCCCCAGCTGTAAAACCCATGGACACAGAATCATGAGTTCCCACCTGCGCTTCTGAGTTTTTTTAGCGAGGTCAGGGAAAATCTATATATTACAGCCCAAAAAAGGAATACTGCATTTCTTATGAAACATCCTAAGAAGCCATTCACAGTCCGATATCAGAGTAATGTTATCAAACATGTAGCAGGAGCTACATCCACAGTATCAGAGGCATTCGATATATCTGATATATTCAAAACTTCCGCATCCTGAAGACCAGGAAGCGCATTTCCAGCTGTGGTCTTTATACTAGAAGGCAAATAATACGCATTACCTAACGGCCGGCATGATTGAGCTGGAAACCCCAAAATCTCATGAACGTACTTCTTAAACATATCTTTAGCAGTGACATTAGGAGACTTGGGAAAATTAACCAATCTGAAATTAGCAAGATGATTGAAATTGTCTAAGTGTTCCATATGAAACTTCAAAAAACTAGAGTCTTTAATAAATGGGTCAGAGTGACTCCAGCAGTTCTATCCGAGATGTTAAGCCAGCAGTATCATTTTGTAAAGTTGCTATAAACTCACTGTTCCTGAGAGAAGCCTCCTCAATTGACTGAGATTTCTCCTGAAGAACCTAGATTTACGGAGTTACCGCTTCTCCCAACCATTTGATAGCCAACCATATGGACTCCAAAGTTAATTGTTCCGGGCACTGAAGCTCAAAGGAAAAGGCTGCCTGCTCCACCAAGTCCCAGGACTCCATAGGGGCCGTGTTATCAACTGGACGGGTGCTAGTATCAACAGTCATCGCCGGCAAACTTCCTCTCTTGGGTCTTGCACTGAGTCACTGATCCAGCAGTGGTCCTTCGCCCTCCGCTACTCCTGTACCTGACAGCCCCAACAAGGAAGAAGAACCACCAACTCCAGATACTCCCACATCCTCCTCCATCCACACAGTCGAGACACTCAGGCTGACCAGATTCAAAAGGCTTCCATGTCTCCACAGGCGTGAGCTCACTACCCAAGAGGGACCAGGAATCAGACCTCTCCAACAGTCCCACAGCCGGGCTTAACGCCTCTGGAACAATTGCCAGTTGCTGCTCTCTGTGCAGATACACATCGATAGGACTCAAGGAAACCACAGAGGAAGTTAGTAGACCAGCCTTGGGATTCTGAAACTGCTTAGCCTTCCTCTTCCTTCCCATAATTGAAAAGCACATGAGCCAGCCGTTCAGAGTGCAGCTATCTTGGACCACCCAAACTCAATAACTTGCACCTTCTAAGTCATGGCAATGTTGTGTACTATGCATGGTGCTATCCCCCAAAACTCCATTTTAAGTGCAGGTTGTAACGCGACACAACAGCACAAACACCAAGGGGATGAATACGTTGACAGGTCACTGTACATGTCCTCATCAACCCTCCCCTATAAACATTCTACACTGTATTGTCTGTCATGTACAGCTGGTCAGCTCACAGAGTAGGGACTGGTCTCTCTGTGTATGGTGGGCACAGTAGATGATGTGTGTGCCCCCAACCTACTATAATGAATTAAAGTGGGTGGGGTACCTATCCCCATGTACTTACAGTCTGTGATTCTTCAGCCTGGGCATTGAAGCGTCACTCCATGTGATACCAAGCTCGCAGCAGGCATGCCCTGTTATGCCTGATGCCAGAGGAGGGGAAAAGCCTGGCCTGCCTTTGGCAGATTAGTCTGCCCTGGACATGCAGGTGGGCGTTGCTGAAATGGGCTTTCCGTGATCAGGTAACTATCTTTCCTTGTTGTGTTCATGGCATGCATGCCAACATCAGAGATTTGCGTAGTCTATGAGGCGCCTTGCTGGCAACACACGCTATGGCAGAATACAGCAGAACACCTTAGAGTACTGCATGGTGCCTCCCATAACCTAAGGCGCCTTATGTGACTACTAGGTGCCTTATCTGATCTGCTTATCTTTTAAGCCAGTTTTTAGTATCATCAAGACTCTGCTGACTCCCGACAACCCAGCTAGCTCTAGGATTCTGGCCTTTGTATCACTGGAGGTGGATGTCCAGGCCTTTTTTACTGGCCAATGGAGGCTAAAATGACTGCCCACAGTCACAATGATTGTCAGTGGGAATCGAAGCCTTGATCATCTGTGTACTAGGTAATTATTCTACCACTGGGGGGGGGGGGGGGTATGTGTGTGTGTGTCCCCAGGGCCTTACCACATCAGTCTTTGGTGTTTGATCAGTGACATTGGCTCTAACTTACAGTTTATACCAGGCCATTTCAAGGTTGGATCCTCTCCCTCATGTAACAACAAGGGGTTCTGAGTCTTCAACAGGCACACAGGGTGTGCTACTGTGCTTTGCCTACACAGGTATCCTCACTAGACGTAGTATTTGGGTAAATTTACAGAGCGTATGTCAACTCATAAATATTATCGCTCAAAAGATATAAATGCCCTTCAATGCTTGATTAACTTTTCTCTATGACTTGTTCATGTAATAAGTGGCTAGGTCTCAGACTTCCCGACACTTAAGGCTAACTGCTAATAACTTTGGTTAGCAGGGCCGTGCCATCTAGCATCAATGACCTGCCGGTAATCAAAACATGAACAAGGTATATAAAAAAAACCAATACGTGCAAGATATCACCAAAAATAAATAAAATTCTATCAAAACTTCTTGTCCTGTAAGGGTGTATCTTTACACGATCCGATGGGTGAAGACTTATCTTGAATAGTTAAAAGATTTTCCAATGCGTGTAAAACATCACCAAAAAATAAATATATATCTATCAAGACTGATTGCCATGTAAAGGTGAATCAACACGCATTCCAATAAGTAAAAGACTTATCTTGAGTGATTAAAGGATTGCCCGACGCTGTTCTGTATAGCGCTCCAACGCGTTTCTCCGTAATAGGATTCTTCAGGGGGGTTCCCTTTATAAATATCACAACTCCAACATCCCCATGGGAATAAAGTTAAACTTGAGAGAAAAGCTCCTATCTCCCATGGCACTCTAAAGTTGAAAAAAATTGAAAAAAATGTGTACACATGTCAAGCATACAAGGGAATCTACTCATGACATATTGCCAATATGATAAACATGAACATTTATAGCAGCCAGCTTACCAGCAGATGTTGACAGACTCAAAATGATTCAAAATGATTCTCAATACTGCTGCCCACGTTTCAATAATGATGTTGCTTGCATCAAGAAAAACGCCGCGCATGCGGGCAGACGATCTATCGACTCATTTAAATCAAAAAACACCAATCATACCAAGGTATTGGTGAGAGCTGGTTTTTTTGTCGGGGTCGTATGAAACTAAGTGGTTAACAACCAGCCCTTTTCAACCTAATATCAGGCTTTGGAGCCGATATATTGATGACATTTTCTTAATTTGGCAAGGGCAAGAAATAGAATTAAAAGATTTTCTCGCTTGGCTGAATCATATTGATCCCCATATTCAGTTTACCAGTAATAGTCACACTGATGTTATTACATTTCTGGATGTGCAAATTCATCGTCTCACCACGGGATGGAAAACTACGGTATATAGAAAACCATCTGACCGTAATACTCTGCTACATTACAGCAGTGCACACCCGAGTCGTTTGAAACAAGGGTTACCTTTTTCTCAATTCATCCGGTTTAGACGAAACTGTTCTCATGATGTTGATTTTGCCCTTCAATCTCAAGAGTTGAAGCATAATTTTCAGGATAGAGGCTATCCCCAGAAACTTATTGACCAGGCTTATCGCCGGGCCAAATATAATCATCGAGCTCTTCTCTTGCGTCCCCGACAAAAAAACCAGGAGGATAACACCACGGTGAATTTTATTACAAAATTCTCTCCTTTAAGCTATTCTATACAGAAAATTCTACGTAAACATTCAAATGTGTTACAAAACACTCGGGGTCTACAGGGACGTCATATCAGATGTGTTTGGCAGCGGCATGTCAATTTGAAAGAATTAGTTAGTCCGACTCAGTTGCGCCATCTTTCATCAGTCTCTACTCCTTTGAATGAACCACGGGGTCATTCTCCCTGTGGGAATTGTAATTTTTGCTTTATGAATTTGCAGATTGACCATTTCATGTACCACGATACCACCTATGTTTTAAGGAGTATAACTTCATGCAAATCTGCTTTCGTAATTTATGCTTTACAATGTCCTTGCAACCTATTATATGTGGGCAAAACCACTAGACCTTTACGATTACGATTGGGGGAACATAAGAGCCGATTAAAATGTCGAGTGACAGAAGCTCCTATCGTCCAGCATAGTCTGTTGAAGGGACATGTGTTTACGGATTATAAGTGCTTTGTTATTGAACAGATACATGCAGGCAGAGGAAATCAGACACGGGAACAATTTTTGACGTTTTCAGAACAACGATGGATTTTTGTTTTGCGAGCCGTGGAACCTACAGGTCTGAATAACATGATTGAATGGCGTGCTTGTTTGACGTAATCAGACAGCTCTCACCAATACCTTGGTCTGATTGGTGTTTTTTGATTTAAATGAGTCGATAGATCGTCTGCCCGCATGCGCGGCGTTTTTCTTGATGCAAGCAGCATCATTATTGAAACGTGGGCAGCAGTATTGAGAATCATTTTGAGTCTGTCAACATCTGCTGGTAAGCTGGCTGCTATAAATGTTCATGTTTATCATATTGGCAATATGTCATGAGTAGATTCCCTTGTATGCTTGACATGTGTACACATTTTTTTCAATTTTTTTCAACTTTAGAGTGCCATGGGAGATAGGAGCTTTTCTCTCAAGTTTAACTTTATTCCCATGGGGATGTTGGAGTTGTGATATTTATAAAGGGAACCCCCCTGAAGAATCCTATTACGGAGAAACGCGTTGGAGCGCTATACAGAACAGCGTCGGGCAATCCTTTAATCACTCAAGATAAGTCTTTTACTTATTGGAATGCGTGTTGATTCACCTTTACATGGCAATCAGTCTTGATAGATATATATATTTATTTTTTGGTGATGTTTTACACGCATTGGAAAATCTTTTAACTATTCAAGATAAGTCTTCACCCATCGGATCGTGTAAAGATACACCCTTACAGGACAAGAAGTTTTGATAGAATTTTATTTATTTTTGGTGATATCTTGCACGTATTGGTTTTTTTTATATACCTTGTTCATGTTTTGATTACCGGCAGGTCATTGATGCTAGATGGCATGGCCCTGCTAACCAAAGTTATTAGCAGTTAGCCTTAAGTGTCGGGAAGTCTGAGACCTAGCCACTTATTACATGAACAAGTCATAGAGAAAAGTTAATCAAGCATTGAAGGGCATTTATATCTTTTGAGCGATAATATTTATGAGTACACAGGTATCCTGTCTATTGGTGATATGGCTCAATGTGGGACATACGACAGAACATGCAGGTTGCCTGCATGATCAGCAGACATGTGATAGGGGCAGCGTTGCACATTTCTTGGGTCCTACATTTGCTGTGTTCACATGGACATACTGTGTCTACAGCAGAGGCCAGGCACACATCATGTCACATGTGCATGGGCATACTGTTTCAGCAGCGCACAGTGGTAACATGTAATCATGATGTCTGTTCCAGTGTCAATTCAGTGCCCAGCCTGTTCCATGGACCAGTAACAGTGCATATAAAACATACATATTGACAAAATGGGAGGCGCATGATGCACAGTTAGAATCTACTCTGCACAGATTCAAACCCAGGCCATTTTCTAACATTGCACATGACCCAGCCATTAAGCTACATGTGCATTCAGATTTTGGGCATCTGAGGCATGGACAAGTTTCATCCCATGCAATGCCCTTGAGCCAAGCAGCTAGGGTCAGGCCCTCAGAAAATCATGTTCACAAAGATTATGTGTACCAACTCAATGTGCACTTGGTTGACAAAGCAGCATACTGCTGTACATCCATCAGTCAATGCAGACACTCGACACTTCACAGCCATCATCCTACATGGGTATTTATCACCAAGTGAACATGCCATGGAGCCTGAACCATTTCTCTGTACCTTACATAGGCAGGTCTGTAAACTCTTGACTACACCTCAACACAGTCAAGCAGAGCACTGGCAGTCATAATAAGGAAAATGCATGTCCCTACAATGTGCTACACCCAGGACAGGCTGCAGCTTTACAGACACATTTAGAGGCCATAGTTCAGCACACCTCAGGCCCAGCTACAGAGGTACACATGCAGTATATGATACACACAATGCAGAGTACTGCAGCTGATCATGCTACATTGGTGCAGGCTACATCTCATGTGCAATCATGGTGCCTGTCCCTTCGCTATTCTCCACAGGTCAAACTGACCACACACTCACATGTGTCTGTTGTTGTAGTGTGCATTAACAAATAGTGTAACAGCACATGTGCAAGAAGTGATATCATATGTGACCTGCTACATGGGTCAATCTGCACATAGCAGCAGAGACACTGACCATACACCACCTTGGAAAGGCATGTGGTCCATTGCAGACCATACTGGACCTCCGTGGGGTACCATGCACATATCCCCAACCATCATGGTTGACAGGCTGATTTTGGGAACATATCCCTTGGTCACATCTATCCACTCTGCCTTTGGGGCTGGTCTGTGTGCCATTGTTGGTTCATCCCACCATCCCCCATGATGCATTGCACATTCAGACATGACATGCATGGCCTCACAAACAACCAGAGGCTCTGATCCTTCATATGACACCATGATTACACAGGGGTATTGTGGCCTTCATGAACAGAACCACACTACAGATTCTTACCAACCAGTTGCAGAGGTCACCCTGAATGGGAGGTGGGTCACACAGCATCTGGTCCACAGGATCAATACTGCACTACCTGAATGCTTCGTTGTCCACCACAGATCTACATCACAGCTATTTTGCTGCATGTGTACCCAATGGGGACATGCAAAGATGTCCCATCTTCTCTTGTCCTTGGATCCTCTTTTCCCTGGCCATGGGTTGACTTCAGCTGTCCCATTATAGACAGTTGGGTTGCAACAGTAGGTTCACAAATCCCATGATTTTCAGTACCCTTCAGTAGCAATGGGGCACACCATCACTGCAAGAGGGAGGTGAAATGTGACCCTGCCACAAGATTAGTTCACACCCATTGCTGTAGCTGTGCTCATCATCATATTGATGAGCCAATCACACACAGCAGGCACTGTTACTCTGCATGTGTCAACCAACCCACCCTAGTTCTCCAAAGACTGCTGTTCAGCACACAACACCTGGCACTCATGTGTAGCCTGACTGTCTGAAAATCGCATAGACCTTAGACAGCATGAGCAGAACTTGAACCACCAGGGAAAGAACTATAACCACATAACTACAGCTTTAACCTATGCATACCACAATGTGGCTATATAGCCAAGGCATGGTCACAGCACAGTCAGGGTGATGGTGGCCTGTCATTGGTTTATGCTGTGTGCACCCTAGTCATGCTAATGGCTGTCACATGTTGGCTCAACACTTCCATGTACATTCCCATTCACACATGTACATCCTGTGGTCATGTTGCTGTTTCATACATTTCCCAGACTGCCATTAAGGCGCCTTTCGGCACGATGCATTAAGAGAGCATGCCTTGTTCATGCCCACTCCCCGCCCATTGACCCCTACTCTCCACCCCATGAATGCCTACTCTCCGCCTACAGGGAGCTTTACAATGCCAATACCATTAGCATGCACTAAAGCACCATTTTAGCCACGCTAAGGGTGCATGTGTGCCGATAGCGCGCTCTCACAGCACACTTGCTCCTTTAGCATGGTTTAGTAAACCTACCTCTTAATCATAATAAGTAAGGAACAAATTATATAGATTTTAATTACACAAATATTAGATATTGTAACCCCTCTCCCTGAGTAGTAGATGCCATTGGACTCCTAAAGTAGTACTAAAGATGTTATAGTGTAGTCAGATGGCCAAGTGGTTGTTCAGAGTCCAATACTCACTTAGATGGAGGTTTACAGAGTAAACTATCCTCATCTTATCATCCTCCACCGTGAAGTAAAGAGAAGCATAAGATCCTCACTATCTTTCCTCTTATGTCTCCCTATACCCCTCCTCGGGAACTCCGCTGTTCTGGAAAATTGCTTCTATCTGTGCCCTTCTCTTCTACTGCTAACTCCAGACTTCTCTCCTTTCACCTTACTGCTCCGTATGCCTGGAACAAACTACCTGAGTCTGTACATCAGGCGCCCTGTATGACTCTTTTCAAATCCAGGCTGAAAACTCACCTCTTCGCTGCCACTTTTGATCTTGACTCACCTGATCTCCTTCATGTACATTCTTTAAATAACTAAACGTGGGTATCTGCATCTTTAGCATAATTGATCAGGCCTCGATTTAACATACATTTTTTAAAGAGCAACAGGTGCCTACTTTTCCTTATAAAATAGTCTTAAAATGGTGTATTCTGGGTGCCTAAACCTAGATACTGGTTATAAAATTACCCTCCACAAGTAGAAAAGAAAATTTTGTTTTAGTTTTGTGATCTGAATATGTCAGTTTGGGGAATCTGAATGTGCAGCATCTCTGATATCTTTGAATTTTGCAAAATATGTACTAGAGAAAATGCATTTCTGTTTGTATTTCTCTAGTGTTGTACTGCAGGCAGAATCAAATTTTTTGAGGTTTCCAGTTTAGTTTCTGGGTGCACATTCCTTCTTCTAATGGGTGGTCATTTATTCTGTGTTTGATAAGACTCTCATATTTTGCATATGTGACCAAAGTGAGGTATTTTGTGAGCATGCAGTCTCTTTGTAGGGATTTGTTTCAGTACAGCTTGTTCTCTTTTCCAAACTAGAGGTGTGTTCTAGAAATTGGTGTAATATTTGCAATGTTGCCTTTTCTGTAGCTGTTGTAAGGAGCGTAGTATCGGGTATCGGCGTGGGGGTGGGGGGAGGAGAGAATCCTCAGAGGTCACCACAACCCTTAAGGATGGCCCTGCATGTGAGCACTGGCTCCTTTTTGCTAGAAAAAAAAAGCACTGGCCACTTCTATTCTAAAATATGAATTGACGCTCCTGACTGCTGGTTCATTTTAACAACAAATTTAACCACAAATTTCTTTCCATCAGAAGTTTCTTTAAGAATAACCTTTATTAATATAGTACATTCTGGTGCAGTCAGCATTTTATCTCTTGTCGCACAGGTACAATATGGCAAGGAATGTGCCATAAGGAGTAGCTACCAGCTGTCTCTCTGATGCATTATTCTGTAAGGACAGTGCAAGGGCACGACTTCTGTTCCCTGTGAATGTCTGCTTCATGTATTAGGAATGCTTGTGGGAAGTGAAGGCATGCTTTAAACTCATTGTGCCTTTTTTTTTTTTTTTGCATTTGCTCATAATATGTTGTGGAGCTATTGTAAGACAAGCACAAAATCCAGATTTGACATAGAAAATTACAAAGGCTCATTAATGAACTTTACAATAAAACTGAAAACATTCAAAGGAAGTTATAATGTTACATAAACCACTTAGAGGGTATTTGGTATAGGGAGTACATCAAGTCTAACAATATATAAATAAAAATGAAATTATATGTGGCCAATAAAGGTGTAAAGACAAATTTTAGAAAGACCATTATGTGGTTGCAGCGACGTCCAAGTAAGAACGTCTGAAAATCGATGTCAATTTTAGGGGAGAGAGTGGGCATGTGTAAGTCCAATGTAAAACTGACTTATCTCTACCCCTCACCGTGGATGTGCATTTTATATCAAAGAAAGAAATGCAGGAATGCACAGGGATGGGCATGCATGCGCAGTGAGAGCAGTCATGCCACAAAGACACACGTGAGAAAAACTGACGGCAGAAATATTCAACACTGGCGGATAGCGCGATTGCAGCGGTTAGCCGCCGGCGCTGAACATTAAATGCAGATATTCAATGCTGAGGTCATATTCAGCCCTGGCATTGAATATCCAGGGTCGCCTCAGAGCCTGATCGCTAACCTGACAGCGGTGATATTGAGCCACTGCCTGGTTAGCAATACTCAGTGAAAGTAAGGACAGGGTTTCCTGCGACTGGCTATCACCAATATCGCCATTGATTGTCTGGCGATCGGCTCTGCCTCCGCTCCACCTCAGAACGCCCCTGACATACCCTGATGCTAAGCAGCTACCATCGGGGCATATGGCGGCGTTACTCGGGGATACCGTGTTAGTTCTGCTGAATGCCCCGCTTAGAAGCATTTACATGGTTTACAGGTCTGTAAATCATGTAAATGCCTTGGAATATCGGGCCCATAAGTTCCAAGACTTTACAACTGGCATGTGTAAATGTCGCCACTTACATGTGTGTCTTTGCCATTTCACAAATATCGCCGCTGCCAGGTTAGCAATCAGGCTCTGAGGCGACCCCAGATATTCAATGCCAGGGCTGAATATGACCTCAGCATTGAATATCTACATTTAATGTTCAGCACAAATCGCAAATCTAGATGCGTAGATGCTGCTAATTAACTACAGAAGTCTCTGTCTTTCTCTTGTTGTGATTAAGAGAGGGAAGTAAACATTGGGGATGAAGGGGGGTATCACCATTAATCCCCTCCTATAAAAGGATGGGCAAAAAGGGCCCTTTTTCTCCCTAATTGTGTCAGGGAGCAGGTGTAAATCCAGATGTGGACAATTTTAGTCTTACACATGCGTCACCCATATGAAATAGGGAATACATGTGTAGAGGAGCAGTTCTATCATTAGGCAGGGTGAGGTGGTCGCCTCAAGTGGCAGATTTTTTGGGGTCAGCAAAAATATCCCCCTACATCACATCATCGGTGGCCGCCTCATGCTACCTAAAAAAAAAATGATCATGAATTCAGTGGCATCTCCTGCATGCTGTTGCTGTTGAGCTGTCGCTTTTCTTGTTTCACTGGCAGTGGCAGGCCCCGAATTTCAGATTGAAAGAAAAAAAGCTCATTCCATTCCTGTGGCAACCTGGCTGGCCCCTCCTCTTCTGACATTGTGTCAAGGGGTGGGACCGGCTGACCCAGCTGCAGGATCAGAATGATGCTCAGACCTGTGAGTGGGTTTTTTTCCGTTTCGGAGGTCTGCTACTTCCATTGCTGACACAGGAGAAGTAACAACAGAAGGCGGATGGGGCTGGTCAGAGCTGTCATTTTGAAACTGTGCCAGGTAAAGTTTCCATCCATTTTTGGGGACTCTAGTTCTTTTCAGACTGAGGTATAGGCCCTTGTTCTTTTTGTTCTGGATTAATATAATAGTCTGTGCATGGGCCTCCCTGGTAGACTAAGGCATGGACTTCAGGTTGCACAAAATGATGCTACAAGGATGATTTTAGTTCAACTTAAATGGGCTCCTTTGTTATGCCAATAATGCTGGCTACCATTTTGTTCACAAATAAAATTAAGATTCAGGTGCTCACTGCTAGAGTCAGAGAATCCATTAAGGTCTAGCCAGAGATCGTCATTGGCAGTACCTACTGTAGTTCATATGGAAAAATTGATGTATTGTTCCAGGCCATTTGAAGGCTCTGCTACTATATTATAGAACGAGTTGCCTGAAGGATTAGAGGTAAAACAAATTTCCCAAGCTCCAGGAAAGAGGATAAGACATGGCTGATAAGAACATAAGATATGCCATACTGGGTCAGACCAAGGTCCATCAAGCCCAGTATCCTGTTTCCAACAGTGGCCAATCTAGATCATACGTACCTAGCAGCTTCCCCAAAAGACACAGGATCCACAATGCTTGTACTGGGTCAAGCATTGCTATCCTGGGTCCCTTCTTAATAATGGTTTATGGACCTTTCCTTCAGGAACTTGTCCAAACCTTTTTTAAACCCAACTACACTAACAGCCTTTACTACATCCTCCAGTAACAAATTCCAGAGTTTGATTACACGTTGAGCAAAAAAATATTTTCTTTTATTAGTCTTAAATATTGTAGTTTACCCTGTAGCTTCATTGCATGTCCCCTAGTCTTTCTATATTCTGATAACATAAACAATCGATCTAAGTTTACCCGTTCCACTCCGTTCATTAATTTATAGACTTCTTTATAGACTTTATAGATTTATAGACTTAATTTATAGACTTTTCAGAAAGGCACTCAAAACCCACCTTTTCCCCCAATACTATTAGACCATCCAGCCAATTTTGAACACTACCCAAACTAAGAACAATTCCTGTTGTGTATACTCATGTAAATACTCATGTAAATAGTTGCAGTAATATCTTCCCCATGTTTTTCCAAGTTCGCTGACCTGTTCTATGTAAAACCAAACAGTTTGTTGTTCTGGTATGTTGTTATATTGTGAACCGCGCTGATGCTGAATAGAGCGGTATATAAGAGCCTGTAATAAATAAATAAATAAATATTCTATCATATCTCCTCTCAGCCATCTCTTTTCCAGGTTAAAGAGCCCTAACCTTTTTAGCCTTTCTTCATAGGGGTATCCTTCCATCCCCTTTACCATTTTGGTGGCTCTTCTCTGAACCTTTTCTAATAACGCTATATCCTTTTTAAGATACGGCGACCAGAATTGCACATAATATTCAAGGTGCGGTCTCACCATGGAACGATATAGAGGCATTATAATATCCTTTGTTTTATTTTCCATTCCTTTCCTTAAGATACCTAGCATTCTATTTGCTCTCTTGGCTGCCACTGCACACTGGGCGGAGGGTTTTAAAATGTTATCCACAATGACGCCTACATTTTTTTCCTGGGTGGTGGCTCCTAATGTGGAACCTTGCATCGTGTAATCATAGTTTGGGTTGTTCTTCCCTAGTTGCATAACTTTGCACTTGTCCACATGAAATTTCATCTTCCAATTTGATGCCCAGTCTTTCAATTTATCAAGATCCTCTTGAAATTTTCCACAATCCTCTTGGGTTTTAACAACTTTAAATAGTTTTGTGTCATCTACAAATTTGATAATCTAACTCGTTATTCCCTTTTCCAGGTCATTTATGAATATGTCAAAAAGCAGCGGACCCAGCACACATCCCTGGGGTACACCACTATTCAACTTTCTCCATTGGGAAAATTGGCCATTTAGCCCTACCCTCTGCTTTCTATCTTTTAACCAGTTCCTGATCCACAATAGTATACTGCCTCCTATCCCATGACTCTTTAGTGTTTCCAAAAGTCTCTGATGAGGGACCTTGTCAAAGGCTTTCTGAAAGTCCAAATACACTATATCAACCGACTCACCTTTGTCTACTTGTTTATTCACACCTTCAAAAAACAACAGATTAGTAGACAAGGTCTTCCTTGTCTAAAGCCATGTTGGCTGTCTTCCATTAAGCCATGACTATCTACATGTTCATCAATTTTGTAATTTATGATGGTTTCTACCATTTTTCCCGGTACTGACGACAGGCTCACCGGTCTGTAGTTTCCCGGATCACTCCTGGAACCCTTTTTAAAA
Organism: Ichthyophis bannanicus; assembly: GCA_033557465.1. NCBI lineage: Eukaryota > Metazoa > Chordata > Amphibia > Gymnophiona > Ichthyophiidae > Ichthyophis > Ichthyophis bannanicus. The sequence continues at coordinate 1,318,112,348 of CM066031.1, forward strand.
ATTGGCATTACGATCGCCATCCTCCAATCTTCAGGTATTACAGATGATTTTAATGATAGTTCACAGATTACGAATAGCAGGTCTGCAATCTCATATTTCAGTTCTTTCAACACCCTTGGATGTACTGTGTATCATCCGGCCCAGGTGATTTGCTACTCTTCAGTTTACCTAATAGTTGTAATACATCTTCCCGATGTATTGATATTTCCTTCAATTCTTCCGCACCTTTAAATACCACTTCATTCATGGGTAACATCCCTACATATTCCTCAGTAAAGACCAAAGCAAGAATTCATTCAGTCTCTCCACTATTGCCTTGTCGCCTCTTAGTGCCCCTTTAACCCCTCTATCATCTAATGGACCAACTGACTCTCTCACAGTTTTTTTGCTACGAATGTACTTGAAAAAGTCTTTATTATGCATTTTTGCTTCCGCAGCAAGCTTCTTCTCAAATTCTCCCTTTCCCTGCCTTATCAATGCCTTGAATTTAACTTTCCAGTGCTTGTGCTGTTTCCAGATTTCGTCGTTTGGCTCTTTTTTCCATTTCCTTAAAGATGCTTTTTTGGCAAACAATAGTCTCTCTGACCTCACCTTTAAACCATGCTGGCAGTTTTTTGGACTTCCTTCCACTTTTCTTAAAGCATGGAATACAGCTGGTCTGGGCTTCCAAGATAGTATTTTTCAACAACACCCAAGCTTGATGTAAGTCTTTAACCTTTGCAACTGCTCCTTTTAGTTTTTTCTTAAATATTTTCCTCATTTTATCATAGTCTTCCTTTCGAAAGTTAAAAGGTAGCACTGTGGATTTCCTTACTATCCCTCCTCCACTAAGTAAAATCAAACGCGATCATGCTATGATCACTATTGTCAAGTGGCCCCAACACCCTTATCACTTGCACCATATCTGGTGTTTCACTAATGACTAAGTCCAATATGGCTTCCCCTCTGGTCAGTTCATGAACCAGCTGCTCCAAGAAGCAGTCATTTATTTCATCTAGGAACTTTATCTCCCTAGCATGTCCTGCAGTGACACTGACCCAGTCGATACCGGGGTAATTGAAATCACCCATTATTATTACTGTGCTGTAACGTTTGTTAGCTTTCTTGATTTCTTTGAGCATTCCATCATCCATTTGTTCATTCTGGCCAGGTGGTCGACAGTACACCCCCACTGCCATCGCCTTCCCCTTTTTACATGGAATTTCAATCCATAGAGATTCTACAGCAAATTTTCTTTCCTGCAAAACTTTAATCCTTTCTGACTCAATGCCCTCTCTAACATAGAGCGCAACCCCTCCACCAATTTGATCAGCTTTATCATTACGATATAGTTTGTACCCAGGTATCATAGTGTCCCACTGATTGTCCTCCTTCCACCATGTCTCTGAGATTCCAATCATATCTAACCTCTCATTTAGTGCTAGAGCGGAATGCAGCAGCAGCAGGGGTTCCTTACCGTCGGGAGGTTCCGCACCGGTTTCCTGTCATTTCAAATGAAGAGCAGAACGAACGACGGGGGACGGGGAGGCAAGAAGAGAAGAGGAACAGGAACAAGTTGCACGGGGTGCAGGAGAAAGGAAAGAAGATACGAGCTGCACGGGGGGAGGGAAGGAGAGAAGATACGAGCTGCTCGGGGGGAGGAGAGAAGATATGAGATGCACAGCAGGGCGGAGAGAAGATATGAGCTGCATGGGGTGGAGGAGAGAAGATACGAGCTGCAAGGGGGGAGGAGAGAAGATTCAAGCTGCACGGGGTGAGGAGAGAAGATACAAGCTGCATGGGGGTGAAGGAGAGAAGAGATACAAGCTGCACGGGGGAAAGGAGAGAAGAGATATGAGCTGCATGGGGGGGGAAGTAGAGAAGAGGAAGGAGCGGCATGGGGGGGGGAGAAGGAGAGAAGAAGAACGAGCTGCACTGGGGGGGGGGGAAGAAAGCTAACACAGGGGGAAAAGAGAGTTGGAAGGGAGCTGACAGAGAAGGAAAAAGATGGCTGAAAGGGAACAGAGATGGGAAGGAGATGGCTGAAGGGAACTGAGAGGGGAAGGAGATGGCTAAAGGGAACTGAGAGAGGGGAAGGAGATGGCTGAAGGGAACTGAGAGAGGGGAAGGAGATGGCTGAAAGGGAACAGAGAGGGGAAGAAGATGGCTTAAGTGAACTGAGAAAGGGGAAGGAGATGGCTGAAGGGAACTGAGAGAGGTGAAAGAGAAGGCTGAAGGGAACTGAGAGAGGGGAAAGAGAAGGCTGAAAGGGAACTGAGATGGCTGGAAGGGAACTGACATGGGGAGAAGAGGGGGATAAAAGGGAGCTGACACCTGGGGGTGGGGCTGGAGGGAGCTGACATTTGGGGATGGGACTGGTAGGTGGTTGTGTAATAAGAGGAGGCTGGCAGTGAGGGGGCACTGGGATTGGAAGGGAGCTGACACGTGGGGAGGGTCATTGGGACTGGAAATAGGCTGAAGGAAGGAAGTGAAGAAAACAAAAGAAAAGACAAGAAATGGCAGATAGAGTGCTAAGAGAAGACACAAAAGCAGAAGCCTCAGATCAGGACCAGCATGGCCAGAGAATAAAATGGTCAGACAACAAAGGTAGAAAAAATAATTTTATTTTTAATTTAGTGATTGGACTTTGTGCTATTTTTATAGCTTACACAGTATGGGATATTGCATACTCCCTTGCTCTTTCCCCTCACATTCTCTCTCTTTTCAACTCAAGCTTATCTTCTGGTATCTTTCCTTCTCCGTGGAAGCATGCTACCGTTCGTCCCCTTCTGAAAAAAGGTTCCCTTGACCCCTCTTTCCCTTATAGTTGGCGTACCATTTCCAATCTTCCATTTCTCTCGAAACTTCTAGAAAAGCTGTTTTTTTTCTCAACTTTCTTCTCATCTTGAAGCCTCTCTTACCCTTCACCCATGGCAATCCGGTTTCCATCCTGGTCACAGCACAGAATCTGTCCTTCTTTCCCTCCTTAACGATCTGCATGCTGCTCACGACCACGGTCTTCTTTCTCTTGCCGTCTCTCTTGATCTATCTGCAGCTTTTGACCTAGTCGATCAACGCACTCTTCTGACACGCCTTCAGGAAGCAGGTCTCACTGGCACTGTTCCACTCCTTTCTTTCTTGTCGGTCCTTCTCAGTTGTCTCTGGGCCCTCCTCTTCTCCCTCCACCCCCCCCCTCCCCTGCGGTGTCCCCCAGGGTTCTGTTCTCGCCCCCTTCTGTTCAATGTTTTTCTTGCACCTCTTTGTCTCCTGATTCAACAACACGGTGTTTCTGCTTATTACTATGCAGATGATATCTTTCTCCTGCACCACACGGATTCTTCCTCTCCTGATATTTCAGTTCTTAACACCTGCCTTTCTGCGGTGGCTTCTTGGCTTTCTACTAATTTCTTACACATCAATCTTTCCAAGACTTCCGCAATCTGGTTTACTTTTGGAAGCCCCCCCCCCCCCCTTCTCTTGCTCCCTCATTTTCTTCTTCATCTAGTCCTATCGTTTCCTCTCTTCGGTATCAGGGCGTCACACTTGACTCTTCCCTTTCTTTCAAAGATCATATCTCCTCTGTTGTACAGCGTTCCTTCTTCTCTCTGAAACAATTTCGTGCAGTCCGTCCTTTTCTTTCTCCTTCTGCTTTAACCACTCTGCTTCTTTCCCTCGTTATTTCATGCCTCGACTATTGTAACATCTTCCTGGCCGGTCTTCCTCAGTCTCAACTCACCTGCCTCCAACGTATTCAAAATACTGCCGCCCATCTTCTCACTCACGCCTCTCGCTTTGACCATATAACTCCCCTCCTTCTCCATTTGCACTGGCTCCCTATTTCCTTCCGGGTCCAGTACAAGAGTCTCATATTTGTTCATAGGTCCATTCACTCCGACACCCCCCCCCCCCTTTACCTTGCTGATCAAGTTCACCGTCACACCCCTCACCGTTCTCTTCGGTCCATTCACACCAATTGCATGTCCCTTCCTTCCCCATCCCAAGCCCACCTGGAATCCACCTGCTCCTCTGCCTTCTACTTTCTTGGTCCACATCTCTGGAACTCGCTCCCTCCCTCCCTTAGAATCTTCTTTTAAAAACCTTTAAGGTTAAATTAAAAACTCATCTATTCTGCACTGCCTTCAACCTCCCTCCCCCTTCTGTTCCTCCCTCCCCTCCCCCTCGATGATTTTCTGCTCCTTACCTGTTCTTAGTCTTTCTCTTATCTGTCCTTTTGAAATTTTAATGGCGTTCTTTTTCCTTTCATTGCAGCTTTTTTAAATGATTCTTAAAATATTTGGTTTGTAAATCGCCCAGATGCCCTGGTTATGGGTGGTATAGTACGTTTTTAATAAACATAAACATAAACATCTCTTATCCGGTGTTGCACTGCATGCAGAGTCTGGCTTCTTGAGGTTTCAGTTTAATTTTTCTCTAAATATTTTATTTGTACTTTAGGTTGTGATCACTTATTCTGTACTTGGCGAGAATCTGTGTGCCTAGTGTGTGACCAAGGCTGTGTGTTCTGTTAACATGAAATCTGTATGCAGGGATCTGTACTGTAGCAATTTGCCTTGTTCAGCTTTTCAAATAGGTATTAGATGTTCTAGGGCCTGCTGCAGTGTTTATAGTGCCACTTTTTTGTATGAGTTTTGGAAGTTTATGCTGATAATGGTATGGTAGATTTGGCCTTGTAGATCTTTGGTGACTTTTGTAGTGTTTTATATTAGCTTTCAATATTCCTGGTACTGGAGAATATTTGTTAGTGAGATGACCAGAATCTGATTTTTTTTTAAAGATATTGAGTTCTGTGGGTGAATGTTCTAGTTCTGCTCTGCACCCACTGTTGATGGAAGGGGTTCTGTGGGTGCAAAATATATGTTCAAAAAGAAAAAGCAAGAACCATAACGCAGTTTATAACAAAATAAAAATGAGTTATAATTTAGTTTTATAAAGTGTGCTGTGGTTCTCGCTCATTCTTTTAGTTCCTTGGTGTGCAAACACATTTCCTCCATATTATATAATTAGTTTTTTGGTTTCCTTGACTGAGTTTTGAGAAGGTGCCCCCCCCCCCACATCTCTATTGGGGGGCGCCATCTCATCCTTTGCCTCAGGCAGCAGATTGCCTTGAGCCGTCCCTGTATAGCAATGAATGAAAGGTTAGATAGAATTGGCATTTCAGAGACCTGGTGGAAGGAGGTTAACCAATGGGACACTGTGATACCAGGCTACAAACTAAATTACAAGGATAGAGCACATCACTTGGTGTAGGGGTGGCTCTATATGGTAAGAGGACATTGAGTCAAACAGGATAAAGATTTTGCAGGAAACAAAATAAACTGTAGAATCTCTATGGATAGAAATTCCTTGTAAAAAGAGGAAGGGAATAGCAGTGGGTGTGTATTATTGTCTGCCTGGACAGAATGAACAGAGAGATGATGAAATGCTAACAGAAATTAGGAGAAGTTAACACAGTTATAATGGATGATTTCAATTATCCTGATATTGATTGGGTCAATATCACATCAGGACATGTTAGGGAGATAAAGTTGAAGCAAATGATTGCTTCATGGAGCAGCTGGTTCAGGAAAAGCACGTGGGGATGCTATTTTAGATGTAGTCCTCAGTGGAATGTAGGATCTAGTGCAAGAGGTAACAGTTTTGGGTCCTCTTGGCAATAGCGATCATAATAAATCACATTTGATATAATAAATGGAAGGAGGATAGCAAGAAAATTGATTGATATAATAGGAAAATGGCTAAGAAGAAACTAAAGAGAGCACCAATTCATGACATACTTGTCACAACCATTCCTCAATATGGGCCACATTACAGAGAACAGAATTTTTTATAATCCTAGCCTTATACTAAGTTTCAGCAGAAATAACATGGACGTTTCCAGGAAAAACTTCATATGTACACAGGCCTTTCCTGAATACGCTTGCTACATCTCTGCAGTTAACCACTCCCCATTCCGCCCTCTCCTGCCCACATTCTGCAATCCCTATGCCAGTGCTGTGGATGCACACATCAGCAGTGTTTTAGAATATGGTTTGGGATGTTTTTGGCACATAAACATCCCCACTGCATGTTCAAACCCTTTATTCGTGTTCTGGAATGAATCCCTGTATCCCAAGTCTCACCCATGTGAAGAAGTCCATTTAGAACAATAGATGCTGTGAGTTCTAGGGGGGCAAAGAATCTGTCAGGTCTGTCTGAACCCTCTCCTCTGTTCTGCTGTCAGCTTCCAAAACTCCAGCTCTGCTGCTAGGACCACTCCTCCTGGGAGTTGCTGTGCTAATGCCTCTCCATCACTGGGCCTTGCTTCTCCTGGGAGATTTATTGCTCTGTTCTCCCAGTCACTAAGCCCCACTTCGGTGGAGGGGGGGGGTAGGGTGCTAGGGGTGGGGGGGGTGGCAATGCTCTGCTGCCTTTCAGTCATATGGCAAGCTCCTCCTCAGAGGGCCAACACTCCATCACCTCTCAGTTACTAAGTCCTATTTCTGGGGAGCTGATCCTCTGCTGCTGTGTCAAAGTCCTGAGTCTAGACTGCTGCCACACTAAGGGACATGGGGCCCAATATTCAGCAGTGGCGGTTACGGCTCTAATGCAGCTAGCCATCACTGCTGAAGACTAGCCCCAGATAGTCAATGCCGGGGCCATATCCAGACAACAGCACTGAATATCTGGGGTAGTAGCAGATTTCAGAAGCTAACCAGTGTCACGGGCCCTCATGTGCACCTACCGGTGAGCTTAGGTATTGCACTGGACCCCAGTGTAACTGGCCTCCTGGTAGTTGTAGCTGCTGCCAGTTACACAAAAATAGTTGTGGACAACCGGTATAAGGTAAATAGGGCTTTATTTCCCTTTCCCAAATAGGATGTTCAAATATATACAAAAACAAAACATAACCCTTCTCGGGTAAAACAGAAAACACTGGAACACAAAAAATGGCTTTCTTTCAGCTTCTTAATAACAGAAATGTACTTTAAACACAGACCTGTAGCCACCCAGAATAAGGCCTTTGCTTCCTTGTCAGGCTGCTTATTCTTCTTTATCTTAGGGAGATTATATTATCTGCCAAAGAAAGGCTACAATCCATTTCTTCAATATTCCCTTCAATTATAGAAGATTCACATTGCATCGGCTCCTCAACAGGAATAGTACCTCTGTACTTTCTCTCTGTGTGGGCTTGGCAAACAGTCCGTCCTGGCTGTGACGTCGTTCTTTTCCACTAAAGGAAAACTGTTTGTGATTACCACAATTACTCCTGTTTTGGTAGTAGGAGCCTCCCCTCTGCTGACCTCTGTTTAGCAGGTTAAAGAATTCCCCTGTCCAACTATTAGGTGGAATTACTCCTGCTCTGAGCTCTGCTCTATTCAGGAACTTGGAACCAGCTGGAACTTCTGACGGCAGCCCTTTGGAAACTCTGTGTCTCCCGTACCTTTCAGAGTGTTTTACTTCTTCAGGTAAAAAGCCTTTCCTTTGCTTATTATAAGGGTACTGGACTTTCTCTGCTCCCCTTAGGCTGGCTTTGGAGGGTTTCTGGACTTTCACAAACTGTCCCTTATCTCCAAGCTCTGAACTCCCCCTTTTTGCACTGGAATAAAACTTCCTGGCTTGTACCTTTTGTCTTCTATCTCTGCTCCAATCTGGGCTGTTACATTCACTCTCACTTGCTGTGTCAAGCTGTCTGTACCTTTCATTCAAGCATTCCTCGGACTCACTCAGACCTCCGTTCAAGCTTCCAATAGGGTAATTAGACACGCTCTCTTCACAGCTTCTCTCATCCTCCTCATGCATCCAGTTCCTTCTCTGGGTTTCTCTCCAGCTCCTATCCTGGCTCTTGGCCTGGCTCTTAGGCTGTATCTTGGTCCTGAACTCGGTCCTGGTCTGCCTTACTGCTTGTGAGTTGAGTTTATCTAGGTATTTCCTAGCTGCACCACTCCCTAGCTGATTAGAGTCAGGTGAGAATCCCCTGGCTTCCCTATTGGCTGGGTGTGTCTCCCAAGCTCGTGACCTCACTTGCTTACGTTGCCCATGGCAACTTTCCACCATGTGCTTTCCCAAAACGTTATTATTTCCCTGAGCTGCACTATCCTCTGTCTCCATAGGGGTCACTAATGAGTCTGCTCTGTGACACCAGGCAGCGCTGATATAGAGCCTCCATGGGTGAAATTAAGCCAGCCTTTGCTGCACCTGACTTTACCCGTGGGTCGCTAATTGGGCAGTGGCTCAATATCGCTGCTGCCAGTTTAGAGATGGTGCCACCTCAGAGTGCCCACGACATGCCCCGATGCTAACCGCTTACATTCGGGGCATGTAGCAGCAACACCCGTGGATATTCAGCGGCACCAGCTGTGTTACTCCCACTGAATATCCCGCTAACCGGAATTTACACAGTTTGCAGGTCTGCAGACCATGTAAATGCCTTTGAATATGCCCCCCCCCCACACACACACACACACTTACTAAGCTGGGTTAATGGTTAGCATGCACTGTTTGTAATTTTTTTAAAGTCGACTGGCGAGTTCAGGAAGCCTGTAGGTCACCAGGGTAACTTTTTAAGTCGGGGGGTGGGGGGGATCGGGGCTGCTAGGCCACTAGGGAGTCACTTTATGTCAGGGCACTGGCCCTCTGACAGTATTTTGATGACATCAGGGGCTTTTCCTGATGCTGCAATCGCCCCCGATGCTATCAGAATACAGTCGGGTGCGAGGATCAGGGCTGCTAGGCCACCAGGGATTTGCTTCAGTATCTTGATGGCATCGGGGGCTTTGCCCGATGCCTGGATCATGTGAGGGGAAGAGGATCAAATCATCAGGGAAAGCACCCAATACCATCAAAATACTAAAGTTAGTTGTGAAATCCTCTATGCCTGTCTCTGCATTGGACGCAGCAATTATTTGCATACAAGTTTAGTATATGCAGCTCATTTGCCTTCATTTAAATTCTCTTGGTGTTAATTGTGCGCTAGTTTTTCGGTCGCTGTTTACCAGCGCATCCATCTCTTTTCTGCATTTGATGTTAGCTTAAACGTGCTTAAAGTGTGCTTCACCGTGGCATTGTCTGTGCTTAAAGGCCACGCTAGTTTTCTGCATCTGCCTGTAGGGCACTAGTGAAGCTAATTTATTAGCCTCTATAGTCTCTCCTATTTGCTGAGGGTGGATTTCATCTGCAGCACATTCTTCCTCTTCTAGAGTCAGGGGGTCTGTTCATTCTTCCCAGCCTATATCACCCTCAATGTCATCATTATTATGGGGCTCTCCTGTATTTTCCATTCTCTAAGGACTCCTCCCGTAGATTCAGGGTAGACCCAAAGGCTTCTGCCACCCTAGGCAGAAACCCTGGCCTTGCTGCCCCTCCCCCAGTTGCTGCCACTGCCACCGCCTTCCCAGCTGCTGCTGATTCCATCTTGGGAGGGAGAGATGGGCAGCGGCAGTATTTCCAGAATTGGCGGCAGCTGTGGGGGCAGAGACAGTTGGGTAGCGGCGCGGCCGATCATGTGTACTGCTACCACCACCCAGCTGGGCTGGCTAGCTAGTGGATGGGCCAGCCCTGTCTAGATCCCTCTTATGTTGCTGGGATGTGGCCTCTCCACCATGGCTCCCAGGTGAACTTCATATTTATTTATTTAACAGCTCTTATATACCGCGCTATTTGACATCAGTGCGGTTTACATTAAACAAAATACACTCAGATTTAGAGAACTTGTCCAAGTTACAGGTAACAGGGGAATAAAACAAGGATTAACTGGGGAACAGCATATAAATAATTAAATAAAAACAATTACATTTATATTCCTTCTAATGAGTTCCACCCTAACTTCTTCCAGTGGTTACACAGTATTACTTTCAGTACTCCAATGCAGCAGTTTCTGCTCTTTTTTTTTCTCCTCTGTGAATGGGGCTATCAGGATTCAAATACAGGTGGGGGAGGGGTTCCTCTGGAGGAAACACCAATTGCTCAAGGGGTAGGAAATGGTATCTGCATATAGTCTTTACTGGCCTTTCCCTTCTTTCTAACCTTACCTGTAAGCAGGCAAATTATTCAATTTTCTTTCAACAATGTAAGAGGTAGACGTCCACCTGTTAGCAATCATGTGTCGCCCAGAGAGCTCCAAGTTCTACAACAGCTGTGACAGAACTCTGTCACTTTCCATCCAGTCATTCGGCCTCACCCTGCTCATACTGATGATTATTTCTCCGTCTCAGTTTATAGATGGACTCTTACAGCCAATCTACAGATTGTAAGCCCTTCGGGGATAGAGAAATATCTACTGAATGTAACCCACTTTTAAACTATTAATATGTACCAAGTTACATATGTACTGACCCTAGTTCTTCTTTTGAACTCATTTCAATGTTCACAATATGTTCAAAAATGTCCAATTAAACCTCACAGACAAGGGCTCCACCTGAGAGTGACAAGAAGAACTGTGTGACTTTCCAACTCCTGTCACCTGCAACATCTCCTTAATGAGTCTACTTTCAATGTCCCTCCCCTGGTCAGACTGTATGCGTGCTGAAAGTCTGCAGTTCATAAGTTATCGTCGTGCTACTCTCATCCCCTCCTAGTGTGGCCACCTGATTGTGCTGCTTTTCTTGCTACTTCTGTCTTCTTAGGTTTTTTTTTTAATCAATTAGTGCTTTTTAATTAATACTATATTTATTTTTACTGCTGGTTTGCGCTTATTTTAACTACATTTTTCCCAATTTTTGGGCATTTTTTCATGTTTGTTTCACTACTTGTTCTTTGTGTGCACTTTTTATCTGCACCAGACTTTTTCTTTATATTTATTTACTTTTAAAGAAAAATATACAAGTATATACTATCTAGAGGAAAATATAGAATAATGTAATGTAAATCAATCATAGGGGGAAAAAAACAACCAGAAAATATAAATTGCCGTCTTTTTCATTTTAAAATGAAGTTTTCGCTATTTGCATGTGTTTTTTCGTATTTTTACACAGATTTGTTTTGATTGAATGCCTTCTATGCACACTGCTGTTTTTTTGTGTATGCAAATTGTACTTGCTTTAATTCATAGGTATACATGTAAATAAGCAGTTTGAGTGCACTTTTAATTTTTAGGTGCCCAGATGAATAATCAAATGAACCTGAAATGCACACACCTAGAAAGCACCTCATTAGTCTGCATATTGTATAACACAGCTTGCATTTAATTTCATAAGTTGCATCATTCCTGAAATAAACAAGGCCAGTTTTGAGCTGGCATTATCTTTCCTTCCTGAGAGAATCAAGCCATCAATGTGCAAGCTGATGCTTCTGAGGAACCTCTTCATTTACTATTTAGATCATACTTTTCCACTAGTACTTCAAGGCAAGTTATATCCAGGCATTTCCCTGCCCTCAGAGGACTTACAACTTACCCAGAGCCACAATGAGCATCAATGGGACTTGAGCCTTTAAACACTAGGCTACTCCTTCACTCTCAAAAGATTTAGCATTTATCAAACCCATCCACCCTCTGATTCCCTACAACCAGTCATAAATCCACTCCCAACCCCAGACTATCCCAGAACCTACCGGGGTCTTCATGGGAGCTAGTGGGTAGGGAGGCACAATTCCCACTCTCTCCTGAATTACATTTTATTTATTTTATTTATTTATTTATTTACTTATTTCTTCTATACCACCCCTTCCAGTGATCAAGGGCGGTTTACATGGAACAAATTAACAAATTATGTATATTTCTGTATACTTTACATTGAACAGAGAACTTTTTAACTTTTTACATGGAATAGATATACATTTCATTGAAACAGAGAAACTTTCTAACTTTTTACAAATAATGACAGATGTAAAAAACTGTCCAAACTATTTACATAGGTTATTTACAAGTGATTCTATACAGGGGTTTTCAGAATAATCGTGCATCATGTATAGGTGGTGGAATTTATTTCCATTTTTTTATCAAGAATTTTGTGTGTGTGTGAGGGGGCTGTGTGGGGTTGTCTAGTTGTGGTTTAGGGAGTTCTGAGTTGGTGTGTCTGTGGATGTTGTGGGACAGAGCTTGGGGGGTAGGGGATTTGGAAATGTTCGGAGAATAGGTAAGTTTTGTGTTCCTTCCGAAATTGGGCGAGGTCTTTTATGGTGCGGAGGTCTAGTGGGAGATCATTCCAGAGCATGGGGGCAGTGAACGTGAAGGCTCTGTCACTTGTGGATTTTTTAGTCTTCTTGAATGATTTTGGTATATCAAGTGAGTGGGCTGCATTTTGTCTGCGAGCTCTTGATTCAGACGGGGTCTGTAGTAATGTTGATAGATGTGATGGGGTGATGTCATTTAGGAGCTTGAATGTTGTTAGGAAAATTTTAACAAAGATGCTTTTATACAAGATACTTTACCTCATCTATCTGCAGATTCAGTGAAATTAGAGACACAAGTAACAGAATGGTATCACATAATTTCTAATGCAGCCAGAATGAAAGACATGAGACCAAGGGAAGCAAGGATTAATAAGCAACATCACAAGCCATGGTATTCTACAGCTATACGTTTGATGAAAAGAGAGCTCAGAAGAATTGAGCGTAAGTGGAGAAGGAATAAGGTGACAGAATTAAGGCTGCTTTACTTAAATAAACAAAAAATATACGATGAGCATATTAAAAACTCTAAGAAAGAATACCATACAAATATAATAAATAATTCCATCAACAAACCTAGAGAACTGTTTGAAATTGTAAAATCTTTAACAAAGGAGCAAAAAACAGAAGGGGAAGCTCAAATTGAACCGCAAAAGTATGCGGACTATATTAAGGAAAAATTCCACTCTAAGACAAAAGCTACAGAAAGACTTAACTTAAAATCAGTCTCAAATTCCAGGGTTTGGGAAAAATTCTCCTTTCCATCAAAGGAGCAACTCTTGCACATTATTTCTTCTATAAACACATGCACTTCTCCCACTGACCCATGTCCTGTATCGTGGATCAAGTCTACAAAGTCAAATTTTATTCACATCATACAAAACATTGTGCAAAATTCCCTCTCTCAAGGTATTTTACCAGAGCAACTTAAGCTTGCAACTGTTAGACCAATTCCGAAGAAAACAACGCTAGACAAGAATAATCCAGCAGCCTACCGGCCAATTTCCAGCATACCCTTTTTAGCAAAGATCATAGAGAAGATAGTGCAACTTCAACTTCAAGAACACATTGATGTTCATGCACCCCTAGATATTAACCAACATGGTTTTCGCCCAAACCATGGAGTTGAAACTTTAATGATTTATCTTTTTGACTGCATACTCCGCACCATTGATGACATTAAGAAAGGTATTATAATGATTTTTATAGACATCTCTGCAGCATTCGACTCAGTAAATCACAATAGATTATTAAATAGATTAGATGAGATTGGTCTACATGGGGTCACTTTAAAATGGTTCCATTCCTATTTGACAGAGAGATTTTTACAAGTAAAGATAGGGGAAAAAACCTCTATGCCCATAAGAGTAATACAAGGTGTACCACAAGGATCTGCACTTTCATCGCTCCTTTTCAATATTTATATGCAACCAATATGCAAAATTCCTTTGAAAAGTGGAATTAAGTATACAATCTATGCTGATGATATTATGATTTTCACAACTATCACTATTGAGAACCCTGATTTCTCGGGCATTACAGAATGTCTCTCAGAAATGTCCAACTGGTGTAAAACAAACAACATGGAAATTAATTTTAGCAAAACAGAGGCGTTATTTATTTCTCGTAACCATAATTTTGCGCATCCTCCTGACATCAAAATAGATAACTCAACTATTCCTATTAAATCAGAAGTGAAATATCTTGGAGTTACTCTGGATAATGAGTTGAATCTCAGATCACACATAAATAAGACAATTAAAAGCGCTTATTACAGAATGAAGCTCATCAAAAGACTAAGGCCGCTTCTTGATACTGTTCACTTCAGAAATGTTTGTCAAGCATTGATTACTCCATTACTTGACTTCTGTAATCCAATATATCTGGGTTTATCTAAGCAAGCACTTAAGCCTTTACAACTGGCGCAGAATACTGCTGCATGTATAATTTTTGGTCTATCAAGTAGAGAACATATAACTCCCATCTTGAAAGAGCTTCACTGGTTACCTATAGCTTCACGTGTAAAATATAAAACTATAATTTATATTTTCAAGATAAAACAACAATATTCTGCAGAAAGCCTGACATATCTCATACAGTCAGATATTAGCAACAGACCTAGAAGAAGAGGATCTGACAACAGAATCAGCTTATCAAATGATGTCAGAAAAACACGTAAAGACACCTCTGAAAGGGCTTTCCTCTTTTGCTGCACCTTCCATCTGGAACTCTCTACCTAATGAGCTGAGAGCAGCTCAGGACATCAATGACTTTAGAAAGCAACTGAAAACATCTTTGTTTATAGAACACTACGGTCATGCAATTAACTAACTTAATTTGTCTGGAATGTAAATCATATACATATTGTATAATAGCTCACATTATAGTATAGCTCACTATGTAGATAATGCAACTCACTCTAACACATTATACCATAACTTTAACTTTTATTTCTTTACATTTTCTCACTAATACTCTTAATATCTTTGTTTGTAAGACCGCTTTGATTGTATGATAAGGCGGTATAGAAATCCAATTAAATAAATAAATAAATAAATAAATCTGATACGGCTGTTTATGGGGAGCCAATGTAGTTCTAGGAGTATAGGGGTCACATGGTCTGTTAGACGAGCTTTGGTAGTTACTTTTGCACAGATGTTCTGGGCTCTTTGTAATAGGTATGTGTTTTTCTGTGGTAGGCCAATCAGGAGACTGTTGCAATAATCAAAATGGGGTGTGATGAGTGTATTGACAACCGATCTAAAGTCATGTGTATCCAAGAGGGGCCTTAGGTGTTGTATGGTTTTGAGTTTAAGGAATATGGTTCTTACTGTCTTCTTTATGTGAGGTAGCATGGTGAGAGTATGATCTATTATTACACCCAAGTATTTTACCTCTTTTTTAACGGGTATAGAGGTATTATTGATTGAGATTGCTGTTGGAAAAGTGTCCTCAGTCATAGGTGTTCTTGTAACGAACATTGCTTCCGTTTTTTTGAGGTTAATGCTGAGGTAATTGGTTTCCATCCAAGAGGTGGTCTCAGCCATGCACTCAGCTAGGTTGTCGTAAGTGTGGTTTTTTGTGGTTATGGGGATAGCGAGCATGATATCGTCAGCATATATAAAGTGATTAATCTTGTGTTTTCTAAATATGTTTGTGATAGGTTGCAGGTATAAGTTGAATAAGAGGGCAGAAAGGGCTGATCCCTGAGGTATACCTTGTCCTTGGGGGAAGGTTTCTGATGCTTCTTGATCTATTTGGACACGTATTAGTCTATGTGTCAATCAACAGTCTTGCAGTATTATCACTAGGAATCAAGCTGCCAAATAGGTGGCTCAGTCTATTATTTGTTAGCTTGACACCCTCAGTCCCACCAAACTACTGCTAGGAGTCAACCAGCACCATTTTGAATCCAGGCACTTGAAGGAGCAGGAGTGGCTGCCGCTCACTAGCCCCCAGGGAAATCCACCGTAGGTGGTGGTGGGTCAGAGGGAGGGTTCAAGGAAACTTGCTATTTAATCTCTTGAGGGTGTTTGCGGATGGGGTTTCCCTTTCATGTCAGTAGTGATTTGGGGGATAAGAAGTTTCCCTTTTGTGTCAGGTGGGTCCAGAGTTTTGATTTTTCATCTTGGGTGGCTTTCAAGGGGCGAGAGGTTGTGATTGGCATGAAGGGGTGGGATCAGAGGTGGGGGTTTTATGTTACCACTATCCTCTTTAAGAGTTAGTGAACCTGACTTGGGACCCACTCTCTGTGCTAATGAAGTCAGATACACATGATCCTCCAGGCAGCAGCAATGCAAATTTATATTTACTTCTGGACTTAATAACCCATGCTACTGACGTATTGCAGGTTAGTGACTCCCACAGTAAATATCACTGTGAAAAAATTATTATTTTTTTATTTTAAGTTTTCATTCACTCTCTGCAAGGTAACAGATAACAAGGTCGATTGTAATGCAATATTTCACTTAGCCCCGTCTCATAATCCCCAGTATGGGGTCATATTGGACTTCATGCTTACCAATGGGGAAAGTGTTTCTAATGTTACAGTGGGAGATCATCTCGCATCCAGTGATCACCTGATGGTATGGTTCAGTATTAGGACCAAGGGCTGATAAAATCCATTCAAAAGTGAGGCTCTTAAACTTTAGGAAGACTAGCTTTGCCAAGATGGGACAATATCAAAGAGTCATTAATGAGATGGAAACAGCTGGGGGATGTAGAAAAACAGTGGACAAAACTGAAAGGGCAAACAACCTTTTTTGCTAAAAAGGTAAATAATGGTAAAAGGAAAAGGAGGCCACTATAGTTCTTAAAAGAAGTAGCTGAAAAGGCAAAGAAAAAGAGGGAGGCCTTCATGAAATACAATAGATCACAGAGGGAGGAAGACAGGCATCTATATTTGGAAAAACTTAGAGATGCTAGCAAACTAGTCAGGAAAGCAAAGGTACAAAAAGAAGAAGAAACAGCCAATGCAATAAAATGAGGGTATAAGACATTTTTCAAATATGTTAGAGAGAGATGAACAAAGTCTATTAAACATATTAGATATAGTTTTATTAATATAAATATCCCCATCAAATCTACATAAGTAAACAACTTAAATACATAAACACAGCCTTAAAACTAAGATGCAGACAGCAGTCCAGCAGCGAGATGGGGGTTTCCCAGTCTTTTGCATTGAATGTCACATGTATGATTTTCTCCCAGTTGGTGAGGGGTCTTACATATGCACTAAGTGCAAGGAGCTCTTTGCTCTCATGGAACGAGTCCGATCTCTGGAGGCTAGAGTGTTTCTAATACATGGAAATGCTCTCGCCTGGTGCGCCTCCTATCTGAATGACAGATGGCAGCACGTTCATTCTCGCTCCTCCACGTCCACCCCTTTCCCTCAAACCATAGGCGTCCCACAGGGATCATCTCTTTCAGCCCTATTCTTCAACGTGTATATGCAACCTATCTGCACCATCATCAGATCCTTCAACATTAATTGTCTAGTCTATGCCAATGATGTCCTTATGTTTATTCCAATATCCACTGAACACCCAGACTTGTCTCAACTATCCTCCTGCTTCGACGCAGTCTCTGATTGGTTACAATCTCAGAAGCTAAGGATAAACCTCAAAAAGACGGATGTTCTCTTCATCAGTAGAGATCAGACATTCATCCCGCCCTCATCACTAAAGGTACGTGACGCGGAGCTTCCTACTAAGACTTCGATACGATACCTAGGAGTAACCCTCGACCAACACCTTGACCTAAATGCCCATATAAGTAACCTAGTAAAGGCAATTTACCATAAAATCCGGATGCTGCGACACATGAGTCATCTTCTAGAGCCAAAAGACTTCCGAACAGTATTTCAAACACTAGTGATGCCTCACTTCGACTATGCCAACTCCATACTGCACGGTCTGCCAAAGAGTTCACTTCACCCTTTACAGATTGCAATGAACAGCGCAGCAAGAACCCTATATGGAGCATCCAGAAGAGACCATATTACTCCTATCCTAAAAGCTCTACACTGGCTTCCGGTTCACTGTAGGATCACTTTTAAAATACTGACAAAATGGCATTCAAGGCAATCAACAAATGCTCATCCAGCTCCCTTTCCGAACTGATCCAGCTCACACACCCCCCCCCCCTCGTTAGACAGAGAAGATCCGCCGCCTCTAATACTTTGCATCTCCCAAAGTCATTCACTAAATGTACCAAGGCTACAGGAAACCGCGCTTTTGCTCTTTATGCCCCCTACTGCTGGAATACTCTACCAGCAAACATTCGAGCAATAAACAGCCTCTCTCAGTTCAGGAAAGAGCTGAAACATCATCTCTTTCTCCAGTACTTCCCCAACTCAGATGACATCACATAACCAACCACAGATCACACCTCCCTCTTCCCCCCCTCCCGTTAATCCCCTCCCTGTTGTCCCAGGCAATTTATCAAGCTGTCTCCTAGCCTGTAACATTCTAATGTTTATGCTAGCTGTTTCTCATGCCGTGTTCGTGATGAATAGAGCTTAGTTGATGCTTTTTCCTAGTTATCATCCTGTAAATAGCCCTTTATGTATATAGTTCCATTATGTATATAGTTCGCCTGTGTTCCATGTTCAACTCCCTGTTTGATGTAAATGCAATGTGGATCTTCCCATTGCACAAGTTTTGTTACCTGTGAACCGCGCTGATGGTAAATAGTGCGGTATAGAAAAAACTATAAATAAATAAATAAATAGAGTAGCAGACTTGGAGGACATAAGGAAGAGAGGAACATAGACGAGACCTACAGGAAAATAGTAGAGAAGTCCCACCTCCAGTCTGGCAGCATCCCTGTTGCCATGGAGGAGAGAGGTCACGTGATAGAAGAGCATCACCTTGGTGTGGCAGGAAATGATCCTGTAGCTAGGACCTGTCCTCCATGTGATATAAAACCTTCTCGCATTGAGGAGGTTTCTCCAAGGCCATGTGCCCTTGAGGGAAGGGTTAGGACAGCCATTATAGCTGATGATTTGATCATGGCTGGTGGACATGAGGATTGCCTGGTAACATGTCTGCCTGGTGCAAAGGTAGCAGACCTCACACTGGGGAGGAGTCTGCTGTCTTGATACATGTTGGTAACAATGACATAGGAAAGTGTGGGAGGGAGGTTCTGGAAGCCAAATTTGGGCTTTTAGGTAGGAAGTTGAAATCCAAAACTTCCAGGGTACCATTCTCTGAAATGCTTCCCATTCCAAGTGCAGGACCCAAAAGGCAGGCAGAGCTCCGGAGTCTCAATGCGTAGATGAGACGATGGTGCAAGAATGAGGGCTTTGGATTTGTTAGGAACTGGACAAAATTCTGGGGAAAGGAAGGGCTTTTCCAAAGGGATGGGCTCCACCTTAACCGGTATGGAACCAGGCTGCTAGCATTAACCTTTAAAAAGGAGATAGAGTAGCTTTTAAACTCGTAGATAATAGGAGAAAGCTGACAGTCGCCTAAGAGTGCATGGTTCGGAAGGATGTATCCTTGAAGGATACTAGCAATTGATTGAAGTTAGAGCATATCAACAGAGAGGTTCGAATAAAGTCAAAAGTAATCCAAATGCCCTTAAGTACATCAAACGGAGGATTACTGAAAAACCTCTAGTGGATCACTGGTTAGCTATGAATCACTCCATCACAGATTTAAACTTTTTGTGATTAAAGTTGTCAGACCCCATTGGAATGGAGGAGATGCCGACAATATTTTGTTGCGTTTGGAGCAAAGATATATATATATTTTTTTAATTTGCATTTACAAATAAACATTCAAGCATTCCATGAATGTACAAAGAAATACATGGCTTAAATCAGCAGACAGAAATATCTCAGAAGGAAAAAAAAGGATACACCAAATATCTTAGATCACAATCATTGACAAGGAGGCTCCAGGAAAAAACTAAAAGAAGAAAAATAAATTCTATACAATAGGCAGGTAGAGACTTATACATCAGCCATACGGGAAATCACAGAGACTTCAATATCTTCCCTAGCAATAAGGAATTCCAAGAGCTGTTTGGGCTCAAAGAAAAGAAAATTACCTTGATAAGAAACATGACAATGAGAAGGAAATTTTAACAAAAAGGTGGACCCCAAGGACAAGATCCTGGCCCTATAGAACAGCCTAAGTAACCCTAGGCTAATCAGGAAAAATGCGAACTGAGAGACCAAGAATTGCTCCTTTAAATTCCTAAAGTATGAATGAAGAATTAGAGCCTTATCAGATTCCATGCCAAAGTAACAAGCAGGGTGGTTCTTACAGTAACTACGTCCAGGGAACTTTCCAGAAACCTGGTTAGCTCCCCAACCTCAAAGGACACATTAGACTGGCCCAATCCCCCACCAAGAGCCTCAGTATCCAAGGACAGATATTGAACCCTGGTCAGGGGAGGCAAATGCTCCTGCGAAATCTTAAGCACCTCACAGAAATATTGTATTTCCTCACCATTTCCAAGGGGACAAAACGGGAGACTTAGGAAAGTTCAATAACCGAAGGTTATTCCTCTGGACTTGGTTCTCCAGATATTCCATCTTCCTGGCCAACAAAGTCTTTTCCTTGATTAGGGCCCCCTGATCCTCTTGAAGGTGTCCAATTTCTGCAGTAAATTGAGAAATAAGACCAGTCTGCTGCTCTTGAACCATGGAAACCTCAGAAACAGTCATTTTCACAGACGATATTTCAGCATTTACAATGCCCACAACTGTTGATAAGGAAGAAGTTAAAGTGGCTATGGCTTCCCATAGCGCGTCCAAAATAATAACAGCAGGTTTTTCCAACCCACGAATAACTGTTAAATGCCCTCCTCCCATCTCCACTAGCTGTTGCTCAGCCATGGGGATAGTCTCACCAATTACAGGAGTCACAATTAACTGCTTCAGGGTTCCGGAAGGCAGAGCTGAAAATGCCGATGAGCCCTCTTCGCTTCCCCGGACCGGCATACTCTTCGGAAAGCCAGAGGAAAGCACTCCATCAGGCGATGAAAAACTTCCGGGTTAAAACAGGGGAGTACGCTGCTCTGGGAAAAGAACCACCCCCGATGTGCCCAGCAATGCCGAAACCTCATCCAGAATTTTCGCTGAAGACACTGCTCCAGGACCAGGAGGAAGAAACCCACACGAATCAAGAGGCCTCTGGCCGGTGGTAGAAGAGAATGCCAAACCTGAGGGTTGGTCAGCCTGTTTCCTTTTCCTCCACCCCATCACAAGAATGAGCACAGAAGACCACAGAGTCAAACAAGGACCCGATCAGAGCAGAGCTGCTCCACCGGCACCAGCTCCTGCCGCCATTTTGCCTCCCTCCGCAAAGATATATTTTTGAAACTCAGGACATTCAAACATGATGGACTTCATCAAAAAATAGATTTTTCTGTATTTTTTATAGTTTATTTATAATCTCTTTTAGTCCATAGGTCCTCTTTATGTTTTAGTTTTAGTTTTATCTTCAATTCTGTTTTGTACAATATGTTTTATTACTTTTTGGTTGTCTCTGGTCTTAATTTATTTTATCTTGTTTTTTGGGTTTTACCTCCATCCCCTCTTCTCTCTCTTTAACTTCCCTCCCCTTCTCCCCCTTCCTTCTTCTATCCCCCCCTCCCCTTCCCCTTTGCCCTCCCCGTTCTATTTTCCACCTCCTCCTCCCCCTCCTCTTCTCCCCCTCCTCTTCTCCCCCTCTTTTCCTCCCTCCCTCTTCTCCCTCCCTCCCCCTTCCCCTCCTCCCTCCCTCTTCCCCTCCCCTCCTTCCTCCCCTTCCTCCCTCCTCCCCCTCCCCTCCCCCTCCCCCTCCCTTTCCCCCCTCCTCCTCCCCCTCCCTTTCCCCTCCCCTCCCCTCCCCTCCTCCCCTCCTCCCCTCCCCTTCCTTTTCTTTTCCCCTCCCCCTCCCCTCCTCCCCTCCTCCCCTCCCCTTCCTTTTCCCCCCTCCCCCTCCCCTTTCTCCTCCCCCTCCCCTTTCCCTTTCTTTCCCCCTCCCCCTCCCCCTCTTCCCCTCCTCCCTCCCTTCTCCTTTTCCCCCTCCTGCCTCTCCTCCTCCTCCTCCTTCCCCCAGCCCCCCTCCCCTTCCCCTTCCTCCCTCCCTCGATTCCCCCTTGTTTTCACCTCTTCTTTCCCCCTCCCTTCCCCCTCTCTCCCCTCACCCTCCCTCCCCATTTCCCATCCCCTCCCCCACTCTTTTCCCCCTCCCCCTCTCCCTGCCTCTATCCTTCCCCCTTCCCCACCACATGTAGTTGTAATCTCCCTGCTCCAAACATCGTTCCCCTTTCCCCCTTCCCCCTCCCATTTCCCTTCCCCTCTTTGATTTATTTATTTATTTTATAATGTGCTTTAATTTCTTAATTCAATAATTCATTGTGTCTTATGGCTTCCTAGATGTTTTAGCTCCCTCTGCTTTTAGACCCAAGGGCTGATTCGCATTTCTTGCCTTCTAACTATCAGGTCCATTATCATCAACTCCACATTTTCAGCCTACTTGTTTGGTTTTACCGTGTTGTGTTTTCCACCTGAGAGCCATGGTCCAATTTACACCCTGCTCGTACCCCGCTGCTTGTTTTGACATTTTTTAACAATTGCATTCTCAGTATTATTTTTCAGCTATCATAATCCCAGTTATTATATACATGTGGTTTTCAATCATTTTCTTTTTATTCTTTGTCAGATGAGAAGAAATATACGACTTGAACTCATATCTGGGGTCTGACTTCTGTCCACTCTGTAGTTTACCTGCCTAACTTATTGCCTACAATTCTTTCAGTTCCGTCTATTTTCACTTTAGATTAGGATCAGTATACGCTGCACACTCACATCCAATTTTGATTCACCCCTCCCCCCCAACCTTTTTTACCAATGTGATTTATTGGATAGATATTTATTTGACAGGTTTGTTCATAGTTTTTTTTTTTAAGTCCATACTGTTGCCTGCTACGGTTTTTAGGTTGAAATGGTTGTTTTTTTCATTTCACTATTTTAATACCCATGTTTTAGTTGTACAACTTATGTGGTTTTTAGGAGATCACTATAATGTACGTCAGAGTGTAACAGATTTGATTGCACATATAAGCCTGTGTTTGCAAGGTTTTGAGTACTGATGCAAACTACATTCATAAGAGCATGTTTTATTATCTCAATGGTATACATAGATAATCCTTATTTATACGAAGAGAGCTCAGTCTTTTAAAGTGATTAATGACTATTTTGATTTTTAATTTTGTCCTTTACACACCAGATCTTTCCCCATTGCAAGGCATGACCTTTGACCTACAATTTGACATGGAGTTCCCTTTAAAAAAGCAGTCTAGTGGGTTTTATCGCTTTCATGATTGGCAGCATTTGTTTGCGCTTCCAAACTCTGAGTATCTATGCCCCGATTCTTAAAGTTTTACATTTAGGTCCATCACTCTATATGGGATATTTATCTCTGCAGTTTTCTATTTGTTTTACTGGTCCGTATGAGGTAATGTTTCTCTGGTTCCCTACAGACGGTTTCAAAAGCTTGTTACTCATGGCACATCGGTATGCTTTACAATTTCAATGTCCTTAAGGCTCAGTACACACAAGCTAATACATAATGAATTGGCAACATAAAAATCTGACTTTTTTATATATATTATTCCTTAGTCACCTGGATACTTCTAACAGATCTTGGCTCAGTATATTTACTCAATGAGAATTATCACAATACCATTCTATTTCATTATTGATCTGTTTGTTCTATGTTAGACAGGAATTGTGACCTTGATTTAGTGTCTTTACAGTTGTTCTTTGTGATGAATGCCAGGTATTTAACAGCCCTTAATATATTATCTCTTCTGTCTCTTTCACTTATGAATATAAATATATTTGTCCTTGTACATCTTCTTTCTTTGGGTCCTCTTTATCCCTTGCTGCTCTAGCAGTTTCAATGTTTTAGACATGTTAATTTGTTAGTTTTATCTGTTCCTTGTTTCTTGTCACAGATTTCTCTTGCTTGCTTTGCCTATATGAGTTTTTATTACTGTCTGATATTCATATTATTTATTTATATTTATGGGTTTATAACATTTTAATTGTTCATTTATTTATTAAATAAGTATGGTATTTATGGTTTTAATTTTAATGTTTATATATTTTATGTATTTGTTATATTTCTTTTTTTTTAAATTTTCATATACTGCATTCCAAATACAGAAAAAACAAAAGAAATTAAGTGGTCCAAAAGGCAAAATACAAAGAGTAAACAAATATTAAATACATCCAATGCCGCTATGCAGCCCACATCATGGAGAAAAAAGCGACGGAAAGACAACCGAGGGTAAAAAAAAATTTAAAGACTACAACCCCCAACCTGAAATATAACATAAAAAAGAAATAAAAAAAGAAGAAAATAAGAAACATCTCAAACTTGGAAGGACAGCAGGAGTGTATCAAGTTGCAAAGGATCAACCGTCAATCAGGTTTCCGGCCAGGTCACAGCGTCGAAACTATCCTTCTTGCCTTCACTAACTCTTTGCATGTAGCACACAATCGGGGTGATATCTCGGTTGCGGTAGCACTTGATCTTTCTGCGGCTTTTGACCTGGTCGATCACTCCCTTCTTCTAGCCCGTCTTAGTGAAGCTGGTGTTCACGGCACTGTCTTTAATTGGTTTCACTCTTTTCTTCACGCCCGATCTGCCTCTGTACTAGCCACGTCACCTTCCTCTCTACCTTCTGCCCCCTTCCCTTTACCATGTGGGGTTCCCCAGGGTTCTGTCCTAGCCCCCCTTCTCTTCAATCTTTTCTTGGTACCCCTCACACATCATTCAACAATTTGGGATCTCTGCTTTCTACTATGCTGATGACATCCTTCTTCTTCATCACACTTCCCCACTTTCTCCTGATCTGACTCCTCTTAACAACTGCCTCACTGCTGTCACCCACTGGTTAACCCAAAACTGCCTTCACCTAAATCTGGCCAAAACCACTGCTATTTGGTTCCCCTACGGCCACCCCCCCCCCCCCCTCGCTAGCTCCTTCCCTTTCTAACACTCCCATATCCTTAGTCACTACCTTCCGCTATCTTGGTGTTCTTTTTGATTCAGATCTTTCCTTTCACGCCCATATCTCACACATCACTAAAACTTCCTTTTATTTTCTGCATCAAATTCGTGCAGTCCGTCCTTTTCTTTCTCCTTCTGCCTTATCTACCCTACTTCTCTCTCTTGTCATGTCCAGGGTTGATTTTGCTAACTCTATCCTTATTGGTCTGCCCTCCTCTCATTTACACCGTCTTCAAAGAATCCAGCATACCGCAGCCCGCCTTCTTTCCCACTCATCTCATTCGCACCATATAACTCCTCTTCTTATCCACTTACACTGGTTGCCTGTTCCCTTCCATTCCCAATACAAACTACTTACTTTGGTTCACAAGGCCCTCCACACCAACTCCCCACAATATCTAGCTGATTTAATCCACTTCCACACTCCCAGATACACCCCCCGCTCATTTCACCTAAACCGGCTTATCCTTCCCCCCCCCTTCTGCCGCTCACTTGCAATCCACCCGCTCTTCAGCTTTTTTCTTTATAGGCCCCGCACTATGGAACTCCCTCCCCTCCTCTATCCGATTAGAACCCTCCCACTCAGCATTTAAACAGCAGCTAAAACCCCACCTTTTTTCCCTTGCTTTTAACCTCCCCACCTCTCCTCCCTCTCTATAATCCTACTCCTCTCCTCTCACGCTCTCCTGCCCTCTCTGTTCTTCTTTTTTTATAAAATGTAACTTCCTTTTCTTTTACTGGCCTTGTGCCCTATTTTTTAATGGTTTTTATATGTTGTAAACCGCTCTGATTTTATTGTGAAGGGCGGTAAATCAAGTTTTATTAAACATAAACATAAACATAAAAACATAATCAGTTCCCTGCAAAGTAATCAAACACTTACAGGGAAACCGGAGGTAGAAGGTTCCTCCCGCAGCCAAAACACGAGGTTTAAGCTGAAGGAAGGACCTCCTTTGTGTCTGGGTAAAGTGGGAGACATCAGGAAAAATGGATAACTTATGGCCATGAAAAGAAACATCTTTTTTTTTAAAAAAAGGCCTTCATAATTCTAGCCTTATCCGAAAAATTGACCAAAGTGATCACAAATGTGGCACGCGAGGGAATCAAAGCCTGAGAATTTTCAAGGAAATCAGTTAAGTTTAAGTCACTCTGTTCCACCGACAAAGCCACATTATTATCCACAGGTGTCTCCTGGGATGGTAAATAAAAGGAGTGCGCAATCAAAATAGCTTCAGCATCTGGCATTAACAAAATATCTTTACAATACTGCTTAAATAGAAGAAGAGGTGACATAAAACGGGTCTTAGGAAAATTCAAAATGCGGATATTATTTGCACGAGAAATATTTTCCAATGATTCTAGCTGCTTATACAAAATCAGAGTATCTTTCAAAGAGGAAGCACTCGCCGATTGAATAACACCAGCTTGGGCTTCCAATTTATCAACACGTTGAGACAAACCCCCAACAGTTGAATCTAAAGCTTGTAATCTGTTCACAACCTGTTGAGAAAAAACAGCCATTTGATCCATAAATTTTATTAACAAAGAATTAGTGGCAGAAACTTGTTTCAAAATATCTGATAAAGTAACATTTTCAGAGTCAACAGCAGCAGGAAAAGAAGAAATTTATTTTTTATTTAGCTGTATTTATATCCCGCTTTTCATCGGGTCAAAGCGGTCAATTGGGGGATACATTTAACACGAGGGGATATGAGACACATACGCTAATACTTACAGGGAACATGGGCAATGGAGGGTTAAGTGGCTTGCCAAAGACCACAAGGAGTGCCTATAGGACTAGAAATCCCAGTCCCTCCGGCCTGAGATTGCTGTCCCCAGGTGGGACTTGAACCCCCCGGCCCTCTGGCCTGAAGTACCTTGTCTTAACCACTAGACCACTCTACCCTCTAATTCAATAGCCAGAACAGGGCATAAAGAGGATACTTTACAAGGGACTATAGAAGAGCCAACATGAACACCCTCTTCCTCCCGGAGGCAGAGGAAGCCTCAGAGAAGAATGTGTCCAAAGCCAATGCCTGAGCCAAACCAGTATTGGGAGGAGGAGTCCTTTCGATAGAACTTAGGGAAGCACCTGAGGCAGAAGAAGAGGAAATCGGAACACCGGAAACAGTCTTCTGCTTTGTAACCACATGTTGGTCCATTGGGCCACTAACAACTTTAGAAGCAGAAATATTATCAGAAGATTGTTTCACAGACTTACTTTTCCACTTGAAATGTCCCCTGGGCATTCCCTCAGTGACTTGAGCCCAAAGGCCCCAAAATGGCACTGAAGGGGCACCAAAGGGGCGTTCCCCCTTTGGTCACGCCCCCTTCGGGCGCGCGACCGCGGCCATGAAGGCAGCCGGCATTTAAGTAGTGCAGGAGTCTCGATGTAAGAGAATTGGGAGGAGCTTCACCTGCAACCAATCAGTGGTATAAGAGCTAGCTGCCAAGCCCTGGTGTCTCCGCCACTGTTCCTCGCCTCCCTTGGAGCAGCCGACGTTTAAGTAGTGCAGGAGTCTCGATGTAAGAGAATTGGGAGGAGCTTCACCTGCAACCAATCGGTGGTATAAGAGCTAGCTGCCAAGCCCTGGTGTCTCCACTGCTGTTCCTCGCCTCCCTTGGAGCAGCCAGCGTTTAAGTAGTGCAGGAGTCTCGATGTAAGAGAATTGGGAGGAACTTCACCTGCAACCAATCAGTGGTATAAGAGCTAGCTGCCAAGCCCTGTTGTCTCCGCCGCTGTTCCTCGCCTCCCTTGGAGCAGCCAGCGTTTAAGTAGTGCAGGAGTCTCGATGTAAGAGAATTGGGAGGAGCTTCACCTGCAACCAATCGGTGGTATAAGAGCTAGCTGCCAAGCCCTGGTGTCTCCGCCGCTGCTCCTCCGTATTTATTATATTTCTATTTCATTGTTATTTCTATTTACTCTTGAGGTTTGCACCCCCAGAAGAAGGCCTTTGGTTGAAACGCGTTGGCATAGGTTCAGAATTGAATAAAGAGCCTTACCACTTGTCCTACATATCTGCTATTTTTGTTCCTGCTGTTGTGTGGGTTACCTGTTCTCTTTTGGTTCCCTTAAGTACAGAGCAGACAGAACTTAAAGATTCCAAATTACCCCTGCCTACTGGTAACCAGAAGAGCATGAATAAAATATTGGTAACCAGATTAATATGAATAAAAACATCCTCTAAAATGCTTATATGCAAATGCTAGAAGTCTAAAATATAAGATGGGAGAGTTACAATATATAGCACTAAATGAGAAGTCAGATATGATTGGTACCTTGGAGCCATTTATTTATTTACTTAACCAGTTTTCTATACTGCCTTATCCTTCAATCAAAGTGGTTTACATTATGCAATCCCTACAAACAGGTACTGGATACATTCCCTTTTCTCCAAAGGGCTCATGGTTTATGTGTACCTGAGGCAATGGAGGGTTAAGTGGCTTGCCCAAGGCCACAAGGAGTGCCTATAGGACTAGAGGCCCAGTCCCTGGAGCCTGAGATTGCTGTTCTCCAAGTGGAACTTGAACTCCTGGCCCTTTGGCCTGAGGTACTGTGTCCTAACCACTAGGCCCCTCATCCCCAACATGGTAAAAGGAGGACAACCAGTGGGACACTGTTATACGTGGGTACAAATTATATCACAATGATAGAGTAGATCAGGGGTGTCCAACCCTGTCCTGGAGGGCCGCAATCCTGGCAGGCTTTTGGGATAGCCCTAATGAATATGCATGAGATATACATGCATTAGAGATATCCTGCCAACCTGACTGGTTTGCGGCCCTCTAGGACTGGATTTGGAGACCCCTGCCTTACACCTATGTCATTTAAGATTGTGAGTGGGCAAGGTACAGATGTCCTAGACATCAAAAGGGTAGATACAATTTGTCACATTCCTCCTCACTTCTCACCACCACCAAAAAGTTTACTCAAGAGGATTGTCGAAAATTGCAAGAGTACCTTGATAAATTGGAAGACGGGATGTTCAAATGGCAGATTAAATCTCATGTGGACAAGTGCAAAGTTATGAACAACTCAAACTATGGTTACATGAATCAAGGTTCCACTTTAAGAACCACAACCCAGGAAAAAGATTTAGGCATCATCATGGATAACACGTTGAAACCCTCTGCCCAGTGTGCAGTGGCAGCAAAGAAACCAATTGAATGCTAGGAATCATAAGGAAAGGAATGGAGAATAAAACAAAGGACATTATAATGCCTCTGTATTGTTCCATGGTGCGACTGCACCTTGAATATTGTGTGCAATTCTGGTCACCGTATCTTAAAAAGGATATAGGGTAGGAGTGGCTAACCTTTTGCCTTCCATGCGTCAATTTTTTCATGCTCTGGTTCAGATGCACCATATGACGCTTGTACCCCCATTTGGTTGTTTAAAAATATGTTGATATGGATATATTTAGCATTTTTACATAAAATATAGTGTCTGAATTGATAAGGTGTTTTCGGAAGTCTTAAGACAGAAAAGGAAAATAAATGAGGGGGGTCACTTTGTCAATCTATTTGCTGTATGAAGCAAGAAGTTTGTTGAAAATAATTCCCTTGTAACATAAAGTTATTTGTAAACCGCTTTGACTTTAAGATAAAATAGCATATAAACAAAGTTAAATAATAATAACAATAAATACATAGGAAGGCAAGAACTTGGTAACACTCTAATCCTGAGGAAGAGCAGACAACAGAAGCTGCCTGTGCTGGTGAGTGGTCGGGCTTAAATTATGCTTTAAAAGACAAAGACAGATTTGTGTTTCATTTTGTGTCCTATGGCCCATAGGAACTTTTCATTTGCCCAAGGCAGTCAGTCTGCAATGCTTACCAGAAGCCTTAGGAGATGTGTTTTTAATGCCGCTGCATAACCTTCAGATATAGGTCAGCAAAGTCAGTCAGCCTGCATGTGTGTGCCATACCTAAGAGCAGGTTTTACTGGGAACGCCTACATGCCACCAAGTGATCTGTGCACAGCAGCCAAGGGCCACCACAAACACAGATATTCCTCGGGGAGTGGTGTTATCTGGGCTGCGTTGTTTAATATTCACCTACTACCATTATTTACCATAATTGCATCCCATAAGATCTACTATCCCCTTTATGCAGATACAGTATGTTGTACACACCATTTTAAACTCATCCGCCAACAACTACACTAACACACTGTCAGGCTCCACATGCCCTGAAGCGGCTCTTAACTCCCACTGCTAATGCGCCACTGGAAATCATGCAATGCGACACTTTTGGAACGTGCGCCATAGGTTGGCCATCCCTGATATAGCGGAATTAGAAAAGACACAGAGAAGAGCCACCAAAATGAGGAGAGACTAAAAGGATTATGACTCTTCAACCTAGAAAAGAGAAGGCTGAGGAGAGGTCTATAAATTAATGAATGGAATGGAGCGGGAAAACGTTGATCGATTGTTTGCGCCATCAAAATGTAGAAAGACTAGCTGACATGCAATGAAGCTACAGTGTAACGGTAACCCATATAAGACTAATAAGAGAAAATATTTTTCATTCAACGCGTAATCAAACTCTGGAATTCATTACCGAAGGATATAGTAAAAGTTGCTAATGTAGCTGGGTTTAAAAAAGGCGTGGATAAGTTCCTCGAGGAAAGGTCCATAAACCCTTATTAAAGGGGACCCAGGAAATCCACTGCTTGTCCCAGTACAAGCATTGTGGAACCTGTGTCTTCTGGGGAAACTGCTAGGTACTTGTGACCTAGATTGGCCACTGTTGGAAATAGGATACTGGGCATGATGGACCTTGGTCTGACCCAGTATGGCATATCTTATGTTCTTATGTTCTTAAAAAGAAGAAAAAATAGCCAATGCAATAAAATGCGGGAATAAGACATTTCTCAGATATGTTAGTGAGAGGAGGAAGGGCAAATGTGGTATAGTCAGACTCAAGGGTGCAGGGGAGGAATATGCAGACACTGATGAGGATAAAGCAAAATTGCTTAACAAATATTTCTGTTCTGTGTTCACAGATTTTTTATTTATTTATTTATTTATTTAACAGTCTTTTCTATACCGCCCCTTCCAGAGATCAGGGGCGGTTTACATTGAACATTAAACAGAACAATTGTATACTTTTGTATACATTTACAAGGAACATTATGCTTTAACTATATACAGGTGTACTTACAGGGAACATATTTTGAACATTAACTATAACAGAGCTTTTCAAACTATTTACAAGTTATATACATGGAGCGCATCTTAGTTAGTTACAGTGGTGAAATAGTCAACTATTTGAGGTCCAGATGAAGGTCCAGTAGCAGGATTTCAGAAAACACTCACAAATAGAACAGAAATGATGGGGGTCTCAAACAATATTCAGAAGACTGTGTTTGTGAGGATCTAGCTAAACTAAAAGAAGACAAGCCATGGGTTCAGATGGGATATATCCAAGAATACTGAGGGAACTTGGGGACCTTCTTGCGGCTCCACTATCTGACCTTTTCAAAGTCTCTTTGGAGTTAGGAGTGGTGCCAGAGGACCGGAAAAAGGCACTTCTGATCCCTTTACACAAAGTGGAGGTAAGGATGACATGCCGGTTAGTCTAACCTCTGTGGTTAGCAAATTATTGGAAAAACTACTAAAGGAGAGAATTGTGAGATTTATTGAGTCCAATGCATTGCAGGATCCGAGGCAGCATGGATTCATCATAGGCAGGTATTGTCAGACAAATATGATAGATTTTTTTTGACTGGGTGACTAGTGATTTGGACCGAGGGAGAGCTCTAGATGTGGTGTATTTAAATTTCAGTAAAGTCTTTGACACCATTCTGCACAGGCTACTTATAAAAATCTGAGCACCCTAGGAAGGGACCCTAAAGTTACTGATTGGGTTAGAAATTGATTTAGTGGGAGGCAACAAAGGGTACAGGTAAATGGAGCACACTCTGAGGAGAAGGAGGTTATCAGAGGTGTGCTGCAGGGAGCTGTAATTGGTCCGATTCTTTTTAACATCTTTGTTAGTGATATTGCAGAAGGGATGTCAAGTAAGGTTTGCCTCTTTATAGATGATTCCAAAATCTACAATAGAATAGACACCCAGGAAGGCATAGATAACATGAAGAGGTATCTGGCTAAGCTTGAAGACTGGCCTAGAATTTGCCAGTTGAAATTTAATGCTAAAAAATGCAGGGTTATGCATTGGGCTGCAAAAATCCAAAGGAGCGGAACAGTGCAGGGAGTGAAGTACCTCTATCCACAAAAGAAGAGCAGGACCTGGGCGTAATTGTGTCTGACAATCCTAAAGTAGCTAAATAGGTAGAAAAGGCAACTGTGAAAGCCAGAAGGATGTTTAACTATATAGGGAGAGAAATGGCCAGCAAAAAAAAGGAGGTGATAATGCCTCTGTATAAGTCTCTGGTGCAACCTCATTTGGAGTATTGTGTGCAATTTTGGAGACCCTGCTTTCAAAAGGGTATAAATAGGTTGGAGTCGGTGCATAGGGTGGCTCCGAAAATGGTTAGTGGTCTTCATTATGTAGCATATGAGGACAGACTTAAAAGTTCTTAATATGTATACTTTAGAGAAAAGGCAGGATGGGACGATATGATAGAGACATTTAAATAACTCCATGGCATAAATGCACAGGAGGGTCTCTTTCAATTGTTTATATCCTTTTGAAGATGCAGTCTCCAGAATTGCATACAATACTCCAAATGAGGTTACACCAAAGACTTATACAGAGGCACTATCATCTCTTTTCTTCTGCTGGCCATTCCTCTCCCTATGCACCCAAGATCCTTCTAGCTTTGCTGTCGTCTTTTCTACCTGTTTATCTACTTTAAGATAATTAGACACAATCACACCTAGGTCCCGCTCTTCTTTAGTGGAAAAAAGTACTTCACCCCCTATACCACCACGAAAAGGCAAATAATCACGTATACCAACGAACCCAGTCCAAAGCATGATTATGTGGAAAAGACAGAGTTTTATTAATAATCTTATTGCCAACCCGACACAGGCCGTGTTTCGCACACTTCGTCAGGGGTTGATCAAGTAGATAAACTAAAAACATAAATACATAAATATTAATCATAGTATATGCTATATAAAACAGTAAAACAATGAAAAGACAGATGCTGCAATAAAAATCTATATCACATATAAATACATCTAATAACTGTTAAAAACATGTTACATATAAAAGGGTAAAAAGTGTGGACGAAATATGTCAAATCAATAATCAATAAATACATAAGATAAACATTAAAAGCTACTCAGAGGGGAACTCTATACATATAATTAATATAAAAGGAAATGTAAAAAGGAAGAAGAGGATGTAGAGTGCGACAAACAACATTTATAAAAGAATTAATTACCTCTGTAGCGATTACTGAGAATACATCTCTGAATGACCTTAATATAAAGGTAATTCTTGTGCAACTAAAAATAAATAATAAATACAAAATTCATAATTGTTAATAAAAGCTGCATAAAAAAACATGGTATATGGGGATAACAGGGTAATAGGGGATAAAAGCTCGTTTTAAGACAACTTGGAAACAAGACTTCTATTTTGTGGGTACTGTAAACATGCAGTGGATATTAATTGTCTCACAGGTTATGTAGTGAAGTAACCAAAGCTGACTTGGTAAAACAACTGCAAAAAAGGGGCCGTATATAGTGGATAATGGTTGCGATGCCATTGTAAAATAAGCATGGTTCTCATCTCTTAAAGATAGCATTAGCTGCGTTGGGTATATATATGAAAGTTAAAATTATGCTAACGGAGAGCGATATGAACCTGGCGATTAATAACCTTTGAATTACGTAGACTCTGAAAACCATGGACACCCGATTGTGGACTATTAATATTTGAGAAATGATCACGCCATGTTTAAAAACTGAAACTTGATAGTTAATGAAATAATAAAAAATATGTATGACTAACTGACATACCTCACACACGTACGCATAAGTAAAAGTAAATTTAAACTTACAAAAAAACATGAATCGGCTTCTTCTATACATATCTGCAGTTGGCAAACTTCTAAAAAAACGCTGGCGCAGGCCTTGGGGCGGATTGTTCAGCTGACGGAGGGAGCTCGCTGGAGGGAAATTCAATATAAAGCGTTGACCCGTGTACATTTTTCACCTCGGCGAGCCTTGCGGAGTCATATCACTCAAGACGTGTCTTGCCCTAGATGCTCAGCCCCCTTGGCAGACTTAGCTCACATGTGGTGGACCTGTAAGCATATTCGCCCCTATTGGGCACGTATTAGCAATTACATTATTGAGCTCTTACAGCAGCGTTTCCCGTGGGCAGGATCTTTGGTAGTGGTGGACAAGCTGCATCAGTCTTGTCCTAGCGGGCGCAGCGCACGACTTTTGGTGCAAAAGGCGTGCTTGGTGGGGAAAGGCCCCATCCTCCACAACTGGCGTGAGCAGCTCCCACCGACTTTCCTGGAATGGCGCAATAGCTTTCATCAATTGATGTTGGCGGAGTGTTGGAGAGCTAGGAGTCATGTCAAACGTTGGGCCAACTTTATGCTAATTTGGGAACCATATATCCAGAAGCTGGGGCCCTACTGTCGAAATGAAATACTACATGTAGGCCCCTAGAGTGTCGGGCACAGTGGTGGAGGCCCGTAGGGGTGGAGTTCGTGCACTTCCTCCTGTAGACAGCTGCTCTGGTTACGCAGAAGCTAAAGAATGCGGTAGGGTGGGGAGGGTGGGGGGGTGTTCTTGGGGTGTAGGGGGGGACAAAAAATTTTAAAAAATTGGTTCTTTTCTTGCTAATATTTGTTACTGTTTCTGCTGGTTCCATATGTGATTTACCCTGCGGCGGGGATAAGAGTATACCCTGCCGGGGGGCTTGTTGTCTGATACTGTACTGGTTGTCTTTTTTTTGGTATTGAACCATAAATAAAGTTTAAAAAAAAAAAAAAAACCGCCGGCGCAAGCGCACAATAAATACTCAAAAGAGGCGGAGGAAAGGGGGCGGAATAAACCAGGGGTAATTGCAAAGGACCTTTACCTGCTAATGAAAAGGGAATGGTTAGAAATTAAGGTAAAGTCTAAACTACAATGAAAATATCAGGCAGTGGACAAAGCTAAGCCAATGGAAAACCGCCAAGGAAGGGGGGACTTCTCGTATCGGACTGTAAGCCCGTACATATCACACTTGCCGTTGCTACAGGGGTGATACAACTCCAAAACGATCAGAAGGCAACCAAAGGGGCAGTGATGGGGAATAAAACTGCCTCCTTAATTGAAATGAATTACAAATTTATAAAAATGCAATCTAAGCCATGAAAAAAAAGGGTAAAATAATAATAAATGAATCAATAGGCAGCACATAGCTTAAAAAATGAAGCGTAATGTTGTTTAAAAAGCACCATCATCTTATGCCAACTAAAAAGGATGTATACCACCTTCCTATGCTATATAAATACTGTAACTTCGCACTGGTGGTGGATAAGGCACCAATGAGAACCTCTTTATGATAAATAAAACCATAAATAAATAAATAAATAATACTAAGACACAGAATGATAAAAAGTGATAAATAAAAAAGGATGTGATCCAAGAAAATGAAACATGTTGCACCACAAACTCCAAGGGACATAATCGGAAAGTAATTGACAATGTGCTTTAATGTCTCCATAATGCTGACCCTATATAACTCAATCTCATAAGTAAAACCATAAATAAATAATTAATACCGAGACACAGAAAGATAAAAAAGATGTGATCCAAGATAATTAAAAAAGGGAGGACGTAAAACATGTTGCACCTCAAACACCAGACCATTCTAGACCATTCTTCAAGCTAAGATAGATCCCTCCTCGTGTTATCTACACCTTCCTGGGTGTCTACTCTATTGCAGATTTTGATATCATCCACAAAGGGGCAAAGCTTATCTGACAGTCCTTCCACTATATCATTAACAAAGATGTTAAAAAGTATCGGACCAAAGACAGATCCCTGCGGCACACCACTGGTAACCTCCTTCTCCTCAGAGTGAGCTCATAAGAACATAAGAACATAAGATATGCCATACTGTGTCAGACCAAGGTCTATCAAGCCCAGTATCTGTCTCCAACAGTGGCCAATCTAGGTCATACGTACCTAGCAGTTTCCCCAAGAGACACAGGTTCCGCAATGCTTGTACTGGGTCAAGCATTGATATCCTGGGTCCCTTCTTAATAATGGTTTATGGACCTTTCCTCCAGGAACTTGTCCAAACCTTTTTTAAACCCAGCTACACTAACAACCTTTACTACATCCTCCTGTACCCTTTGTCGCCTTCCACTCAACCAATTTCTAACCCAAGCAGTAACTTTAGGGACCATCTGTGTGGTATATTTAGATTTCAGTAAAGCCTTTGACATCATTCCTCACAGGTGACTTATAAACAAACTGAGCACCCTAGGGATGAACCCTAAAGTTACTGCATGGGTTAGAAATTGGTTGAGTGGGAGGCGACAAAGAGTACAGGTAAATGGAGCTCGTTCTGAGGAGAAGGAGGTTGCCAGTGGTGTGCCCCAGGGATCTGTCCTTGGTCCGATTCTTTTTAACATCTTTGTTAGTGATATTGCAGAAGGGCTGTTGGATAAGGTTTGCCCCTTTGCAGATGATACCAAAATCTGCAATAGAGTAGACACCCAGGAAGGTGTAGATAACATGAGGAGGCATCTAGCTAAGTTTGAAGAATAGAACTTGGCAGTTGAGATTTAATGTGAAAAAATGCAAGGTCATGCATTTGGGCTGAAGGAATCCAAGAGAGCAATTTAGTATAGGGGTTGAAGTACTTTTGTCCACTAAAGAAGAGCGAGACCTAGGTGTGATTGTGTCTGATTATCTTAAAGTAGTTAAACAGGTAGAAAAGGTGACAACAAAAGCTAGAAGAATGCTTATGTGCATAGTTAGAGGAATGGCCAGCAGAAGAAATTAGGTGATAATGCCTCTGTATAAGTCTTTGATGTGACCTCATTTGGAGTATTGTGTGCAATTCTGGAGACCGCACCTTCAAAAGGATATAAACAGGCTGGAGTCGGTACAGAGGGTGGCTACTAAAATGGTTAGTTGTCTTCATTATAAAGCATATGAGGACAGACTTAAGGATCTTAATATGTACACCTTAGAGGAAAGGCAGGATAGAGGTGATATGATTGAAACGGGGGGAGAGCCTCTTTTGATTGAAAGCAAGCTCTGCGACGAGGGGAGATGGGATGAGAGTGAAAGGGGATAGATTCAGGAGTGATATACAGAAATATTTCTTTATGGAAAGGGTGGTGGATCCGTGGAATAGTCTCCCAGTGGAGGTGGTAGAGATGAGGACAGTATCTGAATTCAAAGAAGCATGGGACAAACACAGAGGATTTCTAAAGGAAAAAAGGGGACTGTTGTAGTGGTTGATATGGAAGGACAGACTAGATAGGCCATGTGGTCTTTTTCTGTCGTCATGTTTCTATGTTTCTAAGCTCTGCTACAAGGGGACATAGGATTAGAGTGAAAGGGGATAGACTCAGGAGTAATATGTAGAAATATTTCTTTATGGAAAGAGTGGTAGATGCGTGGAATAGTCTCCCAGTGGAGGTGGTGAGACGAGGAAAGTATCTGAATTAAAAAAAAGCATGGGGCAAAGGTAAAAAGGGGACTATTGTAGTTGATATTGAAGGGCAGACTAAATAGGCCATGTGATCATTTTCTGCTATCATGTTTCTATGTTTCTACACAAAATCAGAGTAGATGTTTACCTCTACCACACTTCTATTGCTGCTTATCATTTGTATAGTGCTACAAGTTAGGCACAGTGCTGTACAGAGACATGTAAAAGAGAGTCCCTGTTCATAAGAACTTAGGGTCTGATATTCAACTGCCATAGCTGCTTAGCCCTGCCCGCCGACCTGCCCAAACCCCCGATATTCACATCCACGACAATGGAAGTGAATATCTGGATCTGGCTACGCTGCCTGGAATCCGCTGAGGCTAACTGCAGCATCGATACTGGATGCTGCACAGTTAGCCTCAGCGTTTATAAGTTGCATGGTTAGCGCCAGTCCCCGCCTCCGCCCCACCCCAGAACGTCCCTGGCATGCCCCGATGCTAAACGGCTAGCATCGGGGTATATAGGAGACTCAGTTGGGGATAATCGATGACACTACCTGTGCATGTGCCATCGAATAACCGGTTAGCAGGCATTTACAGGTTAACTGGCTATTAACCGTGTAAATGCCTTTTAAATATTGGGTCCTTATAGTCTAGTCAAGACAGACAACACAACAACAACTGCAAATTAGGATATATCTAGGGGAATGGTAAGGCAACACATAGGAGGTGAACAGGAGACTAAGGGGATCAGGATCCAAAAACAGTCTCAAAGAAGTGAGTTTTTAGGCCAGATTTAAACAGAGCCACACTAGCGATTAAATCAATATTCATTCTCCACCCACACTCTCCTATTGCCCTCATCCCCCCTGAAAGTACAAATATTCTCACTACCTCTACCAAAACTTACTTTGGGATGCAGTCCAAAATTTAGCCAGCTAACAATTCAACTTATAGGTCCCTCATTAAACAGTTTGTCCACCACAACAGGAAGTTGTGTCAGAGAGGGGCAGGAGTGGCAGGCTGTGAGTCTGCTAGTACAGGCACTTTAAAGTTCGAGGCAGTGGAAACATCACTATGCTGCCCCCCCCCCCCCAACTTCCGAGATGAGAAGATGGATGCCAGGAGGGTTGGCGGCATGGTGGGCCGGGCAGCACCACAATCTTCGGAGGGTGGCATTTTGAGTCTGGGCCTGTGCAGATCGCAAAGAAGGGTTTGTACATGGATTTAGGCTGCTTCACAAAAGTGAATGCCCCTGTTTTGCACAGCCTCAGAAATGGGTACTTGGACGTGCCGGCTGAGGTATTTCAGAAGGAGTGTGATGTCATGAGACTTGTACATCACAGCTGGCCATTTCAGATACTCAGACATGCATCAATGGGCAAGTAATATGTTTGTAATGTGTATTTAAATATTAACTGTGGCAATGAAAGCACATTTTGCTCTTCTCCCCAGAAGCATTGCAGTCATGAAATAAGCACTTTTTTTGCACCTTATTGGTGATCAGGAGAAGATATAGGCATGGACACCACGGCAGCCACTGCCAGACATACCTGCTCCATTCTGAAATCCCACCGCAACATGCGTCTTCATTGATTTGCCCAGGCCACGCCTCCACCATGCTCCTGAGCTTCATGGACATGCTCGCACCAGGGGCATCTAAATACCTGGCTTTCTAAAATGAGTCCAGGAATGTCTCCATGATGTGGATATCTGAATGCCCATTTTCAGACATCCAAATCATGAATAGAGTTTCCAAAATAACCCCCTTAGGGGATACGTTTATAAGGAAGCCCCTATTTTTAGGTGCCAACAAGGCACATAAATACTGGTATTTTAGTCATTTAGGAAACTTAAGTAGCCCTATATACATGTAAGTGACCTCTTATAAAATAATTACCATAATAAAAGTATGCACGTTGTTTGCATGGCGAGGACTTTTATTATGAGCATGCACATGGGCACCTTTGGAGCAGTGAGTCAGTGGTGCAAGCAACTATGTGCATTGATTATAAAATACCATAATTTGCACACCTAATGAGAAATACAGTATAACTGCAGACATTTGCACCAGTCCTAGGGCTGGTATAAATTTCTATGACTTAGCTTAAATCTGCCAATTAATGCTAGTATTTAATAAAGAAAACTGGGGTCTACTTTTCTTCATAAACAAAACGTTTAAGTAAGACCTACTTTCATGCTTAAAACAGGCAAATCCTTATTAAATTACCCTCTTAGTAATTGCTGTTAAATGTATAAGCCCCCTATCAGTGGATTTTTGGTGTCTAACTGCTGTGGCACTATATGGATAGTGCCGGGGCAGAGTTAGGGCAGAATGCTCAACTATAAGGATGGTGGTGATATTCATCCATTATCCATATAGCTATGCAATTTATTTTAGACCTGAAAAAAGCTGCCCTAAACTAAACCACAAAGTTTATACACATAGAGGCCCATTCTGATTGGGGCACATCTAGCCTGGACAGGCCAGATTTGGCCCCCATTCTGCACCTGTGAGAGCTAGACGTCACTGCGGGAGCAGAATCAGAGCACTTGGATAGGTCGGACGGGCCCTAATTCAGTAGGCCAGGAGGTGCAGCATCCTCCCCTGCTAATCTTCCCCATGCTCCTGCTGGAGCCCAGGTGCCATGGCGTCCCATTGCCATGGCACGGAGACGCCATGCAGGAGCCCCGATTCCCCGCAACACCATAAAATTGCTTTTCCCCACCACCCTACCCCATGTGGGGCCTACCAGGGCCAGGATTGGATAGCGGAGAATCTCCTGCTGTGGCTCACCTCTTCGGAGACGTCCTCCGTCACTCCCTGGGACCTCTGAGGTGGAATACGTTCAGCCCTGTATGTTGGGGTTGTGTGGCCTGCCCCCGCTCTACCCAGACTCCTCCTCTGGCCCTGCCCCTCTCATCCCCGTCCAGAGCTCCTCGCACAAAGCCGGTGTACATGCAGGAAGTTCTGTCTTTGGAATAGGCCCCCAGTGAATAACGGGGATTGTACATCCAAACCGGACATACATCCCTGCTATTCGCACATTGTGGCCAAACATTGCTGCTATACATATAGCTGGCGGTAGTAAATGCCACATACGTATATTCAGTGCCACCCCCATGTCATAGGTATTTTTAAAATACTGCAGCATTTGTTTGCAATAGCAGCAGAGAATACAGCTATAATAGTCACACCGCTAGAATAGTATTTCCTTAAGTCATCTAGCCTGATTTGGGCAAGATTTAAGTCAACCAAAAATCCCCTCAATAAATATGAAAGAAACCTTACAAAACTGAGAGCAATTATACGAATCAAGGAGATTTTCTTTGAGGTTTGCTTTTTTTTTTTTACTTTGCTCCAGATTTAAGACTTCAATAAATTCAGCTCCACAGATGGTGACATTAATAATGCATTACAATGAAAAAGTACAAGGTTTTTACAGTGTTAACTAGGAGAGTTAAGACACGACTATGTCATTTTTCTTTGCAGGATTTTTGTAAGTACATGGCTGATTTTGAAAAACTTCCGTTTATGGTTTTCAAAATAAACCTTTCACAGAGATTTTCTTGTTTTCAGTATATATGCAGCTTAAAGATGATTTTGTATCTGATGCTAACATTTTGTAACAAAATTATACCCGTAATATTAGGGAAAAGAGCAATACTACCCTGATCTTATTAAACACTAGTTGGTAGACAACTTAAATGGAAGGTTCATTAGATTTTGCCCTAAATCTGTCAGTACGCAGAGGGACTATCGTTAATATGGTTTTCCTGCATTATTTTGAGTAACCTTCAGACATGAAAATGACAGAATATTCTTTGAAAGCTAAATGACCAACAATGTATTTTTTAAATGTAGCCCCCCCCCCCCCCACACACACACTCTCCCAGAATTTAGGGTGCCTCACTAAAAAAGTGCAAATCCAATAAATAAACAAATATATGGAGGGGGGAGGAGGAGGGGTGATGTGCCCAAGATGTCTGTTTAATGCTGCTGTTCCTTCTGAACCAAAGCAATTATATTTTATTGCCACCCTACTGTGATTAAAATTGCCCTTAATTGCAAGTGATCATTCAGTAAAAATGACTGCATTGAAACCAGCGTCAAGGTGTTAAGTGAACAAAATCTAACCCAATCTCACAAGATGGTAGGTGCTTGGGGACCAGACTTGATGCTGCAAATTGTTCCACATTAAGGACTATTTTTTTAACTACCATCAAGCCAATGCTGACCCAGCAGCCCCTGGGCTTTCTTGACTGGAAGTAGATTGCCAAGCCTTTCCTTCCAAGGCAATGGAGGGTAAAGTGACTTTTCCAAGGTCATAAGATGTGCTAGTAGGCATTGAACCCTGATCTCTTGTGTATTAGGCTGCTGTTCTAGTCCCTAGACTACTCCGCCACTCCATAGGAAGGACTTATTGAAAGAAATAAGGAGGCAATTTTGAAAATGCGAGAAGAAATTGCAAGTTTAAAGTTGCAGGAATTGAGTGTGTTGCAGCAGTGATGTTGGGGTGGTTTAGGATGAGAGTAATGAGTATGACTGTGTAATTTGCTTACTGGGAATTGGGTGGATCTTCTATGATGTAGGGAATCCCCGTGTAGCTCTGTCCACTGTAAACCCTTTTGGAGAACATGCATGGTGTGGTTTGCTGGTTGGATCTGTGTGAGGGCATTTTTGGATACAAGCTGGTTCTGGACTGCCGTGGTCTGTGAGTACAAGGTCCTGTTTTACTTTTGCTACTTTGCTGATTTGTGATAGTGGGGTTCCTTAGAGCTGTTGGCAGTTTTGATTGGGCACTTGAAGTTATATGAATTGCATCATTTTTTTATTCTTGTTCTTAATGACTTGGTGATATTGGGCAGGTCCTACTCCCTGACGCAGCTTCGGCGAAACGCCCAGCATTTGAGCCAGGACAGTGTTACAGCCCTTTCTACAGCTACGTTTAAGCAATGCCATTCACATGCCCTATCAGTGCTGTTGATGTCATTTTGTGATATGTTGAATTGAGAATCATGCACTACATGTAATACGAATCATATAACATATGCAATGTCAATTATGCAACATTTGAAATATTGTCAATGTGTCATCAATGTGGAGTTATTTTTGACTAGTGATAGTGGGTCCCTGTAGCCTATTTGTGCCAGTTGATAACGTGTTTGAGTGGCTACTGTAGAATAGAGCCGTTGCGTCAGCTTGGTGATAACATTCACTGAGGTCTTCTTTCTCCACTATTAGGTGTTGTTGTTACTTCGGTGCCATTTTTGTTTTGGGTTTTTTATTTGATTGCGCTGGTTTTTTCCAGTTTTCATTGAGTTTTGACACCAAGTGCATTGAGGTTTGCATTTTTTCTATCCGGATGGCTTCTCTTGAAAACCTGACTAGCTAAGTGAGAACCACTGGTTTATACTGGAAATGCAAGCAGATGGCTACTAAAAGAAGGTATTCACAATCTGATGGAGAGAAGAAGGAAATTGAAAATCTATTTGGATGCATGTGTTCAGGTAATGACAATGTAAAGAAGCACAGTGCAGCCACTGTTAAAAGTGTTAATAAAGATATTGGAACAAAAAAAAAGCAATGAATACATGCATAGAAATTACTTTGTGGGAAGACTCAAGGTACATATGTCATGGGAGGTAGCACTGTCCGTATAGGTCTGCAACCCATGGTATTCAGAGTTCTGGGACAGGACCAGCAAGAGCTGTGAGGCTGTTGGCCCTTGCGTTCACTCTCTCTGACACTTCCTTCCGCTTCCAAAAAACTCACAGTTCAATCCAGAATTGATCTGAACCAATAAAGTTTAATAAAAGCCTTCAAGTAGTAAAACTCAATGGGAAACAATAAACATGCAACGTATAAAAAATGTAAAAAATAACAGTTCTCCTTTGCTGTTTTCTTCTACTCTAGGATTCCAGTATTCTTCACCTTCTCTCTCTTTACTTCCTCTTCCTTGGAGGATGCTCAGAGTCACAGGCTGCTGGCACTCCTTCCTTTGAACCCTGGGCCTTCTTCGATCCAACTCCTGGCAGATGTCTTATCATTTCTGAAGACCGACTTCAGATGTAGCGGCAGACACTTCTGTGGAATAGAATCTGGCCCTCTTTATCTCAGCTCCTAGGGTTGTCCTCTGAATCCTCCATTTCACTTCTAGGATCAGTGGAGCCCTTATACTCTCCCCCTCCTTACTCCTGACTCTTCAGTTTAGCTAAGCTACACCAGTAGT
Source organism: Ichthyophis bannanicus (assembly GCA_033557465.1). NCBI lineage: Eukaryota > Metazoa > Chordata > Amphibia > Gymnophiona > Ichthyophiidae > Ichthyophis > Ichthyophis bannanicus. The sequence continues at coordinate 1,318,155,773 of CM066031.1, forward strand.
GGCTCATTTAGTCAGCTTAGAAATATGTTCCATATAGTGCAGTGGCCTAAGCGACCGCTGTCATTACACATGTGCTGGTATGATGACTTAGCAGCCAAACACAGGAAACTGCCTTGGGCTTGATATTTATACCATTTAGTTTTCCCTCCAAGATGAAGTCTTCTGCTATTACCAGTTCTGAAAAGCACTGGGTAGCATAAAAAGGTCACATACACAATAATTAATTGAACCACTAGAGGTTATTACATACACAGCTGGTAGAGCCTTAGGGGTCTCTAATCACTCCCCCCCCCCTTTTTTTTCTAATGTATTAAGTTTTAATCAAATTAACACATAAGGAAAAAGTCAAATACAATATTGAAATGGAGTGCTGCGACATTATAGAAAAGCAATAAGTAAAATGAAAAAATAAAATACACCGCAAACTTCAGTTGAAACAATGGAGAAGGGCCACAGTCATCTCACAAACCTTTGGCTACATTAACAAGCCAAATAACAGACCAAACTTTGTAAATACCGCAAATAACCACCAGAGAGCAGAGAAAATAAGCACTGCTTAACCTAAACCTGTTCCTAACATTCAGCTTGCACCTGCTGACTACAAATCAGCTCCTCCAAATGGGAAGGTTCATAAAAGACATAGAGGGACATATGCAAAAGGGTAACATGGTTAGCAGACCTGCTAAGTACATTAATTCTGGTGAGCGGGCTGTTCGATGCCACACAGCTGTTCCATGCCACTGAACATCCCTTCAGAACACCACTGTACGTCCTGATACTAACCGTAGAGCATCGAGGCATTCCGGGGGACAGCGCTCCAGTTAAGCAGCCACCGGCGATATTCAGCCACTGGCCAGTTCACTTAAACAGGTTAACATTAGGTACATAAAAGGCTGGCCTAACTTTAGCCGGTTTAGCTAACCGGGCACAGCTGAATATCGCTGCTACCGGTTAGCTAAAATGCTATCTGGGCATACCAGATATTCAGTGCCGGTGGCCGAATATGAGCCCAACATTGAATATCCGAGGCTGGCTGCCACCATTGAATATTTAATCATACAACATTTTGTGTTATTCATTTGCCATGAGAGTTACTAACCTGCTATATTGAGTTATCATGGGTTAGTGATTCCTGCAGTAAATTAAGCTGTGGTAAAATCTAACATTTTACTGCAATTTAGTAACTGGCTTCCTTTGATCTTTTTTCTGACATTCTGAAACATTCTGTAATGTTTTTAAGATTTTTCAAAAGATGTTTTCCTTAGGCAATAATACACCAACTTCCTAGATCTATTCATGACCTCACAATCCCCTCTAATTGCCACCCATTTCAATAATACAGTTAAATTACTCTGGCTAATTTACTCAGGTTTGAAGTATACCTAGCCTCTGTAAGTAATATGTTTATGTTTATTAAAAACTTGATATACCACCTTTCAAACATCAAAGCATTTTACAAACAAAGCATAATAATTCAAGTCCTTTTAAACTGTGTACTGCTGCCGCCTGCTGTGTCCGCCGTCAAGCACAAAATAGACTGAATACACAGAAAATATCTAAAGAAAATAAGCTCAGTAAGTCCCTTCATTCCTCAGGAGCACATCTGGTTCTTTTGAAGAGAATAAGACATTCAACAACAGAGTTTAAATGTTAGGGTTCAAGCAAGGTATCTACTGGGATTGAGTTTTCTAACAGTGCTCCCTCCTGGTAAGATTTAGTTGACAGAGTAGTGTTTGTCTCTTCCATCAGTGTCAGTGATGATGAACTCATGCTTCCTGACTGAGTGACCAATCTACTATTGTTGAAATTGAACTTAAATGGTGGCTTTCACCTATGGGTCATCTTTGTTTTATGAATAGTAGGTGGGATCATTTTTAATGCAATTATAAACTTTGTTGTGTACTCACTCAGTCCTTTTCAATGCCACCATACTGCCACCCCCTTACTACCTGGGCCTTGAGGGTTTCCAGGTAGGAGGGGCCTTTGATGCCCTTCAGGGGTAGAGCACTAACATTTGGCCCCCAGGGATTCTGGGAAATGTAGTTACTGGGCCTCCTGAAGGATTGAGGTTGTAGTTGTAGCTCGAGCAGACAAAGGCAGGCAAAGAAAATTTCTTTTAAGAGGGTTTATTTCCAACGCATTGAAGCTCAGTGCTTTCAGACGCAAAAGAAGAATAATGCACATTCAACAAAAGATGGGAAAACAAAATATACAGAAGTTGCAGTGCTGAGGCAGCTTTCATTCAGCTTATTCACAGTTCCTTCTCAGACTCACATTCAGGCAATCATGTGACTCTTCAATGAACAGAAAGCAATGTCCTTTCAACAGCACGGCTTCTCAGCTCCAGCATGTGATTACACTTATTACCTTCATAAGCTTTTCACAAGAGAAACAGGTAAAGTAATCTTTCTACTATATTCTTTTCATGTAGTTTCAAAACTCTTTATCATGGCTATCTTCAATAATACATGTAGAGCAATCCATGGCTAGGTCCTGTTCTGTTGAAGGCAAATAATTATCTAACTGCATTTCTTCCTCACAGCTATTGGCATGCTGTATAGCAGGGGTGGGGAACCCTGGCCCTTGAGAGCCGCAGACCAGTCAGGTTTTCGGGATATCCCTAATGAATATGCATGAGATATATATGCATTAGAGATATCCTGCCAACCTGACTGGTTTGTGGCCCTCCAGGGCTGGATTTGGAGACCCCTGCCTTACACCTCTGTCATTTAAGATTGTGAGTGGGCAAGGTGCAGATGTCCTAGACATCGAAAGGGTATATAGAATGTGTCACATTCCTCCACGATTCTCACCACCACCAAAAAGTTGTCTAATAGACAATATTTTGGTGGGGGTGAGAAGTGAGGAGGAATGTGACACATTCTATCTAACCTTTTTGATGTCTTGGACATCTGCACCTTGCCCACTCACAATCTTAAATGACAGAGGTGTAAGGCAGGGGTCTCCAAATCCAGCCCTGGAGGGCCACAAACCAGTCAGGTTGGCAGGATATCTCTAATGCATATATATCTCATGCATATTCATTAGGGATATCCCGAAAACCTGACCGGTCTGCGGCTCTCCAGGACCAGGGTTCCCCACCCTGCTGTATAGGATTAATAGCAGATGCTGCCTTTTGCTCTAAGAACTCCTTAAACTGTGCCAGAAGTAATTCAGCCTGCTTATGCTCTTCCCCAAGCTGATATCTTTCTTCCTCTTCAGGCAAACGTTTGTTTAAGGCTCCCAGCTCCTGGTAATTAGCTATGCTGTTCTTATCAAAGCAACAGTTCTCCGTGTGGGTAAAACCCCTCCCCCACTTATCCTTAAGAGCAAGTGTTGGGTTTGTCTTTAGAAGTTTAACACGTTCTGGAGACTTTCTGAACAAGCAATCATAATAAGAAAAGTCAGCTTTACCTTGGCTCCAGTCCTCTGAATAAGCATTAGCACTTTTCCTTCTACTGGCTTTCAGGACTTGTGCTCCAGCTGGCTTATCATTAGTCCTTGTGCTTTGCAAGTGAATATGAGGCTGAACAATTCCTCCGTACTTCTGTCTGTTGTTGCTTTGGGTTTTAGTACTGTGTTTCCAGCTCTCTTTGGTCCAGGTATCAAACCTGCTAGCTCCTTTAACCCCAGGATGTACCTTATAATGAGAGTGTCTCCAGGGTGGATCCTTAGACCACTGATTACGGCTCAAAGGTCCTGCTTGGTTCTCAGGTAGCTCTTCCTGTAGTTCCAGGTCTCTCTGTGCTTCTGAGTCTCTCCGTCCTTTGGAGTCTCTCTGTGCTTCTGAGTCTCCCAGTAACTCTCCAGGTTCTCCTGATTCAGCTAACTCTCCTGATTCTAACCGTGTTCTAACTGCTTGTGTATTTAACAAGCTCTCACTACGTTGCACTGCACGCCTCCTGCTTGGGCGTGCCCAATCAGTGACCAGACCTGTCTCCTCCCCTAAGGTGAGGTGTGGTTTTAGATCAGCTGAGTGTTTTTTCCCTTTTTGAAGTGAAAATCCTGCTTCTCAGTGCAGTACTACCTTTCTCCACAGGATTTTCAGCTATCTCCATTACTTCTTGAGGAGCTTCTTCATCACAGATCCCCTCCTTAAAATATCATGGGCTGGCCTGACATCGTCAGCACAGCATGTGATACAATCTGTGGGTTCTGCGCTACCTTGCTTCTGTTTGGACTGTCGTCCAGGAGTAGCTATTGTGGCTAGCTGGGCTAATGCTATTCTATCATGCCATGGTTTTAGAACGTTGACATGGTAAACTTGCCGGCGACCTTTCCTATTTTCCACCAAATATGAAACTGGACCTACCAGTTGCACTATTCTATAAGGGCCTTTCCAGTGGCTCTCAAATTTTGACTCTGGCCCAGTCACCATCACGATAACTTTTTCTCCTATAGTCAATTGCCGTGGTTTTGTGTTCCTATCATAATAGGATTTTTGCTTAATTTGACTACGCTTTAAATTGTTCTCAGCAACTTGTGAGGTGCGGCGTAGCTGTCTCTTTAAACCTTTTAGGAACTCGGGCACCCCTATTTCCCTCGCATCCGGTTCCACCCATTGTTCTCTCAAAATGTCTAATATGCCGCGAGGGGAGCGGCCGTACAGTAGTTCATATGGTGCTGTTCCCAGAGGCCTGTTTTCTTTCTCTGCATGCGTACAGAACAAAGGGAAGCATTGTGTCCCAGTTGTCCATTTCACCCTCCAAACTACGGCGTAACATTCTCTTGAGGGTCTGGTTCTGTCTCTCAACTAAACCATTTGTTTGGGGATGATATGCTGCAGCCTTAATGTGGTGAATGCCGAATGCATCCCACACTTGACCTAAGTACTTAGACATGAAGTTACTCCCCCTATCGGTGAGAACTTCCCTGGGGAAACCTACTTCACAGAATAATTTAATAAGTTCATTTGCTACCACCTTTGCAGATATGGTGCATAGCGGCATGGCCCACGGGAATCTCGTGGCGTGGTCTACCACCACCAAGATGTATCGGAACCCTCGGGGGGTTTTAATCAATGGTCCCACAATGTCTACCCCTATCCTATGGATTGGCTCCTTAATCACAGGTGACGGTATCATGGGAACGTCCCTGGGATGAGCCGCTGAAACCCTTTGGCAAGTGGGGCATGCCTCACAAAACTTGGCTGTCTCTTTAAAAACACCCGGCCAATAAAATCGGGTTAGGATTTGGTCGAGGGTCCCCTGAATGCCCTTGTGTCCCCCGACAGGGTGGTCGTGTGCCAACCGTAGAACTATATTTTTAAATGAGGCTGGCACCACCAACTGTTTCCTACTGTCTCCCATAAAGGGATCTTTACTCTCCCTGTAGAGAATTCCGGAAGCTAAAAGAAACCTAGGTAATGTATTCTTAGTACTCTGAGCCCACTTGAATGCCTGAGTGAGAGCGGGATCTGCTTGTTGCTCATTTGGGAAAGTAGGAAACTTATTCATTAGCTCCTCTGGTACCCATGGCAACCCTTGCCCCGCCTGTACTTCTGACTTATACCTAGAGCGAGCCTGTCTCTCTCTACGCTTTTCCGTCTTTGCTTTTTTAACTTTACTTCCTGGGATAGTTATCAGTGCCTCATGTGAGGGGAGATCTCCTCCTGGATCCTCTGAGGTTTCTTCATTACTTTCCAAGGCTGTGGACTGGGCTCTTGTGGAGACCATAGCTCCTTTCACTTGTAATTCCCGTTCCATCTCCCTATGGAACTGTGGCCAATCTCTGCCTAGAATTACGGTATGAGGAAGCCCAGGTACAACCGCTAACGGAATAGTTCTATGTGCGCCCAACCCTTTTACTTGGAGCATATAGACAGGATATGTGGAAGTTCCCCCATGAATGCACCGAATCTTTACGGAGCTCACAGGCTGAATTACTTCTCCCTTTCTCATGACCTCAATTCTCTGCCAGAGCTCTTTTGAGAGCATGCTCTGCTCAGCTCCTGAATCTAGTAATGCCAGGGTTGTAATTCCCTGCACCTCTACAGAAAGTAGAAAACCCTCTCTATTCTTCTTAGAGCTATCTGCTACCAGTGCAGTTTTTACAAAGCAATGCTTTTGAAGATGGCCCTCTTTACCACATTTATAGCATCTTTTTTTGTTCACAGGATTTTTCAATAGAGGCATATACATTTTTACAGGCTCGTCCTGCATCCTCCATCTCCTTTCTGATCTGCTGGCGACTGTCTCCCTTGAAATGTTGCTACCTCTCTGGGCAGTTAGCTCTGCCTCCATATACCTTTCAGAGAGTGCAACAGCTTCCTGTGGAGTTTTACAGTTTTGCAGGATTAGGAAGGTGCAGATTCCATTGGGTAGAGCATTCATATACTGTTCTAACACCAAACTATCCAAAATAGACTCTATGGATCTCCCCTCTGGAGTTAGCCATTTATCTATTAGACTGCGAATTCTATGACATAGAGTTTTAGGGGTTTCACTAGGCCTTAGTTTCACATTCCTTAAACGATTGTGATAAACTAAAGGAGTGAGCCCTAACCTTTCTCGTACTGCTCTTTTTAGCTCTTCATAGCTTCCTGCAAGCATAGATGGCATGGCACGGTAAGCGGCCAGAGCTTCCCCAGTAAAGGATGCTGCTAAACAGATAGCCCAATGCTCCTTAGGCCATGCACTAAGGTGAGCGACCCTCTCAAAGCTTTCCAGAACATAAGAACATAAGATATGCCATACTGGGTCAGACCAAGGTCCATCAAGCCCAGTATTCTGTTTCCAACAGTGGCCAATCTAGGTCATATGTACCTAGCAGTTTCCCCAAGAGACACAAGTTCCACAATGCTTGTACTGGGTCAAGCATTGATATCTTCGGTCACTTCTTAATAATGGTTTATGGACCTTTCCTCCAGGAACTTGTCCAAACCTTTTTTAAACCCAGCTACACTAACAGCCTTTACTACATCCTCCGGTAACAAATTCCAGAGTTTGATTACACGTTGAGTTAAAAAATATTTTCTTTTATTAGTCTCAAATAGTTTACCCTGTAGCTTCATTGCATGTCCCCTAGTCTTTCTATATTCTTATAAGGTGAACAATCGATCTACATTTACCCGTTCCACTCCGTTCATTAATTTATAGACTTCTATCATATCTCCCCTCAGCCATCTCTTTTCCAAGTTAAAGAGCCCCAACCGTTTTAGCCTTTCTTCATAGGAGTATCCTTCCATCCCCTTTACCATTTTGGTGGCTCTTCTCTGTACCTTTTCTAAAATCACTATATCCTTTTTAAGATACGGCGACCAGAATTGCACACAATATTCAAAGTGCGGTCTCACCATGGAACGATATAGAGGCATTATAATATCTTTTGTTTTATTTTCCATTCCTTTCCTTATCATACTTAGCATTCTATTTGCTCTCTTGGCCGCCGCTGCACACTGGGCCGAGGGTTTTAACATGGTATCCACAATGACGCCTAAATCTTTTTCCTGGGTGGTGGTTCCTAATGTGGAACCTTGCATCGTGTAACCATAGTTTGGGTTGTTCTTCCCTAGGTGCATAACCTTGCACTTGTCCACATTAAATTTCATCTGCCATTTTGATGCCCAGTCTTCCAATTTATCAAGATCCTCTTGCAATTTTTCACAATCCTCTTGGGTTTTAACAACTTTAAATAGTTTTTTGTCATCTGCAAATTTGATAACCTCACTCGTTATTCCACTTTCCAGGTCATTTATGAATATGTCAAAAAGCAGCGGACCCAGCACAGATCCCTGGGGTACACCACTATTCACCTTTCTCCATTGGGAAAATTGGCCATTTAGCCCTACCCTCTGCTTTCTATCTTTTAACCAGTTCCCGATCCACAATAGTACACTGCCTCCTATCCCATGACTCTTTAGTTTTGCCAAAAGTCTCTGATGAGGGACCTTGTCAAAGGCTTTCTGAAAATCCAGATACACAATATCAACCGACTCACCTTTGTCCACCTGTTTATTCACTCCTTCAAAAAAACATAACAGATTAGTAAGACAAGATCTTCCTTGTCTAAAGCCATGTTGGCTGTCTCCCATTAGGTTGTGACTATCTACATGCTGAGTAATTTTATTCTTTATGATGGTTTCTACCATTTTTCCCGGTACTGATGTCAGGCTCACCGGTCTGTAGTTTCCCGGATCACCCCTGGAGCCCTTTTTAAAAATTGGTGTTACATTGGCAATCCTCCAATCTTCAGGTATTAGAGATGATTTTAATGATAGTTCACAGATTACTGATAGCAGTTCTGCAATCTCATATTTCAGTTCTTTCAACACTCTTGGATGTATACCATCCGGCCCAGGTGATTTGCTACTCTTCAGTTTATCTAATAGTTGTAAGACATCTTCCCGATGTATCGATATTTCCTTCAATTCTTCCGCACCTTTAAATACCACTTCAGTCATGGGTAACATCCCTACATCTTCCTCAGTAAAGACCGAAGCAAAGAATTCATTCAGTCTCTCTGCTATCGCCTTGTCGCCTCTTAGTGCTCCTTTAACCCCTTTAGCATCTAATGGACCAACTGACTCTCTCACAGGTTTTTTGCTACGAATGTACTTGAAAAGGTCTTTATTTCACATTTTTGCTTCCGCAGCAAGCTTCTTCTCAAATTTTCTCTTTGCCTGCCTTATCAATGCCTTGCATTTGACTTGCCAGTGCTTGTGCTGTTTCCAGGTTTCGTCGTTTGGCTCTTTTTTCCATTTCCTGAAAGATGCTTTTTTGGCAGCAACAGCCTCTCTGACCTCACCTTTAAACCATGCTGGCAGTTTTTTGGACTTCCTTCCACTTTTCTTAAAGCGTGGAATACAGCTGGTCTGGGCTTCCAAGATAGTATTTTTCAACAACACCCAAGCTTGATGTACGTCTTTAACCTTCGCAACTGCTCCTTTTAGTTTTTTCTTAACTGTTTTCCTCATTTTATCATAGTCTCCCTTTCGAAAGTTAAAAGGTAGTACTGTGGATTTCCTTACTATCCCTCCTCCACTAATTAAATCAAAGGCGATCATGCTATGATCACTATTGCCAAGTGGCCCCAACACCCTTATCTCTTGCACTAGATCTGGTGTTCCACTAAGGACTAGGTCTAATATGGCTTCCCCTCTGGTCGGTTCATGAACCAGCTGCTCCAAGAAGCAGTCATTTATTTCATCTAGGAACTTTATCTCTCTAGCATGTCCTGACGTGACACTGACCCAGTCGATACCGGGGTAATTGAAATCACCCATTATTATTACTGTGCTGTAACTTTTGTTAGCTTCCTTGATTTCTTTGAGCATTTCATCATCCATTTGGTCATTCTGGCCAGGTGCTCGATAGTACACCCCCACTGCCATCGCCTTCCCCCTTTTATATGGAATTTCAATACATATAGATTCTACAGCAGATTTTGTTTCCTGCAAAACTTTAAGTCATCTACATCATCACTGTCAGTAAGCTGGCCAAAATTGAACAGTGTTCCTGCCTGCAAACCAACAGGTTGTAAAGAGTCTGTAAGACCGGAACCTGATGTAGACACTGGTGTTACAGTTGGCTTCTTCTGTTCTTTCACCCATTCCTCCATCAACTCAAGGAGAGGCTTCTGTTGTGCTTGGAAGCTTGCATTCACTCTCTCTTGCAACTCCAACGAAAGGTCTCGCTGGCGCTCAAATTGTGTCGCCATCCATCGGAACACGTCTTTGACTTCGACCGTCATCTTGGAACTCTGCAAACAGAAAATACAGACCCAAGTGCGATACCAAACACTACACTTGTCTTTTCTGTGTTTACTTTTTTTTTCACTAGTCACCACTAGGCTACACCCTTGCCCTGGTATCCTAATCACCCCGGGTGGATCCCCTTTACTTGGCTTAGGTGGTTTTCACGCTTATCACCAATGAGAGATCCTGTAGCCCTCCTGCTGTCTCCTTCCTCGGCTGGCTCGGCTGCTCCTCAGCTGGGCTGCTCGGGAAGTTGGCTTCCGCAGCTTGTGATGTGGCTACTTCTTGCGCTTGCGCAATATCCTCTATACTACGCCACTTTTGCCACCCCCTTACTACCTGGACCTTGAGGGTTTCCAGGTAGGAGGGGCCTTTGATGCCCTTCAGGGGTAGAGCACTAACATTTGGCCCCCAGGGATTCTGGGAAATGTAGTTACTGGGCCTCCTGAAGGATTGAGGTTGTAATTGTAGCTCAAGCAGACAAAGGCGGGCAAAGAAAATTTCTTTTAAGAGGGTTTATTTCCAACGCATTGAAGCTCAGTGCTTTCAGACGCAAAAGAAGAATAATGCACATTCAACAAAAGATGGGAAAACAAAATATACAGAAGTTGCAGTGCTGAGGCAGCTTTCATTCAGCTTATTCACAGTTCCTTCTCAGACTCACATTCAGGCAATCATGTGACTCTTCAATGAACAGAAAGCAATGTCCTTTCAACGGCATGGCTTATCAGTTCCAGCATGTGATTACACTTATTACCTTCATTAGCTTTTCACAAGAAAAACAGGTAAAGTAATCTTTCTACTATATTCTTTTCATGTAGTTTCAAAACTCTTTATCATGGCTATCTTCAATAATACATGTAGAGCAATCCATGGCTAGGTCCTGTTCTGTTGAAGGCAAATAATTATCTAACTGCATTTCTTCCTCACAGCTATTGGCATGCTGTATAGGATTAATAGCAGATGCTGCCTTTTGCTCTAAGAACTCCTTAAACTGTGCCAGAAGTAATTCAGCCTGCTTATGCTCTTCCCCAAGCTGATATCTTTCTTCCTCTTCAGGCAAACGTTTGTTTAAGGCTCCCAGCTCCTGGTAATTAGCTATGCTGTTCTTATCAAAGCAACAGTTCTCCGTGTGGGTAAAACCCCTCCCCCACTTATCCTTAAGAGCAAGTGTTGGGTTTGTCTTTAGAAGTTTAACACATTCTGGAGACTTTCTGAACAAGCAATCATAATAAGAAAAGTCAGCTTTACCTTGGCTCAAGTCCTCTGAATAAGCATTAGCACTTTTCCTTCTACTGGCTTTCAGGACTTGTGCTTCAGCTGGCTTATCATTAGTCCTTGTGCTTTGCAAGTGAATATGAGGCTGAACAATTCCTCCGTACTTCTGTCTGTTGTTGCTTTGGGTTTTAGTACTGTGTTTCCAGCTCTCTTTGGTCCAGGTATCAAACCTGCTAGCTCCTTTAACCCCAGGATGTACCTTATAATGAGAGTGTCTCCAGGGTGGATCCTTAGACCACTGATTACGGCTCAAAGGTCCTGCTTGGTTCTCAGGTAGCTCTTCCTGTAGTTCCAGGTCTCTCTGTGCTTCTGAGTCTCTCCGTCCTTTGGAGTCTCTCTGTGCTTCTGAGTCTCCCAGTAACTCTAAAGGTTCTCCTGATTCAGCTAACTCCCCTGATTCTGACCGTGTTCTAACTGCTTGTGTATTTAACAAGCTCTCACTACGTTGCACTGCCCGCCTCCTGCTTGGGCGTGCCCAATCAGTGACCAGACCTGTCTCCTCCCCTAAGGTGAGGTGTGGTTTTAGATCAGCTGAGTGTTTTTTCCCTTTTGAAGTGAAAATCCTGCTTCTCAGTGCTGTACTACCTTTCTCCACAGGATTTTCAGCTATCTCTATTACTTCTTGAGGAGCTTCTTCATCACAATACTCATGAGAGACATATGGGTATGGACTTGCCATACTTCCCACATCAGTCTTATCATGAACATTAATCTCCAGACCACAGTGGTATGCATTTTGATCCAGGTCATTCTAGTTTGATCAAGGGTCCCTTTGAAGCTCTGGTGGGATAGGAACAATTTCATCATAACTCTGTGATCCCATACGGCCTCCTCTCCCTTGTTGGTTTTACCATTTACATAAGTCTCCACTGCTCCTTGAAGATGTTCCCTCTGGTTCTACAGACAAACCTGAGGACAACCCAGATAATGTCTCATCCACCAGGGACCCCAAGGCTAGACCTATGGGGCTTGATATTCTGTTGGGTGGGCTATGTGCCACATCAGTGCATAGCCCTGCCCGCTGACCTCTAAACCTGGATATTCAATGCCACGGTGATGGCATTGAATATCTGGGTTAGGCGCCATGTGGAGTCAACTGCAGAGACTAATCGGGTAGCGGTGATATTGGACCACTACCCGATTAGCAGCCATGGCTAGAACTAGGCGAGGCAAAAGCTCGCCTAGTTTTAGCCATGGAGAGCTAGCCAAGTAGCGGTCCAATATCGCTACTACCTGGTTATCAGGACTCCCCACCTCTGCTCCGCCCCAGGATGTTCCCGACATGCTACCTGGATAGCATCAGGGCACATAGGGGACATAGTCGGGAATGTTCAACGGCATTAACTGTGTATGTGCCATTGAATATTCCCGGTTAAGGCATTTACACGGTTTACTGGCCTATATACTGTGTAAATCCTTTCAAATATCGGATCCATGAAGTCCAGCATATTGAGCAGGATGTGCCATCTTGTGGTATAATTTTTCTTTAACATAGATAGGCACCAGCCAGATATGACACTGGTTCTGATGTAGCTGTGCTCTGGACTTCCCATGCTTCAATTTGGTTGTACCTCCTTACAATACACTAAAGAACTGTTTTCCTAGGCCCACTGTTTGTGGTTTCTCACTTTTTATTGCTTCAGGTCAGCTTATAGGCCACAAGGAAGTGCTGGATGTTCTTTGGCTTCCCTGGCTCAGAGTGACTGATGACTAATGGGACTCTCTGGCTGTGGCTGTTGCCCTTCCTTCTGTTGCCTTCAATTCTCACACAGAGATAGCACTCCCAGGATGTTGTGGAGCTTTTAGAGGGATAAGGGTTCTCCTCCCCAGTACTCACCTCACCGGCCCATTTGGGATGAGTTTAGGAATTGCATGAGTTGTCCTACGGCTCTCCTGTCTGCTGACTACAGATGAAATTGGAAAACATTTTCCTATTGAGGCTGCAGCGATGATGGTCTCTGGGTAACAGAGAAGATATTCTACTGCATCTAGCCCTCACTCAAAGGTCCAAGGGTACCAATGGCAGTCCCTTTCTGCGATTTGGATGATTTGTTAGATACAAAGTGCCATGGCATTATAGACTATTTAGAGTCATTCCTTGCACCTCCTGCACTCTCCAGCAAAACTGTTGTTCTGCATGACTCACTGTGGTCTCATCCTCTGTGGCAAGCAAGACATGGGCCAGTAGTCAGTGGATCATGGATACATTTGCTCTGGCGTACAGCATGATGGTGTGCTGGGGCTTTCCCAAATACCTAGCCGGTGCTTGGCTTCTCTGCTCTCCAGATTCCGACAGCTTGATAAAGACAATAGGAGACAGTATAGGCTTTAGCCTCTCTCTCCCACTCAGTTTAATCCCCTCACTCTCCTGGTGCACGCAATGAGCACTTTAAATGTGCAGCATTGGTCCTCCTGCAGCTGTAGCTCTCTAGATTGGTAGAACCTTAACACAAAGCACTGAAATCATTTTTTGTGTGAACTGCTCTCAATGGTGCACACAGTCCTCATGTCAGGCATGCTATCTGGGGCCTGCTGGTGGCAGTGGTGGACATTTGAAATCACCGTAAACACAGGGATAGCTTTGCTGAGATTTTATCAAAAGTAAAGGCTGCAGAAACTTTATTAAAACCCTCCGTTTCAACTACTCAATGCTGCTATTTATGCCATAGCCCAACCCCACAGAAGAAAGGTCAGCACATTCCTAAACAAGAAACCTCTATCTAACTTTTAGTTTTTAGTCTAAAACCCAAGAGGGAATATCCCACTCTGGGGATATTCAGTGACACTAACACAGTTAGTGCTGCTGAATATCTGCCGGTGCAGCCTCTACATGCTCCATTGTTAAGCACTTAGCATCGGAGCAACCATTGCTAACTGGGCAGCAGCGATACTGACATGCAGTGAAAATCAGGCACAGGAAACCCTGGCCTAATTTTCACCACAGAAGCTAACCAGGCAGTGGCTGAATATCGCCACTGCCCACTTAGCTTCAGAACAAACCAGGCAGCCTGGACATCCAATGCTTGAGCCCATATATGGCCATAGCATTGAATATCCATGTTAAAGCTCAGCGCCAGCATCTAGTCACTTTAGCAGCACTAGCCACTGGCGCCGATGTGCCCCAAAAATATACAGTAGGTCCTGTGAGTGCCAATCTCATGCCTGTTCAGATGCCATTTTTATGTTGCTCCTGAGATCTGTGGTCCCTCACTAGGGACAGTTTACTCTGTGAGGACACCTAGGGTGCATACTTCATGGAAGTAGCATGACTGCAGATATACAGGGTTCTAGAACAGGACAGCTAGAGATGAGAGGCTGTTGTCTCCTTTCATCACTCCATTTCCAAAAACTCACAGTCCATTCCAAAGTTTGTCCTGAACCAACAAAGTTTACTGTATATCTTTAAATAGTCAAAATCAATAAATATGCGGAGGGATATTCAAAGTTCACCTTTTCTGTTTTCCTCTACTCTTTACCCTTACTGGGATTATCTTCCTAAGTGGAGGACTCCAGTATTCTGCACCTTCTCTCCCTTTACCTGTTCTCCCTTGGAGGCTAGTCATGGGCCCAAGCTTCCGGCACTCCTTCCTTCGAAGCCTGGGCCCTCCTGGATCCCACTCCTGTCAGACATCTTGTCATGTCTGAAGTCTTGGCCCAGATACTGTGGCAGGAAAGTTTGTGCTGTAGAACTTGAACCTCTTTGTCTCAGCTACTGGGGCCATGCTCTGCACCCTCCTTTTCACTTCCAGGATAATTAAACCCTTTTGCACTCCTCCTTTCAGAGGTTCCTCTTGCCCCTGACTTCTTAGTGTACCTTATCACTACTAGTTTCCACTTATTAGTCAACTTACGAATATGCACTGTGAAGTGCAGTGGTCTAAGCAACCCATCTCACTGCACATTTGCTGGTATGATTGTTTCACCGGCGAAAGACAGGATAATGTCTTTGGGCTTGGTGCTTTACCATTCAGTTTTCCTTTCCAAGATGAGGTTTCTTCATACCATTACATCACTGGTAAGGAGAGCCTTCTCAGCTTTGGAAACTGCTGAGGCATTAAAAGGTCACATACACAATAAGTAGTAGAACTACTAGAGGTCTGTACTTATACAGCTGATGGCAAGTTAGGAGTTTCTAAATTGAGGACTTCTAAGATGGTACAAATGCCTTCCTTTTGATCATGATTACAGTTTGTAGGAAGGAGTCAATTAATACAAGTGATAAAATGCAGAAGGTCTGAAAGCCCCTAGAGCAGTACTTCTGAACCTTTTTTATTTTGTGGCACTCTTTCGAGTTTGTTCAATCCTCATGGCACACCAAATAAAATTTTGTATGATACTCAAGCCGACTCCCTCCCTCCAGTAGCAGGAAAGCAGTACTGTGTGTTCTACCAGTGTGCCTCATTTGGTTGACTTCAATCTGATGCCTGAACATATGAGACCGGTGGTCCTTCAAAATTACATAACCCTACACTTTCATGTCATATTGAAGTCAGAAAAGGAGGCACATACATAGAAAACACTGTCCTCCTGCAGCCAGTAGGAAGGAGGGCAGGTAAGATCACTTCTATCTGTGTCCTTCTCTTCTATTTGCTAACTCCAGACTTTGCTCCTTTCACCTTGCTGCTCCTTATGACTGGAACAAACTACCTGAGTCTGTACATCAGGCGCCTTCTCTGACCCTTTTCAAATCCAGGCTGAAAACTCACTTCTTCGCTGCTGCTTTCGGATCTTGACTCACCTGGTCTCCTTTCTTTTGTGTTTCCTTACCATTCCCCCTAGATATATCCTATGTCTACAGTTACTGAGTTGTCTGTCTTGACGAGATTGTAAGCTCTGATGAGCAGGGACCGTCTTTCATATGTGCCTGTGCAGTACTGCGTATGTCTAGTAGCTCTACACAAATGTTCAGATGTGGTAGTAGTAGTAGTAGAGTTTTCTGGTGAGTGAATCTTGAGACTTGTTGCCTACAAAGCCAGAGTAAGTAAGCAGTTCTTTCTTTAGTGTGACAGTCTAGTACTTGTAGACTATCTCCATGGAAAATTGCAGATTCTACTATCAAACTATACTTAAAACCACATTCTTGACAGTCTTGTTGGTTACCACAAAATACTTTTGAGCCCAGTACAAAACTCAGGGCTGGTAGGTATGCCCTGCTTACAAGAGAAATAGGCATGAATCAGGGAAAAATAAAATCAGCTAACACACCTATTTCCAAATATAGATTATGACCGAGTTACACGATTCCCCACAAGGACAGCTACTCCCCTTCCTCCCCCTCTTCACTCCCAACTTTCCTCCCCTACCTCTGCTACCCTTTCTTCCATTTTATGATCTCTGTGGAGGAAACCACTCACCTTTTTTCCTCATCCAAACTCACTATCTGCTATTCTGATCCTATTCTCACCAATCATCTTAGCTCCATCTCCTCCACTGTAGTCCCTTCCATCTCTCATATTCTCAACCTATCGCTCTCTACTGCAACTTTCTCTGCAGCCTTCAGGCATGCTGTGGTCACTGCTCTCCTCAAGGAACCCTCTCTAGACTCTACCTGTCCTTCTCACTATTGACCCATCTCCCTCCTCCCCTTAATTTCTAAACTACTTAAGCATGTGGTTCACCACCATTGCCTCAACTTTCTCTCCTCTCAAGCCCTTCTGGATCCTCTACTATCTGGCTTTCATCCTTTGCATTCTACCAAAATGGCTCTTGCCGAAGTCTCCAGTGACCTGTTCCTGGAAAAATCCAAGGGGCTGTACATGACCCTCATCTTTATTGACCTTTCTGCTGCTTTTGACACTGTTCGCCACAACCTTCTCCTTGATACCTTGTCCTTGCTTGGTTTTATGGGTTCTATTCTAACCTGGTTATCTCTCCCATCACTCTTTCAGTGTTTTTTTCTGGTGGATCCTTCTCTATACTATCCCACTCTCAGTTGGTGTACCCCAAGGATCTGTCTTAGGTCAACTCCTTTTCTCTCTCTATACCCAGTCTCTTGGTGCACTCAGCTCTTCCCATGGCATTCAGTACCATCTTTATGTGATGACTCTCAGATCTACCTCTCTACACCTGAAATCTCTCTGGCAATCCATGCCCGGATCTCTGCCTGTCTTTCTGACATTGCTGCATGGATGTCTCACAGCTGCTTGAAAATGAACATGGGCAAAACTGAGCTGCTTATTTTCCCCCCTAAACTGTGTTCTCTCCTGCCTCCTTTCTCAGTCTCTGTGGATAAATCTCTACTCATCCCTGTCTCCTCAGCTTGCAACCTTGGAGTCATCTTTGACTCCTTTCTATCCTTCTCCACACACATCCAATTGATAGCTAAAACCTGCCATTTCTTTCTCTACAACATTGACAAAATTCGCCCATTTTTTTCTGAGCACTACTAAGATACTTATCCACTCATTAGTCACCTCTTGTCTAGACGATTGTAACCTACTCCTTGCTGGTCTCCCTCTGAATCATCTCTTTCTCCTTCAATCTGTTCAGTACTCTGCTGCATGGCTAATCTTCCGCCAGCCTCGTCATGTTCATATTACCCCTCTTCTCGAGTCACTTCATTGGCTCCCTATCCGTTTCCGCATCCAGTTCAAACTTCTCCTGCTGACCTATAAGTGCATTCACTCTGCAGCTCCTCGCTACCTTTCCTCTCTTAACTCTCCCTACACCCCTCCACTCTTCTGGCAAATTGCTTCTATTGGTGCCCTTCTCTTCTATTGCTAACTCCAGACTTTGCTCCTTTCATCTTGCTGCTCCGTATGCCTAGAGCAAACTACCTGAGTCTGTACATCAGGTGCCTTCTCTGGCCCTTTTCAAATCCAGACTGAAAACTCACCTCTTCGCTGCCACTTTCAGATCTTGACCCACCTGATC
Organism: Ichthyophis bannanicus; assembly: GCA_033557465.1. NCBI lineage: Eukaryota > Metazoa > Chordata > Amphibia > Gymnophiona > Ichthyophiidae > Ichthyophis > Ichthyophis bannanicus. The sequence goes on from CM066031.1 coordinate 1,318,173,618, forward strand.
TCCTTTGTGTTTCCTTGCCATTCCCCCTAGCTCTGTCCCATGTCTACAGCTACTGTGTTGTCTGTCTTGATTAGATTGTAAGCACTGATGAGCACAGACTGTCTTTTACATGCGTCTGTGCAGTGCTGTGTATGTCTTGTAGCGCTGTACAAATGCTCAGTAGTAGTAGTAAGTTAGAGATTTTGAACAAGGTTTTAGAACAGCCAGCTTACTACAGGAACCATACAGCTACTAGTCTTTCTACTTTTTGAAGCAGTAAACAACCATTCTATATTTACCCGTACCACTCCATTCATTAATTTATATACCTCTGTAATATCTTCCCTTAGCCATCTCTTTTCCAAGTTGAAGAACCCTAACCTTTTAAGCCTCTCCTCAGGAGTATCCTTACACCCATTTTACATTTTAGTGGCTCTTCTCTGTACTTTTTCACTGCGTCACATATTTTACTCACTGTACTTAAAATAAAATGTTTTTTCTAATGTGGGTTAAAAAACATATGAACAAAAATGGGTGAAATGAATCAAAACAATTAAAATTTGAGGAAAAAAGCCAAATTTTCCAAAAATGAATGGATTTTCTTTGCCTGTGCAAATCCCTATTTTCTATGTCCCTCCTGTTTTTCCAGTATCTAACACTAATGGACATGTTTACAAAGAATCACGCTGGTGGCACTTGTTGAGGCCGAAAAGTTAGCATGGGCCTCTGTGCTAACTTTTGGAGCATGTGCATCCAGTCTCATGCCATTTAGCAATGAGATAATTACGAACCTGCACTAAATGTCATGCAGATGCAATGAACACTACCCACTGAGGGGGCATTAAGTGCACCCACGCTAAATGCTGTCTTTGCAGTTAATGAGCGCCCACAATATCCTTGCTAACCAAGAAGTGCTGTCACAGTCCACTTTCTGCCCTATCGCAAGCTGACTGGTTAGTGCAGGGCCCTGCGCCAATGCACACTTTAGTAAACATATCCCTAAGTTTTCTAGCCCCCACAAAAATAATACAAATAAATTAACTAGAGACACAATAAAAAAGGGTCATTTTATAAAGTTATTCAAATGTCTTTCCATTCTCATAATAGAGGCATATTTGTCTGTGGCGTGCATTGAAAAATATGTCACATTGGAGGTAAAACCAATTAATCTCAAGCCAACAGCATGTTTACCCATCATTAAAAATACATTATTAACCCTTTCTACTCGGCTTTCCATCCCATGCAACATTTAAATTTTCTCATTCCGATCATCTCATTCTGATCATCTGTGCGACATATGAACAACATGCTAGTTCATGTTTTGAATGTCATAACCAATATGAATGGTTACTGTAGAATGTGTATGTCATATTGCTTGTAAATTGGCCAGTTTCTTGTTAAAATTTATTCCAATCTGGCATGAGCGACAGAGAAAATGTATCCCAGTGGAAAGAGTTAAAAGCAGATAGAAATATTGGGGGCCATTATGATAACGTATACAATGTGTATTTTAGCGCATAGTAACCCTTAGCATGGGCCTACACTAATGGCCATCTGCTAAAAACATCCAGCAAGGTAAAAATCCAATGATAACTGGTGCACGATAGGATGGGGTTATGGGTAGAGAGTGTGCGTGAAGTACACATTGTGGTTAGTGCATTGTAATTACCGCACGTTGTCAATTTGGCTGTAAGTGTGAGTGCACCTCAAGAAGTGTTAATTTACCACACTTTAGGAAACGGCCTTATTGTCTCTATATGGTCTACATCATAAAAGATAAAATAAAAACCTTGAAAACCATATAGACCTCTTCACAACTGCACTCCAAGGAAACGCAAGCGAATGTATACACTAAGTTAATAAGCTACTAAATGGAGGCCTGTTTTGTCTTATTCAGTCCAAATTTTATAAAACAACTCTGCCCTATTTATTTTAGACCAATTTATTTTACAGATTAAACCATTAATTCTAACATGCAGTTATAAATATGATGACACTGAAAGAAAAGAAAAAGTACATTCAGTTTGTTGCAATTAAGTCCTCAAAAGTCACTAAGTCACTCCGCAAAAAAATAACTGCTGCTGTTCTCTTAAATGTTTGCTATGGGCTAGCACTGCACTACCATTAAAACCGAAACTTTATTTTCTACAACAGCATGCTGATCTTTATTTCTCGTCTGTGAATTTGCAACCTATCCCCTCCGTGCCTTTAATCTGACAACACTAAAATCGTAGAATTGAGAGAGATGTCTTTTTTAGCTATAAAAGCTTTGTTCTAGCTATTGATCTCAAGAGGACATTTTGTGGGATGCAATGCACATAAAAATGTCTTGGAGTGAGAAGTAGCATGGCAAAAGAGCCCTCAGACCACTTGTCAGCATAACTAGCTGACAGGCATATTAGAGGTAACTCCAAAGTCATGTGCCCAAATGCCTATTTGCCTCGCCAAGAGGCCAGATGCTCTTGTTTCTTGAAATGACAATTTTAGCCAGAGGGTAGTACCCAAAAGATCCATGCATGTCCCTGAGTGTCACCTCTGTTGATGGGAATTTCATTGCAAGTGACATGATTTGATTTGATATATTTTAAAAATATAAGGCATGACTTGAACAAACAGTAAAATGGCTAAAAGATAGAGGGGGATTTGTCAAAATCACTTACATTTGCAGGAGCCCTCTGAAAAGGTGTGGAAAGCTGTTTTCAAGGGTAAGTCTCACTGTACAGTACTCATGTAACCCCTCTTGTCAAGTCGCTTCATTGGCTCCCTATCCGTTTCCGTATCCAGTTCAAACTTCTCCTGCTGACCTATAAGTGCATTCACTCTGCAACTTCTCATTACCTTTCCTCTCTTATTTCTCCCTACACCCCACCTCAGGAACTCTGGTCTTATGACAGATTGCTTCTATCTGTGCCCTTATCTCTCACTGCCAACTCCAGACCGATCTTTCCACCATGCTGTTCCTTGTGCCTGGTACAAATTACTTTAGTCAGTACATCAGACTCTATCTGGCACTTTTCAAATCCAAGCTAAAAACTTACCTCTTCGAGGCTGCTTTTGGATTCTGATCTGCTTAGTCTTCTGCTCTCCAATATGTGTTTTCTTGCTAATCCCCTGGTCTAGCAATTCTCAACCTTTTTCATCTCACAGCACACTAATGCACTAAAATTGTCAAGGCACACCATCAGTTCTTTAAGGATATATTTTATCATTTAAAAAAGTAGTATTATGATTGTTTTTAAAGTTCAATAACTAAAATTTTAATCATTGTGTTATTTAAAAAAAAAAAAAATCCATGTGCTTTTTGATGTCGCTTGTCCAAGGGTGGATGGTTGACAAGCATACTCTCAAGTCCTCCTCCAGTGTTTGAAGCCATGACCTATTCTTGTTCTTCATTGTGTTCATAGCAGAGAAACCAGCTTCATACAGAGAAGATGTTGAGAAAGGAAGAAATGCCTTAATCACCATCTTTGTGATGATGGGGTATTCCTCTCAGAAAGACAACCAGAATGAGGCTATATCTGTTGATGAGTGTTTCAATCAGTATTCTGTTATTTCTGATTTCCATCAGCTCTTCTTCTTCTGCTGACTCGCACACACTTAACACAAACAAATCTCTCCCCCAGTCCAAGGAAGATACATCAAGTGATGGGAAATACGCAGAATAACACATCGGATCTGAATCACCGCTGACTGAAGTATGACAATGGTTCCGCCCTCCCTCAAATGCCCTCAATGGGCCTACTAATAAACGACTTTCCCCAAACTCCCAAGGCATACCTGCAGACCATTGCCAGCACAGCAGTTGAAAATCGCTGCTCTAGATATATCCTAGTCCCCAGTTGTGTTGTCTGTCAACTAGATTGTAAGCCTTGATGAACAGGAACTTTCTTACAAGTCTCTGTACAGGAGTGTGTATGTCTTGTAGTGCTATGTTGTTGTTAAGTGTCATCACATCAGTGTCAACTCATGGCGACCCTCTGGATAGTTCTCCTATATTGTGTTTGATCTTTAGTCAGGCAGCTCATTGTTGACAGACTGGCAACAATAGCTGCTGTTATTTTATCGATCCATCTCATTGCTGGCCTTCCTCTTTTGCATTGACCTTCTACCTTGCCAAGCATAATGTCTTTCTCTAATGATCTCTCTCTTTGCATAATGTGTCCAAAGTATGAAAGTCAAAGTCTTGTCATCTGAGTTTCTAAAGAAAGCTTCAGTTTGATCTCCTCTAGTACTGATTGGTTTGTTCTTCGGGCAGTCCATGGTATACACAGTATTCATCGCCAGCACCATAATTCAAAGGCATCAATTTTCTTCCTGCCTATCTTTTTCACTGTCTAACTTTTGCATCCATATGATGTTATTGAAAATGCCATGGCTTGAACAAGTCGAATCTTTGTATGGAGAGAGACAGCACCTACGGATCCCTGCCCAGTCACATGGGTTAAATCAGCAAATGAAAATCTGGTGAGCCACATCCAGAATATAACCCATGCTTCACTAACCCAGGGTTACATGCCCCCTCCTCTCAAGCTTGCCACCATACGCCCTGTCTCCAAGCTCACCACCCCCTCGCCTACTAACCCATCAACTTATCGTCCAATTTCCAGTCTCCCCTTCCTAGCCAAGATCCTGGAGAAGACAGTATATTGACAACTTCAAGACCACGTAGACACCCACGCACCCCTTGATCCCCACCAATACGGCTTCCGACCTCTTCACAACGTTGAATACCTACTTACACTACTCTTAGACAATCTTATCAAAGGCCTAAACAACATCAAGATGGGCTTCCTCCTCATCTTTGTCGATATAGCTGCAGCATTCGACACCGTACCCCACCCTGTCCTCCTCAAAAGACTAGAGGCCATTGGACTTTGTAACACCACTCTCAAATGGTTTGACTCATACCTCAATGGAAGACAGCAACAAGTCAAGATCAGAGCTAACTCTTCGTCTCCATTTCCATTAAAACAAGGAGTACCTCAAGGATCCTCCTTTTCCTCCCTGCTCTTAACCTCTACGTCCAACCCATCTGGAAAGTCATAGCGCAACACAGCCTCCAATACACATCATACGCTGACAACATCATGATCTACACCCAAATTGACTTAGACAAGCCAAATTGACTTAGACAAGCCATGATTTATCCCAATGGCTATCCAACAACAACCTCAAGATCAACTACATAAAAACAGAAGCTCTGTTCGTCACACGCAACAACAACCTCTCTCCTCATCAGCACATTGACCTTATCAACGAATCCATTCCTGTCAAAGAGGAGATAAGATACCTGGGAATAATTCTAGATAAGAACCTGAACTTCCACTCTCACATTACCAGAACTACAAAAAATGCATACCACAAATTGGCAATCATTCGACGGCTAAAACCCATACTAAGCCAAGACCACTTCAGGACAGTCTGTCAACCAATAATAACACCCATACTGGATTACTGTAATTCCATTCTCCTTGGATTGCCCGCGTCAACTATTCGCCCCCTATAGATGGTATAAAATACGGCAGCACGTATCCTCACCGGCTCTGCAAGACACCTACACATCACCCCTATCCTGAGCCAACTATACTGGCTACCTATCACGCTAAGAATCAAATTCAAAACAGCTCTAATCCTCTTCAAAATCCAGTGTAATCTGGCACCTAACACCCTCAAGGACTTGATCAAGACTAAAAATGACACTAGACCCAGACGTAGACCAACGATAGACATCATCCAGACACCGGCCTCATACTGCAAAACAATGAACTCAACATCCAGGAGGGCACTGTCCCTTGCAGCACCCTCCCTTTGGAACTCCCTCCCCCAGGACATTAGGACTACTACAGATGCTAAGGACTTCAAGACAAGACTAAAGACCTTTCTATTCACTGATTACTATGGGGGCCATCACATAGTCTACTCTTCCTTTACCTTCTGTAAAGCCCTTACGCCAGCTTACTCCCTTGCTGTATATAACACACTTATTTGTAAATAAGCTCCCTTGAACCCCCCCCAACCCTCCTCCAACTTCCCTCCCTTGCAAAAACCTTCCTCTGTAAATAGTTCCCTTACTCCCACCCTAGAAGTGTCCCTCTCCAGCTATCCCTCCCCCCTACAAGTACTCCTTTATAACCCTTTACAATCCAATGTTCATTGAAATTATATGTTAGCTATACTGATGTTTTATAACCCTTTACAATCCAATGTACATTGAAATTAAGTGTTAGTTATACCGATGTTTAGTTATAAGGCTATTTATTTTGTAAACCACTCTGATTAAACCTGATAAATAAATAAATAAAATAAAATAAATTTTCTTCCTGTCTATCTTTTTCACTGTCTAACTTTCACATCCATATGATGTTATTGAAAATGCCATGGCTTGAACAAGTCACATCTTTGTATGGAGAGAGACATCTCTGCTCTTGAGAATCTTGACTAGATCCTTCATAGCTATTCTGCCAAGAGCAATGTCATCAGATTTCTTGACTGCTTGTTGCTTCTTTATTGATAGTTGATTCAAGTAGGTTAATGTCAACTATTTCAATTTCTTCTCTATCAACGATGATCTTATTCATTTTGCCAGCTGTCAAGATCTTTGTCTTCTTAACATTAAGGTGTAGACCCATTTTAAGACTATATTCCTTGATCTTGAGAAGCAAATATTTTAAATCATCTTCACTTTCAGCCAGTAATGTGGTATCATCAGGATAGCGAAGGTTGCTGATGAGTCTTCCACCAGTCTTCACATCTCTGTTGTGATTATTAGCAGAAGCAGTACAAAAGAACATAAAAACATAAAAACATACACTATACCACACTGAGTCAGACCAAGGATCCATCAAGCGCAGTATCCTATTTCCAACAATGGCCAATCCAGATCATAAGTACCTGTCATGTTCCCAAAAGGTATACAGATTCCATGCTGCTTGTCCAATGGGTAAGCGATGGATTTCCCTAGTCCTCCATAATAGTGGTTTATGGATTTTCCCTTCAGGAAACCACTTTTAAATCCAGTTACTCTAACAGCTTTTACTACATCCTCTGATAATGAATTCCAGAGTATGATTACGCATGAGTTAAAAAAAAATGTTTTCTCTGATTAGCCTTAAATGTGCTACATTGTGGCTTCATTGCATGCCCGCTAGTCTTTCTACTTTTTGAAGGAATAAACAACCGATCTACATTTACCCATTCTATTACACTCATTATTTTCTAGACCTCTATCCTTTCTCCCCTCAGCCATGTCTTTTCCAAGTTAAAGAGCCCCAGTCTTTTACGCCTTTCCTTGTAAGGATATCCTTCCATGATCTTTACCATTTTTATCGCTCTTCTCTATATCTTTTCTAAATCTGCTATATCCTTTTTAAGATATGGCAACCAGAATTGCACACAATATTCAAGATGTGGTTGCACCATGGAGCAATACTGAGGCATTATAATATACTTTGTTTTATTCTCCATTCCTTTCTTTATGATTCCTAGCATTCTATTTGATTTTTTGACTGCCGTTGCACACTGAGCAAAGGGTTTTAATATATTCTCCACGATGACGCCTAAATCCTTTTCCAGAGTGGTGGTTCCTAATGTGGAACCTTACATTATGTTACCATAGTTTAGGTTGTTCTTCCCTAAGGAGGTCATTCTAGAACATGAATAAGCCAATTGTACATACCGCGGAGACGTAGATACAGAGAAAGCGTCTATGTCTGTATGCTGCAACCATCGCGGCCCTGCACGTACACGGCGGTTGTGCGGGGATCTCTAAATGTGGGCAGGAAGGGGTGGAGCAAGGGCATGGTCAGCTAATGGGATGGTCAAAGCATATTCACAAAAGGCCTGTGTACATGCTGCGCTTTATGCGCCAATGAAAAGTTAGTCCTGCAGGAAGGTAGAATAAGATCAGGACTTTGATGACTTTTGCTCAACTCCTCTTTGCATTCCATAGCGATGACTGGCAGTGCCCAATGTGTATCGAGGCAGTGGACTCACTATCCGGAGGCCCATTAGATATCATCATAGGTGAACAAAGTGCAGAGGCGAGGGGCAGGTGAGGGACATGGGTAAATACCAATATCGCGATCTGTGGCTATGCAATAGTATTTCTTGTGGCAATGCTGACAGGTACTCTGTCCTGCATAGTGCATCTGTGGATGTATGGCTGGCATGTAGGTGACTCTCGGATTGTGTCATGTTTGGGGGACAACGTTGATGGGACATGGGACGCCTTGCCTTGCTGTTATACCAGCTGTTGTGTATAGGTGCAGGGCATCCTCTGGGCAAATCTGTGCTGTCCATGTGTGCAAGTGTGTGTGTGTGTATGTGTGCGTGTGTGTGGTCTGAGTGCAGCACAGGCCATGTGTGTATTTGGTGTGTATAGCAGCGGCAATACTATTCCATCAGTGGACATGTGTGGAGTCCATGTGTCCAGAGCTGTGGATGAGCGCAGCGGCATGGGGGTGCAGGTTTGACAGCAGAGGCATGGCTGCGCAGAGATGGGAAGGCTCACGTATGTCAACATTTGCAGAATGTTGTGATCCCGTATCCGTACATATTCCCGATTCAGGAATTGCGGATGCGTCTAGTCCCGCAGTTGCAGAATCTGTTCTAATTTGGCCCCATCCATGCCCTCAGGCCAGACATACATGTTGTTGAATCGGGTTCTAAGTGTATAACTTTGCACTTGTCCACATTAAATGTCATCTGCCATCTGGATGCCCAGTTTCCCAATTAATCAAGTTCCTCTTCCAATTTTTTCAATCCTCTTATGTTTTAACAACTTTGAATAATTTTGTGTCATCTGCAAATTTGATCACCTCACTTGTTATTCCCATTTCCAGGTCATTTATAAATATGTTAAAAAACAGCAGGCCCGATACAGATCCCTGGGATACTCCACTATTCACCTTTCTCCACTGAGAAAATTGACTATTTAGCCCTATTCTGTTTTCTATTTTTCACCAGGTTCCTAATCCACAATAGTACAATGCCTCCTATCCTATGGCTTTTTAATTTCCCCAAAAGTCTCTCATGAGGGACTTTGTCAGAGGCTTTCTGAAAATTGAGATATACTATAACAACTGGCTCACCTTTATCTACCTGTTTATTCATACCTTTAAAAAAATATACTTCTTAAGAGAACATACTACAGTTGACAATATCATTCAGGCAACACAGCAGTTGAAATTCTAGCATTGATGAAAGTATTAAGATCATTGGGGTCTGAAAAAACATACTTGACATTCTTAATTATTACCAAACATTGACACGGGAACCTGAGAAAAAAGGATCCCCCCAACTGAGTCACACCTGCCTTATATAAAAGGAACTGTCTCCTTCGCTTCTGGGTTTCTTTAGTCAAATCAGGAAACATTGAAATAGTAAAACCCATAAAGGATTCTATGGATTCTCCTAAGAAGTAGTAGTACTTGGGTCCTCCGCGCCTCTTGGATTGTCTATTAATTACTTTATCTTATATACTTTCTTCCAAAATACCTCTGTTTGGAAGTATTTTCTTCTGCTTTTCTCCCCACTATGTGGACTATTTGGAGTAATGTTTGAATTACACAGGTACACTACCAAAAAACTGCCTCCAGTTTTGCAACTGATTCCTATAGATTTTGGGGTGCTGAATCCAGGAAAAATAGCCAAAATGTTCCATCACGTCACGTTTTCTTGCAAAATTAGATTTCTTACCCATATAAGGAATGTTCACATAATTTCTTTTTAGCCGACTGCAGTTTATTTTCTTGGCCCAAAATAGAGGTTGTAATGGTTAACTAACTAGAAACACTCCCTCATGATATTTTAGAGTGTTTTGTATTCATTTTATACATTAACAGGACAATTGGGAGGCGGGGGGCTAAATCCAGTACTCGCGCTGGCGCATGTTCTTTCCTGTTCGCCTCGCCTCGTTCGCTCGCTCAAACACGGTGGTTGCGACATGAACGTTCCTGTCAAATTTCAGTTTCTTGCAAGTTCATTATTACCTTTTGTTTGCTCAGTCGTAATCCAGCTTTATTCCGAAGTGGTTCACTACAGTTGTAGTTTGCAGTGCTGTGTATTTGTGATGGCTCACAGAGCCAGAGGTTGCGTCAACTCTCCGGACAGTTTTTGTTTTATTTGTGGGGAATATACCGTGAAAAAGCGGCAGAGGAACATTTCTGCATTTATTAAAAAAGTATATTTCGCCTATTTCGGTTTGAAGTTAGGCGATCAAGACAAACCGTGGGCTCCTCACAAAGTGTGCAAGACATGTGAGGAAGATCTACGCTTATGGATGAAAGGTAAAAAACAAGCATTTCGTTTCGGAATACCTATGATGTGGCGTGAACAAAGAGACCACAGCAGTGACTGCTATTTTTGCTCTTGCATTGTGAAGGGATACAACTTAAAAAATAAGAACGTAATAAGTTACCCCAACCTTCCCTCAGCAATTAGGCCTATGCCTCATAGCAACGAAGTACCTGTGCCTGAACCACCAAAATCTTTGGATCATATTTGTGTGGACGGTTCTGATCATGATGAGACTCATCAGATGGCTTTTCCCGATGAGTCCAGTACTTCCGAGTTTGAAACTGAACCAGATCCGAAACCTGAACTTTTCTCTCAAGCTGAATTGAATGATTTAGTCCGGGATTTAGGACTCCCAAAAGATGCTGCCCAACTGCTAGGTTCTCGGCTTAAACAGAAAAATCTATTGTCACCAGGAACAACTTTTTATTGGTACCGCAACCGCGAGACACAATTTTTGAAGTATTTCAGCAAAGAGGAAGATTTGGTATTTTGCAACGATATATACGGAGTGATGGAAAAGTTTAAACTCAAGTATGATCCTGCTGAATGGCGGCTGTTCATTGATTCGTCAAAAGACAGCATAAAAGGTGTTCTTCTTCATAATGGCAACACATTCGCTTCAGTTCCTATTGCTCACTCTGTTATTCTCCAAGAAAAATATGAGAATTTGGCCCTGATTCTTCAGAAGATTCGTTATGATAAGCATAAGTGGATGATTTGTGGAGACTTTAAAATTCTATCCATGCTATTAGGGCAGCAATCCGGTTTCACCAAATATCCCTGCTTCCTTTGCTTGTGGGATAGCCGGGCCCGCGACCTACACTGGGGGAAAAAAGACTGGCCAATTCGGGAGTATTTGAGACCCGGTGAGAAAAATGTTCTTCATGAGAGCTTGGTACCTCGTGATAAAATTCTATTACCACCTCTCCACATTAAGTTGGGTCTCATTAAGCAATTCATCAAGTCCCTTCCAAAAGATGGTGAGTGCTTTCGTTACCTTTGCTCAAAGTTCCCCCGACTTTCTGAAGCAAAGCTAAAGGAAGGAGTGTTTGTTGGCCCTGATATAAGGAAACTCATTTCAGATGGAGCATTCGCTGAAACGATGTCTGAGAAGGAAAAAGAAGCCTGGGATTCCTTCAAGGATGTTGTTCTCAAATTCTTGGGGAACAGGCGGGATGAGAACTATAAGGATATTGTTGCCAGGATGCTCAATGCCTTCAAAGAACAAGGCTGTAACATGAGCCTGAAAGTCCATTTCTTGCACTCCCATGTGAACTACTTTCCCGAAAACTTGGGGGCGTACAGTGAAGAACAAGGTGAAAGGTTTCACCAGGACATCAAGGACGCAGAGAGAAGGTACCAAGGAAGATGGAACACCACTATGATGGCTGATTTCTGCTGGTTGCTGCTGCGGGAAACCCCAGATGAAAAATACGCCAAGCAGCGCACCAAGAGAAGCATTCGGGGGAAGAAGAAACGGGCCCACCAGGAGATTGATTGACCCAAGAATGACTTTAAAATCTAAACTGTGTTGACAAATATCGTGTTTTTACTAAACTTTGAAATAAAAATTTGCTAGTTATTACCACAGTGTCGGATCTCATTTATTAGAATTTTATTTTCACACCATCGGGTGTTTGTCTTCATGTATTGCAATGGTGCGGTTTGCGTTTTCTATTCTTACATACATACCTGTACAACATTTTTTGCACATTTCTTTGCTTTGCTTTGTGTCTAACCTCGCTCTTATATGCTCAATGTTTGTGCACATGTATGTGGCTGTTTTAAGTGCAGACAATTTTGCTACCATCACAGTGTGTTTTGTTGACATTACTCTATTCTTATGTGCTGCCTTGTTACAATTTTCTTTATTCTTATTTGAATAACTACTAAACAATTAGTATAAAGAATTCATCCAAGAAACTTTTATCTCGATCGCACTCAATCTGAAACGTTCACCTCAAACTGCTAACCCAATGTAGCAAAAAATCTGTACGTGATGGAGCAAATTGGTTACCAGATTTGGATTCAGCGCACCAAAAAACGTAAAAATCAATCGAAACATTAGAGGCAGTTTAAAAAAAAATTTTTTTAGTGTACCTGTGTTTATTATCCTTTATATTATGTTGGTGAGGTTATGGATTTGTTGACATGTACTCTATTTTCTTGCAAGGAATGGTTTGTTTCTTGTTGTTTCTTTGAAAATTGCATAAATAAATAAATTTAAAAAAAATATACTGTGAGAGATTTCTGAAGCAAGATTCTCCTTGGCTAAATCCATGATGGCTTTCTGCATGTTAAGTAGTTTTGTTTTTTATAATGGTTTCTACCATTTTACCCGGTACTGATGTCAGGCTTACCGGTCTATAGTTTCCCAGATAAACCTGGAACCCTTTTTAAAAATTGGCATTAGAGAAATTTAGGGAAATTTATTAAATGTAAATTGACTAGTCTGGAATGATTGTCCAGTTCCAAACGAGTCTTTAAGTTATTAGAGCCTTTCACAAAAGCTTCTAATTCTTCAGAGGGAGGAGTGGCTCAGTGGTTGGGACAGGTTACCTCAGGCCAGAAGGCCAAGGGTTCAAGTCCCACATGGGGACAAGCAACCTCAGGCCAGAGGGACTGGGGTCTCTAGTCCCATGGCCACACCTTGGGCAAGCCACTTAACCCTCCATTGCCTCAGGTACACTTAGATTGTGAGCCCTTTGGGGACAAGGGAATAAAAAGTACATGTTAGTATACATGTAAACCACACTGATTCTAAAGATCATTGTATAAAAAAAAATATAAATAAAAAAAGTTGAGCTTTCAGACCAAAGGGACAAATCACCCACAGATGCTTTAATCAACTCAGCCATTTCAACATTTTTAGAACAAATCTCAGCATTTTGTTGTACCTATACTTGTAAAAATTGAACTTGAGGAATGATAGCTTCACCAAGTTGTTTAATGGAAGTCCATATTTCCTCCAACGTGAACTGCTCTGGACACTGCAAATTGAAAGAGAAGACCAAAGAATCCCGCACAGTATCCATTGTGTCTGCTGCAACTGTGGAGTCCAAAGGAGGGGAATCAATGGCTCCTCTAGCTGCCACTGGCAGGTTTCCTCCCCAAGCAGTATCCCAGGCGAAAGCTGATCCCACGGGACTGTTCCTACTCCCGCGTCACAACCGGGAGTCATCCCAACAAAGAAGCAGAAGCACCATCGTTGGATGCCTCTGCTGCCTCCAAATCCTCCAGGCATACACTGGGACACGCCTGCTTCAGAGTCCTCCAGAGCTTGGGGACATCCAATCACTGCCCAAGGGAGACACCGAGCTACACACAGCTCCAGCAAACTCACAGTCGGACTTCCCGCCCCCAAATCCAGCAGCTGGTGTGACGCAGGAAAGCATCAACAGGACCAGTAGAGGTAAGTATAGAGGAAGAGGGCAGGGCAGCCTGGGGCGACTTGTCCAGCCTAGATTTCCTCTTACGCGGCATTAGGAAAAAGCATCGGAGTGACAGTCTCTGCCTACCGCCACCTTGAAATTTCTGCCAAGGAGACATTTAAATTGTATCTGACGGAAATATTAGGGGTCCCTCCTGATTCCTGTCCTCCATTATATATTATCTTCCTAGTGTTCAGAAAGTTCCAGCTAGTGCTGAGATATTAGGACCTCAGTCAGCTGATGTATTGAACGTTTCAGCTATGTTAGAGAATTCAGATATAGAATCTGTTACTCCTGCCACCTGTCTGGTTACGCTAGCTTTGGTATCAGATAGGGAATGGCTCCTTAAGATGTTCTTTACAAAGAGGAAATTGCTTTGCAAAGGCTATATGGTGTGCATTTTCCCTGAGCTAATTAGAGATACCCAACATCACAGGAGGAAATTATTGATCTGCGGGCGTGGGTTTTGCAACTAGGCAGGTTATTTTTTCTAAAGTACCCCTGCAAGTGCCTTGTGAAGCTGCAAGGCGTATCTTATATTTTATTTTACTCTCTCAGTTAATTTCCTTTTTGAACTCCCGTGGGCCCACTGGTTTGGGGCAAGGTAGTACCTCCACTCCGTAATTTGAAATGCTAGCAGTTTTATCTCTGCTGTTTCCTATAAGAGTATCAATTGTACTTTTTCTATTATTTTTGGATCCTATTTGGCGGGCTAGAGGGAGGTTGCCTGTTAGATTTGTTTCCCTCTGTTATGCTATGTTTCCTATTGTATTTCTTATTTATTCATGGCATACTCCATTTCTTGTGCAAGGGATTATATACTTGTATTAGATTTTGAAATTGCATAAATAAAAATCTTTTTAAAAAATTGCTGTTACATTGGCCACTCTCCAGTCTTCGGGTACTACAGATGATTTTAATGACAGTTTACAGATTACTAATAGTAGTTCTACATTCATATATTTCAGTTCTTTCAGCATCATGGGATGTATGCCATCCAGTCCAGGTGATTTGCTGCTCTTTAGTTTATCAATTAGCTATATTACATCTTCCTGATTTATCAAGATTTGTTTCAATCTCTCTGATGCATCACCTTTAAATATCATTTCTGGCATAGGTAAGTTTCTTGCATCTTCTTCAGTAAAGACTGAAGCAAAAAATTCATTCAGTCTCTGCTATGGCCTTGTCCTCTCTCACTCTACCTTTTTTCCTTCAATCATTTAATGGTCCAACTGATACCCTCACGGGTGTTTTGCTATGAATATAATTTGGAAAAGTTTTTATTATGCACTTTTGCTTCCACAGCAAGCTTCTTTTCAAATTTTCTCTGCTTGTCTTATCAATACCTTGCATTTAATTTTCCAGTACTTACAGTATTGTATGTTGTGTCCTGTTTTCATCATTTGACTCTTTTCCACAATTTCTGAAGGATTTTCTCTTCGCTATAACATGCTGGCTGTTGTTTGGCCTTCCTTCCACATTTTATAAAGCATGGAATACATCTGGTCTGAGCTTCCAAGATAGTACTTTTAAATAATGCCCAGGTCTTTGCAGTTTCCCTTTTTAATTTTTTCTTAACCATTTTCCTCATTTTATTATAGTCTCCTTTTTGAAAGTTAAATGCTAGAACAGTCAATTTCTTTGTTATCCTCCCTCCATTTATTAAATTTAATGTTATCATGTTATGATCGCTATTGCCAAGTGACTCCTCTCGCACTAGATCCTGTGTTCCACTAAGGACTAGGTCTAAAATAGTATCCCTGTGTGTGGGTTCCTGAACCAGCTATTTCATGAAGCAGTTATTTTCTTCATCTAAAAATTTTCTCTCTTTAGCATGTCCTGGTGTGACTCACCCAATCAATACCAGGGTAATTGATATCTCCCATTATTGTTTTCTATGCATCCTCTTTGATTATGATTCCATGTAGTAAGTTTTGTAAATAGTTACCCCTGTTATCCAAGTTTTTTCCCTGTTATCTGTAAACTCATGCATGTTATTTGTACTGAGCATTTTGTTCCATGTAAACCGCGCTGATGCCGAATAGTGCGGTATATAAGAGAATGTAAATAAATAAATAAATAAATAAATTACTGTGTTGTAAACTTTGCTAGCTTCCCTAAATTTTGTTAGCATTTCATCATCTGTCTGTTCATTTTGTCCAGCTGGATGGTAGTACACTCCCACTGCCATTCCCTTCCCCTTTTTACATAGAATTTCTATCCATAGAGTTTCTACAGTTTATTTTGTTTTCTGCAAAACCTTTAACCTGTTTGACTCAATGCCTTCTTTAACATATAGAGCCACTCCTCCACCAATGTGATCTACCCTATCATTATGATATAGTTTGTAGCCTGGTATCACAGTGTCTCGTTGGTTATCCTTCCTGTACCAAGTCTCTGAAATGCCAGTTATATCTAACCTTTCATTCATATTCTAACTCTCTCTTCTTATTGTTTAGACTTCTAGAATTTGCATATAGACATTTCAAAGTTTGTTTTTAAAGGTTAATGCCAGATTCCACTCTGGTTATGGTGGAGCCCATTCTTTCGGAAAAGCCCCCCCCCCCTCCCCCAGAATGTTGCCCAGTTTCTAACAAACCTAAAACCCTGTTCCTTGCATCATCCTTTCATCTATGCATTGAAACTCTGGAGCTCTGCCTTACACTTGGGTCTTGCACATGAAATGGGAAGCATTTCTGATAACTCTATCCTGGAAGTTCTGGATTTCAATTTTCTACCTAAAAGCCTAAATGTGGCTTCCAGAACCTCCATCTCACACTTTCCTATGTCATTGGTACCAACATGTACCAAGACAGCAAGCTCCTCTCCAGCACTATCTAAAAGCTTGTCTAGGTGGCACATGAGGTCCATTACCTTCGCACCAGGCAGGCATGTTACTAGGTGATCATCATGTCTACCAACCATCCATCTATCTACATGCCTAATGATTGAATCACCAACTATAACGGCCATCCTAACCCTTCCCTCATTGGCACATGGCCCTGGAGACACATCCTCTGTGTGAGAGGATATTACCTCACCTACAGGATAGGATCTAGCTACAGGATCACTTCCTGTCACACCAAGGTGATGCTCCCCTTTCACGTAGTAAGGAGGAAATATCTTAAAATGCTACCCTTTGCTGGCAAATGTGAGGATGAAAAGAAATGTGCATTGCCTCCATGTTCATTGTGAACTCCTAAATTAGACGGCATTCTACCACAGGCTTTGACAAATTTCTTTTGATCTAGGAGCCAGACTAAAAATTTAAGAACTGGCTGCCGAGACTTCAGTCACAGTGTCCTCCCTACCTCCACAAATGGCAACTCCTTTTTAAGGGCCTGATTTACTATTTTCACGTTTTCTATGGGAAAAGAAAGCTTAATAAATCAGGTCCTTAACATGTCATTGTGCAGTGCCAACAGAAGGCAGCAACCCTTCTCCTCCTCCTACCAACCCCAATGAGTACATTGTCAGCACCTGAGGCAACTTCCTTTTTTGCTTCACATATCATCATGGCATGGTAATGCATGAAGAAAAAATATCTCCCGTAGCCTCCCCATACAGTCGTCGGCCAGTATCTTTCTCTCTTTGTCTCTCCCATAATCATTCAACAGCCATCAGCCAGTGTTTCTCTCTCATAACCACCTCCACAGTCATCAGCCATTGTTTCCCTCTCGTTGCTTTCCCCCATCACTGCAGGTCTCTTTCTCTCATTGCCCCCACCCATCAGCGATCATCTCGGGTCTCTCTCTCTCATTGCTCCCTACATCAGCCATCACCTCGGGTCTCTCTCTTTCTCTCATTGCCTGCCCCCCCCTCCCCCCATATCAGCCATCATCTCAATTCTCTCTCTCTCATTGCTGCCCTCATCAGCCATCACACCGGATCTCTCTTTCTCTCTCTCATCCCCCCCTCCCACTGCCACCATCACCCTAAATCTCTTACTGTTTCTGCTGTGCTGCATGAAGACATGGTGCATCCTCCTCCACCATGATTGGCTCTCTACAAGAGCTTGAACCATGCGGTAGAGAAAATGCCTGCTAATCTCACCATTTCAAGTACTTCCTCCCCTGCACGACTGGAGCTCTTTGTAAAGAGCCGATTACAGTGCAGGGAGGAATTGCTCAGCTGAGCTCAGGGTTTTTACGTCCTGGGCGCCAGGGTGCAATTTGCAATTGCCATGGAGACCTGGCACCAAGGATTTGTTGAGCCTTGAGCAGATTCAATTCTCAAGTTCTATCTGGATGAAAAAAAAGTGAGCTACTGAAGTATAGATGAAAATTTGTAGCTATTTCTCTGAACTATTGTAAATATATTTCTCCCTTTCCGTGATTTTGTGACAAATAATATTCAACTGCTCTAAATGTTAACACATTCTAGTTGTCCTTAAGAGAATTTAATAACCAGTACTGAGACATTTTGCTGCAAACATAATTCTTAAAAAGTCAATTATATGTAGGCATGCATTGATAAGGCAGAAAGAAGATGTAACAGTGCCACATGGATTTTTCTTCTAGAAAAATAAAGGTCCCAAATCCCAGCCTCCTGTCAGGGCCTGCCCATTCATTGTGGAGGAATGTTATTCACACAGGGCCCTATGCTTCAGGGGGCCCTGCACCAACATGCTGCACATGGTGTTCTGCTCCCAAGTCCCAATCACTTGTAGGGCCGGCTTCAGAGGGATCCTGGGAAGGCGGAGGCCCCAGCTCACCTCTGTATAGCCGCCGGACCGAAGAGTGGGGTTTTCCTTCACGGAGTCCGTCAGCTGTGTTCCTGTTGGTGCGCCAGAGGTTAAAGACCATTACCTGTTTCCCGGCATTCAGCAGGATCCACGAGAACACAGCCGCCGGACTCAGTGAAGGAAAACCCCGCTCTTCAGTCCAACGACTGTACAGAGGTGAGCTGAGGCCTCGGGCCTACCCCGGCTCCCTCTGAAGCTGGTTAGACAGGTGCAGGGCTCTTCAAAGAGGGGGGCTAGGACTGGAAATGGGCTGATGGGGATGATAGGATAGGCCTGGAAATGGCTGCTGGGGGGGAGGGCTAGGATTGAAAATGGGCTGCTGGGGGGGGCTTGGACTGGGATGAGCTGATGTGAGGGCTAGGACTTGAAATGGACTGATTGGGGGGCTAGGATAGGATTGGAAATGGACTCAGAGGGGATGGGATAGGACTGGAAATGGCTGATGGGGGGCTGGGATTGGAAATGGGCTGATGGGGGGCTAGGATAGGACTGGAAATTACTGCTGGGGGGGCTAGGATTGGAAGTGAGCTGATGGGGGGCTGGGACTGAAAATGGGCTGATGCAGAGGGATGGGTGAATGGGATTTGAAGGAAGCGGATGCTAGGTGGGGCTGAAACTAGAAGGAAGCTGATGTTGGGGGAGGACTAGAAGGGATGTGGCTGGGGGAGTGAGGATGAAGAGAGGAAAAAATATTTTGTGTGGGAGGAAAAACAAATCTACTTTTGGCCCAGTACTGGGAGAGTAAGTGGGGAATGAGGATGGAGTGGTGAAATCTGAATGGATGAAAAAGGAATAAAGAAAGAAATGGAGGAAAGAGCGAAAGGGGAAAGATCAGTATGTTGGAACAGATGTAGAGAGAAAAAGGAAAAAAACTAGACAAGAGAAGAAAGAACAAATGGACAGCAGACAATGGAGAGTTAGCAGAAGACACAAAGAAACCAGAAGAAAGCGACTGGGCAGTTGCAATGGAAAAATAAAATGTCCAAACAACAAAAAGGTAGAAAAGTACTATGTTATTCTGAATGTATTAACTGAAACATGTCAGCTCTGGGAAATGTGAATTGCTAATGTCTTTGCGTTTTGTTTAATACAAGAGGAAATTAATTTATAGTTTTATTTCTCCACTGTTGTTGTACATTCCAAGTTTGGCTTTTGGGGTTCCCAGTTTAATTATTGTCTTCATATTTCTAAATAGTGATCCCTTATCCTATGTTTGCTGACAGTCTATGGTTTGCATGTATAACCGAGCTGCAGTATTCTGTTCATATATTTTCTATGTGACAGTGCCACTTATTCTCTTTCCCCAGTAGGAGATGTATTGATATTCTCTGAGATATATTAGTTTAATATTTGCAGTGTTGCCTTTTGATAGGTAGGGTTTGGTGCTTTGTGAGTCTTGGTATGCAGGGGCGGCTAAAGGCAATCTGCTGCCTGAGGCGAAGGATGAGATGGTACCCCCCCCCCTCCCCATAAAGGGGGGACTTTCTCAAAACTCCAATCAAGCTCTGAACCAAACAAAAAAGCCGATTAGATTATATGGAGGAAATGCAAGATGTTTGCATACCAAGGAACTAAAAGAGAGCGAGAACCACAACACAGTTTATAAAACTAAATTATAACTCATTTTTATTTAGTTGTTATAAACCGCTTTATAGTTTTTGTTTTTTTCTTATTGAACATATATTTTGCATCCACAGAACCCCCTTCAACTGTATGTGCAGAGCAGAACCAGGACATTTACCCACAGAACTCAATCTTAAAAATAAAAAAAATCTGATTCTGATCATCTCACTAACAACAACAAACATTCTCCAGTACCAGGCATATTGTGAACTAAAACAAAACCATTCAACAAAGTCAATGAGTATTTATAGAGCAAATCAACCATACCATACCATATCAGCACCAACTTCCAAAACTCACATAAGGAGCCATCCAAAAAATGTATCACTGTAAATACTACAGTGGACCCTGGAGCTTCCAAACACCTATTTGAAAAGCTGAACAATTCAGATCGTAGAGTACAGATCTCTACATACAAACTCCTTGTTAACAGAACACCTGGTCTTGGTCACAAACTCACAACACAGACCCTCATCAAGTACAGATTAAGTGACCATAACCTAAAAATAAACACATGTAGATAGAAATTAAACTACAACCCCAAGAAGCCAGATTCTGCATACAGTGCAATAGCAGAGAAAAAAAGAGATGCATTTCCATGTACTGTATAACATATAAAGATAGCACCAAGTCATAGCAGCATAGTAACATAGTATATGACGGCAGATAAAGATCATCATGGTCCATCTAGTCTGCCCAGCAAGGTGGCAAGAGTAGGTGCACCTGCCACTGCGTGCAGATCACCCCTTCCCGTGCCTTTGTTTAAGGGTGGACCCACCTCTCTGTGTAGGTCACCCCTTTTTGTTGAGATATAACAGTTACTTATGTTTATTTTGATTGTATCCTGTTGCTATAAAGGGATCCACTTTTCTGTCCAGTGAATTCTGTCACTGTATTTGATCCCATCACCTCCATCGGGACGGCATTCCAAGCATCCACCACCCTTTCAGTGAAAAAGTATTTCCTGACATTGCCTTTCAGTTTACCCCCTTGCAGTTTCATGTTATGCCCTCTAGTTTTACAGATTCCCCGTCTTTGGAAGAGGTTTGTTTGTTGATTACTACTCTTAAGTATTTAAAGGTCTGAATCATATCTCCCCTGTCCCTTCTCTCCTCCAGAGTGTTCATAAGTCTTCTGACGCAGGCTTAAAATCATTTTAGTCGCCTTCCTTTGAACCGCTTCGTCTTTTTATGTCCTTTGCGAGATATGGTCTCCAAAACTGGACACAATATTCCAAGTGAGGCCTCACCAGCAACTTGTATAGTGGAATTAGTACCTCTTCCTTTCTGCTGGTGATTCCTCTCTATATGCAACCCAGCATCCTTCTAGCTTTGGCCACTGCCTTGTCGCACTGGTTCGCCACCTTGAGATCCTCAGAAACAATCACTCTGGGGTCCTTCTCCTGGTCCGAGCACACCAACCTTTCGCCCCCAATCACATACAATTGCCTTCGATTTCTGCTTCCCAAGTGCATGACACTGCACTTTTTTACATTAAATTTTAACTGCCAAGCATTAGACCAGTCTTCCAGATTTTGTAGATCTTTCCTCATGTTATCTACTCCCTCTGGGGAGTCCACTCTGTTCAAATTTTTGTGTTATCTGCAAAAAGGCAGATTTTTCCATTCAGTCCTTCAGCAATATCACTCACAAATACACTGAACAGTACTGATCTCGGGCTGAACCTTGGGGCACACCACTAATCACCTTCCTTTCATCCGAGTGAGTTCCGTTTACTGTCACCTTCTGTCATCTGTCAGTCAACCAATTTCTGATCCAGTTCACCACCTTGGAACCCTCCCCAAGCTGTTAAGCTTATTGATAAGTCTCCTATAAGGAACTGAAAAGTTTCCTATGAGGAACAGTATGAAAGGCTTTGTTGAAATCTAGGTAGATCACATCCATCGCATGCCTTTGATCTAGTTCTCTAGTCACCCACTCAAAGACTCAATCAGATTTGTTTGGCAAGATTATCCTTTGGTAAAAGCATGTTGCCTCGGATCCTGCAACCTGTTGGTTTCGAGGAAGTCCACTATTCGCTCTTTCAGGAGCCCCTCCATTACTTTTCCCGCCACTGAGGTAAGGCTTACCAGCCTGTAGTTTTTAACTTCTTCCCTACTACTATTTTTGTGAAGAGGTACAACATCAGCCTTTCTAGATTCCTGTGGTACTTCTCCTGTCTGCAAGGATCTATTAAAAACATTCTTTAATGGCCCTGCAAGAACCTGTCTAAGCTCTTTCAGTATTCTGGGATGTAGCCCATCCAGTCCCATGGCCTTGTCCACTTTCAGTTTTGCAAGCTGTTCTAACGCATCGCCTTCTGTGAATAGTGTGGTATCTACTCCATTCTCATTTGTATATTTGTAAATCACAAGTGGTCCTTCTCCGGGATTTTCTCTAGTCAAAACAGAGCAGTAGTATTTGTTTAGCATTTTCACCTTTTCAATGTCACTTTCCATGAGTACGTTCCCACCGCTTTTGAGTCCTGCAATTCCACCTCTGATTTTCCTCCTCTCCCTAATATCCCTTAAAAAATGTTTTATCACCACACTTCACAGCTTTAGCCATCTTTTCTTCTGCCTTTGATTTTTCTATCCTTATTTCTCTTTTTGTCTCTTTTAGTTTGTTCTTGTATTCTTTTCTGTGTTCCTCCATTTGTAAACTTATGCATTTTGTGAAAGCTCTGTTTTTTGCCTTTATTTGTGCAGCCACTTCTTTCGAGAACTAAATAGGCTTCCTTTTCCTCTTGTTTTAATTTACTTTCATTTTATATGTATCTGTTGCCTCTTTTATTGCCACCTTTAGTTTAGCCCATTGCAATTCCACTTCCTTTATCCCCTCCTACCCTGTCAACTCCTCCTTCAGGTACTTAGCCATTTTACTGAAATCAGTGTTTTTGAATTCTAGAACTTTGAGCTTGCTGTGATTGGATTCTATCTTGGCTTTTATCTCAAACCACACAGTTTGATGATCGCTGCTGCTCACATGGGCACCCCACCCGGACATTCAACACGCTATCACCATTGGTGAGCACTAAATCAAGCACGGAGCTCTCCCTGGTTAGATCCATCACCATTTGTTTAAGTAACGCATCTTGGAAGGCATCCACAACTTACTTTACTTCTTTCCAGATTTGCAGAAGGAATACTGTGATCCATTTGTCCCTGGGCTGTCAGATAATTACATTGAAAATAAAATTCTCTTTGAACTTTGTTGTCTGACCGTTTTATTCTCTGATCATGTAGGTCCCAATCTGAGGTTCCTGCTTTCCTCTATCTCCCAGTGATGCAGGGCTATACATATGTGGAGACTCACTGCGACATCATGTGCATAAATTTAGTATACTTATTTTTAAATGTATATGCCACCCATCTAAAATCCTAGGTGGCTTCTAAACATACACATGCAATTAAGTATAACAGATGTCACAATAAAACAAACATAATAATAAAACATTAAATCTGATTAATGAAAAGCCACTTACACAGCTCCACCCCCCCCCCATCAAACCATTATAAGTATCTGCACATCAGATTTATTTTGCAATGACAAGATTATTGATGAGGAAGGAAGATATAAAATGAGAAACTAATCCTGCTAGCCATGAATTCAAATGATTAATTGGATTGTGCTAGAACTGGAAAATTCCGGAATTCAGCAGCAGTGAAGCTATTAGATTATTAAACAAAATTAAACTGAGACGTTCCCTTAAAATTTGAAATTTCCTTGAATCTGAACTGACAAAATATTTTCAATTTCAGTCTGGCAACATAAAGAACGCAAAACTGCAAATCTCAAAAACAATATATATTCCAGTACACCCCCCCCTTCCCCCAAGCCAACACCCTACAGTTGGCCTCACTAAGAACCTAGAGTACAGGACCCATAGAGCAAATCTACTATTCCATAACAACACTAACCTTTAAAACTCACACAACATGGAGCGTCCCCAGAAAAGGGCAGCACCATAAATATTGCAGTGGGCGCTAGAATATCCATATTCCTATTCAGAAAACTGAACAAGCCAAATTACTACAGCTCCCTACATAGAAACTCCATGCTAACAGAATATGTAGCCATGTCCCTTTCCGCTTGCCATTGATGTGTGGTTTAAGAGTGTGACTGTCTCCAATGTTATTTTGCTTTGGCAGAACAGAGATACTTATTCAGAACAGAGAAAGATCTTCACCAAGTAGGGAATATATTAGTACAAACTAAAAACAGACATATGTAGTCAAAAAAAAAGATTTTACCCATTACTCTTAGGTTTATAGGATTTCTTTCCCAAAATTATACTTTACTGCAGAGTGAGGTGAGAGAAAGAACTCTCACACACAGGCATCTTCAATGTCAGCAGAAACTAACATAATGGCTCAATGCAAGTAGCGTGAGTGCAACTAATGCCACCTCAGTGGGTAGCCTTATTTGCACTGACAACTGTTTTGCCACACTTAAATGCGGTAACTGCAGGGGGGTATAACTGCCTCCGTGCAGTTAGCCTATGGCCCTGAGTAATCAAACTCTAGAATTAGTTACCAGAGGATGCAGTAAAAGCTGTTAGTATAGCTGGGTTTAAAAAAGGTTTGGACAAGTTCCTGGAGGAAAGGCCCATAAATTATTATTAAAGAGAACCTGGGAAATCCACTGCTTGCCCTGGGACAAGCATTGTGGAACTTAAGTGCCTTTTTGGGAATCTGCCAGGTACATGTGACCTGGATTGGCCACTATTGGAAACAGGATTCTAGACTTAATGGACTTTAGTCTGACCCAGTATGGCGTTTCTTATGTTCATATGTTACCAGTGCAGAGCCTAGGAAATATGCTGCTAAATATGCCAAACAAGATGGGCTCAACAGCATCCATGCAGCATTTCCCACTTCCAGAAAAACAAGAGTGACTTGTCACCCCAACACAGCACCCTCTGAAAAACAAAAGGGACTTTGTGACCCCAACACACTTCCCACTCCAACATAAACACAAAGAAGGGCTTATAAACCTTGAAACTGTGCACTGGACCAGCATGGTGTTAATATATTCTGTAAAAAACAAAGGAAATGAAAGATGCTCACACCCGAAAGAACTAAAAGAAAAAGTGAGAATCATAGCACAGTTTATAAGACCAAATTATAACCATTTTATTCTGCTATAAACTGCATTATAGTTCTCACTTTTTCTTTTTGAATATATATTCTGCATCCATAGAAACCTCTCCCTTGACAATGGGTGCAGTTCAGAAGTAGGATAGTCACTCACAGAGCTAAATATATTTTTAAAAAAATCTGATTCTTGTCATCTCACTAACAAACATTCTCCAGTACCAGGCATACTGGGAACTAATAGAAAAACCTATAGAAGTCACTTAAGATCTACAAGACCAAATCTACCATACCATACCAGCATAAACTTCCAAAACTCATATAAGGGACCTACCCAGAAAAAGGCAGCACTATAAATGCTGCAGCAAGCCCTCGAACATCCATACACCTATTTGAAAAGCTGAACAAGTCAAATTTACTACAGTACAGAATAGATAACTATGTACAAACTCCATGTTAACAGACCACTTGGCCTCAATCACACACTCAGAACACAGACCCTCACCAAGTGCAGAATAAGTGACTACAACCTAAAGTAAAAATAAAAATATGTAGACAAAAATTAAACTGAAACCCCAAGAAGCCATACTCCGCATGCAGTGCATCAGATAAATAAGAGATGCAATTCCCCACACTGTGTAAAATATAAAGATAGCACAATGTCCAGTCACTAAAATGAAAATAACATTATTTTTTCTACCTTTATTGTCTGACCATTTTATTTTCTGATCATGCTGGCTCTGATCTGAGGCTTCTGCTTTCCTGTCTTCTCTTAGCTCTCTTCCTATAGTCTATGGTCCATCTGCCATTTCTTATTTCTTCTTTTGTTTTCTTCTCTTCCTTCCATCAGCCTATTTCCAGTCCCAGTAACCCTCCCCAGTATCAGCCCCCCCTTTCCAGTCCTCCCTTCCCAGTACCTTCCAATGTCAACTGCCTTGCATTCCCAGGACTGCCTCTGGTGTCCATTTTATTTATTTATTTATTTCTCTTAATATACCGCGCTCTTGGGGGCGGAGCCTGATGTCCAGCGGGATGGTCGCATAACGCTGAGGCTCCCGAGAGGCCTACTCAGAATCCTGAATTAACACCGTACATACTTGGAACTTCTACTCTGATCTTGCCGGGGCACATTGGTGAGATGGCGGGGACCAAACCCACGCGCCTGGAATTTGGATCTCCAGCGGCTTCTCACGGCAAACGTTCCAAAACTGAACCTCCGTCCCCGCAGAAGGGGCTGGCCTTGCGCGAGGGCCCCGAAATGCAGCAGGAAATCCTCGCAGAGATTAGAGGGGTCAAAAACCTCGTGCAGTCAAACGGTGAAGCACTCCGAGCGCTGCGGGAAGATTTTGGTGTGCTGCAAAGCAAGCTAGAAGGGCTTTCTTTGCGTCAGGACAAAATGGAGAGCATATTGGACTCCCATGCGGCCCGGTTGTCCAAATTCGACAAAGTTGAACGTCAGGTGCGGGCCTTGCAGAAAGAAGTGGAAGATGGCAATAATAGAGCGCGCCGCAACAACATACGACTCGTGGGCATACCGGAGGGAGCGGAATCGGGAGACATGAAAGAGTTTTTATGCAAAATCCTCCCTTCCCTGCTCCAAATCACCTTTACCAAAGATTTGGAGATCGATCGCGCTCATCGTGTACCCACAAGCATAACGCTCAACAGGAAGACCCCGCGGCCTATCATTTTTCGACTTTTGAGATATCAACACGTGGAGCAAATTCTAAGTGCCTCTCGGGCAAAGGGCCATATGGAGTTTGAGAGCCACAAGATCTCCTTCTATCCCGACTTGGCTAAACCCACAGTCGACCGCCGAAAGCGCTTTCTGGAATTCCGGCCGAGGCTTCAACAACTACAAGCACGCTATGGCCTGATGTACCCGGCCAAGCTCCGAGTCTCGCTTCACAATCAGACAAGAACATTTGAGGACCCTGATCTACTAGCGGAGTTTTTGGATTCCAAAGAAGCCGACTTGATGCGCTGACTTCCAGAATATTCCTGCAAGTATTCTCATATCCGCTGTACCTGCCATATTGGATCTGCCGCAGCCCAGCAAAGAGTCTGGCGAGGGCAGTTTGTTGCCTTACTTTTGATGATATCTGTGACCCGACTCCATCTACCCACAGTAGCCTCGATGAGTATCAGAGACAGTGTTAATTATGGACTCTGGTGTTTCTTTTCTCTTTTTTTTCATGTCTTTCTATTTCCTCTCTAGGGCCTCCTCCCGCAGACATATGGTCGCCATATTCTTTGGGGGTTTTGCTTCTTCTCTAAGATACTTTGGTACATACTTTTCAATATGGGGTGTATTAGCCAGAATACTCGGTGATTATGTCATTGTTGCACAGATTCTGATTATGTTGTATGTTTTCAAGCGCCCTTACCTAAAATGTCTATTACCGATTGATGGCACCATGTAAGATTTTCTCATTGAACGTAAAAGGAATCAATAATCCGATAAAACGGAAGAAAATCCTAAGCTACCTAAGTCAGGAAGCTGCGGATCTGATTTTTCTCCAAGAAACGCATTTAAATTCGAAGGCAACTCTTAAACTCAATATTAAACCTTACATGGTGGCCGCCTATTCCCCAGCCGTTTCTAAGAAATGTGGGGTTGCCATACTGGTTAGGAAATCTTTGCATGCTACTATTATTGCGACTAGCTCAGATACAGAAGGTAGATGGTCCAGAGTTCACCTCAAGATAGGTAGCCTTGAAGTTACATGTATATGCCTTTACGCTCCTAATGTGGATGACCCTGCCTTTTTTGCTACCATTGCTCAGGTTGCGCAGGCCTCTGCTAATACTTCATTGATAATTGGGGGGGATTTCTTTTTTTTTAATTCTTTATTTTCGTTTTATAACAACAAAGGAAAGGAAGACATACAGCTAAAAGACAGATACATACATAGAATGAGATACATACACCAAAGTAAGCCCCTACCACCCCCTCCCCCCTGCTTCTTCTCTAGAAAACTAATCATTCCCGAAACGGGCGTGTACTGACATTATTGTGTTACAAAACCAAACGGTGATCTGAAACATGATGAGTGTACATTAAACAGACATGTCGGAGCAATGAGCAGATTGTACATAATCATTGAGCATCTGCCATTTAGACAAGCGAGAGTGAGTTTGGGTATGGGGAATAGCTCTCCGAGATATCTGCTCATATTTACTATATAGGCAGACAAGGTTCCACCATTCATTGACAGTAAGTCGAGAGCTATCCTTCCAATTCCTCGTGATTAAACATATAGCTATACCCAGCATGAAATCAAGGAGAAAGCGACCCTTCTTAGGAAGAGAGGGGACCTCCGCCACTGAGCGGAGTCCCACAATCTTCCAAGAAAGAGGCTCGTGGAGGTGTAAGATAAGTTGAATACGACCCCAGACCCGCCCCCAGTAAACCTGTAGTTGAGGACATTCATAAATAACATGAGCGAGGGTTCCCACAGCAGTATGACAAGACCAACACTGGTCCCTAGCAGTTGTGTTCCATTTGGCTATTTTTTCTGGAGTATAAAAGCATCTATGTGCAAAAAAGAAGAGAGTTTGGGTAACTGAGGCAGATCGGGAAACCCGCACTACTTTGCTCCAGAAAACGCTCCATTGCACAGGGGTTAAAGTGGTTTGCAGTTCGCGCTCCCAGGCTTGTTGGGCTCTACAAGTAGCAGTATCTGTACCCTGACATAATAGTTTATAAAAGTTAGAGGCTACCCCATGTGTACTACTTATAGAGTGAATTAGGTCTGATAGCCCGTCCTCAGTAGAGACAGAGGGTGGCAGGATTCGAGCACTTTTGAGGCAGTGTTGAAGCTGCATCAATTGAAAGTAATGTTTCGCTGGTAACGCAAATTCCTTTTGTAAATCAGAAAAGGTTTTCCAACGAGCTGCAGAGAAGAGCTGTTGGGGTGTCCAGATCCCCCTAGAGTACCAGGGTTTCCATGCTATCGTTCTATTTAGGACTTGAATTCTGGGGTTATTCCACAGCGGGAGATCGTCCTGAGGACATACGTTTGGGCCCAGTGATAGAATAAGAGTATTAAAGGCCGCAAGAGTATCAACAATCATTGGGGGATGGCGGGTGTCTGCTTGATGGGACATACCGGGGAGATGGATCAACGGAATTGGGTTACTAAGCTCCTCTTCTATGTCAAGCCAAACTGGTCTGCTGTCTGTCGAGGCATCTAGCCATCGGGCACCTTGTTTAAGTAAGAAGGCTTGATGATATTTGAGAAAATCAGGAAAGCGGGTACCCCCTAGTTCCTTCGCAGACTGTAGTTTTTGCTTAGCTATCCTTGGTGGTTTGCCCTGCCAGAGATAGCGGACGAGAAGGCCCTCAATATCTTTGTAGGTGTGTAGCGGGAGTAAGCATGGCAGCATTTCTAAAATATAGTTCACCTTGGGGACTATCATCATTTTCACAGTTTCTAGGCGGCCCCACCATGTTAGGGATAAGGGAGACCAACGATTTGTGAGCTCACGGACTTTGGAGACTACCTCTTTGGCATTAAAACTAATAGTGTCTTCTAAAGGAGAACAGTAATGGACCCCAAGATATTTCACCATGCGGGATTGCCAAAGGAAAGGAAAGGCCTGCATGTCAGCCTCATGTACCCAGCGGTTCAGTGGGAATGCTACGGATTTGGTCCAGTTTATTTTATAGCCCGATAATTGCGAGTATCCATCAATCAGATCCAAGACAGCTGGAACCGAATCAAGGGATACGAAGAGCATAAGGTCATCTGCATATGCAGAGAGTTTAATCTCTCTGTGACTGAAGGGGACACCACGAATACGTGCAGACTGTCTAATAAGGAGGGCGAGGGGTTCAAGAGCAAGATCAAAGAGCATTGGTGATAGGGGGCAACCTTGACGCGTGCCTCTTTGGAGATTAAAAGGCTGAGACTTAATAGCATTGACACAAATACTGGCAACGGGTTGAGTGTACATGACTTGGGGGTATCAGAGGAAGCCCTCCCCAAAGCCATACCATCGGAGAACTGCAAATAAAAAGGGCCATTCTAGGCGATCAAAGGCTTTTTCAGCATCTAGGGAAAGACCCACCCAGGGGTGGTCCAAGTTGGCAGCACTGGAGAGCACATGGCACAAGGTCCGAGCATTGTCAGCGGTGGATCGGCCGGGTATAAAACCGCATTGGTCGGGATGGATTAAGGTGGCCATCCTGTCAGACAGCCGGGAGGCCAAGATCGTTGCGAAGATCTTATAATCGGCATTAAGTAGGGAGATTGGACGATAATTGGCTGTTAGCAGCGGGTCTCTGCCTTCTTTCTCAAATACTACCACGTTAGCTGCAGAAAAGGATCCCAAAGAGGATGTATCTACCACAAGGGCAGTAAAATAGAGTTTTAAGTAGGGTACTAAATCTGCACTGAACGTTTTGTAGAATTCGGTCGGGAGACCATCAGGCCCGGCGGCTCGACCCGAGGCTGTGCGATTTAGGGCAAATTGGATCTCTGAAGTAGAGAAAGGTTCATCTAGCGCATCCCTATCAGCTTCAGAAAGGGTCGGCCGCTGAATATCAGAAAACAATCGCTCGAAGGTCTCTGATGAGAAATCACATTCAGATTGATAGAGACGGGTATAGAAATCCCGAAAAAGTTCTACGATATCGGAGTCTGTGGTCAGTATGCCCCCTCCCTGTGGGGCTCGAAGGGCCGCTACGCGTTTGGCTTCTTTTTGACCTTTCAAGGCGTTGGCTAAAAGTCGACCGGCTCGGTTGCTTTCACGGTAGTATGTCCCTCGTTGAAGCTCAATACTCTTAGAAGCTGCAGTTGAGAGGATTGCATTATATTGAAAACGGAGACGCTGTAAGCGAACTAAGACGCATGGATCAGTACGGGAAGTTAGAACTCGTTCGCCTGCTTTGATTTGTTGGTCTAGTATAAGTAGCTGCTGTTTGCGTTGTATCCGCAGGCGAATTTGATAACTGGTGATCGTTGCACGAATGGCCGCTTTGAAACCCTCCCACCAAGCCCAATTTGCAGTATCCTGGGGTAAATTAAAATGGAAGTAATCCTGTATGGCTGCGCGAATTTCTAACTGGAACTCTGGCTGAGTTAATAGGGCTCTATCAAAGAACCAGGCCCCCGAATTCCCTTGGGGTGCAGTAGTGTGTAATTGAAAAGAAATAGCAGCATGATCTGAAATATGTTGGGAGTGAATCTTTGCAGTGTCCACCTGAGGGACTAACAGTTTTGATATGAGAAAGAAATCTATACGAGACTGGGATTTATGAGGGGAAGAAAAGAAGGTAAAGTCAAGCTCATTGGGGTGTAGTAACCTCCATAGATCGACTAAAGCAAGATCTTTGATCACAGAGGTGAGCGTGGTATGACTCTTGGGGGGACCACTTGTCCTAGGCGGCTGTTTGTCAATCAGGGGATCAAGAACTAAATTGAAATCCCCCCCTATTATCAATGAGGTATTAGCAGAGGCCTGCACAACCTGAGCAATGGTAGCAAAAAAGGCAGGGTCATCCACATTAGGAGCATAAAGGCATATACATGTAACTTCAAGGTTACCTATCTTGAGGTGAGCTCTGGACCATCTACCTGCTGTATCTGAGCTAGTCGCAATAATAGTAGCATGCAGAGATTTCCTAACCAGTATGGCAACCCCACATTTCTTAGAAACGGCTGGAGAATAGGCGGCCACCATGTAAGGTTTAATATTGAGTTTAAGAGTTTCCTTCGAATTTAAATGCGTTTCTTGGAGGAAAATCAGATCCGCAGCTTCATGACTTAGATAGCTTAGGATTTTCTTCCGTTTTATCGGATTATTGATTCCTTTTACGTTCAATGATAAAATCTTACATGGTGCCATCGATCAGTAATAGACATTTTAGATAAGGGCGCTGGAAAACATACAACATAATCAGAAACTGTACAAAAATGATATAATCACCGAGTCTGCTGACTAATACACCCCATATTGAAAAGTATGTACCAAAGTAACTGAGAGAAGAAGCAAAACCCCCAATGAAAATGGCGACCATATGTCTGCGGGAGGAGGCCCTAGAGAGGAAGATAGAAACATAAAAAAAGAAAAAAAAAACAAACACCAGAGTCCATAATTAACACTGTCTCTGATACTCATCGAGGCTACGATGGGTAGATGGAGTCGGGTCACAGATATCAGCAAGATAAGGCAACAAACCGCCCTCGGCAGACTTTTGTTGAGCCGCGGCTAATCCAATATGGCAGGCACAGCGGACATGAGAATACTGGCAGGAATATTCTGGAAGTCAACGCATCAAGTCGGTTTCTTTAGCATCTAAAAACTCCGCTAGTAGATCAGGGTCCTCAAATGTTCTTGTCTGATTGTGAAGCGTGACTCGGAGCTTGGCCGGGTACATCAGGCCATAGCATGCTTGTAGTTGTTGAAGCCTCGGCCGGAATTCCAGAAAGCGCTTTCGGCGGTCGACCGTGGGTTTAGCCAAGTCAGGATAGAAGGAGATCTTATGGCTCTCAAACTCCATATGGCCCTTTGCCCGAGAGGCACTGAGAATTTGCTCCACATGTTGATATCTCAAAAGTCGAAAGATGATAGGCCGCGGGGTCTTCCTGTTGGGCGTTATGTTTGTGGGTACACGATGAGCGCGATCGATCTCCAGTTCTTTGGTAAAGGTGATTTGGAGCAAGGAAGGGAGGATTTTATATAAAAACTCCTTCATGTCTCCCGATTCCGCTCCCTCCGGTATGCCCACGAGTCGTAGGTTGTTGCGGCGCGCTCTATTATTGCCATCTTCCACTTCTTTCTGCAAGGCCCGCACCTGACGTTCAACTTTGTCGAGTTTGGACAACCGGACCGCGTGGGAGTCTAATACGCTCTCCATTTTGTCCTGGCGCGAAGAGAGCCCCTCTAGCCTGCCTTGTAACACACCAAGATCTTCCCGCAGCGCTCGGAGTGCTTCACCATTTGACTGCACGAGGTCCTTAACCCCTCTAATCTCTGCGAGGATTTCCTGCTGCATTTCGGGGCCCTCGCGCAAAGCCAGCCCCTTCTGCGGGGACGGGGGTTCAGTTTTGGAGCGTTTGCCGTGAGAAGCCGCTGGAGATCCAAATTCCAGGCGCGTAGGTTTGGTCCCCGCCATCTCACCAATGTGCCCCGGCAAGATCAGAACAGAAATTCAAGTATGTCTGGTGTTAATTCAGGATTCTGAGTAGGCCTCTCGGGAGCCTCAGCGTTATGCGACCATCCCGCTGGACATCGGGCTCCGCCCCCTTCAATTGGGGGGGATTTCAATCTAGTCCTTGATCCCTTGATTGACAAACAGCCGCCTAGGACAAGTGGTCCCCCCAAGAGTCACACCACGCTTAGCCATATGCTTAATCACGAGGAATTGGAAGGATAGCTCTCAACTTACTGTCAATGAATGGTGGAACCTCGTCTGCTTATATAGTAAATATGAGCAGATACCTCGGAGAGCTATTCCCCATGCCCAAACTCACTCTCGCTTGTCTAAATGGCAGATGCTTAATGATTATGTACAATCTGCTCATTGTTCCAACATGCCTGTATAATGTGCACTCATCATGTTTCAGATCACCGTTAGGTTTTGTAACACAATAATGTAAGTACACGCCCGCTTCGGGAATGATTAGTTTTCTAGAGAAGAAGCAGGGGGGAGGGGGGTGGCAGGGGTTTACTTTGGTGTATGTATTACACTTTATGTATCTGTCTTTTAGCTGTATGTCTTCCTTTTCCTTTGTTGTTATAAAACGAAAATAAAGAATTTAATATACCGCGCTCTTCAATATCAGTGCGGTTCACATGGAACAGTTCCCTTCCAGTCTCTATCCTTCCCCACTGTCCAGTCCCTTCTAGTCCAAATATCATTGCAGGTATAAGCTCACTTCCACGCCCAGTGCCACCTCCCCCCATCAGCTCCCTTCCAGTCACCGTAACCTCTATCCATCCCCCTTCCAATGCCATCCCCACATGTCAGCTCCCTTTCAGCCCAGTGCCTCCTCCCAGCCTCGTCTCCATTACCCAGCCACCTACCAGTCCCATCCCCAAGTATCAGATCCCTACTATGCCTCCTTCAGTACCATCCCCAGGTGTCAGCTCCAAGCCCCCTCCTTCCTCCGTGTCAGCTCCCTTCCTGCCCCCTCCTACCCCCCCCCCGTGTCAGCTCCCTTCCTGCCCCCACCTCCCCTGTATACATGTCAGCTCCTTTTCTACCTCCTTCTTCCCCTGGCGGACTCTCTCAGCATCTGCTCCCTTCCAGTTCCATTCTCCCATCCCCCCGCATTAGCCCATTTGTAGACCTAGGCCCCTAGTTTTCTTCCAGGGCCAGCAGCTCTCTCCTCCCCTCCCCCATCAGCCCATTTCCAGTACTAGCCCCCAGTCTTCTTCCAGTGCCAGCAGCTCTCTCCTCCCCCTATCAGCCCATTTCCAGTGCCAGTCTTTTTCCAGTCCTATCCCCCTTATCAACCCACTCCAGTCCTAGCCCCCCATCAGTCCATTTCCAGTCCTAGCCCTCTCAATCAGCCCATTATCTGTCCTAGTTCATTTCTAGTGCTAGCCCCCCTGATCAGCCTATTTCCAGTTCTAGCCCCCTATCAGCCCATTATCAGTCCTAACCTCCCTGATAGGCCCATTATCAGTCCTAGCCCCCCAATCAGTCCATTTCCAGTTCTAGCCCCCCCAATCAGCCCATTATCAGCCCTAGCCCCCCCCCCCGATCAGCCTATTTCCAGTTATAGTCCATTTCCAGTCCTAACTCCCCCTGATCAGCCCATTACCAGTACTAGCCTCCCTGATCAGCCCATTTCCAGTCCTAACCCCCTGATCAGCCCACTAGCAGCCCTAACCACCTGATCAGCCCATTATCAGTCCTAACCACCCCCAATCAGCCTATTTCAGTTGTAGCCCATTTCTAATCCTAACCCCACCTGATCAGCCCATTTTCAGTCCTAACCCCCTGATCAGCCCATTTCCAGTCCTAGCCCCCCCCCATCAGCCCTTTTCCCATCCTAACCACCCTCCAATCAGAGCATTTCCAGTCTTAACCCTCCCAATCAGACTATTTCCAGTGCTAACTCCCCCCCAGCCCAGCTCAGCCCAGCCCATTATCAGCCCTGCTCAGTCTATTTCCAGTCCAAGTCCCCCCCCAAGGAAAAGCCCTGCAGTTACCTGACCGTCACCCTGGCTCACCTTTGCAGAGCCCTGAGAAGGAACAGTGTTTCTCTGTGAGAAGGATTTCATGCGACACAGGAAATACCTCATTTACCCTCAGCGCTGGCAGGCTCAACTTTAACAGAGCCACAGGAAAGAAGGGAACACTGTTCCTTCTCACGGCTCTGCAAAGGTGAGCCGGGGCACCAGTCAGGCAACTGCAGGAATCTTCCAGGGCAGTGGGGGGGGGGGGGGCACACGGGGTGGTTGATTCAACTGCTGCCGAGAAGTAGCAGCAGCAGCTTGTCCAGCTCTTTTTTTTTGTTGTTTAAATTTTGAAGGCCGAATGAGGTGGCATTTTGGGGGGCATTTTTTGCTGACCCCAAAAGTTGCCGCCTGAGGCAACCACTTCATTCGGCCTCATTATAGAGCCACCCCTGCATTCAGTCACATCAAGAAGCAGGCAAGTCTTCTTTAGATCTGCTGGTGAAACATTTACACAAAAATTTCCAGACCAATTCCTACTAAGGAATTCTTTATTTTTTTTCAAAACCTTCAAACTTTTCCCCCTCTAACAGGTAAGTTTCCTTTTTGGAATTCCTAATGTTCCTGGTGTTATTTTTCCCAGTGTCTATTTTATTTAAGCTCAAATATATGTTCCCTATTTTTCTCTGTGTAGGGTGCACCAGTAACTCTTCCAGTTCTCTTAATTGTGAAGGGGGCCCAGGACTCCGGATTCTTCTTCTACTGGATTGAAGATAATCTCAGATTCTTCAGATGTCCTCTTCTATGCTGAATCCTACTCCCTATCTTTAACAAATCAACAAGGGAAAACCCTATCTATCCTATAAGTTGAGGACCAAATGTCTTTCTCTTTAAGAAAGAATATTGAGGGTTTTTTAGCAACTATACCACTTTCCCTATCTAATTAAAGGATAATTCATATACTTTATCTTCCTTTGTTTCTTGTTTCTTTGAATATATCCACTCCGCACCTCCACACTCTGGACTGCAACGCAACCACACCCACATGCAGCAATATCCCACAAACACTTCCCTTAATTGAGCCTGCTAATGACTGCTTTATTCTTTCGATCCAGGAATGAGACTATCTTCTCAGGCCCATTAAGAGTCAATCTCAATTAACTAATCACAGAGTCCAGCAAAATGTTTAAGCTCTGTGTTCTGCTTCAGTTGCACACAAACAGTCACAGCTTAGGTTAGAATTCCCCCTTCTTTTCTCAGGGAACAGGTCAGTTACTTCTGTACACAAATAGTTCAGTCACTTCAGCCATAAATTACCCACTTCTGGAAATGCAGGGTTTTTTTTCTCTACTCCAAGAGGATATTTCTTATAAAATCATTCCTCTCATCCAATCTCAAGAGCTTAAAGTCAGATTCAAAATTCAGGTTCCAGCTCTCAATAGCTTCTCTAGACCTTAGACAGGATTCCAAGGAGAATTTAATTTTCTTTAAGAAATATTCTTTACTCAGTAAGACCCTCAACCAGTCAGTCAGTATTTCTCTCAGAGCCACTCACCTAAAGTTCCAAATGGTCATAAAATTCAGTTTCCAGAGAATTAAGCCATACTTTCACCATCACCAGTCACCAGTTCAACACTTTTTCTTTACTCAGCACCCTTCAAAAGCATGGACAAGCCCCACTACTGCTTTCAGTTTCAGTTCCCCTGTCTTCTGAATCTGCAGTTTCCCTCCAGAAAGGCTGCTCACTCAAGAGATTCCTGCAGAGATCCCTGCACCTCCCCCCCCACATAAACATACAGCTCTAGAGGCTGCAAAACATCCCTGGAGGGGAAAGGAACATTTCTAGCTGCCACAGATAGCCCTGAGCAGAACTTCCACAGCCTAGCCAGGCAAAATTTATTTTTTTAACCCTCAGGCTACACTAAGACTTTCCTACCCCATCACAGTTACTCAAAACTCTCTATGACTGTATCCTACAAGTAAAATCTCGTAGTCCCAATACACTGTCATCTTATATAACTCCAGAGGGAGGCATACCTGTTTGCTTGGGTGCAGGGATGGATCTTCTCTAAGCACATTATAGGAGAAAAAATGGAGACAGTGCACTGCAGGAAATAACAGTAGAGAGACCTGATGTAGTAAAGAAGCCAGAGAACAGATTAATTACCTGCCATTCCACAAACAAAGGAAAATGGTGTCACATCAACCAAGAAAGTCACCAGAAATGAGAGAAACCAACAACACTGCCACCAGTGATAGTGTGAAGTTAGCACAGCAAAGAAGCTACCTGCCTTTCCATAATAAAAAGATGAAGCATACGAGGTGTGACAAAAAAGAAACGAGACTGTGGCAGCCACGCCCATGACTCAATGCCAATTGGCTAACCGCTTATGTCACTGTGTTGTGCAACATCTCACCACTATTCTGCTATAATAGTTTTCATCTCTCTCCCCCTGTTTTTCTTTTTCAGGTTTTTTTGTAGCACACTGCTCCATCGCTTTGTCACGCAACTGGAGGTGGCAGAAATATGGAGCAAAGAATCAACTTGAAATTTCTGGTTAAGTTGGAGAAGGGCCCAACTGAGTGTCTCCAACTTATGGAGAAGATGCTTAGGGAGGCTTATGGAGAAGATGCAATGTCAAGGCCGCAAGTCTTCGAGTGGCACAAATGCTTCAAGACTGGCCGTGAGGAGGTGGAGGATGACCCCAAGTCAGGACGGCCTTCCATGACAAAGATGGCTGAAAACATTGACAGAGTGAACCAGCTGATGCGGAGTGATCACAGATTGATGGTGCGGATGATAGCTGAGGAGCTCAGCCTGAACAGGGAGTCAGTGCAGACCATCTTGGTGCAGGAGCTGGGGATGCAGAAGGTGTGTGCCAAGATAGTGCCCAAGCTTTTATCGGACGACCAAAAGGAGCACCGGGTCAATGTTTTTTGAGACTTGCTAGAGAAGATTGGAGAAGATCCAGAGTTTGTTGGCGGAGTCATCACAGGAGACAAGACTTGGGTCTTCCAGTATGACTCTGAAAGCAAGAGATAGCGCCTGCAGTGGAAGAATCAACTATCACCCAGACCCACGAAGGCACGCATGTCCAAATCAAGATCAATGTCATGCTGATCACATTCTTCAACCAAAGGGAATGGTCCATCATGAGTTTGTGCCTGAGGGT
Organism: Ichthyophis bannanicus; assembly: GCA_033557465.1. Lineage (NCBI taxonomy): Eukaryota > Metazoa > Chordata > Amphibia > Gymnophiona > Ichthyophiidae > Ichthyophis > Ichthyophis bannanicus. The sequence continues at coordinate 1,318,212,093 of CM066031.1, forward strand.
CAGACAGTCAACCAGCACTTCTACCAGCAGGTCCTCAATCACCTCCATGACTGGGTTTGGTGCAGCAGGCAGGCTCTGTGGAGAGACAAGTCATGGCTGCACCATGACAACATGACAACACGCCTGCACACATCGCACTCAGTGTGAGGCAGTTCTTGGCCAACAAACAGATCACAGCTCTTGACCACCCTCCTTATTCCCCAGATCTCGCACCATGCGACTTCTGGCTCTTCCCCAGGCTGAAGACTGTGCTCGAAGGAACTAATTTTGCCTCTGTATAAGAAATCAAGGCCACTGTGATAAGGGAGCTGAGGGATCTCAAGGAGGAGGACTTTACCGAGTGCTTCCATACTTAGCAGAAGCGAGTGCAGAAGTGCATTAACTCGGTGAGGATTAGTTTGAAGGGGAAAATGCATAATTTCTCTGTAGATTTTGTAATAAAACATTTATGGGACAGTCTCGTTTCTTTTTTGTCACATCTCGTATGACTTTCTTCCTATCTGGCTCATTACCACAGAGTGGCAGAGGAGCAGGAAAGAAAGTTTGCAGGCATTTGCAATAATGTATCTCCCGTGTTCTCATTGCTATACAGTTCACGAAAAGAAGTTGATTACAGTGCTAAAAAGAACCTCTGAGTGGCCATCAGCAAAATATTGTTATATTTTGGCAAGATGTGTACCTTCAAGCAGATCCAAGATGAGCACAAAGCCTGTTGGCATTTAGGATGGAATTATCTACCAACTGAATTATGGAAAGAGGATAATCTGGGTTACTTCTAGGAAAAAATGAAAACATTTCTGTTGGGTAAGGCATTTGAAAAAAAAATTCAGACGTGGGTCAGGAGTTAAGGAGGTTACTTTGGGGGCAATTTCTCCAAATGTGTTAGTTTGCACATAGCTTGACAGTCATAAATCTCACTCCTAAGCCAGATTTTGTAAAACATGATTTAAATCTCACAAATTTACTGCTAACACTCATTGTAATAATTGCATCGTGCCAAAGAGATCTTCCTTCTGGAGTTCATAAGATGTAACATGTATAGACAACTTGTCAAGGTGCAACTAGAAATTCCTCTTAATCAGGGTTGTGGCTTCCAATACAATGGAAAATATTTCTGTATCTTTCTCTGGCTGTGTTCTTGGTATTTCAAGATCTTTTCCCTCTCCACACTATTCACAGGATATTATTTGATTGTATATGTATTGTGGTTGTTAAATCTCTGCTTTTGTTATTATGGATGTTTGTGGAAGCGCTGTGGTGGGTGAAGAATAAATTCCTTTCAAAAAAGCACTAATACTAATAGCTTGATAATTTAATATATTTTTTTAGATATAAATTTATTTATTTATTTAACCAATTTTCTATACCGCCTTATCCTTCAATCGTATTCCTTTCCATGGGTAAAATTAGCAAATTAGATTGGTAGAAATAATTTAGCGTGTATTTACTAAAGTGAATTTGGCAGCTATCATGTGTTTTAGTGCATGGTAACCGTTAGCATGCACCCACATTAAGGGCTGCTGTGTGCTAAAACAGGCAATATGATAAATATCCCATGTTAGCTGCTTAGCATAGGACTATAGGGCAGGATCTGGGTGGGGTATGGGCAGAGATTGGGCATCGAGAGCACACTGCCAAGACTGTCAATAGCGTAGGTGCAATTAATACCACCTCAAGATGTGGCGATAAATGTAACCACACTACTGGCAACAGTTAGCTCGGCCACAGTCACAATACAAACAAGAAACCCTAACACACACACACCCTCCACTATAGGACTCCTAATTCCATCAACAACTCCATCCACAGGCATCACCCACCCCCACAATCACGACCCCAACCACAGTACAAGCCCCCATGTCTGGATTCAAGCCATACCTCTCAATCACATACTCCACACTAGGATCAAACACCAACCTTTGATCCTCTCAGGACTTACCCAGTGTTATACCTGGAGGTCCTTCTACCCTGTTGCTGCCTGAGTTCATAAGGGTGGCTATGATCCCAAGTGCTAATTTAGTGGTGCTATCAATATGAGTCAATCTGTCAAATAAGGAGCAATTGCCCTTATTTGGCTGATTGACCCCTAATAGTTCGATTCCCATTCGCACTCCCTGTGGTCTTTGCTAAATCACTTAACCCTCCATTGCCTTGGAAGAAAGGCCTGGCAATCTACTTCTAGTCACGCTGCCAAGAAAACCTAGGAGCTGCTGGGTCACCACGAGAAAGCATTGATTCAAAGGCACACATTGCATTTTTGCCCTTATTTGGCTGAATGATCCCTAATAGTAGGGCAGCAACAGGGTAGGAGCAGAGTGGGATCGCTCTTGCCCCATCTACTAGAGCACCAGGGTACCCCTGGGTAAGTCCCAGAGGGATCATGGTGGAGGGGAAGCATGAGTTTTGATCCTAGTGGAGAGCATGGGATCAGAGGGTGGGGCTTGGATGGGGAGGTGTAGCTTGTATCAGGGGGTTGGGACTGTAATCATAGGGATGGGTGATGGTATCAGAGAATTCTGTCTTGGGTGGATGGTGATGTCTATGGGAGCGTGAGTGATGCATCAGGGAAATGAATGATGCATTCAGGGCTTGACTATGATCTTTGGCCAGTGATGGGACCTGAGTTGAATGCATTAGCAGATAGAGCAGACGCATCATCACTATCTACTGATACATTTAATGAGAACCCGTGTGATAAGCATGTGCCCTGAGTGTTAATGGCAGGGCATTTGCTGACCATGTTCTTGACAGTTAGCACACAGCCTTTGCATTTACCACTCATTTGTTTTACACCGAATGTGCGGTAAATGTAAAAATTTACTGCACTTTAGTAAATATCTGCCTTAATTATGACATTCTATAAAACAAAATCCAGGGGAGAGGGGGTAGATTCTGATTCTGATTGAAGTTATTTTATTTGGCAGGTGGATGACTCGGTGTGGAAAGGATGCAAACCTCTGCTTTAAGTTAATGCAGTAGGATGGAGTCTTGCTCTGAAATTCCCTGCTCTTTTAATACTCTGTCCTTTAGAAATGCAATTTATTTTCCTGTGAATTTTCTGAGTTTCTTGCTTTTCATAAACTAGAGCTGCGTATTAATCATCTTGGAAAATAATCAAGGGAGATTGTTTTGTGGATTTCAAAAATGCATCCCAAACCACACAAGTGATGTGTGTGATTATCATAGCTGTGTGTCATCTAACCCTAGAGAACCTCATGTACCCAGTGTATCTTTGCATTCGGATATACTTGCAGCCAAGTAGCCTACTATTCATATTTCCAGATGGTAAATAATTCCTTCCGTCAAATTACTGATCAGGCAAACTATGTATCATCTAAAACAGAAAAAACAAAAGCTGCATAGCAAATTAGCTTTTACAATTATACTTAACACAGAAAAACAGTAACATAGTGCTGTAAATAATAGCAGATAAAGACCAAAATGGCCTGTTCAGTCTTCTCAGCAGTAATTTGTCTGTTCCAGGTAGAAACACATACAAATTCCCATTAGTTCATTTTGGTTCATTACATTTATTACCATTGTATATAGTTTAACACTGTTTCATGTTTCCAGTTTGATATGTGCTTTTCCACTCTATATAGTTTTACAGAGTTCCTTGTAACTGAATACGTACTTGTTTATGTCTGTACTATTCATAATGTAGTTAATTGTAAACTGCTCTTGATCCTTCGGAAAACGCGGTATAAAAATGTTCAATAAATAAATAAAATACATTAATTAATTAAAACCCTCACCTTACCCTCATGTTTCTCACTTAATCTATTAAGGGGGATCATTTACATGCTAACACCATTGCAGGACCCAGGCCTGGTGGTAGATAACACACAGTTTACTGCAGTCATTCATTTACTATTTTGATAAGCAACATGTACTATGTTGTTGAATAGGTGGCACAGATGAATTCATATAAAACTTTTTTGACAGAGGGGGGCACACTCACAGCATTTTAGCTAGTTAACAGACCTACTAACAGGCTAAAATGTGGTCAGCCCAATATTCAGTGACCAGTTAGTGCCAATGAATATCCTCGCAGACCACAGGAAAAATGCCTGGCTAAAACTAGGCTGTTATCCGGTTTGCGGCGATATTCAGCCGCTAACCAAATAGCTTAACTCTTTAAAGTAAGGACAGGTAAATGGCTGTCCTACTTTATTCACGTGGAGGCCAATTCTAATCGGGGCACGTCTGGGCCATCCGGACATCCAAAAAATGTACAGGCCCAAAGTGTTACTGATTCTGCAACTGTAGGAGCTAGACGTTCCTGCAGTTGCACAATCGGGCACTTAGACGGTCCAGCGCAGCCCAGATTCAGTGGCACAGGATGTGCTCTCTTCAGCCCGTCCATCCTGCCCTATATTTCTGCTGATGTGCCAGTGCCATGGTGTCCCATTGCCATGGCACAGAGGCGCCCAGCAGGAGTGCAGAAATGCCACAACAGAGTAAAACTCTTGGCACAAGCAGCCAGGGCTTGGATCGGGTGGCGGCGACACCCCTGCATCTGCCCAGCCTGTTTGATGGGGCTGCCTGGCCTGATCCCCCAGTCGAAGGGACTTATTCCACCTCCGAGGTGGAATAAGTCCCACGTCTTACTCTCTCCCACCGGACATACAGGGCTGTGACCTGAATAGGCCCTGTACATCCAGGTGCTTTGGCCAGCCCAAGCTCCACCTCTGACCCTCCCCCTCCCACCCCCATCCAGTGCTTCCCACACAAGGTCTGGATGCGGTCCTTACGAATAGCGGAGGTTGTATGTCCAGCCGCGATGTACATCCCCGCTAGTCGCAGGGCAGAATCTGCTCCTTAGTGTCTGAATATTACCACTAACCAGATAGCGGTGCTGATGTCTGGTAAGCCTGGATATTTAGCAGTGGAAGCTAGATATGTTCTGCTTCTGAATATACAGTTTTTATTAAAGTAGCAGTGGCTAGATGCTTTATCTACCCTAGCCACTGTTACCGAATATGCCCCCCTGAAATTTTAAGTGAAATAAGCCCTTTGTTGTTTTATTGTCATGTTCCTCAATATAACATCATAAAAATATAAGATTTGCCATACTGAGTCAGACAATGGTCCATCAAACCAGTGTCCTGTTTCCAACAGTGGCCAATCCTGGTCACAAATACCTGGCAAGATCCCAAAAGATAAACAGATTCCGTGCTGCTTATCCCTGGGATAAGCACTGGATGTCCCCCAGTCCACTTTAATAATGGTTTATGGACTTTTTCTTCAGGTACTTATCCAAACCTTTCTTAAACATAGCTACACTAACAGCTTTTTTTACGACATCCTCTGACAATGAATTCCATTGCTTTATTATGTGTTAAGTAAAAAAGTATTTTCTCCAATTATTCTTAAATGTACTACTTTGTAACTTCATTGCATGTCCCCTAGTCTTAAAACTATTTGAAGGAATAAACAGCTGATATATGTTTATCCATTCCAATCCACTCATTATTTTATAGACCTCTATCATACCTCTCCTCAGCCATTACTTTTCCCAAGGTGAAGAGAACCTACTTTGTAAGCCTTTCCTCATAGGGGTATTCTTCCAGCCTCTGTATCATTTTGGTTGGTCTTCTCAATACCTTTTCCAATTTCGCTATATATAGTTTTAGATCCAGTGACCAGAACAGTGCACAATACTCAAGGTGTGGCCGCAGTATAGAGGCATTATGATATCCTCTGTTTTACACCCCATTCCTTTCCTATAATTGCTAGCATTCCATTAGTTTTCTTAGTTTAATTTCTGTTAGATTTAGGTGGGCTGTAAGTAGGCAAATAGCTGCTTGCTTTATAGGTTTTAAATTAACTTTTGTTAGATTTAGATAAACCCTTATAGTATTCAAAGAAAACAGACGGGTAGTTAATCTTCTTCCCACCCCCAACTCCCCCCCCCCCCTCACCCCAGGCACATCCCAAATAAGAGAGAGAGTTAAATTTGACAACAAGAGTCAATTTTCATCAGAAGTGTTTACCCTTAAACAGATAATTAGCAGTTCATCCTGGATTCTCTACAGGAAGGGCTATTCCAGCAACTGGTATACAGGAGGGGGTGATACTGGACTCGGTGCTTACAAATGGTGAGAGTATTTCTAACGTTGGAAGATGTTCTGAAAGAACTGTGAGAGAGGGTGGTGGTATTTTACTGTGGGGGGGTTTTATATTTTGTTGGTGGGTTTTATTTATTTTTATTATGTTGTCATCCATCGTGAGTGGATGTGGTAAAGGCTGTTAGTGTAGCTGGGTTTAAAAAAGGTTTGGATAAGTTCCTGGAGGAAAGGTCCATAAACCATTATTAAGAAGGGACCCAGGATATCAATGCTTGACCCAGTACAAGCATTGCGGAACCTGTGTCTTTTGGGGAAACTGCTAGGTACGTATGACCTAGATTGGCCACTGTTGGAAACAGGATACTGGGCTTGATGGACCTTGGTCTGACCCAGTATGGCATATCTTATGTTCTTATGTGAGTGGGTTTCTAACCTTGAAACAGTGGAATACTAGCCTTAAGTTTAATTGCTCAAAGAGCTGAAGGATTCAATTAACGTGTGGTAGTCAAGTTTATTCTGAAAAGATTTAAAAAGTCTAAGTTGTAAGCCTTAGTATTTCTTGAGCACAAGGGTCTGCCATGAAACATTTTTGGAGAAGACATTTTTAGAATGCTGTTGTCAGGTATTAGGGCACTTGATAATCCAAGCAACAAACGCCTTCAGATTTACATGGCAAGCTTTATTCAAATAGCTATTCAGATAGCAATTTAACAAACTAGGTGGCAAAGGACACCACTAGGCAGTAATACAAATAACAAAATGGTGTCCAAAGATTTGTGAATGTTTAAACATTTATTGAAAATATATTTCCATATCGTCATGCTAGGCCAGTCTAGACAAGTGGGTTATATTTCCAGCAGGGGTGGAGACAGAGGGGTCCAGTATCTTTTGATGATCTCATCTTGCACTGTGTCAGAAGCCACTAGAGGGGGGATTTATCTGAAAAACTGATTGATTTCTTGTTGCAGCTGGCCAGTTTGGCGATTTTTCAGAATTTTTTTATTTTTGAAAATAATATTTATCATCAAATTTCGGGAGTGGCAATGGGGGCGACAGTGGCCCCCTCAATTGCTAATTTGTTCATGGGAGGGTTTGAGGCGCAGTGGATCTTTAAATCTCCTTTTGCCTCGTATATTAGTCTTTGGTGCCGTTTCATTGATGATGTGTTTGTTTTGTGGAACGGTCCGGTGAATATATTTGAGGAATTTATGGAGTGGTTGAATAACTGCGACAAGAATATTCAGTTTGTTAGTACTTGCAATGATTGTGAGATTATGTTTCTAGATGTGGTAGTTAGGAAAGGTTTGAATGCATGGAATACATCTGTATATAGGAAACCAACTGATAGAAACACATTTCTGCATTACAAAAGTGCTCACCCTTTACAGCTTCGCAACAGCTTACCTTTTTCGCAATTTATGCGTTATCGCAGAAATTGTTCTGATGATGATGATTTTCAGTCACACGCGAAAAGGTTGGCTGATGGGTTTAGATCTAGGGGGTATCCCAGTGAGGTTATTCAAAAAGCATATAAAAGAGCTCGTTTTTGTAATAGAATGCTAATGTTGACACCTCAAGATAAAGAAACTACTGATTATGATGATCAAATAAATTTTATTTCTAAATACTCTCCATTGAGTGCTGCGATACAGCGTAGCATTAGGAAACATATAAGTGTGATTCAGACTGTTCCTGGTTTGAGTGATAAATCCATTCATTGCGTTTGGAAACGTCAAGGAAATTTGAAAGATTTTTTATGCCCATCAATATTGCATCTGGTGTCTGTACCGGAGGCAGTGCAGGGGCATAGTGCTTGTGGCAAGTGTTCTATTTGTGAGATTTCTATGTCTTTGACTCAATTTAGTTACCGGGGTTGTGTATTTAAATTAAAGAAAAAAATGTTGTGTTCTTCTTGTAATGTAGTATATGGGATTTTTTGTCCTTGTGAATTATTATATATAGGCAAAACTAGTCGAGTGTTTAGGAAGAGGATTTTGGAACATAAGAGTAGGATTTCTTGTAGGGTGTTGGAAGCCCCGATGGTGTTGCATTGCATGGAACGCGGTCATCTGTTTTCAGATTTACGTTGCTTTTGCATGGATCAGGTAGAGGTGGGGCATGATGGTCGGACTCAAGATCAAACTCTTTTGGTCTGTGAGCAGAAGTGGATTTATAAAGTGGGTACGGTAGTTCCTAAGGGTTTGAATGGGCAGTTGAATGGAGTAGTTGAATGGAGTAGTTGTTGAGTGCTGATTGGTTCTGTTTTGTGATGTGAATGTAGTTTTGGTTGTGATTGGTTAAGTGGGATTTAAAGGTAGTCAGAATGGTGATGGCGGTACGCGCGTTTGTACGGATTTGCAGGCTGATTTGGAAAGAGCTGTTTAGCAGTACAGCAGTCTGTTTTGCGTGTTTGTTTTGGAAAGGTAAGTATGAGGGAGTTTTTAATGTAGTGTGGATAGATGGGTCTGTTGAAAATTTTTTTATAAATTGTGTATATTGTTGGTCGTCTTTTTGGTTTTGGTAGAATAGTTCCCCTGAGGAAGCGAGTGGAGGCGCGAAACGCTTGATAGCGCTTGATTTGAGGCTTCGGGGTTGGATTGCCGAAAATTGTCATCTTTAGAAAATTGTCATCTCTACAAATTAATGCAAGATAAGTTTATCTGCTTGGATTTCCAGTTATCGGGGTTGTTTATGCAATGGAGGTCACTGATGTGAAATGGGCTATATATATTGGTGTTTATGACTGAGTTGCAAATAGTCACGTTAAACACTGGCCCGATAGTACTGAGACCTGCCGTTGCATATGAATTGAAGTCCACCGTGACTATGCACATGTGAATGTTATAAATATGTTAAGACTGATCACCATGATTATTTGATATATTTTTGTTGCATTTGAGTGTTTTTTAGAAGTTTTTTGCAGAAGCCACTAGAGAGCATACAATTACAGTATTTCTATGTCTCCTGAAGAGTATGGACACATTGGAGCAGCTCTGTGAAAACATTGAGAAAGCTTTAGTTAGCTCATGAGTAACTGCTCCTAGGGGAGACTTCCACTCAAGCTCAACGTGATAAGCACCCTGCTGGGTCACCCTTTAAGCCAGTGTCCTCCTGGGTTTTCCAAGGAAGGTGTCAGCTCAGTTCCCCATCCTTATCTTGTTAAGGACCGGTTGAAAAGCCAGAATTGTTGTATCAGGACCTCGGAGGAATTTTAAGTTGCACAACTTCAATGCCCCCTTTCTTCTCCTCCTCCCTCTGGCTCTCCCCCCAATATGGCATGAAGATTCAGAGGTATGTGGCTTCAGGCCTTGGCAGCAGGGAAGTAGAATTGAGCCTGTTGCTGCTTTGGCTCCCTGAGGGTAAGTATCAGATTTAAGTTCCTGTTTTTCTGCTAAATTTCTCTTCTATGCTCCAATAATATTTGTGGGAGCTCCTTCCTGATCTTTCTGCTGATTTTGACACCATTGACCACAACCTTCTCCTCGATACCTTGTCCTACCTTGGTTTTAATGGCTCTGTGCTATCCTGATTCTCATCTTATCTCTTCCATCTCTCCTTTAGTGTTTGTTCTGATGGATCCTCCTCTACTGCTATCCCGCTTTCAGTTGGTGTACCCCAAGGATCTGTCTTGGGTCCACTCCTTTTCTCTCCCTATTCCCAGTCCCTTGGTGCACTCATCTCTTCCCATGGCTTTCAGTACCATCTTTATGCTGATTTCTCCCAGATCTACCTCTCTACACCTGAAATCTCTCCAGCAATCCAGGCCTGCATCTCAGCCTGCCTTTCTGACATTGCTGCTTGGATGTCTCACTGCTGCTTGAAATTGAACATGGCCAAAATTGAGCTTCTTATTCCCCCCACACACAAACCCACCTCTCCCCTTCCTCTTTTCTCAGTCTCTATAGATAACTTTCTACTCCTCCCTGTTTCCTCACCTGTCAATCTTGGGGTCAACTTTGACTCCTCTCTCTCCTTCTCCACACACATCCAACTGATAGCTAAAACCTGCCATTTTGTTCTCTATAACATCAACAAAATCTGCCTGTTCCTTTCTGAACACACTGCTAAGACACTTATCCACTCTTTAGTCACCTCCTGTCTAGACTATTGTAACCTACTCTCCCCTTCAATGTATTCAACACTCTGCTGTGCAACTAATCTTCCGCCAACTTCATCATGCTCATTTTACCCCTCTTCTCAAGTCACTTCATTGGTTCCCTATTAGTTTCTACATCCATTTCAAACTTCTCCTGCTGACCTATAAGTGCATTCACTCTAGAGCTCTTCACTACCTTTCCTCTCTTATCTCTCTACACCCTTCCTTAGGAACTCCGTTCTTCTGGCAAATCATTTTTATCTGTGCCCTTTTCTTCTATTGCTAACTCCAGACTTCACATCCTTTCACCTTGCTGCTGCTTATTTATTTATTTATTACAGTTGCTTATATACCGCACTATTCGGCATCAGCGCGGTTTACAGTATAACAAAGTGACCAAAACACACATTTTGTTTGGTTGTACATCGAACAGGGGTATAAACTTGGATAACAGGGGCCTGGAACAAACTACCTGAGTCTGTACGTCAGGCACCTTCTCTGGCCCTTTTCAAATCCCAGCTGAAAACTCACCTCTTAACTGCTGCTTTTGGATCTTGACTCACCTGGTCTCCTTTGTGTTTCCTTAAATGTATCCTGTAAATGTAATGTAATGTATCCCTTAAATGTATCCTGTGTCTACAGCTATTCTGTTGTCTGTGAAGCACTGTGTACGTCTTGTAGCACTATACAAATGCTCAGTTAGTAATGTTGTAGTGGGTGATCGCAGTGTGGTGTGCAGTGATCACCGGATGGTGAGCCTCAATATTAGGCAAACAAGAGCAGAGCACAGGTACCTGCAACACAGTACTGGGAAACAAAGGAGCTGGTAAACACACTGGGGCATTTTTTCCCCCTGAAGAAGGCCTAGATGGTCAAAACACGTCAGGGGTCAATAAAGACCTGTTTGACTGCCAGTGTGTGTACCAGAGTCTCATTATTAGGACACGGGTGAAGAAGGTTCATTCAAAAGAGAGGTTCCTAGACTTCAGGAAAACTAACTTTGCAAAGATGGGGACATCTTGGAGAACATCTGGGTGAAGTAGAATAACAGTAAGCAAAACTGAAAGAGATATTTTACTCACTGCTCTGTGTACGTAACCCCCATCTATGCCTTTTTTGTGTGAAATACCCCCTCTATGTTTTGAAGTGTAAAAGTTATTCAAGTTTTGTTTTGTTTCCATCCCCTTGCTATAAAGGGATCTTCTGAGTCTGTCCCATGCCTTTTTGAATTCTGTCACTATTTTTGACTCTCCATTGGGAGGACATTCCAGGCACCCACTATGCTTTCCATAAAAACATATTTCTTGACGTTGCTTTTAAGTTTATTTGCTTGCAGCTTCATTTCATCTCTTCTAGTTCTACAGCTTCCCCATCTTTGAAAAAGTTTTTTTTTTATTAATAACACAGGTACACTACCAAAAAACTGCCTCCAGTTTTGCAACTGATTCCTATAGATTTTGGGGTGCTGAATCCAGGAAAAATAGCCAAAATGTTCCATCACGTCACGTTTTCTTGCAAAATTAGATTTCTTACCCATATAAGGAATGTTCACATAATTTCTTTTTAGCCGACTGCAGTTTATTTTCTTGGCCCAAAATAGAGGTTGTAATGGTTAACTAACTAGAAACACTCCCTCATGATATTTTAGAGTGTTTTGTATTCATTTTATACATTAACAGGACAATTGGGAGGCGGGGGGCTAAATCCAGTACTCGCGCTGGCGCATGTTCTTTCCTGTTCGCCTCGCCTCGTTCGCTCGCTCAAACACGGTGGTTGCGACATGAACGTTCCTGTCAAATTTCAGTTTCTTGCAAGTTCATTATTACCTTTTGTTTGCTCAGTCGTAATCCAGCTTTATTCCGAAGTGGTTCACTACAGTTGTAGTTTGCAGTGCTGTGTATTTGTGATGGCTCACAGAGCCAGAGGTTGCGTCAACTCTCCGGACAGCTTTTGTTTTATTTGTGGGGAATATACCGTGAAAAAGCGGCAGAGGAACATTTCTGCATTTATTAAAAAAGTATATTTCGCCTATTTCGGTTTGAAGTTAGGCGATCAAGACAAACCGTGGGCTCCTCACAAAGTGTGCAAGACATGTGAGGAAGATCTACACTTATGGATGAAAGGTAAAAAACAAGCATTTCGTTTCGGAATACCTATGATGTGGCGTGAACAAAGAGACCACAGCAGTGACTGCTATTTTTGCTCTTGCATTGTGAAGGGATACAACTTAAAAAATAAGAACGTAATAAGTTACCCCAACCTTCCCTCAGCAATTAGGCCTATGCCTCATAGCAATGAAGTACCTGTGCCTGAACCACCAAAATCTTTGGATCATATTTGTGTGGACGGTTCTGATCATGATGAGACTCATCAGATGGCTTTTCCTGATGAGTCCAGTACGTCCGAGTTTGAAACTGAACCAGATCCGAAACCTGAACTTTTCTCTCAAGCTGAATTGAATGATTTAGTCCGGGATTTAGGACTCCCAAAAGATGCTGCCCAACTGCTAGGTTCTCGGCTTAAACAGAAAAATCTATTGTCACCAGGAACAACTTTTTATTGGTACCGCAACCGCGAGACACAATTTTTGAAGTATTTCAGCAAAGAGGAAGATTTGGTATTTTGCAACGATATATACGGAGTGATGGAAAAGTTTAAACTCAAGTATGATCCTGCTGAATGGCGGCTGTTCATTGATTCGTCAAAAGACAGCATAAAAGGTGTTCTTCTTCATAATGGCAACACATTCGCTTCAGTTCCTATTGCTCACTCTGTTATTCTCCAAGAAAAATACGAGAATTTGGCCCTGATTCTTCAGAAGATTCGTTATGATGAGCATAAGTGGATGATTTGTGGAGACTTTAAAATTCTATCCATGCTATTAGGGCAGCAATCCGGTTTCACCAAATATCCCTGCTTCCTTTGCTTGTGGGATAGCCGGGCCCGCGACCTACACTGGGGGAAAAAAGACTGGCCAATTCGGGAGTATTTGAGACCCGGTGAGAAAAATGTTCTTCATGAGAGCTTGGTACCTCGTGATAAAATTCTTTTACCACCTCTCCACATTAAGTTGGGTCTCATTAAGCAATTCATCAAGTCCCTTCCAAAAGATGGTGAGTGCTTTCGGTACCTTTGCTCAAAGTTCCCCCGACTTTCTGAAGCAAAGCTAAAGGAAGGAGTGTTTGTTGGCCCTGATATAAGGAAACTCATTTCAGATGGAGCATTCGCTGAAACGATGTCTGAGAAGGAAAAAGAAGCCTGGGATTCCTTCAAGGATGTTGTTCTCAAATTCTTGGGGAACAGGCGGGATGAGAACTATAAGGCTATTGTTGCCAGGATGCTCAATGCCTTCAAAGAACAAGGCTGTAACATGAACCTGAAAGTCCATTTCTTGCACTCCCATGTGAACTACTTTCCCAAAAACTTGGGGGCGTACAGTGAAGAACAAGGTGAAAGGTTTCACCAGGACATCAAGGACGCAGAGAGAAGGTACCAAGGAAGATGGAACACCACTATGATGGCTGATTTCTGCTGGTTGCTGCTGCGGGAAACCCCAGATGAAAAATACGCAAGCAGCGCACCAAGAGAAGCATTCGGGGGAAGAAGAAGAAACGGGCCCACCAGGAGATTGATTGACCCAAGAATGACTTTAAAATCTAAACTGTGTTGACAAATATCGTGTTTTTACTAAACTTTGAAATAAAAATTTGCTAGTTATTACCACAGTGTCGGATCTCATTTATTAGAATTTTATTTTCACACCTTCGGGTGTTTGTCTTCATGTATTGCAATGGTGCGGTTTGCGTTTTCTGTTCTTACATATATACCTGTACAACATTTTTTGCACATTTCTTTGCTTTGCTTTGTGTCTAACCTCGCTCTTATATGCTCAATGTTTGTGCACATGTATGTGGCTGTTTTAAGTGCAGACAATTTTGCTACCATCACAGTGTGTTTTGTTGACATTACTCTATTCTTATGTGCTGCCTTGTTACAATTTTCTTTATTCTTATTTGAATAACTACTAAACAATTAGTATAAAGAATTCATCCAAGAAACTTTTATCTCGATCGCACTCAATCTGAAACGTTCACCTCAAACTGCTAACCCAATGTAGCAAAAAATCTGTACGTGATGGAGCAAATTGGTTACCAGATTTGGATTCAGCGCACCAAAAAACGTAAAAATCAATCGAAACATTAGAGGCAGTTTAAAAAAAAAATTTTTTAGTGTACCTGTGTAACCTTTTAGTATTTAAAAATCTGGTATTATTTATTGCCTGCTTATCAGCTGCTACATATTCTTGGTGCATTGGCCGGGAATGTGCGAGCAGGGGATGGTATGCAAGTGAATATACCACGACTTCTCGCCTCAAAAGGTTTTGTCTGGCCTGGAGCCACCTCTGACTGATTGCAGAGGAGCCTTTGGCGCCTTCCATCCTTTTGTATCGGGGAGGGCTCCTCCTTGCCTCCGCAGGTTGCTGGTTCCGGCTGGTCAAAACCTCGAACCCGAGGGGAGTCCGGGATCCAACCCATGATCCGGTGAGTAGAACTGTTCTACTAATCAGTCAGTCTGTCAGTCAGTCGGGATTCTGGAATAAGCGCTTGAGAGTCTGATCACCACTCGGGGGGGGGAGGGGTCCTAGTAAGTCTCGGAAGTCTTAAAGGGATAAGCAGAGACTGAATCCACTAACCCCAGTCAGTCAGTCAGGTTTTTTGGGAACGTCCGGATTTTATTCTGTCTTGAATGTCTGCGTGTGTGAATGAGAGGTGCTGGCTCCTGACTAGTGCATTGCCAGGTCGTGAGAAAGGAGAAAGTGTTTGGTGTTTGTCTGTTGTGTTTACCGATTAGGGAATAGTATGAAAGCAACAACTCAGAAGTCACTTTTACAAAGACAGCTGTCTCGCTGAGCGTGAGTCTCTCTCTTGCAAGCAGAGAGGGGGGCGTGTCTTTCACACAGCCCGGAGACAAAGAAATGCCTGGAGATAGGAATGTATCTTTAATGCTTTGATGGTCAGTCAAGCTTTAAATCCTGCTACGTTGTTACCAATTGGTCCTAGCCCCCTGATCATGACTGTCTGGAAATTATGGACACTGTATTCTCAAGCCGCCCAAATTTGACTGACGTTCCTTTGGAGGACCCTGAACGGACTTTCTTTGTGGATGGGAGCCGGACGTGCAGTAGTGACCCTTGATCTGGTAGGGGAGGCCTCAGCTTTGCCCCCAGGGACTTCAGCACAGAAAGCTGAACTGATAGCTCTTGCTAGAGCACTAACAATAGGAAAAGGGATCTGTCTAAAGGTGTACACAGATTCCAAGTATGCCCTTACAACCTTGCATGCACATGGGGCCCTGTACAAAGAATGAGGGTTGATAATCTCAGGAAGCAAGTCCATTAAGTATGATCCTGCGATATTAACATTATCAGATGCATATTGCCTACAGACCTCAGAACCTAGGAAAGGTAGACTCTATAACCCTGAAATCCCGGTTGTCCAAACTTGGCCAAGAAGCTCACCTGAAGTGGCCCCGGGTTGTGACTATAGCCATACCTGACTATAGCCCTTCTTAGGGGGATATACTTAGCCCCTACTCAGTCTTTAGGAGTTTCCCCTTTTGAGATTCTGTATAGGCGACCCCCGCCTATGGTACAAGGAATAGAAGGAGATATGATTGGATCTGAAATTACTAGACGAGAACTATTGGTTTTAAGTTCTGTTTTGCAGAGTCTTCATACGTGGGTACAAGATCGGCTACCCATCAACCTCTGCATCCTCTCAAGCTTGGAGTCTCGGTGTGGATCACAGAGTGGAGAAAGACACCGTTGGCATTGGAAGGGACCTTAAGTTGTCATCATAAGAACCCCTACAGCAGTTAAAGTTGCGGAACTCGAACCTTGGATCCATCACAGTCGAGTAAAGCCAGCAGCCGCTCCTGAACTTGGTCATTGAACTTCCGTATATGACCCTGAAACTCCATTGTGGCTCACTTTGCGACGACAACCACTACTGTAAGAGACTAAGAATCTACAACACTACTCCTGTCACACGTCTTGGGAGCCAGGGTGCAGTGGAAGCTGTGGGAGAAAGACAACCCTGGGGTCCCTTGGAATGACTTTTGCCTTACTCTCCCCCCTTGTGCAGCCTGCATCACTACTACTCAGACCGGAATAAAGATTACTCGTCTAAGCCAGACGTTTTATAATGCCACCACTAGAAAGACATCCTAGTGTAAATGCTCCTGAACATTGTTTAGCACTGGATTATTTGTTAGCAGCTGAAGGTGGAGTGTATGGAAAATTGAATTTAACTAACCGTTGTTTGCAGATTGATAATGGAGGCCAAATTGTCGAAGACATAGCCGAACAGATGCGGAAGCAAGCCTATGTGCCAGTCCAGGATTGGCGTGGACTGGAGCTTGATGGATGGTTTGGTTCCATGTTTTCAGGACTGGGTGGCCTGAAAACTCTTGTGTTCGTTGTATTATTAATATTGGCTGTGTGCTTGTTTCTCCCATGTCTCCTACCCCTTTGCTTGCACATTATAACCTCAGTTATTGATAACACTGTGAAGCGGCAGACATCAACTAAAGTGTTGGCTATATGGTGGTATCACCCTATACCCCAAGGTAATGCTTTCCAACGAGTGTAATATGTGATTTAGTTCTCACCCTTTATTTTATTTATTATTATTATTATTTAGCAAACATTTATATACCGCTGCTTCCAGCGATCAGCAGCGGTCTGATTACACAAGGAGAACATAAGGAGGACTGTCAATCAGTACAGTAAAATTTGGGTGTGTACAGGTTGATCAGGAGGGTAGGCACATCACACGAGGGGTTTGTTAAGTATATGAGTACTAATTACATATATACATATTGCGGCGACCCTGCCCGGCTCAAGGGGTTAAGGACATGAGTAGCCGCTGTACTTCGTGAGGGAAGGAGGAAACCTTTGCCCCCAGGAATGCTGGGAGTTGTAGTTCCAGCTCTTCTCACTCCGAATTAAGAAACTGTAGTTGTGGTTTCTTTATAATAAGTATTTTATTAAAGCAAAAAGGTAAATGTTCCATCACATGCAAACAAGGGTGCTTCAAAAAGGCAAATAGAAACTTCAGGTTAAATGCAACTCAAAATACAAATGCTGCTTTTTCTCTTTCCAGCAAATTGCTCTCTTTTGCCTCCAGAGGTCAGTTGGCTTCACTGCACCTCTTACAGCCACAGTTACTTTCACTATGCTGAGAATCAGGTGGAGGTAATTAGAACTTCCATTTTCACGGCAATACAACAGCTTTACAGAACTCAGCTCACACACGATAAAGGCAGTTCCCTTCAGCTTGGCTTTCCTATACAACAGAATGTACAGTCCATTTGTTCACACTCAGGTATGCTTGTATTTCCCTGGGTTACTCCTTCAAGCTGTGCTGAATTATTTGCCTCTTGTGATACTAGCTGTTTTCTAGCCTGTAAGTCTAAAAACTGTTGGAAGCTCTGAAGTAGCAATTCAGCCTGTTCCTTATGAGAGAGGGCACTACTATCTGCTATAGCTTTTCCCTTCTGCTCAAGGCTGTTTGTCTTCTCTTCCTTTAAGATAAAGGTATTAGGATAATTGCTAGTTTCTTTAGCAATTGACTCATAGGAGGAAGAATTATCTCTATATTCAGCTTGGCAGCCGGGTGGCCAATTACTCACTGTTTGTGCAGCACTTCTGCCTGCAGATGGCTCCCAGGCTCTCCAGCTGATCTGTTTGTTGCTCTCCGGCACAAACGACGTTTCAGGGAATGATTGCTCTTTCACCTGTGCTTGTCCTGAAGTCTTTCTCCCCCAAGGCGATGCCTTCCAAGGGCTATCCACTTCAAGGTTAAATCCTCTCTGCGTGGGACTTCTGCTTATTTCCCTGGAATAGGATTGTGCAGGTTTTCTTCTTATGCCAGGTTCCAAAGTATCTTTAATCACTCCACTGGCTTTCCAACCATCCCCTTGTTTCTTCTTCCAATATTCCTTCCTTCCTTTACCTCCTGTATTCCTTGTACTTCTTGTACTCCTTGTACCACCTCCACTCGTGCTTCCTCTACTCGGATCTCTTATCCGTCCTCCACTCGGATCTCTTATCCGTCCTTCACTCGGATCTCTTATCCGTCGCTCACTCGGATCTCTTATCCGTCCCCCACTCGGATCTCTTATCCGTCCTCCACTCGGATCTCTTATCCGTCGCTCCTCTTCAGAGCCATGCTCTGGTTTAAATGTACATTCTCTTTTGGACATGCCCCTTCCTAGGGCTGGGTGTGCCCAATCAGAACTGCAGGGCTCCTCCCCTGGGCTGGTCTCCCTACTCAGCTCTGAGGAATAGAGTCTCTCTTTTTTCCTTGCCCTGTCATTTTGGTATAAATCCTGCTGACCCTCAGGATTTTCTACTATCTCCATAGGCTCAGGAGGGCGCTGTTCACCACAATATATACATTATACATAAATGAGCAGGAGTACATAAATATGTTCTGGACTTAGACCTCTTAGGTTAATTCAAATTATAATGACTCTGGAAAAGATGAGTCTTGAGGTTTTTCCTGAAGACAGTTAGGTCTTTGCAATCTCGTAACTCTGGCGGCAGATGATTCCAGAGTGTAGGTGCTGCGTATGAGAACGCTCTATTACTAGTAATGGTTTTAACAGTTCTTATATCAGCTGGAATGAGGAGGGTGTTGGAGTTGCAGGTTCTTCTGCTTCTGTTGGGTGGTTGTGAGCATATCAAGGTGGAGAGGAAGGATGGAGCAATGTTATGTAGGAGCTTGAAAGTGGTCGTGAGTGATTTGTATTTTATACGAGCCGTGATGGGGAGCCAGTGGAGCTCAATCAATACCGGGGTGATGTGATCAGCAAAGCCTTTTTTCGTGATGACCCTAGCGGCTACATTCTGCGCCATTTGCAGAATGTTCAGAGTTTTCTTTGGGAGACCCTGCAGGATGGCGTTGCAGTAGTCGAAATGTGGCATGATGAGTGCCTGGGCAATGGTCCTGAAGTCCTGAGGTTCGATAATGCTCCTTAGCGGTTGGAGGACCCTAAGCTTGTGGAATACGGCTTTGTTTGTTTTGCGGAGGTGTTTCTCCATTTTTAGATTACTATCGAATGTTACTCCCAGATATTTTATTTCCTCCTTCGTTTGGTAAGTATTGTTACATAAGGTGATTGTTGCGGGGGGATCGAAGTTTGGCTTTCTGGAGATGTACATTACCTCTGTTTTTTTGTGGTTGATCGTCATGTTACTTTGGAGTAACCAGGCTTGCATCTCACTTAGGCATTCTTCGAGTTGGGTGTAGTTTGGGTTGTCAGTGTCGAGTTGAGTGTACAGCATAATATCGTCTGCATAGACGTGGTATTTGATATTATGATGTTGGAAGATTTTGCAAAGTGGTTGCATGTAAATATTGAATAGGAGTGCTGAGAGAGCCGAACCCTGTGGTATACCCTGTGTTTGCGTGAATGCTTCTGCCTTTTCTCCGTTGAACTGGACCTGTTGCATTCTGTTTGATATGTACGAGGAGAACCATTTTAGAGGGGTTCCTGTTATTCCAATGGATTTAAGCCTGTTTAAGAGGGTGCCATGGTGAACTGTATCGAATGCTGCAGATATGTCTATGAATATGAGTAGAAACATTTTCTTTTTGTCTTCTAAACCCTTGAGGAGGTTGTCAAGCAGCGCAAGGAGTAGTGTTTCAACGCTGTGATATCGTCTGAATCCATATTGTTGTTTATCCAGGGTTTCGTTGTCATCCAAATGGTCTTGCAGTTGTAGTAACACGGCCTTTTCAATGATTTTGGCCAGGAACGATATGCTCGATATTGGTCGATAGGAAGCGGGGTCTTCTCTATTGCTTGTTTTGTTTTTTAAGACAGGTCTTATGATAGACTTCTTTAGTTGTGTGGGCATGATTCCTTGTTGCAGTGATAGGTTTACTATGTGCGAGACAAGTTGAATGATGTCCTGTTTCACTGCCTTGATCCAGGTGGCTGGGCAGGGATCTAGTGGGGAGGTGGTGGTGTTGATGCTTGTGATTATGTTAGTTATTTGTTTGTCATCAAGTTTGTGAAATGCGTTCCATATCATGTCTTGACTGTCGGTGGTTGCCATGGTTGGGTTTGGCACTGGGGGGGTTGGGCCCAGGTATTGCGTGGGAGTTGAAGCCGTGAGTTTGCTTGCATAGTGGTTTGCCAAAGTTTGTGGCTTGATTACGTTGTCAGCATGGTCAACCAGTGTTGTTTTTGTTAGAGATTTGACCAGTTCGAATAATTCGTGGGGCTTATTGATGGCTTTGTTCAGTAAATTTGTATGATGAGTTCTTTTTGCGGAGTTCATCTCTTCTTTATATTTTGCGAGGAGGGTCAGGTATTCTGACTTGTGTACAATGGATTTTGTTTGTCTCCACTTCCTCTCTGATTTACGGAGTGCCCTTTTCATTCCGGTCAGTGTAGCTGTGTACCAAGGTTCCGATCGAGGTTTAGTTGAGTCTGTAGTGGTTTTCCATGTAGGGTTTGATGTTTTTTGTATACCTTCGTTCCATCTGCTGGTTAGAACCTCAAGGTCCATACATTCCATATCTAGGTGGGAGGCAATGGAGCCTATGAGATTTTCCTTGTTGAATTTGTTGAAACTCCTCTGCGTGTGTGTTGTCCTCCTGGATTTTGCATTTTTGGGTGGGGAGGGCAGTTTTACTTTGAGATCTACTTGGTGGTGGTCTGACCATGGTACTGGAGTTATTCTGATCACGGGTTTCACCTCGCCCGTCCGTTGGTTGGTGGGTAGGAAAACCAAGTCTAGGGTATTTCCCTTCACGTGGGTAGCGTCAGTTATGATTTGCTGGTACCCCAGTTGTTCCATGGCTTCCATGAAATTGTTTGCATGACTAGTTGGTAGTGATGCTAAGTTCAGGTCTCCCAAGATGATTTGGAATTTTCTGATCTGAGTGGTGGAGATGCTTTCTAGTGCTGAGGCAAGTGTTTCGTGCATTGATGAGGGGGACCTGTAGATAAGACAGATAGAAAGAACTGAGTTTTCTACTATGAGTATGACTCTGTCCATATTGAGTTTAGGGAGGTGGTTGTTAGTTGTAAGATGGTTTTGGCTATTACGATGACACCTCCACCCCTTTTATTGGTGCGTGGGCAGTTGAACACTTTGTATCCAGGTTTGTTTAGTTGATTTATTATTGCAGGGTCGGAGTCAGTGATCCAGGTTTCAGTTATACAGAGGATGTCCGGTTGTTCATCTGAGATGATGTTGTGTAGGATGTGCGTTTTGTTCCTTATTGATCTGGCGTTGATGAGGATGATGCTATAGTCCTCATGCATTGTTTGGGAGGTAGGTAAGTGGTTGGTTTGGATTTGGCCAGGCTTGTTTCCCTTCATTTTCAGCGACTTAGGTTTCTTGCATCTCTGAGCCCTGTTTATGCTAGGCACGAAATGGCTCTGAGTTGGTGATGGCTTGTTGCTAGCCCGGTGGATTATATTGAGTGAGGGAGGTGGGGGTATTGGTAGGGGGTAAAGGTAGTAGATGGGTCTGAATAAGTGAGTCAAACTATAGCGCACATTGGGGTGGCATGAGTGTGCTTGGGCGAATATAGACATGCATAGTATTAGAAAAAAATAGAGTGGTTCCATTTCACAGCTGTTCAGAAGCCCGTTGTGTCAGTGTTAGTATTATGGTTGCTAGTGTTACAGTAAACAGTATACACTGGAATAGTGTTTGCAAATATCCCAGTAAATAGTAACAGTATGTATCACAGAGCAGTACAAATAGCAGGAACTGTATAACTGTAGGACTGTTAATGTCACTGTATCCCAGTAACAGTAACAGTATATATCTCAGAACAGTATGTATCGCAGTAACAGTAACAGTATATATCTCAGAGCAGTGTGTATAACATGGACAGAATTTATAACAGTAAACTGTCTAGCAGTGCAGTGTATCAGAGCACGTGGCAGTGTAACAGTGTTATTACAGAAATGGTATTATATACTATATAACAGTGACACAGTGACTAAGCTAGTGACGGTTAGCAGTATCGGTGTCCGTGCTATTGGGTGCATAGTATGACAAATGACTGTTGCTAGTCGTGACCCGGCTTCAGTTAGTTATGTCTGCTAATTAGTTTTGTTGATCTTGTGCTTGAGAGCTTACCTCCTCGAGTTAAGTTCCGTCTGTAAAGCTCAGGCAGCGTGGCTTTGTTTTATCTTTATCTCTTATTAAGGGTGAGAATAATCAAAGCGGGGAATGTGGTAGGCGATGGCCTATATATATGTGAAAGGCCTGTAAGATAGGCTTGGATTCTAACCCCCACCTTCCTGTTCTTAGAGCAAAGAAGTAAAAGTTAGAAATATCAGTTTATTACAAAGCTTGCACAATACTTCCATACTAAATGGATATTTTTGCATTCCTCGAGCTAGATATGACCTTGCAGTAGAAGTGTAGCCACTACATAGAACCATGCCTTTGTTAGACTAGCCTGAGAAGGGGGAACAGGGAGCAATAGCCCAGAGAGGGTCCCTGATTGGATGGGTGCAGGGGGCATTGGGACCAATAGAAAGTCTGCCTGTATCAAACTGTGCAAGTTGTATATAAGGAAGTTGTTCCTGTTCGCCATTGCTCAGTCCTTTTGAAGCTTGACTTACTGGGCATGTGCACAATAAATGGCTTGGATCCTTGAACAGACTCCTGGTATTATTTATTGCCTGCTTATCAGCTGCTACAGACCTATCTCGTCTGCTCTTCCATATCAACCACTACAACAGCCCCCTTTTTCCTTTAGAGATCCTCTGTGTTTGTCCCATACTTTTTTGAATTCAGATACTGTCCTCTTCTCTACCACCTCCACTGGGAGACTATTCCATGCATCTACCACTCTTTCTGTATTTCTGCATATTACTCCTGAGACTACCCCCTTTCACCCTCATCCTATGTCCCCCCGTAGAAGAGCTTGCTTTCAATCGAAAGAGGCTCTCCTCCTGTGCATTTATGCCACAGAGATATTTTAATGTCTCAATCATTTCTCCTTTATCCCACCTTTCCACTAAAATATAGTAACAAATTCTTGATAGATCATTCTCTAATATCAAATTGACCAATGGTAGGTGTTGCTCTCTCCTTAATTTCAATCTCAAATGTTTCCAAAACATTAATTAAGTCTGCTATTCCAGCTGATTCCACAGAAGCAGATGAGGTCTTTTACAGCTGGAAAAATATATAACCGGGGATCTGTACCCGGCGCTCTCCCTCCGCCTTAACCCCCTTTTCCCCATACCTGCATAGTTCCCACAAACTTCACCGACACCAATTTGGAAAAAATACCAGGTCACAGCTTTATTGCCCAATAACCATTTAACATTTATAACAAGAGTAACAACTTAGCCAACCAATTCCCCATCCCCACCCCCAGCGGAGCGATACCTCACCCGCCGTACTATTAGCAAGGTGACCTCGCTTCCGCACCTGGCCCGGTCAACCACCGGTCCAGTTACTACCACCCCTGCCCGACTTCGCCATATCACTAGCAAAAATCAGCTCGGGGTTCTCCGGGTTACGGGCACCCTGCCCCCGCCCCAAGTAGCCTACAGCTACGGACACCGGAAACCTCCGGGATCCCGCCACACCTTTCCCCCCCCAGCTGCGACACCCCTGAACCCCACAAACCGACCCTCAAATTAACGGGTGGGAGGGCGGGACACTGGCCATTGCCTGCTCTTCAGGCATGTGCTCGGCAAGCGCCCTGCCGCCGTAGCACATGGCCCTCTCCCTCCACTGATTGGCTCTCGCCACGCGCGACCCCGCAGTGGAGCCAAACAGTTTAAAAAATGCAGCCCGCGTCTCCGCACCTCCCCCCCCCCCACCGCTTCCCCCAAGAGGGCAGGGACCTGCACTGGGCCATGCCACCAGTTACCGGCGGCCGCCAGGACCCTGCCCGTGGCCTTCACATAACCGGGGATCTGTACCCAGCGCTCTCCCTCCGCCTTAACCCCCTTTTCCCCATACCTGCATAGTTCCTACAAACTTCACCGACACCAATTTGGAAAAAACACCAGGTCACAGCTTTATTGCTCAATAACCATTTAACATTTATAACAAGAGTAACAACTTAGCCAACCAATTCCCCACCCCCACCTCCAGCAGAACGATACCTCACCCGCCGTACTATTAGCAAGGTGACCTCGCTTCCGCACCTGGCCCGGTCAACCACCGGTCCAGTTACTACCACCCCTGCCCGACTTCGCCATATCACTATCAAAAGTCAGCTCGGGGTTCTCCGGGTCGCGGGCACCCTGCCCCCGCCCCAAGTAGCCTACGGCTCCGGACCCCGGAAACATCCGGGATCCCGCCACCGGCATAGGCACATCCATGTGACTTTGCCGCCCCATATTACCTGAGCTCAAGCTGTGACCTGCCTGCATTGCCCCTCACCACCTGCTCCAATGCTTCCTGCCAATCATTTAGGAGAAGGTCCACCCCCACCGGGGCCAAATGCACCCCATCATTCCTGTACAAACCTGAACAAGCCACCTCCGCCCAATCGTGCTGCACTTGATATCCCCCATGCTCCACCACCCACCTCCCGATCTGCCTATTGATCTTCATCAACCCCCGCAACCAGCGCCGCTGCCCCCAGCACGCCAGCCTCGGGATGACATCTGACCAAATCAGCACCACCCCTTCAAACATTGCCAATATTTGAGCGAAGTCTGTCTTTGCAGCATTGATCAACTGCTTGCAGGTCCATGATGCCAAATCATTTCCTCCCAAGTGCAACAGCAGGAACCCCGGCGGTGTCCTCAAATGCGCATGGTGATGAAGCAAGGGCATCAGCTGTGGCCATTTCAGCCCCCTCTCGCCCAGCCATGAAATCGCCACCGATGCAGGCTTCAATTCCAGGTTCCACCCGATAGGTCTCGCCTCCGCATGCCGGCCAGCCCAGAACACAAACGAATGCCCCAACATCCAACATCCCTGTACACTTCCGCCCCGATCTGGAAAAGAAAAGAATGGTTAATTATCAGTGTCCCCAAGGCCCCCTTCATAACCGGACATAATTCTGAAAAGCTCTGGACCGCCACCGGCCAATTGCTTGGATCTGCAAGCCCGACAGCCCAGCACCTGCTGCGCTAGTCGCTGCCCCGATGCAAAAGGAATGCGCCACAAATTGGCTGGTGTCCTCACCCATCCGCTGCAGCCCCAAACGCAACACCGCCATCACCTGATATCTTGTGACCAACCATGCATCCGCCCTCAACCCGTGAGAGACCTTCGAGGTACAACCACATCGCTGCTACTGGGCACGTGCTCCCCCCTATCGCCTGAAGAACCGCCCACATGCCCCTGCCTTGCTGTCCGTTTTAGATTTCTTCAACAGGACCCTCAAGCGATCCCCTTCCACTGGCACATGCTGTCTCTGCAAGCTGTTCCCCACACCCCTCTTTTTGGAATCTGCCACTAATTCCCCAATCCAGAACGCCCCAAAAAAGATTAAGCAGAATATTGCCCTAAATAGGTTGGCTTCGTACCCTGAAGCTGCCACCGCAGGCAAAGTCTCACAAAGACCTCTCAACAAGTCATGTGTTACTGGGTGACGCGTATCCTGCATAGCCGGCCTCGCCCGCCCCCACCCCTGCATCAACTTCCTCACTAAAAATCCCTCGCCCGGTGGGAACCAACCCACCGCTTTCGCGAAAACAGCAAAGCCCGCCAAGTGCCCCCACACAGACATCTGAGACGCGCCCTGCCCCTTGGCACTGAGTATGTACCTCCCCAATAATTGATCCGGCACCACCCCCCCCCCCCATGCCACCCCTGCCCTTGTAAGAATTCCACCACTCTTCCACAGCCTCTGCAATATGCCTCCCATGTTTTCTCTGCCACCGAGTTCCGCAGCATCTCTTTCATCTCCGCAGGCAACAGCTCCATAAGCTCCAAGGGACCTCCAATCCCTCCGCCTCTGCCTCTGGCGCCAGTTGCCGGAAACGTTCCCACAGCAAACGATAAAGAGCATCAGCAATGCCGTTATGGTGACCCGGGATGTGCCGCGCTCTCAAAGTCACATTCCGGCGCAAACAGGATAACACTACTATCCGCATCAATGCTGCCACTTGGACACACCGAGGCGTATAATTATTCACCACACTCAGAACCGCTTCGTTGTCACACCACAAACCACTTTCTTGTTACGCAACTTACCTGGCCAAAACTCCAATGTCACCAAAATCGGGAACAGCTCTAAGAACGTGATATTCTTTAAGAGTCCCTCATCACCCCATGACTCTGGCCATCTACCTGCACAACATGCCCCCCCAAAATAAATTTCTAAACCCGTGCCCCCCGCTGCATCCGTGTACAGCTGCAACCCCTCACTTGAATGCTCTTCCTCCACAAGGACAGTCGACCCATTGAAATCGGTCAAGAACACATCCCACACCAATAAGTCCTCATGCATGCTCTTGGTAATTCGAATATGGTGATGAGGTTTAGACACACCCGCCGTTACAACTGCCAACCGTCGAATGAATACACGGCCCATCGGTATAACTCTACATGCAAAATTCAACGACCCTATCAGAGCTTGCATTTCTTTCAAGGTGTACTTTGCTGACACCATCGCATTCGCCACCAAAACCCTCAACTTCACCACCTTCTCTGGCGGTAGGCGTGCCACCATTTCCACCGAATCCAACTCAATGCATAGAAAGGTGATCCTAGTCGCTGGTCCTTCCGTCTTCCCCTCTGCCAGAGGCACCCCCAATTCCCCAGCCACCGCCACAAAACCCTCCAACAATGCCCTACACCGGGAAGTCTGTGCTGCCCCCACAAACAAAAAATCGTCCAGGTAATGAACCATATCGGCACTTCACACCCGCCGCACAACTACCCAATGCAGAAAGGTACTGAACTTTTCAAAGCAAGCACAAAACACCACACAGCCCATGGGCATGCACTTGACGAAATAATACTCTCCAGCAACTTGGAAACCCAGTAAATGAAAGGAGGATGGGTGCACCGGCATCAAGCGGAACGCAGACTCAATGTCCACCTTTGCCAACAATGCCCCCCACCCAGCCTTCCTCACTAGCCCAACCGCCTTGTCAAATGACACGTAACGTACCGTGCAGCACTCCAGAGGAATGTGATCATTAGCCGATGCCCCCTCGGGATAAGACAAGTTATGAATTAACCGGAACTTACAGGGTTCTTTCTTTGGAATGATCCCCAAGGGAGACACCACAAACTTCCTAAACGGAGGCTCCAAAAACGGGCCAGCTAAACTGCCCAACTTCAATTCACCGTCCAATTTTTCCTTCACCACCGCCTCAAAATGGTGTATCGATGGAGCATTCCTAGAAGCCGCAGCCATGAACCCCCCCTGGACTGGAATCAAAAACCCATCACGAAACCCCCTAAGCAATACCTCCCTATCCCTTTTTCTAGGATAAAGGCGCAGCCACTCGCTCAATACCCCTACCCATACCGGCAAGGGGGCTACACCGAACACTGCACTCTTACTTGGCAGTCGGCAATGCGCTCCCCAAGGATCCTTTTTTAAGACATTTTGTCGCTGAGTGCCCTCCCCCACAGACTGAACAGGCATGCCGGAACTTGCAATCAGGGAACGGGCAGGAGGACTTGTTGAACCTTCAACACACATCCCCCCCCCCAGCCCCCTGCTTGCTCAGCACCCCAACTCCTCCTGCACGAAAGGAACGGCTCCCAACCGCATTAGCCCCCACCCCCGGTTTCACACCAACCCCCACCCCCCCCCCCTGCCGTATTTGTCCTCACTGACATTTGTGTGAGCCACAACTTGATATCCTGGTTGCCCCATGACAACAACTTGTTCTCCTCCATTTTATCCCGAAACTTCTCGTCGTAATTCAGCCATGACCACCCGTCATGCATCTGCGATGCCTCGAGAATCGAGTCTGCATACGACAAAAGCATCCCTTACTGTTCCGGGTAACGCTGACCCCAAACACTCGCCAAGCGCAAAAAAGCCCTTACCCAATTCACCACTGTCCTCGCCACCTTCCTGACCCTCCCGGCCTTTTTATCCTCTTTCCATTTCTTCTTACTTTCCCCAGAGCGCTTACGACCCTCCAACAGCCGGAAAATGTCAATATACCGTCTCTTCCTTATTCTATGCCTCAAATTTCTCGGCACCCCTTCCCACAATTCTGACAAAGCCGTCACAGCCGCCGACCCCCCACCTGAGGCACCCTTCTCTACACTCTTCTCCTCCCACGCCGACGATCCCGTGGACGAACTACAGGACGTCGACGTGGATGATTCAGATCTGCGCCTCCGCCAGCATGTATGCCTCCTCTTCCTGGTAGCCTTTCCTGACCTCTCTAATCGCTCCCCCCCCCTCCCCAACCACACCAGCCTGCTCCATTCGCAACTCACCCGTCTCTGCCGCATCTGTCGACTCCTGCGCCGCTCGTCGCTGCCCCTCCTGAGATAGGTCATCGACCATCCGTGGCTCTCCCACACCACGTGCCGCCATCCCATCAACAGGACCTCCACGGGCATCCGTCGCCTGTGCTTCACTACTCGCTGCCCTGCCTTGCTGCATTCCACCGTGCATCGCTCCCGGAGATGCCAGCAACGTAACCTGTGGAGACAAAAAAGGCAAAACCGCAGGAGGAACAACCGTGGGCCATGCTGTCTGCCATGACCCTGACCAATCGGCCCTAGAAGGGCCCTGCCCACCCCCCATCCAATGCTCCCATCCTTGCTGGCCCAAAGCCCCTGCCCCCCCGGACTCCACCGGAACCCCGTACCCTGCCCAATCAGCCACACTCCATGTCCCCCCTCTACCTAGACCAGCCCCTTCCCCCAGAGCCAGCACCCTGGTCTCTTCTCCCCCAGCCTGCCTCACCCCAGCTCTCCCATCAACACTCTGTCGCTCCTCTGAGCCCCCAACTCTCCTACCCTCCTAGCTCTTGCAGTTCCCCGAGCCTGCCCCACCCCAGCACTCTGCCCTGCCGAGCCTGCTTCCCTTTCAGCCGCCACACACCCGTCCCGAACTCCCGGGCCCTTTTGTCGCCCCTTGCCTCCACCTTTTACTGACCGGCCCCCTAGCACTCTGCCCTGCAGCCGCCTTTCCCCTTTCCGGCCCACCTCTCATACTTCGTTTTCCACCCGGCATCCTACTTCCTAAGTCCCCCCCCCCCTTAACTTCCCTTTCTTTTCAGCTATCCCTTAAATTACTTTTTTTTTTTGTTCCCGACACTTTATCTAATGATTTCTGTAATTATTTAATCCTTTGCGCTTCCTTCCACCTTCCTGCCTGTCCCCGCTCCACCGGCCATCCCACAGGACCCCCACCCGATAACCTTTGTTTGCCCCCCTTGCCTACACAAAACTCGCCGCAGAGGTCGACCATTATACTGACCCCCACAGACTCGTCCTCCTCTCCCTTCTGAATCCTCCGATTGCCGCCGATCGCCGCCGCTGCCTCAGCACTGCAACTCCTGACACACACACCAGCCGCTGCCTGCTCTTCAGCCATGTGCTCGGAGAGCGTCCCTGCTGCCGTAGTACATGGCCCTCTCCCTTCGCTGATTGGCTCTTGCCGCGCACGACCCCACGGCGGAGCCAATCAGTTTTAAAAAAGCAGCCCGCGTCTCCGCACCTCCCCCCCCCTCCCCCCACCGCTTCCCCCACGAGGGCAGGGACCCGTGCCGGGCCACGCCACTGGTTACCGGCGGCTGCCGGGGCCCTGCCCGTGGCCTTCACATTCTGTTCAATGGAGGAACAGCATTTTCAAATACAAGCAAAATCTCAAACAGATACTTCTTAAAAGTTTCAAGCAGTGTCACATTAGCAACTTTGGGAAAATGTAGCACTCTCAAATTTACACAATGCTTCTTATTTATAAATTCTTCAAGCTCTTGATGTATAAAAATCTTTATCTTTCACTTTCTTAGAATCTTTCATTTCTTTCCCCATTTGATTTTCTCTTGAGTTTCTTTCACTCCAAAGTCCTACTGAACAAATAAATGCCCAACTGTTTGCACTAAGGCAGATACTGTATGTCCTGTGAACAGGTCAGCTACAGTCCCATCCAGTTTTACTGACATTGTTCAAATTGATTGCAAAGACACTTCAGGCAATATTACTAGGGAAGATTGTAATGTGGAATTGTTATTTGGCATCAGGAAAGGCTAGAAATTCCCCACAGTAAGTTCGGCCCTCAATGATGCTGAAGGGCTCTTTCCAGGATTGCCAGACAGTTGGCAAAGAAGTGAAGCATAAAGTAGGGTTTGTCACAGGTTCACCACCTCCATCCTTGATGGCTTGGGAAGCCAAGCTGGAAGACAATTGTCTCAGACTAACCGATCTGAGTCGTGTGTCAAACCATAGGAGTGCAATTTCCCAAGTATGGACACCTTCCCACTAGTACCCAACACATCAGGTCATCCTTAACAGCTCCAGACTTCTCATCAGTCTTCAGGAGGTGAGCCTCGATATTTTGCTGTCCTACACTAGGAGCACTAGCCTTGGCAGATTTAGCTGGGCCTTTTTCCCTTTGCTTCAGAGCCATAGGTAAAGTCCTAGATAGCAGAGGAACAGCTTAATCGAGGTGTTTCTGAAGTACCACCATCATGACTCTACCACTCCACATTTGCCACATATTTAGATCTTCAAGTCTCTTCTCATAAGTTTTCTGGCACAGTTCCCATATCAGTTTGGTCATCTTCCTTTGAACTGTTTCAAGTCTTTTATATCCTTTAAGAGGTATGGTGTCCAAAACTGAACACAATACTCCAAGTGAGGCCTCATTAACAACTTATACAGTGGTATGAATACTGCCTTCCTTCTGTTGGTTATGTCTCTTTTTATGCAGCCCAGCATTCTTCTGGCTTTGGCCACTAGCTTGTCACACTGTTTCACTGCCTTGCGATCCTCAGACACTATCAACTCAAAGGACCCTTTCTTGGTTCTTGCACCAAACTCTCACCCTGTATTGCATACAGCTCTACTGAATTTCTGTATCCCAAGTGCATCACTCTGTCTTTCTTCACATTACATCTTAACTACCAGGCATTAGACCAGGGCTCCACAAATCCCAGGTACCAGGTTCCATGGTGACCAGAAATTTGTACCTGGCACCTGGGATTGCGGCCTGGAAGCAAGCTGTATGCCCATGAGGATCGCATCTCCTCTGGGCAGGAGAGAAGCATGCAACAAAGACTCCCTCTGTCTGCCTGCAGGAGATTGGATCCCTATGGGCAGAACAGAAGGGAAGTCAGTAGGCTGTCCACAGGAATCCCATGCTTGCAGGCAGATGGACAGCCAGATCGAGGCCTGCATAAAAAAAACAAAGGCTTGCTGGGGGGTGGGGGAGTGAGGCAGTAAAGACCTAAAGGACCAGTAGCTTAAAAAAAGGAAGAAGGCTGGGGATAAGGA
This sequence comes from Ichthyophis bannanicus, assembly GCA_033557465.1. NCBI lineage: Eukaryota > Metazoa > Chordata > Amphibia > Gymnophiona > Ichthyophiidae > Ichthyophis > Ichthyophis bannanicus. The sequence continues at coordinate 1,318,243,699 of CM066031.1, forward strand.
AGGTAGGGGAATGGTAGTGCTATGGGGGAGGGAGAAAGGTAGAGAGTCTGAAACGGGAATAGGGAGTGGGGAAGGTTGGGGGGGGAGAGTGCAAAGTATTGGAGGTTAAAGAAATAAATTCATGGAGACAAAAGGTCACGATGCATATTTGCTGAAAGATGCATCCCCTGCCCCCAGAATACACATTCAAGCACCCCTCTTGCACACCACACACATACACCCTGGGACATCATCTCTGCATGACAGACAAGCACCTTGCTCCATACTACATACACTTGCACACATATAGGCACCTCACCTCTGCACCACACACAGACATGGGCACCCTACCTCTGAATGCCACACAGAGAGGCTCTCCAGCTCTGCAGCACATACACACAGGCACCACACCCCACCCATACAAAGCATTCACCGTCACATCCTATGCACTCCACTACTCACTTTTCTTTCTTCTGAATGAATTCTATTTATCACACTTTCTGTTGTCTGTTAATTAACCAAATTCTGATCCAGTTCACCATCTTGGAACCCATCTCCAGGATGCTCAGATGCTCAGTTTATTGATAACCTTCTTATGAGGAAAGACTTTGCTTAAATCTAAGTAGATCCCATTCATTACATGCCCCTGCTCCAGTTACCAGTCAAAGAAAGAAATCAATCAGATTAATTTGGGATGATCTTCTTTTGGTAAAACCATGTTGCCTTGGATCTTGCTGCTCACTGGATTCTGGAAAATTCACTATCTTTTCTTTCAACAGTGTCTCCATTACTTTTCCCACCACTGAGGCAAGGTTTACCAGCCTTTAGTTTGCCACCTATTCTCTGTTACCACTTTTGTGAAGAGGGACCACATCGATCCTTCTCCAATCCCATGACACCTCCCCCATCTCCAAGGATTTATTAAACACATCCTTTAAAGTTCCAGCAAGAACCTCTCTCAGCTGGAGTGGAGGAGTAGCCTAGTAGTTAGAGCAAGAGCCTAAAACGAGATCTTGGTTTAATTCCCACTGGTGCTCTTTGTGACCTTGGGCAAGTCACCTAACCCTCCATTGCCTCAGGTACCAACTTAGATTGTAAGCTCTCTGGGGATGGGGAAATACCTACATACCCGGATGTACCTCACCTCGAGCTACCATTGGAAAGGCATGAGTTAAAAAATAAACAAAGCTCTCTCAATATTTTAGAGTATATCTCATCCAGTCCTTGTCTATCATCATTTTTGCAAGTTGTTCATAAACACCTTCTTCCACGAATGCTGTGTTATCTTCTCCAATCCCATTAGCACCTTTTGTCAGTCATGCATAGTCCTCCAAAATTTTCTCGTTATGGATACGGAACAGAAGTATTTGTTTAGTGCCTCCACTTTTTCTTTTACACTTTCCACAAAGTAGTCCTCAATATTTTTGAGTTGTCTAGCTCTGGCTTGCCTCCTCTCTCCAATATACTTGAAAAAGTCTTGCCTCCTCACTTCATGTTATTAGCCATTTTTCTTCTGCGTATGATTCTGCCATCCTGATTTCTGTCTTGGCCTCTTTCTGCTTTATCCGGTATTCATTTTATGTTCCTCTTTTTGTGATTTTCTGGATTCTGTTAATGCTGTATTTTTTGCCTTTACTTTTACAACCGTTTCTTTGAAAAACCATATCAATTTCCTTTTCCTCTTGTTTTTATTTACTTTCCTTATGTAAACCAGGCATTCCAATGATGGTGCCACCTCACCTTACCCAAAGTTTATTATTGTCACAGTCAGTCAAGCATTTAACTCAGGTGCACTCTCTGGGCACACAGGTTAAATATTTCATTCTTTTTTAAATAAAACTCTAGTAATATTGAGTTCAAATGTGCATAGGACAGTGAGAAGAATTCTCCTTTTACACAATGCAAAGACTTTTTTGTTTGACTTTCATAAATATTCTTTTAATAATATAACATTTCTTAACATTAGCACAAGAGTGCAGTTTATGTGTTTGTATTCACTTTAAGTCAATAATGATACAAGCTGGAAATCTCCATTTATATATACTCTCAATTCTATAGAAATTTCAAATCAACAATATATGAATAATGAATACTTTCTGACGTACAACTATATAAATGTCAGTTCCTTGGCTCTTAATTATTATTCTGTTTAAGCTTGAAAACACTTTGAAACTTGTTCCTTACAAATTTTCTGTGTAAAGAAGAGACAATTTAAAAAATATCCTTTTGTTTTCTTTACATAGGTATAAATAATGTACTTTAAAGACATGTTTTCCCTCTTTCCTTCTTTAGCAAAGTTGATTTTAAAACCTCTTATTTCAAGATGTCAAGAGAGTTTTACTAATAAATCCAGGTAAATTTCCTCTGAATAACTGCTTCTCATTGTTTATTTACTTATTTGAGCTCAAGTAATGAATGCTGTCTTTATGTTTGTAGGTGCTGCCGGGTGTAAAAATAAAACACGTGTCTCTGATTGTCTTCTCCTTTTTTGTTTAATCTTCTTTCTTTTAGTGGGACCTTTGAAAAAAATCTGCAGCATGCAGTCATCTTTCTGTTCTTTTTTCAGGATCAGCCTACTACGTACTCTGTCTTTAAAAATCTCAAATTAAAAAAACTATTCTACATCTCTGGTTGGAGCAAACTTATACGCTTCAGTAGAAGGTCGTTTTTTAGATTTATTATTCCCTTCTTTACTTTCCCTAACTATTCAAAAATAAAGGATAATTGCAATGCCCTGCCTAAATCCACTCACACCACTTTCATACTTTTCAAGATATCACTCAGTTAATCTGAGTTTTTTGATTTTCCCAAAATTAAAACAATTGGTGTTTGCTCTCTGTGCATAACAAACAGAGGTTTCAGCCCTGCTACCAGATTAAACGTTCCAAGCTACGTTGCTCTTCCAGAAGGAGTTTTTCCATAAACAGATTCCTCACTGAGAGAAGAACCTGATATCAGTTTTATTCACTCAGCTTGCTGTTTCAACTGACACAGGTCAGTCAGGCAAGAAACAACAGCTTCAAATAACCCCTGAAGAGGCAGACCAATTAGTGAATCCCAAAATAAACGGAAAGTTTGGTTTTCTCAAATACAGTTTCAATAGGAGTTCTGTATCCACAAGCAGCAAGGGCTATAGCTTTAACCTCAAAGGTTCTCCAAATACAGAATGATTTTTTTTTATCTCTCTTACTGGACTTTGTTCCTTAAGTTTTTTTTAAATGAAAGGCTGTATTTTCTAAAAACAATTCAGTCAGCCATTTAACGTATTCTCTCGCTCTCATTCCTGAGAAAGTTTTAAAAGTTCTAAAAAAACCCCCAAAAAAAGCAACCTCAGGACATCACTCTGATGTAAAATATCCTTTTAAGTTAGTATCTTTCAATTCCCTCACCTAATTTTCCAATCTTTCTAGCTCTCTCACTCTCACAGTTCACATATACACCCACCTCTCTCCATCTCAGACTCCAACCAACAACCATTTTTTTCCAACCATAACTTAATATCAATATAACAGCAATAATCAGCGTGCTCTCTCACTTTCTCACATTTGAAATCATTCTGTGCGTGCAGCACAGACTAACCTATAGCAGGTAAAAATGATTTTTCTTTTTCTTCCCATTATATCCCCCACCCCATTTTTAATATATTTATGATAAAAGTCTATTCCCTCATTAAACTTGTGCAGAAACTGTCATGATTTTAGGGTTTTTCAGGGCTTTCCCTGCCTGTTACCCAAGTCTCTGTGTCTCAGTTTGGTATCCCTCCACCCTCAACACATTCCTACATGTATCTACTAATTTGTCCTCACCTTCAACCTTGCTCTGTCCATTAACCCCTTCAGCACAACTCTGAAACTGCAGTCTATTTCTATATTCACGCATACACGCACATGCACACATCCATTCATTCATTGCCGATATAGATTAATTCACTATTAGCACGTTTCCTTATTTGTATAAGTTCTGCCCTCTTAAGCTTATTTTAGTGTTACTGTCACTTCATTTAATTACTTAAATGATTGCCAGCTTCAGTTCCCCCTCCAACTGCCCCGAGGTTAATTACAACCTGTCAGCACTGCTTTCCACTTGAAACACAGTTCCTCACTATAACAGCCACTACTCGGGACCCCTACGCTGCTCACAGCATACAAAACAATGTTTTTTCCAACTCCCATGGCACTATGGACAACAGCTGTTCATGCTGTTTGCTCTGCTGTGCCCAACGGTGTTTGCTCTGCTGTGACCAGTCGTTGGTCATCCTCAAACCCCACCCACCCCCCCCGAGCCTGTTCCAGTGCATGCGCGATGATCACACATGTACAATAACATCTGGATTCAACTGGCTAAATAAAAATTTTAAACTCATGGTAGCACTACAGGCAACACCAGATCCCATGACACACAACCCCAAAGCTGCCCAAAACCTCTGGAGCAATCCCTGACCCCAACGGAGACACCCCCTGATATTGGGTCACCGCAAACACATGTGACCATGCCTCCCACTCATCACCCAGAGCCTGTAAATGCCAGCTTCTGACTAAATACAGCTCCACTAGAACATGGGGCAGAGAGATAATTCAATGTATTCTTTTTCTCAATGGCTACACTTTCATATAAATCCATTCCCTTTTTACAGCCTCTTTCAGTTTAGCCCACTGCCTTTCCACATCCCTTAGCTCCTCCTACCCTTCCAGCAAATCCTTCAGGTGCTTTTCCATTTTACTGAAGTCAGTATTTTTTAAATCTAGGACTTTGAGTTTGCTGTGATTGGACTCTGCTTTGATTTTTACCTCAAACCACACTGTGTGGTGATCACTGCTGCTCAAGTTGGTTCCCATACAGACATTAGCTACACTATCTCCATTGGTGAGTACTAGTTCCATTTTAGCTTATTGTAGAGTGCATTTAGAAAGATTAATGATTTTTTAAAGTATTTTTAAAATGGATTTTATATTTTGATTTTACTCAGCCTATTTATTGTTGCTTAAAATCATCAAGTGGTTATTTTAAAAGTATGATTAGCAAGTTGGCATGAATCAAGAAAATATATGGCTATGTAACAGTAATGATGGAGCCCTTTTACTAAAAGATGGGTAGCTTTTGCACTTACCATGCATTTTTAGTAAAGATTAATGCAGAAGTCATGCGGAAACTGTCAGGGGTATGTTTTGCACATTCCCTGCGGTTACTGCACTGAAAGGTTCCTTGCCACTCTTTGTTATTCACTATTACCACAGGCGTATAAGAACGTAAGAACTGCCATACTGGGTCAGCATCAAGCCCAGTATCCTGTTTCCAAAGGTGGTCAATCCAGGTCACAAGTACCTGACAAATCCCAAAAATAGCCAGTTCCTTGCTACTTATCCCTAGGCATAAGCAGTGGTTTTTTTCTAGGACTCCATTCATAGCTGTCTATGGACTTTTCCTCCAGGAATTTATCCAAACCTTTTATAAACTCGGCTACATTATCTATATTTTACCACATCTGCTGACAATGAGAGCAAAAGACTCAGTATAGATGGAGAGAAACAATGTTTTCTCCTAGTTGATTTAAATAAACGACTTTGTAGCTTCATGGCGTGTCCCCTAGTCCTTGTATTTTTTGAAAAAGTAAACAATCGATTCACGTCTACTCATCCTACTCCACTCAGGATTTTATATACCTCTATCATATCTTCCCTCAGCTGTCTCCTTTCCAGGCTGAAGAGCCCTAACCTCTTGAGCCTCTTTGCATAGGAGAGTCATTCCATCCCCTTTATCATTTTGGTTACCCTTCATGCTGCTATATCTTTTTTGAGATGCGAAGACCAGAATTGTACATAGTACTTAAGGTGCTGTCACACCATGGAGCAATACAAGGCATTATGATATCCTTTGTTTTATGTTCTATTCCTTTCCTGATGATTTTCTAACATTCTGTTTGCTTTTCTGGCTGCTGCTGCACATTGAACAGAAGAGTTCAATGTATTGTCTATGATTACACCTAGATCCTTTCCTTGAGTGGTGACTGCTAATGTGGAACCTAACATTCCATATCATTATGCTATACAAATCCAATCAAGTGGGTTATGTTCCTCTACCAGCAGATTGGTGGAGACAAAGAAACAATGAAAAGCCCATATTTCAATGACATCACTCTATTCACCTCAGTCACCAGAGGTCTCTTCTATATTTCTTTGTCTCTAGCAGATAGTGAATGGATTGTAAACACTCTGAAGAAAATCTGAATAATTGAGAGGAAAAGATTGATTTAAATGCTGGTGACTGACCACCTTGAGGGTGACTCTCTCACTTGAATGTGATGTGGGAAGCTCCACTAGATTGAAGTCTTTTTGGTAGCCATAGGAGGAGAGAAAATTGGTTCAGCTCCATGCTCTTTTCCTGTTAAGGGCCTGTTGAACAACCAGAAAATTGGAAGGATCTGGAAGAATTCCACAGCCTCACATAACCTCAATGCTGCCTCCCTCCTCCTGTGTCCCTCCTACCCTCTCCTAAAGATTGCAGAAGACTCTCAGAGGAATCTGCCTGCCAGCCATCTTAAACACAGTGCCTGCAAAGCAAAGAAATGGTTTCAGGGGAGTAGAGCTGAACCCAGCAAAGATTTCTGCTTGGGGCTCATGGGGTGAGTACCAAGGCTTGACCTTGTCAATGTCCTTGTTGGGGGCTCCCAATTCTGTCCATCTGGGCCACAATTCAGGGTGGACCGCTGGCAACTGTATGCATGTTGTGGGGGTTTCCCGCCATTTTCGGCATGTGTTAGTAGCTTTCTTTCCTATTATGCACCTGGTGATCATTCGGTCAGTGCACAAGTCCACCCAAGCGGCCCAAACATGTGTTTCTACCCAAGCACCTGCACACATGTTGCTGTGTGTATACCATTAATGTGCATTGCTATGTAAATGCCATTAACGTGCACCTTTCGGGCTGCCATGGCCTTAGTGCACACTGTGATGATGCTTTAACTCTCTGTGTCTTCTTCCAGGAAACATTGTTTGGCCTGTGGTAAGTGAGGCACTTCATCTTCGGCTTCTGGACTCTGTTCTTCTTGCATAGCAGCTTCTGAGTGATCCCTGAGGGACTTGCCCCCCCCCCCCCCTCCGTTTCCCAACCTGAGGATGCAGTTAATCTGACCTTGCCTGCCTTAAGGCAGGAGGTGGTGGGTAAAGATGTCCAGCCAGCCAGGGTTTCCAGTGGTTGTGCTGTGGGCCACTTCCCAACCTCGAGGGGATCTGCAGTGGCTGTGTCCTCTGGTGCTGGGGGAGAGGTAATTTGCAAGAGGAAAGCTTCCAGACTCTGGATTGTCCTTCCCAGAATTGTTTTTTCCTTTTTGCAGGAAGCCTGGTCATTCTGGCATGGAAGTTCTGACCCCTGGTGCCACTGGGCACAGTCTCATAAGGAGCAGTCTGAGAGTGGAAACCCTGTTTGGTTGCCTATGGCTAGGTGTCCCCAGCAAAGGTTGCCACCTGGAGATGAAGTTCAGTTGGGATTGGTCCGAGATTTGGACAGTAGCTTGGATTCAGATGCCTGATGTTGATGAAGAAGTACTCTCGCCTTCAGAGGATTGTGAGGGGGCTGATGTTATCTGACTGTTCTGGGAGGGGAAACTGGTGGTGTTGATTCACAGAGTCTTATCCACCTTGAGCTTGGCAGAGGCTCCAGGCACAGAGCAGGATCCAAAGGTGCATCCGCCCCTGCAAGGGGTATGGATATTCACTACTGTCTTCCCCTTTCCCAAAGGCGCTCAAGGCCTGTTCCAGTTGGAATGGGATTCCTCTAACTCCCCACCTAAGGGGCTGAGGATGTATAAGAGAATGTAAACTCTCCCAGAGAATAAGTGCGTTGTATAGTTTGATATTTACAAGGTGGATGCACAGATCACAGTGGTTACCAGACAGCCCACCATTCCTATGGAAGGCAGATTGGCTTTAAGGGTAGTCTGGACTGAAAGGTAGATTCATGTTGAAGAACCCATTCACTGTGGCAGCTGCTATTCTTCAGTTGGCAGTAAGTGCAGACCTGATGTCCAGTGGATTCAGTCTCTTCTGCCAAATGATTCTACCCTTCCTTTGAAGTTGGCTACAGCCTTCTTTTCTGAAACCGGATGCATCTAGTGGCCAGGGATTGTACCCTGTCAGTGTTGACATGGCTCTGTCACAGGGCAGCAGAGGGAGGAGTAGCCTAGTAGTTGGGGCAAGGTACTTCAGGCCGGAAGGTCGGGGGTTCAAATTCCACTAGAGGACAGCAACCTTGGGCTGGAAGGACTGGGGTTTCTAGTCCCACAGATGCTCCTTGTGGTCTTGGGCAAGCCACTTAACCCTCTACTGCCCATGTTACCTGTAAGTATTAGTGTATGTGTCTCATATCCCCGCGTGTTAAATGTATCCCCCAAATGTGTTGTGACTGCTTTGATTGAAGGATAAGGCAGTATACAAAACTGTCTAAATAAATAAATATTCCAAAGCCAGGCTGCCCATCTGGCCTTCAAGGGGCACTTCTGTTGGGTCTGATTTGGAGAAGCTGGTTAAGGACCTAGGCAACTTGAAATCTTTCCACCTTCTGGAAGACATGTCCAAAGGGCCGGTGAAGTGGGCAGGAGCCCCTTTTCTGTCAGCTTCCAGCTGGTCCTTTCAGGTGCATTGGTTGGACTCCCAGGAGTCTTGGGATTCCCATTGCTACCAGCCTGGAAAGCCTTTCTTCCCCTCTTCATATTGATGGCAGGTTCATTCTCAGTCCTTTTTTGGAGTGCTTGAGCCCAGGGACCTGGTTCCATCCAAAGAAGGATGAAGGTTTGGGGGCCCATTCCCTGGTTCCTCAGTTGGGGGCAGGCTTTGCCTCTTCTTTCAAGAATGGGCCCAGGTCACCAAGAATCACTGGGTGCTAGTCCCCATTCAGTATAGCTATGTCCTGGAATACAAAGAAGTCATCCCGGCCACTTTCATCTTCTTCCCTTGCGAGAATGCGAAAAGCAGCTGCTGTGCGGATCACCTTGTACAAGTTGCCTCTCCTGAAGATAGTGGTGCTTGTTCCCCTGGATGATAGGAGCAAGGGCAGGTATTCCATCTGTTTTGTGGTGCCAACATGGAAGAAACATTCTAGCCCATTCTGGACCTCAAGTATGTCAATGAGCATCATGCGCTTCTGGATGGAAACATGATTCATGCAGTGTGCTGAGGGGAGTTCCTGGCATCTCTAGATTTGGCTGAGGTGTTTTTTGATGTCCCGATCTGGGGGACCAGCAAAGTATCTGTGTTTTCCTGTGCTTGGCTCTCACCTTCAGTTCACCACCCTCCCATTCAGACTCCCCAGTTCCCCAAGGACATTCTTCAAGATCATGGTGGCAGTGGTTGTGGCACTATAGTGCCAAGGAATTGAATGCATCCATATATGGACTACTGGTTCATCTGAGCCCATTCTCTTTCAGAGGCATCTTGGGTAGCTCCCTGAGTGATGTCCTTTCTGGTAAGCATTGGCTGGGTGATCAACTGGGGAAAGAGCCAGTTACATTCCCAGTCACTGGAGTTCCTGGGAGCATGTCTCAATACTAAAATGTGCAGTCTTCCTTCCAGAGGAAAAAGTTGAAGGCTGTTGGGCTGCCTAGTACTCTTTTGTTCACAGCAGGCTCCCAGAATCTGGGTTGATCTTCAGCTCCTCAGATTGATGACAGCTACAACTGAGATGATGCCATGAGCACATGCTCATATGCAGCTGCCCCAATGGTCCTTACTGACTCAGTGCTCCCCGAGTTCTCAGCAGTTTGAGCTCAGACTCCCACTCCCAGTGATGGGGATGGCCAGCCCGCAGTGATGGCAGCAGCCTAGTCTTCTGAGAAAGGGAGTGCTGCTGGATGATTCCTCATGGATCTTTCTGGTGATGGTTGTCAGTCTCTCAGGATGGGGAGCCCATTGACAAGGCTGAATGTCCCAGAGCCATTGGAACTGCAGGGAGGTGGTGTGGTCCATCAACTGCCTTTAGGCAAAGGCCATCAGATTAGATCTTCTGTATTTCCGACCCTGATCGAGGGACGGGCAGTTTGAGTGTTCTCAGACAATGTCACAGTGGTGGCTTTTATCCATTGGCAAGGCAGCATGAGGAGTGTCGGGTAGCCCTGAAGATGGGTCTCCTGTTCACCTGGGTGGCAAATACTCTCCTAGGTTGTCAGCTCTGCACATTGCTAGGGTGGATACTGTGGAAACAGATTTTCTCAGCCTGCACTCTCTGGTTCCAGGAGAGAGCGAGTTGAGTCAGGAGGCATTTCAGTTTCACCACTGTGGTTGCCCCAAGAAGGATCTGATGGCAGCTGGCTCCAATGTCAAGTGTGACGCTTCTTCAGTCACTGCACAGAGATGGGGTATGAGGGTGTCAGCATCCTGACTTAATCTTGACCAAGTCAACACCTACTGTATGTGTTTTCCTCTATGGCCCCTGGTGGGGCATGTGATTCAGTATCTGGAATGGTATTCTGGTGGCCGAGGAGAACGTATTCAGAGATCTGATGCGGTTCCTGCAAGTGCCACCTCTTCATTTGCCTCCGTTTTGGGGACTAATGTCCACTTGCCCTTACGGTTTGATTCCTGGAAGGAGATGGTTAGCCTGTATGGGCTACTCTCAGGCAGTGTTTTTCCACTCTGCTCAGAGCCCGGAGGAGTTCTATCAACCCATCATAAGTGCGGGTATGGTGCTTTGGGTGCTGGTGTGGGTGCATGGTGGTTGGCTCCTAAGTTGGCAAAGGTGTCATCTCTGATGGCCTTTTCTGCAGGATGGTCTGGAGAAGAGCCTTTCTCTTAGATCCCTAAAGGTTCAAGTGGAAGTTTTGGCCTGTTTCAGAAGTCCGTTGGCTGGTAAGCCTCTAACCTTACCCCCGGATGTTTAGTGCTTCCTTCAGGGGGTTCAGCATCTGCGTCCTCCCCTCCAGTCTGTGGTCCCTTCCTAGGATCTGTCTGGTGCTCAGGGCCCTGATGTCGGAGTCCTTTGAGCCACTGAAGCATGCTACTCTGAAGGATTTGACATTCAAGATGGTCTTCTTGGTTACAATTTGCTCCGCAAGGAGGATTCTGAGCTGCCTGCTCTGTCTTGCCAAGATCCTTACCAATCTTTTTCTGAAAAGACTGTTTCCATTTGGCCTGTGCTTTCCTTCTTCCCTGAGGTGATTTTTCCCTTTCATGTGAACAAGTTGGTTTTCCTACCCTCTTTCTCTAAGGAGCAGTGTTGGGGAAATGGTAAGGATCTTTGGTGTGGATGTCTGGAGGGTGCTTCTCCAGTTCTTGGAGGTTACAAATTCTTTTCATAAGTCAGTCCATCTTTTTGTGGTATTTGCTGGCCCGCACAAGAGGACACAGTGGCTAGGTCTGCATTGGGGCATTGGATTAAGGAGGCCATTGCTTCTGTGGATCTGTTGTGGAACTGGCTGGTTCCAGAGGGTTTGCGCGCCCATTCTACCTGAGTGCAATATTCCTCATAGGCGGAGCAGAGCTCGGTAGCCCCTGCAGTCAATTATCAGGTAGCAATGTGAGCATTACTTTCCACTTTTGTCAAGCATTTCCACTTGGATGTCCACACTCAAGCGGACATGGCCTTTGGTTCCAAAATTTTGCGAGCTGCTGTGTCTTCTTCCCCCAGTGAAGGTATAGCTTTGGTATGACCCACTTGTCTGGACTGGTCTAGCAGGATGATATGGAAGGTGACATTATACTTAGCAGTTAATGTCCTTTCCTTGAGTCCTGCTAGACCACTCCAGAGCCCGCCCCTAGAACTGTGTTTGTTCTGTTCTTCTGCGGCAGTACCCTTGAGTCCACTATGGTTTATATACTTGATTCCATAGGTCCATCTTCTATGGACAGCCTTCTGTTTATGCTTTTCTGTATATAGTTCTCTATGATTTAATTACTCATTGTTGCCCACATTGAGGCTGCATGAGACTCGCCATGTTCTCCCATATGCTTTGGGATAAATACTGAAGAGATCTCTGGTGGCTGAGGAGTATAGAGGCATGGGAATAATGTCATTGAAACCTTGACTTTTCATTGGTTCTTTGTCTCCACCAATCTGCTGGTAGGGGAATACAATCCACTTGTCTGGACTGGTCTAGCAGGACTCAAGGAAAGGACATTATCTGGTAAGTAAAATGCATGTAACTACCTTCCAATGGAGGTAGTAGAGATGAGGACAGTATCTTAATTCAAGAAAGCATGGGACAAACTCAGAAGATCTCTAAGGGAAAAAAAAGGGACTATAGTATTTGATATGGAAGAGCAGACTAGAAAGGCCATATGGTCTTTTTCTGTTGGCATGTTTCTGTGTTTCTATAATTTGAATTATTCTTCCCTTCATGCATCACCTTGTACTTGGCCACATCAAATTTCATCTGCCATTTGGATGCCCAGTCTCCTGGTCTCATAAGTTACTCCTGCAGTTTCTCACAACACACATGTGATTTAACAACTCCGATTATTGGTGTCACCTGTAAAGTTAATCATCTTGTTTGTTTCTCCCAATTCTAGAACATTCATAAATATTTGCCCCTACTCTGTTTCCTCTCTCTTAACCAGGTTCTAATCCAAAATGGGGCATATCCTACTATTACCAATATCCAAATACACAAAACACTCTCAGTAAACCACTAGTTATTCCAACTTCAAGTCACAAACTAGAATAAGAGTATAAAGTCTTCAATACAAATCTAAACAATGGGCTCTCGCCGGACCTCAGGACTTATACACCCCCCATGTGGCGAATTTATCACCATCGGGTTATGGTGGACACTTACATCATAGGTCCTGAGCCTCACCAATTATATAATTATAACACCAAATAATCTCACACAATAAACCATTCACAAACTTTCCCAATATTAGAACTACACAGGGATCCACCAGTCATTCAAATCAGTATACCAAAAATCCCAATCATTCACAATCATTCACATACACAAACCACACATATTATAAAAGAGTGTCCAGTAACGCTCTAGAAAACAGAAAGCAACAGCAGCAAAGTACCCTCTGGGTTAAATCCAAATTCTGTTCATACAAAAGATATAAAAGGGGATATGCTCAGTATCAATGTCCGCAATAGAATGCTGTAAAAGGAAATAAACAAAAGCACATCAGATAAAATTTATAATTCTCCAACAAACAGAGAGTAAGCTGTTACTTATCTGCTACGAGTCAGATATCATCACTCCATGGCTCTAAACGAGCAGCTGCAAAGGTCACCAAGCACCGTTCTGTTCAACGAAAGCCTCCGTTTCGCCACCAGGCTTCATCAGGAACCAGATTTAAAGAAATCTCATAACTTGCTAAACTCTTCCACCGCTCAGACACACAAGGTGTCTCCTCAAACAACGGCTGAATTAGCGTCTGATGTCAGTAACTTTAAACAGCCAGTAACCAATCAGTTCGCTCACATCAAACACTATTCAACAATCCACAACTTTATACAACACACGACCCACAAACTAACATCACTAAATGCAAATACAACTAAAGAGAAGGCAGATAGGAACTACAACGGTCAAGGCAAGCTAGCGCAAAATCATCATTTCAATAAAATAAAGACCAGTCAATCTTGTCATTCAATCCCTCCGGGTCCAAAGTATGTAATGTATAGATCCACTTCTGTTCTTTCCGCAACAGTTGAAGTCCTCTATCCCCCCGGCGAATGTTAAAGGGCACCATCTCCAAGACCGTGCACTTAACCTCTTCAAAAGTGTGATGAAAAGCGAGCCAATGCTGCACTAAAGGGGTCTCCAATTGTGCTTTAGAAATACTGTATTTATGCTCAGCCAGGCGAGTTCGTAGGGGGCGAGTAGTCTTTCCCACATACGTTTTCAAACACGGACACCACAGGGCATAGACAACAAATGAAGTGTTACAGTTACCCAGAGGGTACTTTGCTGCTGTTGCTTTCTGTTTTCTAGAGCGTTACTGGACACTCTTTTATAATATGTGTGGTTTGTGTATGTGAATGATTGTGAATGATTGGGATTTTTGGTATACTGATTTGAATGACTGGTGGATCCCTGTGTAGTTCTAATATTGGGAAAGTTTGTGAATGGTTTATTGTGTGAGGTTATTTGGTGTTATAATTATATAATTGGTGAGGCTCAGGACCTATGATGTAAGTGTCCACCATAACCCTATGGTGATAAATTCGCCACATGGGGGGTGTATAAGTCCTGAGGTCCGGCGAGAGCCCATTGTTTAGATTTGTATTGAAGACTTTATACTCTTATTCTAGTTTGTGACTTGAAGTTGGAATAACTAGTGGTTTACTGAGAGTGTTTTGTGTATTTGGATATTGGTATTAGTTTTACCTCTCAGGCGGTTTTTTCTTGTTTGTACTTGCGGCATATCCTACTATACCATGATTTTTTTTTTAACGTCCCCAGGAGTCTTGATGTGGGATTTCATTAAATGCTTTCTGAAAGTCTAAATATACTATATCAGTTGGCTCACCTTTATCCACATGCTCATTCACACCCTCAAAGAAATGCCACAGATTGGTGGAGCAAGATTTCCCTTGGATAAATCCACGTTGACTTTGCCCCGTTAAATCATGTCTGTTCAAAGGTCCAGTAATTTAAAGCCCCATATTCAGTGGCAGTGGCCACCAGCATTGAATATCTGGGTTTGCCGCAGAAGTTGGAAGCTAACCGGGCAGCGGTGATATTCAGCCACTGTCCAGTTAGCTTCAGCGGCAAAGGTTAGGACAGCTTTTGCTGTGCCTAGCTTTCACCACTGAGGGATAACCGAGCAGTGGCTGAATATCGCTGCTTACTGGTTATCCCCAGTTACCACCCCCAGAATACGCCGATGCTAACTGTGTAGCATCAAGCGGTATCTGGGGATATTCAGCAGCACTAACCATGTTAGTGACAGTGAATATCCAGCTTAGAGGCAGTTAAATGGTTTACAGGTCCTACCTAATAGACCAGCAGCTTCAGGTGAAAGTGGGATGCACAAGGTCAGCACTCTACACACAGTATCATGGAGTACCCCAGGGTTCTGCCTTCTCCTCATTAATATTCAACATCTTTCTCCAGTCAATCTGCATAGTTATACAAGCACACAACGTCCTCTACTGCATCTACACAGATGATCTCATGATATGCACTCCCATCTTCCTGGTGTTGAGCAAATTGATTCATTAGATGTCTCCGTTATGTTGGCATCCTTGGTGTCTGAGTTTGTTTTTCCATCTACTTTATTGGCAACATTTGCCCTCTCTTCTGATCGGGACTGGTTCTTACGAATGTACTTTTGGAAACGTATGATTTTTAAAGGATTATCTGTTCGTGTTTTTCCTGATTTGTCAAGAGAGACTCAGAGGAGAAGGAAAGATTTTCTGCTGCTCCGCCCTGGGGGTTTGCAGCTGGGTGCTCAATTCTTTTTGAAATTTCCATGTAAATGCATGATTAAATTGCAGTCCACTTCTTATGTAGTTTATGAGCCATCCCAGTTGCTGGCTTTTCTGAAAGCTCATTGCTCAGCTGAGACGGACCAGTCCCCATTGCAATAGGATTAGCTTGACTGTTAGACATTCATTTGTTTTTCTTTGCATGTTTTGTTGTTACCTATTCACTTGGTTTCCCCCTCTGTGGTGGGCTTTGTTAGGGGCAGACTAGGTAGTTTTGCCATTTCCTTTCTTTATTATCTTTGTTTCATTGTGTTTATCAATGAAGTTTTCGAGTCTGTACCTCTTATTTCTATGTAAGTGTGTATGCTTGAACTTATTGTAAAATGATAAATATAAAATTTAAAAATCAAAAACCATCAACACCACAGACCCAGCAATCAATAACATAATGAAATGTTTCACCTCCATCAACAAATGGTTCATAGCACACATGACGATCAACCTCAAAAAAATGGATGTTCTCTACATCACCAGAGACAACAGCTTCATTCCAACGGACACTATAACCATCGACGAAACCCAATTGCATGTAAAGCAAGAAGTCCGATACTTAGGAATCACCCTAGACCAGGGGTGGGCAAACTTTTTGACTCGAGGGCCGCAATGGGTTCATATATTGGACCCGGGGGCCGGACCAAGAGTAGATGGACGGTGTGTATGTGTGAATAAATATAAATTAAATTTAAATTTGTAACATTAAATGTTTAGATTAATTTTAGGTAGAAAAGCATAAAAAGAGTTATTTCACCTGAGACCTGCTCATTTTGGGAGACCCTGCCAATAGTTAAGCTACTGCTAGCTTAGCGTTCAGCATCACCAATGCACTCAAGCCCTCACAGCAGGACAAGCTACAAATCAAGTAAGGGTTTGTCAAAGTACCCAGCCATTGTTAAAGAAGCCGCTGCCGAAGCATCAGCTCAGTTTGACAAGAGGCTTTATTACCGGTGCAGTGTTCCTTGGATCTCCTGGGCATCGGTGAGCAAGTCCTCTTTTAAAATGCCTAGGTACTTTAACAACAATAAAAGGGGACGGCTTTAGCATCCAAACCATCCTTAGCATACTTGGAATAGTAGTCCTCGTAGTCGGCTCGCGGTTACATTTTCTCTTCCTTAACCGCCTGATAAATCGGGATAACTTGCGTCCCGCTTAGGGTTCCCTCAGGATGCCTCTCATGAGAGCCGAAAATTCGAGACGCGTAGTCAGCCTAAGCATAAAAGCAAATTATAAACAGTTCCTAAACTTTGTGACTAGGTTTGATTGACAACGATTAGGGTACCGGGTGACGTTTGCACTGCTGTTACAGTTTGCCTTCTTGTTTGTTAAATCAAATATTTTCCCCATCTAAAGAGCCGCTGCTTCGGCAGCGCCACGACCACGGCAGAGGATGCTGCAAAATGCTGTCCCCCGGAACGGGAAGCAGCACGCGCTCCTCTCCGCTCCATTCCCACCGTCTCGAGGCGCTGTTGACGGTTTCTATGGCGACAGGGCCGCGTCGGACTCTGAGCCTCGGCCTGAAACGCCGGCAGCAAAGGAGCAGAAGGTAAGAGAGAGTAAGTAGATTGCAGAGGGAATGTAGCAGAAGCAGGGGCCGGGGTCAGTGCCCGGCTCAGGAGGGCACTCGGGGCATGCTGCAGGGGTGAGGCAGCGCTCCGCGGGCCAGATTAAAAGGTCTGCCGGGCCGTATACGGCCCGCGGGCCGTAGTTTGCCCATGCCTGCCCTAGACCAATGCCTATCCTTCTTGACCCACATCAGAGACATCACTATAAGATTCTATTTTTTTTAATCATTTATTTATGCAATTTTTAAAAAAAGATACAAGAAAACACCTTGTACAGAAAGGGCAAATTCAAACATATCTGGGAAAAATTCCCAAAAGAACACAATCATTTCCAGGAAAAGCCCATTAGACCACAATAAGAAAGCAAGATAGGTCACAAAATACAGGATAAATTGAATACAATGCAAAACACAGGAAATAAAGCAGACTAAGGGAGAGTGTATTTATTACATTCCGAATCAGCCCTCTTTAAGAGGAGAGCTACTATGAGAGGGAATAGGAGAAAGGCCCTGCACTTTGGATAATCTAGAGGAAATAAAATTAGCCAGCTGAGAGGGTTCAAAAAAAAGGTAACTATGCCCAGCGAATTTCACTAGGCACTTACACGGAAAACGAAGAAAAAAACAACCCTTCCAGCTGAAGCACACCAGAACGATGCATTAGAAACTGTTGCCTTCTCTTCTGGGTAGCCCTAGAAACATCAGGAAATATTTGCAGGTGGGAGTCCAAGAACACCTTACATGGTGACTGAAAAAACAATCTTAGTAGCCAATCTCTGTCCGCCTCTAGGGCAAAGGTGACGAGCAGGGTAGCGGTCATCCCGGCACCGGACGGGGACCTTTCTTTTTTTTTTTTTAAATTCTTTATTTTTGTTTTATAACAACAAAGGAGAAGGAAGACATACATCTAAAAGACAAATGCAAAATGTAATACATACACCAAAGTAAACCCCTACCACCCCCCTCCCCCCTGCTTCTTCTCTAGAAAACTAGTCATTCCCGAAGCGGGCGTGTACTTACATTATTATGTTACAAATCTAACGGTGACCAGAAACATGATGAGTGCACATTAAACAGGCATGTTGGAGCAATGAGCAGATTGTACATAATCATTAAGCATCTGCCATTTAGACAAGCGAGAGTGAGGTTGGGCATGGGGAATAGCTCTCCGAGGTATCTGTTCATATTTACTATATAAGCAGACAAGGTTCCACCATTCATTGACAGTAAGTCGAGAGCTATCCTTCCAATTCCTCGTGATTAAGCATATGGCTATACCCAGCATGAAATCAAGGAGAAAGTGACCCTTCTTAGGAAGAGAGGGGATCTCCGCCACAGAGCGGAGTCCCACAATCTTCCAAGAGAGAGGTTCATGAAGGTGTAAGATAAACTGAATACGACCCCAGACCCGCCCCCAATAAACCTGCAGTTGAGGACATTCATAAATAACATGAGCGAGGGTTCCCACAGCAGTATGACAAGACCAACACTGGTCCCTAGCATTTGTGTTCCATTTGGCTATTTTTTCTGGGGTATAAAAGCATCTGTGTGCAAAAAAGAAGAGAGTTTGGGTAACAGAGGCAGACCGGGAGACCCGCACTACTTTGCTCCAGAAAACGCTCCATTGCACAGGGGTTAAAGTGGTTTGCAGTTCGCGCTCCCAGGCTTGTTGGGCTCTAAAAGTGGCCGTGTCTGTACCCTGACATAATATTTTATAAAAGTTAGAGGCTACCCCATGCGTGCTACCAATAGAGTGAATTATCTCTAATAGCCCGTCCTCAGTAGGGACAGAGGGCGGCATGATTCGAGCACTTTTGAGGCAGTGTTGAAGCTGCATCAATTGAAAGTAGTGTTTCGCTGGTAACGCAAATTCCTTTTGTAAATCAGAAAAGGTTTTCCAACAAGCTGCGGAGAAAAGCTGTTGGGGTGTCCAGATCCCCCTTGAGTACCAGGGTTTCCATGCTATCGTTCTATTTAGGACTTGAATTCTGGGGTTATTCCATAGCGGGAGTCCGTCCGGAGGACATACGTTCGGGCCCAGTGATAGGATGAGAGTGTTAAAGGCCGCTAGAGTATCAACAATCATTGGTGGATGGCGGGTGTCTACTTGATAGGACATACCTGGGAGATGGGTCAACGGAATTGGGCTACTAAGCTCCTCTTCTATGTCAAGCCAAACTGGTCTGCTGTCTGTTGAGGCATCTAGCCATCGGGCACCTTGCTTAAGTAGGAAGGCTTGATGATATCTAAGAAAATCAGGAAATCTGGTACCCCCTCTTTCTTTTGCAGACTGTAGTTTTTGTTTAGCTATCCTTGGTGGCTTGCCCTGCCAGAGATAACGGACGAGAAGGCCCTCAATATCTTTATAAGTATGTAGCGGGAGTAAGCATGGCAGCATTTCTAAAATGTAATTCACTTTGGGGACTATCATCATTTTCACAGTTTCTAAGCGACCCCACCATGTTAGAGATAAGGGAGACCAACGATTCGTGAGCTCACGGACCTTGGAGACTACCTCTTTGGCATTAAAACTAATGGTGTCTTCTAAAGGAGAACAGTAATGGACCCCAAGATACTTCACCATGCGGGATTGCCAAAGGAAGGGAAAGGCCTTCATGTCAGCCTCATGCACCCAGCGGTTCAGTGGGAATGCTACAGATTTGGTCCAGTTAATTTTATAGCCCGATAATTGTGAGTATCCGTCAATTAGATCCAAGACAGCTGGAACCGAATCGAGGGATACGAAAAGCATAAGGTCATCTGCATATGCAGATAGTTTAATCTCCCTACGGCTGAAGGGGACACCTCGAATACGTGCGGATTGTCTAATAAGAAGGGCTAGGGGTTCAAGAGCTAGATCAAAGAGCATTGGTGATAGGGGGCAACCTTGACGCGTGCCTCTTTGGAGATTAAATGGCTGAGACTTGATGGCATTAACACAAATACTGGCGACGGGTTGAGTATACATGACTTGGAGATATCGGAGGAAACCCTCCCCAAAGCCATACCATCGGAGAACTGCAAATAAGAAAGGCCATTCTAGACGATCAAAGGCTTTTTCGGCATCCAGGGAAAGACCCACCCATGGAAGATCTAGATTGGCAGCACTGGATAGCACATGGCACAAGGTCCGAGCATTGTCAGCAGTTGATCTGCCGGGTATAAAACCGCATTGGTCGGGGTGAATTAGGGTGGCCATCCTGTCAGATAGCCGGGTGGCCAAGATCGTTGCGAAGATCTTATAATCGGCATTAAGTAGGGAGATTGGACGGTAGTTGGCGGTTAGTAGCGGGTCTCTGCCTTCTTTCTCAAAGACTACCACATTAGCTGCAGAAAAGGATCCCAAAGAGGATGTATCTACCGCAAGGGCAGTAAAATAGAGTTTTAAATAGGGAACTAGATCTGCACTGAACGTTCTGTAGAATTCGGTCGGGAGACCATCGGGTCCTGCGGCACGGCCCGAGGCTGTTCGTGTTAGGGCAGATTGGATCTCTGAAGTAGAGAAGGGTTCATCCATCGCATCCCTATCATCTTCAGAGAGCGTCGGCCGCTGAATGCCAGAAAGCAATCGCTCGAATGTCTCTGACGAGAACTCACATTCAGATTGATATAGGCGGGTATAGAAATCCCGAAAGAGCTCTACTATGTCGGAGTCTGTGGTTACTATGCCCCCTCCCTGTGGAGCTCGAAGGGCCGCTACGCGTTTGGCTTCTTTTTGACCTTTCAAGGCATTGGCTAAGAGTCGACCGGCTCGGTTATTTTCACGATAATAGGTCCCTCGCTGAAGCTCTATACTCTTAGAAGCTGCAGTTGAGAGGATTGAGTTATATTGAAAACGGAGACGCTGTAATCGAATTAATACACATGGATCAGTACGTGAAGTTAGAACCCGTTCGCCTGCTTTTATTTGTTGGTCTAGTGTGAATAGCTGCTGTTGGCTTTGTTTCCGCAGGCGAATTTGATAGCTAGTGATCGTTGCTCGAATGGCCGCTTTGAAGCCCTCCCACCAAGCCCAATTCGCAGTATCCTGGGGTAGATTAAAATGGAAGTAATTCTGTATGGCTGCTCGAATTTCTACCTGGAACTCTGGCTGAGTTAACAGGGCTCTATCAAAGAACCAGGCCCCCGTATTCCCTTGGGGTGCAGTAGTGTGTAATTGAAAGGAAATGGCGGCATGATCTGAAATATGTTGGGAGTGAATCTTGGCAGTATACACCTGAGGAACTAACAATTTTGATATTAGAAAGAAGTCTATGCGAGACTGGGATTTATGAGGGGAAGAGAAGAAGGTGAAGTCAAGCTCATTGGGGTGTAGTAACCTCCATAGATCAACCAAAGCAAGATCTTTGATCAGGGAGGTAAGCGTGATGTGACTCTTGGGGGGACCACTTGTCCTAGGCGGCTGTTTGTCAATCAGGGGATCAATGACTAGATTGAAATCCCCCCCAATTATCAATGAAGTATTAGCAGAGGCCTGTGCAACCTGGGCAATGGTAGCAAAAAAGGCAGGGTCATCCACATTAGGAGCGTAAAGGCATATACATGTAACTTCAAGGCTACCTATCTTGAGGTGAACTCTGGACCATCTACCTTCTGTATCTGAGCTAGTCGCAATAATAGTAGCATGCAAAGATTTCCTAACCAGTATGGCGACCCCACATTTCTTAGAAACGGCTGGGGAATAGGCGGCCACCATGTAAGGTTTAATATTGAGTTTAAGAGTTTCCTTCGAATTTAAATGCGTTTCTTGGAGAAAGATCAGATCCGCGGTTTCCTGACTTAGGTAGCTTAGGATTTTCTTCCGTTTTATCGGATTATTGATTCCTTTTACGTTCAATGAGAAAATCTTACATGGTGCCATCAATCGGTAATAGACATTTGAGGTAAGGGCGCTTGAAAACATACAACATAATCAGAATCTGTGCAACAATGACATAATCACCGAGTAGTCTGACTAATACACCCCATATTGAAAAGTATGTACCAAAGTATCTTAGAGAAGAAGCAAAACCCCCAAAGAATATGGCGACCATATGTCTGCGGGAGGAGGCCCTAGAGAGGGAATAGAAAGACATGAAACAAAGAAAAGAAACACCAGAGTCCATAGTGAACACTGTCTCTGATACTCATCGAGGCTACTGTGGATAGATGGAGTCGGGTCACAGACATCATCAAAAGTAAGGCAACAAATTGCCCTCGCCAGACTCTGTGCTGGGTTGCGGCAGATCCAATATGGCGGGTGTAGCGGATCTGAGAATACTTGCAGGAATATTCTGGAAGTCAGCGCATCAAGTCGGCTTCTTTGGAATCCAAAAGCTCCGCTAGTAGATCAGGGTCCTCAAATGTTCTTGTCTGATTGTGAAGCGTGACTCGGAATTTGGCCGGGTACATCAGGCCATAGCGTGCTTGTAGTTGTTGAAGCCTCGGCCGGAATTCCAGAAAGCGCTTTCGGCGGTCGACCGTGGGTTTAGCCAAGTCGGGATAGAAGGAGATCTTGTGGCTCTCAAACTCCATGTGGCCCTTTGCCCGAGATGCACTTAGAATTTGCTCAGCGTGTTGATATCTCAGAAGTCGAAAAATGATAGGCCGCGGGGTCTTCCTGTTGAGCGTTATGCTTGTGGGCACACGATGAGCGCGATCTATCTCCAAATCTTTGGTAAAAGTGGTTTGGAGCAGGGAAGGGAGGATTTTGCATAAAAACTCTTTCATGTCTCCCGATTCCGCTCCCTCCGGTATGCCCACGAGTCGAATGTTGTTGCGGCGCGCTCTATTATTGCCATCTTCCACTTCTTTCTGCAAGGCCCGCACCTGACGTTCAACCTTGTCGAGTTTGGACAACCGGGCCTCATGGGAATCCAATATGCTCTCCATTTTGTCCTGACGCGAAGAGAGCCCTTCTAGCTTGCTTTGCAGCACACCAAGATCTTCCCGTAGCGCTCGAAGTGCCTCCCCGTTTGACTGCACGAGGTCTTTGACCCCTCTAATCTCTGCGAGGATTTCCTGCTGCATTTCGGGGCCCTCGCGCAAGGCCAGCCCCTTCTGCGGGGACGGAGGTTCAGTTTTGGATCGTTTGCCGTGAGAAGCCGCTGGAGAGCCAAATTCCAGGCGCGTGGGTTTGGTCCCCGCCATCTCACCAATGTGCCCCGGCAGGATCAGAGTAGAAGTTCCAAGTGTTTACGGTGTTAATTCAGGATTCTGAGTAGGCCTCTCGGGAGCCACAGCGTTATGCGACCATCCCGCTGGACATCAGGCTTCGCCCCCGGACCTTTCTAAAAAAGTAGATAGATTCAAACTGTCCACAGACAATACCCGATGCTCATCTGTACCCACAGAAACAGCCTTGGCAGTCGGTAAATAGAAGGCCTTGGATAAAGGTGGAACTGAATCAGCTGAAACCTTAAGAATAGTTACCAGGAACTTTTTAAACAGCTCGATAAGGAGCCACCGACGGGACCTTTGGGAAATTCAATATTCTAAGGTTCCGGCTTCTTGCAACATTTTTGAGGAATTCCAACCGCCTATGTAGAACAACAGAATCCTTAACAAAGGTTTGGGAGACCTCCTGAACCTGCCCCAGTCGACTCTCAATGGAGACCACTTTGGCAGTAAGCTCAGTCTGACCAAGTTCATATAATTTTAATTGTGGCATCAGGAGTAGTCACCAGCCAACAAAGAGGATAAAAAGGTAAAGAAGCAATGAAAAAACAGGAGGCCCCTCGAAGCAGTGTCAGCGTGCGTCTGCTCACAGTGCCATCTTGCCTCTGTCCCTCCAAGATTCTATTTTTATAAACTCAAAACTGTCCAGCATCTCAAACCTCTCCTAATCCACGGTGATTTTTGCACGGTTCTCCAGGCACTCATCTTTTCACACCTAAACTACTGCAATCTTATCTTCCAAGGCTTGCCAAAGTCAGTGATCCATTCACTCCAGCTTGCCCTCAACACAGCAGCTCGCACTCTCACAGACACTCCCAGACACAAACACATAACCCCCATACTCAAACAGCTACACTGGTTACCTGTCACTGTACGCATACAATACAAATCCACCCTTACAGCCTTCAAAGTCATCAATGGCCTATCATCTACCCATCTTCAAACACTCATACAAAAAAACACCTGACAACCAAAAAAGGTGAACTGGCTCCCTCAGCACACTATGTATGCCAGCTCAGTACACCAGAACCAGCACCGCCACATCTAAGAGAGCCTTCTCCCTATTTGCATCAT
The DNA here is from genome assembly GCA_033557465.1 of Ichthyophis bannanicus. NCBI lineage: Eukaryota > Metazoa > Chordata > Amphibia > Gymnophiona > Ichthyophiidae > Ichthyophis > Ichthyophis bannanicus. Next base: position 1,318,267,877 of record CM066031.1, read on the forward strand.
CCCTCTGGAACTCAATCCCTGATAGCCTACGTACGGGGAGAGCTGGGGGGTGGGGGGGGGATCAGGCCCAGATAGCTTGTGGGGCTGCACATTCCACCAGGATGTGCAGCCCCGCAACCTACATCTCTGCATGAGGCCCTTAGTCTCTAAGCTATGGCTTTGTCCTCCCTGAGTGACTCTTTTACCCCTTGATCATCTAATGGCCCAACTGATGCCTTCCCCAGCTTTTTGCTTCACATGTACCTGAAAAAGCTTTAATTTTAAGTTTTAATCTCTATTGCAATCCTGTTTGGAACGTGTACAACTCGATCTGTTGGGTATCAGCGAACAGAAATGGATTAGCATCGGGAACTTTGCGTCTGATGATCACATGGGCTACTATGCAGGAAATGAAAGACAAAGAAGAAATATTGTTGCATTTTTAATTAAGAAGAAACTTGCAAGAACTGTAATGAAATACAATGCAATCAGTGAATGCTTAATTTCTGTTTGTCTATGAGGAATGCCTATCAACACAACTATAATTCAAGTATATGCCCCAACAATAGCTGCAGAAGAGGATGAAATTAATGAGTTCTATGAACAAGTACAAGCTGAAACTGACAGAACATGCAAACAGGATATCCTGATGGGTGAGAGGATATCCTGATGGGTGACTGGAATGCAAAGGTTGGCAACAAAGACGGGAAAATAGTTGGAAAATATGGACTTGGCAACAGAAATGAAGCTAGAGAAAGACTGATAGAATTCTGCAAGACCAATGATCTATTCATCTCAAATACCTTCTTCCAGCAACACAAGTGGCAACTGTACACATGGACTTCACCCAATGGATTGTACAAAACTCAAATTGACTACATCTGTGGAAGTTAATGATGGAAAAACTATAACATCAACAAAAACAAAACTTAGAACTGACTGTGGTACAGATCACCAACTACTAGTATGCAAACTCATGCTAAAATTGAAAAAAAAAAAACAAGCCACTCATGAATGTAGAAAAATATGACCTTGAGAGTATACCACCGGAATTTAAAGACTGCCTGCAAAATTGATTTGTTGCTTTAGATACAAATGACAGAGCTCTAGAAGATTTATGGGGTGGCATCAAGAAGGTTGTGTTGGAAGAAAGTGAGAAATCGCTACAAAAGGTGAAAAAGCAAAAATGGCCAAAATGGATGACCAAAGAAATGCTGAAAATTGCCCAGAAATACAGAGAAGCTAAAGCCAGAGGAGAAAGAGAGGCAATTACAGAACTCAACAGAGATGTCCAATGTGCAGTAAGACAAAACAAGGAGAAGTACTACAATGATGCATACAAGGAAATAGAAGCAGAAACTATTAGAGGAAGAACAAGATCGGCTTTCCTAAAGCTACAAGAGTTAAAGAAAAAATTCTAGCCTCGACTTGGAATGGGACAAGATGCTCAAGGATCCATGTTGAATGATGCTGATGAGATCAAGAAAAGGTGGAAAGAATATAAAAAGTTATTATATGATAAAGATCAAGTGGACCAACAGCCATTTCAACCTGTACCTTATGATCCGGAACCATTGGTGATGAAAGAAGAAGTCAAAGCAGCATTGAAAACCTTATCAAAGAACAAAGTACCAGGCATTGATGGCATTCCAATAGAAGTATTACAGCAATCTGATGCAGCCATTGCCATACTTACAAGGCTCTGCCAGGAAATTTGGAAAATAACATCATTGCCTACTAACTGGAAAAAAAATCCGGATGTATACCAATACTGAAGAAAGGTGATCCAACTGACTGTGGAAATTATCGCACAATCATTCTGATCCCACATACCAGCCATATTCTACTGAAGATTATTCAGCAGAGACTACAACCATGCCTGGAACAAGAACTACCTGAAGAGCAAGCAGGGTTCAGGAAAGGGCGAGGAATGAGAGACATCATCACGGATGTGAGATGGATCCTTGAAAAGACTAAAGAATACCAAAAGGGTATCTATATGTGTTTTATTGACAAGGCTTTTGACTGTGCAAACCATGAGGAACTCTGGGTCATATTAAGAAGCATGGGTATACCAGAACACCTGATTGTTCTCTTGCACAACCTTTACATTGATCAAGAAGCAACAGTTCGAATGGAACAAGGAGAAACAGAATGGTTTAAAATCAGCAAAGGTGTATTACAAGGCTGCATACTTTCCCCCTACCTGTTTAATTTATATGCAGAACAAATCATCAGAGAAGCAGGACTATATAAAGACAACAGAGGTGTGAAGATTGGTGGGAGACTCATCAACAACTTTCACTATGCTGATGATACCACATTTCTGGCTCAAAGTGAAAACGATCGGAAACATTTGCTTCTCAAGATCAAGGAACATAGTCTTAAAATGGGCCTGCACCTTAATGTAAAGAAGACAAAGATCCTGACAGTGGTTAAAATCAATAAGTTCACCATTGATGGAGAAGAAATTGAAATAGTGGACAACTTTAATCTACTTGGCTCAACTAGCCAATTAACCCTCCATTGCCTCAGGTACACTTAGATTGTGAGCCCTTTTGGGGACAAGGGAATAAAAAAAGTACCTGTTAGTGTATACATGTAAACCGCTCTGATGCATACGTAAAGGGCGGTATATCAAATGCCCTAACCATAACCATAACTATCAATAACAAAGCAACAAGCAGTCAAGAAATCAGACAACGCATTGCTCTTGGCAGAATGGCTATGAAGGACCTAGACAAGATTCTTAAGAGCAGAGATGTCTCTCTCCATACAATGATTCGACTTGTTCAACTTGTTCGACTTGTTCAAGCCATCGACTTGTTTTCAATAACATCATATGGATGCAAAAGTTGAATTATGGTGCTGGCGACGAATAAACCAGTCAGTACTAGAGGAGATCAAACCTAAGCTTTCTTTAGAAGTTCAGAAGACAAGTCTTTGACTTTCATAATTTGGATACATCAGATCAGACAGAATTCAATAAAGATATTGGCTTCCTATCACATTATAAATTGTTGTTGTTAAGTGCCGTCGAGTTGATGTTGATTCATGGCGACCCTCTGGATAGTAGTCCTAAACTGTGTTTGTCTTCAGTCAGGCGGTTCATCGTTGACAGACTGGCACTCATAGCTGCTGTTATTGTATCGATCCATCTCATTGCTGGCCTTTCTCTTTTGCGTTGGCCTTCTACCTTGCCAAGCATGATGTCTTTCTCTAATGATCTCTCTCTTTGCACAGCCAATGCACAAATGAGATAAATTGCTCAAAATATGCACAAGAGGCAGAGCATCTCATCAGGATGCATTTATCAAAGTAAAAGACACCATCAAAAGAGAAACACAATAAATGGAATGAATGAACAAGTACAGAAAGTAATCTAAAAGTTGTCTTACTGACATAAATTCCGCCCAAGCAACCCCGGAATGCGGGGGAGGGGGAGGAAGGGAGGAAGGCCCAGGCAGAAAGAGGGCCCATATAGTGGCGACAGCAGAAGTGCAGCAAACTTACTTTATCATGTTTGCTGTGCTGCTTCGCTCTGTAAGTCTGCCACGAGCCCTGTGGTTGTTCTTCGCCAGGCCGAAGTCTTGTGATAACATCCACACCATGAGATTTTGGCCCGGAGGGGAACCGCCACTGGGCCTGCAGCGTACTTACAAGGGCAGAGCAGCGTAGCAAACATGATAAAGTAAGTATGCCATGCTGCTGCTGCCGCTGCTATCATCACCACATGGGGGGCCACACGAAGGAGGGCTGCATGGGGGGTATGCCACTGCTGGGAAAATAGGGGGCCCCTCATTGTAACTTGCACCACTGTATCTTACTGTCAGCTTTTGCTAACTGAGCTTGTGTACCTTGCTGCCATATTAATTGAATAGATTGATCAATGAAAACATATTCAACAAAGAAAAGCTGAGGATCGAAGTAGCCACTGACAGACATACCATCTGGATAGGATAGGTTATGATTAAGGCAAAATTTACTTACCTCTTCTTTAGACACTTTGCCCTGTGTCAAAAAGATCATTTGTGGCAATAGAATGCATGTAGAAGAGCCTGTTGTTCTACCTAAGAAGAGCACTTTCTCAATCCTTTCTTTTGCTATCTAAAAAATTCTTTTCCAGAGGAGCTAGCCGGGGAGACATCTGGACGTCTGGTGGGCCAAAATCGGGGCACATCTGGGACGTCCATGCCTTATGCCCCGATTCTGCTCCACATCTATATCTATCTATATACAGTGTGTGTGTGTGTGTGTGTGTGTGGGTCGCCAGGAGTCAGGACTGACTCAAAGGCACACATTGCATTGCATTTGTGTGTACAAACACTCTTAGACCTGGTTGCAGAAAACAACACCAGTTTCAGCGCTCCTTGGGATAGGGTTCCCAACCCTTATGGGGGTAGATTCTAACCCACGTTTAGCAGAAATATATGTCCAGGGCAGATTTATATGCCCCGCTAAACGTCTGGGCCCTATTTTGGTGAATGAGCTCCCCACATGTACTGCAAAGATGTGCGGGGAGCTCTATACCTGGGCAGGAGGGGGCAGGCCAAGGGAGGGTGAGGGCCTATTCCAGTGATAGCCCTATATGTCCAGGGCTGGGCAGTTGGACAAGGGACTTATTCCACCATGGAGGTGGAATAACTCCCTTACTGTAGACATGGGAGGACAGCGCAGCAGGGTAGACACCAGCAGGGTGAATGGAGCAGGGATCCCCGCAGCCCGACCCCGGCCATGACAGGCCTGATCAGGAGTCGGGCTCTGGGGAAAGGGACACCCAGATAACGTGCGGCTGATCGGGGCTCCAGCATGGAGCCATGATGCCTTGCCAACAGGACACCGCGGCTTCATGCAGCAGCTAGGCTGAGCTAGCCTGGCAGACCTCTGGATGTCCAGGGTGCCTGAATTGGGTACATCCTGGAGGTCCAAGCCCTATGCTGCGATTCTGCTCCCATGGGGCTATCTTATCCCCTGTGGGAACAGAATCAGGTGTGTCTTCAAGCCGTTCAGATTTCTGGGCATCCGGATGGCCCAGACATGCACCTACGGAATTGGCCTAAATGAGTTTGGGTGTGCACCAGTCTGCTTCTGCAAGTCTCACCCAGCTGTGTATCAGCACTTACTTTTTTTTCCCACTCGGCACCTGTATTACAGTGGCCCATCCTCTCTTTCCCCTTTTTATTTTCTTTGTCTCTAACTATTTGAGTTAATTTAGGTACAGTACTGTAAGTGTTTGGGCCAGGGTGTGTGATAGTGCACACTTAACCTCACTGCTGGGTACCTTCTCCATTGTCTTCAGCTAACAGCGAAGAATCCAGTCCCACAAGGTTCCCAGGCTGCAGGCTGTTGTGCTCTCGGGCCTCATGCCACACCTAACTAATCCATTAACCAAAAGCCCCTCAGGCTCAGACAAAGGTAGACCTGTTCTTAGTGTTGGCACTGCCTCTAGACTGGGATCTAGCTAAACTAGAAAATAAACTTAACTTGAGTATTCTGTCTGGCTAGAAGCTACAACACTTTTGGTTCTTAGAAGATAGAAGGATTTGTAGTATATCTGGCTTCCATCCTCACCGAGTGGAAAGGGCTTTTCAGGCTCTCAAAGACTACCACTGCTCCAGTGGCACTCTAGCAACTGCTAGAACTCTGGCCTAATCCCGACTTGTGTTAGTTGGCAGACTCTGGCGATTGGTTATCTCCTTAGCCCAGACCTGGCTGAAGTTTCTATGTAAGGCCTAGCACTGCTGTCTTTCCTTCCCAACCCTCAGTGCAGCAGTGTGCTACCTTCCTCAGAGAGGTCTTCACCAGGAGCATGGCCCACCTGACTCACTGATTTGCTAGAAAGACCCCTAGACTCCTGTTCTCAGGTTTTCTGACGTAGCCTCTCTGGACAGTCTCTGCTTAAGCAGCAGCTGGGTTCTGTTCCTCTTCCTTTGCTGTCACACAGCTTTCTGGTCTTATCTCCTAGCTGTGGATTCCTGTCCTGTTGGACTCTAGCAGCCACTCCCTTGGCTCTGTCTCTCTCCTCAGGTGCTTTTCCGAAGGGTGCAATTCCAGTTGTCCCTCTGCCCTAGTTGCTGAAATGTTTTCTTTTTTTCAGTCTAGCTTTCACAGCTTCTCTTCTCTCTGGTCCTTCCTGGCCTGCTTGTCTGATGAGGGGAGGATGGAGCTCTGTTTTCATCCTCTAACATACAGTAGCTTCTCATTCTTTCATGGGCTTTCTGTTCAAAGCACGTGGCTCACTTCCCCGGATTAATTCCCAGTACAAGCCTGCATGTGCCCTCTATGCTTTTTAATGGGAGACTGTCAGCACCACTGGCCTGTCAACCATTCCTTTGTCTTTCTTTATATGGACTGTGATATTATTCTTCCTTCTGTGTCTGTGTGTGGGGGGAGGTGGGGGAGGGGAGAGTTGGGGAGGGGAGGAGTCTTCTGTTCTACTGATCTTAGGGCCCTTCGTATTCCAGAGTGACAGCATTTCCTGTACCTGGGGCATTTCCTGTACCTGGTTCAGATCCTGCAGTGGAGAAGATGGGGAACCCTTTCCCTCAGAATGGAATGCAGGGCAAATTGAAGAAACTTTTAAATCTGCCCCTATTTCTGAGAGAGACTTTTCTGTGCAAGACCTCCCCTTCTATGCTGGGCTCTCAGGTACAATTTTAAGATTGTTTCAACTGTGCACATTATTATCATGTTTTAAAATTGAAAACAATTTTAAAAGAATGTATCATAAAAATGCTAAATTTTTCGCCTGAACCAGTCATGTAAGCATAATAGCATGCTTGCATTTTCCGGTGTTATTGTGATTAAGAATGCACAGAGCCCAAATTGGGGAGCTGACAATAACATCCTCAGAACTTGAGGTGACAACACGGAGTGAAAGGGTTGAGTTCATTATTTATTGGAATGAATCTTTTGGATTCAAGGAATCATGACCACAAGGATGAGGTGCTGAGGATAGAGAAAACTAAGCCATAAACAGCTGGGAGCTGTTCCTGTACCATGCAAAAATCAAATGAATTTTGGAACTGAGTTCTCAAGAGTTTCCAGTCTGTGATGAACAAGATTCCTTTTATCCTGAACAAGATTTATGGGTATGGTTATTAAATGGCAGTAAAGGAGCAAGTATGCTGTTAGCATGGGCAAACTGTGCATGTGCACTCCTAGCATGTGCAAAAAGGCACTTTAGAGTGTGCTAATGGCATCAGCACCGTAAAGCGCCCTGTGGGTGAAGAAAAAGCATGCATGGGGTGGAGAGTGGGGGTCAATGGGCGGGGAGTGGGCAGGAACAAGGCTTGCTCCCTTAACGCAGGCACCTTAACGACAGGAACCCTAACGCAATTTAAAACCTGGCGGAAAGGGTGTTTTTTGAGGAGAGAGAGCCTATTTTACATCTGCAATGTGATGCACAGAGAGGGGAGCCCAAGTGAGTGATAGTAGTGCTCCATTAGCAGCAACAGCATAGTGCCAAGTAAGAAAGGGCACTATGTTGATGGTGCAAATGGGGGCAAAGGAGGTGGCACATGGGTCATGCAGTGGGGGCTGCTGGTGCACAGGAGGGACCAGGCAGCTGCCTAGATGGAACATATGAATATAAGACTACAAAATATGTCAAAATGTATCAGACTAATGTCCATCATGCCCAGTATCCTGTGTCCAAAAGTGCACAATCTAGGTCATAAGTACCTAGCAGTTTCCCTAAAAGACACACAGGATCCCCAATAACTTTAATGGGGCAAGCAGTGCATAGCTCGGGTCCTCTGTATCAATTGTTTATGGACTGTTACTCAGGAACCCGTCCAAACCTTTTTTAAACCCAGCTACACTGATAGCTTTTACAACAGCCTCCGGTAATAGATTGCAGGGTCTGATTATGCCTTGACTGAAAAATATTTCACCTAGAAGACCCAAATGTAGCCGCATTGCAGGTCCCCTGGTCTGTCCACAGTCTGATGGCATAAAAAAGCCTGTTTCACTCCAATCAATAATCTATAGACCTCTATCATATCCCCCCTCAGCCGTCTCTTCCCCAGGTTGATGAGCCCAACCGTTTTAGCCTCTCCATACGCAGAACCATCTGTGATACACAGTCCTTCTACTGCTGCGGAAAGGCAATGTGCCACATGGGGCAGTCAAAGGGTCCTGGCACCCCAGGCAGAGATTCAGGCTGCCTGCCCCCCCCCCCCCGCTTCCGCAGAACACAGCTGTGAGGGAAGAGACCGATAGTGCCAGACACGGTAGCCCTCCAGATAGCTGGAAAATGCAGGTGCCTGGTGAAATACCACAGCAGTGGCTGCATCCTCCCCCGAGACGTATCGGTGGCAGGTGGTGATGGGGCCCCTGCATGGGCAGCTGGTGGAGGGGCTGCGTGGCTGTCCATGTGTGCCCCTGCCCCCCCATCTGGCCCTTGTGCCCAAGGCACCCACCAAACCTGCATGTTCAACATGCTGGGTCTGCGACCACCACCACTGACAAGCATGGGCATGTCTGCATGGTGGGGTGTTGATGGTGGCGTGGGAAGTGGCACCAGCCTGTATCAGACAGAAGCCTTGTCCTGGTTGTGTGCACCATGCGCATTGCAGCATGTGTCAAAGGCCAGCTGAAGGGAAGCATATCAGCAACAGGAACTATTATTCCCATAAGGCAGCACTGTGATGCTACACACACAGTGTGTATATTTGTGGAGAGTCACAGATTCAGGTCCCCGTTGGGGTTTCTGTATTGATCTTCCTGTGGACAAGGTTTAGTTGACAGTGTAAGTACAGCTCCAGCATGTGCATCCCACAAGGGGATGGCCAGCAGCACTGACAGGCTCCACTATCCACAGTTGGTTGGAGGCTAATAGCACACAGTAACAACATGTGGTGAGGCCAACGCACGGTAATAGTGTCTGCAAACAGAGCACACGTTATCAGTCCTTGAACTGACATTGAGAGAGGAGTGTCAAGATGCCAACCATCTCCACTTTTGCACAGTGCGCCAATGAGGGTGTATGCGTGTGTATGTGTGTGTATGGCTCCTCTTTGTCCTGTGTCTTTCTGCACTGCACTTTGGCTCACATAGTCTGAGTTTTTACCAGCCTGTTTGGAAAATGTGAATAAGGCGATGCAGAGCATTGTGGATATCGCCTAAAACAGTGCAGATTGGCCTGGATGTCTCTACCACAATGGTAGGGTCACTGACTGAGACGCCATTGTGTCTATCTGCCACGTGCTTTGCCTGGGTGGCCACTGTATGTCATGATGTGATGGCACTTTCACTATGACCAAAGAGTGACCATTGCATGGTTATGTATCCACATAGAGTTATTATACTGTCTGGCTACAATGTTGTGGATGCATTTGCTGTCTGGAGATGCCAATCACTCAGCAAAGAGCTGGGTGTCAATGCTGAGCATCCCAAGGCAGAGCGTTCGTGGTCATACTACGTACATGCTGACCAACAGACCAACTGCAGTTGGTTTATGCTTGGCTGACACAGCCCAGTGAAGGGCAGCAGGGGTAGTCTTACTGCCTGTTCTGTAATTAACTGTTAGTGACTATACATGACAGCAGCATATTGACGCTGGTCACTAACCTCCACTGCTATCAGAGAGTTAGTGTCCAACATGGGCTGAACACAGGGCTGAGCTGTTGCTGTCACTGTTGCCTAGAGCATGTATGAAACAAGGAGAAAAAGCATAACACATTACAGACAATACTACCATACATTAGCAGTGATGCAGATCTGCAGCAGAGACCATCTCTAACAGTGCAGGTTCAGTGGACCAGGTACTGTGCACCCCTCCTCACCCTCAGGGTAACATCTGAAACCATTCTGCAGCACGGCTGCTGTTGTTATATGCATGTAGCACATACAGCCAGTGTGTCTTACTGAGCTGATAATCTTATCAGTGCATTCTCCATTGGTTCTTCAGCTGCAGACCACTTTTTTGCATGTGCAGTGCCTCATAGGTAGTGGAGGGCTCAACCTATACTGGCACAGACAGCAAACGGTTTGATCAGAGATCTGCAGGCTCTACCCATCTATGTAGAGCTGTGTGGAAGTGTAGCCTACTGGTTGGTGCAATATCTCCAAGGTCCAGGATTTGATTCCCACTTGTTCATTTTTTGTCTGGGTGCACTTGCACAGTCCTGGCTCTGCTGTGACCTGCAGACAATCATTCTTCTACATTTCTATGCATTATGGCCACACATTGGGTAGCCCAACATGGCATTCCCCATCATGGACATCTGTGAGCATGGCTTTAGTGGTTCTGCCGTGGTGAATTGCAGCGGGTCAGTGATGTATATGTAGTGGATGTCTGGGTCAGCTGGTATGGATGCATTTTCTGTTTTGTCATCATTGTGACCTCTCAGCTTTATGTACAGAGGATACATCTCATACATTCAGGCACCTAACACTCTTTGCATAGCCATCCTCTGCACTGTTCTGCCATCATTACTTGCCCCACATGGAGCAAATGGGCTCAACTTGTCCCTTTCTATCAAGCCATTCTGTCAAGTGTATTGTCTTGCAGTTGCACAGGCTGAGGCACCAGTCCCACCTGCACAAATGCTGTTTCATGTAGCCCATGGCACTGCTACTTTTGGTTCACATACACCAAATGCTTTTGCCCTGTATGATCCCATACATCCACCCACCACACACAAAGCAAATTCTCTGCTTGGATGATCCATGGCACAGCCCTGCACCCACCACTTGACCATCAGGAGTCATTTGCAGCAGTTAGGCATATCCTGCACACCTCTCTTGTGATTGCTCCACATGCGCACTCATGGAAAATCCTCCCTTTGTTGCCCACATCAGGCACATGCTGCCTCCACCCAGACACTGGCCTGGCCTATGGCATGCCACACACTGACAGTACATCTGGATATATGTCCACACCTCACAGACACTATAATTTAGCTTATGCTATGGTGTATACTTTCAGGTGCATCTAGGACTGCAGCCTGTCGCAGCGCTCCCTGCTTCTGAATCACCTCTGCTAACTCCACACCTGCCACCACCCACCCATGGCATACCCATCACCCACACTGACCATCATCACTAGGCAGCCACCTATCTCACCTAATCAACCGCAAAGGCCTGCTCTACGGTCAAACATACTCATCACACAAACTGCCACATTACCAGGCATCAGGTGAGTCAACTCCATCAGCTACCAATTGTACTTGCTTCCATACCTTCTCCAATGGCTTCCCTGCCCCCCTTTCTGCATTTCAGTGGCTTTTCTGCATTAAGGTGCATGCCAGACACCTTCCCACAGCATGTCCTATTACCGCACAGTAAGTGTTCACTACCAACCCTTAATGCAGCATGTGCTATTACCACATGGTAAGTGTCCACTAGCACCCCTTAATGCTGGAACTCCTCTGACACTCCCAGCACACTTACCACACGGTGACCCCTTATCGCTACCATTAATGCTCAGAAAAGACTGCTTCTTTACCGTGGTTTAGTAAAGATATCCCTTTGTACAACTGCAGGGACCTGATTAAGGTCCCCCCCAAAGTTAACCTATTTAGAAACATTACTTGCAGTCAGGGCCGTACTGCCCTGTGCGATTTGCACATTGGGTGTGCCCCCCTCACCCATACCTCTTTGGCTCCATCCAGCCACTGCCTGCTCTTGCCCTGCTGCTGTCACCCTGTTTTCTCCACAGCGGCAGCACCGGCAGCAGCAAAACAGACCTAACTTTAAAATGTGTAAAAATAAAAAAAACCTGCGAGTCTTTTGACTCCACGCTTTAAACGGATCTGATCCCTCCCTGCTCTGACGTCGCATCAGAGGAGGGAGGATCCAGACCTGCGGAAAGACCTGCTTGGTTTTGTTTTTTTTTTTTTATTTTAGATCTGCTCAGCTGCTGCCGGTGCCACTGCCGCTGACAGAACAAAAAGTGGCGGCGACAGGGCAACAGCAGGCAGCCGAAATGCGCCTCCTAAGCCTTTGCATCCTGTGCAGTAGTGCACCGCTCACACAGGGCTAGGTACAGCACTGCTTGCAGTTCCAGCTTCTGAATTATTGCATTCATAGTGCAATAATTCATTAGCTGGGACTGCAAACAGTACCATATGTAGCCCTGGAGTGATGGAGTAACCTAATGGTTAGAGCACTGGTTTGAGAACCAGGAGAGCAGGATTTGATTCCCACTAGCACATCTTGTGGCCTTGAGCAAGTCACTTATCCCTCCATTGCCTCAGAAAAATCCAAGTTATCAATGCCCCTATTTAATGTACATTACCAAGTTTTAAGTTACAATATAAACTGCTTTGACTGAAATGATAAAACAGTGTAAATAAATCTATGGGGTTTTTTCACTGAAACACAATTTTCAAACCTATGACTGTTCTTCCAGCTTTTTCGAGGCCCATCCTACCATAGCTGTCCGGTTACCCAATGCCTGCAGATTTTTTTGGCCCATTCTAGTTTCAAAATTACATCCCAAAGTAGTGTAGTACATGCAGTCCCTGATTCTAACCCTTAAAATCAATGGTACAGGTCCCATAAAGCATCAGGATGGAGCTGTCAGAACTTCAGTACTGGCCTAAAATCTCCCCCTGGAACTGGGCAATTTGGTAGCTTTGTGTTATTGATTTTTATGTATGCTGCAAAGATACAATTTTCCCTGAGATCCCTCTGCAATATCTCTGATAGCAAAATTAATTGAAAAGTACTAGTCTCCACGTTGCACTCTAATGCAGGGAAAGTATTCTCTGCATACAATAGACCAGCACTAAATTATTCTTCTAGTATACGTGAACATTTAATTTAAAAAGTGCAAAATCCCTCCCAGTGTGACTGCACTCCTGAGCCCAAGATTTTGCAACATTGATCACTGCTCACAAACTACTTAATGAGCCTTGCTCTACACTGGCATTGAAAAGCCTGTACAAACTGCAGTTCAAAGGACACAATTAATCTTTTTAACCAGCTTAGTAAATGTTAGCGAGTTCAACAAATTTTAATTTGCAAGAGAATGGATCTTACCAGGAGCAAAAGATACATTTTAAGAAGTCGTGTTGGAGGGCGTGTGGAAGTGCCTGAAGAGAGCAGGCAGGAACCGCATCTCGGGCCAGGGCCATGTGGAAGCGCTGCATTGTGGTTCCTTTGCCATTCCTGCCACTGCTGGCCCTGGAGAAGGGTGGCAGCTGTGACAATGGGGTGGCCTAAGGTGCCTCCAATCCTTGCACCCATCCTGCCCTGAAGATAGGGGGCCTTACCAGTGGCATGCTTCAGGAAATGGTTCTTGCTGTAGTTCTTTTTAATGTTTTTGTAAGTGATAATACAGAAGGTCTGCCAGAAAAGGTATGCCTCTTTATGAATGATACCAAAATCTGCAACAGAGTAGACACCCTGGAAGGTGCAGAGAATATCAGGAGGGATCTAATGAAGGTTAAAGGATGGTCAAGATTTTAGCAGGTAAGATTTAAAAAATGCAAGGTCATGCATTTGCCCTGCATTTGCCCCCAAGGCAGTAAAGTATAGGAGGTGACATACTTCAGTGTACGAAAGGAGAGTGGATCCTGGGGTGATCATATTGAATGATCTTAAAGTCGCCAAACAGGTAGAAAAGGCAATGGCTAAAGATGGAAGGATGCTTGCATGAATATGGAGAAGAATGGCCAGTAGGAAAAATGGGGTAATAGTTTCTTTGTATAAGTCTCTAGTGCAGGGGTTCTCAACCTAGTTCTTGGGACACACTAGCCAGTCAGATTTTAAGGATAACTACAATGAATATGCATGAGAGAGATTTACATGTTTGAGAACCCCTGTTCTAGTGAGACCTCCTGTGAAGTACTGTGTACAGTTCTGGAGACCACACCTTCAAAAGGTTATAAACAAGATGCAGTTGGTGCAGAGGGTGGATACTGAAATGGTCAGTGGTCTTTGTCATAAGGCATATGAAGATAGACTTAAAAATCTTAATATGAATACTTTGGAGGAAAGACGAGAGAGGGGTGATATGACAGAGGCATTTAAATACGTCCGTGGTATAAATGCACAGGAGATAATCCTCTTCCAGTTGAAAGGAAGCTCCAGAATGAGGGATCATGTGATGAAGGTGAAAGAGGATAGACTCTGGAGTAGACTGAAGAAATATTTTATTTATGGAAAAGGTGGTAGAACATGGAATAGCCTGCCAGTGGAGATGGTGGAGACCAAACTAATATGGATGTGATATGCTGTGCTACTGTGACATTTTAAGTGGATGAGCTGTGCTGGAATACAAATACTTTCTCCTGATGCAGTTAGATATGGACTGATGAAACTCAAGTTGAGTTTGTCAACACAACGATCTGGAGTATCTGGGTTGCCTCAATAAGTTGGGCACAAACAGATAAGTGCTTAATACTTTTTAAAGAACATTCATATGCAAGAAGATTAAAATTTATAAAAGCAAACTGACTATTTGAGACCAATGATTGTATTTAATACATGGCTCCAAACCTGGTGCAAACAAGAAGGATTTAGATATATTGGCGACTGGAGAAACAGATGGATCAACAAGAGACTATATTGTGCTGATGGACTGCATCTCTCCATTGCAGGGAAAAGGATCATAAGAGAAAAATTCAGGCAGTATGCAGACAGGGAAAGGGGGTGACGGATGGAGAAGGACAAGTTCAGGACATTACTCCCAGCAAAAGCAAAATGACATTGGAAACAGCTACATTTTTAAAGCACACATCAATGGCAAGTGGGAAGGGGCATGTAGAACAAAATCCATGCAAAACATAGGCAAGCTAGTCATCAAATACTGGAAAGCAATGAGCACAAATGCTTGAAGCCTAGCCAACAAAGTTCCTGATCTGGAAGCCCTAATGATGGAAATGGACTTGGACATTGTGGCCATTACAGAAACATGGTTTAACGAGTCACGTGAATGGGATATAGCCATAGCTGGCTATAATCTACTTAGAAGTGATAAAGAGAGTAGAAAAGGAGGAGAAGTAGCCCCATATGTCAAAAGCAATATTAAAGCTGCTGAAATGCAGGGGATGTGGGGAAAAGAAGAAGCGCTGTGGATTGTGTTGGAAAGAGGAGATGGCACTGTCATCCATACTGGCATAGTCTACAGGCCTCCAACTCATACCGAAAAAATGGATAGCGAATTGATTGCTGATATTGCAAAGATAGGAAACCAGCGGAGGGCAAATACCACGGCCAAACACTTGGATAAAAACCAGAGGAACTTTATTGTAGACCCAACTTTACAAGTTTCTGCCCTAGGCCTTCGTCAGGGGTATTACCAAGGAGTACAAAGAGAAAAGTGTAGTACGCATCTTAGAAGGTGGAACAAGCCACTCTTCCCAATCTGTCAGCGGTCCCGCTTCTGACTTCACTGACAGATTTGGAAGAGTAGCTTGTTCCACCTTCTAAGACGCGCACTACACTTTTCTGTTTGTACCCCTTGGTAATACCCCTGACGAAGGCCTAGGGCTGAAACTTGTAAAGTTGGATCTACAATAAAGTTCCTCTGGTTTTTATCCAAGTGTTTGGCCATGGTATTTGCCCTCCGCTGGTTTCCTTCCATTGATTTTTTGCGGAAGGCCTCCTTCTCCTGCTTTACGATATTGCAAAGATAGCCATGAAGGGGGAAAAGTGATCATATTGGGTGATTTTAATCTACCCGATGTGGATTGGAGCATTCTTTCTGCAAATCTGGAAAGAAGTAAAAAAATTGTGGCTGCCTTCCAAGATGCATTACTTAGACAAATGGTGATGGAACCAACCAGGGAGTGCTCTGTACTAGTGCTCACCAACAGAGATAGCGTGTTGAATATCTGAGTGGGTGCCCATGTGAGCAGGAGCAATCATCACATGGTTTGAGACAAAAGCCAAGGTAGAACCCAATCACAGCAAGCTCAAAGTCCTAGACTTCAAAAACACTGACTTCAGCAAAATGGCCAAGTACCTGAAGGAGGAGTTTGCAGGGTGGGAGAGGATAAGGGAAGTGGAATTGCAGTGGGCTAAACTAAAGGAGGCAATAAAAGGAGCAACAGATACGTATGTAAAGAAAGTAAATAAAAAGAAGAGGAAAAGGAAACCTATTTGGTTCTCCAAAGAAGTGGCTGCACAAATAAAGGCAAAAAACCACAGCTTTCACAAAATTCAAAAGTTTGCAAACAGCGAAACACAGAAAAGAATACAGGATCAAACTAAAAAGGACAAAAAGAGAAGGATAGCAAAATCAAAGGCAGAAGAAATAATGGCTAAATTTGTGAAGTGTGGCAACAAAACTGTTTTCAGTTATATTCGGGAGAGGAGGAAAATCAGAGGTGGAATTGCAGGACTCAAAAGTGCTGAGAACGGATTTGTGGAAAGTGACATTGAAAAAACAAAAATTCTAAACAAATACTTCTGCTCTTTTTTACTAGAGAAAATCCAGGAGAAGGACCACCTGTGATTGACAAATATACAAATGGGAATGGAGTAGATATCACACGAAGATTATGTGTTAGAGCAGCTTGCAAAACTGAAAGTGGCCAAGACTATGGGGTATGTTTACTAAACTGGTAATGTAACAGCATCTACGTTAATGCACATTAAGTAACGTTAATGCACGTTAATGTAACGTTAACGCACTTAACATTACCTAACATGCGTTAACGTTACATAACGTGCGTAAACCTTACCGGATGCGTTAAGGACCGGTGAGGTGTGGAGAGAGGGCAGAGAGAAGGGGTCAATGGGCGGGGAGTGGGCGGGGAGAGGCCCCTGCTACACTAACACATTGATCTTAAGGCCAGAACATTATCACGAGTGAAAACCTTGCGTTAGAGGTAAATTTTCAGGAGAGAGAAACCATTTCAGTCAGCAATGTACAGCATAGGCAGGGAGCCCAAGAAAGGTGATATTAGTGCTACCTGTGCAGCAACAGCATAGTGGCCAGGTATGAAAGGCTACTATGGTGATTCCGCAAATGGGGCATATGGGGCTGCATGCAGGACAGGCAGTGGGTGCAGCCGGGGTGCAGAGGGGACTAGGCAGCTGCCTATGTGGCACATAGGAATACAGAAACAAACCAGCAGCAAGACAGCATATGACCATGGCCAAACATGTACAGCAGTCTGTGCTCTACAGTGTCGCATCCAGGGGACACATCGCCAGTTGGTACCCCAAATGTCACAGAGGAAGCACAATGCCTGTAATGGGGCAAGCAATGCACATCTGGGGATCACGGCTACAAGGGTCCCTGCACCTTCCACAGGCTATGTCCAAAATAAACCAGACACCCAACTAAACGAACACCCGTTACTACAGCTCCTGGAAGGCAGTGCAGAGTGTGAGCACACGTCATCTGAAACAGATGTACACCCAGTAGTCCAAACCAGGTATACCATACGCGCACTGCATGCCCTAGCCAGTCTATAGTCTGCTGACATAACACCAGCTATCTACCAGGTCCACCCTAACCAATAGCTGAGGGATCAACAACCTGACACCCAAAGCCAGCATCGGCCCATGTGGAAGGGACATAACAGTGGCAGGCGGAGATGGGGGGATGTGGGGATGTACAGGTAGGCCCCACCACCCCAGAAGCCAGATGCTAGGTACCCGCCTACCTGTACAGTGGATGGCCTGGGACAGTGCACCATCATTACAAACAGCATATGGGCATGTCAGCATGGTACGGGAGAGGATGTTGGTGGTGATGGGGCAGTGACACCTGCCCTCAGGGGACCAAGGCCATGCCCCCCTCCAGGGCGTTGTGGACAGTGCAACAGACAAGGTCTGGAAGATGAAAGGCAAACGTAGCCACTGGGACCACAACCCTTCTGTGGCAGCAGGATAGTACAGTACATACAGATGGTGTCACAGGTTCAAGTCCCAGCTGTGGCATTTGCACAGCACAACCTCATATTTTACCCTACAATGCAGATAAACCATCAGAATGTGCAATCCCCAAAGCAGCGGCGAACAGGGTCACAAACACCCACTCACACAGCCTCCACTCTCCAAAGCATCATGCCGGCTCATGCTGTTGGCTACAGCATGGAGCTGCAGTTATCACCAGTGCACAACTACTACCTCCTGCACAGTTGAGCAAAGTCAGCACTGTGATCAGGACCAGTGTGCCTGGCAGCCTTGCCAACCACCCATATCTATACACAATGATGCATTAGGAGAGTGTGTATTGTAATGAAGTGGATCTTCCAGAAGCTATGGATCTGGGTGAAGCTGAAGAAAGTGTCTCTGAAACTGACAGCATAGAAAAGCACATGACCCAGGGTTGCCATGAGCAACGTAAACAAAGGGTGTCACGAGGGGAGAGAACACGCCCAAACTGCAAACAAGCTCCGAGCTCAGTGTGTAATGAGAGGCAGCTGGATGAGGGTGGGGTGCAGTTAAGCCCTAGGACACACGCACATAAAAATTACTCACCAGAAGATAGTGAGAGAGCAAGAAGAACAGGGAGAGCAAGAAGAATCGGGAGGAGTCTCAGCAGGAGAGTTGAGGAGAGACCCAGCTGCAGGACTGAAGGAAGCCTTGGTCGGAGGACTGGTTGGGGAACCAGTTGGAGAAAGGGACCAGAGGAAAGTGTCCAAGTTGAAAGCTGCAGGTCTAGAGAAGCAGAGACGTCCTGGCCAGAGGACATTTTCATGTCAGAGAGAAAGCAAAGGGTAAAAGGCAGGAGAACGCAGCCGTGCTGTGAAAGCCTTATTGACCCAGCTGTGCTGAGAGGTTCCTGTGTAAGAAAGCCGGAAGGTAGGCTGTATAAACCTTATATAAGAGAAACTGAATGTAAAAGTTTTCCCTGTGACTGCCAGAGTTTGTGGGGCTCTCATATAGCAAACTCCAGTATATGTGGTAATCTTCTACCCTGCTCTGTAGCAACGGGGGAAGGGAAGTCTCGAGGCAGTGAAGAGAGACTGCACTTTGGAGGGACATATAATAATCCACAAGAATACTTAGCTGGGGGTGAGTGTGAAGAAATGTCAACAGAATTTCTTATGGAACAAACCCCAGAAGAAGAAATGGATTGTACGCTGTCTGTAGCTGACTATGTCACGTCTCTATGCTAGAATAGCTGTAAAGAGTTTTGGTGAAACAGCACTGAAAGCAAGAGAGTTTGCCTTTGTTAAAAGGGACTGCTGCAGTTACGTTTTTGTGCTACTAATTGTTTATGTGAGCTGAAGATAGAAGCTGTTTCTGTTCCTGTTTCGTTTCATTTTTGTACCAGAAGTATGGTCATTTTTGTTCTTGTTTTTTTTGCAATGAATCCACCCGGAAGGGGAAATAAAATCCTGTCTTTTGCCTAACTCCACTCGACTACAACTCATTCCTTGCTTAGTAAGAGGGACTACAACACCCAGGAGGCAGTGCAGGGCCAACTGCACTCCCTACTTGCTAGGTTTGGACACGCCCAGGCTGACCTACTCCCATGCTTTTGCCTCTGGGGAGGGTTACTGGTGACAGTATGTGTATGTCCAGGCATTGTTTTGTGGCTGGTCACACCTCACAGGGTCCACAATGTTCCACTGTTACCAGCGCTAGGCTGCAAATGCGCATAATGAGGAGCAAGGCATTGTGGGTATGGCACAAACAGAGTGGATTGGGCAGGATGCATCTGCACAGGGTGTAGGTCAATTGCTGGGACACTGTAGAGGCCGACCACTACCTGGATGGACAGTGAGGCCATAGCATGTCATGCTGGGAGGTAACTCTCACCCTGACCGAGCAGTGACCATGGGATGTCTATGTTCCCACATAGTGCTAGACAGAGTCCTTTATTAAACCAACGGCTTGACTCTGTCTTTCTGTTTGTTCACGCCCGTGACTGTTTTTTTCTGTGCTCAGCGTGACCTGTGCTTCTGCAGCGTTGTACCCCACATAGTGCTATGCATCTTAGGTCACACCTGAGTGTTCCCAGTGCTATTGTCAAGCGTAGTGCTATCTGCTTGGTGCACATAGTTTCTCTGTGATCATGCACTATGGATTGGCTAGTGGACTGTCTGTAGCTAGTCTGTATGTGGTTGGAATTCCCTGAGGCTGCTACAGGTGCAGTCTGCTGGTGAATGGCAGATGGCAGTGGAGACTTTACAGGAATACACACAGCAGTACTGCTGGGATGTTACTGGCCCAGTCACAGTTATGGCTGTGGGCCACAAAACCTGGGGTGCAGTCCATTGACAGCAGGATGGGGTTTGCTGGTCATACAGCTATTGCTCCACTCCCTCGACTGCCAAAAGGTTGTTAAGGGTGTTCTGGGGTATATACTGTATACTACATCAAACTGTAGAAGCATGGCCACACAAACATGGTGTGTGTCTAGACACCCTTCCACCTGAATAAAAGGTGCCAATGGCAGCCATACCCTCACACTGGGTAAGCAATAATCTGGGTGGTGACTTGACCCAGAGGGCCACATGTGAGTATGTAATGCAGATTCACTGCAGAGAACACCTGGCACACAGTGGTAGTGATGAGAACATACAGCAGGAATGCTCACCAGTAGTGCATGTGCTGCCAACCTAGTGCTGTGCGGCCATCCTATCACTCAGGGTGAACTCTGAATATGCACAGTGCCCTGGTCTATAGCTGTTCTGTGGCAGCATCACGCAGTGTCCTGTCTTTTTTTCAGGCTGAGGTATCGGAGAGATGCAGATCCCATTGGGTCATCAGCTGTATACAGCTAATCAGCATGTGCATTGCATCATGGGTACTGTTGGGAGTTGCTCTATCCTGGCAGACAGCAGGCTTCATGTGTGGTGCCCTGCAGTGTTCTTGTATGCAGTCTTTGCTGTGGTGCTCATGTTGGTGGTGTAGCCTACAGGTTTGTGCGTTGACATTTGTGCTACTGGTCATGGGTTTGATTCCTCTCTATTCTCTTTTAATTTTATGCCTGTCATACACAACTATGTTTCATTCCTGTGACAGTCATATATGTGCAGTTCTGTGCTGTTGCCACATTATACCCTCATCACAGTTGACAACCATCCTTCTGTCTGTCTATATGTGTCTGCCAGCTGTGTGGCGTCCTGCCCTAATGTGCAGGCTGCTACCCCATGACCTGCACTGTGACCCTTTTCTGCATTGCGGCTCATCATGCTTGCCTCTCCTGTGTCTGCTCTGCATGGCACTGCTACTCCTCTGTCCTCCTGTCATTGCACTTATTCTGCCACCTCTACCTCCTTTGGTGGACACATATTCACATCTTCTGCCACACACTGTCATTGTTGCACTTTACAGTACCATCACCCTGTGCATCGGTACAGCTGCCCCCGTTATATTTGTTCACTTTACCAGCTGCCACATGGCCCTCACGCAGATTTGGCAGGTCCTTCAGCTCTGACATTTACTTCCTTACATCACTTGTTAATTGGCTTTCCTTGCTGCTCTGTGCAGTGTTAGAGTTACATCTTTGTTTGGCCCATTCATTTCATGCTTGTGACCTAGGTCCACCTTACTGCCCTTAGCCAAAATTTCTTGGGTCACCTTAACATCCTTGGGCCATCTTTAGCATCACCTTCAGTTCAGCCAGCTTATAGGGCATGTTATATGCTGACTTGGGGGTTGCCACCCTTCCGTGCTGCCCTCTGGGGCACATTATGACCCACCTTGGATGACGTGTTGCTTTATGATGTGCCTTATAGTATGCCCTAAAATGTGCATTAGGTTAATGAACTGGTGTGAGGGTTTTTTTGGCTGGCAGTACAGGTTGTTGAGATGTGTCTGACCATTACAGGCAGGAAAATTAATTTCCTCTGACAGCCTAATGAACTTTGCCCACTGAGGGATTGAACTCATGACTGCTCTATTAGCAGTCATTGTATTAACCAGTGTGCTACGCCTCTATTCCTTTAACCTTATGCCACGGCATGAAATTAAAGTTAAAGTGTGATAATGCGCTACTGCGCCCTCTATAGCGTGATAACGGCAAGGCACCCTCTATCCCGCGATAACGACAAGGTGCCCTCTATCGCGCGATAAGCCGCCCTTGCTAACTTACCGCAGAAATGCCCACTACCTTATATGGCATTCCTCACGTTATCGCTGCAACTAGTGCAGGTAACATTAAGACGGTTTAGTAAACATACCCCTATGGGACCAGATGGGATAAATGGGATAGCCTCAACAACTTTCTCAGTACAATGGGATAGCCTCATCAACTTTCTCAGTACAATATCTAGGATCACTGTGCATTGTCATGACACCTGTATATAATTAATACTTGTAAATAGTTACCCTATGTTACCCAAGGTTTTACACCTGTTCTCTGTAAACACAGAATAGCTTGTTATTCTGTTGATTTGTTTTCATGTAAACCACGGTGATACCGAATAGCGCGGTATATAAAAGATTGTAATAAAGAATAATTAATAAATAATAATAAATAAATCCTAGGATACTAAAAGAGCTCAGAGAGGTTCTTGCAGGGCCGTTAAAGGATGTTTTTAATAGATCCTTGGAGACAGGAGAAGTTCCACAGGACAGGAGAAGGGCTGATGTGGTACCTCTTCACAGAAGTGGCAGTAAAGAAGAAGTGACAAACTACAGGCCAGTAAGCCTTACCTTGGTGGCAGGAAAAGTAATGGAGGCTCTCCTGAAAGAGTGAATAATGGACTTCCTCAAAACCAACAGGTTGCATGATCTGAGGCAACATGGTTTTACGAAAGGACAATCTTGCCAAACAAATCTGATTGAGTTCTTTGACTAGATGACCAGAGAACTAGATCAAGGGCGTAGGATGGATGTGATCTACCTACATTTCAGCAAAACCTTTGATACTGTTCCTAATAGGAGACTTATCAATAAACTCAACAGCTTGGGGATGGGTCCCAAGGTGGTGAACTGGATCAGAAACTGGTTGACTGACAGACGACAGAAGTTGACAGAAAACGGAACTCACTTGGATGAAAGGAAGGAGATTAGCAGTGTCCCCCAGGGTTCAGTCCTGGGGCCGATACTGTTCAATGTATTTGTGAGTGATATTGCTGAAGGACTGAATGGAAAAGTCTGTCTTTTTGCAGATGACATGAAAACTTTCAACAGAGTGGATTCCCCTGAGGGAGTGGAGAACTTGAGGAAAGATCTACAAAAGCTGGAAGAATGGTCTAATGCTTGGCAGTTAAGATTTAATGTGAAGAATTGCACTGCCATGTACTTGGGAAGCAGAAATCTAAGGGAATTGTATGCGATAGAGGGCGAAAGGTTGGTGTGCACAGACTAGGAGAAGGACCTCGGAGTGATTATTTCTGAGGATCTCAAGGTGGTGAAATAGTGTGACAAGGCAGTGGCAAGAGCCAGCAGGATGTTGGGTTGCATACAGAAAGGAATTGCCAGCAGAAAGAAAGAGGTACTAATGCCACTGTACAAGTCATTGGTGAGGCCTCACTTGGAATATTGTGTTCCGTTTTGGAGACCATATCTTGCAAAGGACATAAAAAGGCTGGAAACAGTTCAGAGGAAGGCGACCAAAATAATTTGGAGCCTGCGTGAGAAGACTTATGAGAAGAGACTTGACGATCTAAATATGTACACTCTGGAGAAAAGGAGGGACAGGGGAGATATGATTCATACGTTTAAGTACTTAAAGAGTATTAATGAACAAACAAACCTCTTCCAAAGACGGGGAAGCTGTAAAACTAGAGGGCATAACATGAAGCTGCAAGGGGGTAAAAGGAAAGTCAATGTCAGGAAATACTTCTTCACTGAAAGGGTGGTGGATGCTTGGAATGCCCTCCCGATGGAAGTGGTGAAGGTAAATACAGTGACTGAATTCAAATGACATGAGATAGACACAGTATAGCAACAGGATAAAATCAAAACAAACATGACTATCTCTTATATCTCAACAAATAGGAATGACCTACACGGAGCGATGGGTTCACCCCTAAACAAAGGCATGGTGAGGGGTGACCTGCACAGAGCGGCAGGTGCACCTACTTTTGCCACATTGCTGGGCAGACTAGATGGACCATACTGGTTTTTATCTGCTGTCATATACTATGTTACTATGTTACTATTGATTGGAAACAGGCACAGCAATTATAACTGAGAACTTTGCACCATACTAAAATCTCATTTTGTCATATTTTGCATATATGGTTGTGGTTACTAAGCAACATCAACTATATAGTTGACAGGTGTGGTTTTGGTCATTACTAAAATGATCTCCTTCATATCTTCTGGTTAATCGTCAGCCACTGTAGTCAGGGTTTCATGTGCATGCTGGCCATGCTGGTTAAATAAAAAACATATTCTTAGCACCACTATCACGCATTGTCTGAGGAGAGCTGAAATTATTGAGAAAGCAGCAACATTCAGGACCATTTATACTAAAGTGTGCATCAGTAGTGTGTGATTGTGTGTCAAATTTTGTGGAGGACAACAACCTTGGGCCGGAAGGACTGGGGTTTCTAGTCCCACAGGTGCTCCTTGTGGTCTTGGGCAAGCCACTTAACCCTCCATAGCCCATGTTCCCTGTAAAATAGTTCTCTGTGTGCTGTGCTTTCCTGTCTAATCAATGTGTTTATACCTCAAAAATTTCCTGTCATGATTTGACAATTTCCAATCTGTAATCAAAACCGCTGCTGATCGCTGGAAGTAGCGGTATACAAATGTATACTAAATAAAATAAATAAATAAATAAAATTAGTGCAGGAGCCCATGCTAATTTTGGGGGACGTGCATGTCTGTCTCTCTGCCAATAGTGTGAAGTTAATGCGCAGCACTGTACTAACCAGCACAGGAGTGCACTTACCATTAGCACCACCCGTTGAAGTGGCATTAAGTGCACCAGCACTAATGGCAACAGCTATGGTTAGCATGTGTCGAAAATGTCGGCGCTGTGGCATGCTATCAACACCCATATTAAACCCTTAACTTACCCATATGCTGACCAGTTGGTGTGGAATTTTTAACACAGGGTCCCACACTGTTAGCACGATGCCCTTAGTATGCCTCAAACCCCATGTGCAGTTTAGCAAATATGCCTCTCAGTCTATTATCCAGATAGACTATTTGGAAAATTTAGGAAAGGCTTTTTTCTGTCCTACATTATCGAGAGCATTTATCCAGACAATAGGCTGAATGTTGCCGCTATCTGGAGAGTTTCGAGTCTGCCCGTGCTCCACCCTGGCACAGTATGGATAGTGCCAGGGTGGTCAGTAGGATTTTGAGTGGTACCATCCAGATAGTGCCACTGAAAAACACTGAATAGACCTGGACAGTGGCACTTATGCAGACAACAGGTGCTGCTATCCAGTTAAGTACTTTGGGGTATGTTTACTAAACCCCCGTTAGGTGCGCACTGCGTTAGTGTGCAGGATGCCATAAAAGGAGTGGGCGGTCCGGTCAAAAATAGCAAAACGGGATTAGCGTGTACGCTCTTGTGCGCCGCACACATTAGCGCATGAGTAACGCGCGATGGAAGCATAAGCAGGCGCGCTGATATGCAAACAGAGGAACAGGGCTGTAGTACAATGGTGAAGATACTGACAGATGGTGCAGGGGTCATGGGTTCAATCCCCCACTGTGCCCAATGAATAAGGCTGGCTGAAGCACTACCATTTATGTGTAATATTGCATTATGAGGCTTTTTAATTTTATTTTAATTACTGCTGCTAGCAAACGCACTCTCAAAGCACTGTAACATAAGGTGCTGCATAAGGCACCCCATAAGGTACCCCAGAGGGCACATTTTAAAGTGCACTGTCTGCCACGGCACCCTACAATGTTGCTGAAAGGGTGGCGTATAGGGCGCCATATAGGGTGCCCTATGAGGCACGGCAAGGTCATAGCACTGTTTGTGATGGCAGCACTGTGCATTTAAACGCATGGCAATCTTAAGTAGGTGCGCTGAAATGCAAGGAGGAACAGCAGTGTAGCACAATGGTTAAGGCACTGACTGATGATACAGGGGTCATGAGTTCCATCCCCAGTGTGCCCAATACGTAAGGCTGGCTGAGGCATCAGCTTTGACATGTAAGTATTGTTTCCTGAGGCATTTTATTTGTATTTCAATTATTGCTGCCAGCAAACACACCCTCACGTGCCGTAACCTAAGGTGCCGCATAAGGCACCCTATAAGGCACTCCATAGGGCACATTATAAAGTGCACTGTCCGCCACAGCACCCTATAAGGCGCTCCATAGGACACCTTTTAAGGCACCTTATACGGACTGGCACCCTATCAGTCGCTCCATAGCATACTGTATAGTGCACCTTATATGGACGGTAACCATAAGGTGCCCTATAGGGCGCCCTCTTAGGCACCTTATGGGTACAGTACGCTGAGGGTGTTATTGCTGGCAGCACTAATGTACTTTAAAAATAGATAATGCTTTGGACTGCCCTATCAAATAACCCCACTGTGGGTTTGAACCCATGACCTCTGGCTCTACTGGTAGTGAAGTAACCAGTGGGCTACAGCTCTATAGCTGCTAGCAAACCCCTGGCTGTCTGCAGAAGGACTGCAAGTCACCACACAAACAGTCTGCTGTGGTCACCAGGATACGGTTAACCCACCCATACCCATGATGCACTGCACATGCAAATCAGCAGTCTACAGATGATCACAAGATGGGGTATGCACCCCCACAGCACCTCGGCCTGGTAGGGGGAACTGACCGTGTGTGGTACTGGCACAGAGTAGCTACACACCGTCACATTGTGCAGGTACTGCACGCACCCTGAGAGTGAGGTGGGGCGCCCAGCACCAGGTTCACAGCAGAGGTAGGCCATGCTGTAGGTTCCCAGCAGTGCTAATGTGTGAGATAGGTAGTTTCTGCAGACACACCTTGAATATATCTGTATGTCTCAGTCAGGTGTAGCCCCTATGGACCCTTAGGAGGATTATGTACCACCACCCTCCTCCTCCTCTAGGGCTGAGGGTGGTAAACAGGGTCTCCCACCAACAGATCCACATTCTACCTCCCTGCAATGGTGGCAGTAGAGGGGACCATCAACTCCAGTCCTGCTGGGGAACAGACACCCTACAGGGCAGTCAATGCAGCTCTGTACACATCCATAACGCAATTAGGCCTGGACATGCTAAGCTGCACCCTACCACTATCTGATATTCTCCTGAAGCAAGCCTTCAGCCGCTGCACCCTGCAAGGCGCTCCATCAGGACACATACCAGCTGCAGACAGTCTGCTAGCTAGTCCATAATGCATGTCCCTGGTGGAAATGCGTGCACCCAGAACTGGGATGTCAGTATACACACCAAGCCGATAAGTTAGTGACTGGGCCCCAAAAGGAAACCCATAAATATCACATGAGAAAAGTACTATAATAGCACTATGGGGGTGCCTAGCCATGCTGTGGTCACTGCACAGTCAGGGTGAGAGTGATCTCCCAGCAGGACATGCTGTGGCCACCCTGTCTGTGCAGGTGGTGGCCGGGCACTACAATGTCCCAGCCAGTGCCCTATGCCCTGTGCAGATGCATCCTGGCCAGGCCACCCTGTCCGGGCTATACCCATGGTACCTTGCTCCTCATTATGCACATTGGCAGGCCAATACTGGCAACAGTGCTGGCAGTGTGGGCTGTGGAGGGTGTTTGCAGCCACCACACACTGGATAGACAGACACACACTCCCACACCTATGCCAGCATTGTGCTACTCTAGAGGAGTTTAGCAGCCCTGGCCACCACACCAGTCCTGGGCACAGTGCAGGCATGGATATGGTACGCAATACTGTTGGGGGTCACTCCCCAGGGTGGTAAACACTGTCAGAGACCAGACGTGAAGCACACTCCACAGACAGCAGAAAGGTTGCTATGATGGAGCTCAATCAGCAAACTGTGCTTAACGTAGGAATTGGTATCTGCCAGTAATCATAGCAAATGTTTGATAGCTGTGTACCATATTCCCAGGTGTAGGGTGGCATTGCTAAGGTATGCAAGGGCTAGTATTCGGAGATGCACGCAGGGCCCAATGTCCTGCCTCTCCAGGAGGCATTGGCTAATGGAGCCTGTGGGTGTGGGTGTGGGTGTGTCTGCCCCTGTTGGCTGCTGCTTTACGGCAGAGGTTCCCAACGCCAGTCCTGGTGTGCCAAACACTGTTCGGGTTTTCATGCTGTCCCTCATGAATATGCATGAGATACATCTGCATACCATGGGGGTGGTGCATAGATATGCAGCACAGGCATCTTTATTAGAGGCAGCATGGAACCTGAATGGTGTTTGGCCCTCCAGGACTGCATTTGGGAGACTCTGCTCTAGGTAATGCGCCTGTTTATGGTGTCTTTGCTCTGTAGGGTAAAATGTAGGTGTTTTGGGCATGTTTACATCATCTGCAATAAAGGTTCTGTCTGTATTAGCACGTTGTAGTAGTGGGTAAAATATGGGGACTGGGTTGGCAGGCACCATAGCTAGGACTTGAACCTGTGACCTTCTGCCTCCAAACATACTGGTTGTGTGCACTGCACCACTGTGTTGCCACAGAGACAGTGCATTCCCTGGGGATACCATGACTGTTTGTCCGGCAGGGCCTGTCTGTTGCAGTGCATGGCACCCACCTACACAGGGCTAGGCCATGGTCTGCTCTGGGCAGCTGCCACTGCCCCCTCCACCAACAGTACCCCTCCGCCACCATGCTGACATGGCCTTATATTGGAGACAGCATAAAACCTGAATGATTTGTGGGCCTCCAGGACTGACTTTGGGGGACTCTGCTTTAGGCAATGCGCATGTTTCTGTTGTCTGTGCTCGGTGGGGTAAAATATAGGCATTTGAACCATGCGTATGTTCTCTGCAATAAAGGTTTGTCCTTACTATCACGGTTTGCTAGCGGGTAAAATATGGGGACTGGATTGGCAGTAGCCCTAGCTGGGACTTGAACTTGTGACTTTCTGCTTCTGACCACACTGACTATGCTCACCACACCACACTGTGCTCACAGAGACAGTGCACTCCCTGGAGATACCATGGTTGTATGTCAGACACAGCCTGTCTGTTGCAGTGCATGGCACCCACCTACACAGGGCTAGGCCATGGTCGGCTCTGGGCAGCTGCCACTGCCCCCCTCCACCACCAGTACCCCTCTGCCATCATGCTGATATGCCCTTCTGCTGGTGGTGCTGGTGGTGTGCAGTCTCAAGCCATCCAGTGTGCAGGTAGGCGGCTGCCTATGGTGCGTGTTCTGGGGTAGGGGTGCCTGCATAGGCGTCCACGCTTCCCCCCAACACCGCCTGCCAATGTTCTGTGCCCTTGGGAGTACCTGCTGGGTACTATCCCCTGTGACACTGTGATAAACACTCTCATGCCCATGTTGGGCCCTCATCAGTTGCTGTCTGGCTGCTGTTCAGTTTCAGCATTCCTAAGTGTCATCTAGGCATCTGCCTAGTCTGCACTGTGCCCCAGCTGCATCACAGCATGTGCCGCCTGCAGCCCTCTGTATCCCCTTTCCCAGCATCTGTCCAGTTGCCCATTCCGACATGCCCGCCCTGCTGTTGTGGAACATGTGCATGCCATAGGAAACCTGTCCAATGGAGAGGGAAACCCTAATCAGTGCTATTTCACTGTGGGATCATTCACCTTGTATGGGGATGGAGTGTAGACCCTTTCAAAATTCATATTTATTTTTTGGGGCTTTCTTGGGAGTGTTTTTTGATGTTTCCCATTACTATCACTATTGACCAGCTTGATTATAATTATTTTAAATTTTGTTGGGGTCCTTTTCAATGTTTATTTGTACTTTTGTACCATGCACATGTATCACACTTATCACTTTTTGTAGGTTTCCCTGGTTTTGCTGTACATTGCTGACATAAATGGTTTCTCTTCCCTTTAAATCGGCTCTAACGCGAGGTTTTCACTCGAGGTATTTTTTGCCTCGGATTTCAGCCTCGCTAATGTGCGGGGAGCCTCTCCCCTCCCACTCTCCACCCATTGACCCCTTCTCTCCGCCCCTAGGGAGCCTTCCTCCGCCCTCCGGGAGCCTTTCCCCGCCTTCATCGCACATTAGCATGCCGCGCACATGAGCGTGCACATTTGTGCCCCGTACGCGACATTAGCGTGCACTAAGGTACCTTAGCGCACGCTAACATCGCGCAGCGCACATTAGTGCACAGTAGCGCACATTAGCGCAGTTTAGTAAACATACCCCTTTGTATTTAGCTCTGTACGAGAGGGAATGCGTTTCTGTTTATCTTTTTCCAGCATTTTAAAGCCCATATTGACAGTATTATGCTGCTGAGAAATTACCTCTGAAACCGCAGTAAGAACTTTTGTAGAGTAGCTCAACCTGTTCTCGTCATTAATTCTTTTTTTACAAGCTTTATAGCTCCAGCAAGAGGGGGTAGATTGGGGAGAGATAAAACACATTATTCAGCATAAAACATTCCAACCCATCCTGAAAACCAAATCCATTCTGACCTATTTACAGAAATAAAACAATATAAAGAGAGGAAAACAGAACCATTAATAACCCTCAAGTGAAAGGGATCCATCTACCAGTCCTCTATTATTCTGAAATTCAAGCCTGGTACCCAGTTAGAGAGATACAGCAATATTTGAAATGCATTCAAGGGCATGTCAAGGGGCACTCACCTTTACCATGCCATCTTGTTATGACTTACCTGATGACATCGTCAATGATGTGAGTGGGGCCAGGAGAGCAGGGGAAGCCAGTGCTGCAAATATTGTTATTTGCTTGTTGCTTCTGACAGATGACACGCAAAGGGGTGGAGCGAAAACAACTACAGACGCTGGGTCAGCTGCAGAGCACGAATTAAAAAGCAGCAGTGTCTCACTGGCAGGACGGAACTGACCTAGGCCACAGCAGAGTTCCTGGCTGCAGGAGATGTTGGTTTCTTTCTTTTATTTATTTTAACTATACAACATTTCAAATTTTACAACACAGCAGTGGGGCTTGTTTACAAAGCCGCGGTAGCGGTTTCTGATCATTATCAGAGCCGCGGTCCCATTGATTTCAAGTGAGTCAGAAAAGAAAATCAAAATCATATACAAAAAAAAAGAACATGTGAAATTGAATTGTAAACAAGCAGAATTAGGGGTATGTTTACTAAAAGCCGCACAATTGCGTGCCGCACAATAGCGCACGGAAACGCGGCACTCAAACGCTCAGAAACGCTCTTAAACGCCCCGCAAAAGTGCGCGTGGGCCCCGCACAATTGCGCGCCGCACCAACGCACCCCGCACAAGTACCCGGCCCGCAAATGTCCGATAGAGGCGTGGAAAGGCATTCTGAGGGCGGAGGAAGGCTCCCGAGGGGCGAAGAGACGGGGTCAATGGGCGGGGAAGGGGAGGGGAGAGGCTCCCCGCACATGATCGGGGCCGAATTCACAGGTTAAAAATAGCGCGAGTGAAACACTCACGGTAGAGGGCATTTAAAGGGAAGAGAAACCATTTCGCGTCAGCAATGTACAGGGAAACCGGGGAAACCTGCAAAACATGAGGAGTGTGATACATGTGCACAGAACAAAAGTGCAAATAAAGATAGAAAAAGACCCAAACAAAAATATTAAAAATAGGAAGGCAGCTGGGGAACCCCGATAATAATGGGCAAACATAAGAAACACACCCAGGAAAGCTCAAAAAAATGAAATGAAGGTTGGAAGGGGCTACGGAGGGGAGACCCTTCCAAAAACCATTTCCTGTTTTCTGAGCCTTCCTGGGAGTGTTTGCTATGGTTGCCCATTAATATCACTGTTGCCCAGCTTGGTTATATTTATCCCCAGTTGTTCGTGGTCGGTTGAGGGGTGTATTTGCACTTATGTCACCAGACATGGTGACGGAGCCCACAGTACAAATGTGCAGAGCAGGGTTTTTGACTCTGTTGGTCAGGTTTCCCACCCCCAGGAACTGCACTATCACTGTGGCCACAATGTGGTGCAGCGGACAGAGGCAGTACCTCTAGTACCAGAGGGTCACAGGTTCATATCCAAGCTGGGGCTCCTGCCAACCCAGTCCCCATATTTTACCCACCACTAAACAGAGATAGTACAGACACTCCTTTATTGCAGAGAACATAAGCATGGTTCACACACCCATTTTGTACCCAACACCGCACACACACCATAACAATGGGCATTACCGACAGCCGAGTCCCCCAAATGCAGTCCTGGAGTGCCACAACGCAATCAGGTCATATGCTTTTCCAAGATACGGACATGCCAGCATGTTGGCGGTAGGGTACAGGTGGTGGAGGGGGCAGTGGCTGCTAGCCACAGAAGACAGTGGCCGAGCCATGTGCAGGCTGGCACGTCCACTGCAACATAGGCCCTGTCGGATGTACAGTCATGGACGTCCCAGGGATTCAGCACATCTGTGGCAACACAGTGGTGCAGTGCACACAGACAGTGTGTGCAGGAACAAAAGGTCACAGGTTCAAAGCCCAGCTGGGGCTACTACCAATCCTGTCCACATATTTTCCCCACAACTAAACCATGTTAGTAAGGGCAATCCTTTATTGCTGGGGACATACGCATTGGTCATACGCCATCTTTTACACCACCAAGCACAGACACCATGACCAGGGGCATTACCTAGAGCAGAGTCTCACAAATGCAGTCCTGGAGGACCACACACCATTCAGGTTCCATGCTGCCACACATACAAATAACTGTGCTGTATATCTATGCACCACCCCCATGGCATGTAGATGTAGCTCATGCATATTCATGAGGGACAGCAGGAAACCCCAACCAGTGTATTGCAAACCTGGACTGGATTTGGGAACCTCTGCCGTACAGCAGCAGCCAACAGGGGCAGACACACCCACACCCACAGGCCCCATTGGCCAATGCCTCCTGGAGAGGCAGGACATTGGGCCCTGCGTGCAGCACCCAATACCAGCACTTGCATACCTTAGCAATGTCACCCTACACCTGGGTATATGGTACACAGCTCTCAAACGTTTGCTATGAGTACTGGCAGATAGATATCCCTACGTTACGCACAGTCTGCTCTTTGAGCTCCATCATAACAATCTATCTGATGTCTGCGGTGTGTGCGTCAGGTCTGGCCCCTGACAGTGTTTACCACCCTGGGGAGTGACCCCCAACCGTACTGCATACCATACCCATGCCTGTACTGTGCCCAGGACTGGTGTGGTGGGCAAGGATTCTGAACCCCTCTATAGTAGCACAATGCTGGCATACATGTGGGAGTGTGTGTCTGTCTATACCAGGGGTGGGCAAACCTGGTCCTGGAGGGCCGCAGACCAGTCAGGTTTTCGGGATATCTCTAATGAATATGCATGAGATATATATGCATTAGAGATATCCTGCCAACCTGACAGGTTTGTGGCCCTCCAGGGCTGGAGCTGGAGACCCCTGCCTTACACCACTGTCATTTAAGATTGTGAGTGGACAAGGTGCAGATGTCGAAGACATCAAAAAGGTTAGATAGAGTTTGTCACAGTCCTCCTCACTTCTCACCACCACCAAAAAATTGTCTATTAGACAACTTTTTGGTGGTGGTGAGAATCGAGGAGGAATGCAACACATTCTATATACCCTTTCGATGTCTAGGACATCTGTACCTTGCCCACTCACGATCTTAAATGACAGAGGTGTAAGGCAGGGGTCTCCAAATCCAGCCCTGGAGGGCCACAAACCAGTCAGGTTGGCAGGATATCTCTAATGCATATATATCTCATGCATGTTCATTAGGGATATCCCGAAAACCTGACTGGTCTGCGGCCCTCCAGGACTGGAGGTGCCCACCCCTGGTCTATACAGTGTGTGTTGGCTGCAAACACTGTCCACAGCCCACACTGCCAGCACTGTTGCCAGTTTTGGCCTGATGATGTGCATAATGAGCAGCAAGGTACCATGGGTATAGCTCAGACAGGGTGGGCTGGCCAGGATGCATCTGCACAGGGCATAGGGCACTGGCAGGGACATTGTAGTGGCTGTCCACCACCTCCACAGACAGGGTGACCTCTGTATGTGCTGCTGGGCTTTCACTCCACCCTGACTGTGCAGTGACGGCAGCATGGCTAGGCACCCCCATAGTGCTTCATAGCATTTCCCTCATGTGATATATATGGGTCACCTGTTGGGGCCTAGTCACTGATGTATCTGCTTGTGTGTGTTGCCATCCCAGTTGTGGGTGCATGCATTTCCAGCGGAACTAACCAGCAGACTGTTCACAGCTGGTATGTGCCCTGCTGGCGTGCCGTGCAGTGGCTGATGGCTTGATGCAGGGGAATATCAGATGGTGGTGGGGTGCATCTTAGCATATCCAGGCCTACTGTCTGTCTGATATTGTGGTCTGGGTGTGTGTGGGGCTGCTTGGACTGGGGTTGATGGTCCACTCTACTGCCAACATTGCAGGGGGGGGGGGGGGAGAAGGAATCTGTTGATGGGAGACCCTGTTTGCTACCCTGGGGGGGGGGGGTGGTTGGTGGTACATGGCCCACCTAGGGGTCTGTGGGGGTTCCCCTGACTGAGACAGACAGACAGAGATATCCAAGGTGTTCCTGCAGAAACTACCTATCTGACAGATTACGACTGATTTGGAGCTCAGCCATGGAGGGTGCTGTGGACCTGGTCCAGGGCGCCTCATCGCACACTCAGGGTGAGCACAGTTCCCGCACAATGTGACTGTGTGTAGCTACTCTGTGCCAGTTAAACACCCGGTCAGTACCTCCTACCTGGCCAAGGTGCTGTGTGGGTGCACACGGACACGTCCCCCTACCAGGCCGGGGAGCTGTTGGGGTGCATTCCCCATCTTGTGTTCATCTGTGGACAGCTGATTTGCATGTGCAGTGCATCATGGGTATGGGTGGCCTAACCCTATCCTGGTTACCACAGCAGACTGTCTGTGTGGTGACATGCAGGCTCTCTGCAGCCAGCCAGGGGCTTGCTGGCAGCTATATAGCTGTAGCCCAATGGTTACTTCACTGCCTGTGGAGCCAGAGGTAATGGGTTCAAGCCCACAGTGGGGTTATTTGATAGGGTTGTCCAAAGCTTTTTTTAGATTTAATGTACATATGTTGCTGCCATCAAACACACCCTCAGTGTACTGTACCCATAAGGTGCCTCTGAGGGTGCTTTATAGGGCGCCCTATAGGGCACCTTATGGTTGCTGTCCATATAAGGTGCACTATACATTATCCTGTGATGCAACATATATGGTGCCATATAGGGGACATTCTAGGGTGCCTTGGCGGACAGTGAACTTTAACATGTGCCTTATGGGCCGCCTTATGTTAACACGCTTTGTGAGTGCGTTTGCTAGTAGTGATAACTGAAATAAAAATAAATTGCCCCCTACAGCACTCATCCCCATAATATGCACTGCCTCAGTGCACCTTCTTCATTGGGCACTGTGGGGGATTGAACCCCTGATCCCTGCACCATTGGTCAGTGTCTTAATCATTGTGCTGTGGCTCTGGTCCTGTGCTTGGGCATCAGCGCACTGCCTTATGCCGCCCAAACTTAACAGTGCACCGCCTTACGCCGCCCAAGATTAACAGTGCACCTCCTTATGCCGCCCAAAATTAATATGCCTCCTAAAGCACCTTTACCCATTAAAATTAATGCCTCAGCCAGCCCTTTTTGTTGCACACAATGGGGAATTGAACCCATGGCAGCTGCACCAGCTGTCAGTGTCTTAACCATTGTACTATGACTCTGTTCCTTTGTGTGTGCATATCAGGGCGCCACTTAGCCTTCCCACACACTATTTTGCACGGCGCACATTACCGCGCCGCGCAAATGTGCGATCGCTTACTCCCGTTTTTTTTCTTTTTTCTGCCTGACCCGCCCACTCCTTATATGGCACAGGCACACTACCGCGGTCCCGCACGTTAGGAATGTTTAGTAAACATGCCCCTTAATCTTCTATGAGTAGTTTTTAGATACTGCATACCTAAATGGACTCACAGACTGGACCTAGATTTTGATGTACAACTGTATGATAAGACAATAAGTGAGTAGATTATTACCTCAAAACAAAGTCTGATAGCCAGGGGGATTTCCAGCTCAAAATGAGGTGACTAACACTGGATTCTCATTATTTTTTGTTTGACACGAAGATGGTTAACTGCTCAAGCATTAAGTTTCCAACCAACCTGTATGATAAAAAGCATAGAGACCAAAAAATTAGTTAATTATTTTAGTGAGCACATGATCTGCATGTCACTGTCTTGATGAATAGCACATGCAAAGCTCCATTTGAATAGAATATCAAGGCGGGAATTGGGATGCTGAGGTCAGGATGTTCACAGTTACCCTGGTATTTTAAAAAAAGGCTCCTGTTGTATGTGTATTGTTTTGTAAAATATGTATACAGTTGCGATCTACATTATTGGCACCCTTACATTTAAGATACAATATCTTGAGAAATAATTGGAAATATTCCAACTGAATGTCATCCTAATATTTTACTAGTATATTCAAAGGTATAATACAAAAAAAAGATGCCTGTGCAGCTTAAATGTAGTAATTTCTGTGAAAAAACAAACTATGATCTGAACAGGATTAATGGCACCCTTCACTAATATTTAGTTGCACAACCCTTAGCAGTGATGGCAGCCTCCAAACGTTTCTTGTAGCCATGTCTGCTGGTTCTTGGCGTAGTGTGGGTGAGAGAGAGTTCCAAAGGGAAGGGCTTAGGAAGAAAAAGGTAGAATGCTGAGTAGACTGAAGGTGGACACGAGAAGGAGATGGAAGGACCAGGCGACTGATATGAACAGATCAGAGGCTGCAGGAGCAGGTGTGGAAGTTGAGCAGTTTAACCAAATATTGCGTTTGAATAAATAACATGATGAGTCAGAGTAAGACTTTTGTATTGAATATGGGAGGCAAGGGGAAGTCAGTGAAGGTTAATGAGAATAGGGGCGATGTGTTACCGGCGTGTAGTGTGGGTTATAATCCGGGCTGCTGTATTCTGTAATGGTTGTAGCCGGTGACGTTGGACCTGGGAAATGCCAGCAAATGCCAGGTTGCAAAAATTCATGACATGACTAGTGACAGAAGGAGGGTGGTCAGGACTTGTGAGGACAGAAAGGGACGGATAGCCCATATTTGTCGGAGATAGAAGAAGGGTCAGCGGGAGAGAAGAGAAATATGTTCCTGAAAAAAGTGCAGTATTCAAAGTGACACGAAGATAACAGATGTTGGAACCAAGGGAATTGTATTATTGGCAAGGACTGGAGCAGTCGATGGGCAGGGGTTACCAAATGTGAACCAGACTGCAAGTGTTTTAGTGAGGTTAAGATGTAGACAGTGTGTTGTGAGCCAGCTGGAGATATGAGTCAGACAATCATTGAGAACAGAGAAGTCAGGTTACTGTGGGCTAGTATGGTGGAGGAGAAGGATATTGTCTGTAGTAGTACGTGGATATCCCAAATAGCTGAATAAGAAGGGCAAGAGGTGCGAGAAATACATTAAATAAGATGGGGGCAAGGATGGACCCTTGAGGAACACTGCAACAGAGTGGGACCAGACCAGAGGAAGTGTCACCCACATGCAGCGAAAAGGAAGGTGAGGAAAGAAAGGAATAGAACTAGTGAAATACCATCCCATGAAGTCCAGATTCCCTCAAACGGGAGAGGAGAAGAGTGATCTACTAAATCAAAGGCTACAGACAGCTCAAGAGGAGGAGTGGCCTAGTGGTTGGGGCAAGTTACCTCAGGCCAGAAGGTCAGGGGTTCAAATCCCACTAGAGGATAGCAACCTTGGCCTGGAAGGACTGGGGTTTCTAGTCCCACAGGTGTTACTTGTGGCCTTGGACAAGCCACTTAGCCCTCCATTGCCCATGTTCCCTGTAAAATAGCTATCTCCAAGGTATAATACCTTGTTCAAAATAATTTCAGTTTGTTCAATATAAACCACTTTGATATCATGAAAGACAGCATATAAGAAATGTAAAATAAATAAGAGAAATCACCACAGTTGTGTGTTGTGTGTTGTGTGAAGATCCTTAAGGAAGGAAAGCATGATAGTCTCACACTGTGACCAGGATGAAATCTGTATTGGTGAGGATGAAGCAGATGTGTGATGCAAAAAAAAAAACAGCCTTTTCTAGAATTTTAGAGAGGAATGGTAGATTGGAGATAGGACGGTAATTGACAGGGTCCAAGGGGTTGAGGGAGGGTTTCTTCAGGAGGGGACGAACCAATGCATGCTTCCAGAGGGTGCCAGAGGAGAGGCTAGAATTCAGAATTACAAATATGGAGGAGTGCAGTGCTAACGAGGGTTAGCCATGATGAGAGGATGGGGTCTAGTGGGCAAGAGGTCTTATGGGAGATAAAGAGTAATTTAAGACGTTCAATGGATGTAAGCGGGCAAAAAGTAGACCAAACATGGGAGAGAGAGGGGGATGAAACTGGAGAGAGTAGGGGGGGGGGGATAGGATTTTCAAGGAGAAGGCCATGTGGTAAATGATGAGCACAAGGTTTGGACCTTGGAGTCAAAAAACATGGCTAGCTGGGATGGGGCCAGAATATTTGTGGGAGCACGGGAGGATGAACAGGGCTGCATAGATGATAGGGACTTTAGTACCGAGTACAGTTGCCTCGCGGAATTAGTTGAAGTGGAGATGACGGTGGAATAATGGGAGCGCTTTGCTTGATGGACATGTGAACGATAAATCTGGTGACAGGACCTAAAGTGTTCGAGTGCTGAGGGAGAACGGCGTTTCCTCCAGTTCTTTTCTGAGTGACGCAATTGAGTGTGAAGGAGATGAGGTCCAGAGTGAAACCATGGCTGACGGGTAGAAGCTGAAAGGGGGCGTAGGTGCAAGGGTGATATTTGGTCGAAAGCAGCTGCACCATTATGAAAATAGGAGTGAATATGGCCATTTTCAGCACTGGAGCCATCATTCATTGGTTGAGTCAAGCCATGTACTGACAATCAATCACAGCTGCATCTAATTTTACTGCAATATGGTTTGAGGACTATTCTATAAAAGAACAGGCATTCAAGTTCAACCACTTCACCCTGAAAAAAGCCACAGCATGGTGGCTGAAACATCGGTTCCAGTTACAAAGACGCAGAATGACCCAGAAAACTGCAAAATTTAATGTGGAAAATGTTCAGAATATATACTCATTCCAGTAGTTAAATGATGACTACATGTAACAGCATTTGGTCCACCCAAACCACACCCCATGACACATCTATAACTTTCTGAAATTGTCATTTACATGTGTATGCAGTCTACAGGTGGAAATTCTGCTATTTTCACATGAACATACCTCAGAAATAGTCTCCATTGTGTGATTTTAGCATGTGCACTAAATAGTTCTTCATTCAAAATTATTTTAGCAGGGACACTAGTGATTGTGCAGCAGTAGCTTTTGTCCAGATTTTTTTCTCTCTCGCTTTGGAAGAATCTATTCTACCATTAAAACAGACAATTTGAAAGAAAATCCTATTTTCTCCTTCTGTTATCTGTTTCTCAACTGAATAAGGACCTCAAAGTTTTCCGCAGAAAATTCACCTAAGTTTAGGAACTTAAAACCTAAATTCCTAAATTTAGGACTAGTATTCATGGGCCTCGATTTAGGTGTCTAGATTAACCGACAAATGTAAAAAACTGTGCTAAATTTGTAACTTTTTCCTGGTTCTAAACCCAGTTACATAGCCACCCACTTTTTAGGATACTAGGGGGTATGTTTACTAAACTGCGTTAGTGCGATTCACGTTAGGAGCCGCGGTAGAGACAGAAACCCCAAATAAGGACATGGGCAGTACATCGTTTCCGAGAACGCGCCGAGAACGCGCGTTACAAGGCACCATAAATGAACGAGCGCTACAGGGCATGTTACCGCGCGTTAATCTTAAGAAGGCGCGCAGGCATACAAGCACAACAGCAGAGCTGTAGCACGATAGTTACAACACTGACTGATGGTACAGGGGTCATGGGTTCGATTCCCCAGTGGGCCTAATGTATAAGGCTGGCTGAGACAGCACCCTTTACATTTAAGTAGCGATTGTTGAGGCATGTGGTGTGTATTACATTTAAGCACCCTTTACATTTAAGGCATGTGGTGTGTATTACATTTAAGCACCCTTTACATTTAAGTAGCGATTGTTGAGGCATGTGGTGTGTATTAGGTGGCATAACCTAAGGTGCTGCATAAGGCACCCCATAACGCACTCCATAGGGCACATTATA
Organism: Ichthyophis bannanicus; assembly: GCA_033557465.1. Classification (NCBI taxonomy): domain Eukaryota; kingdom Metazoa; phylum Chordata; class Amphibia; order Gymnophiona; family Ichthyophiidae; genus Ichthyophis; species Ichthyophis bannanicus. The sequence continues at coordinate 1,318,307,908 of CM066031.1, forward strand.
AAGTGTACTGTCTGCCAAGGCACCCTATAATGTCCCCTATAGGACACCTTATAAGGATGTGAACAAAGCCCTGGCTGGCTGCAGGACTGCACGTCACCACACAAACTGTCTGCTGTGGTTACCAGGATAGGGGTAACCCACCCGTACCCATGATGCACTGCACATGCAAATCAGCAGCCGAGAGATGGGCACAAGATCGGGTATGCACCCCCACAGCACCTCGGCCTTGTAGGGGGAACAGACCGTGTGTGGTACTGCTACAGAGTAGCCACAGACAGTCACATTGTGTGGGTACAGTGCCCACCCTGAGGTTGAGGTGGGGCGCCCAGCACCAGGTCCACAGCACCTTTCATGGCTGAAATACGCAATGCTGCAGGTCCCCATCAGTGTGTGATAGGTAGTTCAGTTAGACACACCAAGGATACATCTGTGTCCTGATGTATGTCTCGGTCATGTCTAGTCCCTATGGGCAATGCTGCACCCAGAATAGTACATATTCTGTGTTGGTGCTATCGTTATCTGCTGTAGGTGAGGGGAGGGTGTATGGACCCATAGGCAGATTATGCACCACCACACAACCCACCCTCTGGGGCTCAGGGTGGGAAACAGGATCACCCACCAATAGATCCACAGTCTACCTCCCTGCAATGGCAGCAGTAGAGGGGACCAGCAAGCCCAGGCCTGCTGGGGAACAGACAGAGCGGTACACATCCATAACGCAATAGCAGACAGATGGCAGGCCTGGAAATGCTCAGCTGCCCCCCACCATTATCTGACATTCTCCAGCAGCAAGCCTGCAGCCGCTGCACCCTGCAAGGTGTTCCAGCAAGACACATACTAGCTGCAGACAGTCTGCCAGCTAGTCCATACTGCATGGTCCTGGAGGGGATGCATGTACCCAGAACGGGGATGTCAGCATACACACCAAGCAGATAAGTCAGTGATTGGGCCCCAAAAGAAAACCCATAAATATCACATGAGAAAAATGCTGTCCGTGCAGGAGGTGGCCAGGCACTACAATGTCCGAGCCATTGCCCTATGCCGTGTGCAGATGCATCCAGGCCAGGTCACTCTATCCAGGCTATTCCCACGGTACCTTGCTCCTCATTATGCACATTGGCAGGCCAATACTGGCAACAGTGCTAGCAGTGTGGGCTGTGGAGGGTGTTGGCAGCCACCACACACTGGATAGACAGACACATACCTATGCCACTGGATAGACAGACACACACCTATGCCACACCTATGCCAGCATTGTGCAACTATAGAGGTGTTGGGCAGCCCAGGCCACCACACAAGTCCTGGGCACAGTGCAGGCATGGCTATGGTACGCAATACTGTCACTCCCCAGGTTGGTAAACACTGTCAGACACAAGACCTGTAGCACACTCCACAGACATCAGAAAGGTTGCTATGATGCAGCTCACTCAGAAAAGTGTACTTCACCTAGGAATTGCTATCTGCCAGTACTCATAGCAACCTTTTGATAGATATGTACCATATTCCCCGATTTAGGGTGGCATTACTAAGGTATGCAAGTGCTAGTATTGGGAGATGCATGCAGAGCCCAAAGTCCTGCCTCTCCAGGAGGCTTTGGATAATGGGGCCTGTGGGTGCGGGTGTGTCTGCCCCTGTTGGCTGCTGCTTTACGGCAGAGGTTCCCAACTCCAGTCCTGCGGTGCCAAACACTGTTCGGGTTTTCATGCTGTTCCTCATGAATATGCATGAGATACGTCTGCATACCATGGGGGTGGTACATAGAAATGCAGCACAGGCATCTTTACCAGAGGCAGCATGGAACTGGGATGGTGTTTGGCCCTCCAGGACTGCAGTTGGGAGGCTCTGCTCTAGGTAATGTGCATGTTTATGGTGTCTGTGCTCCGTTGGGTAAAATGTAGGTGTCTTGGGCATGTGTACATCATCTGCAATAAAGGTGCTGTCTGCATTAGCACGTTGTAGTAGTGGGTAAAATATGGGGACTGGGTTGGCAGGAACCACAGCTGGGACTTGAACCTGTGACCCTCTGCTTCTGAATATACTGGTTTTGTGCACTGCACCACCTTGTTGTCACAGAGTCAGTACATTCCTTGGTGATACCATGACTGTTCGTCAGACAGGGCCCGTCTGTTGCAGTACACGGCACCCACCTACAAAGGGCTAGGCCACGGTCTGCTCTGGGCAGCTGCCACTGCCCCCTCCACCACCAGTATCCCTCAGCCACCATGCTGACATGCCCTTCTGCTGGTGGTGCGCAGTCTCAGGCCATCCAGTGTGCAGGTAGGCGGCTGCCTATGGTGCGGGTTCTGGGGTAGGGGTGCCTGCATATGTGTCCATGCTTCCCCCCAGCACCGCCTGCCAATGTTCCGTGCCCTTGGGGGTAGCTGCTGGGTACTATCCCCTGTGACACTGTGGGAAACACAGTCGTGCCCATGTTGGGCCTTCAGCAGTTGCTGTCTGGCTGCTCTGCTGCTTCAGCATTCATATGGGCCACCTAGGCATCGCTCTAGTCCGCATTGTGGCCCAGCTGCACCACAGCATGTGCCGCCTGCGGCCCTCTGTATCCCCTTCTCCGGCATCTGTCCAGTTGCCGTTCCGACATGTCCGCCCTGATGTTGCGGGACATGTGCACGCCATACGAACCCTGTCCGATGGTGGGGAAAAACCTGAGCAGCGCTATATCACTGTGGGCTCATTCACCTTGTAATGGGGGCGGAGTATAGATCCTTCCACGATTTATATCTGTTCTATGGAGCTTACTCGGGGGGGGGGGAGGGGTTGATGTTTCTCATTGCTACCACTATTGACCAGCTTGGTTATGGTCTTTTTCCAGTTTGTTGGGGTCATTTTCAGTGTTTATGTGCCCTTTTGTTCTGTGCACATGTATCACACTTATCACTTTTGTTAGGTTTCCCTGCCTGGGCTGTACATTGCTGACACTGAAATGGTTTCTCTCCCCTGTAATTTAACGGCAGGTTTTCATTCGCGTTGGAATTCAGCTCTTCAGATCAGCTCGTTAGTGTGAAGGTAGCCTCTCCCCGCCCATTCTCCACCCATTGACCCCTTCTCTCCGCCCTCTCTCCACCTTTTGCGGTGTTTTACCGCGCCGCGGGAGTTTACAATCGTTAACTACGGTTAACGCGCGTTATGTAACGTTAACGATCGTAAGCGCATCATAACGCACGTTATGATGTGCTTACGATCGTTAACGTTACATAACGCGCGTTATTTACGATTACCGCAGTTTAGTAAACATACCCCTAAATTTAGGTATCTACTGAAACCAACTCTCGAAATTTAGTTACTCAGCATTTGTAAGTTTTCAGAGGCACATTTAGGAGCCTGATTGAATAACAGGCCTATGCAGAAAACTAGCGCAGCCTTTAAGCACAGATAACGCCACTTCAAAGTACACTTACAAGTAAACAGTGACATAAAAACCAGCACACAATTAACATCAAGAGTATCTAAATGTATTTAAATCAGTCAAATGAGCTGCACATAATAAACTTGTATGCAAATATTGGCTGCACCCGATGCAGGGAAACATGTAGTGGTTTTCACAACCAGTCTTAGCGCCAGTATCTCTACACCTGGGTCTGTGGTTGCTTAAACATCTAGGGAATGCCCCTGACAGTATTTTGATGGCATCGAGTGCTTTCCCCAAGGCCTGGATCATCCTCCCTCAGATGATCCTGGCATCAGGAAAAGTGGCCTCAAACCCCCCACCCGCCCAAGTAAAATTAAACCCTGGTGCCCAGCGGCCCTGAACCCCTCACCCGCCCAGGTAAAAATAAACCCTTGTGGCCTAGCAGCCCCAAAACCCCCATACCCCTCCCAGTACCTTCAGAACTGAGCGGGATCGCTGCCCACGTGCTCCTGCTCTTGCTGCACCATCTAGAAAAATGGCGGTGCTTGGCCCAGGTGTGCTCAGACTGCCATATAAGCCATATCCTACCTTATATGGCAGTCTGACCTCGCCCGGTACATCCCAGGATGGACTACATGGGGCCAAGTGTTGCCATTTTTCAAGATGGCAGAGCAAGAGCGAGAGCACGTGGGCAGCGTTCCCACTAGTTTCTGAAGGTACCGGGAGGGGGGGGTGGAGGAGGGAGGGGGGGTTTGGGGCTTCTGAGCCAACAGGGTTTATTTTACTTCAGCGGGTGTGGGATCGGGGCCACTTGGTCACCAGGGAGTCACTTTCTGTCAGGAGAGCCAGCCCTCAACATTATTTTGATGCATTGGGGGCTTTCCTCGATTCCTGGATTATGAGGGGAGTTTGACATTTCCCCTCAGATGATCCAGGCATCGGAAAAAAACCCTGATGCTATCAAAATACTTTCAGGTCTCCTATGCAAATTAGCCACGCAGTGCCCGTTTCTCTGGGACAGCATGCCATACTTCTGCTGACTATTTGTTCGCATGTATTTGGCTTGCTCTCCCAGCTTAACGCTGCTATTTTGCACACAGTTTAATGGGTGGCTCATTTGCATGCACACCCCTTTCTGCATGCCCCCTCTGAAGTTGCACGCTATCGGTGCACTGCAAATAGGTAAAAAGTTGATAGAGCGTGACTTCAGCGCCAACTTTCTGCATCGGCCTGTAAGTTAGCATCCTAAACTATTTTCACATCAATCTCTAGGTTCCTAAATTTAGCATCCTAACATGTGGGTAGGACCAGATTTAAGATTCTGGGGCTCATAGGCAAAAGTAGACAGCAGATTTCAGAGAACTGTGGTTGAAAGGTGTCAGAGATCCCAAAGACTAAAGAGCCAGAAGAGGAGCAGAAGGCCATAGTGCCATAGTGGTGTCCCTTTGAAACAGCACATGCATACGGAGAGGAATGGCTAGCAGAAAAAAGGAGGTGATAGTGCCTCTGTATGTCTTTGGTGCAACCTCATTTGGAGTATAGTGTGCAGTTCTGGAGACCACACCTTCAAAAGGATATAAACAGGATGGAGTCAGGAAAGAGGATGGCTACTAAAATGATTAGTGGTCTTCATTATAAAGCATATGAGGACAGACTTAAGGATCTTAATATGTACACCTTAGAGGAAAGACGGGATAGAGGTGATATGATTGAGATGTTTAAATACCTCCATGGCATAAATGTACAAGGGGAGAACCTCTTTCAATTGAAAGCAAGTTCTGCTATGAGGGGACATGGGATGAGGGTGAAAGGGGATAGATTCAGGAGTGTTTTGCGGAAATATTTCTTTACAGAAAGAGTAGTGGATCCGTGGAATAGTCTCCCAGTGGAGGTGGTAGAGATGAGGACAGTATCTGAATTCTAGCCCCTCTTCAGCCTCGTTCTATCCCCCGTCACCCCCGCCGCCACCCCTGGTTTCATCCTGGCCTTTCCCTTCATCGTCGACATCTTCGTCGGGCCGAAAGGCTCTGGCGAAAGCACCCCTCCTTCTGGATCGCTTTCGAGCCTGCCATCGCCATTATCGCCTCCTCCTTAACACAGCCAAAAAAGACTACTTTTCCTCTCTCATTTCCACCTCTGCTAACTCTTCCCATCAGTTGTACTCTGTTCTCCGCTCTTTGTCTGCTCCCCATTCCTTTTCTTCGCCATCTCCCCCTTCCGTTTCTCCTGACCCTGCTCTATTGGCCACATTTTTCTCCTCCAAAGTGCTTTCCCTCCATCTCTCCTTCCCCTCCTGTCCTCTCCCCTCCTCCTTCAGGTTCCATGTCTACTCCTCCTTCCCCCCCTATCTCGCTTTCCCCCCTGTGCATCCCCCCTCTTTCTCATCGCTGGTCCTCCTTCGAGCCCATCTCTGCCCCCGTTCTTTCCAAGGCCTTCCACTCTGTTCGAAAAACCTTCTGTCCCTCTGATCCCATCCCATCTCACTGGCTCCTGGACCCTTCCCTGGCCCTCTCCCCTTATCTTCTCTCCATCATTAATAACAGTCTCTCCTCTGGTATCTTTCCTACTCTCTGGAAGCACGCTATTATCCATCCTATCCTAAAAAAGAGTTCCCTAGACCCCTCTTCCCCCTCTAGCTGGCATCCAATTTCTAATCTACCTTTCCTCTCTAAGCTCCTAGAAAAACTTGTTTTCTCCCAATTGTCCTCCCATCTTGAAGCTTCTCTTACCTTGCACCCTCGTCAATCCGGTTTTCGTCCTGGGTATAGCACAGAATCTGTTCTCCTTTCTCTTCTCGATGAACTCCACACTGCTCACGACCGTGGTTCATTCACCCTTGCCGTCTCACTTGATCTCTCCGCTGCGTTTGACCTCGTTGACCACCGCACCCTTCTTTCACGCTTACAAGATGCCGGTCTCTCTGGCACTGTGCTTCACTGGTTTCAGTCTTTCCTCTCGGGTCGTTCTTTCTCAGTTTCCTCTGGCTCTCTATCCTCACCCTCTACTCCCCTCCCCTGTGGTGTCCCTCAAGGGTCTGTCCTTGCACCCCTCCTGTTCAATGTCTTTCTAGCTCCTCTCACTCTCTTGGTGCAACAACAGGGCATTTCTGCACATTACTATGCTGATGATATCTTCCTTCTCTATCACACTGACTCAGCTTCTCCTGACATCACTCCTCTTAACGACTGTCTTTCTTCCGTAGCATCTTGGCTTTCTTCCAACTTCCTGCACATCAAACTTTCTAAGACTTCCGCCATTTGGTTTACCGCCAGTAGTCCCGCCCCCCCTCTTGTCCCTCTACTCTCTTCCTCCCCCATCCCCCTTGTAACATCCCTGCGCTACCTAGGCATAATCCTCGACTCGTCACTGTCCTTTAAAGCCCATATCTCCTCTGTTGTCCAACGTTGTTTTTCCACCCTAAGACAACTTCGCTCCGTCCGCCCCTTCCTTTCTTCCTCGTCTATGACCACCCTTCTTCTTTCTCTTGTTGTCACTCGCCTCGATTACTGCAATGTTTCCCTGGCCGGTCTTCCTCAATCCCAACTACAACGTCTACAGAGAGTTCACAACACCGCAGCCCGCATCCTCACTTGTTCCTCTCGCTTTGACCACATCACCCCACTTCTCATACGTCTACACTGGCTTCCTATTCCTTTTCACATACAATATAAGTTTCTCACCTTCACCCACAAATCCATTCACACTGGCACCCCTCTCTATCTTGCTGATTTGATCCACCTCCACGCTCCTCACCGCTCTCTCCGTTCAATCCAGATTAGAGAAATTAGCAAAGAGGTTGGAAGGCCGGGAAAAACCAGAACCAGACCACCAAGCAGGAGAAGAAGTAGAGGAATTCTGAAATAGTACAAGGCAAACCAGAAGCGGAACCTAAGGAACAGGCCTACACGTGGGTGTATTGGTGCAGATAAAGTTTATTGAGGACCCAACTAAAATGTTTCGGCCGGAGGCCTTCTTCAGGGGTCTAAAAATAAATAAAACATACATTAAAACACACATATTAAAAAATGACTAAATACTGTACATACAATATTAAAAAGCAGAGGGTCTTGACACATGGAAAGACAGAAAAAAAAACAAACAGAAAAAAATCCATGTAAGGGCGTTACGTACAAATACACACTTGGTACAAATGTGAATGTAACTAAAATATAGGATATATTATCACAGAGTGTAATATAATACAATATAACATTTAAAAAAACAAGGGTCTTAAAATATGGAAAAGGATATATTACCACAAAGTGTAGCACCATACAACATAATATTAAAAAAGCAAAATGTCCCGACATATAGAGAAGGACAAACAGAAATAGAAACATTAATGCAATAATATTGAAATAATTAGCCATTTCCTTCTTCTAAAACTCTACTCTAATTGGTATTAGCTTCAACAGGTTCTGAATACACAGAAGCTTCGTGGAAAACCACAAGTATGAAATGCAGAGAAGAAGAAGAATAGACAATGAGGCCAAAACATAATCATTAAACAAGCATTGCTAAGGGAACTGAATGCTAAATGCACCTATAGCGAATTGATAGATGGCTCAAGGATTAGATGAAACCACGAAGAAAAAACATTGTGTGAACTTTGATTATATAAACACAAAACATAAAAACAAAGATACAAAGAAAAAGAATGCAATGAGAATTGTGTAATGAAACGGCATATCAAAAAGCACTACGGCAAAAAAATATATCAATTGAAGAAAAACAAGTGGGTATAACATATAAATGGAAACAGATTAAAACTCATTGCAAAGCGGGGCATGATGGTATCGATTGCATATAAAGAAAATTTGTATATGCAAGACTGCAAAAAGTGCATTCGAAACGTCCACATGAAACTTTAAAGATTATAGTGCAACACAAAGTAGCGAACTGTCACAAAAACAGTTAACATGCAACCGCTGCAAGCATGTTGTAACAGTTCGCTACTTTCAATATTATTTTCTTACATATAATTTAACTATTTGTACTGTATTTATGTCCCTTTGAGACTTTGTCACAACATGAGGTTTCATGTTACCATATTTCTTTTAATTCACACAGATTGAGGAAAGCATTCTGCTTCTTTACTTGTTGTTGCTATACCCTGTGGTAATGAATTCTACAATTTTATTGTATATACTTTTACCAGTTGTGCATTTTCATGTAACGCCCTTGCATTAATGTTTCTATTTCTGTTTGTCCTTCTCTATATGTCGGGACTTTTTGCTTTTTTAATATTATGTTATATGGTGCTATGTACTTTGTGGTAACATATCCTTTTCCATATTTTAAGACCCTTGTTTTTTTAGATGTTATATTGTATGATATTACACTCTGTGATAATATATCCTATATTTTAGTTACATTCACATTTGTACCAAGTGTGTATTTGTACGTAACGCCCTTACATGGATTTTTTTCTGTTTGTTTTTTTTTCTGTCTTTCCATGTGTCAAGACCCTCTGCTTTTTAATATTGTATGTACAGTATTTAGTCATTTTTTAATATGTGTGTTTTAATGTATGTTTTATTTATTTTTAGACCCCTGAAGAAGGCCTCTGGCCGAAACCTTTTAGTTGGGTCCTCAATAAACTTTATCTGCACCAATACACCCACGTGTAGGCCTGTTCCTTAGGTTCCGCTTCTGGTTTGCCTCCTCCTGTTTTCTGCGGATACCTACTCTTCTCCCTTGTTTTCAATTCTGAAATAGTACACCAAGACAGGTGAGATCCCCAGCCTGGACAGTAAAAGAAAGGGAAGAGCGAGAAATACAAAATCTACCAATAATATCAGAGGCCAATAACCATTCACTAGTACTGGTAGTGGAGTTGCGGCTATATGGCACAGAATAGTTAATTTCGCTGGCTTCCCAGGGCCATTGATCACCCATATTGGTGCCACCGCAGAAATAACAATTAGTAACATTTAAAACAGAGGTAATAGTTTCAGCGAGTTCTATAAACAGGTTCTTAACAAGGGAGGGGATTTCAAAGGGACGACTCATTTCTTAAAAAAAGGAATGGAAGACATAGGAAGTTTGTGAAACATAGGATTTGGTATGAGTTTTAATAAACAGGAAAGTACCAGGGTCTACCCCTTGACCCTTAATCAAGAGACCAAAATCCCAGCATCTCAACCAATCAGAGTGAGTGGGGGAATGGATAGTTAGGTTAACTGGGTTACAGTTGTTGATAGAGCAATCAGATGGGGCAGGTAATTTAATGAGAGTTGCACGGCGATCATCACCAGGGCGACCTGTTTTTCCCCAGGTAGAAAAATAAACACACTCCCAACGAGGACAATAATAATAAAAGCGTGAAGCAGCAGTGAAAGTATTAGGGGCCTTGATATCCGTGCAGACCTCCCAGTTATAGGCATCATGAGGGCACATATATTTGTCCTCGTTGGTATACGTACGTTCCCAACTAAGTCCCCCACAAGATAATTTCCATCGTTTGTTGCAAGCAATGGCTGCACAAGCGTCAAAATGGAGGGTCGCAGATTTACCGCGGAGTACTCGGGTGGAGATCAGCAGGGAACCAGAGGCAGAGTAACAACGCAACTCAATCTCATGAAAAGAATGTGGGTGGAGGGGTCAAAACAAAGAGGGGTTTGACCAGGAACGTTACACACCTTGAGAGTAGTATCATTGTACTGACAAGTAGTAACATTAGGGGACAAACACCTATAATGCGTGTGAAACAGGAGGGTTTGGCCCACAGTGTGACAAGAGCGGGAAGTGGCAATACATTGTGAGCAGGGAGCAGGCAAAAGCTTATGAACGGAGCAAATCAGGGTAAAAGAGAATAACAATAAAGAAATCATGTTACTTATCTGAACTGGAGGAAAACGTATGACAAAACAGGATACAATGAACTAGATCAGTGAAGTATGACTGCTAAACAGAATGTTCAAATGTGAGTCCAATTCAAAGATAACAACTGGCAGAAAAATTATTATTATTTAAACAAGCAAGCTGTCCTGCATACTCATTTAAGGGAACCTTGGAAACATGTACTGGAGCATATGATACACCCTTTGGTAAAGGGGTACAGATAATGCAGTCTGAAATGTTCATCAGGGAAACAATGTGTAATACTGATTGCTTCCATGAGTTCAGAGAGCCTCCAGGTAAAGCTCGGGGCACACGAGATATCGTCTGGTTAGTCTGGTGCTGTCCCTGAAGGAACAAGGCCAGTTGTCCATCCGGGTGTAGACACTCAATAAGGAGGATGATAATGACTGAAATTCCCAGAAGAATACACAAAGGTGCACATGGAGCAGGTTTAGCAGCAAGCATTCTAAGCAGTAGCAAATCTGCCGGTGGATAAGTATGTATTGGCTGTGTGGAGGGAGAGGGATGATTGATCAGGGGAAACAACTGGAGCTGCTTTCAAATGGCTGACGTTAATCCAAGCGTCAGTATCATTCAGTCGGGCGGCAAAAGGGGAAGCAGCAGTGACAATGTAAGGTCCTGAAAAAGTAGGGCAGTCCCAGGATCCACAAACACAATTTCTTTTATAAACAGTGGTCCCTATGAGAAAACAAGGTGACAAAGGTGAGCTGGTGTGGGTATTGCAATTGCTGAAGGCCAAATGGCTTGTAGATTTCAGTTAGGTTTCTAAGAAAACAATAATAAAAGGATAACAATACAATCATTCACAAAAGTTCCCAATCAGCCTAATAGTCCATTACTTATTTTCAGATAATTTAGTCCTGCTTCTCAGCAGTTCTTCAGGAGTGTGCTTCACCTTTCTCTGAAGGTTAAGTTCGGCTTCTCTCAAAATTTGAACCTCTCATTCTCGTAGGCAAATATTTTTGTCCCTTTTTCCAATGTGATGCACTGATCCATCTGGACTCTGGCCAATTTTCTCTGCTGGAATCTCCTGATTGCAATTGGTGAAATGGCTCCAGGCCTCATTCAGAAGAGCAGCAACCTATATCAAATGAAAAAACTAAATATTCTAGATTAGATTTCACAATGAGACAATGCAATGCAACAAAGTTAATTTCAGCAAAATTTACTTAAGATCACAACTATCTCGTATGGTGTCAACTAAGGGGTATGTTTACTAAACTGCGTTAGTGCGATTCGCGTTAGGAGCCGCGGTAGAGACAGAAACCCCAAATAAGGACATGGGCAGTACATCGTTGCCGAGAACGCACAGAGAACGCGCGCTACAAGGCGCCATAAATGAACGAGCGCTACAGGGCACGTTACCACGCGTTAATCTTAAGAAGGCACACAGGCACACCAGCACAGTAACAGAGCTGTAGCACAATGGTTACAACACTGACTGATGGTACAGGGGTCATGGGTTCGATTCCCCAGTGGGCCTAATGTATAAGGCTGGCTGAGGCGTCACCCTTTACCGTTGTTAGACCTATATAGCTAAATGGTTAAAAGAACTTATGCTAACTTGATGAGGATGTTAAAACTCTGTAGTGAAATTGGCTGCATAGAACAATTTTATATATTAAAAGAACATTTTGATATTCATAAAGGGACAATATAGAACAACTATGCCAGATCAATGGAAGCCATTGGTAACTTCTCTGAACTCATATACGTGTGGTTGTGAAGACGTAAAAAAGCCCTATTTTAAAAGATGTGTAAAGAAATGGTAGGCAGAAAACATAAACTTAGATTCTTTTCAATAAGCATAACAGCATGAGTAAACAGTGTCCCTTTCCCACTAACTTAATTGGTGTAGTTCTAAATGGATATATGTGCTCATTCTAAATAGAAACTGTCTAAACAATATAGGCAAAGTCCTTACAATATAAAACTATTATTTTGCAACATTTTATAGCTAGAGTTTATCATATACCCGGTTCCCAGTGAGAGTGCTGTAGGAAACTTACACTTTTTCTCTGGACACCAACATATAAAATTCAAATACAGAAAAACAGGTGAAATTATCCCAAAAGTCAATACTGCAACAAATGAAACTGAAAGATCAGTGTAGTTACCGCCTATGGTGTTACTGTCCGGTTCAGCAGTCAACAGCACAGAGCTTAACAATGCAAAGTAATTATCTTGAATCTTACAGTTCGGGGAAACAGGCATTTGAAACTGATACTTTTTCATAAAAAGGTTGGTGGACATCTGGAATGCAAACGCTCCCCTTTTTAAAGTTATTTTAAAGCAAATTACTGAGAGCTTCAGCCAACCCTCCTGAATAGACTGACAATAAGGGAATCTTCCTGCTCTTCTTCCAACAGAGAGACATTACCCTCCTTAAAGCCTGCACCTGAATAGGGTCCTTGAGGAAAGTAGAAGCACCCCAAGAATTCTAATGCTGGGGACATTTTATGGCAGAGATAGGGCCGGATTCAGACCGCTCTTCCCCAAGGAACAAGATTCCAGCTGTGCTGAGGAATTCAAAAATGAATGAGGCACATCCCAAGCCGGACTTTCGTCGTCCTGCCTGAAGGATCATGCTACAGAGTAGAAACATTACTAATATCACTAATCGAAGAACTCCAAAAACTGACAAAGGGATTCATGTTAATATTCCTTGATATAACAGCAGCATTTGACTCTATGTTATAATACACTACTATCACGCCTACAAACAATAGGACTCGAAGTACATTCAAATGGTTCCAATCATATCTGACAGACCACAAGCAACAGATAAAAATTGGACATAATGCCTCCGCATCGTACCTTCAACGGAGAGGAATTCTTTAAGGATCAGCACTATCTGCTCTACTTTTCAACCTGTATATTCAACCCCTGTGTGCAATATTACAATCACACAAAGTAAATTTTCATATCTATGCCGATGATAATATCAAATTCTGGAATTTGTTACCGGAGGATGTAGTAAAGGCTGTTAGTGTAGCTGGGTTTAAAAAAGGTTTGGACAAGTTCCTGGAGGAAAGTTCCATAAACCATTATTAAGAAGGGACCCAGGATATCAATGCTTGACCCAGTACAAGCATTGTGGAACCTGTCTCTTTTGGGGAAACTGCTAGGTACGTATGACCTAGATTGGCCACTGTTGGAAACAGGATACTGGGCTTGATGGATCTTGGTCTGACCCAGTATGGCATATCTTATGTTCTTATGTAACCTTGACGTTATCTTAGCAAAGTAAATAGTAGGTCTCTTTTCTGACTTTCAAAGCAGCCGTTAATTACCATGGAGCTGAGTTACAGCTCTTTTTGTTTCTGTAATTTATGAACAATAATTATGTCCTCTATGAGGTGCTTGCCACAATATATTTTAACTTTTAATTTTGCTCAATAGCATATGCAGTCAGAACCAAATATATAAAGATATATTCCAGAGATAAAATTGAAGCACGATTAACTTCTTATTCACTCAGGATTTAAATCATTTCCAAGGTGCAATCTGGTAACTACTGGCTTGGGATGCCTCATTGTTCTGTCAGGGCTCTTAACCTCTACTTTGAAGGTCAAAGGAAAAACAGAAGCAGCTTCCTTAATTTTCTATCTTTTTTGTTTGTTTCATTCATTTTTAGTAAAGAACTCTAGTCAGTTCAGTTCCAGGGACCATGAAATCTAAATGAGAAAGCATTAATTGTGCGAGTGTTATACAGGGCTAAACCAGGCACTCCCAGAAGGGACACGGCTGCACTGGTATATTCTGCTTTAGAAAGCAGAGTAACTTTTAAATCACAATCTGCAGTTATCATAGCTGTTATGGTTCTTCTATTTCAAATTTTCCTGGAATATATGTATGTGATATTACCATAAGACAATAACCATTGCTTGTAATATTGTTTTAATTACTTAATTCACTTGTTTGAATGTAGTTGTAACATTCACTTTCTTCCTTTAAGGGGCATGTTTACTAAACACCGTTGCTGTGCGGGTTCCCGTTAGTGTGCTGGTGCCATATAAGGAGTGGGCGGGCCAGGCAGAAAAAAGGAAAAAACCGGACCGTATGTGTGTGCGTCGCGCTAATGTGCGGGGCCCACATTATCGCGTGGAAAGGCTAAGCGGGGCACTGCTGCGTAACCAAACAACAGAGCCGTAGTACAACGGTGAAGACACTGACGCAGGGGCCAGGGGTTCAAACCCCTATTGCGCTCAACGAAAAAGACCAGCTGAGGCATCAACTTTTATAGGCAAAAGTGGTGTAGGAGGCATACTGCTTATGGGCGGCAGAAGGCGGCACACTCTTTTTTTATACGGCATGAGGCGGCGCACTGTTCATTGTGGGCGGCAGATGGCGGCACGCTGTTAAGGTTGGGCGGCAGAGGGCGGCGCGCTGATAAAATCGGGCAACAGAAGGTGGCGAGCCGATGGGCAGAAGGCGGCGCGCTGATGTGTGAGGGGGCAACCCAATAGTGGGAGGGATAAGTGGCGCGCTGATGTGCAACTAACAGGATTGGAGCCATAGCATAATGGTTAAGACACTGAGCACTCGTGCAGGCATCATGGGTTCAATTCCCCACAGTGCCCATTAAAGACATCTGGCTGAGGCATTATTTTAGGAGGCATGCCCATGTTGGGCGGCATAAGGCGGCACGCTGTTAATGTTACGCGGCAGAAGGCGGCGCGCTGTTACTTTTGTGCGCCACAAGACGGTGCGCCGATGGCTACAAGGCTGCGCGCTGCTGCTCAAACACAGAAACAGAGCCACAGCCCAATGGTGAAGACACTGACCAATGGTGCAGGTGTCAGGGGTTCAACCCCTCACAGTGCCCAGTGAACAAGGCTGGCTGGGGCAGTATGTATTACGGTGAGGAGTGCTGTAGGAGGCCTTCAAGGTTTATTTTATTTCCCACTACTAGTAAACCTGCTCTCATAGTGTGTTAACATACGGATGCCCGTAAGGCACATGTTACAGTGCACTGTCCGCCAAGGCACCCTAGAATGTCCCCTATAGGGCACCATGTATGTTGCGACACAGGACAATGTATAGCGCACCCAATATGGATGGCACCCATAAGGTGGCCTATAGGGCGCCCTAAAGAGCACCCTCAGAGGCACCTTATGGGTACAGTATGCCAAGGGTGTGTTTGCTGTCATAAAAATATGTACAGTAAACAAAGATAATGCTCTGGACAACCCTAGCACAGAACCCCACAGTGGGCTTGAACCCATGACCTCTGGCTGCAAAGGTAGTGATGTAACCATTGGGCTACAGCCCTATAGCTGTCAGCAAGCCCCTGGCTGGCTGCAGAGAGCCTGCACATCACCTCACAGACAGTCTGCTGTTGTAAACAAGATAGGGTTAGGCTACCCATACCCATGATGCACTGCACATGCAAATCAACTTTCCACAGATGCACACAAGATGGGGAATGCACCCCAACAGCTACCCGGCCTGGTAGGGGGAATTGTCCGTGTGCACCCACACAGCACCTCGGCCTGGTAGGGGGTCCTGAGCGGGTGGACTACCAGCAAAGAGTAGCTACACACCGTCACATTGTGCGGGTACTGTGCTCACCCTGAGGGTGTGATGTGGCGTCCAGGACCAGGTCCACAACACCAGCCATGGCTGGATGAGGCCATGACAGAGCTCCAAAACAGCACTAACCTGTGAGATAGGAAGGTGCTGCAGAAACATGTTGGATATCTCTGTCTGTCTCAGTTAGTGGAAACCCCCCCCCCCCCACCCCCTAGGTGGTCAAAGTACTTCTCCTCCCCAGGGTGGCAAACAGGGCCTCCCACCAACAGATCCCCATCCTACCCCCCTGCACCAATGGCAGTAGAGTGGACCATCAAACCCCAGTCCTGCTGGGGAACAGACACCCTACAGGGCAGTCCAAGACAACTCCACACACATCCATAACACAATATCAGACAGACTTTAGGCCTGGATATCCAAAGATACACCCCAGCACTATCTGATATTCTCCTGCAGCAAGCCATCAGCCGCTGCACCCTGCAAGGCACTCCATCAAGACACATACCAGCTGTGAACAGTCTGCTGGTTAGCCCTGATGGAAATGCATGCACCCAAAACTGGGGTGGCAGCACACACAAGCAGAGAGTTCTGTGAGGAGGCCCCAACAGGAAACCCATATATATCACAAGAGAGAAACACAATACAGCACTATGGGGGTGCCTAGCCATGCTGTCATCACTGCACACTCAGGGTGAGAGTGCTCCCCCAGCAGCACATACGGAGGTCACCCTGTCTGTGTAGGTGGTGGCCGGGCACTACAATGTCACAGCCAGTGCCCTATGCCCTGTGCAGATGCATCCTGGCCAGCCCACCATGTCTGACCTATACCCATGGTACCTTGCTGCTCATTATGCACATTGGCAGGCCAATACTGGCAGTAGTGCTGGCAGTGTGGGTTGGGGAAGGTGTTTGCAGCCAACACACACTGTATAGACAGACACACACTCCCACACCTATGCCAGCATTGTGCTACTATTGAGGGGGTGATTAGCCTTGCCCACCACACTGGTCCTGGGCACGGCACAGGCATGGATATGGTACGCAGTACTGCTGGGGGTCACTCCCCAGGGTGGTGAACACCATCAGAGGCCAGGCCTGGAGCACGCACCGCAGACACCAAACAGATTGTTCGGATGGGGTTAATTAGCAGTATGTGCGTAACGTAGGGATATCTATCAGCCTGTACTCTTAGCAAACGTTTCAGAGCTGTGAACCTCAGGTGTTAGGTGACATTGCTAAGGTATGCAGGTGCTAGTATTGGGAGATGCATGCAGGGTCCAATGTTCTGCCTCTACAGGAGACATTGGCCAATGGGGCCTGTGGGTGTGGGTGTGGGTGTGTCTGCCCCTGTTGGCTGCTGCTTTACGGCAGCGCTTCCCAAATCCGGTCCAGTTTTCCATCACACTGTTCGGGTCTTCCTGCTGTCCCTCATGAATATGCATGAGCTACATCTACATGCCCTGGGGGTGGTGCATAGATATACAGCACAGGCATTTGTATGAGTGGCAGCATGGAACCTGACTGGTGTGTGGCCCACCAGGACTGCATTTGGGGGATTCTGCTGTAGGTTCTGCCCCTGTTCATGGTGTCTGTGCTCAGTGGGGTAAAAGATAGATGTATTAACATTGCATATGTCCTCTTCACGAAAGGTGTGTCCTTACTGTCACTGTTTATTTGTGGGGAAAATATGTGGGCAGGATTGGCAGTAGCCCCAGCTGGTCTTTGAACCTGTGACCTTCTGTTCTTGCATGCACTGTCTGTGTGCACTGCACCACCATGTAGCCACAGATTGGCTGAATTCCCTGGATAGTCCAAGACTGTGGATCCGGCAGGGCCTGTCTGTTGCTGTGGACTGTGCCAGCCTGCACATGGCTAGGCCTCTGTCTTCAGTGGCTAGCGGCCACTGCCCCCTGCACCACATGTACTCGTCCGCCAACATGCTGGCATGAGCTTCTCTCAGAGAAAGCAGATGACCTGATTGCAATGTGTCAGTACGGGACTGCATTTGGGCGACTTAGCTGTAGGTATTGCCCATTGTTGTGGTGTGTGTGTGGTGTTGGGTAAAATATGGGTGATCTCCCCATGCCTATGTTCCCTGCAAGACAGGGGTGTGTGTGCTATCGTTGTTCAGTGGTGGGTAAAATATATGGCCAGGGCTGGAAGGTGCCCCAGCTTGGATTTGAACCTCTGACCCTAGAGGTACTGGCTCTGTCCGCTGCACCACACTGTGGCCACAGGGACAGTGCAGTCCCTGGAGATAGTAACATGGCAGGATGGAGTCGCAAACCCTGCTGTGTGCATTTCTACTGTGGGCTCCTTCACCCTGTCTGGTGACAAACGTGCAAGTAAAGCCCACAGATGACCATGCGAAAAGGGGGATAAAATATAACCAAGCTGGGCTACAGTGATATTAATGGGCAAACATGGAAAACACTCCCAGGACAGCTCCAGAAAAAGGGAAATGTTTTTTGGACGAGTCTCCGCTCCGTACACCTTTCCATAAATCATTTTTTTTTGGAGCTTTTCTGGGTGTGTTTTCTAGTTTTGCCCATCACTATAACTGTTCCCCAACTGAATTACCATTTTTAATATTTTTGTGGTGGTCATTTTCTATTTTTAATTGCACTTTTGTGCTGTGCACATGTATCACACTGCTCACGTTTTGCAGGTTTCCCCGGTTGTGCTGTACATTGCTGACGTAAATGGTTTCTCTTCCCTTTAAATCCCCTCTACCGCGAGTGGTTCACTCGCGCTATTTTTGCAATGGAAATTCGGCCCCGCAACTGTGCGAGGGGCCTCTCCCCTCCCCTTCCCCGCCCATTAACCCCGTCTCTCCGCCCCTCCGGGGCCTTCCTCCGCCCTCCGTAGGCCTTTCCATGCCTCTATCGGACATTTACGGGCCCGTACTTGTGCGGGGCTCGTTAGTGTGACGCGCACGTGTGCGGGGGTTCGACGCACGTTTGCGGGGCGCTTAAGAGCACTTAAGTGCTGCTTTTAGTGCGCTATTTTGCGCCGCGCAAAATAGCGGTTTTTAGTAAACATGCCCCTAAGTAAACAAACTTGCTTGACTTAACTTGGCAAGCAATTCAATTTTGTCTTGTTTCGTTTTTCCAGTTAAGTTACTAACTTCTATCCTTCCTTTAAACACTTAATTTTTCTTAACCTTTGTCACATCACACAAATCCACACAATTTATCAAATTTCTAAATACATCAAAGCATGGAAGATCTTCCCATTCATTCAAAACAATTATAACTAAAAATATATCACACATAGGGGTATGTTTACTAAACAGCGCAATTGTGCGGGGCGCACTTGAGCGTGCGCTAAGGTACCTTAGCGCACGCTAATAGTGTGTTTTTGGTGCCACGCACGCGTGCGCTCCGGCCGCACACGTGCGCGCCGTCCGCAAAAGTGCGCGGCGTGCTGATGTGCGATAGAGGCGTGGAAAGGCATTTTGAGGGCGGAGGAAGGCTCCCGAGGGGCGGGGGGATGGGATCAATGGGTGGAGAGTGGGAGGGGAGAGGCTCCCCGCACAGGAGCGGGGCTGAATTTCGGCAAAAATATACCGCTAGTGAAAACCTCGCGTTAGAGCCGATTTAAAGGGAAGAGAGACCATTTCCGTCAGCAATGTACAGCAAAACCGGGGAAACCTGCAAAACGTGAGCAGTGTGATACATGTGCACAGAACAAAATAGCAAATATATATTGAAAATGACCACAACAAATTCCAAAAAAATCATGATCCAGCTGGGCAACACTGATATTAATGGGCAACCATAAAAAACACTCCCAGGAAAGTTCCAAAAAAAGGAAATGAATTTTGGAAGGGTCTACGCTCCGTAGACCCTTTCAAAAAGCATTTCATTTTATTGCAGCTGTCCTGGGAGTGTTTTTTATGGTTGCCCAGTGTTATCATTGTTGCCCAGTTTGATCACTCTCAGCCTGACTGTGCAGTGACCACAGCATGGCTAGGCATCCCCAAAGTGCTATATAGTATTTCTCTCATGTGATAGATATGGGTTTCCTTTTGGGGCCCAGTCACTGATTTATCTGCTTGCTGTGTATGCTGACATCCCAGTTCTGGGTGCATGCATCTCCACTGGGAACATGCACTATGTCTGAACTAGCACACTGTTTGCAGCTGGTATGTGTCTTGATGGAGTGGTGTGCAGTGGCTGAGGACTTGCTGCAGGAGAATATCAGATAGTGTTGGGGGTGCAGCTTACCATATCCAGGCCTAATGTCTGTCTGCTATTGTGTTATGGATATGTATAGAGCTGCATTGACTGCCCTGTGGGGTGTATGTCCCTCAGCAGGACTAGGATTGATGGTCCCTTCTACTGCCATCTTTGCAGGGAGGTGGAGGGTGGATGTATTGATGGAGAGCCCTGTTTGCTGCCCTTGGCTCGGGGGGGGGGGGTGGTGGTGCATGGCCCACCTGGGGGCTATACCTGACTGAAACAGACAGAGATATCCAAGGTGTTTGTGCAGAAACTATGTATCTGAAAGATTAACACTGCTTTGGACCTCTGGGATAGCCTCTTTCAGCCATGGGGGGGTGTTGTGGACCTGGTCCTGGGCGCCTCATCGCACACTCAGGGTGAGCACAGTACCCGCACAATGTGACGGTGTGTAGCTACTCTGTGCTAGTAAAACACACGGTCAGTACCCCCTACCATGCCGAGGTGCTGTGGGGGTGCATTCCCCATCTTGTGTTCATCTGTGGACAGCTGATTTGCATGTGCAGTGCATCATGGGTACGGGTGACCTAACCCTATCCTGGTGGCTGCAGCAGACTGTCTGTGTGGTGACGTGCAGGCTCTCTGCAGCCAGCCAGGGGTTTTTTAGTAGCTATAGAGCTGTAGCCCAATGGTTGCATCACTGCCTGTGAAGCCAGAGGTCATGGGTTCCAGCCCACAGTGGGGCTATTTGATAGGGTTGGCCAAAGCATTATCTTTTTTTTTATGTACATTTTTGATGCCAGCAAAACCACCCTCAGTGTACTGTACCCATAAGGTGCCTCTGAGGGCGCTTTATAGGGCGCCCTATAGGGCACCTTATGGTTCCCGTCCATATAAGGTGCACTATACATTATCCTGTGACGCAACTTATAGGGTGCCCTATAGGGGACATTTTAGGGTGCCATGGCGGACAGTGCACTTTAAAATGTGCCTTATAGGACGCCTTATGTGGACACGCTTTGAGAGTGCGTTTGCTATTAATGATAATTAAAATAAAGATAAAATGCCTCCTAAAGCAATCTTCCCCATAATACACATTGCCTCAGCCAGCCTTGCTCATAGGGCACTGTGAGGGATTGAACCCCTGATCCCTGCACCATTGGTCAGTGTCTTAACCATTGTGCTGTGGCTCTGTTCCTCTGCTTGTACATCTGCGCACCACCTTATGCCTCCCAATATTAGAAAAGCCTCCTAAATCAATAGCACATGGCCTAATGCCCATCAGCGCTCCGCCCTATGCCGCCCCATATTAGACTGGCTCCTAAAGTAATGCCTCAGCCAGCCTTGTTCATTGGGCACTGTGGGGGATTGAAGCCCTGATCCCTGCACCATTGGTATGTGCTTTAACCATTGTGCTGTGGCTCTGCTCTTCTGCTTGCTCATTAGCGTGCCGCCTTATGCCGCCCCATATTGAGATGCCTCCTAAAAACATTAGCACGCCGCCTATGCCCATCAGCGTGCCACCTTATGCCGCTCCATATTGAGATGCCTCCTAAAAATTAGCACGCACCCTTATGCCCATCAGCGCGCCGCCTTATGCCGCCCAGTATTAGACTGCCTCCAAAACATTGGCGCGCCGCCTTATGCCGCCCATTATTAATATGCCTCCAAAAACATTAGTGTGCCGCCTTATGCTGCCCATTATTTCACTGCCTCATAAATTAACACCTCAGCCAGCTGTCTTTATTGGGCTCTGTGGGGGATCAAACCCCTAAGTTTTGCACCATTGGCATGTGCTTTAACCATTGTGCTGTGGCTCTGCTCTTCTGCTTGCCCATCAGCGTGACACATATGCCTCCCGTGCAGCTGTCTGATGCGCTAAGGTGCGGGGCGCACAAGGCCGCCACGCACCTTAACGCATATGTAAATTCCGGCGTTTCTTCTTCAGCGGGGAACGCCCACTCCTTATATGGCACCCGGACACTACCAGGGCCCGAACTTTACCGGGGTTTTAGTAAACATGCCCCATAGAATGGAATCAGGTCCCTAATTTTTACTAAAATGAGCGGGTCGAATGATCCTCCCGCTGGCCAGGCGAGAGAAGGATTCTTTTTTCACCCATTTCTCCCATTTTTTAGAACAATCTTTTATTGAGGATTCCAACAAGGGTTTTTGTTTAATTAGGCAATCTATGGGGTTAGGGCCGGACTCAGCTCCTTTCTTATTATCTATCCCCTCATTGAATTCTTCCTGAACACTCTCCTTAACTGCCCCTCTTCCTATAATTTGTAAACCTGGTGTTTTCACTGTTTGGGGACACTTCAATTACAGGAATAGTCCTGTTAATATTTCCGCCTTTTACTGATGTAAAATTGAACCTCTTTATCTGCAGAGGAGCTGGTAACTTCGCTTTTTACAAAACCTCTTTATTTACAGAGGGACGAAGGTACAAAATCCAGAACTCACACAGACTTGCTGTCCTTACGCTTTGTCCAAACCTGGCCGTCCCTCTCACGAGAGTACGGAACCGTGGATATGGACACACAGTCACTTCACACCCAAAGGTACGTACAGTCTCACGCATACACCAATCAATCCTGGAGGTATAAAGACCTAAAGTCTGGACAAAACTTCCTTACCCTAATATTTACAACTGGATCCAAAACACAAACACTCTAATATTTTCTACATAACAGAACATAGCTTACATAAAATGCATATACAGGTGTGAATTCACTACTCACCCACTAGCTAAACCGGGTAAGCCTTCTGTCCTTGGGGGTAGACAGGAAAACGCAACACTCACTACTGGAGTCTTCCTAGGGTATCCAAATCTCACTGTCACTCAGGGGCGGGTCTCTCTTCGTCTCTCAGGATGGTATACTCATCTCCTGGACCGACAGGACGAATGCTCATCTTCTGGACCGGCAGAATGAATCCTTCTTCTTCTCCTAATGAGAAGGTATCCACATCTCCTGCTTTTGTCTTTTAAAACAGGAGGTATCCTCTCTGACAAAAACACAGCCAAAAGTACAGTCAGAGGAATCCTTGAGCAATTTAGCTGAATTTAGGAGTGTCTACACTCGGGGTCCCCCAAAATAAACTCGGGGTCCCTGTTCGGGCGCCAATTGTAGGCAGGTCTTACCTACAAAGGATCCCTAATTATCACCAATTTCCTGGGCACCTGTGAAGCCCTGCACCAGGAGGAAAAGAAACTCAGATCACAGTCACTTGTCAGCAAAAACTCTTTTATTTGGTACAAGCAGCAAAGCTGTAAGCACAAATATACAAGTGTCTGTCTGAGGGATCTGAGAGCAGGTGACATTCTCCCTACCCCTCAGTGGTGAGAGAGAAAGTCACCCCCGAGCTATGTAGCTGCCTCCTTATATACTTCTTTCTCTGTCACAAAGTTCTAGAAAGTACTGCATAGCTTCTGATGTCATATGCAGGGTTTTTTTCTATGGAGTACTTGCAGCCCAATCGGGGCTGAGCTCTACAATTTAAAAGAGAGCTGCGAGCAGGCCGCGAGTCCTTTCAAGCAGCCCTCCATCCACACGCTGCCAGCTCTCCGTGGGAGGGATCGAGCCATCGGAACACCGCAGCAACGTGCTCTGCCCAATCAGGGCTGAGCTCTACAATTTAAAAGAGAGCCGCGAGCAGGCCGCGAGTCCTTTCAAGCAGCCCTCCATCCACACGCTGCCAGCTCTCCCTGGGAGGGATCGAGCCATCGGAACACCGCAGCAACGTGCTCTGCCCAATCGGGGCTGAGCTCTACAATTTAAAAGAAAGCCGCGAGCAGGCCGCGAGTCCTTTCAAGCAGCCCTCCATCCACACGCTGCCAGCTCTCCCTGGGAGGGATCGAGCCATCGGAACACCGCAGCAATGTGCTCTGCCCAATCGGGGCTGAGCTCTACAATTTAAAAGAAAGCCGCGAGCAGGCCGCGAGTCCTTTCAAGCAGCCCTCCATCCACACGCTGCCAGCTCTCCCTGGGAGGGATCGAGCCATCGGAACACCGCAGCAACGTGCTCTGCCCAATCGGGGCTGAGCTCTACAATTTAAAAGAAAGCCGCGAGCAGGCCGCGAGTCCTTTCAAGCAGCCCTCCATCCACAAGCTGCCAGTTCTCCCTGGGAGGGATCGAGCCATCGGAACACTGCAGCAACGTGCTCTGCCCAATCGGGGCTGAGCTCTACAATTTAAAAGAAAGCCGCGAGCAGGCGTGCCCGCGCCTTGCGGGCCCGCGCCTGAGGGCCGCGCAAGAGGGCCCTTTGGCACAGCCCTTAGGCTGAGGCGCTAAAAATCACTAGAATTTGGCACCGAAACAACGAAGATACTCAATCAATACCAACTCCAGCAACTACGCCCAGGTACAACTGAGCTCCCACAGGGTTGAGCTTATGTACCTCTCCCTCACTGCATAACCTCTACCGCAGCAAGTATTCTCACCATAAACACTATTTAAATGACTTTTCTCTCACAGCCTATTTACGCGAATTGCATCATATCCTATCTTATCACCCTACTCAACTTTGTTTAGTCATTTGGGTACAATACTAGCTGTTATATGCTGTGTAAGGATATTTTAGTTACTATTGTTAGTAGCTTTCCCATATTTAATGGTTGTCATTAATATTTATTTATTTATTTATTTATTTAACAGTTCTTCTATACCGCTCTATTTTAGATCAGAGCGGTTTACATTCAACATCAACCATACAACACAGGAACCCTGAGTTGTATTTACAATAAACAGGAGATCAACTTGGAAGTAACTGGGGGGGAACTATGTACATTGTATAACATATCTACATCTTATTTACACTGGGGGTCCTGATTCCATTTCAGTGGGTATCTTCTGAGCGATCAGTTGATTATCCTTTTTCATGCTGAGTCTGATTGTTTAATATGCCTTCTAATTATTACTGTTGTCAGTAGCCTAATCACAATTATATTGTTGTCATTATCACTATCAGTAGCTTTCATAACTGGTATCAGTAACCTTCCCAATACTTACTGTTGTCAGTAACTGTCCCAATACTTACTGTTGTCAGTAGCTTTTACACAATATTTACTGTTGTCAGTAACTTTCCCAATACTTACTGTTGTCAGTAGCTTTTACACAACTTATTAATCTTGCCAGTATATTCCTCACAATTCTCTCTATAATCTTACTACAACCACCTTTGTCTCATTTATACCTGTACACAGTTTGTTTTATTGCTTTTATCAAGGAACATTCACTGATGCAATTGCTGTGACTGATTTATATAATCTGATAATTGCATTATCTGATATAAGATTACTGTAGCCAACTCACATTGTAATTAAGTCACTACAATTCTCAAAATGAAACTGATAAACCTAACCATACACTTTCTATATGCCTTAGGGATATATATTTTCCTAACACTCTCATTTAACTATTGTCTTCAAACATCATGCCCACACTTGGACCATACTGGCCTAGCTCACATACATGTCATACCCTACAACTACAAACAGAAATACAACAATAATTTTAACACGAACCCTAATCCTAGAATCACAAATGCTCATCCTAAGCGGTTAATCCACGTAAAGCTAAAACCGCAACCTATAATTAAAAATCTAGCTACACCAATTCAAACATTAAAAATTATCCTGATCAATGCAAGATCAATTAGAAATAAAATACCTATCATTACAGACATCGTCACAGATGAGAAACCTGACTATCTCTGCATTACAGAGACTTGGCTGTCCAATTCAGACACAATCTTGCTAAACCAAATAAAAATGACTGGATATTCACTTTTTCATTGTGACCGTAATCATAAAAAAGGAGGTGGCATACTCATTCTAGCTAAATCTAGCCTGAACTGTTCCTCAACGATTTGTGAATCTAAAGAAAATATTGATATTCTAAAAATAGAGAACAGAAACTTAGCCATCTGCCTATTCTACAGACCTCCATCTTCAGATACAGAAAACATAACAACCATCCTAGAAACAATTTGTAAGACCTCCATGAACAAACCTCATGTTGTGTTGGGTGACTTTAATTTAGCAACCATCAACAACACTTTACACGCAACCTTCCTAGAATCAATGGAAGACATGGGTTTTAAACAAATAGTCAAACACCCCACACACACCAAAGGCAACACTCTCGATCTTGTCTTTCTCCCTGAACATATGATGGAGATACATCACCACAACCCTCTCACTGTAACATAAGTCCCATGGTCTGATCATTTTATGATTCAGTTCTCAATCCACACCCCATACACCTTCTCTCATCAACAAGCTGCAACACATCAAGGTCCGCGATTTTGTCCATTTATATCAGAAGAATTTCTAGGAACAATTATACCTCAACTAAATACAAACTCAAACAATATTGACGAAGCAATCACTAACTGGAACTCTGTAATAAGAGAAGCCTCTAAACCATTGCCTCTCAAACCTAACAGGCCTTATAAAAGAACCTCAGAAAAATGGTATACACATGAACTGGCTTCTATCAAAAAAAACCTAAGAAAAATAGAAAGAAAATGGCGTGTAAAGAAAACACCTGAACTCAGGATTCTCTACTTCACAACACTCAACACATACAGATCAGCTACTAATAATGCAAAGAAATTATATCATACCTCAATATTAACTAAGGCTATTAATCGTCCGAGGGAACTCTTTGAAATTGTAAAATCTCTATCTAAAGCCCCCACCAACAACTCCCAGCTCATCCCTATTAATATGTTTGATTTAGCAAACTATTTTGCTAGTAAACTAAAACTATCCTCAATACCAATACCTGATCCTATAATATCATTAAACAATGACAATAGATGGAATTCCTTTCAACCCATAGATAAAAAACAATTACTAAACATAATAACTAATATTAACACCACCACATCTATCCTTGATCCATGCCCTGTCACTTGGATTAAGTCAAAAAAACAAGAACTTGCCCCCTTTATTCTCAAAATAGTAAATAGCTCCCTCCAGCAAGGGGTACTACCAAAAGAACTTAAGAATTCTGCAATCCGCCCGATTTTGAAGAATAAAACTCTAAATGAGAATGGCCCAACCTCATACCGCCCAATAGCCAGTATCCCATTTATAACAAAAATTATAGAAAAAGTTGTACAATTACAACTACAGGACTATATAGATACATTTGCCCCTCTTGATGACCACCAATACGGATTTCGACCATTTCATGGCGTAGAGACTCTCTTGCTTGCTCTTCTTGACACTCTAAACAAAGGACTGGACAACACAAAACAAGCATTTATTCTGGTATTTCTAGATATATCTGCTGCCTTTTATAGTGTAAATCAGACTCAGACAAATTGGATTAAGAAAAATTACACTAGAATGGTTTCAATCTTACATATCCGACCGTACACAATTTGTAAAAGTTAACCAGAACTCCTCACCTACCTTTCCTCAAGAACAGGGAATACCTCAGGGCTCTGCTTTATCTGCCCTTCTATTTAACCTTTATCTCCAACCAATTTGTACCATTTTTCAAAAATACAATATGAAATACCAGATATATGCGGACGACATTATGCTGTACTCTGCATTTGATATACAAGATCCAAACTATGACAAAATAGCAAGCTGCCTTATGGAAGCTGAAAAATGGCTAAGTAAAAATAACTTGAAAATCAATTTCAAGGAAACAGAGATACTAATCACATCAAGAAACACAAATTACACACCACCAAATGACATCAAAATTCTTAACTTTACCATACCTATAAAGGAAAATATTAAATACTTAGGAGTCACTCTAGACAAGGCTCTCAATTTCACTAATCATATTAAGAAAACAACTAAAACAATATACTACAAGCTACGCTCAATTCAACAACTGAGACCACTATTAGAAATCAATGACTTTAGAACCATCACACAGGCACTGATAACTCCCCATTTTGATTACTGCAATGGAATTTTAACAGGTGTATCTAAAAAGAGCCTAAAAATACTACAGATGGCTCAAAATGTTACAGCCAGAATAATTTTCAAAGCTAAACTGACTGATCACATCACCCCGATACTCTACTCCCTGCATTGGCTACCTATACAAAGTAGAATTCAATATAAAATAATATTGACCACTTTCAAACTGTTAAACCAGATTGCCCCATCAAACTTGTCTACACTAATTCATAGACCTATAGAAAACAGAATAAGACGTAGAAAGAACCTTCATACTATCGTAGTTCCTGACTCAATAAGAAAATCTAAACACATAACAAGTAGAAGTGCCTTCTCATTTGTAGCACCCTCTCTATGGAATAATCTCCCTGATCAACTAAGGGAAATAAAAGACCTGAAACATTTCCGAAAAGATCTAAAAACTTACTTGTTCACACAATATTATTCGAATATAGATAACGAATTGGATAAGACCTCCCATCCTCCTTAGATCTCCATGATATGTTCGCCCTAATACTTACAATGTTACTACCAAAGAGAACTTATGATAAAACTTTAATATATATATGTAAATAGTTTCAAATATTGTCAATACTACCTATATATAGTACTGATTACTGTTCATTGTACCTGATTATAACTATTTGTATATAGTTTTGAATACTGTTTAATGTACCTGCTTATCACAGCACTGTTTTATGTATTTCATGTTAATGTAAACCGCCACTGATCTTAGGAAATGGCGGTATATAAAAGATTTGCAAATAAATAAATAAAAAATAAACATTAAAAAAACCCCACCTATTAAATAAATAAATAAGAAGTCCTTTCGCCTTCAGAAGATTCTGAAGAGACTAGAGTGATCCACCTATTCCAGAAGGAGGACCTGACGGTGTTAATTGTTAGGGTCTCCTCCACCTTGAACTTAATGGATGCTTTTTGGCATGGTGCAGGAGCCAAAGGTGCACCCGTCCTTCAAGGGTTGCATAAATCCACTACTGTCTTCCCATTCCCAGATGTGACCAAGGATATGATCTGGTCAGAGTGGGACTCTCCTGACTTCCTGCCTAAGGGGTTAAGGATGTGTAAGAAGATCTACACTCTCCCGGAGGAGTACATTGAGTGGTTTGGTATTCCCAAGGTGGATATGCAGGTCACGACAATTATCAGATGGACCACTATTTCCGTTGAAGGCAGATTGGCCTTAAAAGATTTTCTGAAACATAAGCTGGATTCGTAAGCTGCTATTCTGCAGCCTGATGTTCCAAGCCCTGCTCCAATGGATTCAGTCTCTTCCACCAGATAATACTTCCCTTCTTTTGCAGTCGACTACAGTCTTCCTTTCTGATGCCATGTATGACCTAGTATATTTGGCAGCCAGGGATGATGTCATGGCACTGGATTTGGCTCCAGAACTGGGCAATGGACTCATCTTCCAAATCCAAGTTGATCCAACTGACTATTAAGGGGAAGCTTCTTTTTGGAGCCGATTTGGAGAAACTGGTGAAGGACCTGGGTGTCACAAAATCTTATCACCTTCTAGAAGATAGGTCCAGGGGGACTGTGAAGCTGGCTGGTGCCCCTTTCTTGTCATCATCTGCCCATCCGCTGAGGGTGCTCTGGCTAAATCTCCCAGGGGTCTCGGGACTTTCGTCATTACTGACTTGGAACATTTTCTTCTCCTCTTCTTATGACCTTTGAGCT
The DNA here is from genome assembly GCA_033557465.1 of Ichthyophis bannanicus. Taxonomy (NCBI): domain Eukaryota; kingdom Metazoa; phylum Chordata; class Amphibia; order Gymnophiona; family Ichthyophiidae; genus Ichthyophis; species Ichthyophis bannanicus. Next base: position 1,318,337,496 of record CM066031.1, read on the forward strand.
CATTCTCAGTCCTTTTGTGGAGCGCGTGTGCCCAAGGACATGGTCTTCTCCAGAGGAGGACCCTCCTGGGCTGCACAATGAAAGTTTGGGGGTCCATTCCCTGGTTCCTCCAGTTGGAGGCAGACTTCATCTTTTCTTTCAGGAATGGGCCTGGGTTACTGAGGATTGCTGGGTGCTAGACACCATTCAGTTCGGCTATGTCCTGGAATGCAAAGAACCAATTCCGGATGCCTTCATCATCTCTGCTTTGCGGACCATCTTGGACAAGCTGTTGTGCCTAAAGGCAGTGGTGCACATCCCACCAGATGAGCGAGGAAAGGGCAGATACTCCATCTATTTCATGGTGTCCAAAAAATATGGTTCCTTCCAGCTCATTCTAGACCTCAAGGGGGTCAATGAGTACTTGCACTTTCAGATGGAAACCTTGCACTCTGTGATTCAAGCAGTGTGCCGAAGGGAGTTCTTGGCTTCTCTGGATCTGGCCAAAGCATATTTTCATATCCTGATCCAGGCGGATCAGCAAAGGTATCTGAGTTTTGCTGTGTTTGGCTCTCACTATCAGTTCTCTGCCCTCTCATTCAGGCTATCTACTGCCCAGAGGATGTTCTCCAAGGTCATGGAGGTGGCAGCTGCCACACTGAGAAATCTGTGTCCATCTATATTCGGATGACTTGCTTAATATTAGCCACATGACACCTTTGCAATGTCTTATCTTGGTTAGCGCTTTATTTTTCTACCAGTAAAAATAAGCCAATTCCGCAATTTTGGAAACTATGACATTCCAAAGAGTGATCACTTTTAACATTATGGGGTATGTTTACTAAACCGCGGTAATGTTACCCGTGTTAGGTTCTGCGGTAATGGTACAGATGCCCATATAAAGGCATGGGCGTTGCATCATTGTTAGGTGCCTTATAAGGTGCCATGTTAGGTGCCTTATAAGGTGCCTTGTAATGTGCCTCATAAGGTGCCTCACAAGGCACTTTGTAAGGCGCCCTATAGGGCTCCGTAGGCTAGGTGCTGTATTAGGTACCCCTAGACAAGGCACCTTAGAAGGCACCCTGGGTTATGGAACCATAGGCTAAGGTGGCCTAACAAGGTTATGGTGCCCTAGGTAAGTATGCACTAAGGGCTGCAAGGTGCTTCAGGATGACATGCATGAAGTGTGAAGCATAGAGACAGATGTAGCCCTAACACTAGATAGAGCACTGAGGAAAGGCAATGAACAGGTGAGTGAAGGAGGGAGAGCTGGGAGCTGCTAGACCTGCCATATCTGCGGGCATCCCATGTGGCTGCCAGTACTGTTGACAAACATGGTGGGGGCAACTGTACCACAGCACAGGGTGTTGTCAATGTAAAGTACTGGAAAGACAGTGGGTGGCAGATGATGGGAATACGTGTCCCCCAGTGGAGGCGGAGGTGGCAGGATAGTTACAATGATGGGTGGACAGTGGAGTGGTGGTGCCATGCAGATCAGGCACAGGTGAGGCAAGCACGAAAAGGCGCAATGCAGGAAAGGGTAGCAGTGCAGGACATGGGGTGGCAGCCTGCACAGACAGACAGAACTCTACACAGCTGACAGATACAGATAGACGGACCGAAGGAATGTTGGCAACTGCGGCAAGGGTATTATGGGTTGGCAGCACAGCTCTGCAAAAATATGACTGTTACAGGCATGCAAACTATTTGAGTTGGACAGGCATGAAAGGAGAAAACAATGAGGAATTGAACCCATGAACACTGCTGAGAATGGCATTGTACTAACCAGTAGGCTATACCTCCATGGTGTATCTCACAGCAATGGCTGGGTACAGAAGGACTGCAGGTCACTGCACAAACTGTCTGCTCTGAGTTCCAGGATACGGTAACCCCACCAGTACCCATGATGTAATGCACATGCTGAATAGCTGTCTGCACCTCTCCGGTACCTCAGCTTGGAAAGACGAACTGACAGTGCATGATACTGACACAGAATAGCTACAGACCATGCCATTGTGCAGGTTCTATGTTCACCCTGAGGGGTAGGATGGGTGCCCAGCACTAGGTCCGCAGTACATGTGGTGCTAGAGATAGGTTCTGCTGTACATCCCCATCACTACCAGTGTGTGACAGGTGTTCTTTGCAGTGCATCTGAAGATAATTTGGTGTCCATCTGTATTCTGCAGTCACAAGTGGTCCTCTGGGACCAGACACCACCCAGATTAGTACATACCCTGTGTTAGGGTCTGGCTGACATGGGCACCTGTTTGCAGGGCAAAGGGGTTTCTAGATTTGCATGAGGTTTGTATAGCAGGTCAAAGCGGTATACCCTATATACCCCAATGGGCCCACAATCATCCTTTTTGTAGATAAAGGACAGGTGCCTGAGCCCTGGTGAAACAACCTCAATCCTGCTGCTATAAGACAGCCCTCCAGGGTTGGTGAGCAAGAGCCATACCTGTGACTGGGGCAGACCAACAGTAATGCTGGGATTAGGTCTGGAAAACCCCATCTGCCTCACACCACCATCTGCCATTAACCAGCAGACAGCACAGTCAGACTGCACCTGCAGCACCCTACAAGATATTCCAACCATGCACAGTCTAACTGCAGACAGTCCACTAGCCAGTCCATAGTGCATGCTCACAGAGAAACTATGTACACCAAGTGGATAGCTCAGTGATTAGTACACACAAGCATCACTGGAGTAGATAGTATAGAGTGCTATGTGGGAACCTAGAAATGCCATGGTCACTGCTCGGTCAGAGTGAGTGTCCTCCCAGCATGACATGCTGTGGCCACCCTGTCCATGCAGGCAGTGGTCAGTCACTACAGTGTCTCAGCCATTGCCCCACACCCTGTGAAGATGCATCCTGGCTAATCTGCCCTGTCCAGGCCATATCCACAATACCTTGTTCCTCATTATGCACATATTCAGGCTAACGCTGGTAACAGTGGGACATTGTGGGCCCAGTGAGGTGTGGGCAGCCACAGAACAATGGATAGACATACACACACACACACACACACACTCCTATTGCAGCATTGTGCAAAGATAGGGGTGGTTGGCAACCCTGCCCGCCACACTGGTCCTGATCACAGTGCCGACATTGATAAACTGTGCAGGAGGTAGTAGTAGTGCTCTGGTGATAACTGCAGCTCCGTGCTGGAGCCAACAGCCTGACTCTCCATGCAGCTTTGGATTGTGGAGCCTGTGTGAGTGGGTGTTTGTACCCCTGTTCGCCGCTGCTTTGGGCTTTGCACATGTTGCTGTTGTATCTGCATTGTAGGGTAAAATATAGGGACCCACTCTGTTGGATCCACAGCTGGGACTTGAAATTAAGACCCTCTGCTTCTGGACACACTGGCTGTGTGTACTGCACCATACTGTTGCCACAGATGCACAGTAGTCCTGGGAGCTACCTGTACTTTTCCTCAGCCAGACCTTTTATGTTGCACTGCACACCTCGTACTGGTACAGGGCATTGCCTAGGTCCACTGCAGGCAGGTGCCACTGCCCCCTCCAGCAAGGGCACATCCCCCCTGCTATGCTGACATGACCATATGCTGTCAGTGCTGGTAGTGCGCAGTCCCGGGCCATCCACTGTGTGGGTAGGCGGATGCCTAGGGAGTGGGGTCTGGGTTGAGGCATACATGGGCATCCTCACATCCGCCCCATCACTGCCTGCCAATATTATGTCCCTTACACTTGGGGGAGGGTTGGCTGGGGGTATGTCAGGTCAGTGCCCTGGCAACTGTTAGCTAGGGTGGACCAGGTAGATGTAGGTGGATTGTGTTGGCCCTTTATCAGCTGCTGTCTTGCTGATGTCCAGTTTCTATGTTCCTATGTGCCATCTAGGCAACTGCCTAGTCCACCCTGTGCCCCAGTTTCCCCCACTACATGTCCCGCCTGCAGCCCCCTATGCCCCATTTGCACCCTCACCATAGTGGCCTTTCATACTCGGGCACTATGCTGTTGCTGCAAATGGAGCACTACTATCACTTTTCTTGGGCTCCCTGCCTATGCTGTACATTGCTGACAGTTAAATGGTTTCTCTCTCTTGCAAATGTGTGCTAACGCCAGGTTTTCAGTCGCGGTAAGATTCTGCCCTTCAGTTCCCCACATTAGTGTGAAAGGGGCCTCTCTCCGCCCATTCCCCGCCCATTGACCCCTTCTCTCCACCCTCTCTCCACCCTCTGTGGGACTCACTGCGGCCGGGAACGCTAACACGCGTTCTGTAATGTTAACGCATGTTATTGTAGCATCTGCTACGTTAACGCGGTTTAGTAAACATACCCCTATATCTTTATTAGGATATTATTTTGGACTCCCCATAGGGCTGGCAGGCTTTACTGTGTGTACTTTCTCCTTCTCCTTTTTACCAATGGCTAACCAGCACTAGGGATGAGCACAAAACAAAGAAAGTTTATTTATTTTCAGTTTGTTTAGGATTTTTTCCCAGGGCTCGATTTTGAGTTAGGCTCATTTTCGAAGGGCTATGCGTCTTGTCGGTGCATAGCCCTCCCCACCAACCTCTAACCCGAAAATTCAGTGCCACGGAAACAGCATTGAATATCTTGAGATCACCGCAACCACTGGAAGCCGCCGAAGCCAACTGGACAGCAGCAATATTGCATGCTGACCGGTTAGCTCCTGCGTCTTAAAGATAGGCACGGGTTTTCCTCACCTATGTTTTTGGCGCAGGTCATTAGAACTTTTTAGCATACAATAATCAAATCTCTGTTATTTAATATATTGATTGTTTGGATTTTTATAATTTCCTTTTGATTTCTATACATTTTTATAAAAACATTTCTTTAAAAAATAAAATAAAATAAAAAATGAATCGATTCACCAAGCATTAATTCCTAGGTTCATGCATGTTAGATCAAGCATTTACTAAGGACCCCCTTTTACCAAACACCTCTAAGAATGTGCACGTAATGCACTACTGCTACTATTTAGCACTTATATAGCGCCACGCACGCAGCGCTGTACAAACATACAAGAGACAGTCCCTGCTCGTTAGAGTCATGCTCGCAGGAGCTTACAATCTAGTCGCGACAATACAAAACAATAGTGGAATTGGTGCAAAGCACAATGCACGTTATGTGTAAAGCCTTCATGTCAGCTGTTGGGGGCATGACCTGCATGTTCTTGGCAGCTAACATGCCATGGGGTACACTAACGAACAGCAAAGTAACATGGGGGAACCTAATGCCATCCATAGAGCTGTCATTAGTTAAACCTGTGCGGCATGCCATGGAAACTGCTCTTGCCTGCTATTGTGTTGGCCATGCCCAGACTCTGCCTCTACCCACCCACTGTCCACAGTAGCATGCGAGTGCTAGTTAACATGCGTTTCAGTGGTCATTAGCTGGCCTACCCTTGCATCAGGGTTCACTACAGCCAGTTACCACTCTCACTAAAACACACATTGACTGTTAGCGCCATTTACTAAAAGGACCCCTAAATTTCAGGCACAATAACAAACCAAATGCACATTAACAAGTGCACATCCCTAACCACCACAGGTACTTTTATTCTCAGAGGAGGGGGCACACTTTTCTATGGGTTTTTTCACATGGGTAAACATCGGTTTCCCCATTCCAAAAAAAACCCTTAAAAATTGTCCTCATTCACCTTTCTTTCTTTCTTTCTTTTCTAATCTTCAGATTATAAACATTCTTTCAAGTCACTCTTTCTAGAGTTGATTTTGCAGCAGCCTGTGGGAGTGAAGTCTAAATATTGGTATATTATTGCATTCGACCCAAATCACAGAGAAAAGCAGTTTAATCATATTTAATAAAATTGTGCGCCACAAGGAGTGAAATAACTGATGCATTTTTAAAGGGATTGTCATTCTCATTCCAGCATGCATAACCGTCACCCTGAGAGCCCTGTCAGCAAAGCTTTGTCATTAATAATGATTTATGGATACAGATATACACAACATCTGTGTCCTCACCTTTAAGTACCTCATACAATATTCAGAAAGTACTTGGATATGCTGCAGTGAGAAGCTACTAAATTGCTAGAAGGTACTTCCAGCTTAAACTGTTTAGTGTGCCTCTGCAAAAACGGTATATTGGTTTATTTTCAGTGGCAGAATGTACAGTGAAGTTGCTGTGCAAAGTAAACAAGAAAATGGTCCAGTCAAATGCAGATCTTGTGAACACCTAAGTCTGCTCTCTGCTATATTGCAATCTGAAAAGAGCCAAAATATGTGTTTGAAAACTTATGGTTTTATCACATCTAGGTAATGTGGTACACAAACATATGATTTTGTATAATTGTCCTTGAAGTCACACAATTTAAAATATTTAGGGGCCTTTTTCCTCACTTTCATGGGCATATACAATGGCATAAATAGCTATTTACACGAGCGTAAAACACGGAACTATTCACTAAAGTCTATGCATAATATTTTCACCACATGAATGCAGGCTGATGTCACAGTATAAAAATATTCATTTGAGTATGTTAATCAGCAATCAATTTTTCAAATAAGATTTTCTGCACACTGCAGAAAACTCCATGCTCTTCACCAAGCCATTTCTCAGATAAAGAATTATTTTATGCATGGAACTGGTTTGTAATAAAATTGTGTGAGCAATAAGCAGGTAAAAGTGTGCATAATGCCATTTCACACACACCTTTATCCATGGTGAACAGAGGATTCCCAGTGGCAGAGCTGGGTCAAAGTTTGCAGTCACAGTAATGCTTTTAGATTTCCAAAATTGTTCACATAAATTTGCAAAAATCTTTTGTGTGTATTAAATAGCAGGTATAACTCTATGCAGGCATTTTTGGAGGAATAATTTTCAAGTGGAATGCAGGTACATAGAAACATAGAAATATGATGACAGAAAAAGAACACATGGCCTATCTAGTCTGTCTTTCCATAATAACTACAACAGTCCCCTTTTTTTTTTTTTTTACATTTTTTATTTATGAAATTTTACAGTGAAAACACAACAAAATTAGCTTTCAGAGAAACAAAATACAAGAGGCATAAAGTATCCTTAAACAAATACATTAATAAGAATATAGCCCACATCAATGGGGAGAAATCCATCCAATACGAAAGGAAATACAAAAAACAAAGAAAACAAGGCTATAAACAGGCACAAGCCTGTAGCCAACTATACCGGTTTAATGAGCCCTCCCAACTCAAGGTTTGTCAATAACCTTTGGTTTCTCTCTATCCAGTAACCATTTCTCTAAATCAGAAGGCATAAGAAAAATAAATCTGTCGCTATTTAAAGAAATATTACATTTACAGGGATATTTCAAAAAAAAAAAAAAATGTTGCTCCCAAAGCAACCACTCTTAATTTTAAGGAGAGAAAAACTTTCCTGCGCATTTGAGTTGAGCGTGAAACATCAGGGAATATCAAGACCTTTGCTCCACAAAATTGCATCTCCTTTTTCTTAAAATAAGCTCTTAAAATATTTACCTTATCTTCTTCTGAAGAAAGGGTAACCAGCAAGGTAGCACGAGTGGATATAAGGTCTTGAGACTCCTCGAGAAAAGCAGTAAGATTAAACTTCTCTAAATCAACAGGAGAAGTAACCCCCTGGTCCACATTGCCAGATGAAACATTTAATGGTAAGTAATAGCATTTGAGAATTAAACATGAATCGGCATGTGGAAATAGGAGGACTTCTTTTAGATATTTCCGGAACAATATCATTGGAGAGAGCAACGTACATAGAGGAAAATTCAAAATTCGCAAATTCCTAGAGCGATTTGCATTCTCTAGGTTCTCAATTTTTTGGTGCAAAAACAGACTATCCTTCATGTATGCAGCAACTGATTCAACCGAAGTAGAAACCAGGGGCTCCATTTTTGTCACCGTGGAGCGTAAAGCCCCAAGTTGGGAATCTAGAGAGCAAAATTTCTGAACAGTATCACCTGTAAATTGACACAAAGAAGAAATAGTAGCCGTTAAAGTATTTTCCGTACGAGTTACCACACGCCATATGTCCAATAAAGAGACTTCAGAGACTGGAAGTTCACTGGGAGGCCCAGAGGGGGGTTTCCAAGACACCACTCTCGGCAAATCCACAGTGCGAGAGAGATTATCAAAGGGAACTTCAGCGGACAGCTCAAGGAAACCAGGAGGAAGAGGAGGGGTCCGCTCCACTGAGCTTAGACTCACGCCCTCAACAGTGAGATTATCGGGAACAGTACCTGAGACGATGTTTCTGGGCGTGGACACCACATGTTTCTCCATGGCGCCGGTCTGCGATGTATCCTTGTGAAGCTTTTTCTTGCGTTTACCAGGCATTCTTACAGCATCAACAGCTTATGCTCCAAAAGGCTCCAAAGGGGCTCACAAGGGGCGGTGATCATGCCCCTTGAGAGAACGCCCCTTTGGAAAACGCGCCGACGGCTTAGCACCGATAGGGCCTCAGAGATATGGGGGCCGAATGATGACGTCAGCAGGGCTGCCCGCTCTGCTCGCCCGGCTCGGAACCGGCCCCTCTCTCACACAGGGCACCGGACTGCTGAAAGACGCTCCCGGGGAAAGGTAAGCAGCAAGGTCTTTTATCTGAGCCTGCGGTGATGTCAGCAGGGCTGCCCGCTCTGCTCGCCCGGCTCGGAACCGGCCCATCTCTCACACAGGGCACCGGACTGCTGAAAGACGCTCCCGGGGAAAGGTAAGCAGCAAGGTCTTTTATCTGAGCCTGCGGTGACGTCAGCAGGGCTGCCCGCTCTGCTCGCCCGGCTCGGAACCGGCCCCTCTCTCACACAGGGCACCGGACTGCTGAAAGACGCTCCCCACAACAGTCCCCTTTTTACCTTTAGAGATCCTCTGTGTTGGTCCCATGCTTTTTTGAATTCAGTTACTGTCCTCATCTCTACCACCTCCACTGGGAGACTATTCCACGGATCCACTACTCTTTCCGTAAAGAAATATTTCCGCATATCACTCCTGAATCTATCTCCCTTCACCCTCATCCATGTCCCCTCGTAGCAGAACTTGCTTTCAATTGAAAGAGGCTCTCTCCCTGAACATTTATGCCACGGAGGTATTTAAACATCTCAATCATATCACCTTTATCCCGCCTTTCCTCTAAGGTGTACATATTAAGATCCTTCAGTCTGTCCTCATATGCTTTATAATGAAGACCACTAATCATTTTAGTAGCCACCCTCTGCACCGACTCCATCCTGTTCACATCCTTTTGAAGGTGCGGTCTCCAGAATTGCACACTATACTCCAAATGAGGTTGCACCAAAGACTTATACAGAGGCATTATCACCTCCTTTTTTCTGCTAGCCATTCCTCTCTGTATGCACCCAAGCATCCTTCTAGCTTTTGCCGTCACCTTTTCTACCTGTTTAGCTACTTTAAGATCATCAGACAGAACCATGCCTAGGTCCCGCTCTTCTTTAGTGGACAAAAGTACTTCACCCACTAATGGAGTGGAGGAGTGGCTTAGTGGTTGAGGCAAGGTACTTCAGGCCAGAAGGTCAGGGGGTTCAAATCCCACTAGAGGACAGCAATCTCAGGCCAGAAGGACTGGGGTTTCTAGTCCCATGGGTGCTCCTTGTGGTCTTGGGCAAGCCACTTAACCCTCCATAGCCCATGTTCCCTGTAAAATAGTTATCTCCAAGTTATAATGCCCTGTTCAATGTAATTTCAGTTTGTTCAATGTAAACTGCACTGATGCAGAATAGCGCGGTATATAAGAGAATGTAAATAAATAATGCAGTTTCCCATTGAAAACTGGTGTTCTTTATGCATGTATCAGCTACGCAAGTTAGGCGGGCTGTTCAGAGCTGGTGCTACCATTAGGCAAACTAGGTGGTCGCCTAGTGCACCAGTCCTCTGGGGGGCAGTATTGCAGCTGCTGCTGCCTCCCCTCTTCGGGGCCTACAGCAGAGGCAATGACTTAGAAACTGTGATGAAGGGCTTAAGAAAACTCACCGGTGCTGCATCGCAGTTCCTGCCTTCTATTATCTGTTGCTTCTGCCTCCCTCCCACACAAATTTCAGGTTTGCATAAACCAGGTATGAACAGCAGATAATAAAAGGCAGAAACCGTGATGCAGCGCCAGCGAGTTTAGGCAAGCAGTGCATCGTGGTTTCTGAGCCATTGATGCCACTGCACATCCTGGAGAGGGGCAGCAGCAGCGGCGGTGGGGGATGGAGGGGGGTAGCAAGGGGATGGCAGAATTGAGGGCCCGCCTATGGTGCCTCGCAGATAACAGAAAGATTGATCTGGACAGATATGGAAGATGGTGTCAGAGCAAGAGAAGGAAGAGGAAGAGCAAGAGAAGGAAGAAGGAGAACAAGAGGAGGAATAGGGAGAGCAAGAGAAGGAAGAGGGAGAACAAGAGGAGGAAGAGGGAGAGCAAGAGAAGGAAGAGGGAGAGCAAGATAAGGAATGGTAGCAGTGCTAGGTTGGCCGGTCATTTGGGCAGAAGACACTATGCAATTGTCCAAGAGGGAGGACTTGTGGCACTTAGAAGTCAATTTTGCATTGGGCAACTGAGGATAGGAGAGTATTCAGGTGTCCTTTTTAAGACTATTTTATAAAGACACTTAGGGGTATGTTTACTAAACTGCGTTAGTGTGATTCACATTAGGAGCAACGGTAGAGACAGAAATTCCAAATAAGGACATGGGCGGTACATCGTTACCGATAACGCGCGTTACCAGGCGCCATAAATGAACGAGCGCTACATGGCACGTTACCGCGCGTTAATCCTAAGAAGGTGCGCAGGCATACAAGCACAGCAACAGAGCTGTAGCACAATGGTTACAACACTGACTGATGGTACAGGGGTCATGGGTTCGTTTCCCCAGTGGGCCTAATGTATAAGGCTGGCTGAGGCATCACCCTTTACATTTAAGTAGTGATTGTTGAGGCATTTGACTTGTATTTTAATTAGTGCTGCCAGCAAACACACCCTCATGGTGGCATAACCTAAGGTGCCGCATAAGGCACCCCATAACGCACTCCATAGGGCACATTATAAAGTGTACTGTCCGCCAAGGCACCCTATAATGTCCCCTATAGGACACCTTATAAGGCTGTGAACAAAGCCCTGGCTGGCTGCAGAAGGACTGCACGTCACCACACAAACTGTCTGCTGTGGTTACCAGGATAGGGTTAACCCACCCGTACCCATGATGCACTGCACATGCAAATCAGCAGTCGAGAGATGGGCACAAGATTGGGTATGCACCCCCACAGCACCTCGGCCTGGTAGGGGGAACAGACCGTGTGTGGTACTGCCACAGAGTAGCCACAGACAGTCACATTATGTGGGTACTGTGCCCACCTTGAGGTTGAGGTGGGGCGCCCAGCACCAGGTCCACAGCACCTTTCATGGCTGAAATACGCCATGCTGCAAGTCCCCATCAGTGTGTGATAGGTAGTTCCGTTAGACACACCTAGGATACATCTGTGTCCTGCTGTATTTCTCGGTCATGTCTAGTCCTTATGGGCGATGATGCACCCAGAATAGTGCATATCCTGTGTTGGTGCCATGGTTACCTGCTGTAGGAGGGGGGGGGGGTGTAAGGACCCATAGGCAGATTATGTACCACCACACAGCCCACCCTCTGGGGCTCAGGGTGGGAAACAGGATCACCCACCAATAGATCCACATTCTATCTCCCTGCAATGGTAGCACTAGAGGGGACCATCAACCCCAGTCCTGCTAGGGAACAGACAGAGCGGTACACACCCATAACGCAATAGAAGACAGATGGCAGGCCTGGAAATGCTCAGCTGCCCCCCACCATTATCTGACATTCTCCAGCAGCAAGCCTCCAGCCGCTGCACCCTGCAAGGTGTTCCAGCAAGACACATACTAGCTGCAGACAGTCTGCCAGCTAGTCCATAGTGCATGGTCCTGGAGGAGATGCATGTACCCAGAACGGGGATGTCAGCATACACACCAAGCAGATAAGTCAGTGATTGGTTCCCAAAAGAAAACCCATAAATATCACATGAAAAAAATGCTATATAGCACTATGGGGGAACCTAGCCATACCATGGTCACTGCTCAGTCAGGGTGAGAGTGACCTCCCAGCAGGACATGCTATGGCCACCCTGTCCGTGCATGTGGTGGCCAGGCACTACAATGTCCGAGCCATTGCCCTATGCCGTGTGCAGATGCATCCAGGCCAGGCCACCCTATCCAGGCTATTCCCACAGTACCTTGCTCCCATTATGCACATTGGCAGGCCAATACTGGCAACAGTGCTAGCAGTGTGGACTGTGGAGGGTGTTGGCAGCCACCACACACTGGATAGACAGACACACGCTCCCCACACCTATGCCAGCATTGTGCAACTATAGAGGTGTTGGGCAGCCCAGGCCACCACACCAGTCCTGGGCACAGTGCAGGCATGGCTATGGTACGCAATACTGTAGGAGTCACTCCCCAGGTTGGTAAACACTGTCAGACACAAGACCTGTAGCACACTCCACAGACATCAGAAAGGTTGCTATGATGCAGCTCACTCAGAAAATTGTACGTAACTTAGGAATTGCTATCTGCCAGTAATCATAGCAACCTTTTGATAGATGTGTACCATATTCCCAGGTTTAGGATGGCATTACTAAGGTATGCAAGTGCTAGTATTGGGAGATGCACGCAGAGCCCAAAGTCCTGCCTCTCCAGGAGGCTTTGGATAATGGGGCCTGTCGGTGCAGGTGTGTCTGCCCCTGTTGGCTGCTGCTTTACGGCAGAGGTTCCCAACTCCAGTCCTGCGGTGCCAAACACTGTTCGGGTTTTCATGCTGTCCCTCATGAATATGCATGAGATACATCTGCATACCATGGGGGTGGCGCATAGAAATGCAGCACAGGCATCTTTATTAGAGGCAGCATGGAACCGGAATGGTGTTTGGCCCTCTAGGACTGCATTTGGGAGACTCTGCTCTAGGTAATGTGCATGTTCATGGTGTCTGTGCTCTGTAGGGTAAAATGTAGGTGTCTTGGGCATGTTTACGTCATCTGTAATAAAGGTGCTGTCAATATTAGCACGTTGTAGTAGTGGGTAAACTATGGGGACTGGGTTGGCAGGAACCACAGCTGTGACTTGAACCTGTGACCTTCTGCTTTTGAATACACTGGCTTTGTGCACTGCACCACCTTGTTGAGAGATCCTTGTTAGTGATATAGCGGAAGGGCTGTCGGGTAAGGTTTGCCTCTTTGTGGATGATACCAAAATCTGCAATAAAGTAGACACCCAGGAAGGTGTAGATAACATGAGGAGGGATCTAGCTAAGCTTGAAGAATGGTCTAGAATTTGGCAGCTGGGATTTAATGTTAAAAAATGTAAGGTCATGCATTTGGGCTGCAGCAATCCAAGGGAGCAATACAGCATAGGAGGTGAAGTACTTTTGTCCACTAAAGAAGAGCGGGACCTAGGCGTAGTTGTGTCCGATGATCTTAAAGTAGCTAAACAGGTAGAAAAGGCGACGGTAAAAGCTAGAAGGATGCTTGGGTGCATACGGAGAGGAATGGCTAGCAGAAAAAAAGGAGGTGATAATGCCTCTGTATAAGTCTTTGGTGCGACCTCATTTGGAGTATGGTGTGCAATTCTGGAGACCGCACCTTCAAAAGGATGTGAACAGGATGGAGTCGGTGCAGAGGGTTGCTACTAAGATGATTAGTAGTCTTCATTATAAAGCATATGAGGACAGACTTAAGGATCTTAATATGTACACCTTAGAGGAAAGGCGGGATAGAGGTGATATGATTGAGATGTTTAAATACCTCCGTGGCATAAATGTTCAGGGAGAGAGCCTCTTTCAATTGAAAGCAAGTTCTGCGACGAGGGGACATGGGATGAGGGTGAAGGGAGATAGATTCAGGAGTGATATGCGGAAATATTTCTTTACGGAAAGAGTAGTGGATCCGTGGAATAGTCTCCCAGTGGAGGTGGTAGAGATGAGGACAGTAAACTGAATTCAAAAAAGCATGGGACCAACACAGAGGATCTCTAAAGGTAAAAAGTGGACTGTTGTAGTTGTTGTTATGGAAGGACAGACTAGATGGGCCTTGTGGTCTTTTTCTGTCATCATGTTTCTATGTTTCTAACAGAGTCAGTGCATTCCTTGGTGATACCATGACTGTTCGTCAGACAGGGCCCGTCTGTTGCAGTACACCCACCTACACAGGGCTAGGCCACGGTCTGCTCTGGGCAGTTGCCACTGCCCCTCCACCACCAGCATCCCTCAGCCACCATGCTGACATGCCCTTCTGCTGGTGGTGCGCAGTCTCAGGCCATCCAGTGTGCAGGTAGGCGGCTGCCTATGGTGCGGGTTCTGGGGTAGGGGTGCCTGCATAGACGTCCATGCTCCCCCCCCCCAGCCCCGCCTGCCAATGTTCCGTGCCCTTGGGGGTAGCTGTTGGGTACTATCCCCTGTGACACTGTGGGAAACACACTCGTGCCCATGATGGGCCTTCAGCAGTTGCTGTCTGGCTGCTTTGCTGTTTCAGCATTCTTATGGGCCACCTAGGCATCACCCTAGTCCGCACTGTGGCCCAGCTCCACCACAGCATGTGCCTCCTGCGGCCCTCTGTATCCCCTTTTCCGGCATCTGTCCAGTTGCCGTTCTGACATGCCCGCCCTGATGTTGCGGGACATGTGCATGCCATAGGAACCCTGTCCGATGGAGGGGGAAACCCTGAGCAGCTCTATTTCACTGTGGGCTCATTCACCTTGTATGGGGACGGAGTATAGACCCTTCCACGATTTATATATTTTCTATGGAGCTTACTCGGGGTGGGGGGTTGATGCTTCTCATTAATACCACTATTGGCCAGCTTGGTTATGTTTTTTTTCCTGTTTGTTGAGGTCATTTTCAGTGTTTATATGCCCTTTTGTTCTGTGCACATGTATCACAGTTATCACTTTTTTTAGGTTTCCCTGCCTGGGCTGTACATTGCTGACACTGAAATGGTTTCTCTCCCCTGTAATGTGCATTTAATGGCAGGTTTTCAATCGCGTTTGGCTTCAGCTCTTCAGATCAGTGCGTTAGTGTGAAGGGAGCCTCTCCCCGCCCACTCTCCGCCCGCTGACCCCTTCTCTCTGCCCTCTCTCCACCTTCTGCGGTGTTTTACCGCGCCGCGGAGCTTTACGATCGTTAATGTTGGTTAACGTGCGTTATGTAACGTTAACGATCGTTAGAGCATCATAACGCGCGTTATGATGCGCTTACGATCGTTGACGTTACATAACGCGCGTTATGTAACGTTACCGCAGTTTAGTAAACATCCCCCTTAGATGCCTATTTGTCTTTATGTAATAGAGGCGCAAGTGGCCGGGATCACACCTTCCAAGGTGGCATCTGCTCTCTGGCATGTGGAAATGAATGTGTGTTAAATTTGCATATATGCAAGTAAATTAAGGTACCTTATAATCGCCGTGTGGACTTGAGAACCTGCCTGGGCCCCACCAAGATCATGCCTCAGACCATGCCTACCATCCAAGTACACACACTCATGCCGTCGCACATCCTTGTATGCTAGTGTTTTATAAGAGACCATGTACACAAGTATGTGGACACATGCATGAGCAAATGACTTTTTAAATTACCCCCTTTAAATCTAGGATAGGTACAAAAGAAGGAACCACAAAGACCAAACATTTCAATTTCTTAAAATAGCATTTGAACTGGAAATCATAAATGAGAGCAATTGGAAAACCTTTTAAATAAGTGTTGATTTCTTTATTTGATATTATGAATTTCCAGTCTTCTTGAGGACTCAAAGTGATGAACAAATCAAAAAGTAAAATATAATAAATAAGAACAAAGTAAATACAAATAACACACAATGCAAGAGTTAAAAACTGATAAAATAAAGCAAACTTGCTTCCTGTAATGGGCTAGTTCTCCACGGACAGCAGAATAATGCAGACATAAAGCTAGGTGACATCGTCTGATGGTGCTGACACAGGCTCTCAGAATTTGCATGAATTCCCACGCAAACACTGCTTCACAATTTCCCTCAGTTTATTTCAGAGCTTCTGAGATTTTGATAATATCAACAATCATGAACATCCCAACACCACTCCTCCCACAACAATCCTGGAAAAACACATAACTGGACATCATACAGTTTTTTTTAATATTAAACTTTTCTTTGTATGCATGTGGCCCATTCTCTCTGTGGGTAAATGAATGTGCCGGTGTCTCTAAGTCTCTGTGGCTGCCAGAAGTTTTTGTTTTGCTTTGACTTCTGCTGCTCTTTGTCAGCCCTCAGAAGCTACCATCCTACGCAACTACCTACTCTTGCCTAATGATTGAATTGGCTCTAGATGAATCAGTTGCATAAGTCACTAGTATTTGCAGTGGATGGGCAATCCCATTCCATTTATAATGAGGTAATCAACTATACATAGGGCCAACTGCTTTGCTAAAACTTTGGAGGAGTAACCTAGTGGTTAGAGCTGCAGGCAGGAAGCCAAGGTTCAAATTTCACTGATGTTCCTTGTAGCTTTGAGCAAGTCACTTAACTATCCATTTCTCAGGTCCAGACGTGAAAGCTTAGTTTAGAAAAATATGAAGACTGGCCATGAAAAGTCACAATGGTAACTCGTACAATTCCAACAAGATTATAGAAAAGGCTCCACTAAATGAAGACAAACCCAGTATAGATTTAGCCAGCAAAAATCTTGCCTGGTTAATCCGCTATATTTTTTTGAAGGTGTGAATAAACAGGTAGATAAAGGTGAGCCAGTTGATATAGTGTATCTGGATTTTCAGAAAGCCGTTGACTAGGTCCTCCATGAGATACTCTTGAGAAATTAAAAAGTCATGGGATAGGAGGTAATGTACTATTAGATTGGGAACTGGCTAAAAGATAGAAAACAGAGAGCAGGGCTAAATAGCTAATTTTCTTAGTGGAGAAAGGTGAATAATGGAGTAGCCTAAGGATCTGTGCTAGGCCCACTGCTTTTTAACATATTTATAAATGACTTAGAAAGAGGAAAGAGTGAGGTGATCAAATTTGCAGCTGACACAAAATTATTGAAAGTTGTTAAATCACAAGAGGATTGTGAAAACTTGCAAGAGGATCTTGATAAATTGGGAGACTGGGCATCCAAATGACAGATGAAATTAATGTGGACAAGTGCCAAGTTATGCTTTTAGAGAAGAACAACCCAAACTACAATTACCCGATGAAAGATTCCACATTAGGAATCGCCGCACAGGTAACAGATCTAGGTGTCATCTTGGACAATAAATTGAAATCCTCTGTCCAGCGTGCAACAGTAGCTTAGAAAGCAAATAGTATGCTAGGAATCATAAGGAAAGGAATGGAGAATACAACCAAGGATATTATAATACTTCTATGTCACTCCATGGTGCAACTGCACCTTGAATATTGTGTTCAGTTTTGGTTGCCATTTCTAATTTCACTATGGAACTCCCTCCCTGCCCAGATCCGTGCCATCTCTGACCTTGCAACATTCAGAAGAGCATTAAAGACTCACCCCTTCCAACTACATTATGACCAATGTTCCCTCTAATTTTCTGTAGGCTGTGTGCGCATAAAATATCAGCTGTGTGCAGCTTTTGAAGGAAGGTTAAATTTTTGTGCGCCACATAATGACACTCTGAGTTATATACTTTAAAATTTGACTACACGTCAGAATACAGTATGTACACCACATTGATTTTAATCAAATTAAATTAAAATAGACGATTACTAAATGAAGCGGGAAATTTCTAGTAATTACAATCATAACTTTTAAATTTTAAGACGTCTGTGTTGTTTTCTATCAGAATCAGAGCTGTAATTTTTGTGCGCTCTGTTGTAAAGTATGTGCGCTCGCTCGGCGAGGTGTGTGCGCGCGCACACGCGCACAGCTTAGAGGGAACAGTGATTATGACCATATAACTTAGATTCACTTCATCCCTCCAACCTGACAATAAGTGACCATGTGCATAAATCAGCCTTGATCCCCCTGTTAAGTCTCCTGTATATAGTTACCCAATTGCCCAAGTTGACAAACCTGTTTGATAGTCTAACTGTTTAAGTTCATTATCTACTGTTATTTTCTGCACAACTGTTATATATAACCTGTTATATGTAATCTGTTCTTGTAAACTTGTTTTATGTAAAATGTTGTTCCTTGTAAACCGCACTTTTGAAATAGTGCGGTATAGAAAACCATACAAATAAATAAATAAACAAATAAAAAGGATAGCAGAATTAGAAAAGGTACAAAGAATAACAAAAATGATAAAGGGGATGGAAGGATACCCTCTGAGGAAAGACTTAAAAGGTTAGGGTTTTTAAGCTTGGAAAATAGATGGTCTATAAAATCATGAGTGGAGTGGAATGGGTAAACGTAGATCTGTTGCTTGCTCCTTCTAAAAGTAGAAAGATTAGCAGGCACTCAATGAAACTATAATGTAGTACTTTTAAGGCTAATCAGAGAAAGAGTATTTTCACTCAACATGTAATCAAACTCTGGAATTTGTTGCCAGAGGATGTAGTAAAAGCTGTTAGTGTAGCTAGGTTTAAAAGAGGTATGGACAAGTTCCTAGAGGCAAAGTCCATAAACCATTATTAACTGGTCTGGGGAAAATAACTGCTTACCCCTGGGATAAGCAACAAGGAATATGTCTACTTTTTGGGAAGCTAACAGATACTTGTGACCTGGATTGGCCACTGTTGGGAAACAGGATACTGGGCTTGATGGACCTTTGGCTTGACGGAGTACAGCACATCTTATGTTCTTATATTCTAAAATACCAAATGCAGAGGTGTAGGAGTGCACATGTATGTGCTGATACATGGAACTTGGGGAGCCATTTTACAAACCTACACATTGGAAAAATTAATGGTGGGAAGCAGGGCCGGATTTACCTATATGCCATGTACGCCATGGCGTAGGGCCCACAGCTGGCAAGGGCCCACAAAAATGAACAAGTTAGGCTTTTTTTTTAAAAATAAAATTTAAAAAAAACCTGCTGGCTGCCGCCGCGGGGCCCCCTCTGCTGCCGCGGCAGCATGGACTGACCCGCGGGGGCCCCCTCTGCAATGTCAATGCCTCCCTCCCTCCCTCCGTGCAGGCTGTGAGACACGCAAAGGAAGACTGTCTCCCTCGCGTCTCTGTTAAGCCCGCAGGGGCTGATGGGAAATTTCCCATCAGCCCCTGCGGGTTTAACAGAGACGCGAGGGAGACAGTCTGCCTTCGCGCCTCTCACAGCCTGCACGGAGGGAGGGAGGGAGGCATCGACATTGCAGAGGGGGCCCCCGCGGGTCAGTCCATGCTGCCGCGGCAGCAGAGGGGGCCCCGCGGCGGCAGCCAGCAGGTTTTTTTTAAAAATTAAATTTTACTTTAGGCCGACGGGATGGGGGGGGTAGGGGTAGGACTGGTAATGGGCTATTGGGGGGGCTGGGACTGGAAATGGGTTGGGGGATTAAGGCTGGAGGTGGGCTGATGAGGTTAGGAGTGGTAATGGGCTGTGGGCTGTTGGGGGGGTTAGAACTGGTAATGGGCTTTGGGGGGGGTTTAAGACTGGTAATGGGCTGTGGGCTGATGGGGGCTGTCTGGTAATGGGCTATGGGGGGGTTTAGAACTGGTAATGGGCTTTGGGGGGGGTTAAGACTGGTAATGGGCTGTGGGCTGATGGTGGCTGTCTGGTAAAGGGCTATGGGGGGGCTAGGACTGGAAAGGGGCTGGGGGGTTAAGACTGGATGTGGGCTGAAGGGGTTAGGACAGGTAAAGGGCACTTGGGGGGTTTAGAACTGGTACTGGGCGAAGGGGGGGATAAGACGGGTAATGGACTGTGGGCTGATGGGGGCTGTCTGGTAATGGGCTATGGGGGGGCTAGGACTGGAAATGGGCTGGGGGGGTTAAGACTGGAGGTGGGCTGATGGGGTTAGGACTGGTAATGGGCTGTGGGCTGATGGGGGGTTAGGACTGGCAATGGGCTATGGGGGCTGACTGGAAATGGGTTGATGGGGTTAGGACTGGAAGTGGGCTGATGGGGGTTTAGGACTGGTAATGGGTTATAGGGGGGGCTTAAACTGAAAATGTGGTGATGGGGGGTTAGGACTGTAAGTGGGTTGATGGGGGGCTAGGACTGGTATTGGGTTGGGGGGTTGCTAGGACTGGAAATGGGCTGATGCAGGGACTAGAAGGGAATGGATGCTGGGTGAGGCTGGAACTAGAAGGGAGCTGATGTTGGGGGAAGATTAGAATGGGATGGGGCTGGAAGAGTAAAATGGAGAAGGGAAAAATATTTTGTGTGGGAGGGATAAAAAATCTACAATTGGCCGGGTATTGGGAGAGTAAGTGGGGATTGAGGATGGAGGGGTAAAATTTGAGTGGATGAAATAGGAATGAGGAAAGAGCAAAAGGAGAAAGATTAGTATGTTAAAGCAGATGTAGAGAGAGAATGGAAAAAAACTAGGAGAGAAGAAAGGACAAATGGACAGCAGACGATGGAGAGTTAGCAGAAGACACGAAGAAACCAGAAGAAAGTGGCTGGAGCAATTGCAGCTGAAAAAAATGCACAAAAGGTAGAAAAATATCTCTTTATTTTGAATTTATTAATTGGAATATGTCAGCTCTGGTAAATGTGCATCATTAACGTCTGCGCTTTGTTTAGTACAAGAGCAAATTAATGTATAGTTTTATTTCTACAGTGTTGTACATTCCAAGTTTGGCTTTTGGGATTCCCAGTTTAATTATTGTCTTCCTGTTTCTAAATTGTGATTACTTGTTTGGTGATGGTCTATGTTCTGCATGTGTAACTGAGCTGAGGTGTTCTGTTTATATAATTCCTATTTGACATTGCCACTTGTTCTCTTTCCCCAGTAGGTCATCTATTGTTGTTCTCTGAAATTTATTGGTTTAATATTTGCAGTGTTGCCTTTTGATTGGTAGAGTATGGTGCTTTGTGAGTCCTGGTAGTGCTGTTAGGATACGGCGGGTTTGCTATGGGTTCTAAATGGGCAGTGTTTGTAGTAGTTCCTAATGTGTCTGGCAGTTGGCACTGGATTATAGTAATGTAGAAATTTTTAGTCTTTCTTTATCCATACACTCATTAAGAGGCACGTTTACTAAAAGTTAGTATATGGTAACATTATGCAAATATTTATGCAAATGAGGCCCCTTATGCAAATGAGGCCCCGCACCCCCCTTGGGCCGCCCCTGCTGGGGGCCCACAATTTTTGTTGGCGTAGGGCCTCACTCAAGGTAAATCCGGCCCTGGTGGGAACTCGGTATCTCCCAGTGGAAGTTTGAAATTCCAACTTCTACTCATAAGTGCCAGCACTTACACAGGTGGCTTGCCCATTTTGCTAACCTACACATATAAATGCTGCCAATTAACTACAGAGACTGTTTTTTATCTAAGTTCAATATGGAGTAAGAAATAAACTAGCAAGGATTAAGGATGATATCCTCTTTAATTCCTTCTATAAAGGGCTGGCCAAACGTGCACTTTCTGAAAACCTACACATACTGACAGTTCAAGTTTTCATGGGCCATAACCCTGTACCTGGTTCCGCTCATGTTAGCTAATGGGAACATCCTCTACTGCCCTGGTGGGCACAGGGCACCCCGTGCTGCAGCAAGGAAGGTCTGAGAGAGGATCCACATGGCTCTGGCCAGGTAAGAAAACCATTCTCACACCTCTAGCAACATCTCACAGGGAGCCACCTAGCTGCACAATGGCACCTATTATATAAACATGGAAACATGATAATCAGGGCTGTCCCAACTATTAGGCAAATCTAGGTAATCTCACAGGGCAACCACTTTTGAAGTCCAGAAAAGGGCAGCACAAGTAAAAGTAAAAAAATATATATATATGATCCTGAGGCCACATACACTCTTTGAATCATCAACATAATTTTATACCTGCAAGGAGAAGGAGCACACACACAAATATACAGACAAAGCAAATTGTGCCAAATAAAAATATGTAGGCAATGATGCATTCTGCCAATGTGGGAAAGGTGGTATTCTGATGACTACAATAGTAGAGATTAATTGTCAGATTTCTGAGGAGGGTTGTAAGAATGTAGGGATACAAACCAATTTCCTAAAACCAGCTCTGATGGAACTGCAACATGCTATCATGTTATCTGCTAAAGAGCAGCAAAGCTCCGCAGTGACATCCACAAACCCACATAGCTATAGCATGACCAGCCACTCTGTAACATACAATGGGAGATGCAGGCTCTCATAGGTTCTCTTAATTTTGCATGTCGGGTTATTCCCATGGGCAGAGTCTTTTTGCGGCGGCTGTCTGCAGCCACCGCTGAGGTTTGCAAATCTCATCATTGGATCAGGGTTTTGCGGAGCATGCGAGCGGACTTAGGGGTATGGGATGAGGTTCTGCGAGATTTTAATGGTGTCACGGTATTGCGGGAGAGAGAGGTATCAAGTGATGACTTACAATTATATACTGATGCGGCCGGGGGGGGCGGGCTTAGGGATCTTCTGCGGGGGCTCATGGTGTGCAGCGGAATGGCCTCAGTCTTGGTGGGATGCTGGGCTTACGCGTAATATAACCTTCTTGGAGTTGTTCCCCATTCTGGTGGTGCTGGCATTGTGGCCGGACAGGCTACATCACCGCCAGTTAGTATGGTGGTGCGACAATGAAGCGGTAGTCAGCGTGCTGAATAATGACGCCCCACGATGCAAACAGGTGGCAGACTTAATGCGGCAGGTGGTCTTAGCCTGCTTACGGTTGAATGTCGTGATTAAGGCTCGCCATATTCCAGGGATTACTAACACAATTGCGGATGCTCTTTCCCGTTTTAAGTGGGAGCTGTTTTGGACCCTGGCGCCGGGAGCAGAGGAAGAAGGGGCTGCGGTCCCAGAGCACTTATGGCGGATTGGCCTGGAGACATAACTGACTTGCTGCAGAAGTCAGTGTCGGCTGCGACGTGGGAGGCGTACCAGAGGGGATGGAGCAGTGTGGTGTCCTTCCTGTCGGAGCATGGATGGAAGCAGGGTCCAGCATCTGATTTGCTTCTTGGTCAGTATGTCTTGGCAGCAAAGGTTGCGGGTGTGTCGCGGTCAACGGTGCGGCGGAATCTGTCGGGGTTTGCATTTTTCATGAAGGCGGTGGGGTGGGGGGCTGCGGGGGGGGTTCCTGATGCGCAGGCTGTTGCAAGGATGGGAGCGGTCCATTTCATTGCCGCCTGATGGGTGGCAGCCTATCACGCACGACCTGCTGGGTCGATTGTGTCTTGCCTTACCGCTATGAAGGCTTGCTATTTACAGTTTACAGTTGCCTTTTTTGGTGCTTTTCAGGTGGGGGAGTTGGTTGCGGAGTCGGGTCTTGGCGCGAGGGGCCAAGGCTTGCAAGTACACCAAGTGAAGGTGGTAGACGGAGGCGCTCGTATTCACCTGGCGCGTTCCAAAACGGATCAGATAGGGAGAGGGGCATGGGTAGTCCTGCGAGAGGTTTCTGGGTCTCCTACGTGCCTGGTTACTTGGTTGAAAGAGTACTTGTCTGTACGGCCTGCAGGTGCAGGTAGTCTCTTTGTGCATGAGGACACGTGGGTACTTACTCGTTTCCAGTTTACGGCGGTCCTGCGATTGTCATTGCAGCAGATTGGTGAGGAACCGGGGCGGTTTGCCCCCCATTCATTCCGAATAGGCGCGGCTACCAATGCAGCGGTGGAAGGTTTGCCGGAGCGTGAGATTCGGCGTATTGGCAGGTGGAAGTCGCAGGTGTTTTGAAGCTACGTGCGTCTATAGGGGTGGTGGGGGTGATTAACTGTTGTGTTTCTTTATGTTTCAGAAGGATTTCAAGGATTGTGTCGCTGTTGGGTGATTGGCCACTCGTTTGTTTACTGGGCCGGTCGGTGAGCAGCAACACGGCCGGTTGGTCTGAACATTGGACTGGACGCTTCAACGGTGACCGTCTCATGGTTGGGCGAGCGTGGACTGCGGTGGATTCAGCTCTTGCCTTTGCTGCGGCACCATGAACGTGTGAGAGGAAAGCCGGATATATTGTTGATTCACCTGGGAGGCAACGATTTGATATCCTGGACTTGCCGGCAGTTGATTCGTGCTGTACACAAGGACTTGGAGGCGGCGTTGGCAATGTTTGAAGGCATAGTTTTGGTTTGGTCTGATATCATTCCAAGGCCTGCTTGCAAGGTTCAGCGACGGTGGTCCAGAGAGCTGACAAAAATTAATCGCCAAATTGGCAGATGGATTATTGAGCATGGGGGGTGCCAAATTTTGCACACATGGGTGGATGTCGAATGCGTGTTTCTGTTTCGGTCAGACGGAGTACATCTATCCCCGGTCAGGATTGATTTGCTCCTTAACGACTGGCAGGAGGCCTTGGAGGGTATCATGTATGGGATGAGAGCTGGTCGCAGCTTGCCATTAGGGGGGGCGGCTCAGGTCTGGGGCGGACTGAGCCGTTGGCGGGATCCCAGAGGTTTCCGGGGTCTGGAGACGGATGCAAGCATTAGGGCAGGTGTGGGGTACCCCCGACCCGGACAATCCCTCAGGTTTTTGCTAATAATATGGCGAAGCCAGATGAGGGAGGGCGAGGCGTTTTAGTCGGGGCCTCTACCCGGCGGAAGCAGAAGCGGTGTCACCTTGCTAATAACATGGCTGGTGATGGCTCGCTCTGCTGGGGGGGGGGCGTTGGGGTAATTTAATTTATTGGATTGTTGTTGGCTATTGTTAAGTTTTTAATAAAGCTGCGACCAGTTTGAGTCCAAATGAAGGTGTAATTGTCTTTTATGATAAGGAACAGGTGAAGGAACCAAAAAGGTAGGGGGGGAGCAAGGGCGCGTAGCGATGGGTCCGCCGTACCCGGTTATAGCGAGGCTGCGGGGCCATGTCCTCGTGGCCGGCACTAACTGGGGGGGTGGCTATGCGCACGTCCTGCCCGGCGTTACGCTGAGCCGTGAGCGAGGGGCGGGGAGCAAGTGGTGCCGTGTGCCTATTGGCTCCCGCGGATTGTTTGGCTGCGCGGGAGCCAATAGGAGAGGGAGGGTGCCTTCAGTGGGGAATTTGAGCGGGGATGCGGCGTGGCTCCGGCCTCTTCTGGACTGCTACTGGAGACGCCGGACGCCCGCCCACCCACCCTGGTATAAGGGGGCATAGGCTGGAGGCGTTGGGGGTGTTGCAGCTGGAGGGGGTTTGGTGGGATCCCGGAGGTTTCTGGGGTCCGGAGCCGGATGCAAGCATTAGGGCGGGGGTGGGGTACCCCCGACGCGGACAATCCCTCAGGTTTTTGCTAATAATATGGTGAAGCCGGATGAGGGAGGGCGAGGCGTTTTAGTCGGGGCCTCTACCCGGCGGAAGCAGAAGCGGCGTCACCTTGCTAATAACATGGCTGGTGATGGCTCGCTCTGCTGGGGAAGGGGCGTTGGGGTAAGTTAATTTGTTGGATTGTTGTTGGCTATTGTTAAGTTTTTAATAAAGCTGCGACCAGTTTGAGTCCAGATGAAGGTGTAATTGTCTTTTATGATAAGGAACAGGTGAAGGAACCAAAAAGATAGGGGGGGGAGCAAGGGCACGTAGCGACGGGTCCGCCGTACCCGGTTATCCAATGGATTGCAGAATTCAAGGCAGCATGGTCTTGTTGGACAAATCTGATTTATTTTTTTGACTGGGTGACCAGAGAGTTTGAACCAGGAGAGCACTAGATATGGTGTACTTAGATTTCAGTAAAGTCTTTGACACCATTCTGCACAGATAACTTATAAATAAATTCAGCACCCTAGGAATGGACCCTAAAATGACTGACTGGGTTAGAAATTGTTGAGTGAGAGGTGACAAAGGATACAGGTAAATAGAGCTCACTCAGAGGAGAAGGATCTTACCAGTGGTGTGTCACGGGGATCTCTCCTTGGTCCAATTCTTTTTAATATTTTTGTTAGTGATATTGCAGAAGGCCCTTTGGATAAGGTTTACCTCTTTGCGGATGATACCAAAATTTGCAACAGAGTAGACAACCTGGAAGGAGTAGATAACATGAGGAGGGATCTAGCTAAGCTTGAAGAATGGTCAAGAATTTAGAAGCTGAGATTTAATGCTAAAAAATGCAGGGTCATGCATTTGGGCAGCAAAAATCCAAGGGAGAGGTACAGTGTAGGGACAAAGTACTTCTGTCCGCAAAAGAAGAGCGGGTCCTGGATTTGATTATTTCTGATGATCTTAAAGTGGCTAAACTGGTAGAAAAGGTAATACTGAAAGCCAGAAGGATGCTTGGGTGGATAGGGAGAGAAATAGCCAGCAGAAGAAAGGAGGTGATAGTACCCCAATATAAGTCTCTGTTGTGACCTCTTTTGGAGTATTGTGTGCAATTGTGCAGACCACAATTTCAAAAGGATATAAACAGGATGGAGTCAGTGCAGAGGGTGGCTACTACAATGTTTAGTTGTCTTTGTTACATAAAGCATATGGGGACAAACTTAAAGAACTTAATATGTATACATTAGATGAAAGGTGCAAGAGAGGAGATATGATTGAGATGTTTAAATACCTCCGTGGCATAAATGCACAAGAGGAGAGCCAGAGAATAGTGACCAGCCAGGATGGAGCAGCTCCTCCAGATTCTAGCAGAAGGTCAGCAATAGCAACAATATCAGCAGCAACAACAACAGCAGCAGCTACAAAATCTTATTCAGGGGAATTACAGAGGAGTTCCCTGGCTCTGTTGACTCAAGCCTTACAGAACCCGCTACTCCACCCTCCAATGCATGCGCTACTGAAGATCATGGCAAAAGCTGAACCTGATCACTTTTTGGTGAACTTTGAATGAACTGCCCACATGGCCAGGTGGCCGGAGGCAACATGGACTACTTACCTGGGGAATCTGCTGATGGGCAGCAGTCAGGCTGCATTCCAGGATGCCAACCCTGATGATCGATCTACATATTTAGCTGTCAAGGAAGCCATATTGGAACAGGCTGGTTATACACAAGAGGCCTACAATGAAACCACACTGAAGAGGCATCCATTAGTACATAACTAGTCGTAATATGAGGGCACAGCACACATGGTACATTTCAGTGTACAGACTCTGTCCCCCTATGCCTATGTACATGGTCAAATGGGGCCTTAATGAACGTATATATACAATTATAAAAGCACCCCACACACATACACACACTAACCTTCCATACCTCCTTTGAGGCCCCCTCTCCCAAATTAGTCCACATAATTTGCAGGACAAAATGAAAAAACAATTACCATTTCCTAACAGATGAACACACATAGCCATCTCACCAAACATCCCTTCTTCCTGCCTCAACCCATAGCCAGACTTTGGAGAGGAGGCAGCTTCCTGTGGATACATGCAGGTTAGACTCATTTAGTTAAGCAACTGCCCCATGACAGACGTGGAGCCTGATTCAGAAAGGGGCACATCCAGGTCCCATGCACGTCCCCAGAGAAGATGTTCATGCACAACACCGATTCCACAACCACATGTAGACATGCACACAGGTATGTAGAATTAGCATGTGGCTGTTCCCAGGGAAGCATGCCTAACTGGCGGCCTATCACTCTGTACTGATTCATGCACACGTGTAGGCCATATGCATACTGCCCATGTTGCTCCCACTGCCCTGTGCACCTGCAATCCTGAAAACATCCCCAACCCCATGTCCTGCA
The DNA here is from genome assembly GCA_033557465.1 of Ichthyophis bannanicus. NCBI lineage: Eukaryota > Metazoa > Chordata > Amphibia > Gymnophiona > Ichthyophiidae > Ichthyophis > Ichthyophis bannanicus. The sequence goes on from CM066031.1 coordinate 1,318,365,084, forward strand.
GGCCACGTGCAACCGGAACCAGGGAGAAGGCCCCCCCCCGCTCCCTTCATAATGCACACATCAACATGGCTACCAGGCAGCCTAATTTCAGTGAGATGGAGACCAGGCTGCTGGTGACCATGGTCTTGGAGCAGGAGGAGGCTCTAAGAACATAAGAACATAAGATATGCCATACTGGGTCAGACCAAGGTCCATAAAGCCCAGTATCCTGTTTCCAATAGTGGCCAATCTAGGTCATACGTACCTAGCAGTTTCCCCAAAAGACACAGGTTCTGCAATGCTTGTACTGGGTCAAGCATTGATATCCTGGGTCCCTTCTTAATAATGGTTTATGGACCTTTCCTCCAGGAACTTGTCCAAACCTTTTTTAAACCCAGCTACACTAACAGCCTTTTTACTACATCCTCTGGTAACAAATTCCAGAGTTTGATTACACGTTGAGTGAAAAAATATTTTCTTTTATTAGTCTTAAATAGTTTACCCTGTAGCTTCATTGTATGTACCCTAGTCTTTCTATATTCTGATAACGTAAACAATCGATCTACGTTTACCCGTTCCACTCTGTTCATTAATTTATAGACTTCTATCATATCTCCCCTCAGCCGTCTCTTTTCCAAGTTAAAGAGCCCTAACCTTTTTAGCCTTTCTTCATAGGAGTATCCTTCCATCCCCTTTACCATTTTGGTGGCTCTTCTCTGTACCTTTTCTAATAATGCTATATCCTTTTTAAGATACGGCGACCAGAATTGCACACAATATTCAAGGTGCGGTCTCACCATGGAACGGTATAGAGGCATTATAATATCTTTTGTTTTATTTTCCATTCCTTTCCTTATGATACCTAGCATTCTATTTTCTCTCTTGGCCGCCGCTGCACACTGGGCCGAGGGTTTTAACATGTTATCCACAATGACGCCTAAATCTTTTTCCTGGGTAGTGGTTCCTAATGTGGAACCTTGCATTGTGTAAACATAGTTTGGGTTGTTCTTCCCTAGGTGCATAACTTTGCACTTGTCCACATTAAATTTCATCTGCCATTTTGATGCCCAGTCTTCCAACTTATCAAGATCCTCTTGCAATTTTCCACAATCCTCTTTGGTTTTAACAACTTTAAATAGTTTTGTGTCATCTGCAAATTTGATAACCTCACTCGTTATTCCACTTTCCAGGTCATTTATGAATATGTCAAAAAGCAGCAGACCCAGCACAGATCCCTGGTGTACACCACTATTCACCTTTCTCCATTGGGAAAATTGGCCATTTAGCCCAACACTCTGCTTTCTATCTTTTAACCTGTTCCTGATCCACAGTAGTACACTGCCTCCTATCCCATGACTCTTTAGTTTTGCCAAAAGTCTCTGATGAGGGACCTTGTCAAAGGCTTTCTGAAAGTCTAGATACACTATATCAACTGACTCACCTTTGTCCACCTGTTTATTCACACTTTCAAAAAAACATAACAGATTAGTAAGACAAGATCTTCCTTGTCTAAAGCCATGTTGGCTGTCTTCCATTAGGCCATGACTATCTACATGCTGAGTAATTTTATTCTTTATGATGGTTTCTACCATTTTTCCCGGTACTGATGTGAGGATCTCCTCCCCACTGGGCAGAGGCGGCCAGCCCATACAGCAGCACGCAGGGACTGGGGACACATCATGACCACCCTCGCCCAGTAAGTACATTACAATGCAGACAAATCTGGAAACAGAAATTGGCAGGCTGGAACACAAGCTGGCACAGAGACAGGAATGCACCAAGAGGAAGGGCATGGAATGCCAGGACCTGCCCCTGGCAGAAAGCAGTCAGGCTGCACAGTGACAGCACAGCACAGGCAGAGCAACCCCACAGCAGGGGCCTAGGAAACGAGGGAGAACAGGATGCAGGCAAGCCCACAGTGAAGGCACAGGGGGACACAGAGACAGATGGAAGGGACACGCATAGCAAAGAGCAGTCCCAGAATGTCAACCACAGCTCCAGGTCACACAGATGCCCCATGTGGGAAGCAACCCAGCACCCTGAGCCAAACACAGAACCATCAGACTAGAGCTGCGAGTGTCCCAAAGCCCTAGAAAGTGACAGCAGAGCAAATAAAAAAGGAGGCACAGTGTGAATGGGATGTTCGTTTTATATCCGAGCAGTCCTTTTAAGTTCTTTTAGATGCCAACTCCTCTGAGAAGAATATGATTTATGCTGTCCCTCAAGAATCAGTTTTGGCATCTATTTTGTTTAATATTTTTATGGTCCCTTTAGCTTTTTTAGTGCAAGATTTTAGGATTCATATTTACATGTACGCTGATCAATGTTCCTGCTAAGCTGCGCCAGTGGAGTACTCAGTGCACCTTAGCAGGATGATATTCAGTTTTTATATTCTGGGATCCCATTGTGGATGAGTTGTGTGCCAGGGTTAATAACTATCTTGCTACAGTTGCAGCCTTTCCTCTCAGCATTTAACACTGAATTCAGCAAAGTTAGATGCCATTTGATTTTCTGGGCAGTATTGCCATCTCCTCTGTTGCTTTGATCTCCAGTTCTAGATTAATATTAAAGGACTCTGACAAATTTAGGTGTGATTATGGATTGTCAATTTACTTTCTAGCATTATATCTCTGCTTTAGTACAAAAAGGTATGTAATTTTTAAGATTTAGGGAGCCTTTTATTAAAATGCACTAAGCAGTTAACATGAATTTCAGCACGTGGTAACTATCAATGCAGACTCGCAGTTGGACGTGGGGATATCGCAGGGGTCGATTCTTTCCCCCTGGTTACTTACTACAGTATTTATCTAGTACCCCTTTGTAGAACTATGTGAGCTCCTGGCCTTCGATTTTATGTTTACGCAGACGATGTACAAGTGCTCATTCCGCTTTCATCTTGATTACAAGATTTGGAGGTCTCCATTCGGGATAGCTTCTCCCTTTTGTTGGAATAATTTTGGTTTTTGAGGTTGAAGTTGAATGTTTCCAAGACCAGTTTGTTGTTGTTTGCAGAGGATAAGGCTGAGAGGTTGCAAGTTTCAGTTGGTTCTAATGTAGTGAGGTTGGTTCAGTCCGAGTGTCGCAGCTTAGGAGTTCGGCTAGACTTGCGGCTGAGTATGGAGGGACATGTGTCCTTCCTGGTTAGGAATTTGTTTGTGCTGTTGCGACGGATTCGGCAATTATTCCCATATTGTCCAACACCAATTTGGGGATGGTGACTCAGACGTTTGTCATGCCTCAGTTAGATTGTAATGTGGTGTTCTGGGGTTTGGCGCAGAAGGATGTAATGTGTATTCAGTCAATGCATAATATGGCGACCAAGCTAAATAAGGGGTTACATAAATGCAATCATGTTACTCCCATTTTACAGAAACTGCATTGGTTACCAGTGAAGTTTTGGACTGAATTCAAGGCTTGGTATTGGTTTTCAAGTCATTTTTGAGAGAGAAACTGATACCTTATGTTCATGGTCAGTCATTATGGTCTCTGACTGATCAACTTTTAGTGATTCCTTCTTATAGACAGATGCAACATACGTATGACTCATGATAATAAGGCCTTTGCGGTTCAGGCCCTGGTGTTGTGGAATGCTTTGCCATGAGATTTGCACTTTTGTGCTGACCTTGCTTCTTTCCGAAAGGCGTTGAAAACATTATTGTTCTTGAGGGCCTTCGGTGATGATGGTGGGAGGGATCGGGGGGAGGGGGTATTTTAGTGGGTTGCTTGTTTTGTTTTTATGTGATTTGATTGTACACCACTCTGAAAGGATATTTATAGGGCAATTTAGAAATGTGAAGAAATAAATGTCACCATGCAAGCATGAAAATTCAGTGCACTAATTCCCACTGTAAAGGCACATCTAATGATAGGGTCAGGAATGGGCAAATTAAGGATGAAAAGTGGGCATAGAGGTTATATTGCAGTTATTGCGTGGGTGAGGGGAACAAATACCATACTGTCAATATAGCAATTAGCGTGGGAGCACTTAATGACAGCTCAGTGGGTGGCATTAAGTTCACCCATGTTAATGGCAAATACTATTGCCACTTGTTAGGTGATATGTCTATGTGGTAACTGCCAAGCATATGCTGACCACACCGCCGACAGTTACTGTAGAGGCTTTGCACTTACTATGCATTCGTTTTAGCACCATATGCATGTTAAGTGCAAAAACTTAATGCATTCCATTCGGGCTTATTTTGATTTTGCATCTTTCCATAAGCTGATTCATGCCTTTTTGTCGAACAGGGTTGGATGATTCCTTCTTATTGGGGTAAAGGTAAGAAATTTGAAATGGCTGCAATTGCTGCAGAATAGTGCATTGAAACCTCTATATCAAGCCAAGAAATTTGATCATGTAACCCCACTGTTGAGAGAAGAACAAATCAGCTGCTTCCACCCCATGCAAAAGAAAGTCAGCATCAGACATTGAAGGGGGCAGAAGCACAAACAGTCTGCAGGTCCTAGAGAGGGGCGACAACATCGGCAATGGTGGTGGAGACAGGAGCAGGGGGGGGTGCAAGGGATGAGGTTTGCCTAGGGTGTCTCATAACCTTAGACCCACCATGCTAGGCCCTGATCTCTAAAATTGTGATATTTAAACTCAATATCACCCCTCCACTCCTCAAACCAAAGCTTAACATTTAAAAGCTTGATGCCCAATGATGAATTTTTCCAGGACTATTCTAGGAGGGGTGGAGCTTTTTGCCCCCAAACTGCCACCCTAGGCAACTGCCTAGTCTTCCTAATGGCTGCACCTGTCCTGCTTCCAAAGTCCATTACACAGAGTTACTTCACTGTCTCACATCTGCTGTGGTGCTCTATTGTCCTCTGATGGAATTAATATCTCAGAAAAATGTGTTAGCATTACCTCCTCTGTCAAGGACGAGAATGGTGTAGATTAAGCACCCCTCTTTCTCTTATATGGCATCTAAATTATGGAACTCACTGCCTTCTGATCTTAGAGTTGACAATATTGGTCATTGTTTCAAGAATGGCATTAAAACCTGGCTTTTCACTTTGTTTTTTATTTGAGGCTGGTATTATTCGGTGGCACAGCTGCACCTGGAGTGTCTGTGGCTTAGCCTCCCCCCTTTATGGTTCTTTTTTTTCTTTTATTGTATTTTCCTTTATGTTTCTGTTGTGTCTCTAGGCTATGTTATGATTGTATCAATGTCAATTGTGGTTTTTTAATGTGTGTTTTGCTAATCCCTCATTTTACACTGTGTACTACTCTGATGTGATTGCTACTGAGAGCGGTATATTATATCTTTGTAAATACATAAATTGCCATGTTCACATGAAATTCACTTTCCAGTTTAGCACTTGCTTCACTTGATGCCACAAAAGGTAAAAGGGAGCAAACATATTCTTGAAAATTTTCACTGGAGGCCACATTTCTCCGAAGACTGCTGAACAGTGCAATGACTTTCCAGAGTGATACCTCTCTGTGAAAAGCATCAGTGCACTGATTGCGAGGAAGAGTAGCTTCTCACTACTTTGACAGCTCTTCATGAAAAGTTTGGAAACAGTCTGTGAGTGTCTCCTGTTCACTGACTATCAATATGGGCATGAAAAGATTATTTTCTCTTGAACCTCCTTAGATGTGCTTTTGCAAGAACATTCTGCAGTGACAGCCTTAGGCAGCATGCTATATACCTATGTATTAAAAAGGCTCTATCTCTTCCAGAACAGCACGGTTCCACTTTCTTCTGTGCTTCTTACAAGGGTTGAAGTGTCCAATAAGAAATTCAGGTTTTGTATGAAGATTTTGCAAAGCTTTCCGTATAGATGCTCACATGTTCAGCTTTTGGGATTTCCAGTCTTGAACGGTTCATAATCTAAAAGACACCATGCTTTCTGCACAATATCTACAGACTAATACATAGGGAGGGCAATTCTAATTGGGGCACGTTGGGCCCATTTGGACAGTCCCAACTTGTACCTGATTCTGCAACTGTGGGAGCTAGATGTTTCCATGGGTGCAGAATCAGGCACTTAGACGGCCAGGACTTGCCATGGTTCCACAGCTTGGGACGTCCAACCTCCTGCCTATCCAGTCAGCCTTATGCTCCAGATGTTGTGCTGGTGCTGTGGTGTCCCATCACCATGGCACCAGGATACCCAGCAGGAGTGCTGACAGACCAGGCCCAGAATCGGGCAGCGGGGGCTTACCTTCATCTGCACCATGCCTTTTGTGGCGCTGCCTGGCCTGATCACCGCCGTTGATGGGACTTATTCCACCTCTGAGGTGGAATAAGTCCCACGTCCATCTTCCTGATGCCAGATGTACAGAGTCCTGATCAGAAAAGGCCCTGTACATCCGTGTTGTGGGGCTAGCCCCCACTCTGCCCACTTTCTGCCTACGGCCCTCCCACTCCCGCCTACATTCAGCGGTCTGCAACGCTCCTGCCTGGGCCCTAGAGCTTACAGGCAGGAGTGGCCTTATATAATGTCCCTTGTGAATAAAGGTGGTACTGATCCCTCCGAATGCTGGGATTCGTAGTACACTTGTTTTTTTTCTTTAGGGATGAAAGTTCTACTTGTGACTCGAGTGATAAGGCTTGCAAGAAATTTATTTTTTGGGATATTTTCAACGCATTACAATTCAAAGGTGCATAACGTAAAGGTGCAACTTTCAACATAAATGTGAAATCAGGAGGTCAGGAAAACAACTGAAATCAAATAGCTTTAACTCAGCTTTACACAGTCACGATAGCTTCTACTCAGCTTTGCCTCATGTGGTTGCTTGGGATTATTGCAGCCTCACAGTAACATGTTCTCCTCACAGCGTGGCTTTACAGAAACAGGTGAAAACAATTTGTGAACTTTCACGGCTAGGCAACAGGTATAGCAAACGTTTTGTATTCTTCTCATACAAACTTCAGATGCTTCTTTACACTGTTACTCTCTAAGACATAAAGAGCAATCCATTGCACAAGGATCATAACTCAAGGTAGGCACATCATTATCTATCTGCATACATTCATCTGGGCTAAGGCAATCGTTCTCTTCATCAGGTTTCTTATGTTTCCCTGACTTTAGCTCCAGAAATTGCTGAAACTCTTTTAGAAGCAATTCAGCCTGTAGCTGCTCTTTAGCTGCTTGATAGTCTCTGGTAAGGGTCACACCCTTCCCCCACTCACTATCTGCTCCTGTTGCAGAGTTTGGCTTAGGGAGGTCAGCACAATAAAAGGGTTTCTCCAGCAAGGCATTAAAATTAGGAAATTCACCTTTACCTTTATCAGAGATGTTGGCATAAGAATAGGCACCTTTCTTCCAGGACTCTCTCCTCTTTAGAAACTCAGGACCCTTATGGCTAGTTCTTCTGCTAGGGGAATTTCTCTCAGAAAAACTTCTTTCCTGTTTTGGTTCCTGGCTTTTATAGCACTGCTCGCCACCAGACAAAATACCTTTTCTCCAAGAGCTGGGTTTGCTAGCCTTCCCACGTCTAGGCTCTACCGTATAGTAAGGATCTCCTTGAGAGTATATTGGGCTCCAAGGCTTACTGCGCCAGGGTTCTGCCTTCTCCCAGGGTTCTAGCATTTTTCCCCTTTGATTCCAAGTTTCTCCTGAAGACCAACGTGCACTGGAAGCTGCTTCTCGTCTGCTTCGTTTCTTGCTGCTCTCCTTGTCAGCCTTGCTGCCTTCTTTGCCAACCTTGCTGCCTCCTCGGCCAGCCTTGCTACTTCCTCTGTCAATCCTGTCTGAGGATTTAAAAAGGGCTTCATTTCCTGGCACTCCCTGTCGTTCCCCTGGGTGTGCCCAATCAGTGCTGAAGCCTAACTCCTCCCCTGGGCTGGGGCTTGTCTTCAGCTCAGCTGATAACTGTGTTTTTTCCAAGTCAGTTTTGGAAATCCTGTGTGTGTCATCCCTTCTATCAGGATTTTCCCCTGTCTCCATTTCCTCTGGAGGGGAGTCTTCACCACAGGTCCTCACACAATGCCGATATATATCCCCACTATTCGCTGTTTAGAATGATCCCTTTGGTTAGTTTAACAAGAATCGGGAAATTACATTTATTTATTTAACAGGTTTTCTATACTGCCTTATCCTTCAAGCAAAGAGATTTAAATTGTAACTTTGAACTGTTGCAACAGTAAGATAAGCAGGGGCACATGGCATGCAGGACATTTTAATACATAAGAACTTATATATATGACTTGGTAGCAGATGCCAGGAACTATCTAATTAGTTTACACTAGAGTGTATAGCGAACCCGGGGTCCGATACTGGTTGGAGATCAGACATGATGTCTTCACAAATATAAAAGAAGTAAAGCTTGAAAATTGCACCAAAATCAATTTTGAACTTAACTCAAGTCATCCATATTTGGATGCCTGTTGCGTGGGAGAGAGCAACATTTATTCACTTATTTTCTATTATATTTGATACATTTACAATGTGATTTACAATGATCACAAAAGAGAGGAAGAGGGAGAGGGAGACAACATATTCATACCATCACAAAGACACGAAAGGGGAATTTATTACAGTTTAACATCTGAAAGCACATCATCCCATCCAGAAATGAGCAGATGACAGGGAATACTGTGTCTATCGTGGCTTGGTGCAACCAGAAAGAACAGCTCAAGCTTCTGTGCCCATGGAAACTAATAATGATACACAAAGTGTGGCTAAATAAGTGGATTTTGAACATTTTTTCAAATCTCAAGTAATTTGCTTTATGCCTAATTTCAGGCAGTAGCCCATTTCACAAAGAGAAGACCAGACATGAAAATGCAGATTTCTGAGCAATCACTCTAGGTGAGGGGAGGCATAACAGGTCCAGTTGCAAGGAACGGATAGGGCAAGAAGATGAATGAGGGGACAGCAAATATACTAAATACTGAAGTTGCACTCTGTGGAGAGCATGATGGGTTAATAAAATGTATCCTAAAGGCAATGGGAAACCATTGTTGCTCATACAGAAGTGATATGATGTGTCAGTAAAGATTGGCTGCATATAGAGAGACTGAGATCATACTCCATGCACCCTGGCTTAGAAGTGAGGTTCAGGACTGTCATGGTATGCGCACATCTAACCTATCTGAGAAATTGGCCCAGAGCTTGACAGTTGTATTCTGGATCAACTGAATCATCTTCAGTTGGTATCCTGCCAAACTAGCCAGTAGGAATTCATAATACGCAAGTTGATTGAAAATTGAAGAACGTATAAAGCATTGGAGGTTCCTATGATTTAACAGAGAACGGAGTGTCTGAATATTACAGTACATAATGAGAAAAAAAAAGAATGGACAAAACCAGAGATATAAGAGTAGGAACATGTAGAGGAAGGAGTGACCTAGTGGTTGGGGCAAGCTATTTCAGTCTTGAAAGCCAGGGCTTTGAATCCTGCTAGAGGACAGCAACCTTGGGCCAGAAAGACAAGGGTTTCTAGCCCCACAGGGGCTTCATGTGGCCTTGGACAAGGCACTTAACCCTCTTTTGTCTCAGGTACAAAAACATAGATTGTGAGCCCTTCAAGGAAAAGGGGACATTTTGCATACTGTACCTGAATGTACACTGCTTTGACTGGTAGAAAATCAGTATATAAGCCTAGTTAAATAAATAAATAAGAAATGCCTGGGTCACACCAAGGTCCATCAAGCCCAGTATCCTGTGGCCAGTCTAGATCACAAGTACCTTGCAGGTTCCAAAAGGCCATAGGTTCCATAATGCTCATCCTGTAGTAAACAGTGGATTTCCCCTTGGTCCTCTTTAATAATAGTTTATGTACATCTCTTCCAGGAACTTGTCCAAAAAATTTTTAAACCCAGTTATTTTATTTACATTCTCTTATATACCGCGCTATTCTGCATCTGTGCAGTTTACATTGAACAAACTGAAATTACATTGAACAGGGCATTATAACTTGGAGATAACTATTTTACAGGGAACATGGGCTATGGAGGGTTAAGTGTCTTGCCCAAGACCACAAGGAGCACCTGTGGGACTAGAAACCCCAGTCCTTCCAGCCCAAGGTTGCTGTCCTCTAGTGGGATTTGAACCCCCAACCTTCCAGCCTGAAGTACCTTGCCCCAATCACTAGGCCACTCCTCCACTCTGTTAGTTACACTAACAGATTTTACTGCATCCTCCGTTAACGAATTCCAAAGTTTGATTATGCATTGAGGGAAAAATATTTTTTCTTATTAGTCTTAAGTAGGTTACATTGTAGCTTCATTGCATGTCCTCTAGTCTTTCTACTTTTTGATGGCATAAACAACTGATCTACGTTAACCCACTCCGCTCCATTCATAAATTTATAGACCTCTATTGTATCTCCCCTCAGCCTTCTCTTTTCCAAGTTGAAGAGCCCTAACCTTTTAAATTTTTCCTCATAGGGGTATCCTTCCATCCCCTTTACTATTTTGGTGGCTTTTCTCTGTACCCTTTCTAATTCCACTATATCCTTTTTAAGATACAGTGACCAGAATTGCACACACTTATGTTCATAGCATTCTATTTGCTTTCTTGGCCACCATTGCACACTGGGCGGAGGGTTTCAATGTATTATCCATGATGATGCCTAAATCTTTTTCCTGGGTGGCGGTTTCTAAGGTGGTACTGTACCTTGCATCGGGTAACCAAAGTTTGGGTTGTTCTTTCCTAGGTGCATAACTTTGCACTTGTTCACATTAAATTTCATCTGTCATTTGGACGCCCAGATTTCCAATTTATCAAAGTCCTTTTGCAATTTTTCACAATTCACTTATGTCATCTGCAAATTTGATCACCTCACTCGTTATTCCATTTCCAGGTCATTTATGAATATGTTAAAAAGCAGCGGACCCAGCATAGTTCCCTGTGGTACTCCATTATTCACCTTTCTCCATTGAAAAAAATGGCCATTTAGCCCTACTCTCTATCTTTTAACCAGTTCCTGATCCACAATAGTACATTGCCACCTATCCAATAACTTTTTAATTTCGCCAAGAGTCTCTCATGAGGGACCTTGTCAAAGGCTTTCTGAAAATCCAGAAACACTATATCAATTGGCTCACCTTTGTCTACCTGTTTATTCACACCTTCAAAAAATATAACAGATTATTAAGACAAGACTATCCTTTGCTAAATCCATATTGGCTTTCTCCCTTTAAATGATGACTATATACATGATCAGTAATTTTATTCTTTATAATGGTTTCTACCATTTTGACAGGTACTGAGGTAAGACTCACCAGTCTGTAGTTTCCCGGATCATATCTGGAATCCTTTTTAAATATTAGCATTACATTGGCCATTCTCCACTCTTCAGGTACTTTCAATTCTTCCGATACATCACCTTTATATACCATTTCAGGCACAGGTACATTCCCTACATCTTGTTCAGTAAAAAATGAAACAAAGAATTCCTTCAGTCTTTCTGCTATGGCCTTGTCCTCACTTAGTGCCCCTTTTACCCCTCTATCATCCAATGTTCCAACTGACCTCTCTAACAGATTTTTTGCTACGAATGTACATGAGAAAAGTTTTATAATGCATTTTTGCTTCCATTGCTAGCTTTTTTTCCAAATTCTCTCTTTGCCTGCCTTATCAGTGCCTTGCATCTAACTTGGCAATGCTTGGCAGCATTTGGCAATGCTTATGTTTTTGTCATTTGGCTCCTTTTTCCATTTCCTGAAAGATGTTTTTTGGCAGCAACAGCCTCTCTGACCTCACCTTTAAACCATGCTGGCAGTTTTTTGGCCTTCCACTTTTCTTAAAGTGTGGAATACATCTGTTCTGGGCTTCCAAGATACTACTTGTAAACAATGCCCACACTTTATGTAAATCTTTAACCTTTTCAGCTGCTCCTTTTAATCTTTTCTTAACTATTTTCCTCATTTGATCATTGTCTCCCTTTTGAAAGTTAAATGGTGGTACTGTAGATTTCCTTGCCATCCTTCTTTCATTTATTAAATCAAATGTGATCATGCTATGATCACTAATCCCAAGTGGCCCCAACACCCTTATTTCTTGCACAAGATCCTGTTTGCCACTAAGGACTAGGTCCAAAATAGCTTCCCCTCTTAGCAGGTCATGAACCAGCTGCTCCAAGAAGCAGTCATTTATTGCATCTAGAAACTTTATCTCCCTAGCATGTCCTGCTGTGATACTGACCAAGTCAATACCCAGGTAATTGAAATCACCCATTATTACTGTGTTGTAAATTTTGTTAGATTCCCTGATTTCTTTCAGCATTTCATTACACAGGTACACTAAAAAAAATTTTTTTAAACTGCCTCTAATGTTTCGATTGATTTTTACATTTTTTGGTGCGCTGAATCCAAATCTGGTAACCAATTTGCTCCATCACGTACAGATTTTTTGCTACATTGGGTTAGCAGTTTGAGGTGAACGTTTCAGATTGAGTGCGATCGAGATAAACGTTTCTTGGATGAATTCTTTATACTAATTGTTTAGTAGTTATTCAAATAAGAATAAAGAAAATTGTAACAAGGCAGCACATAAGAATAGAGTAATGTCAACAAAACACACTGTGATGGTAGCAAAATTGTCTGCACTTAAAACAGCCACATACATGTGCACAAACATTGAGCATATAAGAGCGAGGTTAGACACAAAGCAAAGCAAAGAAATGTGCAAAAAATGTTGTACAGGTATGTATGTAAGAATAGAAAACGCAAACCGCACCATTGCAATACATGAAGACAAACACCCAATGGTGTGAAAATAAAATTCTAATAAATGAGATCCGACACTGTGGTAATAACTAGCAAATTTTTATTTCAAAGTTTAGTAAAAACACGATATTTGTCAACACAGTTTAGATTTTAAAGTCATTCTTGGGTCAATCAATCTCCTGGTGGGCCCGTTTCTTCTTCCCCCGAATGCTTCTCTTGGTGCGCTGCTTGGCGTATTTTTCATCTGGGGTTTCCCGCAGCAGCAACCAGCAGAAATCAGCCATCATAGTGGTGTTCCATCTTCCTTGGTACCTTCTCTCTGCGTCCTTGATGTCCTGGTGAAACCTTTCACCTTGTTCTTCACTGTACGCCCCCAGGTTTTCGGGAAAGTAGTTCACATGGGAGTGCAAGAAATGGACTTTCAGGCTCATGTTACAGCCTTGTTCTTTGAAGGCATTGAGCATCCTGGCAACAATATCCTTATAGTTCTCATCCCGCCTGTTCCCCAAGAATTTGAGAACAACATCCTTGAAGGAATCCCAGGCTTCTTTTTCCTTCTCAGACATCGTTTCAGCGAATGCTCCATCTGAAATGAGTTTCCTTATATCAGGGCCAACAAACACTCCTTCCTTTAGCTTTGCTTCAGAAAGTCGGGGGAACTTTGAGCAAAGGTACCGAAAGCACTCACCATCTTTTGGAAGGGACTTGATGAATTGCTTAATGAGACCCAACTTAATGTGGAGAGGTGGTAATAGAATTTTATTATGAGGTACCAAGCTCTCATGAAGAACATTTTTCTCACCGGGTCTCAAATACTCCCGAATTGGCCAGTCTTTTTTCCCCCAGTGTAGGTCGCGGGCCCGGCTATCCCACAAGCAAAGGAAGCAGGGATATTTGGTGAAACCGGATTACTGCCCTAATAGCATGGATAGAATTTTAAAGTCTCCACAAATCATCCACTTATGCTCATCATAACGAATCTTCTGAAGAATCAGGGCCAAATTCTCGTATTTTTCTTGGAGAATAACAGAGTGAGCAATAGGAACTGAAGCGAATGTGTTGCCATTATGAAGAAGAACACCTTTTATGCTGTCTTTTGACGAATCAATGAACAGCCGCCATTCAGCAGGATCATACTTGAGTTTAAACTTTTCCATCACTCCGTATATATCGTTGCAAAATACCAAATCTTCCACTTTGCTGAAATACTTAAAAAATTGGGTCTCGCGGTTGCGGTACCAATAAAAAGTTGTTCCTGGTGACAATAGATTTTTCTGTTTAAGCCGAGAAGCTAGCAGTTGGGCAGCATCTTTTGGGAGTCCTAAATCCCGGACCAAATCATTCAATTCAGCTTGAGAGAAAAGTTCAGGTTTCGGATCTGGTTCAGTTTCAAACTTGGAAGTACTGGACTCATCAGAAAAGCCATCTGATGAGTCTGATCATGATAGAACCGTCCACACAAATATGATCCAAAGATTTTGGTGGTTCAGGCACAGGTACTTCGTTGCTATGAGGCATAGGCCTAATTGCTGAGGGAAGGTTGGGGTAACTTATTACGTTCTTATTTTTTAAGTTGTATCCCTTCACAATGCAAGAGCAAAAATAGCAGTCACTGCTGTGGTCTCTTTGTTCACGCCACATCATAGGTATTCCGAAACGAAATGCTTGTTTTTTACCTTTCATCCATAAGCATAGATCTTCCTCACATGTCTTGCACACTTTGTGAGGAGCCCACGGTTTGTCTTGATCACCTAACTTCAAACCGAAATAGGCGAAATATACTTTTTTAATAAATGCAGAAATGTTCCTCTGCCACTTTTTCACAGTATATTCCCCACAAATAAAACAAAAACTGTCCGGAGAGTTGACGCAACCTCTGGCTCTGTGAGCCATCACAAATACACAGCACTGCAAACTACAACTGTAGTGAACCACTTCGGAATAAAGCTGGATTATGACTGAGCAAACAAAAGGTAATAATGAACTTGCAAGAAACTGAAATTTGACAGGAACGTTCATGTCGCAACCACCGTGTTTGAGCGAGCGAACGAGGCGAGGTGAATAGGAAAGAACATGCGCCAGCGCGAGTACTGGATTTAGCCCCCCGCCTCCCAATTGTCCTGTTAATGTATAAAATGAATACAAAACACTCTAAAATATCATGAGGGAGTGTTTCTAGTTAGTTAACCATTACAACCTCTATTTTGGGCCAAGAAAATAAACTGCAGTCGGCTAAAAATAAATTATGTGAACATTCCTTATATGGGTAAGAAATCTAATTTTGCAAGAAAACGTGACGTGATGGAACATTTTGACTATTTTTCCTGGATTCAGCACCCCAAAATCTATAGGAATCAGTTGCAAAACTGGAGGCAGTGTTTTGGTAGTGTGCCTGTGTTATCCATCTGTTTATTCTGGCCAGGCAGTCAGTAGTGCACCCCCACTGCCATTGCCTTCCCCATTTTACATGGAATTTCTATCCATAGAGATTCTACAGTTTATTTTATTTCCTGCAAAACGTTAATCCTATGTGACTCAATGCCCTCTCTAACAACCCCTTCACCAATTTGATCTACTCTATCATTGCAATGTAGCTTGTACCCTGATATCACAGTGTCCCATTGGTTGTCCTCCTTCAAACAGGTCTCTGAGATACCAATCATATATAACCTCTCATTTAGAGCTTTATATTCTAACTCTCCGATCTTATTGTTAGACTTCTAACATTTGCATACAGGCATTTTAAAGACTGTATTTCATTCATATTAATGTGGTTATCAGTTGATAGGGGTAATTTGGAATCTTTCACCTCTGTACTTAAGGGCATTTGGGAATTTTTATATTTATTGGAACCTCTCTGTTAGGATGTCCTAACTTCCCCCTTTTGCTAGTTTCCTTCAAGGATACATTATTCTGAACCACGCGCTCTTTTGCAACTGTCAATTTTCACTTATTATCTAGTTTAAAAACTGTTCCAATTCCTTTTTAAATGTTAATGCTAGCAGCCTGGCTCCATCCCAGTTAAGGTGGAGCCCATCTCTTCAAAAGTGCAGAATTTTGCTCATTTCCTAACAAATCCAAAACCCTCTTCTTTAGAACACCATTTCATCCACACATTGAGACTCTGAAGCTCCACTTGCCTTTTGGATCCTGCACATAGCATGGGAAACATTTCAGAAAATGCTACCCTAGAATTTCTTGATTTCAACTTCCTACCTAAAAGCCTAAATTTGGCCTCTAGAACCTCCCTCCCACATTTTCCTATGTCATTGGAACCAACATGTACCAAGACAGCAGACTCCTCCCCAGTGCTATCTAAAACCTTGTCTAGGTGGTGCATGAGATCCGTTACTTTCACACCAGGCAGGCATGTTACCAGGCAATCCTCACATTTACCAGCCAGCCAGATATCTAAATGCCTAATGATTGAATCACCTACTATAATGGCCCTCCTAACCCTTCCCTTATGAGCACATGACCCTGGAGATACCTCCTTAGTGCGAGAGGGTGAAACATCTGTGGTGGACAGGTCCTAACTACAGGATCACTTCCTGCCTCACCAAGGAGATGCTCTCCTTTCACGGGACCTCTCTTCTCCATGGCAACTGAGAGGCTACCAGACTGGAGGTAGGGCTTCAGTACTACTTCCCTGTAGGTCTCATCTATGTACCTCTCTGACTTCCTTATGTCCTTCAAGTCTGCTATTCTAGGCTCTAGAGCCTGTACGTTCATGGAATGATAGGACTTGCAATTCATATAAGTTGCTTCTCTTGCCCTCAGGGTACACATGGCCACCTGATACCGAGCACCATGGAAAAGCCTGCTGCCCAATGAAAGTTAATAATGTTCTGTTGGCACTGCTGAGCCATGCTGGGAAAGCATATTTAGTGTGCCATCCTGGGAAGGAGTGCTGCAAAGAACTATGTGAGACACTGTGACATGGTCAACTAGCTAACATCTGCCATGGTAGCTAGCATGGCCTGGAATCTGCCATTCACCTGGAATGTGAGGGCATTGGTGACCTTTAGGGCCACAAAAATTGGTCAGTCTCTCTGTGTGCTGGCACTGAAGTCTTCTCCTAGCTCTAGGCACAGCCATTGTATGGTCACTTTGTCAAAGCAGAACCGCGTCAGCACAGTTCATCTGTGAGCCCCATGGACTGGCCTCTCAGCCGGTATATTCTCTGGAATGGGTGCACACCTTCCTGTTCTCTATCTCCAGCTCCTCAACGATGGTTTTCCCAAAACACCAGTTCACACACTACATTTCTGCTTACCTCTACCTTTACTCATAGAGATCCACCACCACATACCCCGCTCACCACCCACAGGCATTCCTCTGCTACCACCGCCAACACACAGTGCTCTGTGTTGTGTGTGATGTGGACACTGACAGGATTACATGCACACAGACACATGGCCAACAGACACTCATGAACCCTCCTCTACTCCTTCACTCCTGCACAAACAAATCAATGTTCACTACCTCTTTGCATACTCTTGCACCTTGTGGAGACACTGGGATCAGGGGTCCCAGTTTGGCAGTGGGGGGATGGGAGTGGAAGAGATGCCTATGGCTGGAGTAGAAGGTGTGGGGCCGAGGGGGTGCCTATTGGGCCTGGGTCAGCAGGGATGGGCATACAGATTTGTGACACAGGGGCTCACTAGACTTGGCTTGCAGCAGATGGGAATTACAGGAAGACTCCTCTCTCTCTTTCTTTCTTTCTTTCACTCTATCCTTCTCTCTCTCCTTCACTCTCCTCCTAGCACAATTGCATTTGCAGTCAGGATGGACAGCAAGGTCTCTTACCTGTTTGTGCTTTATACAGTTGTGGTAACATTACTAGCACTCTTGCAGTTCAACCCCTTAATGTCCAATATCTCCTTAAAAAAAGGTGGCCACTGAAATGGCTATGGACTATATATGCAAACCTATTTGACACATAAAAGAATCAAATAAAACAAGACCATTTAAAAAGGAAGTAGTAGGAAATATTTGACTATGCTAACATCATATATCAAGGACTCCCAAAATCCTCACTACAACCACTACAGATGGCACAGAATGTAGCAGCAAGGCTCATCATGGATGCCTCAAGACAAGACCACATAACACCCATCTTAAATAAGCTTCACTGGCTTCCAATACTCAGCAGAGTGAAACATAAAGTGGCTCTAATGATCTATAAAGCAATGAGACAAATCTCTGCCCACACCTTGTGGTCTATGCTCAACAAACCACACACCCAAAGAACCTGCAGAAGCTCTAACAGCCTATTCACAGTACCCTCAACAATCATCCATAATAACAGCACAACCTCCAACAGAGCATTCTACTACTACGCACCCATCATTTGGAACGGTCTTCCTCCTGAGCTCCGCTCATTATCAGACATTGTAATATTCCGCTGAAGACTAAATACACTGCTGTTCCAGGAATACTTCGGCCCAGTCACATAGCCACATCAACAGCTTTTGGACACACACCTACGATTACAACTCATCACCTGCCATGTAAATAGGTTAATAGATTCTTTGTTAATAATGTTCAGTGTTATAGAGTTTTAGTCTAGTAAACCATCCAACACATGTTCTATGTAAAGTTAACATTCCTTGTTACTCTTGTTCTATGTAAACCACTATGACTGGTAGATATGGCAGTATAGAACTGTTGTTAAATTGCCTGGACATGAATGGGGTGTTTGCTAATCCGCACGCATTACCACATTCTTTGGGTATATCTCACTTGTTCCCTCCCACTAGCATTTAAATCCAAGCGCATGAGTCACTTCGCATGCGCGGCGTTTTTTTGAGAGCATAACACATTTCAAGGAGAGGAGCCATGAGTAACTAATTTGAACAGCGTGTTTAACTAACTTTTACTTTGTAACTATCATACATTGATAAAGTTTTTTATCTTTATGAAGGCAATCCCCTGACGAAACATTACAGGTGAAACACCACGGCGCCAAGTTGCAGCGTCGGGAATCTGCACATTTTGAGTTCTTCCCATAACCATATGGAGTTCCAGCTGAAATAATAAATGACCGACGTGGCAACGAGTAAAAGTGAAAACTTGAATTTTCAGCCGACATAATACATGACTAGTGTGGCAGCGAGTGGAAGTAAAAATCTTAACTTGATGAACTGGAAGGATTATTCATGACCCCCTTCATGTGAAGTCATTGGGGGACCGTGAGTCATAAAATTGAGTAAAGCTAAGTAACCCTTCGCTATTCTCACTTGCTTCACAAGAGTTTCATGCACATGCTGTATATATGAGTTATGGACGGTTCATATAAAACAATATTAAAAAAAGTTAAAAAATGATATGAGAGAAAGACAACATTAAGTAACAGTGGAAGACTAAACTAGCAATACCACACAGGTCGTTGATGTACAACAGACGCTTAGTTTGGCCTTTAATGAGCAAACTTGAATAAGCAGTCTAAATTCTGAGACCTGATTGCTATAGTCTTAGATAAGTTAAGAAAGTTAGTTATCTACATATGAAGGTAAAAAAGTAGAGCTTATTTAACATTATACTGCTAATACAGCAACGAGCTCTGAAAAGTGACGCTTTTTAGTTTTGTGGACATGATTATTGGCACCCTTATAAACAATTCAGATCGGTTTGAACAGAAGAACGAGATTCCCGTGGCAGTAAAATTAGACACTCCTGTGATCAACTGTCAGTACTCACATGACTTGAATAAACCAATGAATGATGTCTCTAATGTTTAAAGTGGCCACATTTACTCCCTGTTCCATTTTCACAATGGTGAAAACAAGAGAGGCTGCCTGAAAACGTCAGAAAAGCCATTGTCACCAAACATCAAACTTCAAAGAATACAAGGCCATTTCCAAAGACCTTGGGATTCCTGTTTCTACAGTTTTCTATGTTATTAAGAGGTTTACTGCTCATGGAACAGTCAAGAACTTTGCAGGGCGTGATGGGAAAAGGAAAATCAATCCAAAAAGTTAATGCAAACTGTTAAAAAAACAACACGTACAGCATCCAAATAGCTTAAGGCTGACCTGCAGCAATCTGGAGTGATGGTTTCAGCCTGCACCATATGCCATGACTTCATAGACGAAGGCCAAGGAGGACCACGCTGCTTAAAGACAGATATAAAAAGGCATGCCTGATCTTTGCCCAAACCCACCTAGAGAAACTTCAATCCTTCTGGAAAAATGTTCTGTGAACAGATGAAACCAAACTTGAGCTTTTTAACAATGCAAACCAGCAATACATTTACAGGTAAATAAATTAAACTTATAAGGGGAAAAAAACACCCTTCCTACAGTTAAAGATGGTGGAGGTTCCATAATGTTGTGGGGATGCTTTACTGCCTCAGGAACATATTAAAGAACTTATGAAGTCAGAAGACAACCAAGGTATTTTGGAGTGAAATGTGCTACCTAGTGTCAAAAAGCTAGGTCTGGCTCAAAGGTCATGGATCCTCCAGCAGGACAATGACCCAAAACATACATCCAAAACTACAAAAGAATGGTTAAAAAGGAACAAATGGACTGTTTTAAACTAGCCATCAATGAGTCCTGATCTCAATCCAATTGAGAACCTTTGGAAAGAGCTGAAATTTGTTATTGGTAAAAGAATCCTGGAAACATTCATGAGCTGGAACAAATCACAGTTCAAGAGTGGGAGAAACTGCCAGCAGACAGATGTCCAAAATGTATAGATAGCAACAAGAAATGTTTGGAGGCTGTCATCACTGTTGAGGGTTATGCAACCAAATATTAGCGAAGGGTACCATTAAAACTGTCCAGGTCACATTTAGGGTTTTTTTTTCAGAAATTACTATGTCTAAGTTGCACAGACATCTCTTTATTTGTTGTATACCTTTGAACATACTATTAAAATATTATAATGACATACAGTTGGAATATTTCCAATTATTTCTCAAGATAGAGAAAAGGTGGGATAGAGGTGATATGACTGAGAATTTTAAATACCTCCGTGGCATAAATGCACAGGAGGAGATCCTCTTTTAATTGAAAGCAAGCTCTGCTACAAGGTGAAATAGGATGAAGGTGACAAGGGATAGACTCAGGAGTATATATTTCTTTACGGAAAGAGTGGTGGATCCGTGGAATAGTCTCCCAGTGAAGGTGATAGAGATAAGCACAGTATCTGAATTCAAAAAAGCATGAGACAAACACAGAGGGTCTCTAAAGGAAAAAAGGGGACTGTTGTAGTGTTTGATATAGAAGGGCAGACTAGATAGGCCATGTGGTCTTTTTCTGCCATCATGTTTCTATGTTTCTATACTGTATATAACATACCTAAAATACAAGGATGCCAATAATGTTGACTACAATTGTAGCAGATCTATGCTGGAACCATCTGGCTGCCAAATACAGCATGTCCAGAACACTATACAAAATACACTTTGAGTGTCTGCATCCTGGCTCTTCCCTCACCATGACCCGGAATGCCCTCCGACATAATCCTTTTGGAACACCAGCATTTAGATGTGTTGGCCACAGAGACATTCTATAATCGCATTTCTATATCTCGGCCATTCACACGTCCATTTCATTCATTTCTGACATCCAGGCCATGTCCATCACTTGGAAAATAACCACCTGAAACAATGGCTCTCAACACAGTCCTCAGGACACACAACCAAGCAGTCAGGTTTCAGGATAGGACAGGAAAGAGAAGATGGATAGATGAAAAGAGAAAAAGAGAAAAAAGAATGCACACCTTTTGAGTTCAGTATTTAGACATTATTCACAGTCATATCCGGGCTGTGAGTCTTTTCCAGGCACCAGGGAAGCCCTCCCATCCCACTCAAAATAGGTTTTTGAATGCTTGCTCAAACAGTAGCATTTTTAAATCAGACTTAAATCTGTTGTAGGAATTCTGAGGGCAAAAATAGGGGTAGGGGGAGATGATTCCATAATGTGAGGGCTAAGCAGAAAAATGCTGAATTCCTAGTGGATTTGCAGTGAGTCTTGGTGGGTGAGGGAAGACGTAGATGGTTACCATGTGAGAAGCATAGGGAACAAATGGGACAGTAGGGAATGATTATTAATGAAAGATA
Organism: Ichthyophis bannanicus; assembly: GCA_033557465.1. Taxonomy (NCBI): domain Eukaryota; kingdom Metazoa; phylum Chordata; class Amphibia; order Gymnophiona; family Ichthyophiidae; genus Ichthyophis; species Ichthyophis bannanicus. The sequence continues at coordinate 1,318,386,762 of CM066031.1, forward strand.
ATCGGGAGCCTTCTGGTGAACAGCATTGTGAGTCAGGTTTAGAAATTTATACTGTATGCACTGGTGAGAGGTCTTAATGTGTGCACTAGTGCAAGGAGCTCAATGACAGGTAACCAGTGGAGATGAATCAGAAGGGGGATAACATGATCATGCCTTTTGTCATGTGATATGATACAGGCAGCTGTGTTCTGGATACACTGTAATCTTTTTAATTCAAATTTGGGCAGTCCTGCATAAATGGCATTACAGTAGTCGATATGACTGATGACCAGGCTAACGATAACAGTGAACTGGGCTGTATGACTGAGAAATGGGTGAATGGTCTGAAAGTGGCACATAGCAAAAAAGGCTGATTTCACTACAGAACTAATTTGTTTGAGAGGAAAAATCAGACTCAAAGAATATACCCAGATTTCTGAAGGACATAGTCAAGGTGATTGGAACATTGTGGAGAATGGGGGAGATGGTGGGTAAAAGTGATCTGCCCATGAGCCAAGTTGATGTAGATTTACTCAGGTTTAATTGTAGACAGTTTTAGGGAGCCAGTCTTCCACCTTTGCAAGGCAGTGATTGATGGGTGATGGATCAAGATTAGATGTGCTGATGTAGGTAACGAGCAAGATACCATCTGCAAAAACAAAGGCCAAAATTCCAACAGTAGTAGACTTAAGAAGATGTTGAAGAGTATGGGTGTGGGGACGGAAACTTGCGGTACCTTGCAGGAAAGTGAATGCTCAACTGAAGAATGGCTGTTAACAGAAATGGAAAAGGAGCATCCTGAGATGAATTGTCTTAAATACAGTAGGTGTTAAATGCAAGTGACAGATCAGAGGGGCAGTTTGAAAAGCCCCCTCTATCATAACAAGGGCTGTGTGAATCACATGAGAAATTGGTAAGACTTTACCTTAGAAGCATAGGTCAGGGCACTGTATAGCAAGCCAACTTTTATAGATCTCTTTCCCTCCCACCCACCCTGACTCTGATCCACCCCAGGGATAATCTTAATTTTATAGGCTCTTAAACCTATTAAATGGAAGGAGGTGCCCATATTCACTTTCAAATGTGGCTGGTTATCCTCATCAGGAATACATTAATTAAGGACCTGAGATTAATTAATCTTAAGGTGAACAAAGTCCATTAAATGTATTAAGTATAGTTGTATTAGCATAAGTATCCCCAGCAAACCTAAGTAAGTAAGCAACTTAAATACCTAAACAAAACCTTAAAACTAAGACGCAGTCAGCAGTCCAACAGCAAGATGGGGGCTTTCCAGTCTTTTGCATTGAGTGTCACATGTATGATTTTCTCCCATTTGGTGAGAGGAACTTAAGGTGTGCATTACTGTAGGTGCAAGGAACTCATTGCTCTCAGGGAATGAGTCTGATCTCTGGAGGCTACAGTAGCAGACTTGGAGGACATAAGGAAGACAAAGAGGTATATAAATGAGACCTAAAGGGATGTGCTAAAGTCCCACCTCCAGTCTGGCAGCCTCCCTGTTGCCATGGAGAAGAGTGGTCATGTGACAGGAGAGCATCACCTTGGTGTGACAGGAAGTGATTCTGTAGCTAGGACCTGTTCTTGAGGTGATGAAAAACCTCTCACACCAATGAGATTTCTCCAGGGCCATGGGCCCATGAGGAAAGGGTTAAGACAGCCATTATAGCTGTTGATTCAATCATTAGGCATTTAGATAGCTGGCTGGATGGTGGAAATGAGGATCACCTTGTAGCATGCATGTTACTAGGCGATCCTCATGTCCACCAGCCACCCAGCTATCTACATGCCTCTCTGCCTGGTGCGAAGGTAGCAGAACTCATGCGCCACCTAGACAAGGTTTTAGATAGCACTGGAAGGAGTATGCTGTCTTGATACATGTTGGTACCAAAGACATAGGAAATTGTGGTAGAGAGGTTCTTGAGACCAAATTTAGGCTTTTAGGTAAGAAGTTGAACTCCAGAACTTTCTCTGAAATGCTTCACATTCCATGTGTAGAACCCAAAAGGCAGGCAGAGCTCTGAAGTCTCAATGTTTGAATAAGACAATGGTGCAAGAATGAGGGTTTGGGATTTGTTAGGAAATGGGCAACATTCTGGAAAAAGGAGGGTTTTTTTCCAAAAGGGATAGACTTCATCTTAACTGGGGATGGAACCAGGCTTCTGGCATTAACCTTTAAAAAAGGACATAGAGCAGTTTTTATACTAGATAATAGGGGAAAGCTGACAGTCGCCCAAGAAAGCATGGTTCGGAATGATGTATCCTTGAAGAATACTAGCAAAAGATTGAAGTTAGGGCATATTGACAGAGGTACCAATAAAGACAAAAGTAGCCCAAATGCCCTTACATGCACATTTGCAGGAGAGAGAAACAATTTCAGTGTCAGCAATGTACTGCATAGGCAGGGAGCCCAGGAAACGTGATAGTAGTGCTCCATTATCAGCAACAGCATAGTGCCCAAGTATGAAAGGCCACTATGGCAATGGTGCAAATGGGGCATAGGGGGCTGCAGGTGGTACATATAGTGGGGGAAGCTGGGGCACAGGGTGGACTAGGCGGGCGCCTAGGTGGTGCCTAGGTGGCACATAGGAACATAGAAACTGGAAGTGGGAAAGGCTGCATCTGACAAAGGCCAAACACAAGATACAAAAAACTTGTCCACACTAATCAATAGTTGCCAGGGCAGAGACAGGATACTCCTGCATCCATCACACCACCATGTTGAAGGTACAGAATGTTGCTAGGCGGTGATGGGGGTGGGGGTGGGGTTGTCCATGTATGCCTTCCCACCTCAGACGCCGCACCGTAGGCACCTGCCTACCTGAACAGTGGATGGCCTGGAACGGCACACAACAAGCACAAACAGCATATGGTTATGTTAGCACAGCATGGGGGTGGTGTCTGTGCTGGAGGGGGCAGTGGCACCTGTCTGCAGTGGACACAGGCCATGGCCTGTACCAGTATGTAGTGTGCAGTGCAACAGAAAAAGGTTTTCAAAGGAGACGTAATGGTAGGAGCCAGGGACTGCTGCACCTCTGTGGCCTCACTGTGGTGCAGTACACACAGCCAGTGTGACTTAGAGCACAGGGTCACAGGCTCAGGTCCCAGCTGCAGAGTGCATCACAAACTTTTGCCCCACTACGTAGATATAACAGAAAAAACAGAAAAAAAAGGAAATGTCTGGCTGAGGAGACTAAAGGTATGGCCCAGGGAGGCTGTGCACCTGTGGCCCCACTGTGATACAGTACACACGGTCAGTGTGACTCAGAGCAGAGGGTTACAGGTTCAGGTCCCAGCTACAGACCCTGCAGAACACATCACAAACATTTGCCCCACTACGTAGATATAACAGAAAAACAGGAAAAAAAAGGAAATGTCTGGCTGGGGAAACGTAAAGGTATGGCCCAGGGAGGACTTTGCACCTGTGGCCCCACTGTGGTGCAGTACACACAGCCAGTGTGACTCAGAGCAGACAGTCACAGGTTCAGGTCCCAGCTGCAGACCCTGCAGAACACATTACAAACTTTTGCCCTGCTACATAGATATAACAGAAAAACTGGAAATGTCTGGCTGAAGAGAGGTAAAGGTAGTTCCAGGGACTGCTGGGCCTCCGTGGCAATACCGTGGTGCAGTAAACACAGGCAGTTTGTTCAGAAGCAGAGGGTCACAGGTATAGGTCCCAGCTGCTGGAACCTGCAGAACACATCCCAACATTTTACCCTACAAAGCATATACAGCATCAAACCATGCAATCCCCACAGCAGCGGCCAACAAGGGTAGAAACACCCACTCACATAGGAGCCACCATCCAAGTCATGCTGTACAGGCAGGCTGCTGGCTCCAGCACGGAGTTGCAGGTAACATCACAGCACCTCTTCTACCTCCCGCTCAGTCCAGAAATGTTGGCAGTGTGGCAGCCAGGGTTGCCAAACACCCCTATCATTGCACAGTGCTGCAGTAGGAGTGTGTGCGTATATGTCTATCCATAGTTTTGTGGCTGCCAACCTACCATCCCCCCCCCCCCGGCCCACATTGTCCAATTGTTACCAGCATCAGCCTGCGAATGTGCATAATGAGGAGCAAGGTAGTGTGGGTATGGGCCAGATAGGGCGAATTGGGCAGGCTGCATCTGCACAGGGAGTATTGCAATGGCTGGTACATGTTAGTGTTCGAACCCCACCTGCGTGGACAGGATGGCTACATCATGTCGTGCTGGGAGGGCAGTCTTGCCCTGACTAAACAGTGACCATGGCATGTCCAGGTTCCCACATAGTCCTCTATGCTATCTGTCTTTAGTGATACCTGTGTGATCCCTAGTTCTGGGGCCCAATCACTGACATACATACTGACATACCATAAGAGAATGTAAATAAATAAATAAATAAAATACCTGCTTGGTCTGTGTGTTCTCATTGACCATGTACCACAGACTGGCCAGTGGCATGGCTTCAGCTAGTCTGTGCATGGTGCGAACACTGTGTATGCTGGTGCAGTCCGACAGTGTTGTCTGATGATGCATGGCAGCCTGTGGTATGTGGCAAGTGAGGATTCACATGGTAACCACACAGCAACACTGGTCTGCCAATGCTCCCGTCACTGGTATGTCTCATGTGCACTAGCCCTAGAGGGATATTCTTAGCCATCAGGAACAGGCTTGCTGGTCCCACAGCCAGTCCCGTGGTCTCAGGCACCTGCCCCCCCCCACCTACAAGATGGGTGTAATGGGGCCCTTGGGGGCACATAGTGCATACCACTCTGAGCAGTAGGGGGCCATGGTACATAACCCTCATAAGACACTGGACACCCCTCTGACCTACTAACAGGTGGCTATGGCAGCCAGACCTTAACACTGGGTACACACTGATATGGGTGGTCTCTGGTCCCAGGGGGACACCTGCAACAGTGTAACACAGATGGGTACAGAGGTGCATTTGGCACACTGCCTGAGACACCTGTCACACACTGCCAGTGATGGGGATGTGCAGCAGGACTTATATGTAGCACCACATGTACAGTGGACCTAGTGCTGGGCAGCCATCCTTACCCTCAGGGTAAATACAGAATCTGCACAATGGCAGGGTCCATAGCTACTCTGTGCCAGTATCTCGCACGGCAGTCCATCTTACCAGGCTGTGGTAACAGAGAGGTGCAGACCCCATTTGGTGATATGCTGTAGACCACTGTTCCGCAAGTGCAATGCATCGTGGGTGCTGGTGCGGTTGCCGTATCCTGGCACACAGAGCAGATGGTCCATGCGGTGAACTGCAGTCCCTCTGTACCCAGGCACTGTTGTACACCAGGCCATACAGGTATAACCCACTGTTTCGTACAATGACGTTCCAAACTGTATCCATGGGTTTGATCACCTATTGTCGTCCCCCCATGCGTGCCCAACTCAGATACCCTGCATGCCTCTAACACTCATCTTCTTGCAGATATGTGCTGCCAGCCCATAAGAGACTCACCACAGTGGGTGACAGTCCTCTTGTCCGGCCATCTGCATCTGCCAGCTGAGTAGAGTCCGGACTGCCTGTGTAGGCTGCCACCACAGGTCATGCACTGTGAACCTGTCCTGCATTGTGCCCCTATGTTGCCTGCCTCACCTCTACCTTAGCTGTATGGTACCACCACACCTCTGTCCACCCCTCATCATAACCATTCTGGAAACCTAGACGCCCCTGGGGGACACGTATGCCCAGCATCTGTCACCCACTGCCCTCTCAGTACTTTACATTGCCCACACCCAGTGCTGTGGTACAGTTGCCCACAACATGTATGTCACCAGTACTGGCAGGCACATGGTCTGGCCGCAGATATGGCACATCCAGGAGCGTCAAGCCCTCACCCACAAGCACCTGTGCAGCGGCAGTAAACCGTGGCTAATCCAGTGTTAGCGTGACATCAGTATCTCTGGATATATGTAATGCATGCCAACCGGAGACACTATGCAGGCCGCAGGGCAAAGTAACATAGGGCACCATCACATTGTTATGCCACTGTGAACTATGTAGAAAAAATCCCAGGGAGCCCATGAGGATGACCTGTCCAGGTGTGCCCAGTACGGTGTGCTGCCAAGGGACCCCGAGAAGGTGCCGCAGAAGGTGCCTCACAGGGCACATGACGAGCATTTTATAAGGCACCATACAATATGGCACCCAGTAACGTGCCTACTAAGGTGCACTCGCACAATGTACCATAGAAGAAACCCAGGAACGTGCCATGTTCTGAGGCATGGTACTGGGCGACGTACAACGTGCTATTAGGGCCGGGGAGCCCCAGGACGTGTTCCTTAGTGTAGCGTTGCATAAGGCACGCACCAAGGCACCGTAATCAATGTTAGCCCAACACACGCCTGAGACCCAGATGGCTGAAAGCCTGACATTCTGTAACGTCAGGCCCCAATGCCCACAAAAAGATGGTCCGTCAGACCAATATAACGTGTTATTTGTAGTGCAGTGGTTAGGCAATACGCCAGACTACAATGTCTTGTGAGTTCAAATCCCAGAAGGGGATACCAGAATGGGAAAATGATGGGGATAGGGCGTGTCAGTAATAGAAAGACTAGTTGTACTCAGATATAGAAAAGGATACCTCCAACATAAACAAATAGAGCAACAAAACAGACCAACAAGCGCCACAGAGGGAGGTTATGCACATGGATACACGCATTCATACACACGGTGAGAAGCATGCACTGCACAGGCGCATTTTTACTGCGTCATATGAGGTCTGAGCATATACAGCAGACAAGATGGCTGCCAGATCGAGAAAGCCTGCTTTCACACATGCAGACCTGTATCTGCTGGCTGAATTGATTTGCCTCCGCCAGGAGCGCCTATTTCCAGGCTCCTCCCATAGGCAGGACCTCAGCTGAGTAAGGAGTGCCTGGATGCGCCTCACCAGGCAATACAATAGAGGCTCAGACTACCCATGTGAGGTAAGTGCATGGTGACAGGCACCCAAACCTAGGTCTTAAGAAAGAAAACCTTGTAACCAACACACATATCAGACACCCACAGCAAGGGAAAAGCAGGTGGTTGTGTGTCCAAATGGGAACGATGTAGGCCTCCCTCTCAATGCTAACAGATCCGCCCTGTCACCAGGGGGCCGCAGAATCCATTACAGAGAATTATTATCCATCCCATTGCTATGGTATTTGACCCTGTTGCAGTGTCACTGATGTGCCCTATCCCCAGGATGCCTCTGGCCCACTACAGAGGCCCACTATTCATCCTGGTGTTATGGTACCTGCTCTTGTATAGGTTTCACAGGTCTGCCATATCGCCAGGATGCCCCAGGCCTCACCACAGAGGCCTATCATCCATCCTGGTGTTCTGGTACCTGCTCTTGTATAGGTTTCACAGGTCTGCCATATCCCCAGGATGCCCCAGGCCTCAACACAGAGGCCTATCTTCCATCCTGGTGTTCTGGTACCTGCTCTTGTGTGAGTTTCACAGGTATGCCATATCCCCAAGATGCCCCAGGGCTCACTACAGAGGCCTATAATCCATACTGGTGTTCTGGTACCTGCACTTGTATAGGTTTCACAGGTCTGCCATATCCCCAGGATGCCCCAGGCCTCACCACAGAGGCCTATCATCCATCCTGGTGTTCTGGTACCTGCTCTTGTATAGGTTTCACAGGTCTGCCATATCCCCAGAATGCCCCAGGGATCACTACAGAGGCCTATCATCCATCCTGGTGTTCTGGTACCTGCACTTGTATAGGTTTCACAGGTCTGCCATATCCCCAGGATGCCCGAGGCCTCATCACAGAGGCCTATCATCCATCCTGGTGTTCTGGTACCTGCTCTTGTGTGAGTTTCACGGGTCTGCCATATCCCCAGGATGTCCCAGGCCTCACTACAGAGGCCCACTATTCATCCTGGTGTTATGGTACTTGCTCCTGTGTGAGTTTCACAGGTCTGTCATATCCCCAGGATGCCCCAGGCCTCACCACAGAGGCCTATCATCCATCCTGGTGTTCTGGTACCTGCTCTTGTATAGGTTTCACAGGTCTGCCATATCCCCAGGATGCCCCAGGACTCACCACAGAGGTCCACTATTCATCCTGTTGTTATGGTACCTGCTCCTGTGTGAGTTTCACAGGTCTGCCATATCCCCAGGATGTCCCAGGCCCCACCACAGAGACCTGTCATCCATCCTGGTGTCCTGGTACCTGCTCTTGTATAGGTTTTACAGGTCTACCATATCCCCAGGATGTCCCATGCCTCACTACAGAGGCTCACTATTCATCCTGGTGTTATGGTACTTGCTCCTGTGTGAGTTTCACAGGTCTGTCATATCCCTAGGATGCCCCAGGCCTCACCACAGAGGCCTATCATCCATCCTGGTGTTATGGTACCTGTTCTTGTATAGGTTTCACAGGTCTGCCATATCCCCAGGATGCCCCAGGCCTCACTATAGAGGTCTACTTTACATCACGGTGTTATGGTAGATGCACTGGCTGATGTGTGCAGGCCACTCATATAGCCATGTTGTGTCTGGAGCCTGCAGGGCATATAACGGTACATCCCCAGGGCACACTCAGGTGTGGCTGCTGCTGTGTACAGGAGTCACTGGTGAGACACATGACCATCACTCATGCCAGTGCATGCAGAGGCACCTGGCTATGCAGTCTGTGCATATGTTGAACAAGGTTTGCAGACAGGCTGATGGGTCCCGCAGACATTCTGACATAGTGGTGCATATGTATGGGAAGTGGAACATGCTCGCCCCCCTCCCGGCACACAGTGCATGTATACCAACACCATGCAGCCCCACATGCATGGTGCCCATGACCCACAGCACGGCAAGGGCACATATGGTCAGTGTTGTAGGCCCAAACACGGATAGTCCGCCTATGTGGAAATGGGTGCCAGGAGGCCCACACACAGGGCACGTAGAGGCCCAACTGGAGATGCGCAGCCGCAACGCACACATGTGTGTGGCAGTGGCAAAAGCTAGGGGTCGACACATAGCACACAATAGGGGCAGCCACCTGCTGCACGCAGGTATCTGTGTGGTGCAGCACCAGCAGGCGATGGATGTCTGTCCTCTAATGTCCCCACACATTGAATCCCCCACAGGTTGAGGACCTACGCAAGAAGGCCTGTGAGCTGTGAGCCAGGTACCCCCATTTTGTGGTGCAGGTGCAGCGGGAACAGCTGGGCCACAGTGACAGTGAGTGATGCGGCACGTCTCTGTGGGGCAATGGCCTGCGGGGCCACAGGACATGTTCGAATGATGTGCCAGATGTGTGACCATGGCGGTAATTTACATACCTCTCCCCCACAGCGGACGCACATGCAGATGAGGGCCCAGCAGGGCTGGATGATGGAGCCGTGCAGGCAGTGCCGGGCGAAGATGCCCCAGAGGGCATGGAGTCGGCTGACGGCGGGGAGTCCGAGGAGGAGGGGGATGCCGGAAGCAGAGAGGGAGAGGTGGAGGAGGGAGGGGGATCAGGGTGGAGGGAGAGGGCAGCTGGGAGCCTGGGGAGGGTGCAGTGGGGGAGGAGGGGGCGAAGGGGGAGAGGTGTGGGAGCAGAGTGGGAGGAGGGGGGTGAGGGGGGAGGTGCGGGAGGCCTGGGAGGGGGAGGGGGTGGCGGGGGATGGGGAGGGGGTAGGGTGAGGGGGTGGCCAGTCCCAAGCGGCACCAACTTCCACAGGGCACTGGGGGCCCCAGCCATCTGCCCCACAGTGCCAGCGATGGCGCCTGTCTGGCCATGGGCCTACCCCACATAGCCGCAACAGGGGCGTCATACATGCAGCCACACAGACAAGGGGAGATGTGAGTCTGTGCGGGTGCATGTGTGGCCTATGCCTGACTGCGGCTGTGCATGCCCAGGCATACACCTAGCGGCAGCACGCCAGCATTCTGGGGCGGGTGCTGGAGACCATGGCCGTGGTGGCTGACCGGCTGTGACGACTGGATGATAGATGTGCAGCAGGCGCACCTGGCCAGCCACCTGGTGATGGGGGCCCCCAGGCCTGGGGTGGTAGGGCCCATGCCTGCATAGGGACCCACAGCTGTTTCCCCACCCCAAATAAATTTTGTACCTATGTTTTACACACTCACAATGGTCAGCTGTCCCTTATTGCTACATGTCAGTGGGGTGCGAATGACAGGTTTGAGCATCTACATGTGTGTCCGTGTGCATGACAACGGTCCCATAAATGGCACCGTACCCATGGCAAGGGTGGGGGATGGGCATGGGCAGCGCATGATGAAGCACCACAGACAAACACCTTCACACACAGGACAGGACAGCATGGGTACGGCCAGCAGTGGTGAATGGTATGAAACAGGATGGACAGTGCAATGCACGTGGACATGGGGGCGAGCGGGGCAGTGGGCCAGGGGGGGGTCTCAGAGACCAGGACCATGGATGCAGGGTGCCGAAGGGTGGGTGGCAGACAAGTGGCCCAGGGGGGTGGGGCATGATCCGCAAAAGTGTGGATGGCCACGCGCATATGGGTAGGGGGCAGGGATGTACCTGGGCCTTGGGGTGGGGCATGTTACAGGGCTGACATGCCCTGTGGATAACTATGGGGGATCCACAGTGTACCCAGCAAACACCTGTGGACCGCTGCAGGCCCCATGGGTCGGGGGTGATGTGGCCAGGCCATGCAGCATGCATCTGACTACATACAGCAGTAGTGTCTGTGTGTACCAGGGGATGTTCCCTCAAGGGGGGGCACCTCCATGGCACACCTCACACTGGAAAGGGCAGGATACAGGACACCATCAGTGTGCTACCAGTGTGATACCAGAGGTGGACGTGTGGACAGGACAGACAGCGTGGAAATGTCTACAGACATACAGAGTACGATGTCCAATCAATGAGATGTGGACAGCACTTCACGGAGATGTGTCCGGTGCCATCCCAGCATGCCCTGAGCAGGTACTGGTGGGGACAGGTGGCGGGGGGAGAGGGACTGTGGGGGTCTACAGACGCTGGTGGGGCAGGGTGCAGGGGTGTTGGGGTCTGGTGAGTGGGTGGTGGTGACATGGCTGCTGCTGTGACCCATGGCAATCCCAGCTAGGTGGGGGACACAGATTGGCTGAGGTGGTGGCATGTGGTCGGTCTTTGGGGTGGCCAAGGGTAGGGCAGGGCCTACACGGGGCTTACAGAATACACACAGGACATGTGACCTCAGGCAGTGCTGCATGTGCAGCTATTTATTTCCCCCGCGCTCAGCCATGCCTTGAGCGGCCCCTCCCACCTCGTGGTGCTTGTGCCACAGCTGGCACTGCTGCTGCTGCTACTGGTGGCAGGCCTTGTTTTTCTGTGGGGGTCCCCTGGCCAGCAGCCAAAAGCTCAGTGCTGGCAGCTATGGCCCATCCTGTTACCGCCAGGCCCCACATCTCTGCAAAGATCCCTCTACTGTGTGGCACATGCAGCACGCCTCATGCCACTGGCATCGCTGCTCCCACAGGACTGAACACAGTACATGCCGTACGCCTGTGGGGGAGACAAGTTGTGCGCCATCAGACATGGTTACACCTGCCACCTGTACACAGGCAACATCATATGAACACGGTAGGACACTCACCCTCTGAATTACCATTTTCCACCATGGAGTGTGCCCGCATCTCCCTTATCACCTCCGCAAGGGCAGACCGCATGTCCCTCATGGCATACTGTGGAACAGCAGGTTCTGCCCACCCGGTGGCTGTAGCAGCAGGTGGCACACTGTCCTCAGCCAGCCCCTGGCTCGGCCCGCCATTGCCCTCCAGAGGTGGTGCTGGACCCACCACCTCCACGTGTGCCACAGTTGTCTCTCCAGGCAGCCCCGCCTCTGGCCCAGCATCATCAAGGGGCCATGGCTGAGGTCTATGTGCTCCACCCCCTCCTCCGCCTCCTCAATGGCATGTATGTCACCTGTGGGGGAACAGGTTACACAGCTCAGGTGGGCGTGGCTGCCTGCCTGCCCCTGTCACACCCTGTATCTACGGGCTGTGTTGGACGCAGGGCACCCTGGTCAGTGTGTGGGTACCCAGGCTGTGTACGTGTGGCCATGGACATGACCTGTGCAGGGATGTGTGTGGTACCATCCCATGTCCGTGTCCCAGGTGCCTGTGGTGGGCCACCAATGACCGCATGTGCATGTGACTGGGGGCACCCCACATGGCCAGGTGTGACTGTTGGGGTGGGGCCAGGGTGCTGTTCCGGTGCAGGTGGGGACAGGTATGCCCTGTGGTTGCAGGGATATGCATGCATACTTGAAAGGGCTGGGGTGGGGTGGGTGTGTGGCGGTGTGACCTGCGGCAGGCTGTGGGTGGCTGTGCCTAGCACATGCATGCGTGGGTGTAAGCTGCACGGGTCTGTGTTGGGGCCCCCTTGCATCCAATGCTGCCAAGGCCACCCCCCCAAGCATGCAGCCACCCACCCCATGGCACTCCATTGCAACCTGTGTCCCTGCACCCAGCGCCTATGGCCCACACAGGTACAGTGTGCCTCCATCTTCCCAACGGAGCGACCCATGTGGCCTTGCTGTCCTTGCCTTCCCTGTACTGTGTCCCCACAATACATTGTCACCCAATGCTGCTACCATGGGCCTGTCACCCCCCGCTCCTGCACCCATCCACTGTGCTGTGCCAACCCCGCTCAATGTCGCCATGTCCACCCCCATTCTGACCCCTGCACTTACAGCTGCACCTGTGCTGCCCCACTCACTGCCCCTGTATCGGTGCCCTCCCCTCAATCTATGGTAGCCATGCCCTGCTTACGTAGCTCCAATCCCTCTCTGCCCACCAACTTGCCCCCCTGAACCCTCTCTTATCAGTGACTGTCACCCCCAGCACCTGCCCCCCCCACGGACTGTTGTCGCTCCCTGGGGGGATATCAGCATGTAACACACCTGATGCGCATCCATGGACTCTACCCACCCTGCGACCCATGCACTTTCCGGTGCCATGTGTTGTGCACACCCTGCCCCCCCTGCCCCATCTCCCGGACATGATCCCCCCATCTCTGCTGGCCATGACAGGTCTGCACCTGGTTCCATCATATGTCCTGGGGTCACTGCACTCACCCACATGCCTTGTTCCTCTGGCCGGGGTGATGGTGTCGGTCCCAGCATGCCCACCTCCCCACATGCCAGACCGGCCCCCTTCCAACCCTGAACCGGCACCTCCACCATTGGCTGGTCCGTCCAATATTGGCCCCCTCTGCCCACCCCCCGCTGGCAGGCGACTGCCAGGTACATCCTTGTGTCCGTGTTCTCGGTTGGGTGTATGGCTCTATATTGTCCTCAGTGGCCCCACACTCTATGTCATGCTACCTCTGTGTGTGTACCTGTCGCTGCACCCCCACTGCTATGCCGTCCCCAGAGGGTGGGACTCCATGGCTCTGTTCGTGGCCTGCTTGTCTCGCCCTGTTTGCATAGTCCTCTGGTGCACTACGCATGCCCATGTGTGCAGTGGCAGTCTGTGCACCTCGTAAGTCTATTCTTGGCATAGGGCAATGCATGGGAGGTGGTGGCACCCTATCCACGCCCCTTTCAGTGGTTCCAAGGGCTGCCAGCCCATGGATGGGTGTGTGGGGTCCCCGGACCTGGCCGTGTGCTGTTGCAGGGCCCTGCTGGGATTGGCAGGTGCCCAGGGATGGCAATGCATGTTGGCTGGTGCTGTGTCAGGGCAACAGGTTGTGGTACTGGGGACATGGGGGGGCCTGTGGGATGGTGGCCCCATTAGGGCCTTCTGTATGTGTGGGGTCTGCGGGTGGAGGCCAATGCCATGCATAGCTGACAGGGGCCTGTGGTCCAGGGGCAGTGTGGGGATGGTGTACCAGGTATGGGTTACGCCATATGTTGCATGGGACTGGCTGTGGTCATGCGTCTTAGTGGAACAACTGGCATGGCCCCCCCTTCCCTCCTGCGTCCGTCCCTGCACTCACTTTTTTATAGTCTGTCACCAGTACACCTCTCTCCGTCTTACCTGCATGTGGGTGTGCTGTATCCAGCGCAGGGGGCAGGCCATGTATAAACATGGGCCCAAGTCAGTCTGCCAGGCGCTGTTCCAAGCTGGTCAGGGTGGCCCCCTGTGCTGGACCCCCTCCAGTGCCCTGAGCATTGTGCCTCTCCCGTGAGAGTTGGGCATGGATGTTTCACTTAATGTTGCAGTAGCGCTTGCGTAGGCTCTCTATGTCATGATGTGGGCCCCCTGCTGCCTCCACCTCTGCCTGTACCTCTGCCCATGCCCTTGTGCGCATGGCAATGGTGGTGGTTGAGCTCATCCTTCTGAAGAGCACCTCGAACCTCTCCAGGATGCTGGCTAGGAGGAGGTCATTCTCCTCCTGGTTGAAGCGGACTGCCCTCCTCCTGGCTTCCTCGGCTATAGGCATCCTGCAGCACTTCTGCCCTTGTGCACCTCCAGGCTGTTCCAGGAGTGGTGTATGGCACAGGATGGGCCTGCCCGCTCACTCTCTGGATCTGCGGTGGTGTTGGTCACTGGTGGCTGCTGGCTGCAGCCCCCTCCTGCCTCATGGTGTCCCTCATCCTCCATGCTGTGGTATGTACTGTGTACCATAGCCTTTGCTGTTCTGTGTCCAGTTATGTACCTTGGGTGTGTTCCTACATGCGTTCCACATGGGCCTTACATGCATGTGCAGTAGCGTGCTTTACCTTTGTGCATGCCCATACAAGCACCGCTTATTTCCCGCGCACATGTACGTACATTATGTCTGACATATCCTCACGTGCCATGTGTGTGTAAGGCGTGTTCCTAGGCGTGCTATGCCCCATCCTCAGATCTATCCTCATTATTGGTGTGCACTGCTCCATACATGGCCCGTTTATCCTCCGGTGTGGTTTATGGTGCATGCACGCACACTCTGCTAATAATAATTCCTTTGGGTGCTACGGCGCATTCCGACACACATAGGTGGGTCATGCGACGTGTCCACACGTGCTACTCTGCATCATACCTATGCATGTGCACCACACCTCCGCGCATTGGAATGCGCCTTGCATTCTGCTCTCAACTACGTGTCTGGGTGGGGCATGTAGTGCAGAACGCCATACATTTGTGCCCTACTGTGGCGCAGGGACACACCACGTGCTCCTCCTACCCACATTCAGCGTGCCAAATCACAGAACATGAATTTCTTTGGAACGCATGTTGCTGCGCATGCTACGGCGTTACGCTTCCATATGTGCAGAGCATTGTCTCATGCTGTTGATGGTATACGTCCCAGCATCACCAGGTGTGTCAGGTTTGCTCTGATTATTTTCCGCACCCCACACCCTATTTAACATCTACCTGTGCTCCATACCATGTCTATCAGGGCTCACATTGTGAATGCGGGTTGTGCGGTGGTGGCACTGGTGGAGCTGGCAGAGCTGCGGTTGCCTGAAGGGGGAGATGGTGTCACTGGGGCTGTGGCAAAGGGCATGGGTGCAGTCCCGCAGCAACTCAGACCTGCAGATGTGGAGGATCCACCAGCACGGCACCATAGGCGTGCTGAGGCATGGCCACGTCTGCCATGCCTCTACAGGCCCAGGCCCATGCTCCAGGACATACTTGAGGATCAGGTCATCTCCCTCTACCGTCTGGACACAGGGGCTATTAGGGAGCTCTATGAAGATCTACGACCTGACCTCGAGCCCCGGACTGCCCAGTCACATGCCATACTGGGAATGGCCAAGCTCCTGGCTGCCCTAAATTTCTTTGCCTCTGGCTGTTTCCAATCCTCAGTGGTCACAGTGGGCGGGATGAGCAGGCCAACATTCTCGCGCTGTCTCCACCAGGTACTGCGGGCCATGGTCAGCTGGATTGGGAATTACATTGCAATTCCTAACAATAGGCAATATTGGAGGGCCCTGGGCCTGGCATTCCAGTGGATTTCAGGGATACCATACATGATGGGAGCTATTGATTGCACACATGTTGCCCTGGTACCGCCATGCAACATGGAGGTCGTGTTCCGCAACCGCAAACACTTCCATTCTCTGAATGTGCATGTTGTTTGTGATGCAAATATGCATATTCTGAATGTGGTTCCATGGTTCCCAGGGTCAGCCCATGACTCCTATATCCTGCAGCACTTGGCACTGTTTGGCCAAGTTGAGGCCGGACAATATGGCGACTGTGTCTTGCTGGTTGGGTATTTACCATATCTCACATGCGCGTACAGCGTATGATATCTGGGGTCCCATTGTCACCTGTGTCCTCTGCATGCCTTTCCTTGCAATGTGGTTGTGGGGTGCTGCCTTGTATGGGGCTTTGTACAATGTCACACCCTGTCACTAGGGACGTGGTCACGTACCTCTGTGTGCTGCTAGACATCTCTAGGTATACCATCTGTGTCTCATTGCTCATCTGGGTGTCTCAGCACACATGTGGTTGAGACTGGTATCTGCTACTGCTGTTCGGTTGCACAGGTCTTATGTACAGGGACACTCTGATCACATATGGTGTGTCCCTTCTATGGCTGGGTGCGACACCTCTTTTTTGACCATGGCTCCCGCACATGGCCTCAGACATACCACACATGCAGATGTACATGTATATGCCTTTGTGGGGTGTCCCTCGTGGACCCCATATCCAACGTGTGTGTGTGTATGTGCCATCCAGGTGGCGGGGGGGTTAGTTATGCGCACAGAACCATCCTCATGCTGTACGGTGTGTATGGGGCCTTTTCTCTATTGACCATGTGTGTGACAACATGTGGGTGGAGCTGTGGTCGCACTTGACTTCACACATGTATGCTGTATGTCTGCCCACGTTGTCTTGTCTCTACTGCCATTCCAACCTGGCCCCTCAGGTATGTGTTCCTGTGACATCTGCTGTGTGTGCACTGTATCATGGGCGTCACATGGTTGCACACATGTGCATCTCTGCCACTTCCAGTCTGCTTTGCCACTGTTGGCCAGATGCCTTCACACCTGCCACTGCTGCCATTTGGGCACAGGTGTTTGGCCGTGTGTTTGGCCTGGATACAGTTGATGTGTGTTGCCCTCATTAGCCTTCCACGGGGTTCTGGGTCTCCCATCTTCAGACGCTGGTGCAGTGCCATCGTGTACCATTCTATGATGTTGTATGTTTGTGTCCCTGTTTATCTGCTGTGCAGTTAAACATTGCTACATCTGTGCTTTTATGTGTCCATCATCTCCCGATTAACCGTACCACATTTCTTTCTTCAGGTGATGTGGGATATGGCTGTCGTGCCACATTGCTGACCCCTGTGCGTCTCCCACAGCCAGGTGCAGAGATGAGGTACAATGAGGCCAATGCCTCCAGCCGCTCAGTCATTGAGTGCACCTTTGGCATTTTGAAGAGTTGCTTCAGGTGTCTGGATAGGACCGGCGGTGCCTTACAGTAAGGACCCATGACTGTGGCACATATCATTCTGGCCTGTTACATCCTGCACAACATTGCTCTCAGGCACAATGTCCCAGTCGAAATTAATGAGGATCTGGAGGAGGATCCTGTGTGTCCTCCTGTATGTGGCTGTGGTGACACATGTGAGGGGATGGCAGTCAGGCAACATCTGATCGAGGAGCTGTTCTCCTGTAAGTTCTGCATATGTGGGGATGTGCATATGTGTCTCCGTGTTTGTGTTGACCTGTGTGTTTCACGCCACTATCATGACATATATATGTCACTTGTGTTTTGGACTCCCCAGGATAGACTGCCGACCCTGCCCAGTGCTGTGGTGCATGTGGGAACTGTGTGTACATCATTACAACCTGAAGGTGACTGGGGTTGGTGAACATATAGGTAAGTGTACTGTGGGGGCAGTAAAGCATTACACATATCTGTGTTTCCCTCTCCACTGCACCTCTGTTGTTGTACACGTGTTTGGCCTGCAGCTCCATCCCCCATATGTTCCGGTTGACACGCATATGGCCATTGGCCTGTGCACATTTCGGGTGTTTACACACTGTACCTAGGGCATATGTTACCGTGCTGTGTGTGTCTCCAAGCACAGGGTGTGGGATTGGTGGATAGCACATACAACCTTCCCTGGCATTGTGACTTTATACAGCATCAGTGTATCCTTGCATGGACTGTGATGATTGTCTCCACTGGTCCATGATTGTGCACAGACCTGCTGTATGCAACTTGTGGCATGCTCACCTTGTCTCACGGTGTATGTCTCTGTGTCTTTGGGGCGTGTCTGGGTGACGGTACCTTTTGATGCCCTCTGCCATTGTCTGGTGCAGAGATGTGTCTGGCCACCTGTGCAGTGGTGTTCACCCGTCTCTCTGTGACTTTCTGCTTTTGCCCTTCTGTACTTTGTGCGCATGTGTCAAGTATTGTTGCCTAACGTGTCTCATGTTTGCTGACAGGACACTACACATCAACGTTTAGGTTACACGCAACTCACCATTCCTTGGACATGCGCCACTGACAGCTGACCATGACAAAGTGGTGATGGACACAGTTCATTGACATCCGCAGCCTCTACTGTGACCCCTTGTGCCATTTGCCTGTGTCCGACAGTCCCCAGCAGACACCTGATGTACAATGATGGTAGGTTGCACCTTCGAAATTCTGTGACTAACATCCACGTGTAGATGTTTCTTTTGGGCTGTTTGTATCATCGTGCCTTTCTGTGGGATCTCTGTGCACCACCACTGCTGGACATGCTGTGGACCTCTGGGATGCCTGTGTGACATGGCCATTGACATGACCATGTTGAAATGGTAACCTGGTCTGCAGTGTCATCTCCTGCTGTGGTCAACATGCACTGTGCTGTGTGTTGTGGCCATGTCATGTTTTAATATCTGGGCATTCATTATGTACATAATGTGCTGTCACTGTCTGCATTGTGACCTGATGGTGGGTGTGGCATACCTTTACATTTTCTCTACTCCTTTTAACACAGGGCACAGACAACACACACGGCACATCTACTATGCTGCATCTGGAGTCCCCATCACCCAAATGTGGCTGAACAAGACACCTCCATGCAATGGTCCCTGGGTGATGATGCCAGTGGGAGATGGACCTATGTGAGTCGGACACAAGCCTATGTTGGACATCATTGTTGGCCTGCTACTTTGAGCATCACTGGGGGGAATGACACACCATCGCTGCCGTGCTCTGTCTGGGTGTTGCGTTTATTGCAGTAGAGACACATCACCTTTGCATTGTTGTGGAACATTGAGACGTCACTTATGACTGCACGGCCATGTAATCTGGGATGGTCATAGCCAGACTTGTGGGGTCACAGGTGGCATTTGCACTGTGGATACTTGTCCGTAATCTACAGATGGAACTCACATGCGCGCTCTATGTTGTACATCCATCTGACATTGTGTAGCTGTGTGTGGCCAATGTGTGGGGCTCACATCGCAGGTATTGCACCAATATTTGGCTACACAGGTACATGCAGTCATGTATGTGACACAGAAGATACATTCTGTAGGTCCTGCTTATTTGTGTGGCCAACTTTCACTTCAACATGACATGCTATCCTCCTCCAGAACACTGTGATGCATGCCACCATCTCTGATTGCTGTTTGACCATCGCAGGGGGTGTTACAGTGGATATGGGGCAGCACTCTGTGGTGTTTAAACGTACACGGTGCATGCGCATGTACCAGACTAATCTCTTACACTGGTGCATGTGCCTGGGTGAAATTTGTGTGGGTACGTGCACCGTTGTGGAAGTCTCTTTATAGCTCTATGTTCATGTTATTGTGGGTGTTTACTGGACAGATGTGGCAATGTACATTGATTTGCTGGCTTATCTTTGGATGTGTGTGCAGTCCTCTCTCTGACATGACATTGCTCCACTCACATTGCGCCAGTACCTTTGCACTGTGGCGGCGGGTGTGTCCATTTCCAGGCTTCATTTGTGCAGTCCCTGTACATTGCCATATTATGACTGCTCCTGTTTCCATGGCACCCATTGTGGTGTAACTTCCACATAGTGCTACCTCTGTATGCTAGTGGGATCCCATCTTATTTGCTTTTTGCACACATTTGACTCTTGTCCTGATACTGTGTCCTCATGTTGCATTGTGCCACTGTTTTTGATGTCATGTGTGCATTAAAGGTGTTTATTTACAGGACTACCTGATGTTTGGCCTTTCTCAGCACACCCCATGCTGTTCTAGGGACATCTACACTGCTGTATGACCCACTGATAGACACATATCAGGTCTACACATCTGAGGGGTGGTGCTGGGCCATTGGGACATGACATCATTGGCATGTTTGTGCATTTGCCTGTGCACTGCATATGCACTTCACTGTATGGCAGTATCATATTGCATCTCTGTATCTTCTCTTAAGACCATCTTGCCTTGTGTGTGTGTTGTCAGCCTGGTGTGCCTGCCTGATACATGGCACCTGTCAGCTGTGTGTTCTGGTGCTGTGGCCGTGATGGTGCAGACATGTACTTCTACCACTACTGAGCATTTGTATAGTGCTACATGGCGAATGCGGCACAGTGCAGACAGGTGTGAGACATGTTCTGCGCATCAGTGATTACTATCTAGTCAGCACAGACACATATGGGGTGGGAGGGATACCGCTGGGAACAGTGGGGGGGTGTCAGGGGGATCATGCTTCTATGGCTGCAGTGAGGATGTGTGGTTTCATCCTGGATCTGTGGGGGTTTGGAGACGGTGCCTGCTGTATGGACAGTGGAGGTTTGCTCACGGCATACATGGCATCACGGAGAAAGGGGCGGAGTGCGGGGTTTCCAGTAGGGGTGTACTGCACAGGTGGTGGGTGTCTGCTTGGGGCCGATGTTTTCAGGGGTGTTTGTACGGGGAGATGGGAGATGAGGGGTGGTGGGTATCCACAGAGTCTCTGCATCTTGAGCTCAGGAGGGGAGGTTTGCCATGGGTATGATAGAGGTTAGGGGGCTTTGACGTGACCGGACAAGGAGGATGGTGTGGCCATGACTGGCCTGGCACACGGTTGGATGCACAGCAATTTATTGCACAGAGGGACAGGGAATGAGGTGTGTCCAGGTGAGACCTGCAGGGGGCAGACTACTGAGGTACTGATGGGATGCGATTGGGCAGTGCATGGGCATATTGGTGGATGGGGCGAGTATCACTGCTGTTGTGGAGGAAGGGGGCAGGTGTTAGCTATCAGATGGCTGTGTGTCGTGGACGGGGGTGAAGGGTCAGGGATGGGCCCATATTGCGGCCTGGGGACACTGGGGGAGGTACAGAGTTATCCACAGACAATGACAAGGGGGGGGCAGGGAGGTGTTATGATGATGGATGGGAGGTACGGTCATCGCCATGTTCACTTTCAGGCCGTGGTGAGACATCCAGGCAGCGATGTCATCACGACAGGCATGGATAAGGGTTTGGTTAGCCAGGGAGGGTTCAGGTATGCGTAGGTGGCTCGGTGAGCTATCAGTATCTAGCCAGCCATGGGTGCTGATGGGCACACCATGGGACTGTGTATGGAGGGGGTAGGGGGTATCCATGCCATATCCTTGGGGTACACCATCCGGGTGTGGGTTGTGGGGGAGGGGGTAGGTATACAGGTATTGTTACTGTGTACCGTGTTTGGGTATAGTTACATCACAAAGTTTAATCTCACTACTTTGAATACTACCACACCTACTGCACCTACACAGTGGGGGCCATGGTCTGTTGGTTAGGACACGGTACCTCAGACCAGAGGGCCGTGGGTTCACATCCCACCTGGGGACAGCAATGTTGAGACTGGGGTTTCTTGTCTTATTGCCATTCCTTGTGGCCTTGGGCACGCCACGTGGCCCTCCATTGGCCACTGCTTCATTTGATGGGTAAGGTGGGATAGACAACTGGTTACTTACAGAGATAACTCAGTACTTATGTCTGTCACTGCCCCTTGTACATAGCGCTGCACAGACATGTCAAGCAGACACCCTACTCACCACAGCTTATATTGTAGTTACGATAAGTGAGAGAATGTAGGAGCAGGGGTAGGGGAGGCAATGGTGGAGGGGGATCAGGGTAGTTAGAGTCCACAGGCAGCAGCGGGTAGGTGAGCTCTCAGCATGGACTGGATGTGTGTTTGCAAGGGTGCCTGGCACACAGACCCCATGAGTTTATTCCAGGCATATGGTGCATCAGGGTGAGGGACGCGATGTCTGCTGTGATCCAGTGTGTGCCTTTTGTGGTAACTTGTTTGCATTGTGCTTGTGGAGGTTCTTTGGAATAGTGGTCACAGACACCCATTGGCAGTCCATAGGTTGCCAGTTTGATTCCCACATGTTCTGTTCCTTTTCCTTTCCTGTGTTCTGCTAACCTGCCCATGCAGCCTCGTCACCTCTCCACACACCCTTCCATCTCTGCACTGTGCGCCACAGTGTGCCCTCTCTGCAGCCTGTCGCATATTGTGTGTTACATATGGCTATTTATTTTATTTACATTCTCTTATATACCGCGCTATTCTGCATCAGTGCGGTTTACATTGAACAAACTGAAATTACATTGAACAGGGCATTATAACTTGGAGATAACTATTTTACAGGGAACATGGGCTATGGAGGGTTAAGTGGCTTGCCCCAGACCACAAGGAGCACCTGTGGGACTAGAAACCCCAGTCCTTCCGGCCCAAGGTTGATGTCCTCTAGTGGGATTTGAACCCCCGACCTTCCGGCCTGAAGTGCCTTGCCCCAACCACTAGGCCACTCCTCCACTCCGCTATATCTTTGTAGTGTCCATGTGACCAGTCGGCTTGGTGGATTGGTACTGTTGTTGTTGGCTGGTTTGTTCCTGGCATGGATTCTCACATGCTCCTTTTTCGTTCCGTTGCCCTGGTCCACAGGCCTTCCACTTAGCTGTCCCTTCAGCCGGCCCCTGACACCCTTCGTGTATCACTCCCATGCTCTTTTGCATGCTGTTTACCATGCATTACATCTCATGGTGTGTGTGCATGTGTTTCTATGTGGCTCCCGTTCCACTTACATACTGTGATATGAGCTGTGGGCGCCTGATGTGCATGTGCGTTGCATCATGGTGACTGTTTGGGTTGGCCTCTCCTGGCACACAGCAGGCATTTTGTGTGGTGCCCTGCAGTGTTCTTGTATGCAGCCATTGCTGTGGAACTCACAGTGACGTTGTGGCCTATTGGTTTGGGCAGTGCTTTTCAGCCTAGTGGTCATGGGTTCGCTCCCTCTTTGTTCTCCTTCTTTTATGCCTTTCCTACACCAGTACCTGTCATTCCTGTGACAGTCATATCTCTGCTGATCTGTGCTGCTAGCACATATTTCCCTCATCACAGTTGCCAACCATCCTTCTGTCCATCTATCTGCGTCTGTTAGCTGTGTGGCACCCGGCATTCATGTGCAGGCTGCTACCCCATGTTCTGCTTTTCAGGTGCCTTAACCTACGGTGCCTTATGGGGCACCTTGCCGGCACCTTATACAGGGCCTTCAGGGGAGGCTGCATGGCGCCTTAGGTTGGGCACCTTGTAATGTGCATGACAACGTGCTTTGTGCTGTGCTCTATATGATGCCTTGCGATGTGCGTTATCTGACGGTGCATTGTTACGCACGTTACCTGGCACTGCTTGTCGTACGATGCGCCGCCCACGCCTTTATATGGGCATCTGTACCTTTACCGCAGAACCTAACGCGAATGACATTACCGTAGTTTAGTAAACATACCCCTAAGAATAAAATACAACCTAAAAGTCTAAAAAATAAGATGGGAGGGTTAGAATATATAGCACTAAATGAGAGGCTAAATATGATTGGTATCTAAGAGACTTGGTGGAAGGATGGCAACCTGTGATACCTGCGTACAAATTATATTGCAATGATAAAGTAGATCAAATTTGTGGAGAGGTTGCGCTCTGTGTTAGAGAGGGCATTGAGTCACACAGGATTTAAGTTTTGCAGGAAACAAAATAAACTGTAGAATCTCTATGGATTGAAAATCCATGTAAAAAGGGGAAGGCAATGACAGTGGAGGTGTACTACCAATCACCTGCCAGAATGAACAAATGAATGATGAGATGTTCAAAGAATTCAAGGAAGCTAACAAAAGTTACAATAAGGGTGATTTCAATTACTCCAGTATTGACTGGGTCAGTGTCATGGCAGAACATGCTAGGGAGATAAAGTTTCTAGATGAAATAAATGACTGCTTCTTGGAGCAACTGGTTCATGAACCAAAAAGAGGGGAAGCGATTTTGGACTTAGTCCTTAGTGGAACACAAGATCTTGTGGAAGAGATAAGGGTGTTGGGGCTACTTGGCAAGTGATCACAACATGATCACATTTTATTTAATAAATGGAGGAAGGATGACAGGGAAATCCACTGAACTATCGTTTAATTTCCAAAAGGGAGACTATGATAAAATGAGGAAAATAGTTAAGAAAAAGAGCAGCTGCAAAGGTTAAAGATTTCCATCAAGCATGGGTGTTATTTAAAAATACAATCTCAGAAGCCCAGACCAGCTGTATTCCACGCTTTAAGAAAAGTGGAAGGAAGTCCAAAAAATTGCCAGCATGGGTTAAAGGTGAGGCCAGAGACACAGTTGTAGCCAAAAAAAGCATCTTTCAGGAAATGGAAAAGGAGCCAAATGACGAAAATGGATACAATATAAGCACTGCCAAGTTAGATACAAGGCATTGATAAGGCAGACAAAGAGAATTTGAAAAAAAGCTTGTTGTGGAAGCAAAAACACATAATAAAAACTTTTTCAAGTATATTCATAGCAAAAAATCTGTGAGAAAGTCAGTTGAATCATTAGATGATAGAGGGGTAAAAGGGGCACTAAGAGGAGACAAGGCCATAGCAGAAATAATGAATGAATTCTTTGCTTCGGTCTTTACTGAAGAAGATGTAGGGAAGTTACCCATTTTATTTATTTATTTATTTATTTATTTATTTATTTAACTATTTCTTTTATACCGCCCCTTCCAGAGATCAAGGGCGGTTTACATATAACAGGTTAACAGTCTTGTACACAGTTTGTATACATTTTACATAGAACAATAGAATTAAACTATTTACATTGAACAGTAATATAAACTTTATAGGTATTAAAGGAAAAACAAAAAGCAGAAACATCTTTTAGGTATTAAAGCAAGAACTTTGTAGGTATTAAAACAAACACATCTAACTTTTTACAAATGTGTATTTACAGTGTGTGGTGTGTGTGTTGTGTGGGTCAGATATTGGTGTAGGTGTTGGAATTTAGTTCCTTTTTTATGTCGTCTTGGGGCGTGTGTGTGGAGGGGGGCAGGCTTGTGTTTACATTGTTTGGATTAAGGGAGTTTGTGCATGTGTGACCACGTTTGTTGTGGAGCTAGCTTTGGGGTAGTAGGGGACTTCGAAGTGTTCAGTGAACAGGTAGGTCTTTAATTCTTTTCTGAATTGGAAGAGGTCTCTTATGGTACGAAGTTCAATGGGGAGGTCGTTCCAGAGTGTAGGAGCAGCGAATGAGAATGCTCTGGAGCTAGTGGTGTTCTTAGTTTTGCAGATGGTTTTTGGTATGATGAGATGACTGAAATGGTATTTAAAGTGATACATTGGAAGAATTGAAAGAAAAATCAATAAATCAAGAAGATGTATTACAACTATTTGATAAACTAAAGAGTAGCAAATCACCTGATATACATCCAAGGGTGTTGAAAGAACGGAAATATGAGATTGCAGACCTACTATTAGTAATCTGTCAACTATCATTAAAATCATCTGTAATACCTGAAGATTGGTGAATGGCCAATGTAACGCCAATTTTTAGAAAGGTTTCAAGGGGTGATCCAGGAAACTACAGGCCAGTGAGCCTGATGTCAATACCATGTAAAATGGTAGAAACTATTATAAAAAACAAAATTACTGAACGCGTAGATAGTCATGGTTTAATGGGAGATAGCCAACATTGCTTTTGCCAAGGAAGGTTTGTCTTACTAATCTGTTATATTTTTTTGAAGGTGTAAATAAACAGGAAGACAAAGGTGGGTCAGTCGATGTAGTATAGCTGGACTTTCAAAAAGCCTTTGACAAGGTCCCTCATGAGAAACTCTTGTCGAAATTAAAAAGTCATGGGATAGGAGGCAGTGTACTACTGTGGATCAGGAACTGGTTAAAACATAGAAAGCAGAGGGTAGGGCCAAATGGCCTATTTTCTCAACGGAGAAAGGTGAATAGTGGAGTACCCCAGAGATCTGTGCTGGGTCCGCTGCTTTTTAACATATTCAGAAATGACCAGGAAATGGGAATGAGTGAGGTAATCAAATTTGCAGATGACACAAAATTATTCAAAGTTGTTAAAACCCAAGAAAATTGTGAAAAATTGCAAGAGGACCTAAATAAATTGGAAGGCTGAACATTCAAATGGCAGATGAAATTTAATGTGGACAAGTGCAAAGTTATGCACCTAGGAAAGAACAACGCAAACTATGGTTACACGATGCAACGTTGCAGATTAGGAATCACCATCCAGGAAAAAGATTTAGGCATCATCATGGATAACACATTGAAACCCTCTGCCCAGTGTGCAGTGGCAGTCAAGAAGACAGAATGCTAGGAATCTTAAGGAAAGGAATGGGAAATAAAACAAAGGATATTATAAAGCCACTGTATCAATCCATGGTGTGACCACAACTTGAATATTTTTTGCAATTCTAGTCACCATATCTTGAAAAGGATATAGCTGAATTAGAAAAGGTACAGAGAAGAACCACCAAAATGGTAAAGGGGATTGAAGGATATCCCTTTGTGGAGAGGCTTAAAAGGTTAGGGCTCTTCAACCTGAAAAAGAGATGGCTGAGGGAAGATATGATAGAGCTCTATAAATTAAAGAATGGAGTGGAACAGGTAAATGTAGATCAATTGTTTACACCATCAAAAAAAACTAGGGGACATGCAATGAAGTTACAGTGTAACTCATTTAAGATTAATAAGAGAAAATATTTTTTCACTCAACATGTAATCAAACTCAGGAATTTGTTACTAGAGGATTTTGTAAAAGCTGTTAGTGTAGCTGGGTTTAAAAACGGTTTGGACAAGTTCCTGGAGGAAAGGTTCCTAAACCATTATTAAAGAGGACCCGGGAAATCCACAACTTGTTCCAATACAAGCACTGTGGAACCTCTGTGTCTTTTTGGGAAACGGCTAAGTACTTGTGACCTGGATTGGCCCCTGTTGGAAACAGGATACTGGACTTGATGGACCTTGATCTGACCCATATGTTATATTCTTATGTTCTTATGTAAGAATGAAACCAGTGAAGTACCTGATCATGTATGCCGACTGAGTAGCATCCCGGAAGAGTAGTAGATCATGGTTGACCAAATCGAAAGTACTTGAAAGATCTAGAGAAACAACTAGGGCTATTTTTCTGGACTCCAAGGCATTGTGTACTTTACTGAGTAAGGCGACAGGGATGGTTTCTATACTGTACTTTTAGTAAATGAAACAGAGAAACAGAGAAAAATGATGACAGAAAAAGACCACATGGCCTATCTAGTCTGTCCTTCCATATCAACAACTATAACAGTCCCCTTTTTTCCTTTAGAGATCCTCTGTGTATGTCCCATGCTTTTTTGAATTCAGATATGTCCTCATCTCTACCACCTCAACTGGGAGACTATTCCACGGATCCACCACTCTTTCCGTAAAGAAATATTTCCGCATATCACTCCTGAATCTATCCCCCTTCACCCTCATCCCATGTCCCCTCGTAGCAGAACTTGCTTTCAATTGAAAGAGGCTCTCCCCCTGTGCATTTATGCCATGGAGGTATTTAAACATCTCAATCATATTACTTCTATCCCGCCTTTCCTCTAAGGTGTACATAATAAGATCCTTAAGTCTGTCCTCATATGCTTTATAATGAAGACCACTAACCATTTTGGTAGCCACCCTTTGTACCAACTCTATCCTGTTTATATCCTTTTGAAGGGGCAGTCTCCAGAATTACACACAACACTCCAAATGAGGTCGCACCAAAGACTATTACCTCCTTTTTTCTGCTAGCCATTCCTCTCCCTATGCACCCAGGCATCCTTCTAGCTTTTGCTATCACCTTTTCTACCTGTTTAGCTACTTTAAGCTAGGTTCCGCTCTTCTGCAGTGGACAAAAGTACTTCACCCCGTATACTATATTGTTCCCTTGGATTGGAGCAGCCCAAATGCATGATCTTACATTTTTTAACATTAAATCTCAGCTGCCAAATTCTAGACCATTCTTCAAGCTTAGCTAGATCCCTCTTCATGTTATCTACACCTTCCTGGGTGTCTACTCTATTGCAGATTTTGGTATCCACAAAGAGGCAAATCTTACCCTAGAGCCCTTCTGCTATATGACTAACAAAGATGTTAAAAAGAATCGGACCAAGGACAGATCCCTGGGGCACACCACTGGTAACCTCCTTCTCCTCAGAGTGAGCTCCATTTATCCTTTGTCGCCTCCCACTCAATTACTCTTAGATGAATCAAAACAAAATTACAAGTCTGGTAATGAGTAGATTTGGGACAGATAATAAAAATCCTTTGTCATCTTTGTCTCTTTAAAAAAACTTCAGGTTTTTTGAGAAAATGCAACAACTTGGCAACTGTATTGTATGTATAAAGTATTGAGCACTTTTAACCATTTTATAGCCCTTATTTGGGGATTACAGATTATGTTAGGTTCATAGAATTTCTTTCTTATCTTGTTACTTTTTTGAATTTGCTACAGAGAAAATGCTAACTTTATCAAAAGAATACATTTTAGATTAAATTTTCAAGACAATACTTAATACCAAATTCCCTAATGTGAATAAACTTTAATAACTTGCCGCACGATATATTGTTTTAAATTTCCAAACTTACATTGGAAAAGACAGTAGAGGAGCTATTTCCTTTTTGCATGCCCTGCTTTCACATTTGTTTTTTTTAAATAGCAAGTTCTTATTTTGGGATCTATACATTCTTGTTATCACACTTTAAGAAATCCTAGAGCAAAATTACACCACCACAGTATGTACTAATGACTTATTGCAGCATAGCATGAGGTAAAGTGGTATGCACTGGACATGATACATGGTATTGCATAGGAACACAAATACTGCAAATTTGAATGCAAATTAGTTTTTTATATTAAGGATATCTATTCTTAGGTATCTATAAGTTGTAAGAGTAGGTGCACCGACTCTTGCCACCTTGCTGGATTGTCTAGATGGATCATGTTGGTCTTTATCTGACGTCATATACTATATTACTATGTAAATTTAGGTTTAATTTCCAACTAATTAAGGATTCTTAAAGGGTAAAAAAAAATCAGTATTTATTGGTGTTGTTGTGCTGGGAGGAGGGCGATGAGCCTGGAGAGGGGCTTGTGGGAGAGAAGGAATGAGCTTGAGTGAAGGCTGACATGGGTGCAGAAGAGTGATGAGAGTATGAGGGGTAGAGTCTGGGAGGATGAGAGAGGGGGTATGAGCTGGGGGAGGGGAGACTGAAAAAGAGGGTACTATGAGGTGAGGATGTGTGAGTGAAGAACGTGTGGAAATGAGAAAGAGGTTTAGATGTGATAATAATGGATTTGATAGGGGTTGAGAGAGGGGTTGACTGCTGGAAAGGATTGTCAGATTGAGCCTAGAAGGTTGAAAGGGTGTAAGCTTGGGGGAGATAATAAATGAGATTTGAGAATATACAGTAGAGAGGCATTTTGAGATAGGGGATTAAGAGAAGGAGGAAAGTTGAGAGAAGGGATAAATTGGAAGGAGGGAGGTTAAGAGAAGGAATCATCTTGAGTGGATATTTGAAAGAATCAGCTGAAGCTAGAAGCTGAAAGAGGATCAGTTAGAAAGGAGAAGACGAGATGTTATCGGGGAATTAGCTGGCAGGGTGAGGTTGAGAGACTGGATCAAGGGACTGTTTGTAGGAGGTAGAAGAGACAAAAAAGGGGGAGGCTGGAGGTTGACACTGAAAAGGGCAGTGAACTTTTTGGTTTTTAAGAGAAGGATTGGGAACTCCTCCTTTTTCACCTTCTTCACCCCTTCTAATTTATTTGGTCATCATTCAGGTTCATGAGAATTTGCAATTGCTCAGTTATGGAAGAAGAGGCCCAGTTAAGATACTTGGAAGTTCAAGATCCATAACCTTGTTCTGTTAGAAAGACCTACTTATGCATTAAAAAACAAGCAGGACTCATATGATACAGCAGCCCTCATGAAGTTACCCAGTTCAGCTTGAAGCTTGGATCCTCATGATTTAACAGTTGTTCTCTTTCATAGTCCTATATCTCTTCTATGTTAGAAATTGCTTTTATGGATGATTGTATTTTTTCTGGTTTTATGTAGTATATTGTTTTCTATTGGATGAAAGTTTGTGAAGCCCTGTTCTAGGGCCTTCTGCTGGATTGCAAAATTTAGAGGATTATTTAAACTTTTAAAAAAATATATGAAAACATGGTTCTTTTCCTAGGCATTTAAGTTGTGATAGTCAAAGATAAATTAGGTACCAGCGTAGGAATATAAAGGAGGTTTTAGGGTTGTAGTTTGGATGTGCTGAGGGTAATATTGAGCCCACGGCAATCAGCATTTTTTTTCAGATATCGGCTCCCAAGGGCAAAAACATCCAAATATTCCATAGCATTATCAAGATAGTGGGTGCAGTTGAATATGCGGATTCTGTGGCCACTATCCGGATTTTCTTCATCTTGATCTAGTTAGTGGTAATTTTCAGTTGCTATCTGGATAGGACAGCTTTTCACAGCGGCTCAAAATCACTGCTCTCTGGATAATTTTTTTCTCTGCCCCCAGACCATCTTGGCACTATCCAGATAGTGCTGAGGCAGCCCATAATGCTATCCAGATAGTACTGGGGCAGCCCGTAATGCTATCCAGATAGTGCTGGGGTGACCCGTAATGCTATCCAAATAGTGCTGGGGCGGCCCGTAATGCTATCCAGATAGTGGTGCTAAATATCAGTCTCGGCATCGTTTATCCAGGTAGCAGGTACTGCTAGCTGGATAAAGATTTTGAATATCTGCCCCTTTGTATTTGCATGTGATACTGAGTAACGTCCCTGAATTTTATGTAATTCCTTTTTTCCTTCCTGTTTTAATGGATAACACTATTCCATGCTGCAGTGTGTATTACTGGAGATGTCTGAGTGAGGAATCAAGAGTTATGACATTTTTATATGTTTCATTTCTGATTTTATAAATGATTGCATTTATTCTGGTCCTATACAGTATACTGTTTTCTATTATGTTGTAATTTGCTGAGACAGTTAATATATTTCCAGAGAGAAATAAATATAAATAAATGCTCCACACTGCTTAGTTTCGTGTCTGTACTTTGTATCCTCTCCCCCATCCACTTTGTTTTCATGTATGTTTTCCCACTGATATCCTCGAAAGCTCATGCCTTAACAGGAAACCTAGTTACCATGGGACCACGGAACTCTAATAGCAAGACTACAGAGCATCGGACTACATGGAGCCACCCTGAGGTGGTTCCACTCCTTCTTAACGGACAGACAGATACAGGTCAAGATCGGTCCCAACACATCCCGACCCATAAAAGTCATGCAAGGCATACCTCAATGATCCGCCCTATCAGCACTATTATTTAACCTCTACATCCAGCCTATATGCAGCATCATAAAAGAACACAAGATAAAATACACAATCTATGCTGACGACATAATTATATACACATCGATCACCCTCGAAAACCCAGACTACACCAAGATAACAGAGTGTCTCATGCACATGAACAGCTGGTTTCAAGACAACAACCTGACTATAAACTACAGCA
Source organism: Ichthyophis bannanicus (assembly GCA_033557465.1). Taxonomy (NCBI): domain Eukaryota; kingdom Metazoa; phylum Chordata; class Amphibia; order Gymnophiona; family Ichthyophiidae; genus Ichthyophis; species Ichthyophis bannanicus. The sequence continues at coordinate 1,318,418,427 of CM066031.1, forward strand.
AGACCGAGGCGCTGATCATAACACGAAACGCCGACTTCATCCCTCCACTCAACATCAAGATAGACAACACAACCATACCCATACAACCAGAAGTAAAATACCTCGGAGTAACGCTAGACAAAGAACTGAATCTTCAGTCCCACATCAGCAGAACCACCAAAAAAGCATACCACAAGATGAGACTAGTCCGATGCCTCAAGCCCCTCCTCTCCCAGGAGCACTTCCGCACAGTATGTCAAGCACTAATAACCCCAATCCTAGACTTCTGCAACCCAATATATCTTGGCCTAACAAAACAGACACTCAGGCCACTGCAATTGGCACAAAACACAGCAGCACGCATAATAGCTGGCACCACAAGACAAGAACACATTACATCCACTCTAAAAGACCTCCACTGGCTACCAATCAGCTCCCGCATCAGATACAAGACAGTCATAAACATATTTAAAATAAAACAACAGTTATCAGCCTTCAGCCTACAACCACTCATACAACCAGACAGCAGCACAAGGCCAAGGAGGAGAGGCACCGCCAACCGCATCAACACACCAAAAGATTTCACCAAGGTACGCAAGGACACCAAAAAACGAGCCCTATCAAAGGCGGCACCAACACTGTGGAACACCCTCCCAGATGAACTACGGTCAACAACAGACATTAAGGAATTTATGAAACTGCTCAAGACGACCCTCTTCATAGAGCACTACGGTGACATCACCTAACTATACAACGGACAGTACCACAGCTCAAGCACCCTCCCTGTTCAACACATACAAAGTATTGAAGTAAAGTCCTGATGTACATAGTATTGTATATAGTGCACGTTGTAAATAGATCACAAAGAATCAATGTCCCGCTACACATACACGCATTCACTGTTCAATGCATGCACACACTAGACACAGTATGTTGTTGATTGTTTGCTGTGTAGACTGCCTTGATTGTAGGATAAGGCGGTATAGAAATCCGTTTAAATAAATAAAATAAATAAAAGTTACTAACCTGTGCTAGGTAGTTGTGGGAATTAGCTTCTAAGGGCACTCTAAGGTGACAGTACATGTGAATTCCCCTGTTAACTGCTTATCACAACAGGATGGGTAATGGGTTGGAATTGCACATCACAGTTAATAGAGAGGGGCCCTTTTACTAAAGGGTAGTATGGTGTTATACCTAACACGCCAAAAGTGCTAAAACATAGCGTGTTAGGTGCAATACCACCTGGGTTAACTGCTGGGGGTGCTGAAAGCATATCCCTAGCAGTTAACACAGTGCACCCTGTCTTAACGCAATATAAAAGTAGCACGAATGCCCTTATCTCTACCTATTGAGGCATTAGTTGTACACCTTGCAGTTAATGCAGGAACACTGACTTGCTCCCCTAATGTGCCATGGACAATTAGCCCCGAAATCTGGCAGTGCTGAATGTTATGGCCCCACACTAGCTGTTAACGCATGTCCCAGTGTGTCTTTAACGCATGCCCGAACCCACGCTAACAGCTAATGACCTTTAGTAAACGAGTTCAAGAAATAGTTACCATGTCTTAATTGTTATCATATTCCAAAAAAATGAGCGTTAAATGTAACAAAAATGGGAAATACATCCAAAAAATATATCGCTTGTTTGAGCAAATATATAGTTATATAAACTATATCTAACTGCTACTGGATGGTCTCAGAACTCCATAGCTTCTATCCCAGAGACTAGAAAGTCAAACTTAAGGGAAAGAAAGCGAAATGACATCAACGACCTCCTTAGTAGCCAGCAGTCATATAGTTAAATAACCTGCCCCAGGCGAATCAATGCAAACCTTCTTCTAATTATAGCACAAGAGCAGGTATATGGCTTTCTTCTTAACACTGCTGTAAACGCGCAAACAAACTCTTAAATCGATCCAAACTCTTCAGTCATCCCGACGCCTCCCCCCAGCGCCTTTGGAACGTTTCTCCACAAATGGTTCTTCAGGGGATATATAACTGGATCACCTACAAATAAACCAAAACAACAATCGTGTATACCCCAGAAAACAACCCTTTAAAAAAAAACCGCCATTAAAAACCCGTAGGCAGAACTGATATCAACAAGTACTTACAAAAACTGCTGCCCACGTCAAACACCACAGAACTTTGCCAGCGTTCAGTCCTTCCAAACTCACAGAAAGCTTATACAAAAAGACGCCGCGCATGCGGACTAACAGCTCGTGAACAAGTTAAGTAGCACAAACTCAAAAAGAGGCTACACACCCCCTCATTCACAAAAATGTCCTACAAAGGGATCTTTAACAAAATACATTGCAAATACGAGCTACTAATTAATAAACACATCCACAAAGGACCACACACTCTCTTATTTCAAAACCGCTCTCCACAAAAATCTCAACGGCATTCAGCCTCATTATTCTAAAGGCAAACTATTTCTACAAAGAAGAAATCATATACCAATCATCATACTAGAACCAACACTATTAAACAACAGTCACTACCAATCCTAACAAACACACGATCTAAAAACTCAACACCTATCATGACTAATCCAGACTAACACATGATCACAAACATGCCACCCATTCCACCATCGCATTCAAACCATTCGGCATCACAGTGTCTAGTTCATAAATCCAGCATTGTTCATGCTGGATTAGAACCTGATCCTGTGTTCAATCCCCGTAGCCATGGATAACTTGCTCAATGCAAAAGCATAATAACTGTTCAAATTTATGACCACGGTCAAGACAATGTTGGACAAGCGGGGCCGTTATTGCCTTACAACGCAACCTACTACGATGCTCCCTCATACGCGTCCGAAATGTCCTTGTAGTTTTACCGATATACAAGAGATCGCAAGGGCATTTTACCACATATATCACCCCAACAGAATCACGAGCTGACCAGTTGTTAATTGTTATCATGGCAGATAATTCAGAGTCATTAACACCATCTCAATGAGTGTAGCTAACTACATCGTATTTGCCAAGTTCAAATGAGAGGCCCCCAAGCACGTTTTGCTGGGACACCTCCTAGCAACAGTGGTGGAGGTTGAGGAACACCCCCATCCCTTATTCCCATTCCCTTCCCCCTGTCCCCTCCTGAAAAGTTAAATACAGCATGGCAGCTGGCAAACATCACTTAACTGTAAAAAAAACAGTTTACTGCACCGCCTCCCTCCACCTCTGTCCATTACCAGTACCATTTCTCGGCAACTTGAGAAGTTCCTCCTGCTGCTGAACCAAAGTCTCAGTATAAGAGCTTCAAATCACATAGCTATTATCACAAGACTTTGGCCCAGCAGCGGGAGATGCTTTTCAAGCTGCCGAGAAATAATACTGTAAATGGACAGAGGTGGAGGGAGGCAGCATAGTAAACTGTTTTTTAAAGTAAGTGATATGTGCCAGCTGCCAAGAAAATATATCATTAATGGACAGAGGCAGAGAGAGGCAGCATGGTCAACGTATATAAAATTGAGGATACTGGCTGCAGAACGCCTCTACTGCCACATTATGGAGTCTCGGGGCCATATGGGCCCTCTTCTTACCTGAGACACCCAAATTAAGGAGGCTGCTTGGGCAGAATTTAGGCCATTGGCAGCAATTTGGTTAACTCATGGCAAGTTTATTATCTTATTTATTTATTTATTCATTTATTTATTTATTTATTTGAACAAATTTGATATACCACCATTCAGACTACATCCAGCCGACATGGTGGTTTATAATCCTCAAAAAAAAATTGGAACAACACACCAGCATTTGACACAAGACCAACACAAAAGACTAGAGAAGGAATAGCACAACAATAAATATCCCAATAGACCATGACAAATCCAGAGATACACAAAGGTGACACACAAAGAAAGGTCAGCACTGCCCACCACACTGACCCAGCAGCCTAACTGAAGCAGATACTGCCATAACCCAAGTTTGAATTTCTTCAATGAAGACTCTTGACACAAGTCTAGAGGCAGTGTATTCCAGAGTGAGGGATCCACAAAGCCAAAAGCAGAAGAGCAAGTTAGTTCAAGACAAAACTGAGAAGGTGATTATCAGCAAATGAGCCGACGAGGACCTTAACAGCCACCTGGTACAATAAGGAACAACACAATCAACACAAATAAGTAGGACAGCTAAGGTAATATGCACCAATGAAAGGAATTTATGCTTAATCCTAAAAAGGACTGGCAACCAATACAATCTTTTCAGCAGGGGATAGGTAAGATCCATGTGTTTGACACTACATATAAACCTTGCAGCATTATTCTTAACCAAATGAAGCCATTTTGAACCATAAGTAGGGGAACTGATCAATAAAGAGTTACAATAATCCAATTTGACAAAAATTAAAGCATGGGTCAATTAGATCCTTTGAAGCAAGACAATGCTGCAGAAAACGAATAAGCAGTAAAGCCACAAACAAATTCTTAATCACCAAAAGAAATATAAGTAGGTAAAAATTGGACAGACCAGCTCTAACACATATACCCAACAGCAAGTATCCTCCAAGGCTCTTCGTTATCTACCTTATTGTTTAACATTTACCTTCAGACAATATGCAACATGTTTCATATGCACAAAATGCATTATCACATTTACGCAGACAACATAATAATATATCTCCCGATCAATACAGACAACCCTGACTTTCAGCAAATAATAAAATGCATTAATGAAGCCTCACAATGTCTCTGGTCACACAACCTCAAAATAAATTTCAATAAAACTGAAGTTTTCTTTATCACCAAAAACAAGAATTCAAACCCCCATAAAAAATGAAAGTAAAAGATGCCACCTTTGAAGTAAAAAATGAAGTCAGTTATCTAGGTATCACTCTAGACCAAAACCTAAATCTAACATCCCACATTATTTATTTATTTATTTATCTAATTCTTCTATACCGCCCCTTCCAGAGATCAGGGGCGGTTTACATGGAACAAAGTAAACAAATTTGTACACTAATGTATACATTACATGGAACATAGTTTTTTAACTTTATACAGATAATATTTAGTAACTTTATACAGATAATATTTAGTAACTTTATAACTTTCTAACTTTATACAGATAACTGTGCATTAATTGTTGTAACTATACATTAACAACATAACCCAAGCCATCTACAAAAATATAAGAATGTTACACCATCTGAGGTCTTTGTTAGACCCATATGACTTCCGTTTGGTCTTACAAGCCATGATCTATCCACATATTGACTTCTGCAATAGTATATACATGCACTGATGCCTCTCCAGATGGTACAACACACGGCAGCTTGCGTATTACATAGGGCTCACAGATCTGAACATATCACTCCCATAACATTGGCTCCCCATACACAAATGAATCCAGTACAAAAACTTGATCATCACTTTCAAACTAATCTATGATATAACCCATCACACCTCAGAACTCTAATTAACAAGATCCCAAATAACAGAAAAAAAAGAGAAATTACTCAAAACTCCTTGGTCATCCCAACTGAATTCAGATGGACCAATCGGTCAACAAGCAATAGAACCTTTTCTTTCTATGCCCCCAAACTATGGAATACCCTCCCAGCCATAATAAGAAACATAAATGATCTATCCACATTCTGAAAAAAGATCAAGACATTACTCTTTTCAGAGCATTATGGAAATATACAAACAGAAATAGATGCTCTACCAACATAAATGAAAATGGTCAACACTCACCCAACACACACAATCACCAGCAGACACCAATGTAATTAACCCAAACGCAATGCTTTAAACTTTCTCATAATCTCTCTGTAAATATGTTTATAATTGTAAATAAGTTCCTACGAATTACCCTGTATGAAATGTGATTCAATATTTTGAGTTGTGTTCCCTGTTCCCTGTAAAAGTTATTGTTCTCTGTAAACCACTTTGCATCTTGATAAGGCAGTATACAAGATATCTAAATAAATAAATAAATAAGACTGAAAAGTTAACAAAGAAACTAACACCCCAAAGGATCGTATACATGATTGCATTGAATGTGTGGTATCATAAATCACCAGCTGAAAGACAAGGAGCACAGTATTACGAGATAACCACATGGCCTCATATTTAGCAGTATTAACAATTAACTTATTCAAGCCATAGTAGCCCGAAAGGCCTGATCAAAAACCCTACTACAGTAATTTAATGTGTCCCAAAACGAATGCATTATCAAGCTCTGAATGTCAGCAGCAAACGCAAATGGGCTAAAATCAAAACTCTGAATTATCGCCACTAAAGGTGCCAAAAACAAACTAAAAAGTAGAGGAGCAAAAATAAAACCCCCATTTCTAACCCTTGAGGGCAACAAATGTGCTGGGTTTTCAGGCTATTTGTATTGAATACTCATGACATAGATTTATAAACAATGAAAGTAGTGTGAATGCAATTTTTTCACAAGAATATTCATTAGGGGTACCCTAAAAAACCAAGTGTGGACCTTCAATGAATACTACCAGTTTATAAAGTGTCACCAACCTTCGTCTTGTTTTGCTGCTGCAGATTATCATGACTACCCCATATGTTGAGTACAGGTATGCACTAAATAAAGAAAATGAAAACTAAACAAAACAATAAAAAGCAACAAAGGTATCTACTATTCCTCTCCAGTCTCCCCATGTCCCTCCACTACCCGTAGACTGTACATAGCTGAAATGGAGCAGAAGCAATTTCCAGTAGTTCCTGTCTTGACAAGTCTGGCCCAAGTCACGATAGAAGTAGTGAGTGAAATGGGATTGGAACAATTCTCAATCACCCCTTCAGAGGTGGGTGCTGAGTTTGGCATGTGCATGTGGTAAATGGGATCCACGGTGGTGGGTTGACATGGTGGAAAATGTGAGAAAGGAAGAAAGAAGAAGCAGTGGATTTTCTTTGTTTTTGCCAAATGAAAAGAAATAAAAATTGAATTTCTGTGGCAGAGGGTGTCTCTCTGTTTGTAAAGAAACAAAACAAAATGAGCCCTTTTGTAACATTTTTCACTGAATATCCCTTATGTTGTGCTTCTAGTTCGCAGGTGGACGTTTTGAGTCTGAACCCATATACTGGTATAATTCCTTGCAAATTTCTTGCCTATCTCCCTAAAAATCATTTCTGAAGAAACACAGTTAAGAACATAAGAATATAAGAAATGCCATACTGGCATGTCAGACCAAGGTCCATCAAGTCCAGTATCTTGTTTCCAGCAGTGGTCAAACCAGGTCACAAGTACCTGCCAGGTTCCCAAAAAGGTAACAAAAAGGTACAATTAAATTCAGGTGGCAAGGCCAAGTGCAAGCAAGCATCCAATAACGTGGTGGTGAGTGAAAAGGTGACGTTATATCCTCTTATTTATTGCCAGCTGGCCTTACCCTGCTGTCCTTGTCCTTTTTATTTGCTGAATTGCCCAACAAAGAGCAAGCAACTAACAATGAAGAAGGAAACCATTATGAGATCTGGAAGGGAGTGGGATGTGGGGAAAGAAAGGCATTTAAAATACCAGTATCCAGACCAGCCATATTTTCACTGGCAGGATCTACGCAGATTACATGATGTTCGCACCCTATGACATCCTCCATCCAAACCACAAGAAAATATCAACATGCTTCCAAGAAATCACTCAATGGCTATGTAATCACGGACTGCAAATCAATCACAAAAACAGATGTGCTCCATATCTCCAGGAACAAAACACTCTCACCCCCCAAAACAATCAAAATACATGACATTAATTTTATTTATTTATATAACAGGTTTCGTATACCGCCTTATCATTAACTTAAGGCATTTGAACTCAAAACCAAGCAAGAAGTGAAATACCTGGGAATAAGCTAGACCAACAGCTTAACCTCTCCTCCCATATCACTAAAACATTAAGAGCAACACATCACAAGACAAAAATAATTTGCAACCTTCAACCTCTACTAGCAACCTCCGACTTCCACTCCATTCTTCAGGCACTGAACTTTGCCTACTAGACTTCTGTAAATACCAAGGCCTCCCTAAACATTCACTTCACCAACTTCAAATGGCGCAAAATACTGCAGCACGCATCCTAGCAAAAGCAAAAATGGGAGTGAAGTACTTTGTCCACAAAAGACGAGCAGGACCTGGGGGTGATTGTTTCTGATGATCTTAAGGTGGCTAAATGAGTATAAAAGGTAATGGCAAAAGCCAGATGTATACTTGGATACATAGGGAGAGGACTGGCCAGCAGGAAGAAGGAGGTGATAGTGCCTCTGTATAAGTCTTTGGTGAGACCTAATTTAGAGTATTGTGTGCAATTCTTGAGACCACACCTTCAAAAGGATATAAACAGGGTGGAGTTGGTGCAGAAGGTGTCTACAAAAATGGTCAGTGAACTTTGCCATAAGACATATGGAGAAAGACTTAAAGATCTTAATATGTATACTTTTGAAGAAAGACGGGAGAGGGGAGATAGGATTGAGACGTTTAAATACCTACATGGCATAAATGCACAGGCAGAGAGCCTCTTTCAACTGAAAGAAAGCTCTGCAATGAGGAGGGCATAGGATGAAGATGAAAGGAGATAGACTCAGGAGTAATTTAAAAACATAGAAGCATGATGGCAGAAAAAGACCACATGGCCCATCCAGTCTGCCCTTCCATATTAACTACAGTATGCCCCTTTTTCCCTTTAGAGATCTTCTGTGTTTGTCCCATGTTTTTTGAATTCAGATACTGTCCTCGTTTCTACTGTCTCAACTGGGAGACTATTCCATGTATCTACCACTCTGTCCATAAAGAAATATTTCCGCATATTACTCCTGAGCCTATCTTCTTTCACCCTCGTCATATGTCCCCTCGTAGTGGAGCTTGCTTTCAATTGAAAGAGGCTTTCCTCCTGTGCATTTATGCCACAGAGGTATTTAAATGTCTCAATCATATCTCCTCTATCCCGCCTTTCCTCTAATGTCTACATATTAAGATCTTTACATCTGTCCTTACACTGTATGCTTTATAATGAAGATCACTCACCATTTTAGAAGCCACCTTCTGCACCAGTTCCATCCTGTTTATATCTTTTGGAGGTGTGTTCTCCAGAATTGCACACAATACACCAAATGAGGTTGCACCAGAGACCTATACAGAGGCATTATCACCTCCTTTTTTCTGCTGGCCATTCCTCTCCCTATGCACCCAAGCATCATTTCGCCATCGCCTTTTCTGCTTAGCCACTTTAAGATCATCAGAAACAATCATGCCCAGGTCCTGCTCTTCTTTCATGGACAGAAGTACTTCACCCCCCTACACTGTACTATTCCCTTAGATTTTTGCAGCCCAAGTGCATGACCCTGCATTTTTTAGCATTAAATCTCAGCTGCCAAATTCTAGACCATTCTTCAAGCTTAGCTAGATTCTTCCTCACATGAGCTACTGCTTCCTGGTTCTCTACTCTATTGTAGATTTTGGTATCATCCACAAAAAGACAAATCTTACCTGACAGCCCTTTTGTAATATCACTAACAAAGATGTTAAAAGGTTTCAGACCAAGGACAGATCCCTGCTGCACACCACTGGTAACATCCTTCTCCTCAGAGGAAGCTCCATTTACCTGTACCCTTTGTCGCCTCCCATTCAACCAGTTTCTAACACAGTCAGTCACTTTAGGATACATCCCTAGGATGCTCAGTTTATTAATACATTGCCTGTGTGGAACGGTGTCAAAGACTTTACGGAAATCAAAGTACACCACATCTAGGGCTCTCTCTTGGTCCAACTCCCTTGTTACTCGGTCAAATAAATCTATCAGATTTGTCTGACAAGACCTCCCTCTGGTAAACCCATGCTGCCTCAGATCCTGCAAACAATTGGACTTTAGAAGCCTCACTATTCTGTCTTTTATTAGTGTTTCCAATAATTTACTCATAACAGAGGTTAAACTAACCAGCCTGTAGTTTTCAACCTCATCCTCCCTTCCGCTTTTGTGTAAAAGAACCACATGTGCCTATCTCCAGTCCTCTGGGACCTCTCCTGGCTCCAAAGAAGCATTGAAAATATCAGTCAGTAGAGCCGCTAGAATGTCCCCAAGTTCCTTCAGTATTCTTGGATGAATTCCATCAGATCCATCACTTTGTCTATTTTTAGTTCAGCTAGTTCCTCGTGAACACAGTCTTCTGAAAATCATTCAAGATTCCTTGCACTTCTGTTCTTTTTTGAGGGTGTTTTCTGAAGACCTGCTCCTGGCCCTTCATCTGTGAACACAGAACAAAAATATTTGTTAAGAGATTCTGCTTTATCCTCATCAGCTTCTACATATTCCTCTTCTTCACCCTCGAGTCTGACAATACCACTTTTGTCCTTCCTCCTCTTACTAACAATCTGAAAAATGTCTTAGCCCCCCATTTTATTTCATTGGCTGTTTCTTCTTATTTTGTATCTTTGCTTCCATGACTACTTTATTTATCTATTTATTTATTTATTTAACATCTCTTATATACCGCACTATTATCATCAGCGCGGTTTACATGGAACCAAACATATACATACAGAAAAACTGTAGTGCATTTTACAAGTAACAGGAATTTGAACTTGGTAATAAAGGGAAACTATGTACATTATGTAACTATATACAGTAGTCTATACACATTAGTCACAGTTGAAGTTGTCTTGACCTGAGTATGGATGTAGTATTTCTCTTGTGCAAAACTAAATTGGGAAATAGCTTAAGAAGAGGTGGTGTTTGAGACTTTGCTGGCTTCTCTAAGTTTTTCCAAATATAGATGCCTGTCTTCCTCTCTCTGTGATCTCTTCTACATTATGAAGTCCTCCCCTTTTTCTTCACCTTTTCAGCTACTTCTTTTGAGAACCATAGTGCCTTCTTTTCCTCTTACATTTATTTACCTTTGCAGAATATGCAGAAATATTTCTTTATGGAAAGAATGATATATGCATGGAATAGTTTCCCTGTGGAGGTAGTACTGTAAAGACAAAAACTGTATCTGAATTCAAGAAAGCATTTGACAAACAGAGGATCTTTAAAGAAAAAAAGGGCTATAATTGTTGTGAAAGGGCAGACTGGATAGACCATATGGTCTTCTTCTGCCATCATGTTTCTAGAATACAGAGATAGCCCTACAAGCCCAGTGCTTAGGCTGAACAGTAAAGAAGGCAGAGTATGTTTTTAATTCAAAAAGCTGGGTCACTTTAAGAGAGACTGTACAATGTGGAAAGCAGAACAAAAATCAAAATACCAAAAGGGGCCTAAGCAGATGGTTAAGGACAGGATTGCTGAACCAGATACAGAACAGTGGCACGCAACCTTTAAAGCAACAAGAAGTCATCTGTTGCAAAGGTAGTGCATAAACTCAAGTGCGATAAACCACATGACAAGTGACAAGAATTTATTTACAAAACTGGATTCAAGTAACTGTAGACCAATCTATCTTGCAGATTGCAGCATAGTAAATGCAGAAGGAACGGGGGAAGGAATTCTGGTATGCTCCAATGCAGAGGGACATACACTGACAATACCTGTAAAAGATGTGTTTTATGTTCCAGAATTACGAGGCTGGCTGTTACATAGTAACATAGTATATGACAGCAGATAAAGACCAGAATGGTCCATCCAGTCTGCTCAGCAAGGCGGCAAGAGTAGGTGCGCCCACTGTTCCGTGCAGGTCACCCCTCCCTATGCCTTTGTTTAGGGGTGTACCCACCGCTCCGTGTAGGTCACCCCTATTTGTTGAGATATAAGAGATTGCTATGTTTATTTTGATTTTATCCTGTTGCTATAAAGGGATCCACTGTGTCTGTCCCATGCCATTTGGAATTCTGTCACTGTAGGGCTTCCAGTTCAGGAACTTTGTTGGCTAGGCTTCGAGCACTTGTGCTCATTGCTTTCCAGCATTTGTTGACTATTTTGCATGGATTTTGTTTTACACGCCTCTTCCCACTCAGTATTGATGTGTGGGTTAATACTGCAGCTGTTTCCAATGTTATTATGTTTTTGCTGGGAGTGACATCCTGAACTTGTTCTTTTCCATCCATCACCCCCTTTCCGTAGTTTAAATGCCTATCCACATAATGCTTGAATTTTTCACTTGGGATCCTTTTCCCTGCAACAGAGTATAGCCTCTTGTTGTTCCATCTATTTCTCCAGTCACCTATATATCTAAATCCTTCTTGTTTTACCAGGTTTGGAGCCATGTATTAAAGTTGATCATGCGATGCAGCCTTTCTGCTCCCCTTTGCAAGAACAGGTAGAAATTCTGAGAATGCTGTAGTGTTAGCAATGGTTTTAAGTTTCTCTCCCAGAATCTGGAAATTCCTCTGAACTGTAGAGGCACTGTTTCTAGCCAAGTCATTTGTACCCAAGTGGATGATGACATCAGTTTTGGAGCGCTCACTTTCTGCATTAACTTTGCCAGCAATTTGCTTTGTATTCCTGCTGGCTGAAGAGCCTGGGAGGTATTTGATCATCTTCTCCCCTTTTCCCAAGCTGGTGCCTCCGATGATGGAATCTGCACGTAGTAGTAGCTTCCTCTTTTGTGACAATTTCTTCATATTTAGGGCGTTATCAGTAGATTGAACATTAACCTTCTCGTTTAAGGGCACTTCACTTTTCACTGATTGGGCAAACAAATTTTGCAAGACAGAGAAGGCGTTATGCAGGGATATCTCTTGATGTATAGGGTGTCTCCATGTTACAGGTCGCAGCCTACCAGAGCTTACTGTGATTCATTTGTTCCTGGGCTGCTTGATTCTTTGTGGGCGTGGTGGTGGATTTTTTTCAATTTGTACCCTAGAGGAGGTGTGTTTAATAGCAGCTAATTCTTCCCTTAATAGAATCAATTCTTTATGCACTGCAGATAACTTGAGACATATAGGACAAGCTCTTAGACTCCAAATGATTCTTCTTAGAATGAAGGCACCACAACTATTGCATTAAATACACAACATGCTCATTAAGATTTATTTATTTATTTACATTTTCTTATATACCGTGCTATTCTGCATCAGTGCGGTTTACATGGAACATCAGAACTTACACATTTCAAAGTTGATTTGCGTTTACAATGAATAGGTAATTGAACTAGGATCAAAACTGGGGTAACTATTTACATCTTGACAGTCTAGTATAGAATGTTTCCTTTGTACTTCATTGGCTATCTAGTTGAAGGGGGTTCTAGTGTTACTGTTTTCCGGGTAATACGAGAGGAAGAGATGATGTTTTAGTGCTCTCCTAAACTGAGTTAGATCGGAAATTGCTCAGATGCTGGATGGGAGGGTGTTCCAGCACCTAGGTGCACAGAATTTGAAGGCTCTGTTTACTGTTGCTTGGTTGCTCTGGGTTATTGCTTTCGGGATTATTAGTGTGTTGACCACTGCCGACCTTCTAGATCTGTTAGGGGGGTTCCTCTGTATGAGCTCTGTTAGAGATGAGGAAGAGAGCCCATTGGTGGCTTTGAAGGTCAGCAGTAGGGTTTTGAAAGCGAGCCTGGCATGTATGGGGAGCCAGTGGAGCTGTTTCAAGATGGGGGTTATGTGGTCGCTCCTGGCTGCTCCCAGGACTCTTGCTGCTGAGTTCATCACGAGCTGTAGCAGGTGCAGAGTGGACAGAGGGAGGCATTGCAGTATGGCATTTGCATAGTCGAAATGCGGTATGATCAACGCTTGATAGATTGTCTGGAAGTCATCTGGTTCCAGCAAGGAGCGTAGGTGCCGAAGAGATCGGATCTTATGGTATACTGCTCGTGCTATATTGCTTATGTGCCCCTTCATGTCTAGACGCTGGTCTAAAGTGAATCCAAGGTATCTGGCTGTGGGCTTGATGAGAAGTTCTGCTTCTTTGACCTTCAGATAGGGTGGTGTGATGAAGTTTGGGTTCCTTGTGATGAATAGGACCTCCGTTTTCTTATGTTGAATTCAAAGATTTTGGGTTTGGAGCCAGATGGATACTGCGTTGAAGCATTCTGCCAGTGGGGAGAGGTCTAGGTTTTCTGTTGAGAATGGCATGCAAAGGAGAACATCGTCGGCATATATTAAGCAGTTCACATTGAAAGATCGGATAATGTCGCGTATAGGCTGCATATATATGTTGAACATCAGCACAGAGAGGGAGGATCCTTGTGGGACGCCTTGATTTTGGTGGAATGGCTCTGATGTTGAGGCCCCTGATCGTACGTGCTGCCATCTATCCAAGAGATATGACTTGCACCATTCTAGTGCAGTATCGCATATCCCCTTCTCCTTGAGACGTTGCAGGAGGAGCTCGTGGCTTACTGAATCGAAGGCGGCTGCTATGTCCATGAAAATGAGAACACACCCATGATGGATGTTGTCAATACCAGTCATTATATTACTAAAGAGTGTGGTGAGGAGTGTTTCAATCCCATGTGCCTCTCTAAAACCATGTTTGACAGGGATCAAGTGGAGTGGATGCATCGATGTGTTCTTGAATTTGTCTTTGGACATCTTTTTCTATCATTTTGGCCAGAAGTGGAATGCTTGATATCGGTCTGTATGAGTCCGCCTTCTTTGGGTCGAGCTTGCTGTTCTTTAGAAGAGGTCTAATGGAGGTGTGTTTAAGTGATTGGGGGAATGTGCCTGTTGTGAAGGAGCGGTCCATGAGCCTAGCTATAAAAGGGCTGACGTCTGATTGTAACTCCTTTATCCAGAAAGCAGGGCAGGGATCTGTTTGTGCGGTGGTAGTGTTTATCCTAGCAATTGTGTCTTCAATATGTTCCTTGGATGGCGTGGAGAAGTGGACAAGGGTGATAGATATCTTGGCTCAAGTGCGGTGGTGGGTGCTGGGGGTTTATTGGTCTGGCAGAGCTTTGCTTGTAAGTAATCAGCGAAATCTTGGGGGTGGATCTCACTTGCTTGCTCAGGTGCTGGTTCTTTTGTGAGGTTCTTGACAAGCGCGAACAGGTCGTGAGGCTTGTTCAGGGACCGTTTTAGCGTGTCTGTGTGGAATCTTCTCATGTTCTCTGTAACTGCCTGGCGGTGATTTACTAGTTGCACGTTATATGCTTTTTGGTCCTCAGTGGAGTGTGTTCGACACCAGCATCTTTCCAGCTTCCTCAGGAGGTTGAGTGAGGAACTTAGCTCGGTGGTGTACCAAGCTGCGTTGACCCGTTTCCCTGGTGGTTTGTTTGAAGGTGGACATAGAGCAATAGCGCTGAGGCTCTTATTCCATTTGGAAACCAGCTTCTCCGGATCAAGTGTTGTCGAGGTGAGGAGTGGGCGGGTTTGGTTTAAGATCTTGTTTTTGTCAAAGGCCTGGAATCTACGTGGCATTGTTTTGGCTTTGCTACAGGGCCTATTGGAGTCTATTTGGAGTTTGTTGGGCAGGGGTATTTGAAATATGATCAGCTTGTGGTCGGACCAGGGGACTGCGGTGGTGGACAGCATGTAGGTGTTGGTTGTGTTGAAAGTTGTCTGTGGGGTGAAAACGAGGTCTAATATACTCCCTTTTACATGGGTGGGTTCATTGACCAGTTGCTTGTATGCTAGTTCTTCAAGAGCATCAAGGAATGCTGAGGCCTGAGGGTCGTGCAAGGAGGGCAGATTGAAGTCCCCTAGAACCCAGTTTGGAGTACCTGGACACTGGGAGTTGGAGGCGAGGTCAATTATTGTTGAAAGGGCGTCTGTGCCTGTTGATGGGGCCCTATATAAAAGGTTGATGGAGCAGTGCTTGTTGGATATGGTGATTGTGTCAAAGTATGCTATACTAGTTGCGTTGCTCATGTGGAACTGGAGGTCTGTTTTAGTGATGGCGAGTACTCCCCCCCTCGTTTGTCATTTCTATGACATGTGTGTATTGCAAAGTTGGTAGGTAGTAACTGGTTAAGGAGCACATTATCATTACTGGAAAGCCATGAATTTATAAGATGGTTAAGCCAAGATGGTTATAAAGCCAAGATGGTTATAAAGCAGTTAGGTGCTGGATCAAAACTCTCCTGCTCAGGTAGCAGAGACTGATTGAATACCTATGAGACTCCTGGCAGCTAAAGAACTTACTGTCAAATTCAGAGGTGATGAGTGCACTATCCAGGATGGAGAAAAGGTAATAGCTAAGGCCAGAGTGGATGATCATCTGTATTGCCTTGAAACAGCCAATGAGAAGGCAAGACTTTCCACACAGAATCATCGCAATTGCATCCATACATGGCACAGACGTTTAAGTCACAGATACCTAGAGGGTATATGGCCACTGCAAAGACAGAATTTCATGAAGGATCTTGTCTTGTCAGATTGCCCAATGACCTTGAAGTGTGAATGCTGCATTAAAGCTCAGGCCACAAGAATAATACTTCTGAAAGCAAGTTAGAATAGAACCTCGAGACCACTGGAGCTCATACACTGTGATGTGTGCAGTCCCATGAAAATGACCACACCAGGAAGCAACAGATACATTCTGACTATCACAGGCAACTACTCAAGGTACATTGTCACTTACCTGATGAAGAGCAATGTTGAAGTCCTGGACAAACAGCAGAACTATGTGGCAGTGACAAGCAACAGGTTTGGATGAAAGCTGGTTGTGTTCTGAAGTGACAATGGTGGTGAGTGCTCACGAGATGAAATAGAGAGATTCCTAAGGAAACATGGCATAGAGCATCAAAAGACCGTCCCATACACTCCAGAGCAAAACTGAGTAGCCGAGAAGAAAAACAGAAGCCTGATAGAAATGAGCAGATGCATGCTGGCAGATAGAAGACTACCTGAGAGATACTGGGGTGAAACAGCAATGGCAGCCACTTATTTGTAAAACAGACTGCAATCCAGGACAGTGGGAAAGATGCCATATGAACTGTGGCTTGTTAAGAAACCTCACTGTAAAACACCTCAGAGTATTTGGATCCAAAGCATTCATCTACAGTAATAAAAGAGAAAAGTGAGAAGGAACTGACTACCCAGTACTTCTAGAAGTACAGAGAGGAACCTGCAGGAGCATGGGCTCCTCGACCTGCAGTACTGTGCAACAGAGGACATGGTAGCAGATGTTTTCACTAAAGCATCTCAGATTATCTGAGAGCACAGGTTTCATATAATCAGCCTTTACTATTGAGAAGGAGTGCTGAAAAGCACACTTAACTCTCTTTTGGTATTTGTCATACTGTATCTTAAAGAAACAGGCTCATGCAGATTTATGCAGATTTCTGTTTTTTTTAAGTGGCATTTGTATTCTTTTACAATAGATCCCATGCTTTAACTGCTCACAAGAGTTTCATAGTACTATGGTTTGCAATCCGAGCTCCTACTCTTCTTGTTCATCCAATAAGCCCAAGGTTGACAGATAGAAAGAAAGAAATTCACCCAGTCTAGGCAAGATCTCCAGAGGATTTTTACAAGAAAAATAACATTGCATGACATTTCTTTTTTTTCACATAATACTTGCATACAAATTATTTTCATTTGATGCAGTATTCCCTAATAGGTACAGAACAGGAAAAAGTCCCTTTGAATAATGTCCTTGTTGCATTATTTATTGCAGTTTAATAAATAGACCTCACAGAGTGAAATAAATGCCCATTCTTCTGATCGCCAATAAATTTAAGGTAAATTGCATGCTGTAAGCTACAGGTTGACATTCTAAAAGAGAGTGATTGCATTGAGACAATAATAAAGATTAACTGTACCTGACAAATTCTCCCACAAACATGTAAAATAAAAAGCTTTTCTCCTAAAGCAGTGGCCATGTACAGTGTATGTCCCATCTGCAGGGGTATAACATTGGGCTTAACTCTGACCAAAACTGAAGGAGGTTCAGCCAGCTGGTGGATTCTAGGGCCCAAAATGTCTGCTCTGGTCCTCAACATGTCTAACAGCTTCCTTGTCCTTCTGCTAGGATTATACTGTGATTTTAACTAATGTTGTAGACCGATACATTTTGGGCCCTAGAATCCACCAGCAGGCTGTACCTCCTTCAGTTTTGGTCAGAGTTAAGCCATTGCTGTACCCCTGCAGATGGGATATATACATGGTAACTGGGTGGTGCACTATGCTCTCTGGAGGTAAATGCTGAAACCTATGGCCTTGACTTCTCAGTGTACAAGTCAAGTTTTTGATGAAAGGTTGGGCCTGCCTAACACACAGAAACCCCTCTGAAACTTTCTAAAAAATTATACCATACAGGCATATATTGTTTTGTAGACCAAGCTATTCTTACAGTTGTGGTCAACATTATTGCTACCCTTGCATTTTAAGTATGTTGTTGGCCATACCTTGTGTACAATATCTTCAGAAATAATTGGAAATATTCCATCTGTATGGTTATGGTTATGGTTATGGTTATATTTTATTTGATATACCGCAGTATTGCATAGCAACCTATGCGGTGTACAATAATTAAAAAAGAAAAGAAATGAAAGGAACTCCATAGTGTATATGTCATCATAATATTTTAATCATATGTTCAAAGGTATACAACAACAAAAAAGATGTCTGTACAACTTAAACACTAATTTCTAAGTAACAAACAAGATATTACTTGGACAGGATTAATGGCATCCTTCATTAATATTTGGTTGCACAACCCTTGGCAGTGATTACAGTCTCCAAACATTTCTTGTAGTCATCTATAAGATTTGTACATTTGTCTGCTGGTAGTTTCTCCCACTCTTCAACTGTGATTTGTTCCAGCTCATGAATGTTTCCAGGATTCCTTTTACCAATGACAGATTTCAGCTCTTTACAAAGGTTCTCCATTGGATTGAAATCAGCACTCATTTCGGCCAGTTTAAAATAGTCCATTTGTTCCTGTTTAACCATTCTTTTGTACTTTTGGGTCACTATCCTACTGGAGGACCCATGGCCTTCATCAGAGACATAGCTTTCTGATACTAGGTAGCACATTTCACTCCAGAATACCTTGGTAGTCCTCTGACTTCATGAGTCCTTTAAGACATTCCAGGCTTCCAGTTCCTGAGGCAGTAAAGCAGCCCCACAACATTATGGAACTTCCACCATCTTTAACTGTAAGAAGGGTGTTTTTTTTCCTTATAAACTTCATTTCTTCACCTCTAAATTTATCGCTGGTCTTCATTGCCAATGAGATCAAATTTGCTTTCCTCAGGCCACAGAACATTTTCCCAGAAGGATTGTGGTTTCTCAAGGTACATGTAGGTTTGGGCAAAGATCAGGCATGCCTTTTTATGTCTGTCTTTGAGCTGTGAGGTTCTCCTTGGCCTTCACCTATGAAGTCCTTCTTTGTTTAGTGTGCGGCCTATAGTGTGGCTTGAAATAACAACTCCAGATTGCTCCAGGTCAGTCTTAAACTCTTTGGAAGTTTTTCCACTGTTAGAAAAATGTGGTGTTTTTCCAATGGTTTGCACTAACCTTCAAAGACTTTTTGGATTAATGTTCTCTTCCCACCATGTCCTGAGAGGTTCTGGACAGTTCCATGAGCAGAAAACTTCTTAATAACATTGTAAACTGTAGACACAGGAATCCCAAGGTCTTTGGAGATGGCCTTGTACTCTATTGAAGTTTGATGTTTGGTAATAAAAGCTTTTCTGACAGTTTCAGGTAGCTCTTCTGTCTTCACCATTGTGAAATGGAAGCGAACGTGGCCAGTTTAAATGTTAGATCCATCATTCATTGGTTGATTCAAGTCATGTGAGTACCGACAGTTGATCCCAGGTGCTTCTAAGTAGTGCAATGGGAATATGATTCTTCTGTTTAAACTGATTTGAATTGTTTATAAGGATACCAATAATCATGTCCTGGCAGTGTCCCAATTTTAATACTATTTCCTACTATTTCCTTTTTCAGTTGATCTTGTTTTATTTTATTCTTTTATGTGTCAAATATGTATGCATATATAGTCCAAAGCCATTTCACTGGCCACTTTTTTTAGGAGATATTGGAAATTATGGGGTTGAACTGCAAGGATGCCAATAAAGCTAACCACAACTATATGTGGTTCTGACCATGTTGCTTGAAAACTCTGTCTATGGGAAAAACTAAGCAATGCAGTCAAAAATTTAACTTGTTGCAACCCTCATTATCCATCTGTAACTCATTAATTTTTTCTGTCACTGGCTAGTCATGGGGTAGTCTGACTACCATCAACCTAGTATCCATGTCTATACCCAGAAAGGAAAGTACCTCAGTGGGACTGATGATCTTCACTTCTGCTAGATACAGTATACACCGAATTCTTGAGCCATGGTGTTAAAGGTGTATAACAACTTCTGGTAAGTGTCTGATTGGGCTGGGCCAACAAATAAGTAATCACTTAAATAATACACAATGCATTCTGAGCTGGCTTGCTGGATGACAACCCTGGGCAGAATGAACTCAGTGTTGTGAATATTGCACACAGCACTGCACAGCCAGTCAGCATGCATTTGTAGAAGTAGCATTGTCCCCTGAAAGTGAAGCTCAGTAATAGGAAGCAACATGGGTGCAGGACTGGTTCAAGGGTACTGGGCGTCCTAGGCTAAGCTTCAGCCTTATGTCCATACCTCCTGAGATTTTGATGATCAAACAAAACAATCATGATCATTGAAACACTATCTCTCCCACAGCAATCCTGTAAAAATCCATCCAGTTAGGCAGGTTATGCGCCACTACAGCTCATAGCTGTGCCCGCCGACCCCTAACTTGGATATTCAATACTGGGGTCATATGCGGCCCCAGCATTGAATATCCAGGTTTTGCTGCACAAGCTGGAAGCTGCATTAGCTAACCGGGCAGCAGCCATATTGCAAACTACCCAGTTAGGGACTGTCGCCACCTCCACTCCTGCCCGGAATGCCCCCAACACACCCCAATGCTAAGCGGTTAGCATCGGGGCATGTAAGGCAGATAATCACGAACATTCAGCAGCACTAACCATGTTAGTGCCGTTGAATATCCCTCTCAGCGGCAGCTACATGGTTTACAGGGCCGAAAACCATGTAACTGCCCTTTGAATATTGGATTCCATGTTTTTAAATATTAAACTTTACTTTGTAAAGATGTATGAGCTCGTGCTCTCTGCAGCTAAGAAATGTGCTGATGGTCTTTTGCGTTTGTGGGCTGTCAGGATGTATTGTTTTGCTTTGATTGCTGCTCCTCTTTGTTGACCCACTCAAGCTGCTGCTCCAGTTGACTGGCTAGTCTTGCCTTATAGTCAGACCAGCCCTGCACAGGTGCATCGGTAACCATTTAAAAGTGGATTCATATCAGCTTCGGCTAAAAGTGCATGCATTCCTGCTGTCCTAAGCACATCTATGGCATTGTTAAATGAGGAGTACTAGATTGTGCAAACCTCAAATGGAATGTGGCATCCTCAGGTTATGATAGATTCATAATGAACTGGAATTTACCTTGCTTCTTCTTTGACACTTAAGTGGGGAAACATATTTCAGGGAACAGACTGGCCATCTGAACCATGCTAGCCAAACATTAGGTGCACTTTGCATTCAGAGCATGTGAACCTTTTGTGGAACCACTGAATGGGATGCAGAAACTGTACACAAATCCCTCATGTATTATTAGTGTAGCATTTTTTGGGGGTATCTGTCCAACCGATTTAACATTGTGCCTATTTTAATGAGTATAAGATAGGGTTTCCAGGTTGCTCCAGGTCATCAGAGACAAGTAGAGCCAGTCCTGTTTTTACTTCCATTGACTGCTCCAGAGAAGTATGTAACATAGAGCAAAAGGTACACACAAAACAAATTTGATGAAGTTTAACACATCCATTATCATATAAAATTACAAACTACCACTAAACTAACTGTAAATCCCACATGTATGTAATTCATATACTGTACCAATTCAAATATATTGTATATAGTTTTTAACCATATGTATCACCATATGTGTTCCTTATTATGTAAATAGTTTGAGTTATGAAGTTAATGTTACCTTTTTTACACGTTCAGTGATCCACACTACTGTTTTATGTAAACTGCTAATTTTTGTTTTATGTAAACTGCTAACTTTGCAGAGTTAAATGTTTGATGTGAACCGCTGCTGATCACCGGAAGGAGCGGTATAGAAATGAGTTCAAATAAATAAATAAATAAATAAATAAATGTTTGAATGTAATGGAAGTACAACCAGGACTGACTCAGCCTGTGTCTTATGGTATGGAGCCATCTGAGAACCCTAGTGTAAGATCTCTTTTAAATGAATGTCTACTGCTTGGGTGAAGTGAAGAATGACCTAGAGGTTTCTTTCCACACTGTATCGCCTGATGGGTGGCTGAGCAATTGGAACAGATGCGCTTGAATTGACATTTGCAAAAGGTTTGTATGCCTCTGTTAAAGCACCAATACATATCTCCTGCTGTGGGAGTGAGCTCTTAAACTGCAGGTGCCATTGCATGCTCCCTGTTAGCTTAGAGAACATGTTCTTTTAGCAAATACCTGAATTCTCTTTTGCTTGTGACATGTTTCCATTTTGTTTCTGAATTACTCATCATAGAAAACCATCGAAAACATTCATATTGTTTGCATGGTCTTATAATCATTTCCAAGACGGACAGCATGGGTTGAAGTTGGTCTGATCTGCAATGTCTTAGCTGTGAGCTGATTGCTGATTTTTTGCTGGTTTTTGTACTCTCATTCAGATATCCATCTTGAAACCCCCCTCTATATGCTTATGCTTATTTAAGACTTTCTATACTGCCATTTAAAGCACATCACAGTGATCTACAATTCAAAAGCTACTGTATATTTAGCAAAATAGAACAAAACATACATTCAAAACTGAATAAGCGTCGTCAAGCATATAGAGCCAATGATGTGTAAGGTGCTAGGGGGAATACGCCTGGGGTAGGTGCTCCCCCTGCTCTCTTGCTCCACGGGGTTCCATCTCAGAAGGTCCATGTCTTGAGACTGCATAATGTGCTTAGCTCCAGGGCTGATCAGGAGATCTGTGATAATGCCAGCCTGAGTGATGTTCCTAATAATCTGTTGTTCTTTTTTTCTAACTCTGATATTGCTTGCACATATGCTCAGGTACCTTTGTAGTTCTTAGGGGAGGAGAGTGATCAAAATGTTTGATCACATCACTCCTCTCTTAATTCAGCACCATTGGTTATCAGTCATACAGTAGCTTGTATAAAATATAAGAACCTAACCTTGACCTTTAGCACCCTCCATCAATCTGCCCCAGTGTATCTCTCATGCTTAGTTATCTCGTATTGTCTGGCTCACTCCCTACGTTTGTCAATCATCTTTACTTGCCCTCACCAATCAATGCATGCTATGAATCAATGAGAAAATCTTCCTTCTTTTTCTTGGCCCCCATGCTCTGGACTAGTCTCCCTCCATACCTTCATTTACAAAATTCTATTAAAAGAGTTAAGGCTGAATTGAAAACATACCTTTCCAAGCAGGCATTTGAAAATATGAGATAGCCTGAACAGTCTTCCCGTGTCCCGAAGAGACGTGCAAGCTCAGTTTTGAATGCATCGATTTCTTAAATCTGTGTTATGTGTGCTGTTCATCTATTTCTTTTTCTTGCTATTTCTTTCCAAATTTTTAGGAGTTCCTTTCATACTTTGATTTGTTTTAGAATTGTAAACTGTTTTGTATATGCTTAAAAAGACAGTAAATGAAATGAAAATTAAAATATGGGTGTCTCCTACTGTACTGTTCCTCTGTACAAGTGTACCTCATGGGGCGGGGCCAGTGCAACCAATGTGTTTATCTCATCCATGGCTCCTGCCTCCCACCACCAATGCCCTGGTCTCCCACCAGCAGCACCTAGTGACTCCCACCACCACCATGCAGAGCACTGCACATGCAGGGGAGGCTCAAGTCAATCTGCTGCCTGAGGCGAGATATGAGCTGGTTACCCCTCCCCCCCCCACCTCAGCAGCCAAAATGGAGATATCTAGTCAGGGAACAGGGGATCCCTTCACTCAGGACACCAGTCAGGTGGTTGCCTCAAGGATAAAGAAAGCAGTCTATTCCCAGGCTATATAATGTCTTTTTAGAAAAATTTTGCAGTGATGTTTATATGCAGTAAAAATTGCAGCAATTTAATTATTTAGCCTGGGAATCTAATATAAAGCATATCGAATCCTGACACTACACACTGGATCTGTGTGGTTTTAAGGTAAATACATATTCTGCCAAAGACAAAGGAAATGCAAGGTGATTACATACCAAGGAGCAAAATCAGAAAGCGAGAACCATGGTACAGTTTACAACATCAAAATAAAATTATTATAACTAATTTTATTTTGGCATTTGAAACTGTGCCCAAAAAGAAACCCCTCTCCCAACAATGGATACAGAGCAGAACTAGGACATTTCCCAGACAACTCAACATACCAAAAATAATTTCTGATTCTGGCTTCATCTCAGTTAACAGCAATATAAACCTCTTATCAGTACTGGGCATACTGTGAAGTAATGCAAAACCTTACAAAAATTACTCAGGACCTATAGAGAAAATCTATCATACCATAACAGCATTAACATCCAAAACTCAAACGAGAGGCCTATCCAGAAAAGAGCAGCACTATAAGTATTGCAGTGGGTCCTAGAATATCCATACAACCTATTCCGAAAACCAAATAAACCGGATTACTACTGATCCCTACACAGAAGCTCAATGTTAACAAAATACCTGGTTTTGGTCACACACTCAGAAAAAAGAAAGATCCTAACTAAGTAAGGAATAAGTTACTGCAAACTTAAAATAGACATATGTAGACAAAAATTAACCTGAAGCCCAAAGAGGCCAAACTCTGCATCAGTGGCATAGCTAAGGCTGATTTTTTACTGGGGCCTGGGCAGAGTCAATACAACCATTAGGTAAACCAGGCAGTAGCCTAGGATGACAGCTTTTGGGGGGCAGCAAAGAGCAGGGCATTCAAAGCTAAACAGGAGGAGCATAAGGCTTAAGGTTTGCCTATGGTGCCAACACCTCGAAACAAAATCTGTCCAGGACTGAATCGGCCCCTATGTTTCCCCGTGAATACCCCTCTCCCTGGTTAAAGGGACAGAAGAACAAACAGTGGAAAATAAAATAAAGCTAAAAAGGATTAGAACTATTACCAACTTGATGTTATATGTGGTGAAAAGGATAGTAAGATACAAAAGAACACACTTTTCTCTTGCATTGGGTAATTATAATAGGTTTGCATTGTAATAATATCTGACAAATGTATATCTCGAAACAATTAAATATTCATACACGATATGCAACAAAATGTCTATCACATAGGACCACAGTAGCTGTATTACTGTCAAGATCTTTTCTCTGGGCTGAGACAAATGTTGTTTTTTTCTCTGAAATGTGTATATATTTGAGCTCAAATAATAAAATGGTGGGTTGTGCATAGTACGGTACTTATCAGTCTTGACGTGACATACATTGGGGCCCGATGACTCTCTTCTACTCTGGAATTCTGCACCTGTTGGGTCAGGACGGTTTCATCTGCTACTGTGTTGCTGTAACCCTTCATCTAACCTACTCTTCTCTCTTTCCTTTCCCTTAATCCTTATTTTAAAAAATTGTACTAAGGTAAAAATCTATATATGCAAACTTGCTTTATACTTAAACTTGTTCCCTGAAATAATCACTTGCTTTCATATCAGGCATTCACTCCTCATGTACTCTCTCACTCATGAACGTCTATTCTCTCCTACAGCACCACTGCATTCTTACCTCTCAACAAGCTCCTTGACCGTTTTTATCTGTTCTATGCCTCCTTCACTCTTTACCTAATCTCCATTACCTCCTGTAGTTTTTCTTATACTTTTCCAAAGAAAAACACATTATTTTCAAATCTCCCTCTTCTTTTTCTGTCCCTTATATAAACCTGTATATTTATTCCTTATCCCTCTCCTTAGCTGCTATATAAGTGGTCAAAGTACCTTAGGACTAGTCACTTATTTTTCCATAAAGAATAAGTTAACTCTCTTTTTCCCATTTATTAATCACTCTCTGACCCACCTTTACTATTTCCAAACCTTTCTCTTACCTTCCCACTTATGAGAGGAGTCTTTGACTCAGTCTCTAGTTTCTGCTTTCCTCTGTCTTATCTTAACTCACTTTCTAGGGTTTCTGGCCCATCTGCCACTTCTTTCCTCTCCTGTCTTCACTTCCTTACGTCTCTGGCATTTATCTTTTCCTTTCAGTTTTCTTCCATTTATTTTTTACTCTCTATAATCTCAAATTTACTCCTCCTTCTTACCATCCAGGCCTCAATCCCCCTTTGATACTACATCTACCACTTTTCAACTCTTAACAGAGTCCTCTCCTTCCCTAGCCTTTAAAGTCTCCCCTTTCTCTCATCCTCCTTCACAACCAGCATCTCTCCCTTATTCTCCTCCCTTGTGCAGTGTCTCTCCCCTCTCTCTCCTCCATCCAGCACCTCATCCCATTTTTCTCACTCCACCCCACCATGTCCACCATTCCCCATCCCTATTCCTCTTCTGTGTCCAATATATCCCATGTCCAGCATCTCCCCACACCCCATATCCAGCATTTCACCTCTTCCTCCCCTTCTCCCCCTAGCATTTCCTCCTATCTTTCCTCTTTCTCCTCCCCTCAATGTCCGCTATCTCTCCTCTCTCCTGTTCTTTGTGACCACCATCTTTCCTCTTGCTCCCTCTCCCTGTGCCCAGCATCTTGCTAACCTCCTGTTTCCAGCATTTCTCCTCTCTCATTCTCCCCCCCCCCATGTCCAGCATCTGTACAGTACTTTCCTCCTCCACCTCCTAGTGCCCAGCATCTGCACTTTCTCCCCCATCTCAACCTATGCACAGTATCTGACCTCTATGCAATGTCCAACATCTGCTCTTTATCCCCCCATGCCCAGCATCTGATTTCTATGCCCCATGGCCAGCAGCTGCCCTTCATGCCCCCATGGCCAGTATCTGCCCTTTCTCCCCTTCTCCCTCCATGCCCAGCATCTGGCCTTTCTCCCCACCCCCCCCCCCCCCCATGCCCAGCATCTGGCCTTTCTCTCCATTTTCTCCCATGCCCAGCATCTGCCCTCCATGCCCTCATGCTGAGCATCTGGCCTTTCTCCCCATTTCTCCCCCCCATGCCCAGCATTTTCCCTCCATAACGCATTTCCTGCATATGTCCTTTCTCACCTATGCCCCCATCATGCCAAGAATCAGCCCTTTTTCGTTATATCCCCGCACCATGCCTAGCAACTGCCATTTTCCCCAACCCCCGTCATGCCTAGCAGCTGTTGTCCATCCTTCCTGTGGCAACCTTCTGCTCCCTGCCCCCCTCATACCATGGCCAGCATCTGCCCTCTGCCTCCTCCACTGTGACCACCATCTTCCCTCTCACCACATGCCCAGTATCTGTCCTCCGCCTTCTCCCCTGTGGCCATCATCTTCCCTCTCGCCGCATGGCCAGCATCTGTCCCCCTGCCCTCGTTTGTCCAGCTTCTGTCCCCCTATCCTCCATGTCCACCATCTACCCTCCACCTCTGTGTCCCCCCATCAATGCCCACCATGGCCTCTCTATCCCTTCCTGCCCCCCCAAACTGTCGACAACCCCCCGCCACTACTTCTCTTGACATTGGCGGCAGTGGTGGCTTAAAAAAAAAAAAGAAAGTAAATGCAAGGGGTCTTCTCAACCCCAGCACACTTGTTAAGTTTCTGCCGGTCCCTCCCCCTCCCCCCCCCCAATATGGAAACATGTATCAGAAGGAGGTGGAACCATTAGGGCCTTACAAGCACTCTGGAGATGGGAAGACCTCGCACTTTTGTTTGCTTTTTTTTAAGCCATCGCTAGTCATCGGTGTCAGGAGGAGGTGATTGATGCCACCTCAGACTCAGGAGAAGTGATGACAACGGCAGTGCAGTAGTAGTAGTAGTAGTAGCAGGAGACCTAGGCAGAGTGAAGTGGCTGTGGCTGGGTTGTTTTGGGTGGCATTTTTTAACTCCCCAAAGCTTTGCCTCCTGAGGCAGCCACCTCACTCTTCCTAATGATAGAGCCGCCCCTGTGCACATGCACATCCACACATGCACACACACAGACAGGCAGCAGGGACCCACACAGAGGCTTCAAGGAACACTGGACCACACACAGATAGGAAGTAGATACCAACATAGAGATACAGAGGTCTCAGGAGACACGTGTCACACAAACACAGGTATCAGGGAACTGCACAGAAGGGAGACAGATGCACCAAGATCCAGGAAGTGTGTCAAGGGGGATTTGTGATTTGCACAGCTGGGAAGTGAGGGGATGAAGGAGTGGGAATCTAAAGGGGTCTTGGAAAAGGGGAAGATGGATAGGTTGAAGAAGGGCACAAGATACACTGCAGAAGTACAAATGGTAGATCAAAAGACTTCTACATACTGTGCTGGTTTCAGTCTTTTCTCTCCTCTCGTTCCTTCTCTGTACTCGGTGGCATGGCGTCCTCTCCCTCACTCCCTTTAGCTTGCGGTGTACCCCAGGGCTCCGTCTTGGCCCCCTCCTTTTCTTTTTTTTTTTTTTTGAAACTTTTATTTTCATTTTGCAACAAACAAAAGAAACAACACACCAAAAGAGACAAAACAAGTATACAATAAGGAAAAGTAAACCCATTACCCCCCACCCCGGTGCTTCTTCTCTACCCGTTTGTATCAGCATGTGAGCGCTTCCAATTAACAGTGATTATACATCAAACGATCAAAAAAGTATCCACAATACAGCATGATCATGAGACAGAGATATATACAAAGTTAGACAGTCAGATGAGAGCATTTAGCAAAATGTACATATTCAGTGAACATCTTCCATTAAGACCAATAAGAAGGAGTCTGAACGGAGGAAGCGCACAGACGAAGTATTTGTTCATATTTACTGTAGAGACAGGCATGATTCCACCATTCATTGAGGCTCAGATGGGAACTAATTTCCCAGTATTACTCAATGAGGGAAACAGCAATGCCAAGCATAAAGTTCAAAAGGAGATAAGCCATTTCTTGGGAGAGGGGGATCCCCGCAACTGGGCGAAGTCCCACTATCTTCCAAGAAAGGGACTCCTGAGAGTGCAATATAGACTAAATACGACCCCAGACCCGACGCCAGTTATACTGTAGTGCGGGATATTCATGCATAACATGAAATGAAGTAATAAACCAATGGCCACAGGACGTGTCCAGCAACCATTACCCTGAGTAGTGTTCCATTTGTCTAAACTGTGAGGAGTGTAAAAACACCGGTGGGCTAGAAAGAAGAGGGTCTGAGTGAGTGAGGCGGGTCGGAAACCCGTGTCCCTCTGCTCCAGATAAGGCTCCATTGCTCCGAGGTTAAAGTCACATGCAATTCTCTCTCCCATACTTTCTGCGCTATAGAGGTATCTCTAGTGATAGCATTACATAAGGTTTAGTAAAATTGGATGCTGCACCCGGTAAACTACCGAGAGATCGGAAGTTTCCAATCAACCTTATGCAGAGAGTGCCGATGGCGGGAGTACTCTAGTGCTCCGAATGCAATGCTGAAGTTACACTGACCAGAGTCGGGAGTCGAAAGGTTGCATAGGAGTATTAAAGGCACCTAAAGTGTCGAAAAACATTGGTGGATAGTGGGAGTCTACTGGGAGAGTCATACCAGGGAGTAAGGTAAGAGGAATCGGTGAGCAAAGGCCCGCTACTATATCTAGCCACACAGGTCTGCTCGGTACTGGAGCTTCCAACCAACTAGCACCTTGTTTGAAAAGAAAAGATTGAGGGAACACTTGAGTAAAATCGCCACCAAGTATTAATGGAGCATTGGCGGAGGCCGAGGCCAACTGCGCAAGACTTGCATAGTGAGCAGGGTTGTCCACATTCTGGACATAGTGCAAATACACGTGAATTCACTATCTCCAACCTCAAGGTGTACACGGGCCCATCTACCCTCCATGTCAGCGCTAATATCAGGTACAGTAGCGTGCAAAGACTTCTTAACCAGAATGACTATCCCGTACCATTTGGAAACGGTGGGAGAATAGGCAGCTACCATGTGAGGCCTAGCATTGAGTTTCAGTGTTTCAGCAGAGTGTAATGCGTTTCCTAAAGAAACACCTAATCAACGTGCTCGTGGCTAAGATAGCTAAGGATTTTCTTTCTGCTGAGTGGACCAGCAATGCCTTGTACGATGAATAATAAGATTTTACATGAGGCCATTCAGAAAAGTTAAAATTCTGAGCATGATAGCACACATAATTTCACTGTGTCCCTCAAACTGACTGTATCTGGCTGTACACATGACATAGGAAAAATAAGCTAATATAATACAATGAAGCGCCCCACATTAACAAAGAAAACCGCAATACGGTAGAGGAGAAGCAAAACCCCAAAATTACTGGCGACCATGTGTCTGCGGGGAGAAACCCCAGAGAAGGCCGAAATTGAAAAAACATATAACCTGTAGGACTGTGCGTGCTCCGAATCCGACCGAGGCACACATCATGAAGGGATAGGAGACCAAAGACAAAAGTCATACAGAGAAAGAAAGAAAGTCCAGGCTATTTCTGTGCTGGGCTATGACCGCCGCATCGGGCCCTTCAAAATGGCGGACAGAGCCGGCAGATAAGAGTCCAAGAGTTGGGATTAGCGCATCTGTTCTGCTTCTTTGGAGTCCAAAAATGTTGATAAGAGATCAGGATCCTCGAACGTCCTGGTCTGGTTGTGGAGAGTCACTCGGAGCTTCGCTGGATACAACAGGCCAAAGCGAGCCTGTAGCTGTTGAAGTCGAGGGCGAAGAGCAAGGAGTTTCTTCCGACGGTCAACGGTAGGCTTTGCCAAATCAGGAAAGAAGGAGACCTTACGACCTTCATATTCCAAATGATGATTCGCTCGGGCAGCATGTAAAATTTGTTCCACTTGTTGATATCGTAGCAAGCTAAAGATAATAGGCCGGGGGGTCGTGCGGTTGAGCGCCATGCGGGCAGGAACACGGTGTGCTCGATCGATTTCCAGTTCTCTGTGAAAAGTGATCTTCAGCAAGGAGGGAAGAGTTTTGAGCAAGAATTCTCTTATATCTCCTGCTTCCACCCCCTCCGGCATTCCGAGGAGCCTCACATTGTTGCGACGGGCGCGATTATTGCTATCTTCCAACTCCTTTTGAAGATTCTGTATCTGGCGCTCAGCCTCGTCCAGTTTGCCCAAGCGCACCTCGTGCGAGTCGAGGACCCCCGCCATATTGTCCTGCCGCAATGAAAGACCTTCAAGTCGGTCTTGGAGCACTCCAAAGTCTTCTCGCATGGCTCGAAGCGCTTCTCCATTAGACTGCACCAATTCCTTCACGCCACGTATTTCCTCTAAAATCTCCAGGTGCATTGCGGGGTTTTCACGAAATGGAACCATCTTCTGCGGGGAGGATACCTCCGTTTTGGAGCGTTTTCCGTGAGAAGAAGAAGGAGACCCGAAGTCCAAGCGCGCTGGTTTGTGGGCCGCCATCCCCCCCAAGGTTCCCCGGTCAGCTCGGAGCGAAATAGTAAATTTATATAGGTATTAAGTCAGGATTCTGAGTAGGCCTCTCGGGAGCTTCAACGCAAAGCGTCCTACCCGCTGGACATCAGGCTCCGCCCCAGGCCCCCTCCTTTTCAATATTTTCCTGGCCTCCCCCGCTTGCGTTGCTAATCCAACAATTCGGCATTTCAGCTATTTTTATGCCGACGATATCTGTCTCTTTTACCACACTGATCCACACTGTCCCGATCTGACTCCTTTGAATACCTGTATGTCCACTGTCTCTGACTGGCTTTCTAACAATCACCTGCACCTCAACTCCTCCAAGTGCGCTGCTGAATGGTTTGCTCTCATTACCCCCCAGCCTTCACTAGCTCCGTCTTTTTCTCACTCTTCAATTCCCTTATTCTCTTCTCTGCACTATCTGGGAGTCATGTTAGACCCCTCCTTAGCCTTCCACAACCACTTCTCCACTCTGGTCCAGTGGTCTTTCTTCTTTCTGCATCAGATTCGTGCCCTTCGCCCATCCCTAGACCCTCACTACCCTCCTTCTTTCCCTAGTGATTTCCAGACTGGATTATTGCAGATCTTCCACTCTACCAGCTACACCACCTTCAACTCGTTTAAAATACAGCAGCCCGGATACTGACATATTCCTCACACCATGATCACATTACACCCACTCTCATCCGTTTACACTGGCTCCCCGTAAAGTACCACATTAACTTTAAAGTACTCATTATAGCATATCAGGCACTCCACACAGGTCTCCCGCAGTACTTAGCCAATCTTCTCCATTTTCACCCCCCCCCCCCCCATTGTCTCCTCCGATCCCTTCATCACCACCACCTCCATTTCCCAAGCACGCCTGAAACAAACACAACATTCTGCTTTCTTCTTGCCCCCGCATTTTGGAACTCCCTACCATCCTCTCTGCGTGCAGAGTCCTCGCTGCCATGGTTCAAATCCCTCCTTAAGACTCACTTCTTTTAGCTTGCCTAAGATCTGCCCTCCTCTCCCTCCTCTCCCTCCTGATGCCCCTCCTCTTTCTTCTGCTCTCCTCTGTATGTTATCTTTTCTATCCATTAATGGGGTTCCTTTTCTTTTCCTACACTTTGTTGTTATTTTTATTATTTGTACAGTATATCAAGAAACAATAAAGATAAAGACAGAGATGGCAGTTGCATCAATAGCTCACAAGCCAAGCTCCTCCAGTGAGCACTGATGCAAGCTGTCCCAAAAGACAACAAAGTCACATCTTTATTCGTAATTTATAGCAGGTATAGATTGGCATGTTTACAAAATCCACCCTGCATGTCTCCGGCCTATGTGAAATACATCATAGATGTGCATGTGCTGCCCAGGTCATGCTGAAATATGCTCCCTTTACGCCCCCAGCAGAAAAGTGCAAGGATCGGTGTGCCAGGCACAGAAATTTGTATCTCGCAATCTTTCTAAAATGGCATTTTATACATGGGCATGTCTTCCACATTTTTCTGCCACTGTGGCCACATTTAAAATGTGAATAGAGCTTTTAAAATAACCCCACCTTTGGCGGTGGAGGAGTAGTCTATTCGTTAGAGCAACAACCTATAGAGGTTAGAGCAAAAATGTATAGAGGTCTATAAATTAATGAATAGAGTGGAACGGATAAACATAGATCTAATGTTTATGCCATTAAAATATAGAAACACTAGGGGACATGCAGTGAAGCTACAGGGTAACCTATTTAAGACTAATAAGAGAAAATATTTTTTCACTCAACGTGTAATCAAACTCTAGAATTTGTTACCGGAGGATGTAGTAAAAGCTGTCAGTGTAGCCAGGTTTAAAAAAGGTTTGGACAAGTTCCTGGAGGAAAGGATCATAAACCATTATTAAAGAGGACCCAGGATATCCATTGCTTGCCCCATTACAAGCATTGTGTAACCTGTGTCTTTTGGGGAAACTGTTAGGTACTCATGACCCAGATTGGCCACTGTTGGAAACAGGATACTGGACTTGATGAACCTTGGTCTGACCCTATGTTTTGTGTTAACAGCTATTTAGATTATTAGAGATTTGTTAGGTGAATGCTTATAAATCAGGGGCATAGAACTGTTTATAACCCCCTGGCAAGCCTTCTTAACCCTGGGAGTACCGATGGGGTCAAAAGTGACCCCATTGCAAGTTTCACAATGCATATCTCGGAAACTAGTTGTTCAAGAATGCAATCTTTTTATGACTTTTCACATGTCAATATTCTCTTTATATTGCGCCATGAGAGGAATAATTTTCATCCGCTAGGTGACGCTAGTGATGAATTGCAGCACAGAGTACCAGTGGGGTCATTTTTGACCCCAGTTGCTTACGTCCGGTTTGGATCGTGATACAATTTGCAGTTTTGTGAATTTTTTGATCTGACAAAGGTATTTATCATTAATTATGTACCGTTTATTTTTTGTAGTCTTATTTTTTGAAAATTACACATTTTCTGTAATTGATATCATACGTTCTCTCATTATTTCTGATGAAATCTAAAGGCTTTCAGCTCATTCATCACGATTATTGTACACCTATAGTAAAACTGCTTTGCGTTTTATTCAACTTTATTTTTATTTATTTTAGGTTATTGTTTATGATGTCAAAATGAAAGTATTCAGCTGCCCAAGTAAGAGAAATATTGCAACAAGATGCTGACAGTGACGGCTCTGAGTCGTCTGATGATGCAGCATATTCAGCAAGCGAAAAAGCATATCAGCCAAGTTCAGGCGATAAATCTGATGATGACAGTCATGATTCGGATGGCAACAGCAGTTGGTTGCCAAGTGAATGTGAGACTGATGTTGAGCCGGTAACATCGCCTGCAGCAAAGAGTCAAGTTACAGGTCGAGGCAATGGTCGGGGCTGTGCTGGACGGGGAAGAAGGCAGGAGTCCTCGGTGTCAGTATCATCTGTGAGGAATCTTAGTTGTGGTCGTAGAGGAGCTAAGAGGTCATCAACTATAAGCACAAATGTTGCCATTGAAGTCTATGTATCTAAGGATGCCACATCATGGAACAGGAAACCTATAAAGCAAGCTGCTGGAAGATATGCCAGAGCTAATGTCATGCCCATACAACAAGGTCCTACAAGGTATGCTGTACGAAATATTGATGGCCCTTTCACAGCATTCCACTTATTCATGAGGAAGAACTTGTTGAATGAAATCATGATGTGGACGAGCAAACAAGGAAGACACATTTATGATGACACCTGGAAAGATTTGACAGACGGAGAATTTCAACATTTTCTTGGACTTCTGATCCTCTCAGGTGTGTACAAGTCATGAAATGAATCCACAGTTCAGTTGTGGAACCTTGAAGATGGCCGTTCTGTTTTCGGCAAAAATATGACCCATAACTGTTTACAGCAAATTTCTTGTGCTCTCAGATTTGATGATGCAACCAACAGACATGAACAACGAGGCGTGGATAAGCTTGCTCCAATCAGACACATTTTTGATACCTGGGAAGCAACTCTAAGTGACGCCTTGTTCCTGGTGAAAATGTTACCATGGATGAGCAACTGCTTACATTTCGTGGCCGTGTTCCGTTCAGACAATATATTCCCAGCAAACCTGGGAAATATGGCATAAAGCTATGGATGTTGTGTGACAGTGCAACATCATATGTTCTGCGTCTTCAAGTATATACAGGATGGGAACTCGGACAAAACAGGGAACAAAATCAGGGTGAAAGGGTTGTGCTGCAACTCACTGAAGGATTGACGTGATCTGGCAGAAATGTTACTGTTGACAATTTCTTCTGCAGTTAATCCCTGTCACGGAAATTGCTAGAAAAACAAATAACACTTTTGGGGACAATTCAAAAGAACAGAAAAGAATTACCTCCAGAATTTGTAACAGCAAAGGGCCGAGAGGTATTCACTTCACTGTTTGCCTTTCGTGATGACGCCACTCTGGTTTTCTATTGCCCGAAGAAAGGAAAAGTGGTTGTTCTTCTGAGCAGTTTGCATGATCAAGAAGAAGTAAATAACACACATCCAGACAAAAAACCACGCATGATCTTGGACTATAATTCTAGTAAAGGTGGGGTAGATATGGCAGACTAACCCTTTCAAGGCCTACTTTAAATGTTTAATCCACATTCTGCAGCCGGGTTAATTTTTGCATATTTCAGGAAAACTGCACCCGTCTTATTCAATATGTTCTTATAGTGATTTTCCTTCTGCTATGATCATGCATTATATACCATTTGATAGGAATATTTAGTCAGAATTTTGGATCCCAAGAGTTTTGTGCTCGGCCTGGAAAGGGTTAAATGTTGCGCATGTATACCACAAAACAAATGACAAGACGCTGGCCAGTGACAATCTTCTACAACATGTTGAACATCAGTGCTTTGAACGCCTTCATTGTTTGGATGTCACTAAATCCAGAATGGCAGTCCAAGTCAAAGCACAGACGTCGTCTATTCCTCTTGGAATTAGGAAAGCAGCTGCTTCAGAGTAATTGCAGCAAGACTTCTTCCAGCATTGAAGAAGCCACTGATGCTGTTTGCAATGTCGGGATCCCAAAGAAAAGGGCAAGGTGTCACTGCTGTTCCAGAGAAAAAGACAAGAAAAGCAAAATAGTTTGCACCTCCTGCAAGCGCAATGTTTGCAAAGAACATTCAGAAATTGTCTGTGTCTCATGCAAATGACTGTAGTACTTTACTGTGTTCATCAAGTGCATGCAAAAACTGCTTTCATGGCAACTCTTCTTCATGTAATTTTATGATAAAGCATTAAATTTCAAAACATTTAACCTTCATATAATAAATAATTAATTCAGAATAATATTTTGTCTGTTTAGTTTAAATTTTTCATGGTTAACAATTAAAATTCGGCGTGGGGTCATTTATGACCCCAACAGTATTCAGTGTGTGCAAAAAATCTTGGTAATTCCAGAGTTAGAGTGCTAGGTTTCCATTAAATAACAATAACAAAGCACAAATGAGGAAATGACAAATGCCATGGACAAGCAATAGTGCCTTCAGACTAGCCACTGGGACTTATCTTAGCAGTGTTGATAAAAGTAATGTGCAGACTGGGCCAATTGATCATTTCCTTCCATCATCCACTATGTTACTACAGAATGAATGCAGCAATAATTTTGTCACTTTTGAGCTACAATACTATTGTTGCAATTTCATATTTGTTATTCTCTGCATTATAATTTGGTATTCTCTGCATTATCATTTTTATTTATTATTTAATTTTTTCTACTATATCATCCAGTTTATTCTCTTTTTAAGCAATTTTAAAGAATTTTTAGCACTCCCTTAATTGCCCAGAGGGTACCAACTATATGTATGTATGTATTTGTGTCTTTATATTATATTATACATAGTGCTAAAAAATGAATTTATATCAAATTAAAAATCCATTTTTATGCACCAAAATAATATATATATTATACTAGTAAGAAAAACAGATGGTAATGGGGATCATTCACAACTATGAATAACGGGGATGTATTTCCAGCCTCAACACACATCCCTGCTATCCGTGGAAATGGCCATGCCATTCCAAAGGCTCCCCGTATGTACAGCTGTGTTGCACAGGGAGCCTTAGACAGGGGCGGGCGGAGGGCAGAGCAGGGGCGGAATGAGAGCAATGTAAGAGATATTATCAGTCGCACATAAATACACATATATAAATACTCTGTCTAGGGGATACTGCTACACTCCTTTTTCCAGGATTCCGTAGAACCATCTGACAAACAAACAACGCTATAAGACAAGAACCAGCCCTGTTTGTATGAAAATTAGACTTTACTTCTGATAGCAAAAATAATGGAAATATTAGAATAAATTAGCTTTCTGAGGTAGTATGTTATTCAATTCTATGTTACAATTACCATAAGAACAAAAGAACATAAGATATGCCATACTGGGTCAGACCAAGGTCCATCAAGCCCAGTATCCTGTTTCCAACAGTGGCCAATCTAAGTCATACGTACCTAGCAGTTTCCCCAAAAGACACAGGTTCCGCAATGCTTGTTCTGGGTCAAGCATTGATATCCTGGGTCCCTTCTTAATAATGGTTTATGGACCCTTCCTCCAGGAACTTGTCCAAAGCTTTTTTAAATCCAGCTACACTAACAGCCTTTACTACATCCTCCGGTAACAAATTCCAGAGTTTGATTACACGTTGAGTGAAAAAATATTTTCTTTTATTAGTCTTAAATAGTTTACCCTGTAGCTTCATTGCATGTCCCCTAGTCTTTCTATATTCTGATAACGTAAACAATTGATCTACATTTAGCCGTTCCACTCTGTTCATTAATTTATAGACTTCAATCATATCTCCCCTCAGCCGTCTCTTTTCCAGGTTAAAGAGCCCTAACCTTTTTAGCATTTCTTCATAGGACTATCCTTCCATCCCCTTTACCATTTTGGTGGCTCTTCTCTGAACCTTTTCTAATAACGCTATATACTTTTTAAGATATGGTGACCAGAACTGAACACAATATTCAAGGCGCAGTCTCACCATGGAACGATATAGAGGCATTATAATATCTTTTGTTTTATTTTCCATTCCTTTCCTTATGATACCTAGCATTCTATTTGCTCTCTTGGCTGCCGCTGCACACTGGACCGAGGGTTTTAACATTTATCCACAATGACGCCTAAATCTTTTTCCTCGGCGGTGATTCCTAATGTGGAACCTTGCATCGTGTAACCATAGTTTGGGTAGTTCTTCCCTAGATGCATAATTTTGCACTTGTCCACATTAAATTTCATCTACCATTTTGATGCCCAGTCTTCCAATTTATCAAGATCCTCTTGTAATTTTCCACAATCCTCTTGGGTTTTAACAACTTTAAATAGTTTTGTGTCATCTGCAAATTTGATAACCTCACTCGTTATTCCACTTTCCAGGTCATTTATGAATATGTCAAAAAGCAGCGGACCCAGCACAGATCCCTGGGGTACACCACTATTCACCTTTCTTCATTGGGAAAATTGGCCATTTAGCCCTACCCTCTGCTTTCTATCTTTTAACCAGTTCCTGATCCACAACAGTACACTGCCTCCTATCCCATGACTCTAGTTTTGCCAAAAGTCTCTGATGAGGGGCCTTGTCAAAGTCTTTCTGAAAGTCCAGATACACTATATCAACTGACTCACCTTTGTCCACCTGTTTATTCACACCTTCAAAAAAACATAACAGATTAGTAAGACAAGATCTTCCTTGTCTAAAGCCATGGTGGCTGTCTCCCATTAGGCCATGACTATCTACATGCTGAGTAATTTTATTCTTTATGATGGTTTCTACCATTTTCCCGGTACTGACGTCAGGCTCACCGGTCTGTAGTTTCCCGGATCACCCCTGGAATCCTTTTTAAAAATTGGTGTTACATTGGCGATCCTCCAATCTTCAGGTATTACAGATGATTTTAATGATAGTTCACAGATTACTAATAGCAGGTCTGCAATCTCATATTTCAGTTCTTTCAACACCCTTGGATGTATACCATCTAGACCAGGTGATTTGCTACTCTTCAGTTTATCTAATAGTTGTAATACATCTTCCCGATGTATCGATATTTCCTTCAATTCTTCCGCACCTTTAAATACCACTTCAGTCATGGGTAACATCCCTACATCTTCCTCAGTAAAGACCGAAGCAAAGAATTCATTCAGTCTCTCCGCTATCGCCTTATCGCCTCTTAGTGCCCCTTTAACCCCTCTATCATCTAATGCACCAGCTGACTCTCTCAAAGGTTTTTGCTACGAATGTACTTGAAAAAGTCTTTATTGTTCACATTTTTGCCTCCGCAGCAAGCTTCTTCTCAAATTCTCCCTTTGCCTGCCTTATCAATGCCTTGCATTTGACTTGCCAGTGCTTGTGCTGTTTCCAGGTTTCGTCGTTTGGCTCTTTTTTCCATTTCCTGAAAGATGCTTTTTGGAAACAACAGCCTCTCTGACCTCACCTTTAAACCATGTTGGCAGTTTTTGAACTTCCTTCCACTTTTCTTAAAGTGTGGAATACAGCTGGTCTGGGCTTCCAAAATAGTATTTTTCAACAACACCCAAGGTTGATGTAAGTCTTTAACCTTTGCAACTGCTCCTTTTATTTTTTTTTTAACTATTTTCCTCATTTTATCATAGTCTCCCTTTCGAAAGTTAAAAGGTAGTACTATGGATTTCCTTACTACCGAGAGACCTAATCTTTGTTTTAGGAACCAATGTCACTGATTCGCATGCACTCAGACATACAGTAAATTATCTGTCTGTTTAAGCTAGCCCCAACCTCCAGGAGAAATTAAAGACTAGTAAGTTAGCTCTCATCAGAATACTCGTGATGGGATTTGGGAAATTATCTCTGGCACAGCACAAAGTCAAAGTATGGCAGAGGTCCAACGTCAACTGAGATGAACTGCATGGTCACACACTGAGCTGCAGGTCTGTGGAGGAGAGTTTCACTCCATCCTGAGGCTTTGCCCTTGGACAGTATCTGATTATCCAACCAGAGAGAGAAGGCAGGCGAACAGTCTATATCAGAAGTTTAAAGTTCCCAGGTGTTCTGCCAGTCTCTGTGTATATTTCAGAGTGCTGCAGATGCATTTATTGGACTATGTCTATTCTCTTCCATCTTGTTCTCTTCTCCAAGTTCTTTCTTTCTCTCTAAGTTCTGTCTCTCCTTCAAAGTTCTGGGTTCTGGTGTGCAGTTGTATAATTCTTTGTCCTGAAGACCTGGTGATTGGCTGGACTCGAACCCTGTATTTCTTCTTCAGCAACTCTGGTAACAGCTAATAGGTGGTCCTTCTGCAAGCAAAGGTCCATGGAAAGTTGCTGAGGTGCAAATTGATATATTATTGCAAATTTTAGCACAATGAAGGTGTCAGCCATGTTCTGCATGTGGTCAGCTGGAAAAATACTTCTACTGTGAAATATCATAAACTGGCTGAATAGCTTAATTTGTAAGTTTTAATGCTGAGTTATAACAAAACAGGAATCCATCTTGTTTAATTCAGTCTTTGATTCAGGGCAGGCTCCATGGTTCAGGCTTTGTTCAGAGTAGGCCTCATCTTGTAACAGGAAGCCAAGCTAGTGGTTCAGGCATTAGTTTCTGAACAGGTACTAGCCCTACAGTGGTTCATCACCCCGGATATATAGGGTCAGTTCTGAGGTCGGTCCTGTACATCCGGGGTATGCCAGCCAGCAGGGAAAAAGAAAGCTGGGGGTGCAAGAAGTTCCTCACAACTGGACCCTGGCCATGGGAGGCTGGATCGGGCTTCTGGCTGCGGGGAAAGAAACCTTTTGGCGGCGGCTGGGGATCGTGGCTCCTGAATGGAGCCATGGTGCCATGGCGATAGGACTCCATGGCACAGCGGCTCCATTCAGAAGCCTGATTAAAGTAGCCGGGAATGTGGTTGGGCATCAGAATTGGGACCTGGCCAATCAGAATTGGGATCCGGCCTGCACGTCCAGGCCATAGACCTGATTCTGATCTTACAGGCATATCTAGCCCCTGTGGGATCAGAATCAGATCTACCTCTGGGCGTCCCACTTCTGGTCAGCTGCACAGAGGGCTGGATGGCCAGATTGGAATGTGCCTCATTGTGTATACTGGCCAAACTAATGGGTATATTTACTAAGGTGTGCACTGCTGGCATACGATTGTTCACCAAATTAGTTTGAAAGCCTGCGTTAATTTTGGGGGGCATGTACGTGCATCCCCCTGCTGATAGAATGATGCTAACATGCAGCGCCATGCTAACTGGCATGCGGGTGTACTTAACACCACCCATTGAGATGTCATTAAATGCACCCATGCTAACAGCAACAGGCACAGTTAGCGTATGCCCAAAACACCTATGCTAACCGCAATACACTGTGAACACCCACGTCATACCCCTAGCCTGCCCTGTCCCCGTACAATCCCACACTAACTGTTAGTGTGTTTTTTAGCGCAGGGCCCTGTGCTGTTAGCATGGTGCTCTTAATGCACACTTTAGTAAACATGCCCCTAAATCTTCTTGTCTTGCCTTGCCAGAAAAGTATTTTACAGAAAATGAACTGAAAACATGAGCAACTGACCTAGGTCTGAATAAGTATCAATCTACTGCAAACAACTCATATGACTCAACAGATATATCACATTACTGAACTGAAAATGAAATTCATGCTCAACAGTCACAAAAATAGAGATCACCATAGACAGAGACATTGAAAGCACAGAGGGAAATTAATCTACTTTGAATGACTCCTCATAAGATAGAAACCACATGATCCACATTAAGAAGAAAAGCAGTCAGGGCCTTAGCACTTCCAGGACGATGAAAAGTATTATGGAGGCCGATATTTCACCGAAAATGAAAAAGCCA
Organism: Ichthyophis bannanicus; assembly: GCA_033557465.1. Taxonomy (NCBI): domain Eukaryota; kingdom Metazoa; phylum Chordata; class Amphibia; order Gymnophiona; family Ichthyophiidae; genus Ichthyophis; species Ichthyophis bannanicus. The sequence continues at coordinate 1,318,460,080 of CM066031.1, forward strand.
ATTTTTTCCTGGCTATGAAATATGGCTTAGTGACAATGTTGCTTTACAAAAAAATTGAAAGGACATTTGCTAATACCAGGCAGATTGCTGACAGAGAAGTGATCTGTAACAACTATATTCTGAGATAAGACATCACGCTATAAAAAGCAATAGGGGAGGTTGAAAGCATTATTTAATAAAATCAGGACAAACTAGCCCAAGGAGAAAACCGCATCACTGAATTTGAGAAAACACATAAATAAGATGATCCTCAGAACAAATATCCAGAATCGGGTCACAGTAGATGGTCAAATTATCTGTGAAAAGATCAAAAGTGAATATAACCAAAACATTTAGAACACAGAAAACATTACTGAAAGATAAAATCATGGCCACGAGGCCCATCTCATATGTCAATTCTCACTTCCTACTCTAAAACGGCAACCCCTCCTTATTACTAGAATGAACACCTCTCGAGCACCATACATCCTAAAGCTCAACCCTAATTCTTTCTAAAGAGGGAGGCATTCCTTACAAAGATCTGTGAATCTACAGGCTGTGTGAATGCTTATGAATCTGGGGCACAGAGCTGTTTATAACCCCTGGCAGGCCTTCTTCAGTTTTAGCTACCTATTGATCAGGGACCTGTCAACTGCTTTTCTCACCTTCCAGATGACCTGGCAGCTGACTTGCATTCCTGGCTGAATGAATTGTTGCAACTAAACTGTTTGACAAGGAAAGACGAATGGGACATTGAGGTGGCATGTGGCCTTGCTACATTCTCAGTCAGCTGCTCAGAATTAGAATTATCCAGTTACTAATGATAATTTTCAGTCTTTAGTCATGATTAGATTAGTTCTAAAATGTGAAATACGGCACTTTTTAGCACACAATTTGAACTATGCGCACAATTACACTAAAAAATATTACTGATGAATTGGAGTAAAACATGGGACATATGAAGGCCCATTTTAGGTCCTGTGTGTAGGTTTAGATAGGCAGGTCTATGAGATACTTCATCCTAGACCCCTATATGTTGTAGCAGCTAGTGGGCAAAAAGGGTAGAGTCTGGGCCTGTGAACATCTAGCAGGGTAGAGGGAGAAAGCTGTAATTGATTCACCACTCACTAAATAAAACGTCTTCACTGAAAACATCTGTGGATGAGGTCATCCTGTCTTCCAGGCCCTGGTCGTGGGGATGGACTGCTTCCTCCTTCGCTACCGGTTCTGCATCCTCCTCCATATCCTCCCTCTGAAGCGAGTATCCTGCAAGTCAGGGCAGAATTATGGAGCAGGCAGCGTGCCGTGAATATATCACACCGAGGGAGTTACATAAGAGTTTCACTGATCTGTCCAGACGCCTGAAGCAGTTTTGAGCAGGCCAAACGTTCTCTCAGTGATAGTCCTGGTTTTGTGGGGGCACCTTCTGTAAAATTCTGCCTCAGTCTGTGGTCCTATTGTTAGGTTCTTTGAGTGTAGCCTCTATCCCTTGTGTGGGAGAAAAGAAATAAAAAGCAAGACAGGCAACATAAAGCTGGCAGGCAGATCTTGTGGATAAGCACTTTCCTGGTGCAGTGGAACTGTAGCAGGAGCAGAGGGAGAGAACAATGAGTTAATGCATGTGAGTAAAGAAGTGCTGTGTGTGTGTTTTAGGGCAAAGCTTACCTAGCAGCTATCCCGCCACTCACAAATATGTCATGGATTCCTGCCTGAGATAATATGTACGCATCACGACAGAAGCCTAGGGAACTTGAGAAGACATCAATGATGAGGCCTTGGCCGTTGCAAACTGCATGTTGAGCGAGTAAAAGGCTTTTGTATTATGTTAGTACCCTCACTCCTTCAAGATGGCTGATGTGTAGATGTGTTCAATCTATGATTCCCAACCCTGATGAGAAATGAGCCATTTCATAGAAGTGAGTCATTGTTAAGCGAGTCATTGTGTGCTGTTTCTGCAGCACATCCTGAGGGAAGGCAATGTAATCTGAAGTGTGGGTGAGAAAGGCTTTCGGAAACAGTAATACAGGGTGAAGTTGTGGACTGGCTGAGCCTGACAGTGGCTGCCAGAACAGACTGGAAACTGACAGTGCATAAAAAGTAAGTGCAGTGTGACCTTCAGGTGGACTAGCATGGGTTGCCCCGCTATCTAGTGGAGTGGAGGATAGGTTCTGGCTGCTGGAAGACGTGAAGGATGGATTCCTTATCAAAGTGGAACCTGGTAATGTACTAGTCATCTCTTAGGTCTAGGAACCAGGTGCTGGGCCCAGGACCATACCAAGCTAGAAATGTGCTCTGTGTGACCAACGAATCTGGGGTCCCACCCTCCAGCCAGCAAAATTCAGAAGCTCACTCTTTTTTAGCTTTCTGGAAGCCCAGTGATAAAATCAGTGCCCCCTGTGCTTGCGCCCTGTGCAGCCAATGTGCTCACACAGCCCTTGGTACAGTCCTGGCTGGGCCTATCTATTTTCTGATAATGCTGCCTCCTCTTGTTCCTATTCTGTGGCATGTGAGTCTGCTGCATTAAGATCTGTGCAAACCAAGTATTTAGGTCACTCATGCTGATACTACTACTCTTATCACTACTAATCATTTGTATAGCACTATAAGGCTGTGCAGAAACATGTGAGAGACAGTCCCTGTTCATCAGCGCGTACAATCTAGTCAAGACAGACAACGCAACAACTGGGGACTAGGATATGTCCAAGGGAGGGGTAAGGAAACACATAGTTGGAGAGCAGGAGACTAAATAGATTAGGATCCAAAAGCAGCCTCAAAGAAGTGAGTTTTAGCCTGAATTTGAACAGGGCTAGAGATGGAGCATGACGTACCCACTCAGGTAGTTTGTTCCAGGTATAAGGAGCTGCAAGGTGGAAAGATCGAAATCTGGAGCCTAACCATGCACAACTGAGGCAATTCTGTTCATGGCTATCCCTCCATCAGTACCTAGTAAATCCTCTACCAGCACCCACCCTGCCCCAGTACTTATTAATGCTCTCTATCAGCATTAATTCTCCACCAGCACCCTCTAATACCTTCTGCCAGCACATCACATCCAGCCACCACATTCTGAGACACACACATACACATATGACAGAAAGGTCCAGCCTGACATATGAGTACACAGAGCATAAATGTAGAGATACTTGCTCTCCAACATGCAAATTTATCTCATGCATATTCAGTGTGGCTATCCTGAAAGTCCAGTGGGCTGTGGGATCTGTAGGATCAGTTTAGGAAGCTTTCTCTTAAACATTCTCAAGGGAAGCCTGTGGGAGTCTTTAGTAGAAAAACAATCTAGAGACTAACAGCTGCCACCAGCCTCTAGCCTCTGTGTTAATGAGAAACTCGGTATGCACAATTTTCACAAGGCATCACTTATACGCAGAATTAATTTTAATGAGCACATGAAGTGGTTTACCAGACACATGGACACATGACACTGTATGAAAATTAAAAAGTACTATATAATCAGATGAAGTTGGCATATGTTTACATCCGAGTATGACTGCAGCAAATAGCAGCTTTACGTACATATGATACTGACTCTATCCATTCACAAGTAATAAAAATAGCATGCCTAGTTTCATTCCTACTAAAGGTGCCTGCTGTTAAATTTCAGCCACAGGTACCTGCCTGGGTATTCGAGAGCATCATTACAGCATACAGTAGCATGCAGACAATTTACATGAGGTATAGATTAGAAGAACTTTCGCTCACTCCTTTTCAGTGGTAGTTTAAGGCAAGTTAGATGTAGCTACAGTAGGTATTTCTCTGTCCCTGAAGGATGTACAGTACAAGGGCTAGAATTACTAAAAGGCACTACTGTGTTAATTTACCACAGGTCCCACCTTATGCAATGAGACCTATTTACTAATAACATGTTAACAGCATTAGTACACTTCAGTGAATTTAGTCCTAAATTTTAACCTGGGGCAGTGGAGGGTTAAGTGACTTGCCTAAGATTACAAGGAACATCAGTGGGATTTGAGACCTGGCTCACAGTCTACTGCTCTTACCGCTAGGCCACTCTTCTTTCACTATAGAGAGGAGCTTCCTTGAGTCGGTTTAGGGGAGATTATGGGATCCGTTTACTAAAGGGTTGCATTTATGTTTATGTTTCTCTTTATTTAATATACCACATATCTACAGTTATCTATGAGGTTTACAATAAAAATGTTAAAAATCACATAAAGAAAGGAACGCCAAGAATAATGACAGGAAAGAAGGTGATAGAAGAAAGAAGAAACATTAAATAGTAAGAGAGGGTAGCTGAGGTAGCAAGGGCGACTATGTTGTTTGATGGCCAAGACCACCTCACATTGGGACTGTACTCAACTGAAAAACAGCATTAAACAAGTAGGTCGTCAATGATCTGTTAAAATTCTTCAAACTATATTCAGTCCATGACTAGCAGCAGAACTAACATATGGTAAGTGCAACCATCATGCACTAGCTGCCAGGCACATGCCCAGCAAGATCCCAGCCTTTAGCACATGATAAAGCATCAATTAAAGTGAGTGCCCGTAACAACACCCATAGAGGTATCGCTATGTGCATTCATGCTAATTGTCACATTGCTTCTGAGTGAACAGTAATTACCCTCTCTTTAGTGGCAATGTTCTCTCCATGACCATACTCCACCTCTAAGCTGCCCACTTTCCTCCCTACCACATGATATCCACTAGGGGATCATTCCGATTAGGAAATGGGTTGGACGTTCACGTTGGACATCAAACCCACACATGATCACGATCCTGCACTCAGTGCTCCTCACACTTACTGCTCAGTCGTGCAGGAAGTGCTGGACGGGGGCAGGAGGGAGCAGAGCGTGGATGGTGCAGGGGAGTGCCATCTGCCAGGACATACAGAGGTAATTTCAGTCATGCCTCTGTGCGACCCTGGTATCAATTTGGACACCTGGCTTATTCCACCCCCAAGGTGGAATAAGTACCGGGCTCTGAGCTGATAGTGGGCTGTCCCCCCGCCCACACCATTCTGTCACTGTGGGAGAGCTCCCACCGCCCGATCCCGGCCTTAGGGACCCCCGCCAATGGTCAGATGACAGAAAAATGGGACCGCACTGTGTCCAGGCAATCGACTGCCCTGGCTGGATGGGACACCGCTGCACCAGCACACCAGCCAGAGCATTGGGAGGGCTGGCTGAGCACATCGCTAGATGTCTCCTCAGCGGAATTGGGTGCATACCAGGCCATTTATGTGCCTGGATTCTGCAACCACGGGAACGTATAGCTCCTGCGGTTGCAGAATCAGGTACAAAGTGGCCTTGTCAAATTTTTGGGCCTCTGAACGACCCAGACGTGCATATTTCAGAATCTGCCTCCACCCGTGCATTTTAGCAGTTGGTAGTTGGCATGCACCTGCATTAGCATGTTCTGCTGCTAGTTACCACATGCTTAAACGTGCATCAACCAGTAAAAGGGCTCCTATGACTCCTAGTGTGGCAGGTGCAGGCCTGTGACCCACAGTGTCCGAACATAAGCAGGCCAGCATGGCTAGCTTGACCTGTAAATGAGGCCTGTGGAGAGGCATATAGGATTGCACATCCCCCAATATGCTGCTATTGTAAGATAGAACTCAGTAGAAGTATTGAATTAGCTTAGGTAAGCAGAACTGCAGTATTGAAAGATGGAAAAATACAGAAAAACATGTTTAAAAGTTACTGATAAGAAAAAGTACATCTGCAAAGAAATAATTAGGAGTGCTGACAGATGAGTTGCAGAGCCCAGCTCCTCTGCACGTACAAATTGGTTCTATAACCTTGAAAGTGTGAAAGTAACAAGTTGATGAACTGACCATTGTAATTGGGACTAGAAGGGGGGTATGCAGGTGTCATGCCCACTGGAGGGACATAACTGGATAAACTTATCAGTACCGGGACCAATAGAAGAGGTACGGGAGGTACGGGAGATTACCGGGACCAATGAAATGTTTTTCTATACCTAGAATGGAACAGAACTCTATAAAAGTTGTTGTAATGCTTGAAAACTTTGCTCAGCCATTTTGAAATTGATTGGTTCGAGACTTGTGCACAAATAAATGATTTGGACCTTCTGAACAGACTCCTGGTATCATTGGTTTGTCTGCGCTTTGCTGCTACATATTCCTTGGTGCGTTGGCCGGGAAGTTGTGGAATCAAAGTGTATATAGGGCAATATACCACGACTTTCCGCCTCTATAGGCTTGGTCCTGCCGGGATCGCGCCCTTCCGACGAGGGCTGCTCCCTGGCGCCACCAGTCCCTTGTATCGGAGGGAGCTGGTCGGACCTCGGCGGGTGACGAGCCCAGCTGGAGTCAACGCCTCGAACCCGAGTGAGGGGAGTCCGAGGTCCAACTCATGCGCCTGCTTGGGAAGTTTGAGGACCGGATCCGGTGAGTATAGTTTTGATTTTGGGTCTAGACAGAAATAGAAAGCGCAGTACTGCCATTGGAACTTGGAACTTTGGAATTTGTAATCTCGAGATATTGGGAATTGGTAAGAGAGCATGATCACCTCTCAAGGAAGAGCCGAGTAGCCTGGCATGGGAATTCGCTGGGTGAAACCCTCATCCTTTTTGTAATTGGGAAATTGGAAAAGACTAGTCAGAACAGATAGAAACGAATGCATTCTGGGATACGTTGCTAGCATGATTGTGTGAACGAAGTGTGAATGAGAGGTCTGGCAGCACGGACCAAGTGAAGGCGGACCCCTGAGTAGCGCATTTCCTGACCGGGCGACCGCGTTCAGGTCGCGAAAAGGGGGAAGCGATTGTCGTCTTGTCTTGTTATTTGTACTCCTTATACGTTTCCAGGGCCGTGAGGACCCCTTACCCACGGTCCGCCCTCCTTTTCCCTTCTGTCTGTTGTTGCGCGCACACATCGAAATGGGAGGGGCGGGGTCTACTAGAAACACTCCATTAGAATGTATGATCGCACATTTTAAAGAGGGATATTCAGGAGATTATGGTATTAAAATGACAGCAGCCCGTTTGCAAATTTTGTGTACTAGGGAGTGGCCCAATCTAGACCCCATCTGGCCCCGAGAGGGAACGTTCAAAGTAGAGATTATTCAGTCAATACACCGTAGAGTGCGGATAGCGCACCCCGACCAGTACCCCTATATAGATTCCTGGTTAAGTATTTGTGAAGATCCGCCCCCCTGGGCGCAGCGCTGTTATGAGGAACAGTGCAGAATAATGTTAGCTAAAGCAGATTCTAGACAGAAAACGGAACAGCCTAGAATGAAAGAGCAGGATAAGAAAGCCAGACAGAAGCCCATCCTGGCAGATCCTGATTCCCCAGAAATAACTCTCAGGCAGCCCCGAACCCCAGGTCCAGTGAGAGTAGCCCGGCGTCCTGCCCCAGAACCCCAGAGACGGCCAGAGCCGAGGCGGGACCCAACCCCTGATCCCCCTCCTGAAAAAGAGAAAAAGGAAGAAATAGCGAGAAAAGAAGAGGAGGAGGACCTAGAAAGCGAGTCAGAAGTGGAGACAGAAGAAGGAGAAAGAGAGAATCCCCCAGATGAGGAGGAAAGTGTACAAATAATTGAGAAAGCTAGTGTTAGCACTAGCACGCCAGTGACAGCGAAACCCAAAGCAAAACCTGTTGAGAAAAAGAAAGTGACTCCTGCACAGGCAACGACAATAACCCTTAGATCCCAAAAGACACCCATAGCAGCTAAACTGTTTCCCTTACGGCAAGTCCCGGGAGTGCCCGTAAAGAATGATAATGATGAAGTGGTAGCGGGACCCCTAACTTATGTGTATATCCCTTTCTCTACAACTGATTTATTAAATTGGAGGTCGCATTACGCCTCCTATACTAGTAAGCCCCAGGAGCTGACAGAATTAGTAACTAGTATTATGGAAACTCACCAACCCACCTGGCCAGATTGCCGTCAGCTCCTGCCCACCCTATTCACTACAGAAGAATGAGCAAGAATTAGAAAAGCAGCTATTGAATGGATGGCAGAAAACCCTGCAGCTCCGGCACAGGGGCAGAATATAATAGACCGTAGGGAAGCAGCTCAGAGAGAATTCCCGAATGAAGACCCCCAATGGGATCCAAATACAGATGAAGGATCCACAGCCCTAGCCCGTTTTCGCCAAGGCTTTTTACAAGGCCTGAAAAGGGGGGGCCAGAAAGCTATGAACCTTTCCAAAGTTGCAGGAGTAATTCAAGGAATAGATGAGAGCCCAGCAGATTTTTATGAGAGATTAACTGAAGCATACAGAATGTATACTCCCTATGATCTCGAGGCACCAGGAAGTTTATGTATGGTGAATTCTGCTTTTGTAAACCAGTCTCAACCAGACATTAGACGCAAATTACAGAAGTTAGAAGGGTTTGCGGGCATGAATGCAACACAGTTATTGGAAGTCGCTCATAAAGTGTATGTGAATCGTGATACTGAAAGACAGAGAGAATGTGATAGAAAGATGAAGAAGAAAGCTGATTTTTTGGCTGCGGCCATAGTGGAACAGAAAAGGGGAGGTGTCCCTAGTCGAAGGAGCAGAGGAAGAGGGCGGGGTCAAGGCGGAGGCCGGACCCAGAGACTAGGCGTGAACCAATGCGCCTATTGCAGAGAGGAAGGACATTGGAGAGATATGTGCCCGCAACTCGAAGACGCCCAGCATGATGACGACAGCAGCCATCAGTGGCGAGAAGAAAGACGAAGCTATCCCCGAAGCCGAGGAGGAGCCAATCGAGAACAATTCCAGCGAGAAAGAGGAGGAACCATTCAAGCATTGGCCACACCAGCCCATGATGAGAATGACGTGGATTAGGACAGACCGGGCTCCAAGTTTGCTTTAGGTCTCCAGGAGCCTATGGTCGGAATACAAATAGGAGACCAAATTATGGACTTTATGGTTGACACTGGAGCACAACATTCAGTAATAGACAAAAAGATAGCCCCATTCACTACAAAAGCAGTCACCATTATAGGAGCAACTGGTGCCAAAGCCACAAAGTCTTTCCTTCAAAACCGAATATGCAGTCTGGGAGGACAGCAAGTAACTCATCAATTCCTTTACATGCCCGAATGTCCAGTGCCACTACTGGGACGAGATATGTTAGCCAAGCTTCAAGCACAAATATCTTTCTCTGAACAAGGAGAAATGCAAATGACAGTAAATTCTCAAACCAAACCAGCAGGAGTGATGCTGCTGACAGTTCCCCGAGAAGAAGAATGGAGATACTACATTGATGATTCGATACAAGATACCTATTTTGAACAAACTTTGAAAAGTATTGATGCACCACCTGGAGTATGGGCAGAAGGCAGCCCCCAGGCCTAGCCAAACATATAGCTCCAGTGATTGTAACCCTTAAGCCTAGTGCTACACCAGTGCACGTCAAACAGTACCCTCTCCCAAGAGCCGCAATTGAAGGCATTCATCGCCACCTACAAAGATTGCTTGAGTATGGCCTACTAAAAGTATGCCAATCCCCATGGAACACTCCACTTTTGCCAGTAAAGAAGCCTGGGACAGATGATTATCGCCCAGTGCAAGATTTGAGAAGAGTGAATGATGCAGCTGAGACCATACATCCAGTCGTACCCAATCCTTACACCCTCCTAGGACTGATACCTGCTGAAGCTACCCATTTCACTGTATTAGACTTGAAAGATGCATTCTTTTGCATAAGATTAGCCCCTGTAAGCCAAATATTGTTTGCATTCGAATGGCAGGACCCCATCTCTGGAAGAGGGGGCCAACTTACCTGGACAAGATTACCCCAAGGATTCAAGAATTCGCCTACCATCTTTAGTGCCGCACTGAATCAAGACCTTTCAAGCTATCCAGTAGCCCGGGGAAGAGAGTACTTCTCCAATACGTGGATGATCTGTTGATAGCTGCCGTATCAGAAAGTGAATGTATACTAGCCACCAAAGATCTCTTGCAGTTACTAGAGGAAGCTGGATACAAAGTTTCCAGAGCCAAAGCACAGCTATGCCAAAAAGAAGTGAAATACTTGGGTTTTCGTATCACCCAAGGAAGCAGAAGATTAGGTAGAGAAAGAAAAGAAGCAGTATGTAGAATTCCAACTCCAACAACCAGAAAGCAAGTCAGAGCCTTTCTGGGAGCGGCAGGATATTGCCGAATTTGGATACCCAACTTTGCCCAAATTGCCAAACCACTGTATGAAGTCACAAAAGGAGAAGAAAAGTCGCCACTGGAGTGGGGACTTGAGCAGGATACAGCCTTCCAAAAGTTAAAAGAAGAATTGATGTCATCACCAGCACTTGGACTACCAGATGTCCACAAACCTTTCCACTTGTTTGTACATGAAGCACAGGGAAATGCCTTGGGCATGTTGACTCAGAAATTGGGAAATTGGGAGCGACCTGTAGCCTACCTATCGAAACAATTGGACCCTGTGGCCAAAGGATGGCCACCTTGCTTGAGAGCAGTTGCAGCTACAGCGCTACTAGTGAGTGAAGCAGACAAACTCACACTAGGACAGAACATACGAGTCACTGTGCCACATGCAGTCCTTGCCCTTATGGAACAGAAAGCAAATTATTGGCTCACCAATTCCCGAATGTTGAAGTACCAGAGCATGTTATGTGAAAACCCACAAATACAACTTGAAGTGAGCCATGCCTTGAACCCAGCCACCTTGATACCCATCAGTGAAGAACTCCCAGAACATGACTGTATTGAAGTCATGGAGACTGTGTTCTCCAGCCGACCTGACTTGACAGATGTGCCCCTAGATAATCCTGACCAAACCTATTATGTTGATGGGAGCAGTCTCATCCTTGATGGACGACGCTGTGCCGGATATGCAGTCGTCACTCAACACGAAGTAGTTGAATCATCAGCCCTAGCCTCAGGCACATCAGCCCAGAAAGCCGAATTGATAGCACTCACCAGAGCATTGTTGTTAGGAGAAAAACTTATACTGAATGTATATACAGATTCCAAATATGCCTTCACTACCCTGCATGCCCATGGAGCTCTCTATAAAGAAAGAGGACTCATCACATCCGGAGGAAAATCAGTCAAATATGGTCCCGAAATATTGATGTTACTTGATGCCGTTTGGGCCCCAACACGTGTAGCTGTCATGCATTGCAGAGGACATCAGGCAGGAAAAGGAGAAGTTGCCCGAGGAAATAGATTTGCAGATGCCTCAGCACGACAAGCAGCTATGACAGGACAAATTGCCCCACAAGCTATGCCAATGCAAGCAGCATTGTTTCCAGTACCTTTGAATCTATGGACCCCACGATATACCACCAAAGAATTGGACTACTATTGTGACAAAGAAAATGGAGTATTGAAAGACGGATGGATTGAGCTGCCACCAGAAGAGGGCAGTCCACCTCCAGGACGAATAGTAATTCCTGAACTGTTAGGACCATCCTTTGTCAAAGCTTTCCACGAAGCCACCCACTATGGGAAGAGTGCTATGGAAAAAGCACTCAGACCACATTTCTACATCCCTCTGATGACAACCATATCAGCTTCAGTAGCACGACAATGTCAAACTTGTGCCAAGAATAATGCCAAGCAAGGCCTTATTACAGCACCCCGAGTTCAGTCAAGAGGTGTGACCCCCATGCACAACCTCCAAGTTGATTTCACCGAAATGCCAAAAGCCAATGGGTACCATTACCTATTAGTATTAGTTTGTACTTTCTCTGGGTGGGTAGAAGCCTTCCCAACCAGAACTGAGAAAGCCCGAGAAGTTACCAAAGTCCTAATGAGAGAGATTGTCCCCAGATTCGGAATTCCAGCAGTAATAGGGTCAGACAATGGACCCTCATTTGTCTCCCAAGTTACTCAGCAGTTAGCAAAAGCCTTGCAGATACAATGGAAACTCCACACTGCATACAGACCCCAGAGTTCAGGGAAAGTTGAGCGAATGAATCGTACCTTGAAAGCCCAAATGTCTAAGCTTTGTCAGGAGACACAATTGAAGTGGCCCCAAGTGCTTCCCATAGCTTTATTCAGAATACGCTCAGCTCCTGTAAAGTCAACAGGATTTTCCCCTTTTGAAGTTTTGTATGGTAAACCCCCACCAATAGTGCAGGGAATCAAAGGAAGTCTAGCCCAAATTGGTTCAGAAATAACCAGACAAGAACTTCTAGCTCTTAGTTTTGTTCTGCAGACTCTCCATACGTGGATCCAAGACCAGTTGCCTATCAACTTGACGGAACCCTTGCATCCTTACCAGCCTGGTACCTCGGTGTGGATCAAAGATTGGAAGAAGACACCGTTGGAACCCCATTGGAAGGGACCGTACACCGTCATCCTGTCTACCCCAACTGCAGTAAAGGTAGCCGAGATCGACGCCTGGATCCACCACAGCAGAGTCAAGCCCGCCGCCGATCCTGAACCAGAGCAGTGGACAGCAGAACAGCACCCTGATGTACCCTTGCGAGTTACTCTGAGACGGCAACCAGTAGCATAGACACTTCATCACAAGTGCTTTGCAGTAGCCAAGTCTTTCGAAGAGGATTGCTGTTTTCCATGCAGCAACAGCTTTGTTTCAACGAACCCAATTTGTGTGTGATTTGACACACTACTTAGAGACTACATTGACTAAGCCAGACTTCACAAGCCAACTGAAATTGCTAATAAGTTGGTCAATGTGTACTGGACAACCTGAGGATCTTCAATCAACACTCAGCAACCGTTAAATTGCTTCATTAGCAAACGGGACGAAGAATAATAGAACGTCGTGATCAAGATCAGCAAGCTGAGGATTCAGAAGAACTCCAATCAACATCGACATGTATTTTTACTTTTGCTTTGCTTTGGTTGCCTTCTTTGGAGGTTTTGAACAGACTTATGCTTTACCTCCATGCACTGCCTGCATTACTTCTACTAGAATTGGACTGAAAGTAACTCAGACTTTGCTTTATCATTCTTACTATACCTGCGAGGGGACAGTAACTCGGTGTATCTATAACACCACTGAACTAAATGTTTGCACTCATGGAAAAATTAAAACATGTTATAATCCGCATCAGAATCCATCCTATTATACGATGGAAATAAGATGGAAGGATGCAGATGGACCTATATTAGCTGCAACGCCACCACTTAAGGACATTACTAAACCTGCTGTTTTGAATTTTGATGCATGCAATGCTATTAATAGAGATAGTTATTCCACCTGTGGTACATGGGAGAAAGCGTATCGAAATGACCATAAGTATATGTGTCCAGAAGGTGCCACGGGATGGAGAAAGTGTACAGGTAAAAAGGAACCAGGCTATAGTACTGCCCCAGCAGCAGACTACTATTGCCCGTATTGGGGATGTGTTTTTTTATGCTACCTGGAATACTGGTATAACTGATGAGAAAATAGATAAACGAATGGCTACTTTAACCAAGCCAACCACAAATGATAAATGTCAGAAAGATGCTTGTAACCCCTTACACTTACGTATACACAATCCCCATGCATGGAAACAAGGATATAAGTTTGGTTTACGTATTGCTGGAGGAGCAATAGATCCAGGGACCATTGTGTATATCAGATTGAATACCCAAGCCCACAAGTCATCTAAATATCATATTCATAATACTTTTTATGAAGCCATGCATGTAAATAAGTTTGAGATCCCTCACCCCTCACAGAATTTATTTCTAGAATTAGCCGGAGCAGTAGTATCTAGTCTTAAGATCACAGATTGTTATTTCTGTGGCGGAACCCAAATGGGAGATCAGTGGCCATGGGAAGCCCAAGAATTGAATTATTCCATGATTTACAATCAGACTGAATTACACAAGACTACCAGTGAATGGGTGTTAGCGCACTCAATCGTTGGACGTCTTTGCTATGCCAGAACTGGACCCCAGTTCACCCAAAAGGTAGGACAGCTGGTCTGTCTTAGCCAAAAGTACTATAATGCCACGACCAAAAAGACAGCTTGGTGGTCAGGAATTAGACATCCTGAACCTCCTAACCCATTAGCTAGATTTCCTGAACTTGCAGGTCTATGGACTAACTTTGCTGAAATCCAAGCCTGGCAGGCCCCACCTGGCCTATATTGGATCTGTGGAAACCGAGCGTATGCACAACTCCCACCACACTGGGGAGGAGCATGTGTCTTAGGAACCATCAGACCTTCTTTCTTCCTGTTAAACACTGAGCATGGAGAACAATTAGGATACCCAGTATACACTACCCACCGACACAAAAGAGCACTAAGACAGAAGAGAGAGGCCTTACAGATAGGCAAGTGGGAGAAATGGCAAGGTGATGATTGGCCACCAGAAAGAATCATTGAATATTATGGACCCGCCACTTGGAATGATGATGGTATGTATGGTTATCGTACCCCAATTTATATGATTAATCGTATTATTCGCTTACAAGCAGTAGTTGAAATAATAACCAATGAAACTAGTCATGCTCTCACGCTTTTAGCTAGACAAAGTACACAGATGCGCACTGCGATATATCAGAACCGCTTAGCACTTGATTATTTGTTAGCAGCTGAAGGAGGAGTATGTGGTAAGCTGAACTTAACCAATTGCTGTTTAAAAATAGATGATAAAGGTCAAGTAGTTGAAGAAATTGCTAAAGATATGCAAAGACATGCTTATGTGCCAGTACAGACGTGGCACTCATTGAAATTTCCTAATTGGTTTGCTAACCTTTTTTCATGGGTGGGAGGATTTAAGACTTTCATCGTATTGGTACTAATCCTTGTTGCTGTTATCTTCTTATTACCATGTTTAATCCCATGTTGTATGCGTTCCATTCATAACACTATTGATAGTACAGTAGAGCGGAAGACCGCAACAAAAATCATGGCTTTATATACAGCCAGTCCTGGTAGAAATCCTTTAGCCAGGATGTGATTCTTCAGAAAGTGATTTAATTCTCACACCTTATTAAGTAATAGGGTGAGATTAATCAAAGGGGGGAATGTGGCAGGTGCAGGCCTGTGACCCACAGTGTCCGAACATAAGCAGGCCAGCATGGCTAGCTTGACCTGTAAATGAGGCCTGTGGAGAGGCATATAGGATTGCACATCCCCCAATATGCTGCTATTGTAAGATAGAACTCAGTAGAAGTATTGAATTAGCTTAGGTAAGCAGAACTGCAGTATTGAAAGATGGAAAAATACAGAAAAACATGTTTAAAAGTTACTGATAAGAAAAAGTACATCTGCAAAGAAATAATTAGGAGTGCTGACAGATGAGTTGCAGAGCCCAGCTCCTCTGCACGTACAAATTGGTTCTATAACCTTGAAAGTGTGAAAGTAACAAGTTGATGAACTGACCATTGTAATTGGGACTAGAAGGGGGGTATGCAGGTGTCATGCCCACTGGAGGGACATAACTGGATAAACTTATCAGTACCGGGACCAATAGAAGAGGTACGGGAGGTACGGGAGATTACCGGGACCAATGAAATGTTTTTCTATACCTAGAATGGAACAGAAGTCTATAAAAGTTGTTGTAATGCTTGAAAACTTTGCTCAGCCATTTTGAAATTGATTGGTTCGAGACTTGTGCACAAATAAATGATTTGGACCTTCTGAACAGACTCCTGGTATCATTGGTTTGTCTGCGCTTTGCTGCTACACTAGGTCCTCTACTTTCTATTACTGCTGAGGCCTATAGGGTATTCTTGAATAAAGATTCGTGATTGATAATAATTTGCTACCTTTTTTACAAAAATATTTATTCTTAACATTATTGGCATTATGGAGGGGGCTCTCACTGTTTTGCAGTTTATCTGCCTAGTTCCTGCCTGAGCAAGAATCTATGAACCACTTCCAAAATCCTGAGATAATTAAATGAGACTTTCAGTACATTTGGTGCTTCAGTGTGGCATATTTTCATATAAGTAACCTTAGACATCGCACAGATGGATTCTGAGAAAGCTGAGAACTGAGGGATAACAAGGTCTCCCCGATAGCATTTTTGGTTATTCTTTTCAATTAAATGATAGTTGCCATAGAAACTGTTACATCTGCAAACTACCAGGCATATTTTTTAACATGTGCCTATAAGTCACTGCCACACACAAAAGACCATTGCTCAGAATTGTCTGTACATTGTCATCTCTCTATTTAAATTGCCCTTTCTTATTTAATTGCATATGCATCCTAACTCATGGACAAATAAAGCTCTTATGAAATCAATGAGGTACAGTTTTTATGATTCTGTCCTTATTTTTACTTTTATTATTTTAGTTATACAGTACTTGGATAAGACAGGGATACAGATGAGAATTGCATGAGACACCCTTACAAAGGAATTACTCATACCTGCCTGGGGAAGTCAACCCACACAGTCACTTTCTTGTCAAAATGTAGCTGAGACTCATACATTCTTCCTTTCTGCTTCATTCCTCAGCTGAAGCGTATAATGCTCTGCTAGATACCTTGCCATTTTTTTTTCCACCATATCTTGGGTTAGATTTGTGTCACACTTCAGTAGAATGGATGTATCAACACTTGGGATAAAAAGATACCAAGCTAGAAAGAGGCGAGCAAATGCGGGCACACAAAAAATAAGGAAACTAGAAAAGATAAAATGAATTTGTTTGCTGGCTCGATAAGGGAGGTCTGACCAGAAAAGGGGAAAACAGATAAAATGAAGGTTGAAAGAAATATCAAAGTCAAAAACTATTAGTGATGTGTTTCTAATAGGTACCTTATCTAGTCTGAAATACAAGAATTATAGCATGCACAGAGGTTTTGCGCAGAGATTGCAAGGCTAAGGCCTGCAGTCTGCCTGTGGCCTATAGACTAAACAACATGGATTCCTGCTACAGAGACCTCTATATGCCACCGAGCCCTAGACCAGCTGACCTATCCAAAGATGCTGCTTGCCAAATGTTTATGGATATGGACATTGAAGACCCATTGTTTTTAACCTTGTCGGCATGCAGAGAACTCATTTTCCAGGCCTTTCTCATCTGCAAGACTGTGAATGCTGGCCTTGAAACTTGCAGCATTCAGTAGGACTGAATGCCATCTTTTACTGCATTTCATCTCTCATCATCAGTGGCGGCCCAAGGGAGGTGCAGGGCCATGAGCAGATTGCGCCAGTCACTTTCTTCTGGTTTCTTTGTGTCTTTTATTTATTTTATTTATTTTATTTTAGCTTTTCTATACCGCGCTATTTGACATCAGTGCGGTTTACAGTTAACAGTTTTGCACAGGATAGGGGGAGGTGCCTTGTGCTTGCATCGAACAGGACATAATAACTTGGATTAATAACATTGAACTATTTACATCTGAACAATGACAGATTACTAGTGTCACTTATACATTACACAGGTACACTAAAAAATTTTTTTTTTAAACTGCCTCTAATGTTTCGATTGATTTTTACGTTTTTTGGTGCGCTGAATCCAAATCTGGTAACCAATTTGCTCCATCACGTACAGATTTTTTGCTACATTGGGTTAGCAGTTTGAGGTGAACGTTTCAGATTGAGTGCGATCGAGATAAAAGTTTCTTGGATGAATTCTTTATACTAATTGTTTAGTAGTTATTCAAATAAGAATAAAGAAAATTGTAACAAGGCAGCACATAAGAATAGAGTAATGTCAACAAAACACACTGTGATGGTAGCAAAATCGTCTGCACTTAAAACAGCCACATACATGTGCACAAACATTGAGCATATAAGAGCGAGGTTAGACACAAAGCAAAGCAAAGAAATGTGCAAAAAATGTTGTACAGGTATGTATGTAAGAATAGAAAACGCAAACCGCACCATTGCAATACATGAAGACAAACACCCGATGGTGTGAAAATAAAATTCTAATAAATGAGATCCGACACTGTGGTAATAACTAGCAAATTTTTATTTCAAAGTTTAATAAAAACACGATATTTGTCAACACAGTTTAGATTTTAAAGTCATTCTTGGGTCAATCAATCTCCTGGTGGGCCCGTTTCTTCTTCCCCCGAATGCTTCTCTTGGTGCGCTGCTTGGCGTATTTTTCATCTGGGGTTTCCTGCAGCAGCAACCAGCAGAAATCAGCCATCATAGTGGTGTTCCATCTTCCTTGGTACCTTCTCTCTGCGTCCTTGATGTCCTGGTGAAACCTTTCACCTTGTTCTTCACTGTACGCCCCCAAGTTTTCGGGAAAGTAGTTCACATGGGAGTGCAAGAAATGGACTTTCAGGCTCATGTTACAGCCTTGTTCTTTGAAGGCATTGAGCATCCTGGCAACAATATCCTTATAGTTCTCATCCCGCCTGTTCCCCAAGAATTTGAGAACAACATCCTTGAAGGAATTCCAGGCTTCTTTTTCCTTCTCAGACATCGTTTCAGCGAATGCTTCATCTGAAATGAGTTTCCTTATATCAGGGCCAACAAACACTCCTTCCTTTAGCTTTGCTTCAGAAAGTCGGGGGAACTTTGAGCAAAGGTACCGAAAGCACTCACCATCTTTTGGAAGGGACTTGATGAATTGCTTAATGAGACCCAACTTAATGTGGAGAGGTGGTAATAGAATTTTTTCACGAGGTACCAAGCTCTCATGAAGAACATTTTTCTCGCCGGGTCTCAAATACTCCCGAATTGGCCAGTCTTTTTTCCCCCAGTGTAGGTCGCGGGCCCGGCTATCCCACAAGCAAAGGAAGCAGGGATATTTGGTGAAACCGGATTGCTGCCCTAATAGCATGGATAGAATTTTAAAGTCTCCACAAATCATCCACTTATGCTCATCATAACGAATCTTCTGAAGAATCAGGGCCAAATTCTCGTATTTTTCTTGGAGAATAACAGAGTGAGCAATAGGAACTGAAGCGAATGTGTTGCCATTATGAAGAAGAACACCTTTTATGCTGTCTTTTGACGAATCAATGAACAGCCGCCATTCAGCAGGATCATACTTGAGTTTAAACTTTTCCATCACTCCGTATATATCGTTGCAAAATACCAAATCTTCCTCTTTGCTGAAATACTTCAAAAATTGTGTCTCGCGGTTGCGGTACCAATAAAAAGTTGTTCCTGGTGACAATAGATTTTTCTGTTTAAGCCGAGAACCTAGCAGTTGGGCAGCATCTTTTGGGAGTCCTAAATCCCGGACTAAATCATTCAATTCAGCTTGAGAGAAAAGTTCAGGTTTCGGATCTGGTTCAGTTTCAAACTCGGACGTACTGGACTCATCGGGAAAAGCCATCTGATGAGTCTCATCATGATCAGAACCGTCCACACAAATATGATCCAAAGATTTTGGTGGTTCAGGCACAGGTACTTCGTTGCTATGAGGCATAGGCCTAATTGCTGAGGGAAGGTTGGGGTAACTTATTACGTTCTTATTTTTTAAGTTGTATCCCTTCACAATGCAAGAGCAAAAATAGCAGTCACTGCTGTGGTCTCTTTGTTCACGCCACATCATAGGTATTCCGAAACGAAATGCTTGTTTTTTACCTTTCATCCATAAGCGTAGATCTTCCTCACATGTCTTGCACACTTTGTGAGGAGCCCACGGTTTGTCTTGATCGCCTAACTTCAAACCGAAATAGGCGAAATATACTTTTTTAATAAATGCAGAAATGTTCCTCTGCCGCTTTTTCACGGTATATTCCCCACAAATAAAACAAAAACTGTCCGGAGAGTTGACGCAACCTCTGGCTCTGTGAGCCATCACAAATACACAGCACTGCAAACTACAACTGTAGTGAACCACTTCGGAATAAAGCTGGATTACGACTGAGCAAACAAAAGGTAATAATGAACTTGCAAGAAACTGAAATTTGACAGGAACGTTCATGTCGCAACCACCGTGTTTGAGCGAGCGAACGAGGCGAGGCGAACAGGAAAGAACATGCGCCAGCGCGAGTACTGGATTTAGCCCCTCGCCTCCCAATTGTCCTGTTAATGTATAAAATGAATACAAAACACTCTAAAATATCATGAGGGAGTGTTTCTAGTTAGTTAACCATTACAACCTCTATTTTGGGCCAAGAAAATAAACTGCAGTCGGCTAAAAAGAAATTATGTGAACATTCCTTATATGGGTAAGAAATCTAATTTTGCAAGAAAACGTGACGTGATGGAACATTTTGGCTATTTTTCCTGGATTCAGCACCCCAAAATCTATAGGAATCAGTTGCAAAACTGGAGGCAGTTTTTTGGTAGTGTACCTGTGTTATTAATGCTGTTGGGTGGTTGTGTTAGTACAAGGTGTAGGGGTGCAGTTGGATTGCGAGAAGTATAATAGGAATAAATGATGTTTAATGGCTTTCCTGAATTCTGCTAGCTGTCCTTTTGTCCTTTCTTCTAGATTTTTTCCATTCTCTCTCTACATCTGCTTTAACATACTGATCTTTCCCCTTTTGCTCTTTCCTCCATTTCTTTCTTTATTTCTTTATCATTCACTCAAATTTCACCCTTCCATCTTCAATCCCCACTTACTCTCCCAAAATCCAGCCAATCGTAGATTTTTCTTCCCTTCCACACAAAATATTTTCCCCCTCTTCATCCTCACTCCCCTAGTCCCATCCCCTTCTAGTCCTCAGCTCCCTTCTAGTTCCAGCCCCACCCAGCATCTGCTCCCTTCTAGTCCCATTCTCCCAAAGCCCTGCATCAGCTCATTTCCAGTCCTAGCCCCCCATCAGCCTATTTCCATCAGCATTAAGAGGGAGGTGTGGCACAGTGGTTGGGACAGGTTACCTCAGGCCAGAGGGCCAGGGGTTCAATTCCTGCATGGGGACAAGCAACCTCAGGCCAGAGGGACTGGGGTCTCTAGTCCCATGGCCACTCCTTATGGCCTTGGGCAAGCCACTTAACCCTCCATTGCCTCAGGTACACTTAGATTGTGAGCCCTTTGGGGACAAGGGAATAAAAAGTACCTGTTAGTATACATGTAAACCACACTGATTCTAAAGAGTGTGGTATAATAAATAAATCAGCCCTTTCCAGTCCCCCATCAGCCCATTTCCAATCCCATCCTAGACTCCTCCCCCCCCCCCAAAGAGCACCACACCTGTCTAAGTGGCTTCAGAGGGAGCCAGGGAAGCCTGCATGAGGCCCCAGCTCACCTCTGCAGAGCCACCAGAGTGAAGAGCAGTGTTTTCCCTCACACTGGAAGCTGTGTTCTAGTGAAGTGTGCTGAATGCCTGAAGAAGAGCTGCAAAGCTGAAGCGGCTTGAAACACTGATTAGTGTTGCATCGCATTGAATCATACGACTCCTTCACTGGTTTAAAAGATCTGGTACATTGGGTTGAGACAGTTTCGGATGCCATGAATGAATTGAAGCTTTGCTTACGACTCGAGTCTTGGACACTTATTCATTGATAATGCAGCGCTGCTGCCAGGAAGATCTTTGGAGGTGTTTCGACCTACTCCAGATGAGTAAAAGATTTTTGTTGTTCAAGAACAAGAGGCAATCGTATTAGAGCAGTTTGAAACGTCTTCCATAAAGCAAAATCTAATCCTTGCAGTGCAGGAGCAACGGCTGGTTAGTGCTGTAGCACCTGCTTTGATGACCTGTAGTGGGCCATTTTAAAATACTTTTTGAATAAAAAGGAGGGCTCACTTCGAGAGTTGAAAGATTTCTGCTCATCGGTGAGTAATCCGACAAAAAATATATTTTCTTAGGTAGTATTATACAGCACTATATAGAGAAGTTTGGAAATCAAGTAGTTTAAAAGGGATATAGTTAGGTTGATTTCATTGGGTGTATTGGATATTTAAGGTGGAAAGGTTAAAGGGCATTTCCTGGCACTTGCATGCTTCACAAGAACACAGTGCTCTTTGAAATGCCAGCTTCAGAGGTGAGCCGGGGAGGCCTGCCCGAGGCCCCCACTCACCTCTGCACAGCCGCCCACATGAAGAGTAGCATTTTCCTTCACGCTGGCAGCTGTGCAGAGGTGAATGGGGGCCTCGGGCGGGCCTCCCCGGCTCACCTCTGAAGCTGGCATTTCAAAGAGCACCGTGTGAGAATGAAGTTTGCATGGGGCCCTCTGAAGCGTGGGGCCCTGTGTGAACAACATTCTCGCACAATGGAAGGGCCTGCTCATTATGGATCCTACTGTCCATGTGACTATCTTATGATAGCTGTCTATTGATTTGCTCAGCCAGCCTGGTAAGATCTAGCCTAACCAATCACAGAGATGTTCATGAGCTGTGCAAAGTAATAAGATGTATGTAGAGATTCTAACATTTGCCTTTTTACCGCACTTAAGAAAATAAGAACATAAGAACTGCCATACTGGGCCAGACCAAAGGTCCCTCAAGTCTTGTGTCCTGTTACCAACGGTGGCCAATCTAGGTCACAAGTATCTGACAAATTCTAGGAGTAGCCAGTAGCAGTGGTTTCTTTTTTTCAGGCTACATTAATAACTCTTTATGGACTTAAACCAGAAGTTTGCATCAGAGAGGGGACAGAAGCAGCAACTAGTAAAGGAATGAAACCAGGGCACGGCACTAGAGCCCTAAGGTAAGCGCTGCTCCGTGGTTTCATAGCCATGGCCCTCTTCAAACTTGCACTTACTCTCCTATACCTCACCTTAAGTGCCTTCTACCTCTCCACTGCATTCACACACAACCACAATCCCATACCAAAACTCATTAGCACAAACAAAAAACATTGCAACAACCAGCACCAACATCCAGGACACACACATTATAGAAGACAACCTCACCTGTTGTATGTTACCTTGGAGCACACAACCAACAAAAGTTTCTGTAGGCCAAAAATGTGCCATGACATTAGGTGCGCTCTTATCAACGCACGTTCTGCCCGCAATAAATGGCCAGTCATTACAGACTTAATAACCACTTTTAATCTAGACATCCTGATGATCACCGAAACATGGCTCACAGACACATACACCACCATTTTAAATCAAATCACACCCCCTAATTTCTCAATCCATACTAGCAATAGATCTAGTAAGAGAGGGGGCGGGGTCCTCATACTATCAAAAACCGATCTGCAATACCGGACAGTCCAGTCTAGAAGTATGCAACAGTTAGACACAATCACCATCGCAAACAAACACAATTCTTTCAACCTTATCTACAGGGCACCAAGCTCCACCTTTGACGAGATATCCAACATAATTGATTTAGCTTGTAACCCTGAAAACCCCTCTAAACAAAACTGGCTATTGGGAGACTTTAATCTAGCCTCCGTACAACCTACTCTGTCCAACGCATTTCTTGAGGCAATGACCAACCTTAACTACACCCAGATCGTAACTGAGCCCACCCACCAGTATGGGAACATTCTTGACCTAGTTTTCGCCCCAGTCACATCCACTGACAGGATGGACCAATTTAATCCCATCATCACTCCTGTCCCATGGTCAGATCACAGCCTGATAACATTCCAGGTCCCATTTCCTCTCAACATTTATGACCGACCAAAACCAGAGAATGTTACAAACCTATGCCGCTTCAGACCATTTAATAGGGAAGTGCTGGCTAAACATGTCATTCCAAAGCTCTCTCAACCATCGAACAACCTCAACGACATGGTCTCCACTTGGAATGACACTCTAATGCAGTATGCTCACCAACCTCCGTTGAATGATCACGTTAAACACAAGAACACCACCACCAAAAGGCGAACAGCCCCCTGGTTTTCTCCCGAACTAAAGAAGTCTCTACTTCACCTGAGAAAACTCGAGAGAAACTGGAGGCACACCCACAGTACAGATGATCAAACCACCTACCTAGCCTACTTGAAAATACACCGTGAAGCAATTTAGAACAAGAGGAAGGAATTCCACTCAGATCTTCTCAGTCGTTCGCTAAACAAGCCATGAGACCTCTTCAACTTGGTAAAACTTTTAACCAAAGAACCCTCCTTTGCTCAGGTGGAGCAAATACAACCCCAAGCATTTGCCAACTATATACAATTCAAGACCATCAAAGCAACTAATGCCACCTGTCCAGGAATACCTCAACCTTCCCTACTTCTACAACCACTCGACAAGCTCTCTCCCCCATCAGCATCCAACATCGAAGACATTATTGCTAGCATCAATACCACCACAGCACCAAATGACCCCTGTCCAGCACACTGGATCAAAGCAATGCGATCAAAACTCAGCCCAATCATAGCAGAAATCGCACATCAATCCTTCATAACAGGAAAGTTCCCAACAACACTCAAGCAGACCTCCATTCGACCACTGTTGAAAAACAACCAGCTTGACCCGGAGAAGGTGGATTCCTACCGGCCGATTTCCAGTATCCCGCTGCTAGCCAAAATTCTAGAGAAAGCGACCCTGATGCAAATCCAACAACATTTAGACACCGCATCCCCCTAGACCCCTGCCAACATGGGTTTAGAGAAGCACACGGTGTTGAAACACTCCTGACTTCACTAATCAACAATCTCGTCTGTGGCTTAGACAACATCAAATCTGGCTTTGCTCTGATTTTCCTGGACATTGCAGCAGCATTTGACTCAGTCGACCTTGCACAACTACTAGCTCGGCTCCATGATAAGGGGATTCATGGTCTAGCCTGGGATTGGTGCAGATCTTATCTCGAAGACCAATGGCAGCAAGTCAGGATTGGATCTAATACATCAGAACTGTTCCAACAAAAACAGGGAGTACCCCAGGGCTCCTCCCTGTCCGCGCTCCTCTTCAACATTTACATGCAACCAATCTGCGAAATCACCCGTACCTTCGGAATATCATGCCTTATCTATGCAGATGACGTTCTGATGTATTCACCTTTGAACGTCACACTCCCAGATTACACGAACCTAAATGATTGCTTCAACGCAGTAACAGACTGGCTCCTCAACCAGAACCTAAGGATAAACTTCAAAAAAACTGAGGTTCTAACCATCACAAGAAACAAAAATTTCTCTCCTCCCACATCCCTTACTGTGAGAGACAGAGCTACCAGTCAAATCAGCTATACGCTACTTGGGAGTAATACTTGATCAGCAGCTAAACTTTAAAGAACACATAAGTCGCACAG
The DNA here is from genome assembly GCA_033557465.1 of Ichthyophis bannanicus. NCBI lineage: Eukaryota > Metazoa > Chordata > Amphibia > Gymnophiona > Ichthyophiidae > Ichthyophis > Ichthyophis bannanicus. The sequence continues at coordinate 1,318,484,953 of CM066031.1, forward strand.
TAAAATCTGTCTATTACAAGATCAAGACCCTTCGCCACCTCAGACCCATGCTAGATCCCGACAGCTTCCACACAATATTTCAAGCTCTAGTTATGCCCCATTTTGACTACGCTAACATTGTACTCCAAGGCCTCCCCAAAAACACACTTAACCCTCTTCAATTAGCGATGAATGCCGCTGCCTGTGTATTAGTTGGGACATCAAGAAGCGATCACATATCCCCCGTCCTAAGAGATCTACACTGGCTACCGATAAGTTGTAGGATCTCTTTCAAGGTCCTACTAACCACATTTAAGGCTATAAACAACATAGCACCCCCATCAATCTCCATGCTCATCTCCCAACCCACCAACAACAGATCCAAGAGGTTGCATCACACTAATACACTCATAACGCCAAAAGTCTCCACAAAATGGGCACAATCCACTAACAAACGGGCATTTGTGTCCTACGCACCCAGTTCATGGAACAACCTCCCACATAATATCAGAGCAATCAAGGACATCACTCAATTTAGAAAAATCCTCAAGCACCACTTGTTCATCACACACTTTCACAATGCTCCATTTCCCCCAGCGCTGCATAGCATCACAAACATCATCCCACAACCTGATAAATCAAAAGCTTACACTAGTTAAGCAAGAGGAAGTGGTCCATAAATGGAATGCACACTTAATCTCAATCCCTGCTTCACCTGTGTAGCATTATTGTCACATCAGTATGTAATTTGTACATAGTTTTCCCTGTTCTCTCTCCAAGTTGTCCTCTCTGTTCGATGTAAACTCGAGAGTGCCCTGTGGTCCTCGAGTCGTTCTGTTAATTGTAAACCGCACTGATGATAAAGAGCGCGGTATAAAAGAAATGTTAAATAAAATAAAATAAATAAAAAATAGCCATTGCTGCTACTGAAGGCCCAAAAGAGGGGCAGCAGCAGTGGCAATTGGTGCCCCCAAAGGGCTAGTGCTCTAGCTGACCGCTCAGTTCACTGAATGGTAGTGCCAGCCTTGGTCCTTTCTAAAATGCCACGTTATATATTCAAGTTGTGCAGAAACAGTTTTGCTGATTCACATAGGTCTCTCATTTATACCGGGTTTTGCTACACTGCTTCAGAAAAATGTGCCTGTTGTGTAGTCCTGTGTTACTTGGGTCTTACTGAGTACCATAAATGCTGCATGCTTAATAGCAATAACTCAGGAGGAACTGAAGAATTTTGCATCTTCTTAAAATTTCTTTGTCCTGAGTTAATCTAGATAGGGCTAAAAAGGAATACATGTAAATAAATAAGCAAATAAATGAATTGCAGAGATTGCAGGCAAATTCCATCTTTAAAACTCTGACCTTTCTACCTGCATCAAAAGAATTACATACTCAGGAGTAGTTAAAAATAAATACCCCATATGCACTTTACCAAGACGACTCAGGTGCTATCCTGGTCTCTTCCTTACCCCCCCCCCCCCTTTTATTCCAAATGGAGAAAAAAGTCTATGCTGTGGACAGTATTGGACATCCATCCCCGCTATTCGGCCCCTCTGCTGATCCCGACTAACTTCCTCGTTTGTATGGGGAAGTTAGTTGGTGGGAAAGGGTCATTGTGGGGCATAGTTAGGGTGGGCAGTGGGCGGTCTGCGACCCTGGACATACAGGGCCGATTCCAATGTCGGCCCTGTATGTCCGGGACTGGCAGACTGAATGGGGAACTTATTCCACCTCTGAGGTGGAATAAGTTCCCCTAGTCGGCAGGGGATGGCAGGCCCTGGTGGCGGAGGAGGTAGGAGGGGATAGAGGATATTTCCAGCAGCCCGACCCTGGCCTTAGGAGGCCAGATCAGGGGTAGAGCTGTGGAGAATGAAAATTCTTATCGGCATTCAGGGATTGCAGCTCCTGAATGGAGCTGTGGTGCCATGATAACCAGACGCCATGATGCACCGGCTCCATCCAGGAGCTTTGACTGAGTTAGCCAGGATAGGCCTGTATGTGCAGGCTGACCGGGATTGAGATCCCGGCCTGCACATACAGGCCTGGATGTGATTCTGATCTCGTAGGGCTAGACGTGCCTCGCGGGATCAGAATCCCATCTAACTCTGTGCGTCCGGTTCCGACAGGGCAAACAGGAGGCCGGGACGTCCACGATAGAATCGGACTCTGTGCAAATATTTCCCCATGGGGGAGGAGGAATAATGTTCCAGAGGTTTTTTTCACAGATAAACACCCGTTTATCTCACAAGCACCCATTTCTCAAAGGAAATCCCTTTGAAAACTGTCCCCTTGGAGGCAATAATTTGGGGGTTTTCCCTTGGTAAATATATTTACCCACTAATTGCTCTGTCACTCTGAGGCTAAAAGCATACATGCTGTTCAGAGCATGAATGCTTAACCACTAAAAATGTGGGTAGGATTAAGAAGAGCAATTATGCATGCATAGTCCATGTAGAAATCTCTGTACGTTGTTTCCAGTGCATGTGTTATGTCAGCATTAATGGAGGTGCAAAGCACATAAGTACTTTCTGCCCAGCTCGTGCATACCTGCTTGATTTTCAAGAAGGAATACTATGAAGAATTTCCCTTGGAAAATGAGCTTGCAAACCTACGGCTGTCCCAGAATTGCCATCCTTGTGCATTCTGTCATAAAAGTAGTTTTGTTATGTTTTGCTATTCTCTTTGTTTATAGTCTGTTTACATTGTTCATTAGAGCTTTGCATTCAAATTGATCTGAAATTGATCCAAAACAGCCAATTTTCCTTTTTATTTCCAGAGGTTCTGAATATATGAGATGCCCTGAATCCTTTTCAGCCTATTCAGTTTGGCCCCCTTTGAGTCTATGGGGAAGCAAAGCAACTCATTTTGGCCTTGGCACTTTGCTGTCTTGTGCCATTGTTGCTTACTAGCCTGCTCTTCCTGCCCTGCCCCTCTTCTAATTAAACTCTGGGGTTTTGACCTCCTCCCTCCCCTCCCTTTCCCCAAAAAGGAAAGAAAAAAACCTTCTCCTATGTTTTTCTTAGAATGCGCTGGGATCTTGGATCTATGCTGCTGCCTGGTCTGTTCTTACTACCCTGGATCTTTCCCGATTCAGCATCTTGCTGTGTTGATTTCACTCCTTTTGCTGACTCGGACTTTGATGCTGCTTTATCCTTCTCTTGGTAGGTTTGGCCACGTATGTCAATGTTGGGGCAGCTCTGCCCCTCTCATTGTGTCTTGGGCAGTTCATGCCACCATTGTTGGTGCCCTTTTCTCCTCTTTTGGTACCTTGGCCAGCTCTTGTCACTGTCATGGTTCCTTTTGTTGTTCTTGGGGTATTCAATCCGTTTGGGGTTCTTGAGCTGTTTTGCCCCTCTTGCGGTGTTTTGCGATATTCATTACACTGTTTGTGCCGTTTTGCCTCTCTCACAGTGACTTGAGATATTCACAGCACTTTTGGGGTCTTTTTTTCCCTCTTTTGGTGCCAAGGAGTATTTATGCCACTCTTGGTGCATTAAGGTGCTGTTCCTTCTTCTGCCAATGTCTGCTAACAAGTTTCATAAAGCTTGAATTGAAAACTCCTGTTAAAGTCCAAGTGAACACAATAAGCTTTTGTGATCCCAAAATGAATAAAATAAATGAAAGAGAAAACCAATCTGAAAACAAATTGAACCAAAATATTTTTGGTGCGCATCCTTATTGCTTGTGTGTTTTTCTGCCACTTGTTGACTTTTTCAGGCATCTGTATCCCCCTCCACGTATTCCCTGTTTCCTGATTCCTGTTTGTTGGAATGATCTGAGGCACAAGTCTGAGAATCGTGGAGATGTTTTCCTGTGAATAGATTCTCCATTTGGTGCTCGAGAACTCTCAAGATCCTAAAGCCCAGCTTCACACATCTGCCTCTCCAGAGCCTTCAGAAGACAATGCTTTTAACCCAGTAATTCAGCAGACATTGTCCAGTACCTCAGAAGATATACTTTAAGACTCAACAGCTCCTGACAACTTGAGGATACTGTTATTCTTGATTCAATTTCTTCATCCATGAAGTTGTATATTTTGTTATTCTTGACATTTATTCAATAACGTTATGAAAGAGTTAGCTCTCTGTTTAGTTACATGTGATGCCATTACATCCAGTGAGACATACAGAGAAACTTTTAGGGCATAAACCCTCTAGTAAATGGTCATTTAGACAGAATCATGAAGAGCTATTGATGATTGTCTTCAAATTTGAGAAATATTCAATAATTAGTAGATCTTCCAAGGAGGACTAATTTTTAAGATGAAAATTTAAGGCACATTGCATGTCATCACTGTCCTTCAACCACCACATCATTTCCCTCAGAGACAATGTGACTGTGGACAAGGACGGATAATGGTTTCTGCCTCTACTGCTAAGCTGATGGTCCTTCCTTTCACTGCCACCCCCAACCCTACTACAGACAAATTAAAAGGCACAGAAATAGAAAACAGACCACCTTTACTACAAGTAAAAATATTTTCTGATGCGTAAGAATTGTATTCTGCATCAAAGCGTTATGGGCGCCCAATAGTTCTTCCAGTGTTTCCTTCGCAACTGTTCATTTCATAGTATGTTTGGTCACGTTGGTGGACATGGGAGAGAGTTTAGGCACAATGCCTCAAAGGTGGAACTTGCTGAAATCCAGTAGGCTTAATGGAACTGGGCACACACCGATTCTCAAGGATATGTCATTCTTAGGTGAGACCACTGGTCCCAAGGTTCTCACAGCATGAGATCCTCTCAGTGCAGGATGCTATACAAACTTATCCGCACAAGCCTGAACAAGAACTGTAATTGAGGGAGAGATCAAGTTTTGGCATAGGCCTTGCTTTGGCCCATAGCCAAAAATTCAAAATGATCAAAAAAGAAAAAATATCAAAGATGCAGATTTTAATGCAAGAGTTGCTGTTCCACTAATATGTTAGAGCATGATTCTAAAGATGAACCTTAAAATGATTTATTAATATCCATATGTAGATGATTGAGATTTTATAACATGAAAACTATTTACTCCCATATTTTTTTTTTTTAGTGCCATCAAGTCAGTGTTGACTCATAGTGACCTAGCTACCTCTGGGTTTTCTTGGCAATGTATCACTGGAAGTAGATTGCCAGCCTTTTCTTCTGAGGCAATGGAGGGTAAAGTGACTTGCCCAAAGTCACAAGAAGTGCCAGTGGGAATCGAGCCCTTGATCTTTTGGGTATGAGGCAGTTGCTCTAACCACTAGGCTACTCCTCCACTCCACGCCCATATTAGAATACCCAAATACCTTTGCAGTGTTTAATAACTAAATACCATGGTCGGCCCAAGGATATCTGACCACCCCCCCTCCCCCTTCAGTCATGTGTTGCCTCACTGCCCATCCCATCAATTTTTGATTTTGAAGTTATTGGCCCAATACCCATCTGGAACGCATGTATATTGATATCCACAGACAGCAGGAGATACCAATTTACAAATTTACATGTTAGAAAAATCAACAGGCAATTTAGACATGTAAATGTCAGCACTTGCATGTGCATGTGAGCTATTTTGCAAACTGAGACATGTCGCTACTGCTGGTTAATTCCAGAGGAAGCTATATTGAACTCATTTCAATTTGGAGTGGGAAAAAAAAACAGGGGAGATTAAAGAGGATAATCTCCTTAATCCCTTCTGTAAAGGGCTGTAGGTGTAAATCGGATATGGAAAATTTGGGGGTTACTCATGCATTCTCTATATGAAATATGGGGAATACACATGTAGATTTTTGACCCACCCAGGCCATGTCCCAACACACCATCTCCAAACTTCTACATACTAAGGGCATCCATGTGCTAACTGGATCCTTTCTAAAATGAGCATTTATACATGGATGCAATTTACACATGTGTATGCCTGATTTGACACGTAAATCACAAATAGAACTTGTAAAATAGCACCCATAGGTTAAATAGCCCACCCCCGTCACAAAAAAAAAACCATATTTCCTGTTATTTCTAAAAAGATCCCTCAGAACTTCCCCATGTCCATTATTCTCTCAATACCCTCGCAAGTGGGATAACGACTCTTCCATCCCTCTGACTGTCATTAGGTCTGCCTTTGGAATCACATTAAAGCTACAAGGAAATCAAGCAGGACACAGAAATTCACCACTCACCTTCACACAAGTGCACATACATGCATGCACACACACACACACACACACACATACACACACACACAAACCATTCTTAGTTGGATGCTAATACAGTAAGTCAGAAATGACTAAGTCACCACCATCCCCGTTTCCTGCAACGGAAGGACTTAAAGCTGATGATCCTTTTGTTGGAAAACCTCAACAAAAACCAAACTGACCGCCATAGCTGTCTTTTAAACACAAAACACTTGCCAAGAAAATTATGCTGTCTGCCAAAATCACTGTTGTTAAAAAAGGATTCAATTATTATTCTGCTTCTGCAGTCTCCAGAATCCATGGTGTTATATAGTAATTTACATTTAAACATACATTTATAATGCCTTTATTATAAAATTAGTTAATTAACTCACGTATCTTTGTCATCAAAACTAAACACAGATGGAAAAAGTTTACTAACAGCAAATTGTTTTTTTTTTAAATCTATCAAAGGGAAGGATTAATAGAACTTTGCTGACAACAGGCAGCCCCCTATGAGAACATTCATTAACGTTTGTTAGCAATGCTGTGCGGTCCTCGGGATCAGTCATTATATCAGCTTTCATGGCACATTAACTGGAGCTAGATTATTGCAGAAGTACATGATAAGTATATGTCATTCGCAATAGGGCAAACTAATGAATTTATGTTCAGTGCTATAGGTGAGAAGATGAAGTGAATCAAGAATTAATGCATTACTCAGTCTAACATTAGACATTTTATTTTCTAATGCATTCAAATTTATCCACAAAAACATTTAATTACCGAAGAAAATATAATCTCAGTCTGTAAATGTAAGACTGATTTTAAAGACTATAAGGCCGATGCAGAAATATGACCATGTCCTTTGCGTGCAGATAGCGCGACATATACGGCACAGCTTCCGCCGGCAAGCATTGCAGAGAAAAGATTGGTGCATGGGTTGTCTGCACAGAAAGAAGTGCACACACACAATGATATTTAAATGAGCTACATGTATTGAAATGAGATGCTAATGAAGTCATGGCCTGATGCAGAGAAACATGCTGAGAATCAGATGGTGGAGGGCAAAGCTCAGAAGCGCCATTGTTCCTATGCTTCATTGGAGGTGACGTAAATTTCTGGCATGTGTAGAAGACAGTTTTAGTGCATGTACCACAGGACAATCATTCCTTCAATATGAAAATCTTTGGCATGGATCTTTTGCGCAAATAGGTGAAAAGTTCAACATGTAGGAAGAAATGTCTTTTGCTTCTTACCGTGTAGTGGCTTCAAAGTCTCTTTGCATGGGCTTGAGCTGCATACAAATGAAATTGGGAAAACAGCAGAGAACCGAGCAGCCGAGATCTGGGGAATGTGCATGTTACTGTTCCGCCATTAGTGCATGAAATCTATGCGCATCGATTGTGTATGTGTCACCACCTCCCTCACCACTTTACGCAGACGTTTTGTGCATATCTCATTTGCATATGCTTCCCGTGCTGCGTATCAGCATATAACGTTAGCAGTAATTGAGCGCTAGAAAATTGTGTGCATGTCTAGTATCGCACAAATTCAATGCCATGTAAATATTTCTTATCGGTAATTTAGCGGATTTGAAATAAATGCACTATTAAATATCCAGGTTACATGCTCATACTATAAATACAACCAATTTATCTGGCTTTTCTTGAGGATTTAGGAGCACATGCATTGAACTTTGGGATACTTTTTTAAAAAGTACTCATTAAAAATGTTGTTGTACACACTAAACACTGCTTTACACTGATTTTTAGGGGCCCTGTTCCTAAAGTGGGGTAAGCTTTTGCACTTTTGCAAAGCCCAGTCCACGGTAAGTGGCAAAGCCATGTGTTTCTGTTCGTTCCATTCTTTCTTGATTGCCTCTTACTACATAGGGTAGCAAAGCAATTTAAAATAAAAATAATATAGAAGGTAGGTGTTTATGGGGATGGGTATCCAAACAGAGATTATGGTTAGACCTTCTCTTCCCTTGATGTGGGCTGATATTTTTCTTGTTTTTTTTTTCTTTCCTTTTGATGTATATAGTGATTGCTTGTAGTTTTACTTGAATGTAAATTGTGAAAATCTCTAAATAAAAAAAAAAGTAAAGATAATATAGAAGGAAAGTCATAGCTCAGATTTTTTTATCATTATTATACTGGAGCAGCAAGTCACAATTGGCAAACAGCACACTTTTATAGACAATTTTCCAAATTTCGTAGGATAGCCTTTCTCCAAGAAATGTTTCATTAGATCCAGAGTTGGAATCTTAAATTCCTCAACAGAGGGGCTCACGCAATGTAGCCTAAAGAATTGTCCCATTGGTAAATTTTGTTTTGGATGTCTGGTAGAATTAAATCCTTGTGATTAATTGTTATTTCCTAAACTCATTTGTTTACTTCTGATTTGCTTCTGGCTTTAATACTATCTATGAAGTATTGACCATGATAGCTTTTCAACAAGCAGTGATACAAATAGCCCTTAAGAAGCAATGACAGTTTATTGGAAATAGCAACTCTTATGCAACAAGGGCCAACAAAAGCTTCATCTATCATGAATTTTTCATTAATGCAACTCAGATAACTCTGAGTGGTACTTGAGAACTTAATCCATCCCTTTAGCATATGCTGTCTATACTGAAAAACACATATTTTAATTCATATTCAGTACTTTATTTAAAATATAAAGAAATAAAACCCGGAATGGTTCATTCCCATGATTTATTTTATTAAAGGTAGTGCATGCATCAATTGTTCCTCTTTCAAAGTGTCATTAAAGAACCTTAAGTAGGCCAATGCACTCCGCTCAGGAGGGCAGTGTCATCAAAGTAAGCATTTCACATTAAAGGATTGTTTAGGAAAATGCTGCTTTCAAGCTTAATCCTTGTTGCTGAGACTTCTAAACTGAAGCAGTAGCAGATTTGGGTTTCAAGTAGACTCACATTTGAGAAAGACCAAGGGGTATATTTACTAAGATGAGCTGGGGTTTTGCAGGTATTGCACATTTAAGGTAGATATCAATGCATGATACATGCAAAAGTCATGTGCTACCTGTTGGGGGTGTGTACAGCATGGCCCCAGCAGATGCCTCTCTGATGTGGACCCTACCACATGGACCCTGATGTGGACCCTACCACATATCAGCAGCGACACAGATTCACTTAATGTCACTCACTGTGGTAGCATTAAGTGCACCCGTCCTACTTGCAGCATTGACAGCAAACACACCCTATCAACAACCATGCTAACCCATGGTCCACCCTATCCTGTCCATTTCCCTCCCTGTTGTGCACTAAATATTTAGGGGGCTATTTTAGAAGCCCTATTTGTGAACTGGACATCTGAAAATAGGTACTAGATGTGCAAAGCATGGAGACATCCCTGGGGACATTTAGAAGTAAAGTATATAAACGTCCCCCAGTCTGAGAATGTCCATGTTGAATGGGGATATGGAGGAGGTGTGGCCTGTATGGAAAAAGGGAGATGTATGGCACAGTGCAATTGCAGAATGGCACAAGAAAGTTTGGCCCTGGTTGGTGAGATGTCCATGCCCATACCTGCTCCATGAATAAGGTGAAAAAAAGTGTTCATTTCATAGATGCAACGCTTCCAGGTGAAACTGCAAAAAGCTCTTATATTGCCACAGTTATTATTTCCTGCCTGAAGAAACCCGAGTGTAAATACATACTCCAAACATATTATTGTCCCACCATTGCAGGTCTGAGTATTTGAAATGGCAGGCCGGGACATACAGATCTCATAACATAGTTACCCTCCTGCTGGCACATCCAAGCACCTGGTTCTAAGACAATGCAATATGGGGATGTCCACATTTGTAAAATGGAAATGGCCTACATCTGTGCACATACCCAGCCTTGCAACCTGCACAGGGCTCGCCTCCATAACCGGTTACAGGGACATTCAATTATCAGGATGCAGACAGCACCCTTGCATTTTAGGTATGCTGTGTACAATATCTTGAGAAATAATTGGACATATTACAACTGCATAAAAGGCTCCAGTGCCCTGCCCTGCTGAGGCTTTCTTAACCAGGGCTCTACAGATCAACAAACAGTAAGGATTTGAGGGTTTGTTTGTTTGTTTGTTTGTTTGTTTTTATTATATTACATTGCTAGCTCTCTGACTGGGAGCTCTTAAAAGGGTTTTTTGTATATTTTTTAAAGCAAGGTTACTTTCTTTTTGGTGCTTTAGGGGAACTTTCCTTGAGCACAGTAGGTTGCTGAACTCTAGTTACCTCCTCAGGTTTAGAAACTGCTAACACCTAATCAGGAGTTAGTGGGCCTGATTTCCTGAGTGCAGCTGAGGCCTGCATAAAAGGCTCCAGTGCCCTGTCCTGTTGAGGCTTTCCTAACCAGGGCTCTACAGATCAACAAACAGTAAGGATTTGAGGGTTTGTTTGTTTGTTTGTTTTTATTATTTTACATTGAAAGCTCTCTGACTGGGAGCTCTTAAAAGGGTTTTTTGTATATTTTTTAAAGCAAGGTTACTTTTTTTTGGTGCTTTAGGGGAACTTTCCTTGAGCACAGTAGGTTGCTGAACTCTAGTAACCTGCTCAGGTTTGGAAACTGCTAACACCTAATCAGGTGCTAGTTCCCTCCCTACCCACCCCGATTCCCACCCAACCCTAGTGAGCAGTCTTGCTTTATAGGGCAACTCCCCTTTAACAAATCACAGAGAATTGGACCAGCACATTTTGAATATAATTAAAGAGATTTAACTGCTTTTTCTCTGAAAGGACAGCTGGGAAACCGGCTGGTACTTGGTAGATCTCTCTCTTTTGCTTTAACAGATACCTAAGCTCCACGAACCGAACAATGACTTGGAAAAATCGTATTGCTAAAGCTGTTGCCCCTGTTACAGCTTCTGCCTCGGTCCAGACAGAGGTCCTAATGCCAGTTGAAGGAACAGTTCCATGTGCAGGGTGCCTGCATGCTGAATCTCTGAGGAAATAAGTGGAGGAACTCAGAGAGGAGGTGGCGAGGCTGAGGAGCATTCAAGACAGTGAGAAGTACATTGATGAGATGCTTCTTGCAGCAACCAAGCTCTCCAGCACAGGAGAAGATGGGTGCCAACAGAATGTCGATGGTTGGACACAAGTCACCAGGGCCTGCAAAATCACCAATTCAACTTCTCCAGCCCTTGAATTGAAGAACCATTATGCAGCCCTGGAAGTGGAGGAGGTGAAAGCATTGCTGGAAAGGGAAGAATCAGAGTTCAAGTACCCCAAAGTTGCAGAATCAGTGACCAGAAGGAAACAAAGGGTAGTGGTGGTTGGAGACTCTCTTCAGAGGGGTACTGAGGCGTCCATCTGCCGACCAGACTTGATGTCCAGAGAGGTATGCTGTCTGCCTGGTGTCAAAATCCAAGATATTATGGAGAGTTTGCCGAGACTCATCAAGCCCACTGACTATTACCCAATGTTGCTAATCCATGTTGGAACAAATGATACTGCCAGGTATACCTCAGAATGTATCAAAAGTGACTTCATGGCTCTGGGACAGAGGGTGAAGCAGTTAGGTGCACAGGTGGTGTTCTCTTCAATCCTCCCTGTTAAGGGTAAAGGCCAAGGCAGAGAAGCTCGCATCCTGGAGATGAATGCATGGCTGCGTGGATGGTGTCATCGAGAGCGTTTTGGTTTCCTAGACCATGGGATGCTGTTCCAAGGGTTGCAGAGCAGAGATGGCATCCATCTGTCCAAGAAAGGTCAACGCATCTTCGGTAGTAGACTGGCTAATCTATTGAAGAGGGCTTTAAACTAGATTCGTTGGGGATGGGTGAAGAAAGCCCCCAGGTAAGTGAAAGCCCCCAGGTAGGTGATACATTAAATACCTTTATGGAAATGGGTAACAGGGGTAACATATGGAAAGCAGTGTGTATAAATGCCCGTAGCATGGGAAATAAGATCCCTGATGTTGAAGCTTTGGTGGGAGTGGCTGACTTGGATTTAGTGGCAGTTACAGAAACATGGTTCACAGAAAACCATGATTGGGATGTAACTATACCTGGCTATACTTTATTCAGAAAGGACAGGGTAGGAAGAAGGGAGGAGGAGTGGCACTATATGTAAAAACTACTATTAAAACTTTGGAATTACAGAGCTTAAAAGTGAGAGAGGAGGCATTGTGGGTTAAACTAGAAAGAGGGAAAGAGAAATCTATTTGCATTGGTGTGATATACAGAGCTCCCTCACAAGAGGAAGAGGTGGACAGAGAGTTAATTGAAGACATACGCAGCATTGCTAGGAAAGGGGAAGTGCTACTGATAGGAGATTTCAATATGCCAGATGTTGATTGGCACATTCCTGCTGCAGTATCATCTAGAAGTAAGGAGATCCTGGATTCTTTACAGAGAGAACTATTCAGACAATTGGTAACAGACCCCACACGTGAAGGGGCCATACTGGACTTGGTGTTTACCAATGGTGAAAGTGTTTCTGATGTTGTAGTGGAGGATCATTTTGCATCCAGTGATCACCAGATGGTGTGGTTCAGTATTAGGACTAGGGCTGTTAGAATCCATTCCAAGGTGAGGATCTTAGACTTTAGGAAGACTAACTTTGCGAAGATGGGCCAATACCTCAGGGAGTCGTTAGTGGGATGGGAACAGCTGGGGGATGTAGAAAAACAGTGTGCAAAACTGAAAGGGGGTATTTTAAGGGCAACCAACCTTTTTGTTAAAATGGTAAATAAAGGCAAAAGGAAAAGGAGACCGCTATGGTTTTCGAAGGAAGTAGCTGAAAAAGTGAAGAAAAAGAGGGAGGCCTTCATGAAATACAAGAGATCACAGAGAGAGGAAGACAGGCATCTGTATTTGGAAAAACTTAGAGAAGCTAGCAAAGTAGTCAAGAAGGCAAAGATTCAAAAGGAGGAGGAAATAGCCCATGCAATAAAATGGGGGATAAGACATTTTTCAGATATATTAGTGAGAAGAGGAAGGGCAAAAGTGGTATTGTCAGACTCAAGGGTGCAGGGGGGAATATGTAGAAGCTGATAAGGATAAAGCGGAATTGCTTAACAAATATTTTTGTTCTGTGTTCACAGATGAAGAACCAGGAGCAGGACCTCAGAAAACACCCACAAATAGGAACAGAAGCGAGGGACATCTTGAACAATTTTCAGAAGACTGTGTTCATGAGAAACTAGCTCAACTTAAAGTAGACAAAGCGATGGGACCGGATGGGATACACCCTAGAATACTGAGGGAACTTGGGGACGTTCTAGCAACTCCACTGACTGACCTTTTCAATGCCTTGTTGGAGTCGGGAGTGGTGCCAAAGGACTGGAGAGAGGCTCATGTGGTGCCTTTACACAAAAGCGGAAGTAAGGATGTGGTTGAAAACTACAGGCTGGTTAGTTTAACTTCGGTGGTGAGTAAATTATTGGAAACGCTGCTGAAAGAGAAAATAGTGAGGTTTATGGAGTCCAGCGGATTACAGGATCCGAGGCAGCATGGATTCACCAGAGGCAGGTCTTGTCAGACAAATCTGATTGATTTCTTTGACTGGGTGACCAGGAAGTTGGACTGAGGGAGAGCTCTAGATGTGGTGTATTTAGATTTTAGTAAAGCCTTTGACACTGTTCCTCACAGGCGACTTATAAACAAACTGAGCACCCTAGGGATGGATCCTAAAGTTACTGCTTGGGTTAGAAATTGGTTGGGTGGGAGGCAACAAAGAGTACAAGTAAATGGAGCTCACTCTAAGGAGAAGGATGTTACCAGTGTTGTGCCCCAGGGATCTGTCCTTGGTCCGATTCTTTTTAACATCTTTGTTAGTGATATAGCGGAAGGGCTGTCGGGTAAGGTTTGCCTCTTTGCGGATGATACCAAAATCTGCAATAGAGTAGTCACCCAGGAAGGGGTAGATAACATGAGGAGGGATCTAGCTAAGCTTGAAGAATGGTCTAGAATTTGGCAGCTGGGATTTAATGTTAAAAAATGTAAGGTCATGCATTTGGGCTGCAGCAATCCGAGTGAGCAATACAGTATAGGAGGTGAAGTACTTTTGTCCACTAAAGAAGAGCGGGACCTAGGTGTGATTGTGTCTGATGATCTTAAAGTAGCTAAACAGGTAGAAAAGGTGACGGCAAAAGCTAGAAGGATGCTTGGGTGCATACGGAGAGGAATGGCTAGCAGAAAAAAGGAGGTGATAATGCCTCTGTATAAGTCTTTGGTGCGACCTCATTTGGAGTATAGTGTGCAATTCTGGAGACCGCACCTTCAAAAGGATGTGAACAGGATGGAGTCGGTGCAGATGGTGGCTACTAAAATGATTAGTGGGCTTCATTATAAAGCATATGAGGACAGACTTAAGGATCTTAATATGTACACCTTAGAGGAAAGGCGGGATAGAGGTGATATGATTGAGATGTTTAAATACCTCCGTGGCATAAATGTTCAGGGAGAGAGCCTCTTTCAATTGAAAGCAAGTTCTGCTACGAGGGGACATGGCATGAGGGTGAAGGGAGATAGATTCAGGAGTGATATGCGGAAATATTTCTTTACGGAAAGAGTAGTGGATCCATGGAATAGTCTCCCAGTGGAGGTGGTAGAGATGAGGACAGTAACTGAATTCAAAAAAGCATGGGACCAACACAGATGATCTCTAAAGGTAAAAAGTGGACTGTTGTAGTTGTTGATATGGAAGGACAGACTAGATAGGCCATGTGGTCTTTTTCTGTCATCATGTTTCTATGTTTCTATGTTTCTATGTCATCATAAGATTTAAATAGTATATTCAAAGGTATACAAAAAAATGTCTGTGCAATTTAAATATAGTAATTTATGAGAAAAAAAACTAAATATAACCTGGACAGTATTAATGGCACCCTTCATTAATATTTGGTTGCACAAACCTTGGCAATGATGACAGCCTCCATAACGTTTTGTAGCCATCTATAGGTTTCGTACATCTGTCTGCCAGTAGGTTCTCCCACTCATCAACTGTGACTTGTTCCAGCTCATGAATGTTTCCAGGATTCCTTTTACCAATGGCAGATTTCAGCTCTTTCCAAATGTTTTCAATTGAATTGAGATCAGGACTCATTGCTGGCCGGTTTAAAACAGTCCATTTGTTCCTTTTTAGAAATTCTTTTGTACTTTTGTATGTATGTTTTGGGTCATCGTTCTTCTGGCGGATGCATGACCTTTGACCCAGACCTAGTTTTCTGACACTAAGTAGCACATTTTGCTTCAAAATACCTTGGTAGTCCTCTGACTTCATGATTCCTTTAATACGTTCCAGGCCTCCAGCTCCTGAGGCAACAAAGCAGCCCCCCAACATTATGGAAACTCCACCATCTTTAACTATAGGAAGGGTGTTTTTTTCCTTATAAGTTTAATTTCTTAACCTCTAAATGTATCACTGGTCTACATTGCCAAAGAGCTCAGGTTTGGTTTCATCTGTCCACAAAACATTTTTCCAGAAGGATTGTGGTTTCTCAAAATGGGTTTGGGCAAAGATCAGGCATGCCTTTTTATGTCTGTCTTTGAACTTTGTGGTCCTCCTTGGCCTTCGCCCATAAAGTTTTTCTTTATTTAGTATACAGCTTATGTTGTTGTTGTTAAGTGCCGTCGAGTCAAAGTCGACTCATGGCGATCCTCTGGATAGCTATCCTAAATTGTGTTCGGTCTTCAGTCAGGCGACTCATTATTGACAGACTGGTACCCATAGCTGCTGTTACTGTATCGATCCATCTCATTCTGGCCTTCCTCTTTTGCGTTGACCTTCTATCTTGCCAAGCATGATGTCTTTCTCTAATGATCTCTCTCTTCGCATGATGTATCCAAAGTATGAAAGTCGAAGTCTGTCAGACGGCTGCCTGGGTGAGAATCTTCACAGTCTTGGCATGTGCATATATCTATATGATTTGCAAGGGATTGTGGGCAATGCAGTTCATTCACACCAGACACAGCTGCTCACAATAATTAGTTGTGCTTTTGGGTAAAGCCAATAAGATATTTATTTATGGGGTTATTTCTCCCAACACAGATATGCTTGGTAGCACATAAATCAGGTTACTTGCTTTCAGTGTTAAACTTGGAAAAACAAAATCAGGAACAACAACATTTGAACTTGTCAGGCAATCAAAGCAAAAGAATAAAGACCTGGTTTGTAACAAACTGGTCTTTTCTGTAGGCTTTAGCTAATATTCTCTTAGCAGTGTATCAAACAACAAACAAGATCCACAAAGAAGGGAAAAAACTGTTCTTTTCAGGTTAACTTCTTATATCTTCCCACATAGATTCAGAAGTGATTCTCTCAGAGCTCAAAAGCAATTAGGTAAGGCTCAATTGCTAGCAGTTACCCAGCTGAAACCCCTTAGCTGGCTTGCTTTCTACTGCGTGGGTCAAATCCTGCTTCAGGAGCTTTTCTGAGTAGATTAAAGAACAAGTTTGTATTTCTTTGTGATGGTTGCTGTACTTTGTAACAGAAAGTTACCAAAGGAGTTTAGACAGAGAGCAATCCATATAAACACAGCCTGTATCTAAGACCGTTCCCCCTTCTTCATCAACAATCATGGGTTCAATATCATGGATTGGCACGGAGGAATTTCTCAATGTAGCACTCTCAGGAGAATACTTGTTTCCCTGCTGTCTTTCAAGGTTATAGCTAGGGCATAGATCAGTGTTCATACCTGAGCTTCCATTGCTGTTAGAGTTCCTCTCTAAATAGCCTGGCCAGTATGTAGTCCAGTTCTTATGTCCAGCCTTCCAATCCAGATCCCTGGACACTGGATCTCTCTTCACATACCTTCTGGCACGGGTCCTAGGATCCCTTCCACGTGCAGCCGTCTCCCTCACAGGTACCCTCTGGAGATTCCTAGCTCTGCAGCACCATTCCTCTGGCTTTCCCCAGTCCAATGGTGTATGCTGGCCCTTGGAATGCTTTCCAGTATACGTACTGCTCTGGATTCCTTTAGACCTCTCAAAGGCTTTTCTCTTCCTTCTTCCAAAGGGTTTCTTGCCCTCTCTGTCTGTCCGGTTTGGCTTCTGCTTCTGATGATCCTCCAGATAAAACTGAGGATGAGGATATCCAAGTTGATCATGAAGATGATGATGATTCTCTGTAGAATAAACTCTACCTTTATTCTGCTTAGATGAGTGCTCCTCCCTAACACAGCGCAGCTGTGCTGAATCAGGCCCTGCCCTTTGAGATGAGTGCTTAGGTATTACCTCATAGCCCTCCTGATTGAACACACGTTTCCCCACTTCAGCTCCTCTAATGGCTGTTGGAAACCTGGTGCATTCTGGGACTGGTAGTCTTTTATGGGAAAATTCTGTTTTCTTATTTCTACCAGAACTGACAGGTTGCTTGTTCAGAGTCACTTCACCTTTTCTATAGCTCCTTCCTGAGCTATGATAAGCTTCCTTATCACAAGTCTTATCATCTGAGCTTCTAAAGAAAGCTTAGATTTGATCTCCTCTAGTACAGACTGGTTTGTTCTTTGGGCAGTCCATAGTATACACAGTATTCACCGCCAGCACCATAATTCAAAGGCTTCAATTTTATTCCTGTCTATCTTTTTCACTGTCCAGCTTTCACATCCATATGATGTTATTGAAAATACCATGGCTTGAACAAGTCATATCTTTGTATGGAGAGAGACATCTCTGCTCTTGAGAATCTTATCTAAGTCTTTCATAGCCATTCTGGCAAGAACAATGCGTCGTCTGATTTCTTGACTGCTTGTTGCTTCTTTATTGATAGTTGATCCAAGTAGTTTAAAGTTGTTCACGATTTCAATTTCTTCTCCTTCAACGATGTACCTGTTGACTATGCCAGTTGTCATGATCTTTGTCTTCTTTACATTAAGTTGCAGGCCCATTTTGAGACTATGTTCTTTGATTGTGAGAAGCAAATGTTTCAGATCATCTTCACTTTCAGCCAGTAATGTGGTATCTTCAGCATAGCGAAGGTTGTTGAGGAGTCTTCCACCAATCTTCACACCTCTGTTGTCTTCATACAGTCCTGCTTCTCTGATGATTTGTTCTGCATATAAATTAAACAGGTAGGGGGAACGTATGCAGCCTTGTCTTACACCTTTGCTTATTTTAAACCATTCTGTTTGAACTGTTGCTTCTCGATCAATGTACAGATTGTGCAAGAGAACGATCAGGTGTTCTGGTATACCCATGCTTCTTAATGTGGCCCAGAGTTTCTCATGGTTTACACAGTCAAAAGCCTTGCTATAGTCAATAAAGCACAAATAGATATCCTTTTGGTAATCTTTAGTCTTTTCAAGGATCCATCTCACATCCGCAATGATGTCCCTTGTTCCTCACACTTTCCTGAACCCTGCTCGCACTTCATGTAGTTCTTGTTCCAGATATGGTTGTAGTCTCTTTTGAATAATCTTCAGTAGAATCTTGCTGGCATGTGGGATCAGAGCGATTGTGCGATAATTTACACGGTCAGCTGGATCACCTTTCTTTAGTATTGGTATAAACACATATCTTTTCCAGTCAGTTGACCATGATGTTGTCTTCCATATTTCTTGGCAGAGCCTTGTAAGTACGGTAACAGCTGCATCAGATTGCTGTAATATTTCTATGGGAATGCTATCAATGCCTGTGCTTTGTTCTTTGATAAGGCTTTCAATGCTGCTTCAACTTCTTCTTTCATCACCAATGGTCCCTGATCATAAGGCACAGGTTGAAACAGCTGTTGGTCCTCTTGATCTTTATCATATAAAAACTCTGTATAGTCCTTCCACCTTTTCTTGATCTTCTCAGCATCATTCAACATAGAACCTTGAGCATCTTGTAACATTCCAATTCGAGGCTGGAACTTTTTCTTTAACTCTCGTAGCTTTAGGAAAGCCGATCTTGTTCTTCCTCTAATAGTTTCTGCTTCTATTTCCTTGCATGTGTCATTGTAGTACTATTCCTTGTCTTGTCTTGCTGCACGTTGGAAATCTCTGTTGAGTTCTGCAATTGTCTTTCTTTCTCCTCTGGCTTTAGCTTCTCTGCGTTTCTGGGCAATTTTCAGAGTTTCTTCCGTCATCCATTTTGGCCGATTTTGCTTTTTCACCCTTTGAAGAGACTTCTCGCTTTCTTCCAACACAACCTTCTTGATGTCATTCCATAACTCTTCTGGAGCTCTGTCATTTGTATCGAAAGCAGCAAATCAATTTTGCAGGCAGTCTTTAAATTCCAGTGGTATATTATCAAGGTCATATTTAGCTGCATTCATGAGTGGTTTGCTCTTTTTCAACTTTAACTTGAGTTTGCATACTAGTAGTTGATGATCTGTACTACAATCAGCTCCAGGTTTTGTCTTTGTTGATTTTACAGAGCTTTTCCATCATTGACTTCCACAGATGTAGTCAATTTGATTTTTATACCATCCATTGGGTGAAGTCCATGTGTACAGTCACCACTTGTGTTGCTGGAGGAAGGTGTTTGAGATGAATAGATCCTTGGTCTTGCAGAATTCTATCAGTCTTTCTGCAGCTTCATTTCTGTTGCCAAGTCCATATTTTTAACTACTTTGCCTTCTTCTTTGTTGCCAACTTTTGCGTTCCAGTCACCCATGACTATCAGGATATCCTGTTTGTATGTTCTGTCAATTTCAGCTTGTACTTGTTCATAGAACTCTTCAATTTCATTCTCTTCTGCAGCTGTTGTTGGGGCATATACTTGAATTATAGTTGTGTTGATAGGCATTCCTCGCAGACGAATAGAGATTAAGCGTTCGCTGACTGCATTGTATTTCGTTACAGTTCTTGCAAGTTTCTTCTTTATTATAAATGCAACACCATTTCTTCTTTGTCTTTCATTTCCAGCACAGTAGACCATTTGATCATCTGATGCAAAGTGCCCAATGCCAGTCCATTTCAATTCGCTGACACCCAACAGATCAAGTTGTACACGTTCCATTTCATTCTTGACCACCTCCAACTTCTCTTGGTTCATGCTTCATACGTTCCATGTTCCAATGTGCATCCACAGTTTCTGACTCTCATTTCGTGAGCAGCTACATCAGCAGTCAGATGTCCTGAGGGCTTTGATCCAACCACATCATAAATGCTGGCTTTACTCTGAAAAGTCTTCAGCTCTTCCCCAGTAGCTAGTTGAGTGCCTTCCGACCTAGGGGTCTCATCTTCCTGCACTATAGCACAATTTGTTTTGTTGTAACTATCCATTGGGTTTTCATGGCAAGATACAGAAGTAGATTGCCGGGCCTTTCTTCCGTGCAGTTTAAGTTTGGTGTTGTTGCCGTTGTCACTCCGCCGTCAACACTATCCCATTCTGCTGCTGCCCAGAAGGGTGGTTTGTCTTGGTCTATAGTGTTGACTAAAATCACAATTCCAGATTGCTCCAGGTCAGTTGGATGTTGTACGTGGTGTTTTTCACACTAACCTTTGAAGACTTCTTGGATTAATTTTCCTATTCCTATCACATCCTGGGAGGTTCTTGACAGTTACATGAGCAGAAAACTCTCTTAATAACTTTTCAAACTGTAGACACAGGAATCCCAAGGTCTTTGGAGATGGTCTTGTACCCCTTTGAAGTTTGAGGTTTGATGATAATGGCTTTTCTGATTGTCTCAGGCAGCTCTCTTGTCTTTACTATTGTGAAAAGGGAACAGGGAGTGAATGTGAGCATTTTAAATATTAGAGCCATTCTTCATTGGTTGATTCAAGTCATGTGAGTACTGACAATTGATCACAGCTGCATCTAATTTTACTGCAATGGGAATGTGGTTTTTCCATTCAAACTGATTTGAATTGTTTATAAGGGTGCCAATAATGATGTCATAGTAAATCTCACAAACTCCCACAACAATATTTATATATCAAAGGCTTAAAACATCAACAAATTATGACTACGCAATTATGTCAAACATGGACAAAAGAAACACGAACAGAGAAACCATCAGAAATAAGAACATAAGAACATAAGATATGCCATACTGGGTCAGACCAAGGTCCATCAAGCCCAGTATCCTGTTTCCAACAGTGGCCAAACTAGGTCATACATACCTAGCAGTTTCCCCAAAAGACACAGGTTCCACCATGCTTGTACTGGGTCAAGCATTGATATCCTGGGTCCCTTCTTAATAATAGTTAATGGACCTTTCCTCCAGGAACTTGTCCAAACCTTTTTTAAACCCAGCTACACTAACAGCCTTTACTACATCCTCAGGTAACAAATTCCAGAGTTTGATTACACGTTGAGTGAAAAAATATTTTCTTTTATTAGTCTTCAATAGTTTACCCTGTAGCTTCATTGCATGTCCCCTAGTCTTTCTATATTCTGATAATGTAAACAATCGATCTACGTTTACCCGTTCCACTCCGTTCATTAATTTATAAACTTCTATCATATCTCCCCTCAGCCGTCTCTTTTCCAGGTTAAAGAACCCTAACCGTTTTAGTCTTTCTTCATAGGTATATCCTTCCATGTTTTATGTTTATGTTTTATGTTTTATTTCACTTGATAAAAACCGCCTTTCATTGGCAGGCAAAGCGGTGTACAATAAAACCAAAAAATTTTTAAAAAGGCCAAGGCCAATAAAAAGAAAGGAAATACACTTTACCATCCCCTTTACCATTTTGGTGGCTCTTCTCTGAAACTTTTCTAATAGTGCTATATCCTTTTTAAGATACGGCGACCAGAATTGCACACAATATTCAAGGTGCAGTCTCACCATGGAATGATATAGAGGCATTATAAGATCTTTCGTTTTATTTTCCATTCCTTTCCTTATGATACCTAGCATTCTATTTTCTCTCTTGGCCGCTGCTGCACACTGGGCCAAGGGTTTTAACATGTTATCCACAATGACGCCTAAATCTTTTTCCTGGGTGGTGGTTCCTAATGTGGAACCTTGCATCGTGTAACCATAGTTTGGGTTGTTCTTCCCTAGGTGCATAACTTTGCACTTGTCCACATTAAATTTCATCTGCCATTTTGATGCCCAGTCTTCCAATTTATCAAGATCCTCTTGCAATTTTCCACAATCCTCTTGGGTTTTAACAACTTCAAATAATTTTGTGTCTTCTGCAAATTTGATAACCTCACTCGTTATTCCCTTTTCCAGGTCATTTATGAATATGTCAAAAAGCAGCGGACCCAGCACAGATCCCTGGGGTACACCACTATTCACCTTTCTCCATTGGGAAAATTGGCCATTTAGCCCTACCCTCTGCTTTCTATCTTTTAACCAGTTCCTGATCCACAATAGTACACTGCCTTTTATCCCATGACTCTTTAGTTTTGCCAAAAGTCTCTGATGAGGGACCTTGTCAAAGGCTTTCTGAAAGTTCAGATACACTATATCAACCGACTCATCTTTGTCCACCTGTTTATTCACACCTTCAAAAAAACATAACAGATTAGTAAGACAAGATCTTCCTTGTCTAAAGCCATGTTGGCTGTCTTCCATTAGGCCATGACTATGTACATGCTGAGTCATTTTGTTCTTTATGATGGTTTCTACCATTTCTTTCTGGTACTGACGTCAGGCTCACCGGTCTGTAGTTTCCCGGATCACCCCTGGAACCTTTTTTAAAAATTGGCGTTACATTGGCGATCCTCCAATCTTCAGGTATTACAGATGATTTTAATGAAAATTTACAGATTACTAATAGCAGGTCTCCAATCTCATATTTCATTTCTTTCAGCACCCTTGGATGTATACCATCCCGCCCAGGTGATTTGCTACTCTCCAGTTTATCTAATAGTTGTAATAGATCTTTCCGATGTATCGATATTTCCTTCAATTCTTCCGCACCTTTAAATACCACTTCAGTCATGGGTAACATCCCTACATCTTCCTCAGTAAAGACCGAAGCAAAGAATTCATTCAGTCTCTCCGCTATGGCCTTGTCACCTCTTAGCGCCCCTTTAACCCCTCTATCATCTAATGGACCAACTGACTCTCTCACAGGTTTTTTGCTACGAATGTACTTGAAAATCTTTATTTCGCGTTTTTGATTCATCAAACAGGATTACCTGTATAACTTAAAAATCCCAGCTATATTGGTCTCATCTGAACATGTAAAACACTCACAATATGTCAATCTATTGCGTACTATACATTTTAAAAAATTGAATCCAATCTCTGACATGATATCACGTTTCAGACAAACATGTCTTGCTTCAGGGAGAATTCCTATCAATACATAACTGTATCAAAAGCTAGCTCAATGGCTAGTGTCTTACAAAACAGCCTGGCCCAATATAAAGCCCACAACTTATAATCAAACCACTCACACATCTGACCTTAATCATGAATCAGAGAGATCCATTCAATCTGATTATTCAAACCAGTACATTCCAATGAATTCAAACAATAGATCCATCTCTGTTTGAAGGCAATTCAGATGGCTGTGATGATCCCTACCGCGCCAATCCAAAGAAACCTTATCTAACACCCTCCATACAAACTGATCGGCTGAATGACAACATTCATTAAAATGAGCCACCATAGGTGCCATCAATACTTTATTTACTTAACAAACTAAAGTGAAAACCACACATTCTAACTTTACAAGCCTTGGGCCGGAAGGACTGGGGTTTCTAGTCCCACAGGTGCTCCTTGTGGTCTTGGGCAAGCCACTTAACCCTTCATTGCCCATGTTCCCTGTAAGTATTAGTGTATGTGTCTCATATCCCCGCGTGTTAAATGTATCTCCCAATTGTGTTGTGACCGCTTTGATTGAAGGATAAGGCGGTATACAAAACTGTCTAAATAAATAAAATAAATAAATAAATATCTCAAATAATACCTTACTCAAAAAATGATTTTTTGTCAGATAGTCCTCCCTAAGAGATCACTCCCTCCTGCAGTGGATACCTCCTTTTAATCAAGTATTTTTTTTTTTAAAAACTGAAAACCAGCTTTTCAATACAGGAAACACCCACCTGAATGTTCCCGCAAAAAAATACTCAACCCGCTGTCTTCTACCACAGTTGTTGAGATAAAGCTTAAGCCACAGAAAACCAGTGACTGCTGCCACCACCTTGTATGCGTCACTTTATATCCGTGGCTGATACTTGAATCAGATCACATACTGGTTCCAAGTCCCAAATGTACTGATAAACTTCAACTTTCCACACAGGTATACTTAGCTGTGTGTCCTGTAGAATTAACTGGGACTATTCACCATGTCCAAATCCCCTCCGACGATCGAGAACCACAACACACGCTGTGTTTCAAGCCTTGGTTCTTCAGGGCTCTTTCTCAAGCATTGTAACTCGATCAGCTTTCTGGTTCCGGTTTTTATTCACAACTGAATCTACAGCAATTAAGTTGAATCCTAACTAACATAGCATCCGACTCGTGTTAACACTAACCAAAATAGACCCCCCTGTCTCAATATAATGTCCACCACTCCACCTCCAAATTTCAACCCCCAGGAGCCAAAGATCGCAATTGAAAAATCCAGCACTGTTCTTTTAAATGAAATCGCCTGTCCTGGTCACCTCCCCTTGGGGAAGCCCTCTCTTCATCCAAAATCAGCTACCGCAAATCTGAAAAAGCATGCTGTGCTTGAATACAGTGTGAAACTAAAGGGGCAGCCAACACCCTCGTACTTACCCGTGAACGATATTCCTGCAAACCTTTCTTAATAGTTTGCATAGTCATACCCACATATTTCAGATGACAGGGGCAAACAATCAGATATACTACTGCAGATCTTAAACAATTAGTAGCATGATGAAGCTCGTAGATGACCCCTGTTTGTTGATCCCTCCAACTGTCTCCCACCATTGTATTTTCACAAAAATCGCAAGAACCACAAGCTTGATGACCTCTACGTTGTGTCTCCACCTCCTTTATCCGTCCTGCAGTGGTTCGAACAACTAAATCCCCAATATTAGCTCCTCTACGGTAAGCCATCATTAATGATTTCTGAAAACAATTGTGGAGTGCTAAAATGGGTCAATGGGATTTCAAAATATGAGTCACAGCTACCGTATTGGGCATATAAGAAAGCACCTCTATAAATCTATCCAATGATGTAGGAATCTGTACTGGAACCCCTGAATTCTGCCACCATTCCGGATGGTTATTTAAGACTCTTTTATACGCCCAATGTAGCAAACTTTCAGGGTAACCCCTTGCCAACAATCTCTGTTTAAGCTCCAGAGCATGTTTCCAAAATTCCGCAAGGCTGGTACATAACCGACAGATCCTTAAAAATTGCCCCAGGGGTAATCCATGCCATAATGGACCAGGATGATAGCTGTTGTATTTTAATAAGGTATTCTTCTGAACTGGCTTGCCATATATCGTTGTACAAAACTGTGATCCATCCTTATATATCAACAGGTCGAAAAATTCAATTGAAACTGAATGGTATTTAGGAACAAATTGTATCTTATTTTTCAAGGTGTTCAACCAGTTCAAAAAAAACTTGTAAATCCCCCATTGATCCTGTCCATATAAAAAGACATCATCCAAGAATCTCCTCCAAAAAAGAATGTTGGTATTCCAAACAGAACCATAAAGGTAAGTTTCCTCAAATCGGACATATATAGAGCCGCTACCACCGGCATCACCGTCGCCCCCATAGCTATTCCATATCTTTGATGATAGAAGGCCTAGTCATACATGAAATAATTTCTTTCCAGCACCCATGCTAAAAGTCACATCACAAAATCGTGTGGCATCCTAGCCAGTAAAACAATGGGCATAGCTGCCAAAATGTCCAATGCCTCCTGCTGTGGAATGTTTGTATATAGTGCAGTAACATCCAAAGTCACCATCACAGAATACTCAGAGGCTACTACAGATCCCAACTCTGTCAAAAAGTGATAAGAATCTCTAATGTAAGTCTTTATCTGTAAAGTTAAAGGTTAGAAAAATTTATCACAAAACTGGGATAAAGGTTCAAATGAAAGCCTACATGAAACAATAGGGCGCCTTGGAGGATGTGTAAGAGATTTGTGTATTTTAGGCTTGTGTATTTTAGGCTTGAAACACAGCGTGTGTTGCGGTTCTCGATCGTCAGAGGGGATTTGGACATGACAAATAGTCCCAGTTAACTCTACAGGACCCACAGCTAAGTATACCTGTGGGGAAAATTGAAGTTTATCAGTACATTTGGGACTTGCAGCCAGTATGTGATCCGATTCAAGTATCAGCCACAAATATAAAGTGATGCATACAAGGTGGTGGCAGCAGTCACTGTTTTTCTGTGGCTTATGCTTTATCTCAACAACTGCGGTAGAAGACAGCGGGTTGAGTGTTTTTTTGCGGGAACATTCAGGTGGGTGTTTCCTGTGTTGAAAAGCTGGTTTTCAGTTTTTTTTTTAAATACTTGATTAAAAGGAGGTATCCACTGCAGGAGGGAGTGATCTCTTAGGGTGGACTCTCCGACAAAAAAAACATTTTTAGAGTAAGGTATTATTTGAGATAGGCTTGTAAAGTTAGAATGTGTGGTTTTTACTTTATTTACAGTCACCCAGGAGTGCATGGTTCGGGCGAAGGTATCCTTGAAGGATACTACCAAAAGCAGTGAGGTTCCAAAAGGGAGTATAGTAGCCCAAATGCCCTTGAGTAAGGAGCAGACAGAGCATAAGGATTCCAAATTACCCCTACCTACCAATAGCCAGATTAATATGAATAAAATACAGTCTCTAAAATGCTTGTATGCCAATGCTAGAAGTCTAAACAATAAGATGGGAGAGTTAGAATATATAGCACTAAATGAGAGGTTAGATATGATTGCACTCTCAGAGACATGGTGGAAGGAGGATAACCAGTGGGACACTGTGATACCTGGATACAAACTATATCGTAATGATAGAGCTGATCAAATTGGTGGAGGGGTTGCGCTCTATGTTAGAGAGGGCATTGAGTCAGAAAGGATTAAAGTTTTGCAGGGAACAAAATTTGCTGTAGAATCTCTATGGATTGAAATTCCATTTATGAAGGGGAAGGTGATGGCAGTAGGAGTATACTATCGACCGCCTGGCCAGAATGAACGAATGGATGATGAAATGCTCAAAGAAATCAAGGAAGCTAACAAAAGTCACAACAGAGTAGTAATAATGGGTGATTTCAATTACCCCGGTATCGACTGGGTCAGTGTCACAGCAGGACAAGCTAAAGAGATAAAGTTTCTAGATGGAATAAATGACTGCTTCTTGGAGCAGCTGGTTCATGAACCGACCAGAGGGGAAGCCATACTGGACCTAGTCCTTAGTGGAACGCCAGATCTGGTGCAAGAAATAAGGGTGTTGGGACCACTTAGCAATAGTGATCATAGTATGATCATGTTTGATTTAATTAGTGGAGGACAGATAGTAAAGGCATCCACAGTACTACCTTTTAACTTTCAAAAGGGAGACTATGATAGAATGAGGAATATAGTTAGGAAAAAACTAAAAGGAGCGGTTCCAAAGGTTAAAGACTTACAGCAAGCTTGGGTGTTATTTAAAAATACTATCCTCGAAGCCCAGACCAGCTGTATTCCACGCATTAAGAAAAGTGGAAGAAAGTCCAAAAAACTGCCAGCATGGTTTAAAGGTGAGGTCAGAGAGGCTGTTGCTGCCAAAAAAGCAACCTTCAGGAAATGGAAAAAAGAGCCAAATGATGAAAACTGGAAACAGCACAAGCACTGGCAAGTTAAATGCAAAGCATTGATAAGGCAGGCAAAGCGGGAATTTGAGAAGAAACTTGCTACGGAAGCAAAAACACAAAATAAAGACTTTTTCAAGTACATTCGTAGCAAAAGGCCTGTGAGAGAGTCAATTGGACCATTAGATGATAGAGGGGTAAAAGGGGCAGTAAGAGGAGACAAGGCTATAGCAGAGAGACTGAATGAATTCTTTGTTTCGGTCTTTACTGAGGAAGATGTAGGGATGTTACCCAAGACTGAAGTGGTATTTAAAGGTGATACTGCAGAGGAATTGAGAGAAATATCGCTACACCGGGAAGATATATTACAACTATTTGATAAACTGAATAGTAGCAAATCACCTGGACCGGATGGTATACATCCCAGAGTGTTGAAAGAACTGAAATATGAGATTGCAGACCTGCTATTGGTAATCTGTGAACTTTCATTAAAATCATCTGTAATACCTGAAGATTGGAGGGTCGCCAACGTAACACCAATTTTTAAAAAGGGTTCCAGGGGTGACCCGGGAAATTACAGACCGGTGAGTCTGACGTCAGTACCAGGGAAAATGGTAGAAACCATCATAAAGAACAAAATTACACAGCATGTAGATAGTCATGGCCTAATGGGAGACAGCCAACATGGCTTTAGACAAGGAAGATCTTGTCTTACTAATCTGATATGTTTTTTTGAAGGTGTGCATAAACAGGTAGACAAAGGTGAGTCGGTTGATATAGTGTATCTGGACTTTCAGAAAGCTTTTGACAAAGTCCCCCATCAGAGACTTTTGGCGAAGCTAAAAAGTCATGGGATAGGAGGCAGTGTACTATTGTGGATCGGGAACTGGTTAAAAGATAGAAAGCAGAGGGTAGGGCTAAATGGCCAATATTCCCAATGGAAAAAGGTGAATAGTGGAGTACCCCAGGGATCTGTACTGGGTCCGCTGCTTTTTGACATATTCATAAATGACCTGGAAAAGGGAATAAATAGTGAGGTTATCAAATTTGCAGATGACACAAAACTGTTTAAAGTTGTTAAAACCCAAGAGGATTGTGGAAAACTGCAGGAGGATCTGGATAAATTGGAAGACTGGGCATCCAAATGGCAGATGAAATTTAATGTGGACAAGTGCAAAGTTATGCACCTAGGAAAGAACAACCCACACTATAGTTACACGATGCAAGGCTCCACATTAGAAACCACCACCCAGGAAAAAGATTTAGGAGTCATCGTGGATAACATGTTAAAACCCTTCGCCCAGTGTGCAGCGGCGGCCAAGAAAGCAAATAGAATGCTAGGTATGATAAGGAAAGGGATGGAGAACAAAACAGAGGATATTATAATGCCTCTGTATCGCTCCATGGTACAACCGCACCTTGAATATTGTGTGCAATTCTGGTCACCGTATCTTAAAAAGGACATAGCGTTATTAGAAAAAGTACAGAGAAGTGCCACCAAATTGGTGAAGGGGATGGAAGGCTACTCCTATGAAGAGAGGCTAAGAAGGTTAGGGCTCTTTAGCCTGGAGAAGAGACGGCTGAGGGGAGATATGATAGAGGTCTATAAATTAATGAATGGAGTGGAACGGATAAACGTGGATCAATTGTTTACGCTATCAGAGTATAGAAAGACTAGGGGACATATAATGAAGCTACAGGGTAAACTATTTAAGACAAATAAGAGAAAATATTTTTTCACTCAACGTGTAATCAAACTCTGGAATCTGTTACCGGAGGATGTAGTAAGGGCTGTTAGTATAGCTGGGTTTAAAAAAGGTTTGGACAAGTTCCTGGAGGAAAGGTCCATAAACCACTATTAAAAAGGGACCCAGGATATCAATGCTTGACCCAGTACAAGCATTGTGGAACCTGTGTCTTTTGGGGATATTGCTAGGTACGTATGACCTAGATTGGCCACTGTTGGAAACAGGATACTGGGCTTGATGGATCTCGGTCTGACCCAGTATGGCATGTCTTATGTTCTTATGTTCTTATCTATTTTCTTTCACTACAATAAATGTAGAACTACTGAGCAATCCAGTCAGCTAGTTGCTAGAAATCAGAATATTGTCATGAGGCTGGTGCCAATAAAGTTGCAGAGTTGAAAAGAAACTCTGTTTTTCACAGTGCTCTAGGTGTGCAATTACCTAAAAGCACAGCTAGAGGGGGCAGGATTGACTCTACAGAAGCTAATGAGGCTAGGAGAGCTAACCAGTTGCAGCTGGAAATGAGCCCGGGTGATTCAAAGGGAAGATCCCTTTATAAACGGAAGCTTAATGCTAGCAAAGCAGACACAGATAGAGACACAGACACAGATAGAGACGCAGACGCAGAAGGAGCTGGAGCAGCAGGAAGAGAAGGAACAAGGATTACGGCTGAAGTAGGAAGGAGAGACCTGAAAGAAGGAATCCTCCTTGAGCAAGCCCAAAAGGACAGAATTCACAGAGGTAGAGTTCAGAGGGGCCAAGCTACGAGAGCTGCTGTTCAGAGGGAGTCTGCTAAGGAAAGAAGTCAGGCTGGAGGGTATGCCACTCCCTGCTTAAGCAACGTTCCTGAGTCCAAAGCTGAAAGGCATATACAGAGAGCCAGAGAGCCAGGTTTGGAGGAAAGCCTGCAGGCATTGGAGTATGCTGAGCAAGTTTTACCAGGTACCCAAAGGGAAGGGGTTTCTAACAAAGCTACTCTGTCACTGAAGCATAGAGCTGGAAAATCTGCACCAGGTTTTATTAAGCTTTCAGGAAGTCCAGCACTACCCAGAAGCTACCGACAGAAAACCTGTTGTCACAGAGACATGCATGAGAGAGAAGGCTCCAGAGCTTCAGGCTACAGAAACTCAAGGTATGAAAGTTTTATTCCTGCTAATGAAAGCTTAACTCCTAAAAGCGCTGCTAAAACTAAAACTCACTTTATAAGAAGAGGAAAGAAACCAGAGTGGTTTGAAGAACTACCAAAAGACTTTAAAGCACAGTCTTATTGGAGGCAAGATACCAGAGACAGTCCATATAAAGCTGTAACTGCCAGGGACAGTGTGTGCTCTGAGGGGGAAAGTAGTGGGGCAGAATTTATGGAAATAGAAAATGCAAACACTATTCCCATTCCTCAAGAAGAAGCTATGGATTGTAGTTTGTGTATGGCTACTAGCCTGGAATCCATAGCGACATTGTAAATAAGAAGAAGCCTTGTTTAGTTGTTTTACCCAGGAATGAATTGAATTCCTCCATTTATCCCTTGCACCTAATTGTGAAGAGATCAACAATTGGTTTATCTGTTTAGTACTGGAACCTTTATAAAGAAGGACATTCTTTAATTTCCATCGTCTTAATGAACCCTTGCACAGAGGGGAAATAAAAGCCTTGTTTCCCTACACTCGTGGCTCACATATTCTGTGCTCACAAGGAGCTAAAATCCATAAGACCAGTCTGCACTTGGCCTTAAATATCCCACACTCCTTAAAAAAATAAGTGTGATGTGTAGCGTGCCCTTACTGCCATTGGCCACCAGGGGCGCCACCATGACAATATTTATTTATTTTCTATTTATTTAACCAGATTTGTATACCACTTTATCCTTCAATCAAAGTGGTTAATGGCACAATTGTGGGTTTACATTGAACAGAAGGGGAGGGGTGACTAGACATACATATAGACATTGGTTAGTTGGTTCTTCGATCTCTTTCATGCATGTTGGTGGAGCGGGGGTTCTTTAGGTTACTCGGTCATAGTATTCTGTGAATAAGAGGGTTTTAAGGGATTTGCAGAAATCCTTGATGTTGTTTATGGCTCTTAATTCATCCAGAAGGGAGTTTCAGAAGGCCGGCGCTGAGAGTGATATGGCTCTGTTGATGGTAGCTTGTTTTGTTTTATGGTGCCCTGTAGGTATGTGGAGTTTGTTGATACTCTTAGCTCGTCTGGGTCTGTTGGTTGTGTCTTTCGTCAGTAAGCCGTGAAGGACATCCGCTGAGCATAGGTGCATAATCTTGAATATATTTATAGTTGTCTTGAATCTCGCCCGTGCATTTATCGGTAGCCAGTGCAGTTGTTGGAGTATAGGTGTGATATGTTCGTGTTGGCTGTGCCCGTAATGATACGTGCTATGGTGTTCTGTACCAGTTGGAGTGGGTGGGTAGATTTTTTGGGCAGACCTTGATATAAGGAGTTTCTGTAGTCCAATATTGGGATAATGACTGCTTGGCATACAGTGAGGAAATGGTTCTTGCTGAGGATTGGTTGAAGTCTCCTGATGAGCTTCAATCATTGGTACGCTTTAGCAGCAGTTTTGTTTATATGTGATTGCAGGTTTAGATTTTTATCCAGGATAATGCCTAGGTATTTTACCTTGTCCCTTAGAGTTATTGTTCTGTCTAGTAAACTGATGGCTGGAGGCGGGTTGTAGTTGGGGTTACCAGAAATGAACATCGCCTCTGTTTTGTCAAAGTTAACTTTCAGATTGTTGTTAGCGAGCCACTTGTTCATTTCTTCAAAGCACCAGGTCATAGGGGTTGTACCAGGGTCGAGTGTATCTATTGGTGCACATACCATAATGTCGTCAGCATATAGGTGGTAATGTATTCCATGAATTTTGATAATGTCACATATGGACTAGATGTATATATTGAATAGGATGGACGAGCGTGCTGATCCTTGAGTGATGGGGAACTGTGTAGATTTTCTTTGGTCACATTTGACTTGCTGTGTTCTGTTTGTCAGATAGGATGTGAACTATTTTATTGTGTTGTTGCGTAGTCCGATCTCTTGAAGGCGATTCAACAATAAGGAGTGGGACACTGTGTCGAAAGCTGCAGATATGTCCATGAAAACTAGAAGGAATCCACTTTTTGTATTGTCTAGGCCCTTGAGTAGGTTGTCGAAGAGGGATGTGAGTAGGGTCTCCACATTGTGTTGTGGCTTGAAGCCATGTTGATGGGGGTCTAACGGGGCATACAGGTCGATGTGATCCTGTAGTTGTCTTTCTACTACTTTTTTGATGATCTTCGATAGGAATGGGAGACTTGAGATGGGGCCACTGTTCCCTCTAAGCTGTGCGCGTGTGCGCGCGCACACACCTCACCGAGCGAGCGCACATACTTTATAACAGAGCGCACAAAAATTATGGTTCTGATTCTGATAGAAAACAACACAGACATCTTAAAATTTAAAAGTTGTTGTGTATTTACATTTTTCACAAGTTCTACAGTATTATCTAGTGCAATCAATGTGGTGTACATACTGTATTCTGACGTGTAGTCAAATTTTAAAGTATAGAACTCTGAGTGTCGTCATGTGCTGCACAAAAATTTAACCTTCCTTCAAAAGCTGCACAGCTGATAGTTTATGCGCACACAGCCTACAGAAAATTAGAGGGAACATTGGATGGGGCGGTAAGACTTTGGGTCGGGGGTGCTTAGCTTTCAGTTCTTGAGGACAGGCCGTATCATTGCATGCTTGAGTGCTCGTGGTAAGCGTCCTTGTTGTAGGGATTCCTTCACAATTTTGTGGAGGTGAGGACCTAGTTGGTCCTTGGCATCTTTGATCCATTCCACCGGACACGGGTCAGATGGAGATGTCGTTGCGTTTACGGTGTCCATGATGTCCACTATGTAACTAGCTGTTGGCATACTAAAGTCCTTCCAGGCTTGATGGGTTTCTGCCCAATTAGGGTGACATGTCGCAAGTGGATGAGTGAGTGTTTGACTGGTGTGCTTGTTTATTATGTGGTTTGCGAATTCTTGGGGGTCAAGCTGATGGGTGCTGTGTTGGGGGTTGTCTTTAGTGAGTTTTTGCACAATATTGAAAAGTTCTCTTGGTTTATTTGCTGCTCTCATGATGAGGTTGGTGTGATGTTGTTGTTTGTGATCGTTAATCAGGCTGTTGTATCTTTGTTGTTCAGCTCTGTATTGTTGTAAGGTTTCTTGTGATTTGTTTCATCTCCATTTCCTTTCTAGTCGTCTGAGTGAGCGCTTGGCTTCTCTGATTGAGTTGGAGTACCAAGGCAACTATTCATATTTCCTTTCCAATTAATTGCAAACTCCCCAATCAGGTTTTACGTAAAACTCTCTAAAATGAAAGGTATAATTAGGATAATCAAAATGACAGCAGAGCACTAGGTTAAGGATTAAATTAATCCTATTATTGAAAATTGTCTTTGTTTATCTTGTGTGAAAGAAATAATGGAAGCAAACCATTAGTGATACAATAATAAAATTTTACCATAATTTTGATAACAAAACTTTTCAAAGAGATTTCCCAATTTGCGTCCTATTTGGAAAAGTCAATAAGAACAGGAACGTGAGACTAGAGTTTGCCATTTAATTTCTCTATTGACTTCGCCATTAGAGCTGAATTATCCCACTGTGATGCAGTAGAAGAAATGCTTTATAGCTGGTGATGATTTTTTTTATTATTAGTTTCTATTTAGTTTTCATACGTCCAAAGATGTTGTCAGCCATGAACAGTTTTTTCCCTACTCAGAAGAACAGCAGTCTGATAATATGGTCAAATTACTGTTTTCAGAATTAAAGTAGAAAGTCATAAATGTGCAGCTAATAGAAATAAATTTAAAACAGCACGAAGATTCTGCTTTAAAAGTGCTTGCTTTAAATAAGGTATTTGTCACAAAAATACAAACTGGAAACACATCATACACATCAGTGCAACATTTGCAAGCTTATTTTTATATTCTTCTCTTCATAAAACATCTTACTGTGTTCATAGATTTGATAGGAATTCATCCCACTGGTTCTCCTTGTGGTCTTGGACAAGTCCCTTAACTCTCCAATGCTTCAGGTACAAACTTAGATTGTAAGCCCTCTGAGAAAAGGGAAATGCCTACTTTACCGGAATATAACTCACCTTGAACTACTACTGGAAAGACATGAGATAAATACTACTAAGTAAACAAATAAAGTCTACTTCCTGTAGCAATGTTACCTATTCCAGGTCCTGCATCCTCCTCACAAGTACCTTATGTCTGCCTCTTAGGGTGCAGTGACTACAAATGGGTTAGTTTGTGCACACCATGACAATAATAGTCATGAGCCTTGCTGCTAAGCCAGAGTATCTGGAGTACAATCTCAATCATTCAAATTTACTACCAATGGTTAGCATATTATTTGTTTCATGCTAAAGAGAAATACCTCCAGAGTTTATAGGATACAGACATTCTGACAAGGTGTGCTTGGAAGCTGCTTTTATTCAGGTCTATGAAACCCAATAGGATGAGAAGTATTTCTATCTTTCTGCCACATTTACACCAGTAACAAAAGACCTGGAATCTGCAATACCACTAAGCAAGGAACAGGACAACCAAGTAGCACTCCAAATAGGTCATAGACAAAGTTGCAGAGACGTAGAAACCAGGACAGCGGCATAACTCAATATCCCAAAGACCGAAGATGCCATGAAGCACCATGACCCCACTAAAACAAGGAGGACATAAAGCAGAGATTCCACAAGGACACCAAGGAGAACACTGAAGGAGCTACAAAGATCCACAGCGAAGAAGGAAGTATCTGTCTAGAAGTTGTACATACATGCCATGGAGGTATACAAACGTCGCAATCAATGCACTGCCAACCTGCAGTCCCATCATAGGTCAGTCTGTCGATGGTCAAAATCTAGACCACAAACCATATTTGTAGCCACCCTCTGTGATCACCCATCTGAAGGGGGTGGGCACCAGAATCGCATAGAAACCACAAATGTGGACGCACTGAAGACCCACAGTGGCATGCAAAAGTATTCATCCCCTTGGTGTCAGGCCTGTTTTGTCGCATGATGTACAATCCAGAATGAAGATGGGGGGGGTCATTTGGATGTTAGGTAAAGGACCTAGTATTATAGCCAAAACTGGAGATGTGAAAGGGCAATACAATACCCGGCATACACAACAAAACAAGTAAAACCTGAAAAAGTGTGAGTGCATATGTTTCCAGCACTCTGTCTATGAAACCCCTAAATAAGATCAGGTCCAACCAAGTAACCACAGATGACATAAAATGAGGGCAACAGTGACCACCTGTGTGCAAGCAGTGTCACATGATCTGCCACATGATGCCTGTACAAATACACCAGTAACAAAAGGCCCGGACTCTGCAATATCACTAAGCAAGGAACAGGACAACCAAGTAGCACTCCAAGTAAGTCAGAGACAAAGTTGCAGAGACGTAGAGACCAGGACAGCGGCATAACTCAATATCCCAAAGACCGAAGATGCCATGAAGCACCATGACCCCACTAAAACAAAATATAAAAGACATGTCACCACAACAAATCCAACAAGAGAAGGCCACCCACCGAAACCCGCAGACTAGGCAAGGAGGGCATAAACAGAGATGCCACAAGGACACCAAGGAGAACACTGAAGGAGTTGCAAAGATCCACAGCGAAGAAGGAAGTATCTGTCCAGAAGTTGTAATGCAACAAAACAGGACAAACACAAAAGGGATGACTACCTTTGCAATGCACCACATACACAGACATTATCACCACCTGTCCTCTGTGTCCATACCTCACCCAATGCACCCAGGCATCCAAGTACCATCTGCTGTTGCCTGGCCCACCTGACCAGCCCTGGAAAGAGCAGCAGACACAATTACAGCCAGGTCCCACCCCTGAAATGTGTATTGAGATACACGATAGTGCACCCCTGAATTGCTGCAGCCCAACTGCATGTTCCGCAGCCATAGAACAGGGCATGTGAACTGCCAAGTCTGAAACCAGCACGCAAGACCCATGATGTGCACCACAGGGCAGGCAGCAAATGCAGCAGAATCCCAGAGGAATGATGCAGGCAGCACTGTCCCTGAGGCATCCATGGCCCATGACCTGGCCAGCAAACAACGCAGGCGCACAGGACAGAGGAGGCCCAGGGGACCAGGGCAAGCTCCAGATGGGTGAGGTAGCACAGATGTGGCAGCATGATGTGACAGGGTCCAGTGTACGCAGGCAGTGGTATGGCAGGCAGGCAGCTGAACTTACAGACCTGGGGAGAGAAAGAAATGTGCATATGTAAGATACTGCCTTTCTGCCCCCACAGACGTTTCCACATCCTGTGCAACTCGGCGGTCTACCGGGTGCGTTTCCGGGCCATATGCTGCATGTGCCTTTGGATGTTGGCGAGACTCCAGCAACAGCTGCAGCGGGAGCAAGGTGAATATGGAGGTATAGCATAGGAATGGAGCAATATGCAACATGACACAGGGCTGGAGTGGCTGGGAATCACAAGGGCAACAGCAATCAGAGCATGGGGAGGTGCTGAACAATGGGGACAGGGCAGCTGGACACCCCCACCCACTGTAACTAACAGCCACCTCTCTGCATCCCTTACACAACCATCCCAGTCGAGGACTCATCCCCCCTCTCCCCCACAGCAGAGGAGGAGGAGGACAAAGAAGACAATGAGGGGGAGAGGCAGAGGATGAGGAGGTGGAGGTGGAGGATGGGGATGAGCAGCAGTCAGCAACAGCCAGCCCCCACAGCCTGGCCACCGTGAACACTGACAGCACAGCAACAGTCAGCTCCATAATGCTATCCAGCACCTCCCCATCAGGGGAGAGTGGGGAAGAAGTCTACACCCTCATCCTCATGGAGATACCCAACTTCCCTGAGAGGGAGGGACAGAATGGTACCATGGGGTCTGGGCAGGGCACCTCACAGTGGAAGACCCTGGCCACAGAGGGAGGCACAGCATTTCATAATAAGTCAGAGCCTAGTATCAGCAAGGTACTTTTAGTTTAAATTTAAAACACAGAAGAGAGCTTTCTGGTTAAATTTAGAACCCAGCAGAGAGCTTGTAGTTTAAATTTCATAATAAGTCAGAGCCTAGCAGCAGTAAAGAGCTGTAATTTAAATCAAATCAGAATATAACTTAGCATAAAAGGCAAAACAGGGTCAGTACTCTTTGAGCAACAAATAAAGACTTCTAGAGACCTTTACAAAGAGGCCTTCTACCTAGGGGGCAAGAGACCTGTGAAACCTTTTCAGTAGGAGTTAACACCAAGTGGCAGGTCAAAAAGCCATTTTGAAAGACTCCTTCTATTCAAGCAAGGATTGTTAATCACCCAGGAAGTTGGTCAGAGCTTACCTCAGCAGCACAGGGCAGGGTACTGTGTAGCAGCAATCTTTTAATAAGTGTTATTTCCCTCCTTCCCTCCCCAATACCCACCCACCCCTGGGATAATCGAAGCTTTATAGGTGCTTACACATCTTAAAGGAAAGGAGGTGCACTTAGGTGCAGCTCGTTATCCAAATCAGTCATACACTAAGGACCTGAGATTAATTAAGCTTCAGGTGAACAAGGTATATTAAACGTATTAGGTACAGTTTTATTAGTATAAATATCCATAGCAACCCTTAGTAAGAAAAGAACTTAAAGATCTAAACACAAGCTTAAATTAAGATGCAGACAGCAGTACAGTAGCAAGATGGGGGCTTTCCAGTCTTTTGCATTGAGTGTCACATGTATGATTTTCTCCCAGTTGGTGAGAGGTCTTACGTCTGCACTACGAGACCTACACAGATATAGTCCTGTTGCCATGGAGGAGAGAGGTCACGTGACAGGAGAGCATCACCCTGGTGTGGCAGGAAGTGATCCTGTAACTAGGACCTGTCCTCCAGGTGATGTAAGACCATCTTGCACCGAGGAAGTTTCTCCAGGGCCATGTGCCCATGAGGGAAGGGTTAGGACAGCCGTTATAGTTGGTGATTCGATCATTAGGCATGTAGATAGGTGGGAGGCTGGTGGACGTGAGGATCGCCTGGTAACATGCCTACCTTGTGCGAAGGTAGCGGACCTCATACGCCACCTAGATGAGGTCTTAGATAGTGCTGGGGAGGAGTCTGCTGTCTTGGTACATGTCGGTACCAATGAAATAGGAAAATGTGGTAGGGAGGTTCTGGAGGCTAAATTTAGGCTTTTAGGAAGGAAGTTGAAATCCAGAACTTCCAGGGTAGCATTCTCCAAAATGCTTCCCGTTCCACGCGCAGGACCCAAAAGGCAGGCAGAGCTCCGGAGTCTCAATGCGTGGAAGAGACAATGGTGCAAGGATGAGGGTTTTGGATTTGTTAGGAACTGGGGAACATTCTGGGGAAAAGAGGGGCTCTTCCAAAGGGATGGGCTTCACCTTAAACGGGATGGAACCAGGCTGCTGTCATTAACCTTTAAAAAGGAGATATAGCAGCTTTTAAACTAGATAATAGGGGAAAGCCGACAGTCGCGCAAGAGCGCATGGTTCGGAAGAATGTATCCTTAAAGGATACTACCAAAAGCAGAGAGGTTCCAAAAAAGAGTAAAGTAGCCCAAATGCCCTCGAGTATGGAGCAGACAGAGCTTAAAGATCCCAAATTACCCATGCCTACCAATAGCCAAATTAATATGAATAAAATACAGTCTCTAAAATGCTTGTATGCAGATGCTAGAAGTCTAAAAAATAAGATAGGAGAGTTAGAATATATAGCACTAAATAAGAGGTTAGATATGATTGGAATCTCAGAGACATGGTGGAAGGAGGACAACCAGTGGGATGCTGTGATACCTGGGTACAACTATATAGTAAAGATAGAGCTGATCAAATTGGTGGAGGGGTTGTGCTCTATGTTAGAGAAGGCATTGAGTCAGAAAGGATTTTGCAGGAACCAAAATTTGCTGTAGAATCTCTATGGATTGAAATTCCATGTAAAAAGGGGAAGGCAATGGCAGTGGGGGGTGTACTATCGACCGCCTGGCCAGAATGAACAAATGGATGATGAAATGCTCAAAGAAATCAAGGAAGCTAACAAAAGTTACAGCGCAGTAATAATAATGGGTGATTTCAATTACCCCGGTATCGACTGGGTCAGTGTCACGGCAGGTCATGCTAGGGAGATAAAGTTCCTAGATGAAATAAATGACTGCTTCTTGGAGCAGCTGGTTCATGAACTGACCAGAGGGGAAGCCATATTGGACCTAGTCCTTAGTGGAACACCAGATCTAATGCAAGAGATAAGGGTGTTGGGGCCACTTGGCAATAGTGATCATAGCATGATCGCGTTTGATTTAATTAGTGGAGGAGGGATAGTAAGGAAATCCACAGTACTACCGATTAACTTTCGAAAGGGAGACTATGATAAAATGGGGAAAATAGATAAGAAAAAACTAAAAGGAGCAATTGCAAAGGTTAAAGACTTACATCAAGCTTGGGTGTTGTTGAAAAATACTATCTAGGAAGCCCAGACCAGCTGTATTCCACGCTTTAAGAAAAGTGGAAGGAAGTCCAAAAAACTGCCAGCATGGTTTAAAGTTGAGATCAGAGAGGCTGTTGTTGCCAAAAAAGCATCTTTAAGAAAATGGAAAAAAGAGCCAAACGACGAAACCTGGAAACAGCACAAGCACTGGCAAGTTAAATGCAAGGCATTGATAAGGCAGGCAAAGGGAGAATTTGAGAAGAAGCTTGCTGCAGAAGCAAAAACGCATAATAAAGACTTTTTCAAGTACATTCATATCAAAAAAAGATAAAAAGCAGAGGGTAGGGCTAAATGGCCAATTTTCCCAATGGAGAAAGGCGAATAGTGGTGTACCCCAGGGATCTGTGCTGGGTCCGCTGCTTTTTGACATATTCATAAATGACCTGGAAAAGGGAATAACGAGTGAGGTTATCAAATTTGCAGATGACACATAACTATTTAAAGTTGTTAAAATCCAAGAGGATTGTGGAAAATTGCAGGAGGATCTTGATAAATCTGGAAGACTGGGCATCAAAATGGCAGATTAAATTTAATGTGGACAAGTGCAAAGTTATGCACCTAGGGAAGAACAACCCAAACTATGGTTACACGATGCAAGATTCCACATTAGGAACCACCACCCAGGAAAAAGATTTAGGTGTCATTGTGGATAACATGTTAAAACCCTCAGTCCAGTGTGCAGCGGCAGCTAAGAGAGCAAATAGAATGCTAGGTATCATAAGGAAAGGAATGGAAAATAAAATGAAAGTTATTATAATGTCTCTATATCGTTCCATGGTGAGACCACACCTTGAATATTGTGTGCCATTCTGGTCGCCGTATCTTAAAAAGTACATAGCGTTATTAGAAAAGGTTCAGAGAAGAGCCACCAAAATGGTAAAGGGAATGGAAGGATACTCCTATGAAGAAAGGCTAAAAAGGTTAGGGCTCTTTAACCTGAAAAAGAGACGGCTGAGGGGAGATATGATAGAAGTCTATAAATTAATGAACGGAGTGGAATGGGTAAACGTAGATCGATTGTTTACGTTATCAGAATATAGAAAGACTAGGGGACATTCAATGAAGCTACAGGGTAAACTATTTCAGACTAATAAAAGAAAATATTTTTTCACTCAACGTGTAACCAAACTCTGGAATTTGTTACCGGAGGATGTAGTAAAGGCTGTTAGTATAGCTGGATTTAAAAAATGGTTTGGACAAGTTCCTGGAGGAAAGGTCCATAAACCATTATTAAGAAGGACCCAGGATATCAATGCTTGACCCAATATAAGCATTGTGGATCCTGTGTCTTTTGGAGAAACTGCTAAGTACGTATGACCTTGATTGGCCACTGTTGGAAACAGGATACTGGGCTTGATGGACCTTGGTCTGACCCAGTATGGCATATCTTATATTCTTATGTTCTTATGTTCACTGGTAGATTTTATTTATTTATTTTATTTATTTATAGACTCTTATATACCGCACTATTAGGCATCAGCGCGGTTCACAAAAAACAATGATGGCAGGGAGGCAGGGGGAGGTGGATGAGGAATCCTTGGAGGAAGGGGAAATTAGGGACATGCCACCCAGGGACACCGATTGGTTGGAGGATGGGGGAGCACAGAGGGGGAGATGTGTGGGAATGGCAGTGTTGGAAGCAAGCAAGTGGAGAAGGGAGGTGATGGGAGAAGGCAGGGGTGGAAGGAGGAGACGGGAGAAGGCAGGGGGTGGAGGGAAGGGCCAGGGGGTGGAGGGAGGGGACAGGGGGATGGGGGAGCATGCGGGGGAGGGAGGAGATGGGAGGGAACATGGGATGGGTGCTGGGGACCTGCGTGGTCACAGCAAGCTGGAGCCGGATGGGCAACTGCACACTGTGGCCGTTGCTGAGGAGACATGGGCTGGCACACTACAGCATGGCATAGGCACCATGGGTGTCATGGAGCAGGCCCC
Organism: Ichthyophis bannanicus; assembly: GCA_033557465.1. NCBI lineage: Eukaryota > Metazoa > Chordata > Amphibia > Gymnophiona > Ichthyophiidae > Ichthyophis > Ichthyophis bannanicus. The sequence continues at coordinate 1,318,526,812 of CM066031.1, forward strand.
TGCAGCAGCAGGGCCCCTGGAACGAATAGCAGAGCACCTGCAGGGCACTCGGTGTGAACTCCAGGCCCTCACCCAGGCAGTGCAGTATTCACAGAGATGCTCCTGTCCCCACCTGGGTCAATGGGTTGAGAGGCCAGAATCAGGTGGCCATTATTTGGGTGTTACCAGTACAGCACAGGGCAGTTTGTGTCTTTGTATGCCGCTGTGCCAGAAATAAAACCCAGTTATCATGAAACACTGTGTTTGTATGTATATCCACATGGGGGCAATCCCCCTCTGCTGACCTTGACTAACCTCCCAGTACATACATGATGTTTGCACAGGGTGGCTAGCCAGGGGTGGGAAAGGGGTGAGACGGTGGCAGAGCTAGAGCAAGTAGTGGGCAGTCCATGGCCCTGGATATAGAGGGCTGATTGGATGATGGCCCTGCATGTCCAGGGCCAGCAGGCTATACAGGGAACTCATTCCACCTCTGAGGCCTGCATGTATGGACTTAGTTGCACTGCAGAACCCATGGGATGTGGTAACAGAACCGTGTCTGCCCCTGTGCAGACCAATCTGAGCGGGTGCACAAGGGCCTGGATGTGCTAATTGGAATGGGAGCCACAGGGGGCATGGCAGCACACATAACCCAAATGTGTGGTGGGAAGGGCATGCACAGTAATGGGACACACCCTCCATGAAGGTACAGGGAATGTGGAGTAACAGGAGGCTCCAGATAGCCAAATGAGTGCAGCAGGCATGCCACCGAACAGTGAATGGAAGGGTGATGGGGTGACAGGGTGGGTGCCCCCATGCAAACACTAGACCTGTCTGTCCACCACTGGTTGCCATGGTAGGGCGGGCATCTCCAGTTGCCAGGTCGGTTGAGGCAGGGGTACAAGGAATACGGCAGCACTGCACCAGATATCCCCATGCGCTGGATGAGCTAGGGCTTCAGGGTATGTAGACCACTGTGGTGCAGTGGCAGGGGAAGCCACACCTCCGGTGAGGGTGGTGGAACATGCGCCTGGCTCTGTCAGAGTGCCTACATGAGGGGTAGGGGGTATGCCCTGTGTGGCAGCACATGGGTAGCTGGGTGTGTTTGCGAGGCCAATACCCAGGACCAGAAAGCATGCATTGGCAGATGTGAGGGTGGGGGTGGAGACCGATCACGGTGGCTGGAATGGCGCAATGGACAGCAGGCCTAGGTGCATGTGGATGGGGTCTGCATGCTGATGCCCAGCCCTGCCACCCATCTCCCTGATCCGCCAGCATGGGCAGCCTACTTCACACAAAGTGTGTCTCCATGAAGGTTCTCCATGTCACCACAGCACGTTAATAGGAAGGACCATGAGACAGCTGGGGGGCTACCATGTCATTCATCTCACCCTGGGACTCACAGACTGCTGCATCAGGCGCGGATTGCCTCTGATGCAGGGCGTAGTTGTGCAGCATGCAGCATGCCAGAATATCCTGCACAGCTTGGCTGGGTGGCATACAGTAGCTCCCCACCAGACCGGTCAAGGCAATGGAAGCGGTTCTTCAGCGGGCCATATATCTGCTCAATGATGGAGCAGGTCTGCTGGTGCGACTGGTTGTATCTGACTTCCTCAGGTGTCCACGGGTTAACAAGGGGAGTCATGAGCCACTCCCTCAGTGGGTATCCATGTCACCTGTGGAGAGGAACAGTGGCAGGAGCATCAACATGTTGCGCTATGGCCAGCTACGCAGGTGTCGGCATGCCCATGCAACACATGCCACCCCACCAGGACCTGTGCCATGTGGTCCCCCCCCCATGCCTGGGGCTGGCCAGCTCTGACCCCTATGCATCCCCAGCTGTGGTGAAACCCCAGCCCCCAACATGCATTGATTGTCCATGCAGTGATTGTAGCTGGCTCCCCTGTGAAAATGTGATGGCAGGGGTGCCAATGGCCCCCCTACCACATATGGGCAATGCACAGCTGTGATGTGGCCCCCCTGTGGGCATGGCCTGCCTCCATGCACATGGCTGACCATGCCCCTGTGCCTCTGGGGGCATGCATGCAAGTGCATGAGATGCCATCTTGTGTCCACCCACCAAACAGCCAGCCACCGGTGATGGTACTGTCCTCAAAGTCTGCAGGTATCCCAGACTGGGCCAGGATGTAGGCATTGTGGCATGGGCCAGGGCAGTGTGCTATGAATCTAGAATCTCCATCTGGGTATTGCAGATGACCCGCATGTTCAGGAAGTGATAGGCCTTCCGGTTCCTGTATGCTGCCTCGTGCAGGTGCGGTGGGCAGAGGGCCACATGCATGCAGTCAATGGCCCCGAGAACAGACAGGAACCCTGCAACATCACTAAATGCCAGCATGGTCTGCTGCTGCTGCTGTGGGGTGTGTGGGAAGGAAATGTAATGTGCAACACGTGCCACAAAGGCATCCAGGAACTGGTTGATGCTGTGTGGCACTGCCACCTAGCTTAGTTCATATATAAAAGACTCCCAACCTCAATTAATGACCATCTTAATAATTATTCTTTTGTCGGAGCTAGCCGTGGGAAGGCCGGAAGGGAAACCGACTCTCACCAGGCGGGTAGCTACTTTTATTCTCAAAGGTTCTTCACCAAAAAATAAAGTTAAAGTGCAATTAACCAGTAACGTTTAAATCAGATAAACTTATCTCAATCCAGAAATGCCAGTTATAGTGGGTACACAATGTGCACGTTTCGGGCAATCCAGCCCTGTTTCAAGTGTAATAACCAGACTTCAAAATTCTTCATATACTATTTTCAAAACTACTGCTTCCAAAACGCCGTCATTGCAGCTGAGGCCAGGTCATTAATTGAGGTTGGGAGTCTTTTATATATGATATCAATTTGCCCTGACCTAAAGGTTTTCTTAGTTCACCTAGCTTAGTTCAGCTGCTGTTGCCACAACAGACTGGAACGTGCCTGTACCCAGGAAGGCCAGAGTTGTGAGCACCTTCACATGGACAGGCACTGTGTCCTGTCTGTGTGCCTGTGTAGCAAGCTTTGGTCCTATCTCCTGACACAGGTCATAGATTGCCTCACAGTCAAACATCTACCAAGATCGGCACAACTTGTCGCTGATGTCCAGGTACTGGGTGCAGGGCCTAGGGACCCTGGCATATGGTTGTTGGCGGACAGCATGTTGGCGCTCATGGTTGGCGACCACCAGAAGGGCCGAGGCAAACAGGGCTCAGGACCTCTCCTGTGCCATCCTCAGACACCAGGATCTTGTGGGAGGGTGAGACAGGACAATGGTCAGTCTGGGCCCAAGGGGATTGCTACCTAATGTCCTCCTCCGATGCCCCCTGTGGGTGGCAGGAGGGAAGAAGATGCATTAAACCACTGGCCCCGTACCCTCCCCCTGCGCACATGCTACCTGGGCACCCAGTGGGTGGCCCATCTACCATGTACAGCTGCACGGGCACATATGCGCCTGTGGACATACCCATTAGGATAGGGTACACCCCCATACTGTATGTGCACTGCTAGGGTCTCTTGCACTCTACACACACCATTGCATCTGGGTGTTCAGGTGCTGGTGACAACACACTTACAGGCATGTGCCTATGGGATCTGAACATATTCAGCCCCTGTACAGTGACCACAGTGCAGTTGCGTGGCCATGGGGCCGCAAATGTGGGGGTGTACTAGTGCATAGAGGTGCCATGTGGTCAGACCCTGCCATGTCTTATTGCAAGCCGGTCGCCTCCTACCCCAGACAGCTTCATGCCCACGTTAGCCTGCCCTGTGGTATGTGCCTGCATAGGGCACTGGGCCCCTGCACACAGGCCCATGCATTCCATTGCACCCTGTAATGGGGAAAAGATATCCTGTGACAGGATAGCAGAGGAACCTATGAGTAATAGGGCTGTTTCTAGCAGGAAGAAAAATATCAGGACACCCAGTTGCCAAGAGCAACATAAACATTCCCAGCCATGAGGGAAGGAACCCTGCACAGCTGATAGGCATTCCCCAGCTCTTAGCTCTAATAGCTTTCACCTGGGAGGGGGAAGGGCTGGAGTAGAGCCTCAGCAAACGTATAAGGGACGTTCATTAGAGAATAGTGGTAGCTGTAGGACGAGCAATGGTAGGAGCAGCAATAGCAGGAGCTGGAGAAGGAGTTCTGACTTTGGCTTTGGTAACTCCGGTAACTCCAGAGAAAGCAGCGTGGAAGATTCAGTGAAACCAGTAACTGGAAGCAGGAGAGACGTGCTGAATGAGAACCAGCTGGATACAGAGTGCAAGCTGAGGTTTGAATCTGGGAAGCAACGTCTGCTTCGGGCTGGTAGGAAAACTGATGTGAATGACTTTGATTCTGAATGTGAAAGAGAAAGGCAGATAACAGCTGATAGTCTTAATTGGAGGAGAAAGGCTCAAAAACCTTTTAACCAAGCCTCCAAACATATACCTTATCGGGAAGGCATTTAAAAGGAGAAAGTACCAGTCAGGATAACTGGAAAGCAATTACAGGCTTCAAGAAAGAAAGAATATACGGTGCCAGACATCTGTATGTTGGAAGAGGGTGACAAACAGCCTAAGCATAGAGAAAAGCCTCTGAGGTTTAAACCCCTACTGAATGAAGCTGTGCATAGCTTTTCTCCTGCCTCAAACCAAGAAGGTGGGCTAATTAACCAAGGTAAAGCTGCTTACAAGTCTTTTTCACCTAGAAGTTATAAAGGACATAAGTCTTATTGGAATTGTATGCCAAGATATGGTGACTCTGATCCTTACCTGCTGGAGGAAATAGTAGGGAGGTCAAGGGAGCTGGCAGAGGAGAATAATCTACCAACTCACTATAGGCAACAACCTTATGCAGATGATAGTCAGATTGAATCAATGATTGATCCGCCAGAGCCTGAATTATCTGACTACCAGATGGACTGTACATTGGCTGTGATAAATGATAAGTTTTCATTGTGCTGAAGATATACCATTGTGGAAGTGAATTAACTGCCTGTTTAAAAGCACAAGAATTTACTTTATCCTTTTTGCCAGAGTATATGGCTTTTGTTCTTTTGTTACCTGTGTTATAATCCAAACCCCGGGAGGGGAAATAAAACCTTGATTTGACCTTACCACTCGGGTCTCAACTATCTTATTGCAAAGGAGCCCAACTACAATCCTTTCAATAAAAGGTCCCCCTGTAGCCCAACCAGTATACTACACTGCTGGCCGAGCAGGGTGTGACAAAGAAATGGCGTAGTATGTTCGGATTTTTAAAAACACAGTAAAAAGGACATTATCAAGAAAAAGGATTAACCTGAAAAATCAGGGGAAGTTCGGCTATCCTGAAGGAAAGGAGAGAGAAACCGGACCGGACTACAGATCCAGACCTGATTTGGAGCCACCCAGGAGATCTTTCTCAAGGCAAGATCCTGCACTGTGCTCAGGTACAAGTGAGGGGGCACGGGTGTAGAGGGACCTGTGAGAAAGTATCCAATTTCTGTGCTAAAGTGGGAGGCATAGATTTTCTTTTGCTACCGCACTTGGTGGGCTTTGTGTTGTTTTTGTTTTTACAGATACAGCAATCCTAATGGATCCACAGGACGTAAAGAGCTGGATGGAGGCTCAGTGGAGGGTCCAGAGTGAGCAGGCCCAAGGGATCCAAGAGAGAACTATAGCAGCCATGAATGCTCAGCAGCAGCCATTGCTGGAGCTACTGGGAGCCCTGCTGCAGAAGAATGTGGACAAGGAGGAGAGTATTCCCTCATTACAAGTGGGGGTAGGACTTAATAATTGTGGTGCAATGGCAACGGGACAATTTAATAATAATGAGAGTTTTGATGATTTTGCTGAGGCATTTGAAAAGATAGCAGAATCAGCTAAATGGCCAGCTGACCAGTGGGCTGTCCGCTTGGCTATGACTCTAACAGGTGAGGCATTAGCAGCGTACAAAGCATTGCCCGCTGATCAGGCGTCCAATTACCTGAATGTAACAAATGCTGTAAGAGACAGGTTGGGTTTGACGCCCATCCATTACAGGCGTTTATTCAGGGAAGCTAGGCTTAGGCCTATGGAGACACCGAAGGCACTATTTCAGCGACTAAAGAGTCTAGCGCTGAAATGGCTCACTCCTGAGAGGAGAACAATAGAGTCAGTGATAGATACCATAATTATGGAGCAGTACCTTGAAGCTGTACCGCCTGAGGTAAAAGCATTTATAGTGCTCCAAAAATGCAGTTCCACTGAGGAAGCGGCTGAACTCTCAGAAAGATATTTTGAGGCAGAGATAGCCGGAACCTCAAAGGAAAAGGTATTAAAAGTAGCTGGCATTGGTAAACTATGGGGCTTAGAAAAAACCTCTAGGAGAGAAATGTGTGACCAAAATGTAAACAAATTTCTTAAGAGAAAATGTTATAACTGTGGTCAGCTAGGACACATACGTAAGGATTGCACTGTACGCACTGCCTTAATATCAGGGAAGAAACAACCCCTGGAGGAGGGATTCCTCCTCAAGGCTTGTGTAGAAGGGGTAGAAACTCTGGCCCTGCTGGACTCTGGCGCAGACCAGAGTATGGTCTCCCAGAAGTTATGGAAGACCATCTCTGACCGTGATCCATCCGCCTGGAGCCCAGCAGAGGGAAGAGTACAAGTGAATTGTGTTCAGGGGTCAGCGCCATACTATCCTGTGCATAAAGTATCCATAACAGGCTTAGGGATTGATGGGGAAGTACGCGTGGCAGTCATACCACGACTTCCTCGTGACCTTGTTTTAGGCAAAGATTGGCCTCCCTTTCAAAATGAGTTAAGGAAAGGTTTAACTGAAAGAATAGGCCTAATTACAACCAGGTCCCAAGCAAAAGTTCCTGTAACAGAGGTTAGGCCCATAGAGGGGGAAACGGAAGCTCCTGAGGGTGAGGGAGAACCCCAAGGAGGTGAGAATGAAGAAAGTGAGGAGATACCTGATAAAGAACCCCCGGGAAGTGAGAATGAAGAGAGAGAGGAGGTACAAGGTATACTTCCCTCTCAGGAGGACTTGGTAAACATACCCTCTAGAGAGAAGAAAGGAAAGGCTGAAAAGTGACATGAGCGAAGACATAGGTCGCAGGCTAGAGTAGAACTGGAAGCCGGGGAGGGGTTGCCTTGGGTCCCAGCCGAACTGGTCCATAAATTCCCTTCCTTCCCTAGAGAGCAGAGGGATGACCCAGCACTAAAAAGAGCCTTTGAGTATGCCCAAGAGAGTAGGACTATTTTGCCTAGGTTCTTTTTAGAAGAGGGATTATTGTACCGGGAGTGTACAGACCCTTGGAAAGGCACCCTAAGAAAACAGTTGGTCGTGCCCGCTACCTTTAAGGTGGTAGTCCTGAAAGTGGCACATGACCTTCCTGTTGGTCGCCATAATGATACAAAGAGGACATTGGACCGGATATTGGCCCGATTTTATTGGCCTGGCGTTCTCAGGGAGACGGCTCGCTACTGCGCGTCCTGTCTCACCTGCCGACAAGTTAGGGCTAGTAAACTGAAACCGGTACCCACAGGATCGGCGCCTATTGGTTCAACTTCAGTACATAAGTTAGTGCTGGACATTATAGAACCCATTGTTAAAATAGTGGATATCCTAGAGGAACAATGGGGGGAACATGATAAAGCAGAAATAGGGGTATCCAACTTTCCAAGGAATCTTAGGAGCCGCCTAGAGAGGACCTCCCGAGTATCAATAGATAATCTGCAGGCTAGCCAGCGTAAGCAGAAACACTATTATGATCGGGGAACCAAGACACGACAATTAGAAGTCGGGGATAAGGTTTTAGTCCTAGTAGCAGAGGTTGGTCCCAGATTTGAATCCAGATGGAAAGGACCCTATACAGTGGTGGAAAAGGTCGGGCCCGTCTCCTATAAGGTGGAGAATGACCAAGGGCGATGACAAGTATATCACGTAAATCTGTTAAAACCCTGGCAAGACAGAACGGCCACCGTACGGTTGGTCAAAAAGGCAGGTGGTTCACCTCATAGGAATAAGATTACATGCTGGCAGACTCAGGGAGCCGCAGCCTGTAATATCTTAAGAGGGGGGATATGTAATGGGGAAAAGATATCCTGTGACAGGAAAGCAGAGGAACCTATGAGTAATAGGGCTGTTTCTAGCAGGAAGGAAAATATCAGGACACCCAGTTGCCAAGAGCAACATAAACATTCCCAGCCACGAGGGAAGGAACCCTGCACAGCTGATAGGCATTCCCCAGCTCTTAGCTCTAATAGCTTTCACCTGGGAGGGGGAAGGGCTGGAGTAGAGCCTCAGCAAACGTATAAGGGACGTTCATTAGAGAATAGTGGTAGCTGTAGGACGAGCAATGGTAGGAGCAGCAATAGCAGGAGCTGGAGAAGGAGTTCTGACTTTGGCTTTGGTAACTCCGGTAACTCCAGAGAAAGCAGCGTGGAAGATTCAGTGAAACCAGTAACTGGAAGCAGGAGAGACGTGCTGAATGAGAACCAGCTGGATGCAGAGTGCAAGCTGAGGTTTGAATCTGGGAAGCAACGTCTGCTTCGGGCTGGTAGGAAAACTGATGTGAATGACTTTGATTCTGAATGTGAAAGAGAAAGGCAGATAACAGCTGATAGTCTTAATTGGAGGAGAAAGGCTCAGAAACCTTTTAACCAAGCCTCCAAACATATACCTTATCGGGAAGGCATTTATAAGGAGAAAGTACCAGTCAGGATAACTGGAAAGCAATTACAGGCTTCAAGAAAGAAAGAATATACGGTGCCAGACATCTGTATGTTGGAAGAGGGTGACAAACAGCCTAAGCATAGAGAAAAGCCTCTGAGGTTTAAACCCCTACTGAATGAAGCTGTGCATAGCTTTTCTCCTGCCTCAAACCAAGAAGGTGGGCTAATTAACCAAGGTAAAGCTGCTTACAAGTCTTTTTCACATAGAAGTTATAAAGGACATAAGTCATATTGGAATTGTATGCCAAGATATGGTGACTCTGACCCTTACCTGCTGGAGGAAATAGTAGGGAGGTCAAGGGAGCTGGCAGAGGAGAATAATCTACCAACTCACTATAGGCAACAACCTTATGCAGATGATAGTCAGATTGAATCAATGATAATTGATCCGCCAAAGCCTGAATTATCTGACTACCAGATGGACTGTACATTGGCTGTGATAAATGATAAGTTTTCATTGTGCTGAAGATATACCATTGTGGAAGTGAATTAACTGCCTGTTTAAAAGCACAAGAATTTACTTTATCCTTTTTGCCAGAGTATATGGCTTTTGTTCTTTTGTTACCTGTGTTATAATCCAAACCCCGGGAGGGGAAATAAAACCTTGATTTGACCTTACCACTCGGGTCTCAACTATCTTATTGCAAAGGAGCCCAACTACAATCCTTTCAATAAAAGGTCCCCCTGTAGCCCAACCAGTATACTATACTGCTGGCCGAGCAGGGTGTGACAACCCACAGGGCTGCTGGCACTCCACACATGCATCAGAGGTACAGGCCCCAGCACACATACCATCCCAGTCACATCATTGACCCTTAGTATCTACCGTGTCAGTGGCAGTATGGTTGTAGAATCTGATATCTTACATTATGTCAGCTCACACAATGTTATAGACACATTGCTTATGGAAAAAGAAAGACATGCAGAGCCACACATGCATGTATACATTGTGCATCAAACGTGGACGTGTTGTTCGTGTATTCACATAGATGTGTTCCATATGCCACACATTTGGACGTATATGTCGCTGTAAATCCATCTGCTATAAAACGTGTAACGTTGGCATAGCCACATGTCTGCAAGATGCCATTTTCCCAATACTGTTTCCTTTGAAGGTACTACCATTCAAGAGCTGCATGGCTCCCAAGATGTCCTCAAGGAAGTGTAATTTCAGCAATGGGGAGTAGACCCTCCTCATTGAGGAGGTTCTGGTCAACCTTGGGGTCCTCATGGGCACTGAAAAGGCCCGTGTAGGTGCCTATGAGAGGCAGTGCAGGTGGCTTGTCAGATGCCGCAAGTTGAACACCATTTACCACAACAACCGGGACATCGAGGATGTGACGCGCAAGTGGCAGCAGGTGTGATGAGACACATGCAGGAGGCATGTGCTATGGGCCAGGACAGTCAGGGGGTGCACTTAACTGAACTAGAACAGTGGGTCCTAGCCACTGTAGACACCACCACATTGGAGGGCATCGGAGATATGGACACCACACGGTGCCCACTGGTCCAAGGTACATGTCTGTGCTGCTATTTACCTGCTGCATGGCCCCCTCTCCAGGCTTGCACCCATGGTGTGGGGGGATAGGGGACCCATTGAACCACCCACTTCCCCACTTACACATGTACCCCCTAGTTTGGGGTGGGGCATGCATGGCCGGGTTGCACTGTCATGTCCCCCTCTGCTGTCTCACCAGGTGGCTCTGTGGTGGTGGCACTTCCCTGGTCTGTATTACGCTCTCCCCACTACTCCTCTACCTCTGTGGTGTGGTGTCCCTGGGGCCTTAGTGCAACACTGTAGCCCATGTGTGTGGGGCTGCGGGTGGGTTGCAGCATGCAGGGGTCCACTTTAGGTTAGTCATCTTTGCTTCTCTCAGTGGGTGCTGCCATGGATGCAGGACCCAATGCTGACCCCATGCATGCCTCACCATAAGTGAATTCTCCACTGCCTAGTCGGTGGACAGGGCTATGGTGCCACCAGAGAGGGATACTGCCCAGCCTGCAGCCCCTGTGGATGGGGATACAGAGTTGGCCAGTGGTGCAGAACCTGAGGGCACTAGCTCAGTGGACACCAAGGACCAGCTTGCACCATCATCCAAGCCCCAACTCCAGCCTGGTGGCAGTGGTCACCATGGGCCGTGCCACCCATGCACTTATGGACAGCTGGTATACTGCACAGAGTGCATGCTCACCCAGCAGGAGGGCCATGAGGCGCATGTGCGGTAAAAGCTACAACTCCTCAGGTGCACAGTGGCACTGCATGAAGAGTAGCTGGCCCTCCATGACAGGTAGTTGGCAGTCCAGGAACAGCAGCTGGCAGCAATTGATTGCCTGAATGCCTCAGTGTGCTACCTCGGGACATGCATTGACCTGCTAGTCACCTAGTTGGGCAGGCCCCAGGGTGTGCCTGTCCCCATTAGTGTACCTGTGCTGCGCTCTATGTCCATGCCTCTGACACCAGCTGCTGCTACTGTGCCTCCTGCCAGTGTCAGTATGCCTCAACCATCTGCCCTGCCATCCATCAGCAGGGTGTCCACATGGGCCATTGCATGTGCAGCAATCATGTCAGCATCCACCAGCATGGGGCAGTCCTGCATTCTGGGCCCTGCGCCCCGGGGTGTGAGGACCCCGCTTATTTTCCCACCATTGGCATGTGGCATGTGGGGAGACTGATGGGGGGAGCAGCGGCAGCAGCAGCCGGGTCTCAGGGGTGTGCCATCACCCGCACCAACCGTTGGTCAACTCCTGGGGTCCAGTGGTGTCATCTCTGTGTGGGGGAGGGGTCAGGGGCGGGTCAGGGTTCGTGGGGGGCAGAGATAGGCTTGGATTTGGTTGCCTGCCTGGTGCTGGGTTGGGGGGTGGGGGTGGGGATGGGGCTGCGGGATGATGGGGTGGGGTGGGGGTATGAGCAATCTGTGTTTTGCTTTTGGGGGGCACCTGGGTGTGTGGGGTGGACTTGGTTGGGCACCGGTGTCGGTTATGCGGGTGTTACCTTGTTGTATCATGCACACATTACACATTTATTCATGTACCTGCTGGGCTCTGTGTTTGCCTCTGCCCAGGCACTGTGGACATATGTATCTGTTGCCCCTGTTTCTCTGCTGATGCCTGTTCCTTTTCCTGAACCTTATACATGTCCCTCCTATGTGCATTGTGGTCTATTCATCTGCATCCTGGGAACTCTGAAACAGGGGCCGCACAGGTAGTGTCACCACCATACATCTCTTTGGGCTGCAGTGGGGCTCAGGGAGTATGTCCTGCTTTATTTTATATCATTATTTACTTTATTCTATTCTTTTTATTTCAGTTATTCAACGTTTTAGCAAGTATAAAGTAGATGTCCACAGTTATTCCAGTACACATACACGTGTGTGAACAGAATATAGAAACATGAAAACAGAAAAAAATGATGACAGAAAAAGACCACATGGCCTATCTAGTCTGTCCTTCCATATCAACAACTACAAGTCCCCTTTTTTCCTTTATAGATCCTCTGTGTTTGTCCCATGCTTTTTTGAATTCAGATACTGTCCTCATCTCTACCACCTCCAATGGGAGACTATTCCATGGATCCACCACTCTTTCCGTAAAGAAATATTTCCGCGTATCACTCCTGAATCTACCCCCTTTCACCCTCATCCCATGTCCCCTCGTAGCAGTACTTGCTTTCAGTCAAAAGAGGCTCTCCCCCTGTGTCTTTATGTCATGGAGGTATTTAAACGTCTCAATCATATCACCTCTATCCCGCCTTTCCTCTAATGTGTACATATTAAGATCCTTAAGTCTGTCCACATATGCTTTATAATGAAGACCACTAACCATTTTAGTAGCCATCCTCTGTACTGACTCCATCCTGTTTATATCCTTTTGAAGGTGAAGTCTCCAGAACTGCACACAATACTCCAAATGAGGCCGCACCGAAGACTTATACAGAGGCACTATCACCTCCTATAAGAACATAAGAACATAAGATATGCCATACTGGGTCAGACCTAGGTCCATCAAGCCCAGTATCCTGTTTCCAACAGTGGCCAATCTAGGTCATACGTACCTAGCAGTATCCCCAAAAGACACAGGCTCCACAATGCTTGTATTGGGTCAAGCATCGATATCCTGGGTCCCTTTTTAATAATGGTTTATGGACCTTTCCTCCAGGAACTTGTCCAAACCTTTTTTAAACCCAGCTACACTAACAGCTTTTACTACATCCTCTGGTAACAAATTCCAGAGTTTGATTACACATTGAGTGAAAAAATATTTTCTCTTATTTTTCTTAAATAGTTTACCCTGTAGCTCCTTTTTTCTGCTAGCCATTCCTCTCCGTATGCACCCAAGCATCCTTCTAGCTTTGGCTGTCGCCTTTTCTTCCTGTTTAGACACTTTAAGATCATCAGACACAACCACGCCTAGGTCCCGCTCTTCTTTAGTGCACAAAAGTACTTCATCCCCTATACTATATTGCTCCCTTGGATTGCTGCAGCCCAAATGCATGACCTTGCATTTTTATCATTAAATCCCAGCTGCCAAATTCTAGACCATTCTTCAAGCTTAGCTAGATCCCTCCTCATGTTATCTATGCCTTCCTGGGTGTCTACTCTATTGCAGATTTTGGTATCATCCGCAAAGAGGCAAACCATACCCGACAACCCTTCTGCTATATCACTAACAAAGATGTTAAAAAGAATCGGACCAAGGACAGATCTCTGGGGCACAGCATTGGTAACTTCCTTCTCCTCAGAGTGAGCTCCATTTACCTGTACCCTTTGTCGCCTCCCACTCAACCAATTTCTAACCCAAACAGTAACTTTAGGGTCCATCTCTAAGTTGCATAGTTTGTTTATAAGTTGCCTGTGAGGAACGGTGTCAAAGGCTTTACTGAAATCTAAATACACCACATCTAGGGCTCTCCCTCAGTCCAACTCCCTGGTTACTCAGTCAAAGAAATCAATCAGATTTGTCTGACAAGACCTGCCTCTGGTGAATCCATGCTGCCTCGGATCCTGTAATGTGCTGGACTCCAGAAACCTCACTATTTTCTCTTTCAGCAGCGTTTCCAATAATTTACTCACCACTGAAGTTAAACTAACCGGCCTGTAGTTTTCAACCACATCCTTACTTCCGCATTTGTATAAAGGCACCACATGAGCCTCTCTCCAGTCCTTTGGCACCACTCCCGACTCCAACGAGGCATTGAAAAGGTCAGCAAGTTGAGCTTCTAGAATGTCCCCAAGTTCCCTCAGTATTCTAGGGTGTATCCCATCCGGTCCCATCGCTTTGTCTACTTTAAGTTTAGCTAGTTTCTCACGAACAACGTCTTCTGAAAATTGTTCAAGATGCCCCTCACTTCTGTTCCTGTTTGTGGGAGATTTCTGAGGTCCTGTTCCTGGTTCTTCATCTGTGAACACAGAACAGAAATATTTAAGCAATTCCGCTTTATCTTCATCAGCTTCTACATATTCCTCCCCTTCACCCTTGAGTCTGACAATACCACTTTTGCCCTTCCTCTTCTCACTAACATATCTGAAAAATGTCTTATCCCCCCATTTTATTGCATTGGCCATTTCCTCATCTTTTTGAATCTTTGCTTTCCTGACTACTTTGCTAGCTTCTCTAAGTTTTCCAAATATAGTTGCCTGTCTTCCTCTCTCTGTAATCTCTTGTATTTCATGAAGGCCTCCCTCTTTTTCTTCACCTTTTCAGCTACTTCTTTCGAAAGCCATAGCGGTCTCCTTTTCCATTTACCTTTATTTACCATTTTAACAAAAAGGTTGGTTGCCCTTAAAATATCCCCTTTCAGTTTTGCCCACTGTTTTTCTACATCCCCCAGCTGTTCCCGTCCCGCTAATGACTCCCTGAGGTATTGGCCCATCTTGGAAAATTAGTTTTCCTAAAGTCTAAGACTCTTGCTTTTGAATGGATTCTAACAGCCCTAGTCCTAATACTGAACCACACCATCTGGTGATCACTGGATGAAAAATGATCTCCCACTATAACATCAGAAACACTTTCACCATTGGTAAGCACCAAGTCCAGTATGGCCCCTTCACGTGTGGGGTCTGTGACCAATTGCCTGAATAGAGAATCCAGGATTTTCTTACTTCTAGATGATACTGCAGCAGGAATGTGCCAATCAACATCTGGCACTTCCCCTTTCCTAGCAATACTGCATATGTCTTCAATTAACTCTCCGTCCACCTCTTCCTCTTGTGAGGGAGGTCTGTATATCACGCCGATGCAAATAGATTTCTCTTTCCCTCTTTCTAGTTTAACCCACAGTGCCTCCTCTCTCCCTTTTAAGCTCTGTAATTCCAAAGAATATGAACTAGATGGTTTTGCCGCCAGCCACGGTCGCCACCCCTCCCAACCCTGTCCACATCCTGCCCCTCCCTACCAATGCCCAGTTCTACATTCACATCTCTTTTGTGCGTGCAGCGGGGCTCGCTTTCGGAATACCGTCTGGACGTCCCCGCTTGGCACACGTTCCCAACATACATGCAAACAGCATGTTCAGAGTTCAAAATGACCCTGTATGGGTGAAGCAGGTAGGTGCACAGGTGGTGTTCTCTTCAATCCTCCCTGTTGAGGGTAAAGGCCAAGGCAGAGAGGCTCGCATCCTGGAGATTAATGCATGGCTGCGTGGATGGTGTCTTCGAGAGCGTTTTGGTTTCCTAGACCATGGGATGCTGTTCCAAGGGTTGCAGAGCAGAGATGGCATCCATCTGTCCAAGAAAGGTCAACGCATCTTTGGTAGTAGACTGGCTAATCTACTGAAGAGGGCTTTAAACTAGATTCGTTGGGGATGGGTGAAGAAAGCCCCCAGGTAAGTGAAAGCCCCCAGGTAAGTGATACATTAAATACCTTTATGGAAATGGGTAACAGGGGTAACATATGGAAAGCAGTGTGCATTAATGCCCGTAGCATGGGAAATAAGATCTCTGAAGTTGAAGCTTTGGTGGGAGTGGCTGACTTGGATTTAGTGGCAGTTACAGAAACATGGTTCACAGAAAACCATGACTGGGATGTAACTATACCTGGCTATACTTTATTCAGAAAGGACAGGGTAGGAAGAAGGGGAGGAGGAGTGGCACCATATGTAAAAACTACTATTAAAGCTTTGGAATTACAGAGCTTAAAAGGGAGAGAGGAGGCATTGTGGGTTAAACTAGAAAGAGGGAAAGAGAAATCTATTTACATTGGTGTGCTATACAGACCTCCCTCACAAGAGGAAGAGGTGCACAGAGAGTTAATTGAAGACATACACAGCATTGCTAGGAAAGGGGAAGTGCTTCTGCTAGGAGATTTCAATATGCCAGATGTTGATTGGCACATTCCTGCTGCAGTATCATCTAGGAGTAAGGAGATCCTGGATTCTCTACAGGGAGAACTATTCAGGCAATTGGTAACAGACGCCACATGTGAAGGGGCCATACTGGACTTGGTGCTTACCAATGGTGAAAGTGTTTCTGATGTTGTAGTGGGAGATCATTTTGCATCCAGTGATCACCAGATGGTGTGGTTCAGTATTAGGACTAGGGCTGTTAAAATCCATTCCAAGGTGAAGATCTTAGACTTTAGGAAGACTAACTTTGCAAAGATGGGCCAATACCTCAGGGAGTTGTTAGTGGGATGGGAACAACTGGGGGATGTAGAAAAACAGTGGGCAAAACTGAAAGGGGGTATTTTAAAGGCAACCAACCTTTTTGTTAAAAAGGTAAATAAAGGCAAAAGGAACAGGAGACCGCTATGGTTTTCAAAGGAAGTAGCTGAAAAAGTGAAGAAAAAGAGGGAGGCCTTCATGAAATACAAGAGATCACAGAGAGAGGAAGACAGGCATCTGTATTTGGAAAAACTTAGAGAAGCTAGCAAAGTAATCAAGAAGGCAAAGATTCAAAAGGAGGAGGAAATAGCCAATGCAATAAAATGGGGGGATAAGACATTTTTCAGATATATTAGTGAGAAGAGGAAGGGCAAAAGTGGTATTGTCAGACTCAAGGGTGCAGGGGGGGAATATGTAGAAGCTGATAAGGATAAAGCGGAATTGCTTAACAAATATTTTTGTTCTGTGTTCACAGATGAAGAACCAGGAGCAGGACCTCAGAAAACACCCACAAATAAGAACAGAAGCGAGGGACATCTTGAACAATTTTCAGAAGACTGT
Organism: Ichthyophis bannanicus; assembly: GCA_033557465.1. NCBI lineage: Eukaryota > Metazoa > Chordata > Amphibia > Gymnophiona > Ichthyophiidae > Ichthyophis > Ichthyophis bannanicus. The sequence goes on from CM066031.1 coordinate 1,318,543,628, forward strand.
GTTCGTGAGAAACTAGCTCAACTTAAAGTAGACAAAGCGATGGGACCGGATGGGATACACCCTAGAATACTGAGGGAACTTGGGGACGTTCAAGCAACTCCACTGACTGACCTTTTCAATGCCTCATTGGAGTTGGGAGTGGTGCCACAGGACTGGAGAGAGGCTCATGTGGTGCCTTTACACAAAAGCGGTAGTAAGGATGTGGTTGAAAACTACAGGCCGGTTAGTTTAACTTCAGTGGTAAGTAAATTAATGGAAACGCTGTTGAAAGAGAAAATAGTGAGGTTTCTGGAGTCCAGCGGATTACAAGATCCGAGGCAGCATGGATTCACCAGAGGCAGGTCTTGTCAGACAAATCTGATTGATTTCTTTGACTGGGTGACTAGGGAGTTGGACCACAGGAGAGCTCTAGATTTGGTGTATTTAGATTTCAGTAAAGCCTTTGACACTGTTCCTCACAGGCAACTTATAAACAAACTGAGCACCCTAGGGATGGACCCTAAAGTTACTGCTTGGGTTAAAAATTGGTTGGGTGGGAGGCGACAAAGGGAACAAGTAAATGGAGCTCACTCTGAGGAGAAGGATGTTACCAGTGGTGTGCCCCAGGGATCTGTCCTTGGTCCGATTCTTTTTAACATCTTTGTTAGTGATATAGCGGAAGGGCTGTCGGGTAAGGTTTGCCTCTTTGCGGATGATACCAAAATCTGCAATAGAGTAGACACCCAGGAAGGTGTAGATAACATGAGGAGGGATCTAGCTAAGCTTGAAGAATGGTCTAGAATTTGGCAACTGGGATTTAATGTTAAAAATGTAAGGTCATGCATTTGGGCTGCAGCAATCCAAGGGAGCAATACAGTATAGGAGGTGAAGTACTTTTGTCCACTAAAGAAGAGCGGGACCTAGGCGTAGTTGTGTCCGATGATCTTAAAGTAGCTAAACAGGTAGAAAAGGCGACAGCAAAAGCTAGAAGGATGCTCGGGTGCATACGGAGAGGAATGGCTAGCAGAAAAAAGGAGGTGATAATGCCTCTGTATAAGTCTTTGGTGCGACCTCATTTGGAGTATGGTGTGCAATTCTGGAGACCACACCTTCAAAAGGATGTGAACAGGATGGAGTCGGTGCAGAGGGTTGCAACTAAGATGATTAGTGGTCTTCATTATAAAGCATATGAGGACAGACTTAAGGATCTTAATATGTACACCTTAGAGGAAAGGCGGGGTAGAGGTGATATGATTGAGATGTTTAAATACCTCCGTGGCATAAATGTTCAGGGAGAGAGCCTCTTTCAATTGAAAGCAAGTTCTGCGACGAGGGGACATGGGATGAGGGTGAAGGGAGATAGATTCAGGAGTGATATGCGGAAATATTTCTTTACGGAAAGAGTAGTGGATCCATGGAATAGTCTCCCAGTGGAGGTGGTAGAGATGAGGACAGTAACTGAATTCAAAAAAGCATGGGACCAACACAGAGGATCTCTAAAGCTAAAAAGTGGACTGTTGTAGTTGTTGTTATGGAAGGACAGACTAGATGGGCCTTGTGGTCTTTTTCTGTCATCATGTTTCTATGTTTCTATGTTTATCTTGATATGTATACATTAGTGGAAAGGCGGGATAGAGGAGATATGATAGATGCATTTAAATACCTCTGTAGCATAAATACTCAAGAGAAGAGAATATAAGAACGTAAGAAATTTCATACTGGGTCAGACCAAAGTCCATCAAGCCCAGTATCCTGTTTCCAACAGTGGCCAATCCAGTTTACAAGTACCTGGCAGGTTCCCAAAAAGGTGGACAGGTTCCACAATGCTCATCCCGGGATATGCAATCGATTTCCCGGGTCCTCTTCAATAATGGTTTATGGACCTTTCCTCCAGAAACTTGTCCAAACCTTTTTTTAAACCCAACTACACTAACAGCTTTTACTACATCCTCTGGTAACGAATTCCAGAGTTTGATTATGCGTTGAGTAAAAAAATATTTTCTCTTATTAGTCTTAAATGGGTTACATTGTAGCTTCATTGCATGACCTCTAGTCTTTCTACTTTTTGATGGCATACACAACCAATCTACATTTACCTGTTCCATTCCATTCATTAATTCTCTTATCATATCCCCCTCATTTCCAAGTTGAAGAGTCCTAACCTTTTAAGCCTCTCCTCATAGGTCTATCCTTCCATCCCCCTCTAACATTTTGGTGGCTCTTCTCTGTATTTTTTCAAATTCTGCTATATCCTTTTTAAGATATGGCGACCAGAAATGCACACAATATTCAAGGTGCGATCGCATCATGGAACCATACAGAGGCATAATAATATCTTTGGCTTTATTCTACATTCCTTTCCTTATGAGTCTTTGCATTCTATTTGCTTTCTTGGCCGTCGCTGCACACTAGGCAGAGGGTTTCAATGTATTATCCACGATGACACCTAAATCGTTTTCCTCTGTGATGGTTTCTAAGGTGGTACCTTGCATTGTGTAACAATAGTTTGGGTTGTTCTTTCATAGGTTCATAACTTTGCACCTGTCCACATTAAATTTCATCTGCCATTGCGATGTCCAGTCTTCCAATTTATCAAGGTCCTCTTGCAATTTTTCACAATCCTTTTGTGTTTTAACAACTTTGAATAATTTTGTGTCATCTGCAGATTTGATCACCTCACTTGTTATTCACATTTCCAGGTCAGTTCCTAATATCTTAAAAAGCAGCAGGCCCAGCATGAATGCCTGGGATACTCCACTATTCCCCTTTCTCCATTGGAGAAATTGGCCATTTAGCCCTACTCTCTTCTTTCTATCTTTAAACCAGTTCCTCATCCACAATAGTACACTGCCTCCAATTCGATGACTTTTTAATTTTGCCATGAGTCTCTCATGAGGAACCTTATAAAAGGCTTTCTGAAAATCCAGATACGCTATATCAACCGGCTCACCTTTGTCTACCTATTTATTCACATCTTCAAAAATATATAACAGATTAGTAAGACAAGACTTTCCTTGGCTAAATCCATGTTGGCTTTTTCCTATTAAACAATGACTACCCTTTTAAAAATTGGTGTTACATTGGCCATTCTCCACTCATCAGATGATTTTAATGATAGTTCACAGATTACTAGTAGTAGGTCTGAGATCTCATATTTCAGTTTTTTCAACACCCTTAGATATATAACATCCAGTCCAGGTGATTTGCTACTCTTCAGTTTATCAAATAGTTGTAATACATCTTCCCAATTTAACAATATTTCTTTCAGTTCTTCTGATGTATCACCTTTATATACCCTTTCAGGCACAGATAACGTCCCTGCATCTTCTTCAGTAAAGACCAAAGCAAAGAATTCATTCAGTCTCTCCGCTATGGCCTTGTCCTCACTTAGCTCCCCTTTTACCCCTCTATCATCCAGTGGTCCAAATGACTCTCTCACAGGTTTTTTGCTACAAATTCTTTTTCTCATATTCTCTCTTTGCCTATCTTATCAATGCCTTGCATCTAATTTGCAAGTGCTTATGATGTTTCCAGTTTTTGTCATTTGGCTCCTTTTTCCATTTCCTGAAAGATGCTTTATTGGCTACAACAGCCTCTCTGACCTCACCTTCAAACCTTATTTTATCATAGTCTTCCTTTTGAAAGTTAAAAAAGGGATTTCCTTGTAGTCCTTCCATTTATTAAATCAAATGCAATCATACTATAATCACTATTGCCAAGTAGACCCAAAATCCTTTTTTTTTGCACAAGATCCTATGTTCCACTAAAGACTAGGTCCAAAACAGCTTCCCTTCTTATCAGTTCATGAACCAGCTGCTCCAAGAAGCAGTCATTTATTTCATCTAGAAACTTTATCTCCCTAACATGTCCTGTTGTGACACAGGGTTTATTGAAATTACCCATTATTACTGTGTTGGAACTTTTGTTAGCTTCCCTGATTTCTCTCAGCATTTTATCATCCAACTGGCCAGGCGGTCAGTAGTATCATCATTCTGGCCAGGTGGTCAGTAGTACACCGCCACTGCCATCGCCTTCCTCTTTTTTTTACATGGAATTTCTATCTATAGAGATTCTACAGTGTATTTTGTTTCCTGCAAAGTTTTAATCCTATGTGACTCAATGCCCTCTCTAACCCAGAGCACATCCCCTCCACTAATTGATCTACTCTATCATTGTGATATAGTGTGTACCCAGGTATCACAGTGTCCCATTGGTTGTCCTCCTTCCACCAGGTCTCTGAGATGCCACTCATATCTAACCTTTCATTTAGTGCTAAATATTCTAACTTATCCATCTTTTTTTTTAGACATCTAGCATTTGCATCAGGCATTTTAGAGGTTGTATTTTATTCATATTAACCTGGTTATCAGTGGATAGGGGTAATTTGGAATACTTCAGTTCTGTACTTACGGGCATCTGGGTTATTTTAATCTTTATTGGAACCTCTCTGTTGTGACGTCTTAACTTCACTCTTTTGCTGGTATCCTTCAAGGATTCATCTTTCCAAACCATGCGCTCTTGGGTGACTGTCAGCTTTCCCCTGTTATCTAGTTTAAAAGCTGCTCTGTCTCCTTTATAAAAGTTAATGCCAGCAGCCTGGTTCCATCCCGGTTAAGGTGGAGCCCATCCTTTTGGAAAAGCCCTTCCCCTACCCCGAATATTGCCCAGTCCCTAACAAATCCAAAACCCTCTTATTTGCATCATCATCTCATCTACACATTGAGTCTCCAGAGCTCTGCCTGCCTTTTGGGACCTGCATGTGGAACATGAAGCATTTCAGAGAATGCTACCCCAAAAGTTCTGGATTTCTACTTCCTACTAAAAGCCTAAATTTGGCTTCCAGAACCTCCCTCCCTCACTTTCCTATGTCATTGGTACCAATGTGTACCAACACAACAAACTCCTCTCCAACACTATCTAAAACGCTGTCTAGGTGATGCCTGAGGTCTGCTTCCTTCGCACCAGACAGGCATGTTACCAGGCACCCAGCTATCTACATGCCTAATGATCAAATCAGCATCTCTAACGACTGTCCTAACCCTTCCCTAAAGGGCACAGGGCCCTGGAGAAACCTGCTCAGTGTGAGAGGGTTTTACATCTCCTGATGGACAGGTCCTAGCTAAAGGATCACTTCCTGCCACACCAAGGTGATGCTCTCCTTTTACATGACCTCTCTCCTCCATGGCAACTAAGAGGCTGCAAGACTGGAGGTGGGACTTCAGTACTACGTCACTGTAGGTCTTGTCTATGTACCTTTCTATCTTCCTTATGTCCTCCAAGTTTTCTACTCTAGCCTCCTGAAATTGGACTCGTTCCAAGAGAGAAAGATCTCCTTGCACCTAGTGCACACTTAAGACCCCTCACCAACTGGGAGAAAATCATACATGTGACAATCAGTGCAAAAGACCTGATAGCCCTCTTCTCACTGCTAGACTGCTGTCTGCATCTTAGCTTTAAGGTTTTATTTATCTATTGAAGTTGTTTAAGGTTACTATGGAAACCTGTACTGATACAACTATACCAAATAGGTTTAAGGGACTTTGTTCATCGCAAAACTAATTAATTTCAGTGCCTTAATTAATCTATTCTGGTGAAACTAGCCAACTGAACCTGAAAGTGAATTTGACCACTGCTCCCCCTTTAATAGGCCTAAGAGCCTATAAAGCTAAGATGATGCCTGGGGTGTGTGGGAGGGAATTAAGTAAAGGGTAGCTTGCTACACAGGTCCCAGACCTGTACTTCTAAGGTAATCTGTTAACCATTTCATGGATGATTCACACAGCCCTTGGTTTCATAGATGGAGCCTTTCAAATTGCTCCTTTGATTTGTCACTTGGCTTTAACACCTATTTAAAACAAATTCACAGATCTCTTGCCTCCTAACTGGAAGGCCTCTTTGTAAAGGTCTCTAGATACAATTTCTTTCTTTCTATTCAAAGTGTATTTAACCTTTTCTTCCTTCTATGCTAAACTATACTCTTTTTTGATTTAAATTAAAGGCCCTCTGCTGATACTAGGCGCTGACGCCGCTGACTGAGTTTTAAACTTAAACTTAAAGACTCTCTGCTAAGTTTTAAATTTAAAATAAAAGCTATCTGCTGATACTAGGTCCTGACTGAGTTAACAAATACACTGGATTCTAAATTACACAAATTAATCAGCTTTAACCCAAAGAATTCTCTTTTCCCTGAGATTTAGAGAATTTCCCAGAAGTAAATACAAGTGCAGATTTCTTTCCAGCAGTAGCAGTCCCTTTTGGTAGTCAATTGAAAGTAAGCTCTGCAATGAAAGGCCATAGGATGAGGGTGAAAGGGGATAGACTCAGGAGTAATGTGCAGAAATATTTCTTTACGGAAAGAGTGATAGATGCATTGAATATTCTTCCAGTGGAGGTATTTATTTATTTATTTATTTATTTGGCTATGCTTATATACTGCTATATCTAAAAGCTATAGTGGTTTACAAAGAACAATGGGTCGTCAAGGCTTACATTGAAAATGCAGTAAAGATAAGGGAGAAGAGCAAAACGCTAACTGAGAGGAAGGGAGTGAAAGAGCAAAGAAAATACAAATATATATTATTTATATATATATATATATATATATATAGAACTCACTTAAGCAATTACATACACTGCAGGTGTATTACATACACTGCAGGTGGACAGCTTCATTATTTGTGAAACATTTAATGAATAGAAGTGTTGTAATTAGAGATGAGGACAATATCTGAATTCAAGAAAGCATGGGACAAACACAGAAGACCTCTAAAGGAAAAGGGACTATAGAATTTGATATGGAAGGGCAGACTAGATAGACCATATGGTCTTTTTCTGCTGACATGTTTCTGTGTTTCTATTGGAGTTCTGCAAGCTAAGTGAGACAAGTCATGTCTACGAAAGAGAAGGCAAGAAGTGAACACAAGGCTGGAGGTGGTATCTACAGATCTGCTGCAAATATGGCTTTTATCCCCTCCCACCCCCCTCGCCTTGTACTTAGGCCCCTGAATGTTAGAGCATCTCTTTTCCAGTAAATAGCCCTATCCATATAGGATTTTGCTATCATGCCTATATGTCTCCTGGAACTACTTGCTTTAGTTGACAGATTTATGCATTTTTTATATTTTTCATAGGATTTTATGTATATGATAATGTCCTTTTTAGTATATAAATTGTTTTATACACAATGTTATTGTATTTATTATTTGACATTGTTTTTCATGATGCATTTTTATTAATTTTATCCTATGAGTGTTTATTGTGTAGGATTGAATGTATCCTTTTTAGCACACATATATCCTCTTATTGCATTTAATGTTTGATAGATTTATTATTTTATATTGTGCCTTGTGCTCCTTTCATCTTTATCAAGTCTCATATTTTGTTTAATCTTTGTTCTTTTATTTGGCTTCTGTAAACATGGTTATATGTCCACATACAGATTCCCTATATTTGTGTTGTGTGTGTGTGTGTGTGTATATATATATATATATATATATATATATATATATATATATATATATACACACACACACACTTTTATTAGCTTTATTTCACTTTGCAGCACATATGTACTGTATGCATGTCTTCCCTTTCCCCTCTCCCCTCCCTCTCTTTAACATTTTAAATATTGTTTATATTTTTAATGGTTGTAATAATGCATGTCATGTTTTTACTGAGTTCCTGAGCCCCTGATGAAGGCTCTGGTGCCAAACACAGATGTGCAGGGACAGACCTTTAAGACGCTCCAATAAATGGGTCTGTTTACTAAACAGCGGTAGCGGACTCCGTGCGATATCGGAGCCGCAGCCCCCTTGATTTCAATGGGGGCTGCGGCTCCGATATCGCACAGAGTCCGCTACCGCCGTTTAGTAAACAGACCCCAAAGTCTTACAATAGAATTCCACGGTGTGGCGTGTTACCTATTCTTTTCTGGTTACTAGCATGCTATCCACCAGGCACCAGTTTCTCCTTGTGCCATCCTCCATGCCCTCCTATAGCCCATTCTGACTGCCATCTCACTGCTATTCACTCACCTGGCCATTCCTCCTCTCTACCTGTTCATAGATAGAGACTTAGATGTGTTGTCATGTGCCTCATTGTGGGGTCAGGGGATGGTTTATTGTACCATCAGTGGAAGAACAGTATAAAGTTATTACACCACTTCTGTCCATTGGCAGATGATACCATATCCTCCAGCTGTGTCTGAGACTGTTCTGTGCATCCAGAAACACTTCAGAGCTGTTCCTCAAAGGTGATTTGATTCATACTTGCAAAGCAAGGTTGAGGACAGTTATGAGTAAGGAGTATACCCCCACAGTAGATTTCATGGTGTGTTTGGGAATGCACAGGTGCAAGGTACATCAGGGCACTTTACAGTGTCTGCTCACTGTACCCTGGGCACACTCGCTGTACACACAGGTAAGCAGTGTCATGTAGTCCTTCCTCCTTGCAGCCTGCTACTTGCTGTGTAGCTGCATGGTAGCTGGCTGCCGTCTTGAGCATGTTCTGTGGAATCTGTAGCAGGCAAGTGCTATGTTGCCTGATGTGCACATCTACCCTTTGTAGCTTTCTGCAGGCCGCATGCAAAACCTAGACAGACATGCATTCTATCCAGACGTGCTTTACACACTGCTGATGTATGCCATGTCTCCATTGCTTGCAACACATTGTAACTGTACTTCTCACAACTATCTGGTGTGTGGATACGGCTACTGTGGCATGGAGCTGCATTTATCAGTGCAGGTGCACACTCAATGCATTCCCTCCCCTGTTCCATTGGCTAGTGCCGAGGCCTGACCTCTGTAACTCTTGCTCTCCTACAGACCATCAAAAGCCAGGACTATCACAACCTGCAGTGGCTCAAGCAGAAGACATCTAACCAGGGAGTGGAACCTGAGACAACCCCCATTTGTACTGGAGTAAAGCAGCACACTATGACCATTAGGGATCTGGAACCTGATCCTGCACAGCCTGCAGCTGGTGGACTGTCCTTCCCCATCCAGGAGGGAGGGGTCACGTTTGCTGGAATGCACAGATGGTATCCACTCTGAGTTGTGTGCCATCCACCAGGAGCTGCAGGCACCAGATGATGAAGCAGAGGCACAAGGAGGCAAAGGTCCAGTTTCTCAGGGAGATGGCAGCCTATGTGACCTCCATGTCAAACACCTGTCACCAGTTGTTGGCCTCCTGCCAGGGGCAAGGTGCAGATATCCTTCAAGAGGGGTACCCTGCAGCAGCATCAGAGGATAACGAGATGCCTGAAACAGGCTCCATCACAGGGGAGGGTGAAAACACAGCGAGCAATGGCTCTGAGCCTTTGCTGTTGTAATGCAGTGCCAGGGTGGGGAAATAGGCAGGACCTGATCATGAGTTGGTTGGTGGGAGTGGTAAGAGGGCACCGTTTATGTAATGTTTGACTGCACTGTAATAAATATGACTGCACTTACTCTAGAAGGTTTCACAGATGAGTCTGTTCCTGGTGGTGAATACTAATGCCTTCTGCTGTTGGTTCCCCTCTGCACCTCTTCCTCTTCTGCAGCCTCTGCAGCCTCTGCAGTATCTGTATCCTCTATCACTTCACCCTCTGGAGTGGGGATGTCTTGCTGCATAGCGAGGATACACAGGTGCTCCTTGTGGCCTTAGGCAAGCCTCTTAACCCTCCTCTGCCTCAGGTACTAAAAAAATAGATTGTGAGCCCTTTGGGGACAAGAGAAAAAAATATATATACAGTACCTGAATGTATACCGCTTTGACTGGTAGAAAAGTGGTATATAAGCCTAGTTACATAAATAAATGCAGCGGGCTGTGACGAACTTGCACACACATTCAAGGCTGTACAGCAACTCATCTCCACTGCATTCTAAGCATCTAAAGCAACTGTTAAGGACCGCAATTGCCCATTCCACCATTGCCCTGTTCCTCTGGTGCATCTGATTGTATCACTTCTACTGCAGGATCTGTGGGTGGTGCACAGGTTTCAGTTGCCATGGTCGAAGGGGGTATCCATGGTCACCTGTGGGAGCAGGGAGACAGGCACACATCAGGTCAGCAACTGTGCCAGGTATGTTGGGACTGGAGGGGTGGGTGGGTGGTGGACATATTTACGGTGCCTTCCACAAGACAGGGGCATGAGGGAGTGCATTCTGGTGGCATTTCCTGCAGAGCCCTATGCAACATGACATTGCTTGACTGCTGTTCGGACTCTTGCCTGTCTCCAAGATGCACTGCTTCAGCGCATTCTGAGGCTTTGCCATCTCTGGCCTGCTTTTCTCCATTGGGGTCCCCTGTTACTATTCATATGTGTTCCCCCTGTGACTGCATCACTAATGTGCAGCCTCTCACCCTGGTCCTTCAATTCTCCCTTCTAGCTATGCACCTGTGTTGGGGCATATCAGATAACATGTGCCCACTCTACTGTCTCCCATTCTGGGGTGCATCCTCACATAGTTGCATGACTCACAGTTCTATCACATTTGCTCACAGCTGTGTCCACTTAGCAAGCAGCCATGCATCTCAAAGGTATCCTGTGGCTGCTGCTTGTCCCACACCAGACTGCGAAAGGATGAAGGCATCATGTCAGGAGCCCTGGAAATGAGCACATACATCAGTGATGAGCATGTGGGCATTGGCCACCACTTGCATATTCATGGAGTTGTAATTGTGATGGTTTCAGAATGCCCTCTAATCCTCACCCAGTACCCTCAGTGCAACATGTGTGTAGTCAATGATACCAATGACAGATGGGAAGCCAACTATATCATAAAATGGCTGCATAGTCTGTCTTTGCTCAGGTGTGGAAGGGAAGGTGTTGTAGCTCTGCATCCTTCTCACCAGGGCAGTGAAGAAGGCATCAATACAATGGCATGTGGCAGACTAGATGATGTCAGTGGTGGCACCCACCACATTCTGGAAGCTTCCTGTGGCCAGAAACTCTAGTACAGTGGCCACCTTTAGAGCCACTGGCAGCGCATGGCTTCAACTGGTAGCTGGCTCCATCTCCCTGCACAGTATCCCACACAGATCTGTTATGGTGTCATTGTTCAGCCAGTTATTTTACAAGAATCACTAAAACATCACCTCACTATTTTTTGTCTTTTGTCGAAGCTATGCTGTAGGAGGGATATCAGTGTCATCTATCCCACACCAAGCAGCTAGCTGCCTTTTTTTCTTTTATGTGATCCTGTGTCACCAATCAAAAATACTTTAAATAACAAAAAATTGTATTTAGCTTAAACCTCTTAATCTCAGCTTGTCATTCCGTCATTTCAAAAGAGAAAGTTGAAGCATGACGCGCGCGTTTCGAGCCCTAAGGCTCTGTATCAAATGCTAAACTCTTTGTTGATTCAATAACAGAATCCCAAAAAACGCCGTCGCTGCGGCTGAGGCATACGTCTCTCCTCTATGGCTACAGCATCCAACTACACGATCTTTAAACAGGAGCACAACCTATCAGAAGAGGAAACACCCCATGGAAAGGGGAATCCCAATCCTGATTGGTTCCTATGAAGTATCATCAGATAATAGAATACCATTCTACCTCCCGATTTAAACCTTCTGGTTCCACGGTATTTAAATAAAAAATCCATCTTTGCTCAAGTACTTGAAGTTGATGAAGTCGGTCTCCTCCTCTAGGGTCTGCCGGAATATGGTCAATAACGGACCACCGAAGATCATCAAATGAATGGTTGAATTTTACGCAGTGAGACACTATCGGTGCTGTCAGTACTTTATTGCGCAAGCGAGATGCATGTTCCATCAAACGTGTTTTTACAATTCGGCTAGTCCTACCGATATAGAGCAACAAGCAAGGGCACATCAGTAAATAAACCACATAGCTAGATAGACAGTTCGTGTCCCAGCGCCGCGTAAAAAGCTGTTTTGTTTTTGGATGCGTCCACTGAAGTCCTAGCATAGATGAATCACAAAATTTACATGATCCACATATCGAATGTCCAATCTTAGCAAATGACCGGTCAATTCTATCAGGGACGAGACCTCCAGGATGCCCTATTGTGTCATGCAGAGATTCTGTCCTAGAGCCGCTTTCAAAGTTCTGCGATGTTTTTTTAAAACAAGAAGCTTGTCAGGTGACCTCTTTTCTTCGTGATACAACTCATCTATTACAATTTTTGTCAACATTAATTATCCCTCCAGGAGCATTTCTTGTCACACTTGATGTAGTTTCGCTATACACGAAGATAGATCAACAGGAGGCCCTTACACTGCTGGCAGATTGTTTTCAGACAGCTCCGTCTGGTCTTCCGAGGTCTTTTTTGTTACAAATGATGCAATTGGTTTTAACCAAAAATTACTTTGTTTCAGAGGGAGTCTACTATCAGCAGATTTCGGGAATAGCGATGGGGGCCACATGCGCCCCCTCCATTGCTACTATCTACATGGGTCATATGGAGTCTTCTCAAATACAACAAGCCTCTAGTTTTTCAAATGTGCTATTTTGGAAAAGGTCCCTGGATGATATTTTGTTTATCTGGGCTTTAGATTTGCCAGCTCTTACTGAGTTTCTGAATTGGTTAAACACTCTACGGACTAATATTCAGTTCACAGCTCATGTTCATTCTACTACAATTGAGTTTCTGGATCTGCAGATTACGATATCTGAAGGCAGTTTACATACTACTCTCTATCGGAAAAGTGTTCAGAGAAATAGTTTATTGCATTTTCGAAGTTATCACCCAGGTCCTCCTTAGATTAAGACGGAATTGTGACACGCTTGAGGATTATTTGACTCATGCTCAGGAACTAGGCCGTCGTTTAATAAATCGGGGCTATCCTTCTAAGATCATTCAAAGAGCAATGCGGCGAGCACGTTTTGTTCATCGCGAATGGCTACTTGACCCCCATTATACAAATTCTTGTCGAAGTTCAGAGGATTCAATAGTGGGTATCCTTCCATTTACGGAAGGCAGTTCTGCAGTCTTAAAAATTCTAAAACAACACTGGCCTATGTTACAATTATTAGAATGCTTCAATAAACCTCTTCAGGTAGCTTTTGCTAGGGGGCGAAATCTTGGCGATATGCTTATGAAGACTACACTATCCCCTGATAGAATTGACCAGTCATTTGCTAAGATTGGACATTCAATATGTGGATCATGTAAATTTTGTGATTCATCTATGCTAGGACTTCAGTGGACGCATCCAAAAACAAAACAGCTTTTTACGCGGCGCTGGGACACGAACTGTCTATCTAGCTATGTGGTTTATTTACTGATGTGCCCTTGCTTATTGCTCTATATCGGTAGGACTAGCCGAATTGTAAAAACACGTTTGATGGAACATGCATCTCGCTTGCGCAATAAAGTACTGACAGCACCGATAGTGTCTCACTGCGTAAAATTCAACCATTCATTTGATGATCTTCGGTGGTCCGTTATTGACCATATTCCGGCAGACCCTGGAGGAGGAGACCGACTTCATCAACTTCAAGTACTTGAGCAAAGATGGATTTTTTATTTAAATACCGTGGAACCAGAAGGTTTAAATCGGGAGGTAGAATGGTATTCTATTATCTGATGATACTTCATAGGAACCAATCAGGATTGGGAATCCCCTTTCCATGGGGTGTTTCCTCTTCTGATAGGTTGTGCTCCTGTTTAAAGATCGTGTAGTTGGATGCTGTAGCCATAGAGGAGAGACGTATGCCTCAGCCGCAGCGACGGCGTTTTTTGGGATTCCGTTATTGAAACAACAAAGAGTTTAACATTTGATACAGAGCCTTAGGGCTCGAAACGCGCGCGTCATGCTTCAACTTTCTCTTTTGAAATGACGGAATGACAAGCTGAGATTAAGAGGTTTAAGCTAAGTACAATTTTTTGTTATTTAAAGTATTTTTGATTGGTGACACAGGATCACATAAAAGAAAAAAAGGCAGCTAGCTGCTTGGTATGGGATAGATGACACTGCTATCCCTCCTACAGCATAGCTTCGACAAAAGACAAAAAATAGTGAGGTGATGTTTTAGTGATTCTTGTAAAATAGCTGTCTTAATTGTTTCACTTTAGGGGTGGTGATATATTGTTCAGCCAGTAGCATTGGTACACCTCCTTCTCCAACAGTTGCAGGTACGTTATCCTCGGTCTGTATATCTGTCGAGTACACTATGTACATTTCTCGTGCTGGGTCAATGGTTGGTGTTGCTGCTGCACATTGTGCTGCCGCCTCTCTCCCCTGGAGCATCGATAGCACCTCCACCTCTACTGCAGTATGTGCAGGCCCTACATTGCACGGACAATTCCTGTCTACGGGCACAGCTGATAACAATGTTTGTCATTGCTCTGTGCGACATGTACTGTCATATCACCAGGCCAAATGTACCCAAAAACCTAGCCTACAGATACGCAGTTTATGGTGTTCTGCTGAATATCTTTGCTAATCTTCCTCATTCAGCTCCTTCCAACCTTCTCTCGTGGGGCCACTGGCCCTGGGTGCCATATTTCGCATACTGCACACCAGTCTCGCCATATCACTCCGTCTACCCTCTCACACTTCTCTCCAGCCAACCAGCTCTTTCCCACTGATTTTGCCTCTCTCACTGAAGAGGCATAAGCTTCCCTCTGGAACTCATGCCTTTCCTCTGTCCTTGACTCCCTCACTCCTCCGTGACCTCATTTATCTCGGCCCATTTCCCACTGTCCATGGTACCACTGCAGTGAGCACAACTCTGCTATGCAGAGCAACTCTGGAGAAAGGATAAGTCCCCCAGATCGCTCCAGCACTTCAATTCCTGCCACCTGTTCTATCGCTCACTCATCACCAAAGCAAAGCAGTCCTACTATTCCAGCCTTATCTCCTCTGCATCCAACTCCACATGACAGTTCTATTCTTCTCTTAAATGTCTCACCTCTTTACATTCCCCCTTGATCAGTAGAGACCTCTCTTCAGTGCCTAGCCCCTTTGAACTGGCTTCACCTTTTTCCTCAAAGGTCCAACATCTTTGTTCCTCTTTTCTAATTAGCACCTCTCCACTCAGGTCCCCTCCCCTTCATTCACTGCCCTCATCTCCAACTATGTCACACACCTGGTCTTCCTTTCAGACCCTCTCTACCCCGGAACTCTCCAGATCTATTTCTTCCACCCAAAAAACATATTGTGCTCTTGACTCCATTCCCTCCAAATGGATTCTGGAACCATCCCTTACTCTCCTTCCGATATAATCATCCTTCATCACACTTCTTCCACTTCCCCAGATCTCTCACCCCTCAATGCCTGTTTATCATTTGTTGTTAACTGGTTGTCCTCAAACCTACATCATCTCAACACCTCTAAGACAACGGCTATGTGGTTTACCTTCAGCGCTCCCTCTCCTGCATTATCCCCTATCCTCCTTAATGATTCCATTCCCTTTGTATCCATGTATCCGCGTATCCCTTGGTATCCGCTACCTGGAAGTAACACTGGACCTGGATCTTTCTTTTCATGCCCATATCTCCACTCTCACCAAGCGCTCCTTTTTTTTCCTCCACCAAATTTGAGCTGTCAGTGATGATCTGTCCCCCTCCTCCCTCACCACCCTTCTGCTCTCCCTGGTAATGTCATGAGTCGACTACTGTAACATCATGTTTGCTGCCCTCCCCCAATCTCAACTCCACCACTTATAGATGATCCAAAACACCACTGCATGGACTCTTTCCCATACCACTCACTACAGTCACATTACACCTCACCTTATCCAACTGCATTGGTTGCCAGTTCTCTACCATATCACCTTCAAAATTATAATCCTAACCCATAGGTCTCTCTATACACACACTCCACAGTATCTGGCTGACTCCCTACAGTTCTGTCTGGTGCCCCGTAGTCTTCGTTCCATATATATATAAACCGTCTAGCTCTCCCTTCCCCAGCTCGTGCCCAATTAGAACAGACCTGACATTCAGCTTTCTTCTTCTTAGCCCCATCCCTCTGGAATTCCCTTCCCCTTTTCCTCTGTCAGAAACAATCATTTCCCAAATTCAAATTTCTCCTTAAAACTCATCTTATTTGTGTTGCCTATGACCTTCCTCTTCCCGACCCCCTTTAACCCTGTCTTGTCGTAATCTGTCCTCTTCTTCTCTCCTCTCTTCTTCCATCTCCAGTGTGATTGTTATCTTTTTTTGTCAAAATATGTAGTTCCTTTCTATTTCAGACTTCGTGCCACTAATGATTTTTTGCACTATTGTAAGCCACTCTGGTGGTTCCAAGATGTGGTAAATCAAGAAATAAAAATAAAGATAAAGATAACCGAGTATGTTGCAGCCATGCTCCCATTACACCCCTGTGGATATCCGGTTACCACCATACGCACTGCGCTAATATTGGTCCGTCGGCAGCTGACTGAAAGTGCCGAATACTCAGATATGTGCTTCTTACATGGGTAACACTGCTTTTTTGCTGCCTTACCTCCTCCTAAGGGTTGGAATATTGGGCCCCACATATTTATGTTTATTAAACTCTTGATATATCACCTTAGACATAGGTCAGTATCAAAGGGGTTTACAAAAAAATAATATTCATTAAAAGAAAGGAATGCCATTATTTAAAGGTAAAGAACAGAAAGTGGGGGGAGAGACTGTAGACCAAGTACACTTGCTACTCCTGATAACCTGGGAAAACCTTTTTTAAAAAAATAAGCTTTCAGGTTCATTTTGAACTTATTAAAAAATGAGTCTGATTGAAAATATTTAGGGAGAGAATTCCATAGGTGTGGTACATGAAGATAAAAAGGTGAGAGCCTAAGAACATAAGAAATTCCATACTGGGGCAGATCAATGTCCGTCAAGCCCAGTATCCTGTTTTCAATCAAAGTCACAAGTACCTGTCAGGTTCCCAAAAAGGTACACAGATTCCACAGTGCTTATCCCGAGGTTCCCTGGTCCTCTTTAATAATGGTTTATGGACTTTTCCTCCAGATACTTGTCCAAATCTTTTTTAAACCCAGCTACACTAACAGCTTTTACTACATCCTCGGGTAAAGAATTCCATTGAGTGAAAAAATATGTTCTCTTATTAATCTTAAATGGGCTACATTGTAGCTTTATTGCATGTCCCCTAGTCTTTCTACTTTATCTCCACTCAGCCTTCTCTTTTTCAAATTGAAAAGCCCTAACCTTTTAAGCCTCTCCTCATATAGGTATCCTTACATCCCCTTTACCATTTTGGTGGCTCTTTTCTATACCTTTTCTAATTCTGCTATATCCTTTTTAAGATATGCTGACCAGAAATGCACACAATATTCAAGGTGCGGTCACACCATGGAAAGATACAGAGGCATTATAATATCCTTGGTTTTAATCTCCATTTCTTTCCTTATAATTCCTAGCATTCTGTTTGCATTTTTGGCCACAGCTGCATACTGGGTGGAGAGTTCCAAAGTATTATCCATGATGACACCTAAATCACAGTGGCAGCAACTTGGTGTTCAAATGACAGTTGTATGTCAACGATAATACCTAAATGTGTCAAAGGTTCAACTAAAGGAATTGGAGTGCCTCCAATTGTGAGACTTATAGCAAAGGAAGAGGAACTTCCCATTACCGAAAGCATCAGAGATTTGGAAGGATTTAGATATAGACCATGTTCTTGCAACCAAGAGGCTACAGACTTCAAGAAAAAATTCAAAGGAGACAGGTCTGAAAAGATAGTAGAGGAGTAATATACATGTTTTCAACCCATGCCTAAAACTAAATGCACACCTGCACTGGAAGCCAATGTAACGTAAACATAAATGATTTTGCACATCTTTCTACACATACATGCAGCCCTCAGCACTCTGCATTTATGTGTACTGGCTCCAGTTTTACAGACCAGGCTGCTCCAGTCCTGGTTTTATCCCCATTCAATGCAGGGAGCTGATATAACATGAATGACTAAAGTGCCCATATAGGTGTATGCTTTATAACCTACATAGGTGCTTCAGCCCTCCACACAACTATGTCCTCAAACAGACCTGCACACGGGTCACATGCAAACATTTGTCATCGCGTATCCTTGTACAAATATAAAAATTGGTCTGAGCCAGTGTGGTATGGTACATATGCAGGGGCGGCTCTATAATGAGGCCGAGTGAGGCAGTGGCCTCAAGCAGCAACTTTTTGGGGGCGGCAAAAATTGCCCCCAAAAATCCTGCCTCACTCGGCCTTAAAAAAACAAAACAAAAAAAATGAGGAGCCGCTGCCGCTGAAGTGCCCTGCAACATCCCGGCAGAGCCCTCCTCTCTCCGTGGCTTTTCAGAGCCGTGAAGGGAGAGTTCCCCTTCCTCGCGGCTCTGTTAAGCCCACCGGCACTGATGGGAAACAGCCATTTCCTGTTTCCAATCAGCAACAGCGGGCTTAACAGAGCCGCGAGAAAGGGAAACTCTCCCTTTACGGCTCTGAAAAGCTGCGCTGAGGGAGAGAGGAGGGCTCTGCCGAGAAGGCTGCGGGGCACTTCCTTCTGCTGCTGCCGTGGCGGCAGCAGCTTCAGCAGCCAGGCTTTGTTTTTTAATTTCCCGGGAGGGGCCAGGACTGGAAGTGTGGGCTGATGGGGGGTTAGGACTGGTAATGGGCTATGGGAGGGCTAGGACTGGAAGTGGGCTGATGGGGGGGTTAGGACTGGTAATGGGCTATGTGAGGGCTAGGACTGGAAGTGGGCTGATGGGGGGGTTAGGACTGGTAATGGGCTATGGTCGGGGGCTAGGACTGGAAATGGGCTGATGAGGGGATTAGGACTGGAGGCGGGCTGATGGAGGGGGCTTAGGACTGGTAATGGGCTATGGGGGGGCTAGGACTGGAAATGGGCTGATGGGGGCATTAGGACTGGATGTGGGCTGATGGGGGTTTGGCCTGGTAATGGGCTATGGGCGGGCTAGGACTGGAAGTGGGCTGATGGGGGGTTGGAACAGGAAATGTGCTGATCAGGAGAGGGGGCTAGGACTGTTAATGGTCTAACGGGGTACGCTAGGACTGGAAGTGGGCTGATGGGGGCGTTAGGACTGGATGTGGGCTGATGGGGGGGTTTGGACTGGTAATGGGCTATGGGGGGGCTAGGACCAGAAGTGGGCTGATGGGGGGCTTAGGAGTGGTAATGGGCTATGGTGGGGCTAGGACTGGAAATGGGCTGATGAGGGGTTGGAACTGGAAATGTGCTGATCAGGAGAGGGGGCTAGGACTGCTAATGGGCTATCGGGGGAGGCTAGGACTGGAAGTGGGCTGATGGGGGGTTAGGACTGGATGTGGGCTGATGGGGCATTTGGACTGGTAATGGGCTATGTGGGGTCTGGGACTGGAAATGGGCTGATGGGGGGGTTGGACTGGAGGTGGGCTGATGGGTTTAGGACTGGTAATGGACTATGGGCGGCTAGGACTGGAAATGGGCTGATGGGGGGGTTGGACTGGAGGTGGGCTGATGGGGGGGGGTTTAGGACGTAATGGACTATGGGGGGGCTAGGAAAGGAAATGGGCTGATGGGGGTGTTTAGGACTGGAAATGGGCTGATGGGAGGGTTAGGACTGGAAGTGGGCTGATGGGGGGGTTGGACTGGTAATGGGCTATGTGGGGGCTAGGACTGGAACTGGGCTGATGGGGGTTGGACTGGAGGTGGGCTGATGGGTTTAGGACTGGTAATGGGCTATGGGGGGCTAGGACTGGAAATGGGCTGATGGGTGGGTTAGGACTGTACGTGGGCTGATGGGGGGGTTGGACTGGAGGTGGGCTGATGGGGGGTTTAGGACTGGTAATGGACTATGGGGGGGCTAGGACAGGAAATGGGCTGATGGGGGAGTTTAGGACTGGAAATGGGCTGATGGGAGGGTTCCGCCTGGAAGGGGGCTGATGGGGGGGATGGACTGGTAATGGGCTATGGGGGGCTAGGACTGGAAATGGGCTGATGGGGGTTGGACTGGAGGTGGGCTGATGGGGGGGTTTAGAACTGGAAATGGGCTATGCTGGGGCTAGGACTGGAAATGGGCTATGGGGGGGTTAGGACTGGAAATGGGCTGATTGGGAGTGGGGGCTAGGACTGGTAATGGGCTATCGGGGGTGGCTAGGACTGGAAGTTGGCTGACAGGGTGTTTAGGACTGGTAATGGGCTATGGGGGGCTAGGACTGGAAATGGACTGATGCAGGTGTTAGGACTGAACGTGGGCTGATGGGGGTTAGAACTGGAAATGGGCTGATGGGGGTTTAGAACTGGAAATGGGCTCATGGGGGGTAGGACTGGAAATGGGCTCATGGGGATTAGAACTGGAAATGGGCTGATGGGGGGTTAGGACTGGAAATGGGCTAATCAGGAGGGGGCTAGGACTGGCACTGGGCTATCGGGGGTGGCTGGGACTGGAAGTAGGCTGATTGGGGTTTAGGACTGGTAATGGGCTATGGGGGTTTAGGACTGGGTGTGGGCTGATGGGGGGTTAGAACTGGAAATGGACTAATGGGGGGTTAGGACTGGACGTGGGCTGATGGCGGGGGTTAGGACTGGTAATGGGCTATGTGGGGGCTAGGACTGGAAATGGGCTGATGGGGGGTTAGGACTGGAGGTGGGCTGATGGGGGGTTAGAACTAGAAATGGGCTGATCAGGAGGGGGCTAGGACTGGTAATGGGGCTGATGGGGGGGTTAGGATTGGTAATGGGCTATCGGGAGCTAGGACTGGAAATCGGCTCATGGGAGGGTTAGGACTGGACATGGGCTGATGGGGAGGGTTAGGACTGGTAATGGGCTATGGTGAGGCTAGGACTGGAAATGGGCTGATGAGGGGGTTAGGACTGGAGGTGGACTGATGGAGGGGGCTTAGGACTGGAAATGGGCTGATGAGGGGTTGGAACTGGAAATGTGCTGATCAGGAGAGGGGGCTAGGACTGGTAATGGGCTATCGGGGTACGCTAGGACTGGAAGTGGGCTGATGGGGGGTTAGGACTGGATGTGGGCTGATGGGGCATTTGGACTGGTAATGGGCTATGTGGGGTCTGGGACTGGAAATGGGCTGAGGGGTGGGTTAGGACGGGAAGTGGGCTGATGGGTTTAGGACTGGTAATGGGCTATGGGGGGCTAGGACTGGAAATGGGCTGATGGGGGAGTTTAGGACTGGAAATGGGCTGATGGGGGGGTTGGACTGGAGGTGGGCTGATGGGGGGGTTTAGGACTGGTAATGGACTATGGGGGGGCTAGGACAGGAAATGGGCTGATGGGGGAGGTTAGGACTGTAAATGGGCGGATGGGAGGGTTAGGACTGGAAGTTTGCTGATGGGGGGGTTGGACTGGTAATGGGCTATGTGGGGGCTAGGACTGGAAATGGGCTGATGGGGGGTTGGACTGGAGGTGGGCTGATGGGGGGGTTTAGGACTGGTAATGGGCTATGCTGGGGCTAGGACTGGAAATGGGCTGATGGGGGGTTAGAACTGGAAATGGGCTGATTGGGAGTGGGGGCTAGGACTGGTAATGGGCTATCGGGGGTGGCTAGGACTGGAAGTTGGCTGTCAGGGTGTTTAGGACTGGTAATGGGCTATGGGGGGCTAGGACTGGAAATGGACTGATGCAGGTGTTAGGACTGGACGTGGGCTGATGGCGGTTAGAACTGGAAATGGGCTGATGGGGGGTTTAGAACTGGAAATGGGCTCATGGGGGGGTAGGACTGGAAATGGGCTCATGGGGGATTAGAACTGGAAATGGGCTGATGGGGGGTTAGGACTGGAAATGGGCTGATCAGGAGGGGGCTAGGACTGGCAGTGGGCTATCGGGGGTGGCTGGGACTGGAAGTAGGCTGATTGGGGTTTAGGACTGGTAATGGGCTATGGGGGGTTTAGGACTGGGTGTGGGCTGATGGGGGTTAGAACTGGAAATGGACTAATGGGGGGGTTAGGATTGGACGTGGGCTGATGGCGGGGGTTAGGACTGGTAATGGGCTATGTGGGGGCTAGGACTGGAAATGGGCTGATGGGGGGTTAGGACTGGAGGTGGGCTGATGGGGGGGTTTAGGACTGGTAATGGGTTATGGGGGGCTAGGCCTGGAAATGGGCTGATGGGGGGGTTAGAACTAGAAATGGGCTGATCAGGAGGGGGCTAGGACTGGTAATGGGCTATCGGGGGTGGCTAGGACTGGAAGTGTGCTGATGGGGGGGTTAGGATTGGTAATGGGCTATCGGGAGCTAGGACTGGAAATCGGCTCATGGGAGGGATAGGACTGGACATGGGCTGATGGGGAGGGTTAGGACTGGTAATGGGCTATGGGGGGGCTAGGACTGGAAATGGGCTGATGGGGGGGTTAGGACTGCAGGTGGGCTGATGGGGGGTTAGGACTGATAATGGGCTATGTGGGGCTAGGACTGGAAATGGGCTGATGGGGTGGGTTAGGACTGGAAGTGGGCTGATGGTGTGGTTAGGACTGGTAATGGGCTATGGGGGGCTAGGACTGGAAATGGACTGATGGGGGGTTAGAACTGGAGGTGGGCTGATGGGGGGGTTAGGTCTGGTAATGGGCTATGGGTGGATAGGACTAGAAATTGGCTGATGGGGGTTAGAACTGGAACTGGTCTGATTGTGAAGGGGGCTAGGACTGGTAATGTGCTATTGGGGGTGGATAGGACTGGAAGTGGGCTGATGGGGGGGTTTATGACTGGAAGTGGGCTGAAGGGGGGGTTAGGACTGGTAATGGGCTATCGGGGTGGCTAGGACTAGAAATGGGCTGATGGGGGTTAGGACTGGAGGTGGGCTGATGGGGTGTTTAGGACTGGTAATGGGCTATGGTGGGCTAGGACTGGAAATGGGCTGATGGGGGTTAGAAGTGTAAATGGGGCTGATCAGGAGGGGTGCTAAGATTGGTAATGGGCTATTGGGGGTGGCTAGGACTGGAAATGGACTGATGGGGTTAGAACTGGAAATGGGCTGATCGGGAGGGGGGGCTAGAACTGGAAATGGGTTGATGGGGGTTAAGTATGGAAATAGGCTGATCGGGAGGGGGGTTAGAACTGGAAATGGGCAAATGGGGGGCTAGCACTGGAAATGAGCTAGGCCTGGTAATGGGCTGATTGGGGGGCTAGGACTAGAGTGGGCTGATAAGGGGGATAGGACTGGGACTGGAAATGGGCTAAGGGGGAGGGAAAGAGAGTGAAGCCGGCCCTGGAAGAAAACTAGGGGCTAGGGCTAGAAATGGGCTGATGGGGAAGGATGGTAGAATAGGACTGGAAGGGAGCGGATAATGAGAGGGTCTGCCAGGGGAAGGAGGGGGCATGAAGGGAGCTGACACAGAGGAAGGATGGGGCTGGAAAGGAGCTGTCACCTGGGATGTACTGAAGGGGGACTGGAAGGGAGCTGACACTTGGGGATGGGAGTGGTAGGTGGTTGGGTAATGGGGAGAAGGCTGGAAGGGAGATGACATGCAAATGGCACTGAAAAGGGGATAGACAGAGGTTAGGGCAACTGGAAGGGAGCTGACTGGGGGGGTGGCACTGAGAGTGGATGTGAGCTGATATCTGGGATGGTATTTGGACTAGAAGGGGCTGGACAGTGGGGAAGGAGGGGTACTGGAAGGGAATGGACATCAGTTGCAGTCGTGGGAATGCAAGGTGGTTGATATTGGAAGGTACTGAGAGGGAAGGACTGGAAAGAGGGCTGATACTGGGGAGGGTTACTGGAACTGGAAATGGGCTGATGAAGTGAAGAAAACAAAAGAAGAGATAAGAAATGGCAGATGGACCATGGACCATAGACGACAGAAAGAGAGCTAAGAGAAGACAGGAAAGCAGAAGCCTCAGATCTGGACCAGCATGATCAGAGAATAAAATGGTCAAACAAAGGTAGAAAAAATAATTTTATTTAATTTTAGTGATTGGACTTTGTGCTATTTTTATATTTTACACAGTATTGGGGAACTGCATCTCTTATTTATCTGATGTTGCACTCATGTGGACTCTGACTTCTTGGGGTTTCAATTTAAATTTAGTCTACATATTTTTATTTTTACTTTAGATTGTGGTTACTTATTCTGTACTTGGTGAGGGTCGATGTTGCGAGTGTGTGACTGAGGTCAGGTGTTCTGTTAAATGGAGTTTGTACATAAAGGTCTATACTGTACTGTAGTAATTTAACTTGTTCAGCTTTACAAATAGGTGTATGGATGTTCCAGGGCCCACTGTAGTATTTACAATGAGGCTTTTTTTTGGATGGGCTCCTTATGTGAGTTTTGGAAGTTTGTACTGATATGGTATGGTATGGTAGGTTTACTCTTTGTTGTAGGGTTTTGTATTAGTTCACAATATGCCTGGTACTGGAAAAAAGTGGTTTTGTTATTGTTGTTGTTGTTAATGAGATGATCAGAATCAGATTTTTTTTTTTAATATTGAGTTCTGTGGGTGAATGTCCTGGTTCTGCTCTGCACCTACTGTGGATGCAAAATATATGTTGAAAAAGAAAAAGCAAGAACCATAACGCAGTTTATAACAACAAAATAAAAATGAGTTATAACTTAGTTTTATAAACTGTGCTGTTGGTTCTTGCTGTCTTTTAGTTCCTTGGTGTGCAAACGGGACCGCACCTAGCCCTGTGCAAGCGGTGCAGCCGCACAGGGCGGAAAGGCTTAGGGGGGCGCAATTCGGCTGTCTGCTGTTGCCCTGCCGCCACTGGCAGGACAATAGCAGGCAGCCAAAATGCACCCCAAAGCCTTTTCGCAGCACTTTAAGCAGGTCTGGTCCCTCCCTCCTCCAACTCGATGTCAGAGCAGGGAGGGACAGATCTGCTTAAAGTGCCGGTGCCTTTCAGATCGGGTGCATGCCTCCCTCTCCTCCCCATCCCTCCGTCCAGCACTGCCTGCTCTTTCCCTGCTGCCGGCGCCTCCGTGAAGAAAACAGAGGGTGGCAGCAGCAGGGAAAGAGCAGGCAGTGCTGGACGGAGGTATGGGGGGAGAGGGGGCGTGCGCCTGAGCTGCAAGTCTCACAGGGTGTGATTGCAGCTCAATATGGCCCTGTATGCAAACATCTTGCATTTCCTCCATATAATCTAATCGGCTTTTTGGTTTGGTTTAGTCTCTGACTGGATTTCTGAAAAAGCCCCGCCCCCCTCTAAGGTGGGGGGGGGAGCGCCTTTTCATACTTCACCTCAGGCAGCAGATTGCCTTGAGCCGCCCCTGTGCATATGTGTCAACTGCTGTATTCTGAGGCTCCTTTTTCCACTATGATGTTTTTGGACTGCATATGATTGAGCTTTTAGTTGTTTATGCTTTTGAGACCTAGCACTACAGTTCTGGGGTTGTTCCTATGGTATTTTTGTGTGTGCTGTTTACACATGTAGGTTGTTAATTGAATTGAGGAAAGAAAAGTAGTTTTATAAGAGGCACGAAAAATCCTTTATAAAATTGCCCCTTTAATAAACATTTTATTCATTTGCTCATGCTCATAACAAACAAAAGGCAGCATCATAGCATTGTCCTTCATGCGGCAAGACTGATGTAATATGGAAAGCAGGTCCACTGCATCAAAGCAAAACCTCTCCTAGAGGATGGGCTTAATGCAATTCTGTCTGCCTTTCTCCGTGATTAGTTTTCTTTTAGCTTTGCAACTGTGTGCAGAGTCTTGGATGAATGTAGCCTAAGCTGAATGCTTCCAATAAATGTCACTTGTGCCTATGCAGGGCTGGCACTCCAGGGGGAAGAGGAAAGGAGGAGGGCGGGAGCTGTCAACAGTCTTTAATATCGGCGCATTAAGATATACTGCCTATCACATCCTAAGCAAGTTAGATTTAGATTAATACTCCTCCTTCCTCTGACTGACTAAAGCTAAAGATCAGGTCTAATATGTTTTTCATCAACTCAAGAGCAGAAGAGTGATTTGGACACTTTCATGTCAAGGTTTAGTACTTGCAGTTAAATAGACTGAAAAAGAATAATGTGAGCACATGCAAGGACTGGCTGATGTCTTACACTCACTGCGATAGAAGTAAAGATTTGAATTCTAGCATACTTGAGACTGTAATTAAAATCAAATAAACAATATGATGAAAGTTTAGTGGAAGTCAGTCAGAAGGCAAATAAAAAGGTTCTGTACCTAAGGTTTCAGCCTTGTGCAGGAGGGAATGGATGTGAACTAATATTGTGTAGCTTCTGAAGCTACACTTCACCACAGTGTGCTGCTATAGCTGGCCAGGGATAATGGTACCCTTTTTTGCTACCTTGTGCAAGCGATTATTGTGCTTCCTTCCCCCCCACCCCAGTGAATTCCAATGGAGCCCTTCATATGCCTCCTTTTTGTCCCAACGTGCTGAAAGGTTTCCGAGGAGCTGTGCTAATCTCGAATGGAAAAAAATGATAGAGGAAGGTGGCACCTTGTAGACTGACCAATTTTTTTAGACTCATGTCTCAATAAATTGGTCAGTCTATAGGTGTCACATGCCTCTGTCATTTTCTTCCCAACAATAATTTCATAAGTGTATGAGTGAACATCATGTACATGTGTGTAGTAGGGTTAGAGAGAGGTTATCAGATTTCTACATGACTTCCCTCCAGTGCTGAAATTGGCGCTGGAGCAGGGATTCTCAATCTAGTCCTCTGGACACACCTAGCCAGTCAGGCTTTCAGGATAACCAAAATTAATATACATGAGAGAGATTTGCATACAATGAAGGCAGTGCATGCAAATCTCTTTCATGCATACAGTAGTTACTGTGATTATCCTGAAAACCTGATTGGCTAGATGTGTCCCGAAGACTGGGTTGAGAATCCCTGTTCCAGTGCCACCATTTGCATGAGGAGGTCCATGTTCCCACCAAGCAGCTTGAAGCTGCATAGGAGTCTTCCACCAACATTCCTGCTTGTGGGGGGAGGTGCAACGTGATCACATGGCATAGGAAGGTCTCAAAGGATAGGCAAACTCGGGCCTGCCTATCCCTCAGAACCTGTCTATGCCACATGATCCTAAGCACAATCATGTTGCACCTCCCCACACCAACAGAAATGCCAGCGGAGGACTCCAGCGCAGCTTCAAGCTGCTTAGTGGGAATACTGGAAGAAGTACTCTAAAACTCCTTCAAAAAGACCAGCCAGAGTCCATAACAAACCTGCCATACATAATACCAGCTCAAAAAAACTAAAATGTCGTTCTAATACAATTCAATGATGGATCCAAAACATTCATGAGGTCTCAGTAAAAAATAACACTGCTGGCTTAAGGTTCACACCGTATAGCCGCAAACGTGTTGTGTTACATCAATGACCTCTAGAAACTTGAATAGGTTTGAAACTCAGTCCTTCACATTATATAGTCATAAACAGCAAAATACTCAGCTTCTGAAAGGACTGGTCCAACTCTTTGCCAAAACTAAGTGATCCCAACGCACAGTCCCGGTACCAGCCAGACGTTTCAAATCTAATTTCTTCAGGGGACCAATAAAATAGCTACAAAAAAACAACACAAAAATCTATTAAGAACCATCACCATTATTACTACTACAAACTAACTACTTAAACAGTAAAACCCATGATCATCAATCATCCTACCTTTGATGCTGCCCACTTTTATTTTACAATGAACTCCGGCGGACGACTGCCCATACCTGAAAAAACGCTGCGCATGCGTCTAACTGATATCCACTCCATTTTTAAATCCCTCGAAGGGGGCTTACCCTCTACCGGGGGTTCCGAACTAGATCTACCCCTTGCACCGGTTCATTCACCTAATCTTAATATCAAGATCAGAGGCATGCGTGCCAGTCTATCTGCCCATTTAAACCCGCTGGAAATAAAGTATTTAATCTAAAAATTAAACGTTGTTCCCGCTTAATAAGTGTCTGATCCAGAGTCTTACCCTGGCTAGCATGTGTCACCTGTTCTAAACATAAACATCGCAACTGTTCAAAGATGTGGGACTTCTCCACACAATGTTGAACCATGGGTGCTTCCACACATCTGCGATTTAAACGACTGCGATGCTCCCGCATTCGCACGTGGAACGAACGAGTGGTCTTTCCAACATAACAAAGACCGCAGGGACACACCACTGCATACACAACATATCGCGAATCACAGGAGGTCATACTCCGAATGCGTAAAGAGACACCCTGATATACAAAAGCGTCCTGACTTATGGTAATATCGCAAATATCACAGGACCCGCATGCGGAATGGCCTCCACTTCCTATTTGCCCTCTCTCATCCCCATCAGAGGAAATCACAGCCAGGCTGAGCAGATCCTTTAAATTATGATCTCTCTGCCAGACGCACCTAACTACTTTCCGGCCCAAACCAGGCACCGCCGCCAAGATGTTACTATGTCTTCGAAATACCTTCTGGAGTTCCCCACTAAGGGGAGAATACCGAGAAATAAAATTAACATATGTATCATCTTGCTGACTCTGAGTTATACGAGACCCGGACCCCAATAAAGATGTCCTATGATTACAAAGAGCCCTAGTGTACGCTCGCTGTACCGCTACCTTAGGATAGCCGCGCTGAAGAAAATTACGCTGTAAATCATGAGTTTTCTGCTTAAAATCTGCCTTATCCGAACAGTTTCGGCGATAGCGCAAAAATTGAGAAAAAGGAAGGCCCAATTTCAAACGCAAAGGATGCATACTTGTGTACTGTAAAAAAGTGACCCTATCCGTTGGTTTTTTAAAAACCGTAGTGATCCAACCCTCCTCGGTCCGCTTTACACAAACATCAAGATAGTTCAATGTATTTGCATGATATATCGAAGTAAATTTAATGTTATCATCACAGCCATTAAGCCATAGGAGAAATTCTTCCAACTTCTCAACGGAACCCTGCCATACCAAAAAGACATCGTCTATGAACCTCTTCCACAACTTAATATTGATAGAATACTGAGATGAAACCACCCACCTCTCCTCAAAAAATCCCATATAAAAGTTTGCTATAGAGGGGGCACAAGTAGCGCCCATAGCAACCCCAGAAATTTGTTGATACAGCTCCCCTTGGAACACAAAATAATTCCGGTAAATGGCAAGTCTTGCTAAGCTAAGTAAAAAAACTTTCCTCTGCTCAGACATATCGGTGCATTGGCCAAGCACTCGCTCTACTACTGATAGTGCCGCTCCCTGCGGGATATTAGTGTAGAGAGAAACTACATCAACTGTTACTAGCCACACATTTGACTGAGCTGCTAAAGGACATTGAGTTTCAAGAATATTCAAAAAATGGGTGGTATCCCGCAAAAATGAGGGAATAGTAGGCAGGAGAGGTCGCAAATAAGAATCTACAAACACTGACAGGGGTTCCAAAACACTACCTCGAGTTGATACGATAGGTCTACCTGGAGGTTTTTGTGGATTCTTATGAATTTTTGGGACCAGATAAAATTAAGCCGTAGTAGGGGCTTTAGGATTCAAAAAGTGGTATTCTTGCTTAGTGATAAGATGTTGTCTTAATGCCTCAGAAGTTAGATCATTGATCATCCGCTGGAGATCTATAAGAGGATCTTCTTGTAAGCAGGAATATTACTGATGCATCTTGCAATTGAGCTAAGGCTTCCGAAACATAGTCCCTGACTGCTAGCACAACAATTGCACCACCCTTATCAGCTCGCCTGATGACGATGTCTGAGCGAGCTCGCAAATCCTGCAAAGCCTTTCGTTCATCTGGGGTGAGAACTGTGCGCTGCAGTCGGCGAGTATTTTCCAAAGACTTTACATCATGCAAAACTGCTTGTCTGTACAATTCCAATGCTGGAGGAGGAACACCCGGCGGTGACCAGGTGGATTTTATAGGTAAACAAACTCTATTGGACCTTGATTCTACCGAATCAATAGCATTCGAATCTGTCCCTGATAAGGGAGATCCAGCAAAATAATTTTTTAACCATAATTTTCTAATTAGAGCCTCAAAGTCCACTCTAAATTGGAAAGAGTCAAACCCACACCGGGGCACGAATGATAATCCTTTATTCAATAAAGCTATCTCGGCCGAGGAAAGCTCTTTACCAGACAAATTCACCACCAAATTTTCACCAGGCTGTACAGCTCTCTCAAGTATCATTTTTTCTTGGTAGCACTGCGTTGTTTCAAACGATCGGATTCCTTTTTCTTTCTGGTTTTTCCATTTGTGGCCTCCTCTAAAAAATCCCTACCTTCTTTTGAAGATCTAGTGGAGTCCGTAGAGGTTACGTCATCTGAAGTATCCTCAAAATTTACTCTCTTCCCTGGTTTTCGTATTTTCCGTTTACTATTCATCCAGGGATATACGTCCATATGATCCTGCTTGAATTTTTTCAACTTGGCTGCCATTACCTCTTGGTGAAAAGACTCTAACTGTTTCTTTATGTCTTCTGTTTTCAAGGAGAACACTCCCTCTGGTTCCAGTGATTTCAGACTAGCTTCCATCAAATTCAGTTCTTCAGAAAGTTTCTCCATATCACTTTTAGCTGTATCCACTATCAAAACCATCAGGTCTAGAGCACACTTATTTAGAATTTGATTCCACTTCTCTATAAACTCTGCTTCCATCACTGGCTTTCGGGGCTCCTTATAAATCCGAAGACCTCTTGGTATCTGCTGACGGTTAATGTATTCGATCAGTGAAAACCTATGTAACTCCAATCGTTTCTTCTTTTTCTGTAGTTTCAAAAAGGCCTCCCAGGTGACTTCATTGGAGGAATTCAACTGTAAATCTAATTGCGAAAAAGGAGTCTTTTCCTTGGTCAAACTCACTATATGGTCATGAGTGAAACTTAAAATATTTTTCCATCCTTCCGGACCAGCCATGGTTGTGCTCACACAAAATTACTAAATGGTCACTAGACGACAAACACACTCAAAAAAACTAAAATGTCGTTCTAATACAATTCAATGATGGATCCAAAACATTCATGAGGTCTCAGTAAAAAATAACACTGCTGGCTTAAGGTTCACACCGTATAGCCGCAAACGTGTTGTGTTACATCAATGACCTCTAGAAACTTGAATAGGTTTGAAACTCAGTCCTTCACATTATATAGTCATAAACAGCAAAATACTCAGCTTCTGAAAGGACTGGTCCAACTCTTTGCCAAAACTAAGTGATCCCAACGCACAGTCCCGGTACCAGCCAGACGTTTCAAATCTAATTTCTTCAGGGGACCAATAAAATAACTACAAAAAAACAACACAAAAATCTATTAAGAACCATCACCATTATTACTACTACAAACTAACTACTTAAACATTAAAACCCATGATCATCAATCATCCTACCTTTGATGCTGCCCACGTTTATTTTACAATGAACTCCAGCGGACGACTGCCCGTACCTGAAAAAACGCCGCGCATGCGTCTAACTGATATCCACTCCATACCAGGACTCATACAGCACTTCACATACCTTGGCTTAGGAGTGGGGTTCATGACTATCATGGCATACGTACACAAAACTAACTATTTTGGAGAAATTGCCAAGGCACACCAATCCTACCTATAAAAAGTCAGTACTACAAATATTAAACCAATACCCTCTGTGTTCTCTTAACCCTCTTTCCAGTATCTGCTATCTATTTGCATTTCTCCTTGCTCCTCCTGCCTTCTTCCATTCCCTCTCTATATTTGTCGCTGACTTACTGATCTTTTCCTTGTAGCTCTTTCCTCCCTGACTCTTTCCTCCTTCTTTATCCACTCAACTTTCACCCGCTATCCACCCCTCAGAGTCCAGCATTTCTCTCTCTCTCTCTCTTTTTCTGTCTACCCTTCAGAGTTCAGCATCTCTCTCTGTCCACCCTTCACCTTCTCTGTCCATCTATCAGAGTCTAGAATCTCCCTTTCCATCCACCAGAGCCAAGCATTTTGCTCTTTGTCTACCCCTCAGAATCCACCATCACTGTCATCCCCCTCATAGCTCAGCATCTCTGCTCTCTCTGTTACCCACCCCCCTGCAATCCAGTATCTCCCTATCCCCTATGACAGAAATCATTTTCTATGACAAAACTAGATTTCTGAAGCTTGCCTTCTGTGTGCAACCTGCCTTTCAATGCTGATACCACAGTTGTATCCCTCGTGCACAGATTCTCAAATGATACAGCCTCCCATCATCAACTAGTACAGAAATTATACTTAAAAGGATTCAGCAGATTCAAAGTGTATTGCATTTCTCAGTGTTTTTCCCCAGTAAACAGAACTAGCTAATGCTTACAATGCTAAGACTTCACTTCATGATAGAAAGGCCAAGGAAACAAATGGGTTACATCTGATTCATCATCATCCCTGAGATGAGTCCCTGTGGAGGTCTGCGTGGTCCCTTACACAGTGCATACAAAGCTTGGATGCTGTCAGTGGTGATTTTCCACCAGATCAGCACCCCCAGAACCTTTTGGAACTTGCTTCATTTTTCCCAATGCCACTTCTGTACCCCTTCCCCTGCTTCATCTCCCCCTTATTTTTAACAGTTACCATCACCAATTTGAAAAGAAGCAAGTTGAAAAGTGTACACTAACAATGTAACATAATAGTGTGTTCTTCCATTTCCAGAATCAGGCATGTGGGAAGTTCATATGTATGTCTCATAGGAAGTGTCAGGCGGTATCAGAGACTAGTTGGATGCATATGTGGGTGTGTCATGGGGAATGTCAGGGACTGTATGTATGTGCGTGTATGTGTGTGTGTATGTGTGTGTGTGTGTGTGTGTGTGTGTGTGTGTGTGTGCATCTGAAATGGTGAGTGTTGAGGGCTGCATGTATGTGTTATGGGAAGTGTCAGGGACTGTGTAAATGTGCATGCCTGTGTGTCTGTCTGTCTTGGGGAATATTAGGGGCTGCATGTGTGTTTGTGCATATCTGGCATGGGGAGTGTCACAGGCTGTATACATGTGTGTGTGTCTCTCTCTCTTTCTCATGACCCCCCTCCCAGGCTTTTTCTAGATTGTTTCTCTCTCTCTCTCTCTCTCTTATGACTCCCATCCTAGACCTCCCCCAGTCCGTTTCTCTCTTTCTCCCTTATGCCTCCCCCAGCCATCACTCAGTGCCTCTCTCTCTCTTACCCATAGCTCCCCCAACCATCACCCATTGTCTCTCTCTCTCTCTCTCTCTCTCTCTCTCTTTCTTATAGCCCCACCCAGCCATCACTCTGGGCATGAATCTCCCTCTCTCTCTCATAGCCCCCCAGCCATCACATAATGTCTCTCTCTCATAGCCCTCAGATATCAGTCCATGTGTGTGTATCTCTCTCTCTCTCTCTCTCTCATAACCCCCAAGCCATCACCCAGTTTCTCTCTCTCATAACCCCACAAACCATCACCCAGTATCTCTCTCTCATATCCTCCCTTATCAAACAGTGTCTCTGTCTCTCACTCTCTCATTGCCCCCCCCCACACTCAGTCACCAGCCAGTTTCTGTCTCTCTTTCATTGCCCCCTCTGAAACTATTACCCAATGTGTGTCTCTCTCATATCCTCCTACATCAGTGTCTCTCTCTCACTCTCTCATTGCCCCCCTCCAGTCACCATTCAGTTTCTGTCTTTCACTGCCCCCCT
This sequence comes from Ichthyophis bannanicus, assembly GCA_033557465.1. NCBI lineage: Eukaryota > Metazoa > Chordata > Amphibia > Gymnophiona > Ichthyophiidae > Ichthyophis > Ichthyophis bannanicus. Next base: position 1,318,577,010 of record CM066031.1, read on the forward strand.
CTGAAGCTATTACCCAACGTGTGTGTGTCTCTCTCTCATAACCCTAAGCCATCACCCAGTTTCTCTCTCTCATAACCCCACAAAACATAACCAGTGTCTCTCTCTCTCTCTCTTTCTTGCTCTCATTGCCTCCCCAGTCACCAGCCAGTTTCTGTCTCTCTCTCATTGTCCCCCTCAGAAACTATTTCCCAATTTTGCTCTCTCTCATTGCCCTCTCCCCTCCTGCAGCCATCACCCAATGTTTCTCTCTCTCATCCCTCCCCCCCCCCTCCACACACACACACACACACACACACACACACACACACACACACACACACACACACCACACACACACAGTCAGCACTGGCCATCTTACCATATTTCCTTCTCTATACCATGGTGGACAAGCAGTTAAAATCAGCATGTGACTTTGAAGCCCATGAACATGTTGCACATCTGACATGCGGCACATGCCTTGCTCAAAAGCCCCACGTTGATTTTTAGGGTTGTTTGGGCTCTCTACCGTGATTGGCTCTGCTCTGTGCATGTACAGTAGCTTAAGCATGTATTAGGCATCAAGGAATTATAAAACAAACACTTATGCAGTTAGTAGCCAATGATAACAATGGATGGGAACAAGATGGCATCTGACTAAGCAGTCGTTGCTTCTTCATTCTCTGGCCATGCTTGTTGTAACTCTGTTTGCCCTAGTCATTTTGATAGGGCCATAAAAGAGGAAGCCCAAGAACACTCTGGATCGAGGACTCAGAAGACACTGGTGGAGCCTGGAGTCAGCCACAGTGAAGCCTTGAATACCACTTCAGTGAGGCCGACATGATTATCATCATTGGCTCTGGCCATTGATGGGGCTTCTCTCAGCCCCTAGATTAGAAATGTGCTGCCAAGACCCGGAAGTATTGCCGGCAGTTTCATTGCACTCCCAATGGTCCCTTGAAGTGGTAAATACTTCATCATGAGTGCAGAGGGGGCACCAGCTGCAGGGTCTTCCCCTGTGGAATAGGGTGAATTTCAACTTATACCTGCAGATGAGGTGAAGGAAGTGTCTGCCATGGATATTACATCTTGGCTCCTGATCCTCGCTGGGTTGAAGAAATCAGCAGTGGTAACATTAGATTCTTTCTGGGAGGCATTACTGTATTGAAGGTCTCCCTGCTTTCAGTGGCTGGTAACTTTAAAAATGAACTTTATGCTGTTAGACGTTCAGTGGAGGTGGTATCTCAAGGACAGATGCAGCAGGCTGCCAGGATGGTCTTTTTGGAAGCTCTGTTTGGGGGTTACAGGATCTTGGGGTCTAGCACTATGTTCCAGAAGAATGAGCTATTACTGAAAAGGCCACTTTGATAGTCTGCCTTGCACTTGAGATGGACCAAAATAAAATTTTGAAATTGTATTTCAGGAATATACAGAAGATATCTTTAGGTACAAAGATTCAAATTTTTGCCAATTTTTTGAGGGTTACCCACAAGAGGAGCAAGGAATTCCTGGGTTTTAAGCCTAGGGTCCTTACCCTTGGAGCCATTTTTCATTGTAGATCTTATGTGTATATTGATAGTAAAATATTTATCGTCTTTGAACATAAACACTCCTAGGATTTTTGGTAGGCTGAGCGACAGAACACAGTATTTGATGTGCTCTTCTGGATTAGCTGGTTGTGTTATTCATAAATCTTTTTCCTTTGTTGTCTTTGTTTAGAAGTTCCTATGTCTTGCTCCTGAATTGTGGACTAATATCTTTAAGTTTATTTGATTGAATACTAAGGGGGTCTTTTACTAATGTGTGCTAGCTGTCAGCATGTTTTCTGGCATATGCTGAAGGCGTGCTGGAAGACATGTTGTCAGATAGCATGGGACCATGATAGCACGGGACAATTCCCACGCAAACTGTGCAACTCACCTTAGGGTCATGATAGGGTGAGTTAGGGGCAGAGAGTTGTCATGGTGTGCACAGCAAAGTTAGAGCCTGGTTCACAGTGTGTATTAATTGCATTAGCATGGGTGGAGTCACCTCACTAAGTACTTATAACCTAGCCTTGCCAACTCCATCCCAACAACTTCCTCTGATATGACCACCAACGATGAGTTCTTTGACATCCTCTCTAATTAACTATGCTTACACCCCCTGTTAAATCGTTCTCTGCTAATAATTATAACAGTTCTTGTAACAACTGCATTTAATGCACTTCAGTGTTACTGTTCTATGTTCTGTGTAAAACTGCTTTCTTGATCTTTGTATATTGTGATGGGGCCCGTGTGGTAGAGCCCTTTTAAACCCTGTTCTAGGCGATTGCCTAGGGTTGTTGAAGTTTACTCTGCTCTTGATATAAAAACAGAATCTTGTGGTCAAGTGGTAAGGAAAAATTAAGTATGGGTTTTATTCCCCTTCCCGAACAGACATTCTTCAAGGAACAAAAAAATACAAACGCAGCAATGAAAAAATGGTAACAGAAAACTTCTTTCCTTTGTTATCTTCACAAAGCTCTTCTTTTCAAAAGGTCAGCATAAAGAAGTGTAGTTACTTTTTACAACATATAGTACAATCCATTGGCATGGGGTCAGAAAGGTGGCTGTTATCCTCCCATAACATCCCCTCAGTTTCACTCCCAAAACCGTCTGAATCAGCCTCTTCAGATGTGCTAAAATCTGGCACAGCCTCCTGTGATAGTTCACTATCGCTTCCTGCAAAAGTTCCTTTAATCCCAGGATTATATCTGCCTGGCCTGAGGAATGCTTTCTGCTTGTTCCCCTCACGGAGTGAGAGCTCTGGATACCTTTCACTTATAACATTATATTCAGGGCCACGCCCTTTGCAACAGTCATAGCTTTTAAACCTTCCTTCAAAAGTATAAGGCTCCAACCTTTTTATCTTGGTGATAGCATTAGCTCTTGGGTTGTAGAGGACTCTCTCCCCAGCTTCCCGGTCAAGCTGTGAGTTAACAAACTCTGTATCAGCTTCCCAGCTGTTTCTTAGTTTACAGCCACGTTTTAAGTTCCCTTCACCCGGTAAACTCCCTCTGGGCTGACCTGTGCTTACTGGCTGCACATACCGTCCTCCTGAGCTGCTGGCCCCTCCTGGCTTCTCTCCAGGTCTGCTTTCTGTAGCATAGCTTTTCCCAGCACTGCTCCTTCCAACCCTTCTCTCACGAGCACTGTTTCTGCTTTCACTTCCTGGTTCCTGGATTGCAGCTTCCTTTCCCAGCACTCCTCTGCTGTTCCTGCTCCTGTCTCCGTCTCTCTTCCTCTCTCTCTGACTAAAACTCTCCCTTATATGGTTCCTTGCCCTGCACGTTACGTGAGAGTTAGAACACAGGTGCTCCTGATGAGCTTTTGGCTTTGCTTGCACTAACAGCCTTTTCTGCTCAGCTGTTTCTCTGTGCCTTGTGTCTTTTCCTACAGCTGAATCTGAGGTAAGCTCTTCACTTTCCTGAATTTCCATAGGCTCTATATTACCCACTGCATCACAATATACAAATAAATAAAAATTAATTAAAAGGTGCATCTGCACTTAAACAGCCATGTTAGGGAAAAGTGTCCCACGTTAACTGCTGGGAAATGTTTTTCACAATCACCGAGAGTTAACGCGATAGTGTTGCACCTAATGTGCCATAGTTTGGCGGTTTTGGCACAGTGGGTGCAACACCTTAGCACCTGTTGGTAAAAAAGCCCTACATATTTTTTTCCTATATGACATATTTCGTGATTTTTCCTTCATTCTGAAATGTGGAATGTTAATATATACATACTAATAACAAAATAAATTTTTTAAAAATGCCCAATGATAACTAAGGATGAGTTTTTGTTTTAAAACAAAATGAAAAATGCAATGAAGCCTGCTGTTATTTGCCATTGAAGTCTAGGGGCCATTGAAATCTATGGGGAAACAAAAGCACTGGATGTATCCTTTGCAACTCAGACAGCCCAAAGTTACTGGGGAATGGGAAAAAGAGAAGGATCAATCCCTTGCAAGCAGATTTCCAACCAATCAATCTCAGCTTGTATCAAAGTGAAATTACGAAGTCACCATTTTATAGTCAGCCACTTGTTAAGAGTTTTCAGAATGTAAATATGCGTGGAGTGGAGGAATAGCCTAGTGGTTTTGAATTCCACTGGCACTCCTTGTGACCTTGGGCAAGTCACTTAACCCTGCATTGCCTCAGGTGCAAGCTTAGATTGCAAGCCCTTCCTTCATGGACAGGGAAATACCTATAGTACCTGATTGTAATTTACCTTGAACAACTACTGGAAGGATACGAGCTAAATATGAAATAAATAAATAAATGGGACTATCGGGGGGGTAGCTGCCCAAGGTGTCACACCGCAAGGAGCATCAGGCAGGCCCCTTTCCAGGGCAATTTCTCCACTCTGTAGTCCTGCTTGTGTCTTAGCAGTTGTTCTGAACACCCTCCCTACTGCATATCTCTGTACTTTCCAGGCCGCAGGAGCAGGAGAGTGTGCATTAGGAAAAGGGGTTCACTCAGCCCCAGAGAAGGGATAATTGAGGAAGAAAGGACAGGCAATGGGAAGCTATTTGGGTAGGACAGGCCAGGGTGAGAAGGGAGGCATAACATAGGTAGGGAGGCAGAGCTAGATAATTAGAAGAAAGGAAGATCTTCAGGAAAGAAGGTAAGAAGTGGAATATTGGCGGGGGGGAGTAAAGCTTCTAAAGGGAATGGGGTAAAAGTAGAGCATGGCTTCAGAAGAGAAGTGTGAGAAGAGGAAAAAGAATGTCGGGTGAGTGGAGATATGGTAACTAGGGAGTGGGTAACGGGAATAGGAAGCTGAAAAATGAGAGAGAGACGGGGATAAAGACAACTGGAATGGGAGTGAGAGTGGGAGATGAGGGATGAAAATAACTGAGTGCAGAGACAGAGAAAACATAAATGGAAAAGGAAGATCAGTATAAATAAATATAAAGCAGATGCAGAGAAGAAGAGAGAGAAGAAATGGGGACACCCTAGAAAAGAACTTAGAAAGGCTGACATAAGGAAAGCAGAAAATAGGATCACCTGATTAGAAAAATAAAAAGCTCAGACATCAAAGGTAGAAAAAAAATGTGAAGGCACATAGTGCATGAAAATCAAAATCAAGACATCAAGGTCATGATGCACGCAGTTCCAACGGTATTTAGAAAAGGATCTGCTAGAAGTGGAGTTTGCAGAGCCTTTTTTAAAATAGTGCTTCTCACTTATGTCTTCCTGACAGTCATCTCCTCCACCTATCAAATCCTTAATTAATCATTTAAGATTTTTAGAGCTGATAGGCAGTACCAGAAAGTAGTGAAGAGACAAAATGTTTTCCAGAGGTGGTAAAGCACAGTATTAAAGAAGACGGAATCAGGTTCTTGTCTAGCCTGGGTATTTTGTGCCTTCAAGATGTAGTGCCCAAGGCAGTTGCCTATGCTTGAATCTAGGCCTGAGTGCTATAACTGTTTCTGCTTCCTTCAAACATGCTGCGATTACACCACTGCTCAAAATACCTTCACTGCAACTTAGTTGCCCTGCTATTTATTAACCCAGCAATCTCTTTTCCTTTGCATCCAAACTTGTTGACGATGCCATTCTCTGTTCCCTTGACTTTCTTTCATCTCAACCCATTCTTGATCCACTACAATCTGACTTTTGTCTTCTGTATTCTATCTAAACTGCCCTACTCAAAATTCCCAGTGACATTTTCACAGCCAAGACTTATTTGATTCTCATTGTTCTTGACTTACTCACTGTAGGCCAAAGTCTCATGAGAACAGCCACACTGCGAGACTTCAGCTCATTTGGGCAAGAGCTGCTGGGCATGTGGCAAACTTACAAAGAGCAGAGAAAGTGCGGCAAAAAGGATATGGTTAGTTTGCTGTTGTCACTACATGGGGAAGTGGCCCACATGGGGAGATGTGGCACATGAAGGGGTCTATACGAGGGGTGTGGGGGGGGGCACTGCCACCATAGCAATGATGTACCCTCAGCAAACTTTTGCTTGGGGACCTTCCATTGGAACTTTTACCACTGTCAAGTGAAAAGTATTTTTTCAAATGTATTTTACATATACTACTTTGTAACTTCCTTTTAAATTCACTGAGCCTTTTGGTGACCTATCTGGAGGGCATGTGGCCAGAGCTACTCTATGTGCTTTCGTGCTTGCTATACGCATGTGGCATGTGGCTCTGCTCTCCTGCACCAGAATGGGAGTGGAGGTCTAAAGTTGCGTTCTATTATTTAGTATATTTTTGCAAAACACAGTTACACCTAACATTTGTTTTAGTTAAAGCACTCACCTGAGGTCCTGTTAGACATGCTGTATTAAAAATGCTTTGGGGACTATCTTGGTCTCCCATGATGTTTTTTGTCTACACAGTCTACACCTCCAGCTGCCTTATCACCCATTTGATCATTCTCCTGTATCCACCTCTAGAAGAGCTCCACCACTTGCCCTCTGCATGGTAAAATTTTCCTCAAGCCAGAAATATATGTGGTTCACATAGGAAGCATTGCTAAAGGAGGCCAGTTATCATCCTAAGTACACTAGCAACTGGCTACAAACATGGGAAGTAATTTTATAAAAAGAAGCATAATGTTATATGTCACTTGGTGAATCGGGCAGGAGTAGAAATATGGGACCAACGATAAGCCTCATGGGGTCAAAGCATCTAACTGGGGAAGGCATTAGGAGGAGGTGAGCTGACCCCTCTCTCTGAGATGGAAGTCTCTTTGAAGTCAGCCCAGCTGGTACCTCCCCCACATTGAAAGGCTCAGAAATGGTGGATGGTCCAGTCTTGGGAAGTATGATGGATACAGAAAAGAGCGATCTGCTTGGAGGTAATCATCCTTCCTCGGTGGAGACAGAGCTAACAGAAGAGAAACTACAAGGAATGGGGTCGAGAGATGAAGTCTCTCGACCCCTATAAGAGCAGCCCAGAGCATTGGCAAAGCTAAAAAAGGTTCTGAGACTAGCCAGAAGGTGAGCCAAGGACATTTATTACAGAAACCTAAAATAATTATCTTCAAAACTATTTGGGAGACACTTACCGCTATCTCTACTCAGATTGTGCATGTTACTGAGCAGTGTACCTCACAATCAGGGGCTTTAAAGAAGCAGCAACGGGAGATTAAAAAGTCATCTTCAACAAAAGAAGATCATGAAACAGTATTATGACTGGTTAAGAGAAATTTGGTACTCCAGAATAAGACTGGGGCTTTGGAAAATGTTATTCGGTGATGGGATTTACATCTGATTAATTTTCCTAGATTAAAGTCTGTTCCCCCTCTTTCATGATATTCTAAAAATACCAGCAAAGGCTTGCCCACTGGTCACTAAGGCTTTCTATGTTCCCTCTATGGGGGAAAGAGATAAAGTGCCTGGACCAACTCAGGATTCAAGCTTAGATCTCCAGGACTTGACCGCTTTTCCTGAAATGTCTACAGAAGAGAAGCAGTTTCTGCAACCTTGATTGCCTCACTAGTTCTTGACTCAGACCAGAACTTTATATTGAAATTCTTTTTTCATCATAAAAACTATCTTTTCTGTGGATTTAAGGTTTCCCCATTTTCAGATTTGGCCAAGCCTACCCAAGCTAGGAAAAAGAGGTTTCTTCTAATGCGGCCTGAAGTACTTCAGATCAGGACACTCCTCCAGCTTAATTACCCCTGCAAATGTGTAGTCAAATATAATAGTGTTAAATATGTTTTCTTTGACCCAGTTTTTATCAGGAATTGGTTGATTGGGCTTACACCTAACATCTACCCCATGAATGTAGATAGCTCTGAAGGATACTGCAAAATTGGTAGTTTTCGCTAACGATCTAACTTTTCATTCTTTAAATTGGAGCTGCTTTATCCATCTTTATTGTGAACTTTATGACATGATAATGGGGATCTGTTTTCTTCAATGTTTTGTATTAGTGATACTGTCATTTTTGTAGCAAGAGTAATCTTGTTAAAACACTCAAATTCATTAAAACACAAAATTAAAAACAAATTAAACAATCATTAAATTAAGACGTGATGAAAAAGAAACATAGAAACATAGAAAAATGATGACAGAAAAAGACCACGTGGCCTATCTAATCTGTCCTTCCATATCAACAACTACAACAGTCCCCTTTTTTCCTTTAGAGATCCTCTGTGTTTGTCCCATGCTTTTTTGAATTCAGATACTGTCCTCATCTCTACCACCTCCACTGGGAGACTATTCCACGGATCCACCACTCTTTCCATAAAGAAATATTTTTGCGTATCACTCCTGAATCTATCCCCTTTCATCCTTATCCCATGTCCCCTTGTAGCAGTACTTGCTTTCAATCGAAAGAGGCTCTCTCCCTGTGTGTTTATGCCACGGAGGTATTTAAATGTCTCAATCGAATCACCTCTATCCCGTCTTTCCTCTAATGTGTACATATTAAGATCCTTAAGTCTGTCCACATAAGCTTTATGATGAAGACCACTAACCATTTTAGTAGGCACCCTCTGTACTGACTCCATCCTATTTATATCCTTTTGAAGGTGCGGTCTCCAAAATTGCACACAATACTCCAAATGAGGCTGCAAAAAAGACTTATACAGAGGCATTATCACCTCCTTTTATCTGCTAGCCATTCCTCTCCGTATGCACCCAAGCATCCTTCTAGCTTTTGCCGTCGCCTTTTCTACCTGTTTAGCTACTTTAAGATCATCAGACACAACCACGCCTAAGTCCCGCTCTTCTTTAGTGGACAAAAGTACTTTTCCCCCTTTACTATATTGCTCCCTTTGATTGCTGCAGCCCAAATGCATGACCTTGCATTTTTTAACATTAAATCCCAGCTGCCAAATTCTAGACCATTCTTCAAGCTTAGCTGGATCCCTCCTCATTTTATCATGAGAAGGGCAATATATACCTTGGAATGCAGACACAAGGAGATGTTCACAATAGTGCCAGAGGGTTATTTTTGAAACATCTACAGAGTTTCTCTGACAGTGAAGATGAATATAATAGAGTGGAATCTTTTTTTTTATCAAAAAGAGACAAGGAAAGATAAGAGGCCCTGAATCAGGGAGACAAACAACATAACTGTATACCAGGTTGCAGAGGAGACAAGATGAGCTGTTATAATTTGTCAATAAAGAGCTATCTGAAGCTCAGTTGTCTCATGTCAAAAGGGCTATCATTTGTTCCTTGGCATTGTTATGATCCTTTTCAATTCAGGTTGGATTTTGAAGAAATTTTACAATAGTTGCTGTTAAGTTTTCTTTTCAGATAAAGACACGGAAGTTGTTTGATCATGGAGGCCTGATGGACATACAGCATGTGTGCAACCTATGACCCTCCCCCCCTCCCCCCCTCCCCCCCCCCAGCATAGCTATAAATAGGGCCACATCATAAAATCTGGTCATAGTTTGCTGCCTCTGCTGCACAGTCTGAAAGAGGCTATACACAGAGCTGTGGATAAGAGAATCCTTCAGAAACTGTAAGATGCACTTCAAGATGGTAAACTGGCTGAGGCATGCCATAACAGCCAGCCCAGACTGGAAACTGCCAGTGGCATAAAAGGCAAGAGCCATGGTGAGCTTGAGGTGGACAGACATGGGCTGCCCTCTCTGTGGTGTGGAGTGGAGGAGAGACTCTAGCTCCCGGCAGAGATGATGGATGGCAGCCTTATCAAACCAAAATGTGGTGAGGCACTAATCATCGGTGAGGTCTCCTCATGGCCCTCGTGTTTACTTCATGCAACATGGCCTGCACAAACCACCTGTTCAGGTCGCTCATGGCTCCTGCCTCCTTCTGTGAGCACACAATGACACCCTCAACCAGCCAACAAGCCCATACACTCACCCACAATTACAGTTCAAAACACACACATACAAACACATTTACAGACAAACAGCAATGACTCACCCACAGACACGGAATAAGAAAGAACCCCCCCCCCCCCCCCACACACACACACACACATATATAGACAAACAAACAACACTGACACAGCCAGACAGATATGCCCTGGGTAAGGATAGGTTCCAAATCAAAAGAAGAGTGACACTATTATCATTTGAGCCAGCGCTGAAAATACTTTTTGTCGGAAGATCGGCCGTGAGGATTACAAGCCTCTCAAAGCCGTTACTTCCATTTTAATCATTTTTATTAAAGTCCAATAATAACTTCCTCAAGAGCCAAACAAGGTGGAAAAATAAACCACTTTCAGGTGCCACCTTGATTAATCAAGAATAGTTCATATACATAAAATTTTGGCAACTTTAACCAGAAAAATTGAAAACAGAACTTATCTGGACCGTCGATGATCAGTGATCTTCAAACATCGGACAAATTAGCATCTTATTGATCCGTGGTCCTCATCATATTGGTCAATAAATCGCTGACACAGTACTGCGTTTCGGGCAACATAATACTTCGTGCCCTGTTTCAACGCGTAGTTGAACTGCCAAAAAAACACCATACAGCATCTCCCCCTCTCTGAGACGCCGGCGCATGCCCATTACCAATCCAAGACAAACCGGAAAAGAATCGACCATTTAACTTTCAACTCAACCAATAGGCTTCCATCTTAATGACAAAAGCCAATAGCACTGTAATCAAGTCAAAGGCAATGACTAAAACCCTGATCTGCGTAAGAAATTTTTTTGAATGAAACTATCAAAAGAAAAATCCTACACATATAAATCGTCAAGATATCTTGACGATTTATATGTGTAGGATTTTTCTTTTGATAGTTTCTTTCAAAAAAATTTCTTATGCAGGTTAGGGTTTTAGTCATTGCCTTTGACTTGATTACAGTGCTATTGGCTTTTGTCATTAAGTTGGAAGCCTATTGGTTGAGTTGAAAGTTAAATGGTCGATTCTTTTCCGGTTTGTCTTGGATTGGTAATGGGCATGCGCTGGCGTCTCGGAGAGGGGGAGATGCTGTATGGCGGTTTTTTGGCAGTTCAACTACGCGTTGAAACAGGGCACGGAGTATTATGTTGCCCGAAACGCAGTACTGTGTCAGCGATTTATTGACCAATATGATGAGGACCACGGATCAATAAGATGCTAATTTGTCCGATGTTTGAAAATCACTGATCATCGACGGTCCAGATAAGTTCTGTTTTCAATTTTTCTGGTTAAAGTTGCCAAGATTTTATGTATATGAACTATTCTTGATTAATCAAGGTGGCATCTGAAAGTGGTTTATTTTTCCACCTTGTTTGGCTCTTGAGGGAGTTATTATTGGACTTTAATAAAAATGATTAAAATGGAAGTAACGGCTTCGAGAGGCTTGTAATCCTCACGGCCGATCTTCCGACAAAAAGTATTTTCAGCGCTGGCTCAAATGATAATAGTGTCACTCTTCTTTTGATTTGGAACTTTGGTTTTGTGGAGTGCTTGCTTTTTGTATTTCTGGGTAAGGATAGGAGCACAGCTGGTGGGGGGGAGGGGAAGAGGGAGGGAAATGAGATACACAGGGGGTTTGAAGGGGGATGCTACAGAACTAAATGAGATGGACAGGGACAGAGAGTCGGGGAATAAAAGATAGCCAAAGACACACCTAAGTGGGAATAGACAACAATCACGTCAAACAATCACAAACAAATCTCCTCTACTCACCAACACCATAAGCAGTCCTACAAGACAAGTAAAGTTGGCATTTGTACATAATTTATAGAAGGTGTAAATGGTCATCTTTAAATGTATTGCCCTTTGTTACACTGTGCTTTGTGACATACATTCTATACGTGTATACCACAGCACCACCGAGAGCCACACCCCAGCATTCTCTCTTTAAAAATGTGGAGCTATGAATGTGGCAGGTGCTTCCACAGAATGGACCAACCATTCCCTTCATCTGAGGAAGGAACTAAGGAACATCGATACTACGAATACAGATAGAGATTATATAAAGTATACTTGGAGCAAACGTGGCTTGTTGGTTGAAAAGGGGTAATATAAGTTCCTGAATAAAATTAATTTCTACAGTTCCATTTTGCTTAGGATGTTATCTATGTAAATGTTGCATGCAAGTTTAATTCTTTCCCCACTGTGAGCTTTTCCTACCGTGCAGGAGACAAAACTGTTTAAACTCCTCATGTTCTCAATCTTCTGTTGCTTATGACCTCAGAATATCGCAGTCTAGATGTTAAGCATTTAATCATTGTCACAATCACAGTGTATGCTTTTTGAGTATGCAGATGACGCTTCTATGAATATTTTATGACAACTCTATTATAGCCGAAATGCCTACTGCATAGCCTGCATGCCTTTATTATGTCGGGCCCTGGTGACATGCATATTGATTTTTGAAGGCATAATGAGCCTAATGAATAAATATATTGGAGCTGTCTTCATACTGCCTGCATGAATGCAAAATCTCTGGGTACTTTTAACCTATAGACCTTGCAGTAATTTTCAAAGGGAAAGGATCCATATGCATTTGCACCTCTTTTTAGTGTGGGTAGTCTTAAAATGGGCCTGCACCTTAATGTGAAGAAGAAAAAGATCCTGATAACTGGCAAAATTAATAATTTCATCCTTGATGGAGAAGAAATAGAAATAGTAAACAACTTTAACCTACTTGGATCAATAATGAATAATAAAACAACAAGCAGTCAAGAAATCAGATGATGTATTGCTCTTGGCATAATAGCTATGAAGGACTTAGACAAGATTTACGAGGGCAGAGATGTATCTGTGCATATGAAGATTCAACTTGTCCAAGCCATTGTATTTTCTATAATATCATATGGATGAAAAAATTGGACATTGAAGAAGAAAGATTGGAAGAAAACTGATGCCTTCAAATTATAGTGCTGAAGAAGAATATTGTGTATAGTATCAACTGCCTGAGGAATAGAACAAATCAATCGGTTCTAGAGTACATCAAACCTAAGCTTTCCTTAAAAGTTCAAATGCCAAGACTTCAGATATCATACTTTAGACACATCATGCAAAGAGAAAGATCATTAGAGAAAAACATCATGTTTGGCAAGGATGAAGGTCAACGCAAAAGGAGCGCCATCGGGCACGATCCCCCCTTTCTCCTCCTCACTCCAGCGCGGCAACTGCTCTCCTGGCGGGGATCGAGCATGCCGGAGCTTCAGGGGGCCGCCGCAAGAAGAACTGCCCAATCGGGGCAGCCGGAACTGCATTTAAAAGTAGCACCATCGGGCGCGATCCCCCCTTTCTCCTCCTCACTCCGGCGCAGCAACTGCTCTCCCGGTGGGGATCGAGCACGCCGGAGCTTCAGGGGGCCGCCGCAAGAAGAACTGCCCAATTGGGGCAGCCGGAACTGCATTTAAAAGGAGCGCCATCGGGTGCACCCGTGCCTGGCGGGCCTGCACCTGAGGGCCTCGCCAGAGGGTCCTTTGGCGTGGCCCTTAGGCGTGGTCCTCCAGCACAACCCAGCACCTCCATGCAGGACATTGGCACTCACGAGAACAGACTCCCACAATCACCTGAAGTTCCCTCATCCAGATGAACCCCGGCAATCAACCCAGCTGCTGATAGACCCCGGGGGAACGCTTCTACCGCCTTATTCATCAACGGACATTTGTCAGGTAACTAGTTGCCAGCCAGTTGCTACATCACCCTTAAAACGCTGTCAAGACATCGGTTTCTGGCCTATAACAAACTGCATAGTCATCAAAACCTACTCTAAATGTACTAAACTGAACTACACTAATGCTGCACTAGACGAAGGGTATCAAATATCTGTCTGAACCAGCTAGTCATAATATTCAGGCTAAATGTTCTGACTGATTTATGTGATTAATTTGACTATTCCTTCCGTCGTTCCTAGCCTTAACTGTCAATTGTTGTAACTGTATTATATATCTGATCTCAGTTAATTGGCACAGCAAACTGCACCATTAGGAACCACTTGAACCACCCTGCCTCAACTAACCGCCATGTTACTACTTGCTACAACCACATATTCCTACACATTGCTCACCTGCTGCATGTTCCTGGCCCTTGTACATTTTACCCAGGCCCTCATACCTGCTCACAACTCCATCCCAATCCTACACGGCTCATGGAGAAGATGCTATGGACACCCCAACAGCCAAACGGCAAGACCCGGGTGCATGCCATATCCTTACCTCATCTATGTTGCCCTCCAACAACCCAAACCGCCTCAGAAGGAACATCACTCCCTCCCTCGCGACCTCAAATGTGTCCTCATAAACGCACATTCGGTCTGAAAGAAATGGCCAGCTGTGACGGACATGCTATCCGCCCTTGACCTCGACATCCTATGCATCACCGAGACATGGCTGTCCACCTCGGACTCCGTTCTCCTTCACCAGTTTGTTCCCCCTAACTTAACTGTCCACTCATGTCACAGATCTGAATGGAGAGGCGGAGGAACTATCATCCTAGCTAAGACAGAACTACATTTTCAAGTGATTGCTTCCAGCAGCAACTCAGTCCTTGACTCCATCACCATAGCGAATAAGTACTGCACCATCAACCTGCTCTACCGAGCACCCTCTCCATCACCGGATGACCTAGCCACAATAATTGACCTTGTCTGCAATCCCAGAAACCTATGCACGCCAAACTGGTTGATGGGTGACTTCAACCTCCCTGCCCTCCAAGACTCCTACACCAAAGCCTTCCTTGATGCCCTCGAGGCGCTAGGTTATACCCAGATGGTTAACTCCCCCACCCACATCAAGGGAAACACACTCGACCTAATATTTGCACTGCTACCATCCCTCAATTCAAGGCACAAAATCAACATTTCTGTAAGTCCGGTACCATGGTCTGACCACTGCCTGATCACATTCCTGATACCTTCACGCTTCGACTCTACTAGCTCCCAATCTGTAGACAAACCAACCACCTCAACATCAAAACGCTTCCACCCTTTCAACAAGGATGAGATTATAGAGAGAGCACAACCGCTTTATGACATGTGCGAACAGAGCCTAGATGATATGATCACTACGTGGAACACGAGCCTTGATGCCGTAGTCGACCCACCCCCTCATCAACAAAGTGCCTGGCAGGAGGACGAAGGCACCCTGGTATTCAACCGAGCTAAGGAAATCCCTCCACCAACTCAGACAGCTTGAAAGACACTGGCGTCGATCAAGATCAACTCAGAGCCACGAAGCGTACGCTGCTCATCTAGGCAGACACCGTACAGTAGTGTCATTGAGAATGAAACAATACCACGCAGAGTTACTACAACGCTCCATAAACAAACCACATGAGCTTTTCAATCTCGTGAAAACCTTAGCAAAAGAACCCTCCCTCACCCAATCAAAGCATCCTGACCCTCAGGATTATGCAGACTACCTACGAGCCAAAACAAGTCAGTCTAGCTTGCCCTCAAACATCCACCCCCAAGATGGAGCAACCAAACTAACCCCGCCCCCCCCCCCCCGCCCCATCTCAAACCTTAGTGGAGGATCAATATATCATCACCACCTTCTCAACCCCAACCGAAAGAGACATCCAAGACATCATCACAAGCATAAACACCACTACAGCACCAAATGACCCATGTCCAGCATTCTGGATAAAAGCCCTACGGACCGACCTTAGCCCATTCCTTAACAAAATAATAGATACATCATTCCTGACCGGAACCTTCCCCTGAAGTTTGAAACAAACATCAATCAGACCACTACTGAAAAACAATAAAGTCGACCCTGCAAAGATGGACTCCTACAGACCTATCTCGAGCATCCCGTTCCTAGCTAAAATCATGGAAAGGATAGTTCAACGCCAACTGAATTACCATATCGAGAATAATGCACCCCTTGACCCCTGCCAGCATAGTTTCCGAGAGTCGCATGGTGTAGAAACCCTGTTGACTACCCTATTCAATACACTAACCACAGGCCTAGATAACATCAGACAAGGATTTGCTCTCATCTTCCTAGACATCGTGGCAGCTTTCGACTCTGTCAGTCACGAACTACTCCTATCCCGCCTCATCGAGAAGGGAGTCCACGGCACGGCACTGGCCTGGTGTGCATCATACCTGAAAGATAGATGGCAGCATGTCCACTCTGGCTCCTCCACATCCACACCCTTTCCACAAGAGAAGGGCATACCGCAAGGATCTTCACTCTCGGCCCTACTGTTCAACGTTTACATGCAACCCATCTGCACCCTCATCCCTTCCTTCAACATCAACTGCCTAATATACGCCGATGATGTTCTGATGTTCACGCCAATAAACAACCAAACACCCAGACCTCTCCCGGCTGTCTACCTGCTTCGACGCAGTCTCGGATTGGCTACACACACAGAAACTCAAAATAAATTTCAAAAAAACAGAAGTCCTCTTCATCAGCAGAAACCAAGCATTCACCCCGCCCTCATCACTTAAGGTCCATGATGCAGAGCTACTCACCAAGCCTACAATTCGGTACCTCGGTATCACACTCGATCAACATCTCAACATGAACATCCAGATAGCCAACATGGTGAAGGCGATATATCACAAAATCCGGACACTGCGCCATATGAGACAGCTTCTAGAGCCGAATGACTTTCGAACAGTCTATCAAGCGCTAGTAATGCCTCATTTTGACTATGCTAACTCCATACTGCACGGTCTTCCTAAGAGCTCGCTAAACCCCTTGCAGCTTGCGGTGAACACTGCAGCCAGAATCCTTCATGGAGCATCTAGGAAGGATCATATCACCCCAGTGCTAAAACACCTGCACTGGCTCCCTGTCCAATGCAGGATTTCCTTTAAGATCCTAACAATGACCTTTAAAGCTATCTACAAGTGCACGTCCATTTCCCTCTCAGACCTCATCCACCCCACCCCCCCCCCCAACAGGATGAGAAGATCAGCAGCCACCAACACTCTACTTCTCCCGAAAGCACTTACCAAATGCTCCAAATCCACGCATAACCGCGCCTTTGCACTCTATGCACCTTCCTGCTGGAATTCCCTGCCACCAGACATCCGTGCCATCAACAACCTCCCCCAGTTTCGAAAAGCACTGAAGCACCATCTGTTTCTTCAGTACTTTATCAATTCAGATGACTCCACAAAACCATCCATACCACTTGCCCAAACCAGCACCCCCAGAGCACCCACCTCACACCCCATTCAGATCAACTAGCCTAACCCTACTCTGTAGCCATCTGTAGCCTAACCCTATTCCGTAGCCATCCCTGTGATATATGACACGAACCATGTAACGATGATATGCTCTTACTTTGCGACATGCAATTAGAATGTATCTAGTCATGTGTTACCTAATTCTGATATCTGACAATAACCTATATAATGATGCGTTGTCCCCACTATGCGACTCGTACCTAGATTGTATATAATCATGTTGTTGCTTAACCTGTAAATAATGCCGGGCTGCAATTACGATCTTGGCCGACGATTGTATATAGTTTGCATGTTATCCCTGTTAAATGCCCCGTTTATTGTAAGCTCATTGTAGACCTCCTACACTGAATGATTTTGTTACTTGTGAACCGCACTGATGACAAATAGCGCGGTATAGAAAAAACATTAAATAAATAAATTAATTAATTAATTTAATTAAATGCAATGGAAAAATACAATAAGAGAAGGTATTGATGCCATTCTATGAACAATTAACCATATGACCAAGCACAATTTAGGACAACTATCCAGAGGGTTGCCATGAGTCAACATCAACATGATGGTACTTAATAATAACAACACAAAAGTATGCATGTTGTTGCAATCCCTGTCTTAAACCTACCCTCAGAAATTCTTCCCCCAAATGCAGGTAAAAGTGTGCTTGTTGTGGACTACTCATGTAGGAAGTAATATTATAAGGAGCCACATAAAGTTACATACCATCTACATGCATAAATCACAGTATTTTAGTGATTTATGCTAGTTAATGGGCATTTCATGCATACTTTAATGGATGCAATTTTATAAGTACACGTCAGCCCAATGACATGTACTTTTACTGTGGGTATGTGCATAGGTGGAATTTGGGCAAAGCATGGGCAGCGTGCATAAGCACATGCATAAATTATAAAACATAATAATTTATACACATTTTTTACAAATCTAGGCATGGGCATTTACGCATAAGTGACTGCACCTTAAATTAATGCATGCTTTTGCCCATTAATGCCTATATTTTATAAAGTCACGTATGTACATCCTTGACTTGATAAAACAGGCATGAAATATGTGCATAGAAATGCATGTAGCGATGCGAGAGTATATAAAATTACCCTCTACATAGGTAATCTTGTAACAGGTCACCTACACTGAGAGGATGTATATCTGTGTTCTGATCATCTCATGTACTTCTATGCATGATGCAGTTGTATAAATGGCATTTTGTGCATATATACTGTCATATAAACAGAAAATTGGCAATTTTCAGACAGCAGATTTAGGGGTATGTTTACTAAACCGCGCACACGTGCGCGGCGCACAATAGCGTACGCTATTGATGCACTTAAGTGCTCTTAAATGCCCCGCATGCGTGCGTGTCACACTAACGGGCCCACGCACACATGCCCCTCACACTGACGGGGCCGCGCAAGTGTGCGGTGCGCTGATGTGCGATAGAGGCGTGGGAAGGCATTTCGAGGGTGGAGGAAGGCTCCCAAGGGGCGGGGGGCGGGGTCAATGGGTGTAGAGTGGGAGGGGAGAGGCTCCACGCACAGGAGCGGGGCTGAATTTCGATGAAAAAAATACCGCGAGTGAAACCCTCGCATTAGAGCCGATTTAAAGGGAAGAGAAACCATTTCCGTCAGCAATGTACAGCAAAACCGGGGAAACCTGCAAAACGTGAGCAGTGTGATACATGTGCACAGAACAAAATAGCAAATATAAATTGAAAATGGCCACAACAAATTCCAGAAAAATTATAATGCAGCTGGCCAATAGTGATATCAATGAGCAACATTAAAAAACACTCACAGGAAAGCTCCAAAAAAAATAAATGATTTTTGGAAGGGTCTACGCTCCGTAGACTCTTTCAAAAATCACTGCATTTTATTGGAGCTTTCCTGGGAGTGTTTTTTATGTTGCCCATTGATATCATTGTTGCCCAGCTTGGTTTTGGTTTTTCTCCCCTTTTTTGGAGGTCATATTTGAGGTTTATTTGCACCTTTGTCCCCATACAAGGTAAACGAGCCCACAGTAAAACTGTGCAGAGCAGGGTGTCTGACTCGTGCGGCCAGCTTTCCTATCTCCAGAGACTGCACTGTCCCTGTGGCCACAGTGTGGTGTAGTGGACACAGCCAGTGCCTGTAGGACCAGAGGGTCACAGGTTCAAATCCCAGCTGGAGCTCCTGCCAACCCAGTCCCCTTAGTTTTACCCACCACTAAACAGTGATAGTACAGACACTCCTTTATTGCAGAGAACATAAGCATGGTTCCAACACCTATATTTTACCCTACATCGCACACAAATCATAACAATGGGCATTGCCTACAGCCGAGTCCCCCAAATTCAGTCCTGGAGTGCCACAACTCAATCAGGTCATATGCTTTTTCCCAGATAGGGACATTTCTGCATGTTGGCGGAAGGGTACAGGTGGTAGAGGGGGCAGTGGCTGCAAACCACAGCAGACAGCCTGAGCAGGCTGGCACCATCCACCACAACAGACAGGCTCTGTCGGATGTACAGTCATGGACTCCCCAGGGAACACAACACATCTGTGGCAACACAGTGGTGCAGTGCACACAGACAGTGTGTGCAGGAACAGAAGGTCACAGGTTCAAAGCCCAGCTGGGGCTACTGCCAATCCAATCCATATATTTTTCCTACAACTAAACCGTGATAGTAAGGACAAACCTTTATTGTTGAGAACATACGCATGGTTCATATGCCTATATTTTACCACACCAGACACAGACACCATAAACAGCCGCATTACCTAGAGCAGAGTCTCCCAAATGCAGTCCTTGAGGGCCCCACACCATTCAGGATCCATGCTGCCTCTAATAAAGATGCCTGTGCTGCATATCTATGCACCACCCCCATGGTATGCTGATGTAGCTCATGCATATTTATGAGAGACAGCATGAAAACCCGAACATTGTTTGGAACACCAGGACTGGAGTTGGGACACTCTGCCGTAAAGCAGCAGCCAACAGGGCCAGACACACCCACACACACACCCACAGGCCCCATTGGCCAATGCCTCCTGGAGGGGCAGGACATTGGGCCCTGCCTGTATCTCCCAATACCAGCAGTTGCATACCTTAGCAATGCCACCCTACACCTGGGTATATGGTACACAGCTATCAAATGTTTCCCATGATAACTGGCAGATATCACTTCCTACGTTAAGCACATTTTGCTCCCTGGGCTCCACCATAACAATCATTCTGATGTCTGCGGAGTGTGCTGCAGGTCTGGTCTCTGACAGTGTTTACCGCCCTGGGAAGTGACCCCCAACAGTATTGCGTACCATATCCATGCCTGTACTGTGCCAAGGACTGGTGTGGTGGGTATGGCTGCTGAACCCCTCTATAGTAGCACAATGCTGGCATAGGTGTGGGGGTGGCTGTCTGTCTATCCAGTGTGTGGTGGCTGCAAACACCTTCCACAGCCCACACTGCCAGCAATGTTGCCAGTATTGGGCTGCCAATGTGCATAATGAGGAGCAAGGTACCATGGGTATAGGCCGGACAGGGTGGCCTGGCCAGGGTGCATCTGCACAGGGCATAGGGCACTGACTGGGACATTTTAGTGCCCGGCCACCACCTACATGGACAGGGTGACCTCAGTATGTCCTGCTGAGAGATCACTCTCACCCTGACTGTGCAGTGACCACAGCATGGCTAGGCACCCTCATAGTGCCACATAGTATTTCTCTTGTGTGATAGATATGGGTTTTCTTTTGGGGCCCAATCACTGATTTATCTGCTTGCTGTGTATGCTGACATCCCAGTTCTGTGTGCATGCATCTCCACTGGGAACATGCACTGTGGACTTGCTAGCACACTGCAGCTGGTATGTGTTGTGATGGAGCAGCTTGCAGGATGCAGTGGATGATGACTTGCTGCAGGAGAATATCAGATAGTGGTGGGGTGCAGCTCACCATGTCCAGGCCTAATGTCTGTCTGCTATTGTGTTATGGATGTGTATAGAGCTGCATTGACTGCCCTGTGGAGTGTCTGCTCCTCAGCAGGACTGGGGTTGATGGACCCCTCTACTGCCACCTTTGCAGGGAGGTAGAATGTGGATCTATTGATAGGGAGACCCTGTTTGCCACCCTCAGCCCTGGAGAAGGGGGGTGGTGGTACATGGCCCACCTAGAGGTCTATAATGGCTGCACCTGACTGAGTCAGACAGAAATATCCAAGGTGTTTGTGCAGGAACTACCTATCTCACACATTAACACTGCTTTGGACCTCTGGCATGGCCTCTTTCAGCCATGGAAGGTGTTGTGGACCTGGTCCTGGGTGCCTCTTTGCCCCCTCAGGGTGAGCACAGTACCCGCACAATGTGACGGTGTGTAGCTACTCTGTGCCAGTAAAACACACGGTCAGTACCCCCTACCAGGCCGAGGTGGTGTGTGGGTGCACATGGTCACTTCCCTCTACCGGGCCGAGGTGCTGTGGGGGTGCATTGCCCATCTTGTGTTAATCTGTGGACAGCTTATTTGCATGTGCAGTGCATCATGGGTATGGGTGGGCTAACCCTATCCTGGTGACCACAGCAGACTGTCTGTGTGGTGACATGCATGCTCTCTGCAGCCAGCCAGGGGCTTGCTAGCAACTATAGAGCTGTAGCCCAGTGGCTACTTCACTGCCTCTGAAGCCAAAGGTCATGGGTTCAAACCCACAGTGGGGTTATTTGATAGGGTTGTCCAATGCCTTTTTGTTTTTAGTGTACATATTTTGATGTCAGCAAAAACACCCTCAGCATACTGTACCCATAAGGTGCCTCTGAGGATGCTTTACAGGGCGCCCTATAGGGCACCTTATGGTTCCCATCCATATAAGGTGCACTATACAATATCCTGTGACGCAACCCCTTTTTACCTTTAGAGATCCTCTGTGTTTGTCCCATGCTTTTTTGAATTCAGTTGCTGTCCTCATCTCTACCACCTCCACTGGGAGACTATTCCACGGATCCACTAGAAATATTTCCGCATATCACTCCTGAATATATCTCCCTTCACCCTCATCCCATGTCCCCTCATAGCAGAACTTGCTTTCAATTGAAAGAGGCTCTCTCCCTGAACATTTATGCCACGGAGGTATTTAAACATCTCAATCATATCACTTCTATCCCGCCTTTCCTCTAAGGTGTACATATTAAGATCCTTAAGTCTGTCCTCATATGCTTTATAATGAAGCCCACTAATCATTTTAGTAGCCACCCTCTGCACTGACTCCATCCTGTTCACATCCTTTTGAAGGTGCATTCTCTAGAATTGCACACTATACTCCAAATGAGGTCGCACCAAAGACTTATACAGAGGCATTATCACCTCCTTTTTTCTGCTAGCCATTCCTCTCCGTATGCACCCAAGCATCCTCCTAGCTTTTGCCGTCACCTTTTCTACCTGTTTAGCTACTTTAAGATCATCAGACACAACCACGCCTAGGTCCCGCTCTTCTTTAGTTGACAAAAGTACTTCAATAGAAACATTGGATTGGAAATGGGCTGAGTGGAGGGGAGCTAGGATTTGACATGGGCTGATGGTGGGGCTAGGAAAGGACTAGAAATGGGCTGATGAGGGGCTGGGATTGGAAATGAGCTGATGGAGGGACTCGGATAGGACTGGAAATGGATGGGGGAGCTCGGACTGGAAATAGACTGATGGTGGGGCTAGGATAGGATTGGAAATGGGCTTATGGGGGGCTAGGACTGGAAATGGGCTTATGAGGGGCTAGGACTGGAAATGGGCTGATGCGGGGACTAGAAGGGAGCGGATGCTGGGTGGGGCTGGAACTAGAAGGGAGCTGATGTTGGGGTAGGATTAGAATGGGAAGGAGCTGGGAGAGTGAAATGGAGAGGGAAAAAAATATTTTGTGTGGGAGGGAAGACAAATCTACAATTGGCCGGATATTGGGAGAGTAAGTGGGGATTGAGAATGGAGGGGTGAAATTTGAGTGGATGAAGTAGGAATGAGGAAAGAGCAAAAGGAGAAAGATTAGTATGTTAAAGCAGATGTAGAGAGAGAATGGGAAAAAACTAGAAGAGAGAAGAAAGGACAAATGGACAGCAGACGATGGAGAGTTAGCAGAAGACACGAAGAAATCAGAAGAAAGTGGCTGGAGCAATTGCAACTGAAAAAAAAATGCACAAAAGCTAGAAAAATATCTCTTTTTTTAAAATTTATTAACTGGAATATGTCAGCTCTGGGAAATGTGCATCATTAACATCTGCGCTTTGTTTAGTACAAGAGGAAATTAATTTATAGTTGTATTTCTACAGTGTTGTTGTACATTCCAAGTTTGGCTTTTGGGGTTCCCAGTTTAATTATTGTCTTCCTATTTCTAAATTGTGATTCCTTGTTTGGTGATGGTCTATGTTCTGCATGTGTAATTGAGCTGAGGTATTCTGTTTATGTAATTCCTATTTGACATTGCCACTTGTTCTCTTTTCCCAATAGGTCATGTATTGTTATTCTCTGAAATGTATTAATATTTGCAGTGTTTCCTTTTGAAAGGTAGGGTATGGTGCTTTGTGAGTCCTGGTAGTGCTGTTAGGATACGGCGGGTTTGCTATGGGTTCTAAATGGGCAGTGTTTGTAGTAGTTCCTAATGTGCCTGGGGTTGGCACCGGATTATAGTAATGTAGAAATATTTTAGTCTTTCTTTATCCATACACTCATTAAGAGGCATGTTTACTAATAGTTAGTGTATGGTAACATTATGCAAATAGTTATGCAAATGAGGTCCCTTATACAAATGAGGCCCCGCACCAAATCTCCACACATGGCCCCGCACCCCCCTTGGGCTGCCCCTGGACTGAGGCATAACCCTTTACTTTAAATCAATGCTATCTGAGGCATTTTCTTTTTTAATTTAAATTAGTTTTGCCAGCAAACACACCCTCACAGTGCCGTAACCTAAGGTGCCACATAAGGCGCCCTATAAGGCACTCCAGAGGGCACATTATAAAGTGCACTGTCCGCCTAGGCACCTTATAATGTTCCCTGTAGGGCGCCTTAAAAGACGCCTTATAGAGCTCTTTATAGGGTGCCTTATGAGGCACCTTAAGGTTACAGCACTGTGAGGGTGTTTTTGCTGGCAGCACTAATTTAAATTAAAAAAGGAAATGCCTCAGACAGCCCTATCAAATAACACCACTGTGGGATCAACTCCATGACCTCTGCCTCTCTAGTCAGCAAAGTCAGCAGTGGGCTGCATCTCTATAGCTACTAACACACCCCCGGCTGGCTACAGAAGGACTGCAGGTCACCACACAAAATGTCTGCTGTGGTTACCAAGATAGGGTTATCCCACTCGTACCCATGATGCACTGCACATGCAGATCAGCAGTCTACAGATGATCACAAGATGGGGTATGCACCCCCACAGCACCTCGGCTTGGTAGGGGGATCTGACCGTGTGTGTTACTGGCACAGAGTAGCTACAGACCATCACATTGTTCAGGTACTGTGCTCACACTGAGGGCAAGGTGGGGCGCCCAGCACCAAGTCCGCAGCACCCAGCTTAGCTGAAACAGGCTATGCTGCAGGTCACCATCAGTTCCAGTGTGTGATAAATAGTTTTTGCAGACACACCTAGGTCCATCTGTATTTCCCAGTCATGTCTAGCCCTTGTGGACTATGATGCACCCAGAATAGTGCATATCCTGTATGGGTGCCATGGTCACATGATTTAAGTGAAGGGGGGTGTTTGGACCCATAGGCGGATTATGTAGCACCACCAATCCTGCCCTCTGCGGCTCAGGGTGGGGGACAGCATCTCCCACCAACAGATCCACATTCTACATCCCTGCAATGGTGGCAGTAGAGGGGACCATCAACCCCAGTCCTGCTGGGGAACAGGCACCCTAGAGGGCAGTCAATGCAGATCTGTACGCATCCATAAGGCAATAGCAGACAGACAGTAGGCCTGGAAACGCTCAGCTGCCCACCACCACTATCTGACATTCTCCAGCAGCAAGCACAGTGAGTCTCCAGCCACCACACCCTGCAAGGTATTCCAGCCATACACATACTAACTGCAGACAGTCTGCTAGCTAGTCCATAGTGCATGTTCCTGGAGAAGATGTGTGCATCCACACACCAAGCAGATAAGTCAGTGATTGGGCCCCAGAAAAGAGAACCCATAAATATCACTTGAGAAAAATACAATATAGCACTATTGGGGAACCTAGCCATGTCGTGGTTACTGCTCAGTCAGGGTGAGAGTGACCTCCCAGCAGGACATGCTGTGGCCACCCTGTCCGTGCAGGTGGTGGCCGGGCACTACAATGTCCCAGCCATTGCCCCATGCCCTGTGCAGATTCATCCTGCCCAGGCCACTCTGTCCGGGCCATACTCACAGTACCTTGCTCCTCATTATGCACATTGGCAGGCTAACACGGGAAACAGTGCAAGCAGTGTGGGCTGAGTAAGGTGTAGGCAGCCACAACACACTAGATAGACAGACACATTCCCATACCTATGCCAGCATTGTGCAAATATAGAGGCTTTTGGCAGCCCTAGCCACCACACCAGTCCTGGGCACAGTGCAGGCATGGCTATGGTATGCAATACTGTTGGGGTCACTCCCCGGGGTGCTAAACACTGTCAGAAACCAAAACTGAAACACACTCCACAGATATCAGAAAGGTTGCTATGATGCAGCTCTATCAGCAAATTGTGCTTAACTTAGGAATTGCTATCTGCCATTAATCATAGCAACCTTTTGATACATGTGTAACGTATTCCCAAGTTTAGGGCGGCATTGCTAAGGTATGCAAGTGCTAGTATTGGGAGATGCTGCTGCGCGCAGGGCCCAAAAGTCTGACTCTCCATGAGGCTTTGGATAGTGGAGCCTGTGGGTGTGGGTGCTTATGCCCCTGTTGGCCGCTGCTCTAGGGCAGAGGTTCCCAACTCCGGTCCTGGTGGGCCAAACACTGTTCAGGTTTTCATGCTCTCCCTAATGAATATGCATGAGATGCATTTTCATACCATGGGGGCGGCACAAACAAATGCAACACAGGCATATTTATTAGAGACAGCATGAAACCTGAATGGTGTTTGGCCCTCCAGGACTGCAGTTGGGAAACTCTGCTCTAGGTATTGCAGATGTCTATGGTGTCTGTGCTCTGTAGGGTAAAATATAGGCGTTTCAGGCATGTTTATGTTATCTGCAAAAAAAGTCCTGCCTTTATTACCACGGTTTAGTACTGGGTAAAATATGGGGACTGGGTTGGCAGAAGCCACAGCTGGGATTTGAACTTGTGACCTTCTGCTCATGAACATACTGGCTGTGTGTACTGCACCACACTGTTGCCACAGGAACAGTTCATTCCCTGGGGATACCATGACTGTTTGTCAGACAGATCCTGTCTGTTGCAGTGCACAGCACCCACCTAAATGGGGCTAGGCCATGGTCTGCTGTGGGCAGATGCCAATGCCCCCTCCGCCACCAGCACCCCTCCACCACCATGCTGCCATGCCATTATGCCGGTGGTGCTGGTGGTGCGCAGTCCCAGGCCATCCAGTATGCTGGTAAGCAGCTGCCTATGGTGTGGGTTCTTGGGTAGGGGTGCCTATATGGACATGTGCGCTTCTCCGCCCCCCTCCCCCCCACACCGCCTGCCACTGTTATGTGCCCTTGGGGATACCTGCTGGGTAATCTCCCCGTGACACTGTGGGACACACACTCGTGCCCATGTTGGACCCTCATCAGTTGATGTCTTGCTGCTTTTTCGGCATTCCTATGTGACACCTAGGCATCTGCCTAACACGCACTGTGCCCCAGCAGGACCACAGCATGTGCCGCCTGCAGCCCTCTATATCCCATTTACAGCATCAGTACAGTTGCCCTTTCCTACGTGTCCACTCTGCTGTTACTGCACATGTGCACGCCATAACAAACCTGCCCAATATAGGGGCTCGTTTACAAAGCTGATTTCAATGGGGCCGCGGCTCCGATAACGATCGCGAACCGCTAGCGCAGCTTTGAAAACAAACCCCATAGACATGAAAAAACCCTGATCAGCACTATTTCAATGTGGGATCATTCACTTTGTAGGGGGACAGAGAATAGACCCATCCAAACATGATATCTCATTTTTTTGAGCTTTGTCAGTAGTGTTGCTTTATGTTTATCATTAATATCACTTTTGGCCAGCTTGGTTTATTGGGATTTTAGATGTGGTTCTGGTCCTTTTATATGTTTATTTGCCTTTTTGTTCCTTGCACATGTATCACTACTATCACGTTTTTGGGTTTTCCTGGCTTTGCTGTACATTGCTGACTGAAACGGTTTCTCTTTCCTGCAAATGTGCCTTAACGCGAGGGTTTCACTGGCGTTAGTGTTCAGACCCAGATTTCACAGCATTAGTGTGCCTGGAGCCTCTCCCCTCCCACTCGCTACCTATTGACCCCTTCTCTCTGCCCTCTGGGAAGCCTTACTCCACCCTTCAGAGCCGGATTTCACAGCGTTAGTGTGCCTTAACGCTGCAGTCGCGTTATCGCGTGCTAAGTGACGTTATCACGCAATAATGTTACATTATCACGCGATAACATCACTTATCGCACGATAATACCACCGCTGCGAAGTTAAGACGGTTTAGTAAACATACCCCTTAATATTGCCAATGGCATCCATAGCATTCAAAACTTATATCCCATCTCTACTATTATAAAAGCATGGAGGAAATTATGGTTGTTCTAATACTTTAGAAGGGTATAATTTACCATACATCAGTCAAACCCTGCACTCTCAATGAATGAATCTGTCCAGGTATGACTGTCATAGATCAAACTGTGTCCTGTGACAAATTGGCTAACAATTACTTTAAAGGAAGAATGCAAAAGGAGAATAAGAATAAAATTCCACGAAGAACAGAGAGAATATGTGAAAAGTTGAGCATTAAACAGAGTAATTTCTAAGGCATCTGATCTTTGGAAGCCAGTACGTAAACTCCACCTAAGGAGCCCCCACAATTGTGGCCAGGGCCGGCCCGTCCATTGAGCGAGAATGTTTTTTGCACAGGGCCCCGCGTTTCAGGGGGCCCCGCGCAAAAAACATTCTAATCCTAAAGTAAAATTTTTAAAAAGAAAAAAGAAGTTGTCTTCTCCGGCAGCCGGGGCCGCCGCGGCAGAATCGAGTGTGCCGCGGGGCCCCCCCTGCCCAGCAGAGCCTGCCCTCCCGAGCCTGCCCTCCCCTTTATCACCTGTCTTCGCAGCTCTAATCAAACGCGCCGGCTTTCAGAGCGCGAGGGAGAGTTTCTCCCTCGCTGCTCTATTAAGCCCGCGGGGGCTGATGGGAAGTTCCCATCAGCCCCCGCGGGCTTAACAGAGCCGCGAAAGGGAAACTAGCCCTTTCGCGCTCTGAAAGCCGGCGCGTTTGATTAGAGCTGCGAAGACAGGTGATAAAGGGGAGGGCAGGCTCGGGAGGGCAGGCTCTGCTGGGCAGGGGGGGCCCCGCGGCACACTCGATTCTGCCGCGGCGGCCCCGGCTGCCGGAGAAGACAACTTCTTTTTTTAAAAAAATTTCCCTGGGCTGGGCTGGGCGTTAGGAGTGGTGATGGGCTATGGGGGGCTGGGGGGGGGTTAGGAGTGGTGATGGGCTATGGGGGGCTGGGGGGGGGTTAGGAGTGGTGATGGGCTATGGGGGGGCTGGGGGAGGGTTAAGAGTGGTGATGGGCTGGGGGGGGTTAAGAGTGGTGATGGGCTATGGGGGGGCTGGGGGGGGTTAAGAGTGGTGATGGGCTATGGGGGGGCTGGGGGGTTAAGAGTGGTGATGGGCTATGGGGGGGCTGGGGGGGTTAGGAGTGGTGATGGGCTATGGGGGCTGGGGGGTTTAAGAGTGGTGATGGGCTATGGGGGGGCTGGGGGGGTTAGGAGTGGTGATGGGCTATGGGGGGCTGGGGGGGGTTAGGAGTGGTGATGGGCTATGGGGGGCTGGGGGGGGGTTAGGAGTGGTGATGGGCTATGGGGGGGCTGGGGGAGGGTTAAGAGTGGTGATGGGCTGGGGGGGGTTAAGAGTGGTGATGGGCTATGGGGGGGCTGGGGGGGGGTTAAGAGTGGTGATGGGCTATGGGGGGGCTGGGGGGGTTAAGAGTGGTGATGGGCTGGGGGGGTTAAGAGTGGTGATGGGCTATGGGGGGGCTGGGGGGGTTAGGAGTGGTGATGGGCTATGGGGGCTGGGGGGGGTTTAAGAGTGGTGATGGGCTATGGGGGGGCTGGGGGGGTTAGGAGTGGTGATGGGCTATGGGGGGCTGGGGGGGTTTAAGAGTGGTGATGGGCTATGGGGGGGCTGGGGGGGTTAGGAGTGGTGATGGGCTATGGGGGGCTGGGGGGGTTTAAGAGTGGTGATGGGCTATGGGGGGGCTGGGGGGGTTAGGAGTGGTGATGGGCTATGGGGGCTGGGGGGGTTTAAGAGTGGTGATGGGCTATGGGAGGACTGGGGGGGTAGGAGTGGTGATGGGCTATGGGGGCCTGGGGGGGGTTAGGAGTGGTGATGGGCTATGGGGGGGCTGGGGGGGGTTTAAGAGTGGTGATGGGCTATGGGGGGGCTGGGGGGGTTAGGAGTGGTGATGGGCTATGGGGGCTGGGGGGGTTTAAGAGTGGTGATGGGCTATGGGGGGACTGGGGGGGTAGGAGTGGTGATGGGCTATGGGGGCCTGGGGGGGGTTAGGAGTGGTGATGGGCTATGGGGGGGCTGGGGGGGTTAGGAGTGGTGATGGGCTATGGGGGCGCTAAGTCTGTATATGGGCTGATGGGATCAGGACTGAAAGTGAGTTGATGGGGAGGTTAGGACTGGTAATGGGGTATGGGAGGGCTTAAACTGAAAATTGGGTGAGGGGGATTAGGACTGGAAATGGGCTGGTGGGATTAGGACTGGGAGTGGGCTGGTGGGATTAGGACTGGGAGTGGGCTATGGGGGGCTAGGACTGGTAATGGGTTGGAGGGGTTGCTAGGACTGGAAATGGGCTGGGGGGAATTAAGACTGGAGGTGGGCTGATGGGGTTAGGACTGGTAATGGGCTGTGGGCTGTTGGGGGGGGGTTAGGACTGGTAATGGGCTATGGGGGGGCTAGGACTGGAACTGGGCTCCTGGGGGGGTTAACACTGGCGGTGGGCTGATGGGGTTAGGACTGGTAATGGGCTGGTGGGATTAGGACTGGGAGTGGGCTATGGGGGCTAGGACTGGTAATGGGTTGGGGTTGCTAGGACTGGAAATGGGCTGGGGGGATTAAGACTGGAGGTGGGCTGATGGGGTTAGGACTGGTTATGGGCTGTGGGCTGTTGGGGGGGGGTTAGGACTGGTAATGGGCTATGGGGGGCTGACTGGAAATGGGCTGATGGGGGGGTTAGGACTGGAAGTGGGCTGATGGGGGGGTTAGGACTGGAAGTGGGTTGATGGGGGGGGGGCTAGGACTGGTATTGGGTTGGGGGGTTGCTAGGACTGGAAATGGGCTGATGGGGGGCTAGGACTGGAAATGGGCTGATGCAGGGACAAGAAGGGAATGGATGCTGGGTGAGACTGGAACTAGAAGGGAGCTGATGTTGGGGGAGGATTAGGGTAGGATTAGAATGGGATGGGGCTGGGAGAGTAAAATGGAGAGGGGAAAAATATTTTGTGTGGTAGGGGTAAAAAATCTACACTTAGCTGGGTATTGGGAGAGTAAGTGGGGATTGAGGATGGAGGGGTAAAATGTGAGTGGATGAAATAGGAATGAGGAAAGAGCAAAAGGAGAAAGATTAGTATGTTAAAGCAGATGTAGAGAGAGAGAGAATGGAAAAAAAAACTAGAAGAGAGAAGAGACAGCAGATGATGGAGAGTTAGCAGAAAACATGAAGAAACCAGAAGAAAGTGGCTGGAGCAATTGCAACCGGAAAAAAATGCACAAAAGGTAGAAAGATATCTCTTTATTTTGAATTTATTAACTGGAATATGAAAGCTCTGGGAAATGTGCATCATTAACGTCTGCGCTTTGTTTGGTACAAGAGGAAATTAATTTATAGTTTTATTTCTACAGTTGTTGTACATTCCAAGTTTGGCTTTTGGGGTTCCCAGTTTAATTATTGCCTTCCTGTTTCTAAATTGTGATTCCTTGTTTGGTGATGGTCTATGTTCTGCATGTGTAACTGAGCTGAGGTATTCTGTTTATGTAATTCCTATTTGACATTGCCACTTGTTCTCTTTCCCCAGTAGGTCATGTATTGTTTTTCTCTGAAATGTATTGGTTTAATATTTGCAGTGTTGCCTTTTGATAGGTAGGGTATGGTGCTTTGTGAGTTCTGGTAGTGCTGTTAGGATACGGCGGGTTTGCTATGGGTTCTAAATGGGCAGTGTTTGTAGTAGTTCCTAATGTGCCTGGCGGTTGGCACTGGATTATAGTAATGTAGAAATCTTTTAGTCTGTCTTTATCCATACACACACTAACTTTTAGTAAACATGTCTCTTAATGAATGTTAGCATTATGCAAATATTTATGCAAATAAGGCCACTTATGCAAATGAGGCCCCGCACCGAGTCTCCGCACATGGCCCCGCACCCCCCTTGGGCCGCCCCTGATTGTGGCGAGCCCAAGCAGGAAGGGTGCCCACACCATGGTGATAAAGGCAGAGAGGCTAGCTTATTTTCAGTGTTTGCTACACTACCTCCTGCTCCGCTCCTCTCTTCTAAGTTTTGAGGCGTGGCAGCCATCATCTTCCATTGCTGGGCTAAAGTCTCATGATAACAGTCGTACAATACTTCAGTCCAGTAGAGGAAGATGACAGCTGCCAGGCCTCAAAACATAAATGAAAGAGAGGAGAAGTGCAGAGACAGTGCAGCAAATGTTTTAAAGTAAGTTTGCCCATCAGTGGGCTGCCTCCGGGTCAATGAGGGGACATTAGTAAAATTTTGCTTGGGGGCCCATCATTAGAACTTATGCCACTAATGGAAGCAATAGGTTTGGGTCCTAGAGAATGTACAAAATTTCATGCAACCTAACACACTCTAGAGTAGTTATGAGAATGACTGTATAAGTTCAATTGAATTGGTCTTCCATGTGTTGAAAGTGGACCACAGGTATCTTTTTCCTAATATTAGGATGTTCTTGGATTGTTTTAAGGATTTTTATGCTACTGTATTGATTTGGTCACTTAACGAGATTTTATTTGATTTGTGATTTTTCATTTTATCATTATTGGTATTTATTCCGTATTAAGAAGGCCGGTTCAAGCATCAGGCAAAGCTAGGCAGTTGCTTAGGGCAGCAGCTATGTGAGGGGCGGCAGAGAGCAGCAGCAGTCAAAGCAAAACAGTAGATCCTGACAGTCATGCAAGCCATATCAGTACAGTCTTTTACCTGTGGAGATATCCAATTATACATTTTTACGAGATTGTTGTGAGAAAGTGGTGTTAGGGTGATTATGATTACTGAGTTTAATTATCAAAATCTTGGGGGGAGGGGCAAAAGGCTGGAAGTTTGCCCAGGGTGCCCTCTATCTTTGCCCTGGCCTTGCATCTTTATCATACTTTGCTTTGTTATCATTGAGGAACAAAAGATAATCAAGTTTTAGCAAATAAAATAATAAACCACAATAATATGATATTCTAAGCTTGACTGCTTAGAATCCAAATAGCAGTTTATTTCCACCACTTCTTAAGGAATATAGTACACCCAAAATATTATGCAGTCTTCACAAAAATAGCTTTTCTTCAGCCTACTTTCACTTCCAATAAAGCTCAAAAATACATACAATAACATCAGATTCCCTTCAATCTATAAATATACTCGGCAGAGCCTGAATGCAACTGTAGGCATTATAGCTCCATTCAGCACTCATACTTCAGTAATTCTTTCCACTAAAAGAAATTCCCATAATAGTAAAAAGGAAAAGGATCGCCAACTCCCAGGCTATTATAGTATAGCCCTAGGGATAGTGCACCAATAATTTCAGTAATAATCCATTTTCCCTTTAGGTAATCTTACTGCCCTATAAAGAAGCTTTTCTCTTTCCCATGTTTTAGTTTCCAGTAGCTCTCCAGGAAAAGTATCAGTGGAGGTGGCAGAGATGAAGACAGTATCGGAATTCAAGAAAGCATGGGACAAACACAGGATCTCTGAAGGAAAACAAGGGACTATAGTAGCTGATATGGAAGGGCATCTAGATAGACCCTACAGTTTTTTTCTGCCATCATGTTTCTATGTTTTTGTCTCTTGCATCAGGGAATTCTTGGGAAATGCTACTGTATTCCTCTAGCTTTCTCAGAAAACATTGGATTTTTCATCATGCTGTTTATTGACCATCTTGATTAACCCATATGGGGTCTTTCTGTCCATGGTGTTCCTATGATATTCCAACATTTCACTGTAAATGGCTTTAATATTTTTTTTATTTTGTTTGTTGTTTCAGGGGTCCTTTTCCTGGGAAAAGAGTGACTGGACCCCGATACTCAATGTCTTATGCAATTGCTGATGATGCTGCCTGTATAAGTCTCTTCTATTTATATTTGAATCAGTTGTCTACATAATTTTATGTGTAAATTTGCTATGGTGTGTTTTTATGTGCAAAAAGTATGTATATTTTGGGAGGTGTGGATAAAGGTAGGGGGGGCTGGCTTAAGAGCAGGAAAATTCAGCCCCATTGCACATAGAGCCCGATTCTGCGAGTGGGATGTCTGGGCCATCTGGACATCCCTGCTGAAGACGGAGCCATTAGGATCTGATTCTGGTACACAGGAACAAAATGTTCCCACGGGAACCAGAATGAGGCCCAAGGGTGGCCTGGAGTGCCACTTCTGCCTGCAGGGACATCCTTCCTGCAGGCACCTCAGACTGCTGTGTTCCCAGCCACCCAAAACCCAGTCACCCAACTCACGGCTGGACTCCCGCGTCCTGGGTTGGGTGGTGGGGACTCTCTCACACCTGGACCCAGCCCCGATGGTGGCTGCCAGGCCCCGATCCCCCCAAAAAACTGGTTATACCACCTCTGAGATGGTATATGATCCAGCAGGCCTGGAAGCACATACAGGACCATGACCTGAATCAGCCCTGTACATGCTGCTAGACGGCTCATCCCCACTCCGTCGCCCACAGGCCTCTGCATCCTGAAGCACAGGATGTATGGGGAGAGCTAGTGGGGGAATACAGTCAAGATGGATTGCGGGCAATCTGCTTTCTAGAATGAGGGCCATAGTCTATATGCATATGCTAGGCCAGCGAAACTGAAGGCCTTAGTGTATGAGTATAAACAACAATGTGGCCACCACTTATATATATTCAGCAATGTCAAGGAGTATGCCTAATAAAAGAAAATTGACATAAAGGGCAGGAACTGCTAAATATAAGCCTACCGTTAAGTGGCAGTGCCAACATGGAACTACCTCACTGAGGGGTATTCTTACCAAAGTGCACGGTTGCCTTACTTAAATGCATCTAGTAATCCAACTTTCTTTCTTTTATTGTGGCAGGTTGCTATAAAAATCAGTTAAGATTGTTTTGTCTGTAATTGTATCCACAAATATGATGTAAGAGCTGAAAGCAGCTCTAACGAGGTGCACCTGACTAACCAGAAGGGCGTGCCTGCACAAGGAAGCCGTTTTAAACCAGCTTCAGAGATAGTCTTTCAGAACAGCCGAGGTGAGAGGAGTGAGAACAGCCCACAGGAGATCAGCGAGAACAGCCGAAAGGAGAACAGCACTCAGAGACAAGAGAAACTGGACTGACCAGAAGGCAGAGAGAAGCCTCTGCAAGGGTCTAAGCCACTTCAGCAATGAAGGCAAACAGGAAGGCAGCAGACAGGAAAGTCTTGGAATCCAGCTCCAGCCAAGGGAGATTCTGGTGGGTCCTTTCCTTGTTACCTTAAAGCTAAGCCAAAGCCATTGTGGGAGCTTCCTGAAGACAGGGTCAAGCCATTTGCCTGTAGAAGGGAAGAAAGCTCCAAGCACAGACAGGGCAGTGCCAGCAGAGAAGGTACGTCGGATTTACTTCCTAGCCAGGGTCTTGTTAAGGACACTTGAAAGCAAAACTGCGGTCACCCCTGCTATAAAGCCATCAGCCCTAGGCAGGGGAAGCGTGACAGATTGGCATAGTTGCTACGGATTAAGGCAAAGGCGCATGCGCAGAAGAATTCAAAGAGCAAGAAGGAAAAGGGTTGAAAAATAAAGTTATGGGAAAAAAAATTTTGTGGAAAAAGGATCTTCAAGCAAGACTACTACTACAGAAGAAGTGTCTGATACTGGAGAGACCACCCTATACACAAAGGCTTGACACACCACAAGTATCAGCATGACAATGGAAGTAAAAGAAGTCTTAACTTGGATGGCAGCCCAGTTTGAGCGCCAACGCGAGCTGGCCATGGAGGCTCTAGAAAAAGCTACAGCATGAATGGAAGCACAGCAGCGGCCGCTCATGCAGATGCTGGAGGCCTGGATCCAAGCCACGAAGAAGGAGTCTGATTCATCTACACAAGGTTCTGGAAACTTGAGCCAAGCTCTTGCTTTGGGACTTTCGTCCAAAGAAGCATGGAACTTTGGAAAGTTGTCTCCGTCAGATAATCTGGACCGTTATTTTGAAACTTTTGAGCGAGTTGCTTACCTTATGCATTGGCCTAAGGACCAATGGGCAGTGAGGCTAGCTATGTCACTCACTGGAGAGGCATTAACAGCCTATCAAACTGTACCACCTAATTTGGCAAATAACTACGAAGAAGTTAAAAAAGCTATTAAAGATAGAGTGGGTCTTACGTCTTCTGCATACCACCATTTGTTCAGAGACGCTAAACTTATGCCTGGTGAGACGCCCAGAGCCCTACACTATCGGTTAAAAGCTTTGCTTAACAAGTGGTTGGAGCCTGAGGGTAAAAGCATTGAAACAATATTGGACACCATATTGTTGGAACAGTACATGAATGCTGTCCCTGTTAATGTGCGTACTTTTCTAACCTTGCAAGGTTGCAAAAGCTCACAGGAGGCGATCAAGCTTGCTGAGCGGTTCCTGGAAGCAGAGGGGAATGCTCAGGGTAAAAGCATGACTTCTGCGAGACCAACCATGGCAAGCTCAGAAAAGAAGGATAATGCTATGAAAGTAACTGCATTGTGTTTACCTGAATGTAAAGCCAGATATGCAAAAAGAGTATGCTTTAAATGTGGCAGTAGTGACCATTTGCAGCGTAACTGCAGAGCAAAGGTAGCGCTGGTGACCACTAGCCCAGGACAGGTTAGGGAAGGTTTCCTCATAGCCGTGACAGTCCAAGGGGTAAGTGCCAATGCCCTACTAGACTCTGGTTCCAATCAGAGTATGCTTTTGCGTGGCCTCTGGGAAAGGATAAGAGCCCACAGTAGAACCATACCTGATTTACCCAGTGACACTGTAAAGATCCGCTGTGTACATGGCGCAACATCTTCCTATCCTATCCACAAACTCCTAGTAAAAGGATTTGGAACAGCGAAGGAGATCTCACTAGCCATAGTTCCACACCTGCCCTATGAAGTAGTATTAGGCCGGGACTGGCCATGCTTTCAAAAAGGCATGCAGCAACAGGTACAGATGAAGGAGGGAATGGTTTCTACAAGGAACCAGACCAAGGCCGCGGAAGATGAAGGAGAATCTTCAACGGCAGAGCAAGTTGATTTACCCTCTCACGAAGACTTGATTAATGCCCCAAGGAAAGAGAACAAAAAAAGTAAGGGGGGAAAACGCAGGGAACGCCAGACTCACTCTCAGAGTAGAGCAGAGGTACGGGATGGGTTAGAATTACCCTGGGTCCCCGCGGAGCTAATGGACAGGTTCCCCTCTTTTCCCAAAGAACAACAGGCCAATCCAGCCCTTGCTCAAGCGTTTAAATATGCCCAAGACGGTAGGGATACCTTGTCGAGGTTTCTCCCCGATGAGGGAATTTTATTCAGGGAGAGTTTAGACCCAGCTTCGGGTAATATCCGTAAGCAGCTGGTAATACCAAATACTTTTAGAACCCTGATATTAAGATTGGCCCACGCAGGGCCGGATTTACGTATACGCCATGTACGCCATGGCGTAGGGCCCACAACCGGCAGGGGCCCACAAAAAATAGAACCAGTTTTTTTTTTTTTCAACTCGATTAAAAAAAAAACCTGGTGGCTGCCGCCGCGGGGCCCCCTCTGCTGCCGCGGGGGCCCCGTCTACAAGATGGTCGGGTCGGGTCGGGTCTCGTCTCCCTCCCTCCCTCCCGGCTGCGAGAGACGCGAAGATAGAGCGTCTCCTCGCGTCTGTGTTAAGCCCGCAGGGGCTGATGGGATTTCCCATCAGCCCCTGCGGGCTTAACACAGACGCGAGGAGACGCTCTCCCTTCGCGTCTCTCGCAGCCTGCAGCGAGGGAGGGAGAGAGACCCGACCGGACCCGAACCGACCAGACCAGCTTGTAGACGGGGCCCCCGCGGCAGCAGAGGGGGCCCCGCGGCGGCAGCCACCAGGTTTTTTTTTTTAAATTAAATTTTACTTTAGGCCGGGGGGGGGGTAGGAGTCCTACCCCCCCCGGCCTAAAGTAAAATTTAATTTAAAAAAAAAACCTGGTGGCTGCCGCCGCGGGGCCCCCACTGCTGCCGCGGGGGCCCCGTCTACAAACAGGTCGGGTCCGGTCCGGTCGGGGTCGGGTCGGGTCCGGTCGGGTCTCTCTCCCTCCCTCCCTCGCTGCAGGCTGCGAGAGACGCGAAGATGCGTCTCTCGCAGCCTGCAGCCTGCAGCGAGGGAGGGAGAGAGACCCGACCGGACCCGACCCGACCCGACCGGACCCGACCAGCTTGTAGACGGGGCCCCCGCGGCAGCAGAGGGGGCCCCGCGGCGGCAGCCACCAGGTTTTTTTTTTAAATTAAATTTTACTTTAGGCCGGGGGGGTAGGACTGGTAATGGGCTATGGGGGGGGGGGTAGGACTGGTAATGGGCTATGGGGGGGGGTAGGAATGGTAAGGGGCTATGGGGGGGGGGTTAGGACTGGTAATGGGCTATGGGGGGGGGTAGGACTGGTAATGGGCTATTGGGGGGGCTGGGGCTGGAAATGGACTGGGGGGGGGGGCTGGGTGGTAATGGGCTATTGGGGGGCTGGGGCTGGAAATGGGCTGGGCTGGGGGGGGATAAGGCTAGAGGTGGGCTGATGGGGTTAGGACTGGTAATGGACTGTGGGCTGTTGGGGGGCGGCTTAGAACTGGCAATGGGCTTTGGGGGGGGTTAAGACTGGTAATGGGCTGTGGGCTGATGGGGGCTGTCTGGTAATGGGCTATGGGGGGGGCTAGGACTGGAAATGGGCTGGGGGGTTAAGACTGGAGGTGGGCTGATGGGGTTAGGACTGGTAATGGGCTGTTGGGGGGGGTTAGAACTGGTAATGGGCTTTGGGGGGGTTAAGACTGGTAATGGGCTGTGGGCTGATGGGGGTTGTCTGGTAATGGGCTATGGGGGGCTAGGACTGGAAATGGGCTGGTGGGTGAAAACTGGAGGTGGGATGATGGGGTTAGGACTGGTAATGGGCTGTGGGCTGATGGGGGGGGGTAGGACTGGCAATGGGCTATGGGGGGCTGACTGGAAATGGGTTGATGGGGTTAGGACTGGAAGTGGGCTGATGGGGGGTTAGGACTGGTAATGGGTTATAGGGGGGGCTTAAACTGAAAATGGGGTGATGGGGGGTTAAGGACTGAAAATGGGGTGATGGGGGGTTAAGGACTGTAAGTGGGGTGATGGGGGGGCTAGGACTGGAAATGGGCTGATGGATGGCTAGGACTGGAAATGGGCTGATGCAGGGACTAGAAGGGAATGGATGCTGGGTGAGGCTGGAACTAGAAGGGAGCTGATGTTGTGGGAGGATTAGAATGGGATGGGGCTGGAAGAGTAAAATGGAGAAGGGAAAAATATTTTGTGTGGGAGGGATAAAAAATCTACAATTGGCCGGGTATTGGGAGAGTAAGTGGGGATTGAGGATGGAGGGGTAATATTTGAGTGGATGAAATAGGAATGAGGAAAGAGCAAAAGGAGAAAGATTAGTATGTTAAAGCAGATGTAGAGAGAGAATGGAAAAAAATCTAGAAGAGAGAAGAAAGGACAAATGGACAGCAGACGATGGAGAGTTAGCAGAAGACACGAAGAAACCAGAAGAAAGTGGCTGGAGCAATTGCAGCTGAAAAAATGCACAAAAGGTAGAAAAATATCTCTTTATTTTGAATTTATTAATTGGAATATGTCAGCTCTGGTAAATGTGCATCATTAACATCTGTGCTTTGTTTAGTACAAGAGCAAATTAATGTATTGTTTTATTTCTACAGTGTTGT
The DNA here is from genome assembly GCA_033557465.1 of Ichthyophis bannanicus. Taxonomy (NCBI): domain Eukaryota; kingdom Metazoa; phylum Chordata; class Amphibia; order Gymnophiona; family Ichthyophiidae; genus Ichthyophis; species Ichthyophis bannanicus. Next base: position 1,318,616,329 of record CM066031.1, read on the forward strand.
ACATTCCAAGTTTGGCTATTGGGATTCCCAGTTTAATTATTGTCTTCCTATTTCTAAATTGTGATTACTTGTTTGGTGATGGTCTATGTTCTGCATGTGTAACTGAGCTGAGGTGTTCTGTTTATATAATTCCTATTTGACATTGCCACTTGTTCTCTTTCCCCAGTAGGTCATGTATTGTTGTTCTCTGAAATGTATTGGTTTAATATTTGCAGTGTTGCCTTTTGATTGGTAGAGTATGGTGCTTTGTGAGTCCTGGTAGTGCTGTTAGGATACGGCGGGTTTACTATGGGCAGTGTTTGTAGTAGTTCCTAATGTGTCTGGCAGTTGGCACTGGATTATAGTAATGTAGAAATCTTTTAGTCTTTCTTTATCCATACACTCATTAAGAGGCACGTTTACTAAAAGTTAGTATATGGTAACATTATGCAAATGAGGCCCCTTATGCAAATGAGGTCCGCACCCCCCTTGGGCCGCCCCTGCTGGGGGCCCACAATTTTTGTTGGCGTAGGGCCTCACTCAAGGTAAATCCGGCCCTGGGCCCACGATCATCCTGTAGGAGCCCATAAAGGTACCCAAGGAACCTTAGATCAGGTGTAAGCCCGATTTTATTGGCCCGGTATATTTAAAGAAACAACTAAATTCTGTGAGGCCTGTCCGTCCTGCCAGAGGGTGTCCCCAGTCAAACCAAAGGAAGTGTCATTGATTCCGCTACCAGTAATCACGGTGCCCATACATAGGATAGCGATGGACATAGTGGGTCCTATGATTAAGACGCCGCACGGCTACCAATACATTTTGGTCATGGTAGATTACGCAATGCGATTCCCCTGGGCAGTTCCCCTACGCAGCATTTCAGCCCATACGGTGGCAGCAGAACTAGTAAAATTGTTCTGTGAGGTGGGGTTCCCGAAAGAAGTTTTGACCGATCGTGGCAGTAATTTCATGTCGCGTTACCTAGCGAGGGTGTGGGATGCCTTTGGCATCCGACATGTAAAGACTGCAGCCTACCACCCGCAAACCAACGGGTTGGTTGAGCGATTCAACCAAACGTTGAAGAGTATGCTTAGAAGGGGGTTGGGGGGTCAAATGAACGAGTGGGACACTTTGCTTCCCTTTGTGCTTTACGCATGCAGGGAGAGGAAATAATCGTCTCTAGGAACCTCTCCATATGAATTGATGTATGGACGCTCACCGAGAGGTATCCTCGATATCCTCCGAGAACAGTGGATAGAACCGGGGGCTGAGGAAATTGCTGTACCCCAATTTTTGAAGGATTTAAGAGGTCGTCTAGCACGAACCTCCCAAGTTGCGGAAAATAACTTAAAAGCTAGTCAGTTGAAACAAAAGAACTACTACGACCGTAATGCCAAGCCTCGCCAATTGGCAATATGCGAGAAGGTCATTGTGAGGGTACCCGGAGCGGTCCCCAAGTTCGAAAGGCAGTGGAAAGGTCCCTTTCGAGTGGTAGAACAGGTAGGCCCAGTGTCCTATGCAATACAAAATAGGAGAGGCTGTAGGCAGATTTACCACATGAATTTGTTCAGCCCATGTCATGAACGATTAGCACTCTCCCAGCTAGTCATATCTTCCCAGAGATACCCGGAGAACGCAGGAGACATCAATAGCCTATGCAGGATTACATGCTGTGATAACGTTGTTTACCCAGCCTGTAATATCTTAAGGGGGGGAATATGTGATACCGAAAGCATTCCTGAGCAGATGGAATGGCAGAATAGTGAGCACTGAACCTTTAAAAGTCAGAGCAAGCCAGGTTTCCATGGCAGCAGGAAGCTTTCAGACAGAATGCAGCTCAACCATAGTCATGATGTAAGAGCTGAAAGCAGCTCTAACGAGGTGCACCTGACTAACCAGAAGGGCGTGCCTGCACAAGGAAGCCGTTTTAAACCAGCTTCAGAGATAGTCTTTCAGAACAGCCGAGGTAAGAGGAGTGAGAACAGCCAACAGGAGATCAGCGAGAACAGCCGAAAGGAGAACAGCACTCAGAGACAAGAGAAACTGGACTGACCAGAAGGCAGAGAGAAGCCTCTGCAAGGGTCTAAGCCACTTCAGCAACGAAGGCAAACAGGAAAGCAGCAGACAGGAAAGTCTTGGAATCCAGCTCCAGCCAAGGGAGATTCTGGTGGGTCCTTTCCTTGTTACCTTAAAGCTAAGCCAAAGCCGTTGTGGGAGCTTCCTGAAGACATGGTCAAGCCATTTGTCTGTAGAAGGGAAGAAAGCTCCAAGCACAGACAGGGCAGTGCCAGCAGAGAAGGTACGTCGGATTTACTTCCTAGCCAGGGTCTTGTTAAGGACATTGTGAAGCAATTGAAAGCAAGTGCTAACAAATGTCATGATAGCACGGCTGTAAAATCTCCTAGCAGAAGCACTTGGGATAAATGGTTTAATGCTGATATAAGGACTATTAAGAAGAGCTTATGTGATAACCATTCCCCTGAATTAGAATCTGTCATAGCTATAGAGAGAGGAAACTTGCTAGAACAGCTGCAGGAAGTTATTCCAGGATTGCAGTGCAGAAGTTCTCCTCAGCAGAGCCGTGAGGATGAATGTGAAGATATGATGATTGATGTAGCTGATGTTCCTGAGTCACCTGATTCCTATGAGATGGATTGTTCTCTGTGTAATATAGAAGAATTGGATTTACGTTAAACAAGCTTTGTCTGAGAAGAAGTACAAAGTTGTTTAAGCTGTTTTGAGTTACTGTGAAGAAACAGTTTTTCCACTTTATTTCTGCTTTTTATTTGCTCATATTTTCCTGTTAATTTTGAAGAATTCTATGCTTTGTCTTATGCCTAAAGAACCCATGTGAAAGGGAAAACCCACAAAAATAAATTTATCTGTTTCCAAAGACCCTTGTGCCACAACACATTTTGTGAAAGAGTGTGCCTGAAACTACATGTCCCAGCAACCCTTGCTGCTAGCTAGTAATAAGGACACTTGAAAGCAAAACTGCGGTCACCCCTGCTATAAAGCCATCAGCCCTAGGCAGGGGAAGCGTGACAGTACCTAAACGTTAAAGGCATTAACATCCGCTACTAAGAGGAGTATTTCTTTTCTGTATGGTAGGATAGAAACTGTTGACATCTCATTGCTGCAAGAGACAAATTTGAATGTAATGGAGTTATTGAAATTTGGCACGCCAGCCTTATTTCAAAGGAATATCTGCTGCCCATATTACAATCTCATTTACCCTCTTTGACTTAACGAGCTCTAATTATACACAGTAATGTGGTCGTCAGTCTGATTCTTGGTGGGGTCGTTTTGAAGATATAAATATGTCTATCACTCATAAAGTGAATTGTATAAACCAATGTTCCTTCAATAAAATGCATTGTTAATAGGGATAGAACTTTAGCTCAGTTCTTAGGGAGAAATAACCGCCTAGATTTGCTCGTGGGAAGCTTGGGTGTAAATAAGACAGTGGGGGAAGGAGTTTCACTGAATTACTGGCCTATATTACGGTTTTGTCAATACAAGGTTCACAATGGGTGGAGGGGGCCGTAGGTACACGTTTAATATGTAAATGAGAATAAATGTTGGTTTCATCAAGGAGATGTCAACAAATTGGGTTAAGTGACATAGGATTGACTTTTCAGTTGCACCGCGTTTAAATGTAGAATCGTACTGGGTGGTGCTGGGACTCAGGGCCACTCTCCTGATCTGGGGTCATTTTTCAATCAGCAAATTGGCATTTCGTACTTACAAAAGAACTGTCAGTTTTGAATTGGCTTCATATTGGGGAGTGGCCCTTTCCTGTTATTTCTAATTGGAAGCATGCTACTGAGTTTGGTAGACATTCATGATGATGCATTTACATCTATGTTTTTCTGTAATGGACTTCTGGCTCCTTTATAGCCCTTGCAGGCCTCGTAGGTTTGCAGAAGCTCTGTGTCTTCTTTTTTTCATTTGGTTCCTGATGATCGTAGGATAATGGGAGGGACAAGGTGGGGTGGGCTGTGTTCTGTCTTTAAATATCTTATTTATTTTATTTACATTCTCTTATATACCGTGCTATTCTGCATCAGTGCGGTTTACATTGAACAAACTGAAATTACATTGAACAGGGCATTATAACTTGGAGATAACTATTTTACAGGGAACATGGGCTATCGAGGGTTAAGTGGCTTGCCCAAGACCACAAGGAGCACCTGTGGGACTAGAAACCCCAGTCCTTCCGGTGTCAACGGGGGCGCTGGGTGAGAATGTCCACAGTCTTGGCAAAGGCAAATATTAATATGACTTGCAAAGGATTGTGGGAAATGTAGTCCATTCATACCAGACTCAGCCGTTCACAATAAATTAGTTGTGCTTGCTCGAGTGTAAAGCCAATAAGATATTTTATTTATGGGGTTATTTCTCCCAATACAGATATACTTGGTAGCACATAAAAAGGAATACTTGCTTTCAGTATTATACTTAGAAAAACAAATAAGGAAAAACAACAGCTGAACTTGTTAAGCAATCAAATCAAAGCATAAAGACCTGGATGGGAACAGGAAGGTCTTTTCTGTAGGCACCTGCTAATATCTTTTTAGCAGTGCTTCAAAGAACAAACAAAACCTCACAAAGTAGAAAAAAAAACTGCTCTTTTCAGGGATAACCTCTTGTATCTTCGCACACACTCAGAAGTGTCCCTTCAGAGCTCACTGGCAATTAGGCAAGGCTCAATTGCTAACAATTACCAGCTGAAACCCTCTTGGCTGGTTTACTTTCTATTACGTGGCTCAAATCCTACTCAGAAGCTTTTCTGAGTAGACAAAAGAACAAGTTTATATTTCTTTGTGATGGTTGTTGTATTTTATGACAGCATATTACCACAGAAGTTTGGACAGAGAGCAATCCATGTATTCAACATCTCCCCCTTCTTCAACTATCATAGGTTCCATATCATGGATTGGTACAGAGGAATTTCTCAATGGAGCACTCTCAGGACAATATTTGTTTCCCTGCTGTCTTCCCAGTGAAAAGCTAGGGCATAGATCAGTGTTCATACCTGAGCTTCCATTGCTGTTAGAGTTCCTCTCTAAATATCTAAATGTCGGCCCTGTACATCCAAGGCCAGCAACTTGAGTGGGGAAGTTATTCCACCTCCAAGGTGGAATAACTTCCCTGGACATCGGGGATCGGTGGGCCTTGGGCCGGGAAAGGGCGGCAGGGGGCAGAGAGCATTCCCCACAGCCCGACCCTGGCCCTGAGAGGCCAAATTGGGGATCCGGCTGTGGGGAATAAACAGTTTGTTCTGGCGGCCGGCATCACGGCTTTTAAATGGAGCCATGGTACCATGGCAACTGGATGCCTTGGCGCCACGGCTCCATTTAAAAGTCCTAACTGAATTAATCGGGCTTGTCCTGTACGTGCAGGCCAGGCTGAATCGCAGTCCCAGCCTGCACAAACAGTACTGATCGCAATTCTGATCCCACGGGGCTAGATGTGCCTCGTGGGATCAGAATCACAACTCCCTCTGTATATCCGGTCAAACCGGATGTACAGAGGGGGTGTACATCTGGGATGGAATGAGCCTGTTATTGTTTTGTTCCAGATCGCTATTATATTGTATATGGTTTACATTATACCTAGAGGATATTTTTAATGTTTTTATTTTAATATGATGTATCTATATGTTTTTATACTTTAAACCCCTGATGCAGGCTTTCATGCCAAAACTTGGCCAAGTCAGGTCCTTCTAAATAAATTTGGTTTCACAAAGACTTCACCTGTGTAGCTGTAGTTATTGTCCACTCCTTTGTTGGACTGTGATTACCTCATTCACCAAATATTGCATTCCACTAAGGATAGGATCTAAAATCCTTAGTAGAATACCTTATCCTTAACTCTTGTCAGTTCTTAGACCAGTATTAAGTAAAATGCACAGGTATACTTATTAAGCCAACTATCACCATTTCTTCCCCCATCTGCCATACTTAAAGATGATGGCACTTTGAGGAAGGTTATTTGAGTCACAGCAGGATCTTAGATTCCTGGTTTTCATATTTAGAATAGTCATGGTCACATTACGCACAATCTGCACACTTATGCCCGAAGGAGTGACAGTGCTTAACACTTATATATGTTCCTTTCCTCTAATGAGGTGGTCTCAGTGGGTCATGTACAAAATTGAAAGCAGTGATAACATTAGGTTTGCTGACTATATCATAGAGTCCTGCTATTGTCACCTTTGCTTCAAGAATTTGATATAATTGTCAGCCTTTGCTCACATGAACTACATTACCTGGTTTAAACAATTAGTACAGGCGTGCTGTGATATTCCTCCAACTATGGACATGGCCATCTGAAAAGACTAAGAGGCTAAGAAATATAACAGTGTGATGACTAGTTATGAGACCTGCCTCTCAGATAACCCAAATCACCCTTCACAATGCCCATATAATTCTGCTCAGTTCAGTTTTTATGCCACTTCTTGTCTTTATCAGGCACATTCTTAGCCCATTTTCTTAGGACTTTGTTATATTCCAAGAATAAATGTGTAAAGGAAAAATAAACATATGCAAGAAGACATTTTAATATATGTTGTTGGGTATCTAAGAGCATTGCATTGTTTCCACGGGGCAGAATTGCTTGTGCATACAATCATTCACACTCATACACTCAAAAGGTGAGAACTTGCTGTAGATTGTGCTTGCTTTTATTATTACTCCAAATGAATCCATTAGTATGATGTGTAATGTCACTGTTTGCAAGGAATTCATTAAGTATGTTCTGCACCCATGTGAAAGACTGCCATGTAACTTCCACTGACTGTTCTTCACAAATTGGGATTAGTTAAGCCTGCTGTATATGTTAAAACAAGGAGGCAAACTGGAAAAAAAATCCTCCATAACTGGACGACAGTTTTCAGTCTAGAAAAGACAATCAAGGAAAACATTTTGACCTGCATACAACTAAATAGAGATACTTTATTATGCCTTATACAATGGCTAACTATAATCATAAACTATCACAGCCTCCTTTGTGCAAATTATAAAAAAGCAATGAGCCTCATTAAGAAGCATGGGTGCACAACCTTTACATTGATAAAGATGCAACAGTTCAAAAAGAAAACAGAATGGATCAAAACCAGCAAAGGTGTACGACAAGGCTGCATACTTTCCCCCATACCTGTTCAACTTACATGCAGAGCAAATCATCAAAGCAGGACTGTATGAAGGCAAGTGAGATGTGAATATTGCTGGAAGACTCATCAACAATCTTCACTATGCTGATGATACCATCAGGGCAATACCAAGGGTTGTGCAAGCAGTCAGCCACACAGGACACAAGTACAGAAAGAGCACTGATATCATCACAGGGCTTCCAGAAAGCTCAGAAAGAGTGTGCTACTGTATGTGGCTGGGACTGATAGGGGTAATAGATTTGCTAATTGCACAGGGCACATTTCTAGCTTGGTACGGTGCTCGATATCATTAAATTTCAGCTGCCAAATTCTTGAAGAATGGTCTAGAACTTGGCAACTGAAATTTAATGCAGGGTCATGCATTTGGACTGCAAAATCCAAAGGAGGGGTACAGTGTAGGGGGTGACGTATTTCTGTCCACAAAAGAAGAGCAGGACCTGGGCATAATTGTGTCTGATGATCTTAAAGTAGCTAAACAGATAGAAAAGGCAACTGTGAAAGCCAGAAGGATGCTTGGCTGTATAGGGAAAGAAATGGCCAGCAGAAAAAAAAAAAAAAAGAGGTGATAATGCCTCTGTATAAGTCTCTGGTGCAACCTCATTCTGGAGACCACATCTTCAAAAGGACATAAGCAAGTTGGAGTTGGTGCAGAGGGTGGCTACTAAAATTGTTAGTGGTCTTGGTTATAAAGCATATGAGGACAGATTTAAGGACATTAATATGCATACTTTAGAGGAAAGGCGGGACAGAGGTGATATGATTGAGACGTTTAAATACCTCCGTGGCATAAATGCACAGGAGGAGAGCCTCTTTTGATTGAAAGCAAGCTCTGCTATGAGGGAACATAGGATGAGAATGAAAGGGGATAGACTCAGGAGTAATATGCAGAAATATTTCTTTATGGAAAGAGTGGTAGATGAGTGGAATAGTCTCCCAGTGGAGGTGATAGAGACAAGGACAATATCTGAATTCAAAAAAGCATGGGACAAACACAGAGGATCTCTAAATTAAAAAAGGGCACTATTGTAGTTAATATGAAAGGACAGACTGAATGGAACATGTGGTCTTTTTCTGCTGTCATGTTTCTATGTTATTGGATGAAAGTAAAGATGATCTGAAACATCTGTTTATCAAGATAATGAAACATAGGGCCAAATATTCAAACCTGTAGGTAGTGGATATCCAGCTGAAACTGACAAAGGCACCAAATCTGCATAACTCCAAATATCACCGGAGACTGCTGGCCAAAAAAACGCATATCTGCATTGGTGTTTCAGTCAGGGGTGGCTAATGTCAATATTCAACATTGGAGAAGCAGCCAGTTCTCAAATCATATCTAGATATAACTAAGACAGATTTTATGCAATTTGGGTCTTTGCACTCTGAATACCTGCATCAACAGCACAAAGGTTAACCTACACCAACTACCTATTGCCTACCACATCTTCACCTGCTGCTATTCCAGCAAGCATATGGTGATTTCACTTGTGCGATCAGTGGAGGCGATATCTGGTCCCGAGGAGAAGGCAGAGAAGAAAGTGCCAGTCCCAGCAGCAACAACAGCCACATCCATTTGGCCAGCAATAAGTGGCAACGATACTGAAACCCCTGTATATAGGCCCAAGAACATTTCCTCCAACTCACAAAGGAAGAGGTTTTCCAGAGGTATAGGCTGAACAGGACCACCATCACAGATCTCAGATAAGCTGGTGAGAACTGACCTGGAGGCATCAACACAAGGAAGCCATGCGCTGCCAGTGGTAATGAAGGTCACTATAACCCTGGTCTCTCTTGCCACTGGCAGCTTCCAGCACGTAGTAGGGGGTCACCACCAGCATCACCCAACCTGCTACCTCCCACTGCATGAAGGCCTCCTTGAGGACCCTGTTGAGGATGTGGGACTTTGCCATCTTCCTTCAAAGCCATGATCAGTAAAAGTAGACTATGTGTGACCTCCACACTGTTGCTGGGTTCTCCTCCATCCAGGACCATGCATGTGGTCAGCAATGCCCAAATAGATATCACCATTTTTTATGCACACCACCCAGAATCCTGCCATGGCTCATACATCCTCACATAAAGTGGCCTTGGATAAGCTAGAGCCATTAACTGGAAGGTATCAGGTTCAGGACCAAGATGAACTAGGTGGTTGTCTAGGGCAGCACCATTTGGGGGGCAGCCCAATCACCATGGCTGCCATCTTCCACCTTTTACCCCACTGACAGAGCAATAGGATTCTGTCCCTCTGCAGCCAGATATTCTGCCAGATTATCTGTTCAATTGCAGCATGCATGCTCCCCTGACACATTCGGTACTCGTGGGCAGGACTCCCTATTGTTGATTGCCCCCGATCAGCAGGAAGTCCTGACCAGGATTACCAAAAGCATCGAGGATGCATGCATGCTAGAACTGAACAGATGAGCCAGCAGAGCACTTGACTGCAGAGGGACAGACTCATATGCCTTGTTCCATCAATGGACAAGAGGGAAGGGGCTCGAGGAATATGATACATAAGAAGTGGGACTTAGATCCCGCTGAGGACTTCCATGTGCTGTTAATAAGGGTGACGGAGCTCAGCAAGCAGAAGCTGAGCCATAGCTGGTCCTTCATTTACACTGTGTGAAGAAAGGGAAACGAAAGGTTGTGCTCTCTGGGACAGAAGATTTTGAGCTCCTGAAGCAGCATTTATTTTGTGAAATAAGGCCTTTGTCAAGCTGAGTGGGCTGCTGTTGTAGATAAGTAAAGATTATATAAAATTAATTTCTGTTGAGTATATGAGCTGATCTATAATTCTGAGAAGTGAAAGGAGTGATTCAATGGGCAATATGTGGCACCGCCTGTTTTGCTGGAAAGCATGAATGCACCAGGCACTTTAATATTTCATATGAATTTTGATCCTCGGTATGGGTTTAATTTTTTAATATATGGAAATGAAATAATGATACTGATATACATAAAGAACGCAGTATAAGTAAAGGACTTTGAATTCAATTAAATTAATATACCTAATGAATTTAGCAGATAAGTAACAAATTAAAATCACACGGATTCAACAGAGAATCTTTTTTTCCCCCCTAAAGATACTTTAATGAAAAAAAGGCTATTATTGGAGACAGTCTTTGTGGAATCAGCACCTAGCTGTTGATGAGGTGGAAATGTTGCCTTGTGTGTGTATAATGCTAAAAAGTACTACTGTACATTATCAAGACAAGAGATTTTAAAAATATATATATTGTTAGCACTTTTTGTGCAGGGCTTGCCTCAAGTAAAACGAGCTCTTGTTCTTCCTCCCATACATGGAAAACATGACAGATAGTTAATTATGTCAGCTCTTCTGTACAGGGACCCTTCCCGCTCTTAAAGGCAATGGTGGCCAAGTAGGACAAAGGTGTATCAGGTCCACATCAGATGCTATACTTCAGGAGGCTTTCACGAGAATAGTTCTACTTATGATAATGCAAAGCATGAATAAGATGGTTAAAAAAACCCCTTTTTTTATTTAGAACAATAGAATAATAAAATTGCTTTGTTTCTTATAAACAATAATTGATTAGATAAGTATCCCCTTACACTTTTGCATCTACTTCTCAATTACACTATAATCTCTCTGCTTAACCTATAAACAGTGTTGATACTTTATGTTTCCTTTTGTTATTACAGTTTCAATTATCCCTGAACAGTGAAGATAGCTAAATGTGATACTTTTCTGTATATGTGTTTGTCTGTCAGTTTGTATGTATGTCCATGTATCTATGTGGTACAAAAAAACTATTTAAAATGTCAAAAAAATGTAGGGCCCAATATTCGAAAGGCATTTGCACAGTTTACTGCCCAGTAAACTGTGTAAATGCCTTATATCGGAATATTCAATGGCACTTATACAGCTAGTGCCATTGAACATCCCTTTCTAACCCCGCTTCACACCCCGATGCTATGCAATTAGCATTGGGGCGTGTTGGGGGCATTCCGGGGCGGAGCGGAGGTAGAGACTATCGCTAACTGGGTAGCAGCAATTTTGCACCACTACCCGGTTAGTGATTGGCGGGCAAAAACTGGCCTAGTTTTTTCTACGGAAGCTAACCGGGTGGCGCTGCAATATCGCCTCTACCCAGCTAGCTTCAGCAGCTCCAGGGCATGTGTGGTGACCCCGGATATTCAGTGCTGTCGCCGCAGCATTGAATATCTGGGATTTAAGATCAGCGGGTAGGACTATGCGCCGTAGCAGCGCATAGCCTGCCCAATTCAGTATCGGGCCCGTAATGTCCACTCACTAGTCCTTGTCCTTCAAACTACTGTTCAAATAAAAAGAGCCAAAAAAAACCCCCAATCTGTCCAGGGTGTAAAGCAGGATTTGTTGGTGTGCACTTATCTCAGTTATAATCAGAATGACGCTATGCTTCCCATCATACATTGCTCCTTCATGATTCTCTCAACTCTCAGGGTTGTCCTTCTGGTCTGTGATCCTTGAAGATCACCTACTATCTACAGTATCTTTATAAACTCAATAAAGGAAAACTTTAACTACTGACAAGAAATTTTCTTTCTTTTTGTTGGTTATTTTACTACTAATCATTTGTATAGCGCTACAAGTCGTATGCAGCACTGTACATATAGATGTAAGACAAATTCACTGTTCAAAAGAGCTTACGATCTAATAAAGACAAAACATGGTATATAGTGGACAAAACACATAAGCAGTGGACAAGAGAGTGAGAACTATCAGGATCCAAAAGCGGCTTCAAAGAGGTGGGTTTTTAGACTGGATTTGAATAGGGCAAGAGAAGGGGCCTGACGCATAGACTCAGGTAGCTTGTTCCAGGCATATAGAGCAGCAAGATGAAATGAATGAAGTCTGGAGTAGGCAGTGGCAGAGAAGGACACAGATAAAAGGGAGGAGCGGAGTCCCTGAGGAGGGGAGTAGAGTGAGATAAGAGAGGGAAGATAGTGAGGAGCCGCAGAATGAATGCACTTGTAAGTCAGTAGGCGAAGTTTGAACTTGATGCGGAAACTGATAGGGAGCCAGTGAAGTGACTTGAGAAGAAGGGTTACATGACCATAGTGACACTGACAGATGATAAGCCGTGCAGCTGAGTTTTGAACAGATTGAAGGGGAGAGAGATGATTCAGAGAGAGACCAGTGAGGAGTGAGGAGGTTACAACAGTCAAGGCAGGAAGTGACTAGTGAGTGGATAAGGGTCTTATTAGTATGAGTAGAGAGGAAGGGATGAATTTTGCTGATGTTATAGAAAAAGAAGTGGAAGGTTTAAGCCATCTGTTGGATATGCCCAGAGAGAGTAGAGTCAAAGACCCCAGGTTTGCGCGCTGAGGAAATGGGGAGGAGTGTAGTGTCATCCACAGAAATAGAGAAGGGAGAAAGAGGGGAGAAGGGTTTAGGGGAAAAGTTAAGAAGCTCACTTTTGGACATGTTCAATTCCAGACAGTGATGAGACATTCAGGCAGCAATATCGGATAAGCAGGCAGAGATCTGGGACTGGATTCCTGGAGAGATTTCAGGTGCAGAGAGGTAGATCTAAAAGTCATCAGCATAAAGATGGTACTGAAAACCATGGAAAGAAATAAGTGTACCAAGGGACTGAGTGTAGAGAGAGAGATGTAGAGGGCCCAAGACAGAGCCCTGAGGTACATCAACTGAAAGCATGATGGCAGTAGAGGAGGTTCCACCAGAACATACACTAAAAGTGTGTTGGGAGAAAGAAGAAGAAAACCAGGACAAAACAGAGCCACTAAATCAAAGCGAGGACAGGGTATCAAGGAGACAGTGGTGATCAACAATGTCAAAGACAGCAGAAAGGTCAAGAAGGATGAGAATCAAGTAAAGGCCCTTGGATTTGGAGAGGAACAAGTCGCTTAAGACTTTGGCAAGAGCCATTTCTGTGAAATGTCGAGATCAAAAGCCAGACTTCAATGGATCCAGAAGGGCTTAAGAGGAAAGAAAGTCAAGATAGCGGAGATGAACCGCTCGTTCAAGTAGTTTTGAAGCAAAGGAGAGGAAAGAGATAGGCCAATAGCTGGAAAGACAGGTAAAATCTGTTTCTACCACTTAAAGTATCTATGAAGAAAATCAAGTGATAATTGCAATTCCCTTTCTACTGAGATAACCGCTGAGAGTACAGTTTTTCACACCCATGATTATTCAACACCTTCAGATGCGCAGCTGCTTTAGGGTTTTCTTATATAGGTACTTTTCGGGCCTAAATGAACCTCCTGCTGTGGGTACACTTCTGCTGCCTTATTCAGCATTCAGGGATATCACAGATCTCATTTAGCAATTCAGTGCTTCAATTTTCCCTTTTAGGCTCCATCTGATAAGGCCTCAACTTTAGCTCTATACATTGGCAGCACTCACACTATCACATTCAATTTAAGTGGCAAAAATACGTGGACTACTTTAGTGAAATTAAGAACTTTCATTCACATTTATTCATTCATCAAGAAAAATTACCATTTTGCCTCTTCTCTTTTGCTCAAATCCAACTCAGCACATAAGTGGCGATTTATGCATGTAAAATTCTGACTAGCATGAAAGTACACACATTGTTTGCATGGCATGTACTTTCAATGTGTGGGTGCCCATGGGAAGAGCATGGGCAAACCGAATAAGTACATACCTTGATTATAGAATTGATAGGTACCCATCTGTCTTTATAAAATACTAGTGTTAATAACAGAAATCACGACTTGAATACAGGTGCAGACATTAATACCTGCTCTCAAGCAAGTGTAAATGTCTGTGCGTAAAGTTCAGAAGTATATGCGTTGGTTAAAGTATTTTATTATCAGAGTGAGTACTTGTGTACTCCACCCGTACTCTGACCAGACTGCACCTCTGACTGTGTCCTAGATATATCCTAGTCCCCGCTTGTTGTTATTCTCTGTCTTGACTGTTGTGTTGTCTGTCTTGACTAGACTGTAAGCTCTTACAAGTAGGGACTGTCTCTTACATGTCTCTGTACAGCGCTGTGTACTCCTTATAGCATTATACAAATGATAAATAGTAGTGCTAGCAAAGCACATGCTACTGTATCTTGACAATGTGCATTCTTTACGCTTGCATGATTCCTAGGTTCTTGGTTAGAACCTGAATCACAGGTTTAAAATCAGTCCTAGACTGTGTCTCTCGATGAATAATAATAATAATAATAATAAATATGCAAAAAATACAAGAAAGATAATTCAGAATAGAATAGGCACTTGGAAAGAGAAGGCGCTGTTTGGTCAGTATATTAGAAATATTGAAGGAAAGGTGAACGAGACCCTAATGTGGGAATGGTTAACATCTGCTGCACTGAAGAAAGAAAGAGAAGGCTTGATAATGGCAGCCCGAAAACAGGCTTTACAAACTAATGTCTTCAATACTAAAATTCAGCATATTTCATATGACAGCCAATGCCAGTTGTATACATCCATGGAGGAAACTGTAGATCATATAATTAGCAGCTGTAGCAAAATTGCAAAGACTGACTACAAACAAAGGCACAACAGAGTGGCAAAGATCAGAGTGGCAAAGATCATGAAGGACTAGAAAGGGGGACTGTTACTTCTGGAGAGAAATCTGCAACTGTGAGTATATACTTCTGGTAATTTTCTAAAAAGAATTCTTTGTATTAAAGCTACTTAATCTGTGAACCCACTGTTTTTTGTTGGATCAGTTAGGGCCTAGTAGCAGCAATTAAAGTTTGAATTTAAAACACAGAGGAGAACTTTCTGGTTACATTTCATACCCAGCAGAGAGCTTGTAGTTTAAATTTAATAGTCACTCAGGGCCAAGTAACAGCAAAGTACTTTTAGTTTAAATTTAACACACAGAAGAGAGCTTTCTGGTTATATTTGGAACCCAGCAGAGAGCTTGTAGTGTACATTTAATAGTCACTCAGGGCCTAGCATCAGAAAAGTACTTTTAGTTTTAAAACACAGAAGAGAGCTTTCTGGTTAAATTTAGAACCCAGCAGAGAGCTTGTAGTTTAAATTTCATAAGAAGTTAGAGCCTAGCAGCAGCTAAGAGCTATAATTTAAATCAAATCAGAATTTAGCTTACCTCAGCAACACAAGACAGGGTACTGTGTAGCAGCCCTCTTTTAATAAGTGTTATTTCCCTCCCTTCCTCCCCACACCCACCCACCCCTGGGATAATCACAGCTTTATAGGTACTTACACATCTTAAAAGACAGGAGGTGCTTTCAGGTGAAGCTCATTAGTCAAATCAGTCATACACTAAGGACCTGAGATTAATTAAGCTTCAGGTGAACAAGGTATATTAAATGTATTAGGTACAGTTTTATTGGTATAAATACCCATAGCAACCCCTAGTAAGTAAGAACTTAAAGATCTAGACACAAACTTAAAACTAAGATGCAGACAGCAGTCCAGCAGCGGGATGGGGGCTTTCCAGTCTTTTGCATTGAGTGTCACATGTATGATTTTCTCCCAGTTGGTGAGAGGTCTTACGTGTGCACTAGGTGCAAGGAGCTCTTTGCTCTCAGAGAACAAGTCTGTTCTCTAGAGGCTAAAGTAGCAGACTTGGAAAACATAAGACAGACAGAGAGGTACATAGACGAGACCTACAGGGATATAGTCCTGAAGTCCCACCTCCAGTCTGGCAGCACCCCTGTTGCCATGGAGGAGAGAGGTCACGTGACAGGAGAGCATCACCCTGGTGTGGCAGGAAGTGATCCTGTAACTAGGATCAGTCCTCCAGGTGATGTAAAACCCTCTCGCACCGAGGAAGTTTCTCCAGGGCCATGTGCCCATGAGGGAAGGGTTAGGACAGCCATTATAGTTGGTGATTCGATCATTAGGCATGTAGATAGCTGGGTGGCTGGTGGACGTGAGGATCGCCTGGTAACATGCCTGCCTAGTGCGAAGGTAGCGAACCTCACGCGCCACCTAGATAAGGTCTTAGATAGTGCTGGGGAGGAGTCTGCTGTCTTGGTACATGTTGGTACCAATAACATAGGAAAATGTGGTAGGGAAGTTCTGGAGGCTAAATTTAGGCTTTTAGGTAGGAAGTTGAAATCCAGAACTTCCATGGTAGCATTCTCCGAAATGCTTCCTGTTCCACGCGCAGGACCCAAAAGGCAGGCAGAGCTCCGGAGTCTCAATGCGTGGATGAGACAATGGTGCAGAGATGAGGGTTTTGGATTTGTTAGGAACTGGGGAACATTCTGGGGAAAGGAGGGGCTCTTCCGAAGGGATGGGCTTCACCTTAACGGGGATGGAACCAGGCTGCTGGCATTAACCTTTAAAAAGGAGATAGAGCAGCTTTTAAACTAGATATTAGGGGAAAGCCGACAGTCGCCCAAGAGCGGATGGTTCGGAAGAATGTATCCTTGAAGGATACTACCAAAAGCAGAGAGGTTCCACAAAAGAGTAAAGTAGCCCAAATGCCCTCAAGTATGGAGCAGACAGAGCTTAAAGATCCCAATTTACCCATGTCTAACAATAGCCAAATTAACATGAATAAAATACATTCTCTAAAATGCTTGTATGCACATGCTAGAAGTCTAAAGAATAAGATGGGAGAGTTAGAATATATAGCACTAAATGAAAGGTTAGATATGATTGGAATATCAGAGACATGGTGGAAGGAGGACAACCAGTGGGACACTGTGATACCTGGGTACAAACTATATCGTAATGATAGAGCTGATCAAATTGGTGGAGGGGTTGCACTCTATGTTAGAGAGGGCTTTGACTCAGAAAGGATTAAAGTTTTGCAGGAAACAAAATCTGCTGTAGAATCTATATGGATTGAAATTCCTTATAAAAGGGGGAAGGCAATGGCAGTGGGGGTGTACTATCGAGCACCTGGCCAGAATGACCAAATGGATGATGAAATGCTCAAAGAAATCAAGGAAGCTAACAAACGTTACAGCGCAGTAATAATAATGGGTGATTTCAATTACCCCGGTATCGACTGGCTCAGTGTCACGTCAGGACATGCTAGGGAGATAAAGTTCCTAGATGAAATAAATGACTGCTTCTTGGAGCAGCTGGTTCATGAACCGACCAGAGGGGAAGCCATATTAGACCTAGTCCTTAGTGGAACACCAGATCTAGTGCAAGAGATAAGGGTGTTGGGGCCACTTGGCAATAGTGATCATAGCATGATCGCCTTTGATTTAATTAGTGGAGCAGGGATAGTAAGGAAATCCACAGTACTACCTTTTAACTTTCGAAAGGGGGACTATGATAAAATGAGGAAAACAGTTAAGAAAAAACTAAAAGCAGCAGTTGCAAAGGTTAAAGACGCACATCAAGCTTGGATGTTGTTGAAAAATACTATCTTGGAAGCCCAGACCAGCTGTATTCCACGCTTTATGAAAAGTGGAAGGAAGTCCAAAAAACTGCCAGCATGGTTTAAAGGTGAGGTCAGAGAGGCTGGTGTTGCCAAAAAAGCATCTTTCAGGAAATAGAAAAAAGAGCCAAACGACAAAACCTGGAAACAGCACAAGCACTGGCAAGTCAAATGCAAGGCATTGATAAGGCAGGCAAAGAGAGAATTTGAGAAGAAGCTTGCTGCGGAAGCAAAAACGCGAAATAAAGACCTTTTCAAGTACATTCGTAGCAAAAAACCTGTGAGAGAGTCAGTTGGTCCATTAAATGATAAAGGGGTTAAAGGAGCACTAAGAGGCGACAAGGCGATAGCGGAGAGACTGAATGAATTCTTTGCTTCGGTCTTTACTGAGGAAGATGTAGGGATGTTACCCATGACTGAAGTGGTATTTAAAGGTGCAGAAGAATTGAAGGAAATATCGATACATCGGGAAGATGTCTTACAACTATTAGATAAACTGAAGAGTAGCAAATCACCTGGGCCAGATGGTATACATCCAAGGGTGTTGAAAGAACTGAAATATGAGATTGCAGACCTGCTATCAGTAATCTTTGAACTATCATTAAAATCATCTCTAATACCTGAAGATTGGAGGATCGCCAATGTAATACCAATTTTTAAAAAGGGTTCCAGGGGTGATCCGGGAAACTACAGACCGGAGAGCCTGACGTCAGTACTGGGAAAAATGGTAGAAACCATCATAAAGAATAAAATTACTCAGCATGTAGATAGTCACGACCTAATGGGAGACAGCCAACATGGCTTTAGACAAGGAAGATCTTGTCTTACTAATCTGTTATGTTTTTTTGAAGGAGTGAATAAACAGGTGGACAAAGGTGAGTCGGTTGATATTGTGTATCTGGACTTTCAGAAAGCCTTTGACAAGGTCCCTCATCAGAGACCTTTGGCAAAACAAGAGTCATGGGATAGGAGGCAGTGTACTATTGTGGATCAGGAACTGATTAAAAGATAGAAAGCAGAGGGTAGGGCTAAATGGCCAATTTTCCCAATGGAGAAAAGTGAATAGTGGTGTACCCCAGGGATCTGTGCTGGGTCCGCTGCTTTTTGACATATTCATAAATGACCTGGAAAGTGGAATAACGAGTGAGGTTATCAAATTTGCAGATGACACAAAACTATTTAAAGTTGTTAAAACCCAAGAGGATTGTGAAAAATTGCAAGAGGATCTTGATAAATTGGAAGACTGGGCATCAAAATGGCAGATGAAATTTAATGTGGACAAGTGCAAGGTTATGCACCTAGGGAAGAACAAACCAAACTATGGTTACACGATGCAAGGTTCCGCATTAGGAAGCACCACACAGGAAAAAGATTTAGGCGTCATTGTGGATACCATGTTAAAACCCTCGGCCCAGTGTGCAGCGGCGGCCAAGAGAGCAAATAGAGGGAGCAAATGTTCCCTGTAAAATAGTTCTCTGTGTGCTGTGCTTTCCTGTCTAATCAATGTGTTTATACCTCAAAAATTTCCTGTCATGATTTGATAATTTCCAATCTGTAATAAAAAAACACTGCTGATCGCTGGAAGTAGCGGTATACTAAATAAATAAATAAAAATAAAATAAATAAATAAATAGAATGCTAAGTATGATAAGGAAAGGAATGGAAAATAAAACAAAAGATGTTATAATGCCTCTATATCGTTCCATGGTGAGACCACACCTTGAATATTGTGTGCAATTCTGGTCGCCGTATCTTAAAAAGGATATAGCGATTTTAGAAAAGGTTCAGAGAAGAGCCACCAAAATGGTAAAGGGGATGGAAGGATACTCCTATGAAGAAAGGCTAAAAAGGTTAGGGCTCTTTAACCTGGAAAAGAGACGGCTGAGGGGAGATATGATAGAAGTCTATAAATTAATGAACGGAGTGGAACGGGTAAACGTAGATCGATTGTTTACGTTATCAGAATATAGAAAGACTAGGGGACATGCAATGAAGCTACAAGGTAAGCTATTTAAGACTAATAAAAGAAAATATTTTTTCACTCAACGTGTAATCAAACTCTGGAATTTGTTACCGGAGGATGTAGTAAAGGCTGTTAGTGTAGCTGGGTTTAAAAAAGGTTTGGACAAGTTCCTGGAGGAAAGGTCCATAAACCATTATTAAGAAGTGACCGAAGATATCAATGCTTGACCCAGTACAAGCATTGTGGAACTTGTGTCTCTTGGGGAAACTGCTAGGTACATATGACCTAGATTGGCCACTGTTGGAAACAGAATACTGGGCTTGATGGACCTTGGTCTGACCCAGTATGGCATATCTTATGTTCTTATGTTCTTATCCACTGCAGTCGGTGTGAAAAATATGATATTCCTTTTTGAAAAAATGTCTGGGAACATGTTGCACAGAAGATTGTAAAAAATGAACTGGACAAGATCCCGTGGGACTTTCAAATACAAACAGACAGTCATTTAGAACACAACGCACCTAATATAACTGTTATAGAAAAGATAAAAGTATGGTTTATAGATGTGACAATCCTAGGTGATACCCAAATTGATAACAAAGAACAAGAGTAATTGACAAATTATAGAGTTCTTCAGATTGAAGTTGAAAAGTTTTGGGAAAAATATTCTACTATAATACCAATTGTGGTTGGAGCTCTCAGGGCTATACTAACCTGATCATCTTTTCTAAGTTCAAATATGAGCCGGGGGGGTTCAAAGTTAAGGAAAATAAAAAATATGTTTATAATTACAATTTTAATTTTAACCCAAAATTGTAATCAGTAGGCTAGGTGTATAACTTTACTTACAAATGTGTTAATCATGCCTACTTGTACTTCTCTACAGACTGAATTTTCTTCAAAATAGCAACATTTCCACTAAGATAATTTAAAAAAATTCTGGGCAACGTAACTCAAACTTGCACTTTACAATCATTAGACATTTGAGAGTCTCTACATGCAGTTGTTTTTTTTCTGTAGACCACACTTCATTTATGATTGAAAAGCACCTTTCAGTTGGAGCATTGGAACCTGGCAAACATTTTAAAAATTCAAACAGTTTCCATAAATTTTTATATGGTACCTCACTGCTTTTGAGGTGTCCAAATACGTCCTTCCATTTTTCATCAATCGTGGTGTCTATTTTTTTCCATTCTTGAACTTTATCTTCAGAAACAAATGACTTTAGACAAGAGAACTCATTAAACTGTTCAGTATCATTTATTAGTGACTCTAGGCCAGGTCTTGTAGATGTAGAGCCTGAGTCTAACAGGGGCACATCCGGGCCATCCAGATGTCCAAAATATGGATGGGAGCAAGGTATACCCAATTCTGCAACTGCAGGAGCCAGACATTCCCATAGTTAAATGATCAGGCATGTAAATGGCCTGGCGTGCTCCTGATTCCGCTGAAGGAGACATCCTCTATTCTGCCCAGCCAGCCCGCCCTATGCTCCTGCTGGTGTGCTGGTATCATGGCAGTCCCATCGCCATAGCATCAGGTAGCCCAGCAAGAGTGCCAAAAGCCCAACAGCATTGAAATCTTCTTTTCCCTGCTGCTTGTCTCTCGGAGGGGGCATCCAGGTCCTGGCACAAGTGGTGAGCACTCACCCGCAATGACCTCATTGTCTTGGGGGGGGGACAAAAGGCCTTGGTCACAAGGCTGTCAAGCACTTAAACCACCTCCGAGGTCTAGTATGTGACTGCTAGACATACATAGCTCTGACCAGAATAGGCCCTGTATGTCTGGGGGCTTCAGACCACCCCCACTCTGCCCAATCTCTGCTTCCGGCACTCCCCCTCCCACCCCCATCCAGTGCTTCCCACACTAACCCTCTGTACATGCAGGGAAGGCTGGACTCAGAACAGTGTGCCGGGCCAAAACAGGTGTTGGATGTTCAACCCCACTGTTTGCATCTCTGCATCAGGCCCAAAACATATTCTAAAGCCGACTCTAGCTCACACCATTCCGGTTGGTTTTGAAGAAGAGTCTACTGTTGTTTCTCAATAACCTGGAGGTGAGTTGTCCACGGATCCAAGTAATCAATGTAAGTGATGTAGAAAGATGACACAGATTGCTTGAAATCTGCTTCATCAATGCTGCCCTCTTCTTCAAGATTTTTTTATCTTCTTTCTGATTGTCAGAGACAAAAACACTTTATTCTTCCTTGTTTCTAAGGTCACTGATTACTCCAGCCACCTCAATCATTGAGATTTTTTTGAGACTCAGTTTTAAAGTTGCATTTTGAAAAATCACTGCCTGACTGTGCAGAAAGTACAGCCAAACTTCTGCTGATTCATTCTCAAAAAGATTTTTGATGATAACTTGGCATTTGTCCTGGCTCATAAAATATGTTTTCACTGTTTGGAACATTTTAATTAACCTCTCTATGGCTGGTAGTAAAGCCATATTACTATATCCAAGGAGCTTTTGATACTCTCAATGAAGTCACACATCTCTTTAAGTTCTTCAGTTCTCACTGTATAAATGTGAAAATGTCAGAATATCTTGTGAACAATAACTTCAATATCAAATGACAGGCATTCGGCAGCAGTGCTTACACAGTTATGAGCAATGTGAACTGCACAATTTGCACCAATTAAATTATTCCTAAATCCTTTTGCAGCTTGTAAAGAACATCGCTACTACCCCTCGTAGCAGCCCCACCAAAATTGCAGTTGGTATTGTCAGCACACAATGCCAAAACCTTGGACCTTAGCTCATTGGACTCAGCTCTATCAAGAATACACTCGGAAAGAATGTCTGAGCTTTCGCCTTTAACTACCTGAACCCCTTTCTCAGGAAGACAGTACCTTACTAAAATAGGGCACACTTTAATGCTTCCATGGTTTGAGCAATCACAAAAAAGCTGTTAAACTTGTCTCAGAAAGGTCTCTCTTGAGAGTATCAATAGAGTCAGGTTTGAAAACATTACCGACAATTATTTCTGTTTTGGTTCATGCACAAGAGTATTTTTCATTGAAACATTTTTTCAACAACTGTGAAGAACAATCAGAAGACCAAAAAGAATGGTTGTGAACAACACAGTGCACAGTGATAAGTCCATGAACCCTCAGTAGCTAGTGACTGAATTTTCTCATCAAAAGTTTGACTTTTAAAAAAAGAAGTCACAGTTCTACTTGAAGAAGCACTTACATCTGCTGTCTTATGCTTGTCCATCCATAGGTGCTGAACAATGTCACCCTTTCCTGCATGTGGGATTGAAAAGAAAGATCGGCATTTGTTACAAAACACCATATTATCACCAAAATGTTTCTTAATGAACGGGTATTCATTTTGTAATTGATTATTAAAAACTCACTTTCTGGCATTTTAAAATGAATATAAAGTCAAAAGATGAAATAGAAATATACACTCTAGGCTAAGAATGTACACAGATGACAGAATCAATGAAATCAGCTGACCGCTGCCCATGATACTGATACTGATGTTGGCCCCAGGATCATAGGCACCAGCTCTGTGGGTGCTGTGGGTGCTTGAACACCCCTAATATTTTCTCCTGTAGGTCTGTATATCTATAGCAAAAAAACACCATACCCCAGAGCTGCAGGACAAGGGAGAAAGGAAGGTTTCTGTATCCTAGCTACTGCTTCTATCTCCCCATGCTCCCTATTGGCTGGCTGTGTCTGCTGCAGCCTATTGGATGGAGTTTTCTGAATGATGGTTGCCTAGGCCCTGGGGAGGAAGCAGAGCCAAATTTCTCAGATGTGCTGAGGATTAAGAAGTTTTGGATTGCCAACCATCTAAATTATTTTAGGATTCTACAACTTTGTAAAGTAGCTGTCTTAGTCAGAATGATGTCTAAATTGTCTGGGTATTTTTTTTAGAGTTTAGCTCTACAGCTCACCAGTGCTCCCCCTCACTGTATATTGTAAGTGTTAGGTTCCAGCCAATGGAAAGGTTGCACTAGTCACAGGAAAGGTAGGGTGATTTTCTACACAAGATCTGGGAGAAAGTCAGTGGAATAAGTGGGTTTCTTGATAGGGGTGATTGGGGTTGCTGAGAAAGGGTAGAAATGTAAGAGGAATGGGGTAAAGTCTGAGAAGGCTGTTGCAGGCTGAGAAAAAGAATTGGTAGCAAAAACAAAAACTGGGGACATTGAAGTGCAGAAGCAGCACAGCACCAGTAAACAGTCAGAGACAGAATCTGTCTGTCTGAAAAGTGCTAGTGTGCATGTGTGTATCTGATTTGCGGGGTGGGGGGATGAATGCATGTGCATGTGTGTGTGTGTGTGACTGAAGTACAACAGAGTGCATGCATGTATATATGTTTCTGTGTCTCTGATGGAAATAGCCTCCTTTAAAAATTTCAGTTGGAATGGAGACATCCTCTGGTACAAATGTGGAGGAGTGGAGGAGTGGGACTTGTGTTTTAAAATAAGGCACATTTAGGCGTCCCGAATGAAGGAATACAATTCCAGGGATAAATCCTTAAAATACGGGACTGTCCAATATAATATAGGATGGTTGATCACTTTTGGACTTCCTAAGTTTTTACATATTTTGGACCCACAGGACTTGACCTTTACATATCCTATAAAGGATTACCCTACTTAGAACAGTTTACATCTTGTGCCGATACCTGCATGATTCCTAAGTTCATGGTTAGAATCCGAATCACAGAATTAAAACCAGTCCTAGACTGTGTCTTCCCATGAAGAATCCACTCTGAATATGCAAATAGAGGCCCTTGTTTCTTATTTAACTTTGGAGTTTTAATAGCCTATGGGTAAACAGCATTTTTTAAGCAGCATATCAATGAACTTTAACTAATTTAGGGGGAAAGGTCGTGACAATTAAAGAGAAGATTATGTTTTATTTTATCCTGCTGCTCAATAAAGGGTAAAGAAGAAACAAACCACATTGCTTCTACAGTAGGATTAAATCCCCTTTTCTTTGCTCACTTGTTTGGACTTTATGTTTCCTGTCCAGAATGTAAACTTTCCCCTTCAGCGGAGTTTCCACAGAGCATTGTTAAGTCCTTTGCATCATGTATCTTGCCTTGAGAAGTTGCTCAGCGGGATACAAGCCTCATCTGGACTGAGTGAATACCTGTAAATCTCTCTTACAGGCCCAGCTGGTGCATGTAAGGATATGCTAATGCTGGCCTGGAGCTCTACCGGTATGACACTCAATGCCATAAATTTGCAGAAATGATGAGACTTTAAAATGCAAATAGTAGTGTAAAAATATTTAAATCAGCTAAGCAATGGGACTGCCTTCTCTGGAAGATCATAACATTCCTGTGTCAGCGTAACTATGACCGAAAGCAGCACTATAGCTGCTTAATCCTGATTAGGCCTTCAGACCCTGTACTTGGCATTCTTACTATTACCAAGTGATATGACTGTATAGAATAGCCAAGGGCAATATGGCGTTTATATCTGTGAGAAAAACTTGAGTTTGCAACTTTTTCTTCACTGAAGGTAAGAATAAATGGAATTATTTCAGCATTATGAATTGATATGCACATTCTTCACAGCTCATGGTGCTCTCAAAATTATAGACAGGTCATCTTTCTGTGGTCAGTTCAGAAACATTTAATTTAAAGAAAAAGCTTGTGGCTGTTACCACACAAAGCCTTTTTAACATATCTGTCTTTTTAAACAAGATATATGCTTTTAATGTACAAACTGATATTAAAGAACAGTTTATATGAGTGCTTATTTGAGATGGAAGCGAATGCATTCCCTTTAGGTGCAAATATTTGTGCTATAATGTATTTTACCATGCAGTCCATTTGAAATAAAGCACTTGATGGAAAGACTGGAAAGAGTAAGGTCTCTTCCTCACCCATCCCGAGGTGACTAAGAGCAGATGATATGATTTGAGAAAGGATGATATTTTTGAGACGAGGGACAAGGAGGCCCTGAACTTTTAGAACTGGGTGCTGGGAGAGAGAGAGGACAGATTGAGAACCTTATTTTTCTTCTATAAGGGCTTAAGGAGGGTTGGTCAGATTTAGACCTGCTGCTACAAAACCTAGATTTGTTCCGTTATATTTAGAGATATATTTACTGAGCTTTAATAATGCATTAGCATGTGTTAAATGCTGAGATCTACATTAAATATGTTGTCAGTAACAGGAATATCTGTGTTTAACAATAACATGGAAGAAAATCAGGCCCAAATACATGCTAAAATTAATGAGCTGGACTGCATGTAAATGTACACAATGCAGTTCATCTGTAACAAAATAGAGTAAGGAGGTTCTTTTAGAAGTCCTGTTCATGTTTTAGACATCTTAAAATGGGCATACAGATGTCCAAAGCACAGAGACATCCCTAGAGCCATTTTAGAAATTGGTTCTGTGGATGTCCCCAGCACCAGGACATCTAAGTCGGGACAGGGGCATGGTATAGGCTTGGCTGGGGTGTTCCCAAGAACTTGGATGTCCTTGCTCGATCTCAGAAATGTCCTGCTCCAAACACAAATAGGAGTCTGAAAAGTGCTTGTTTTGTCAGGCAAACATCAGGTGGGTGTGGAGAAGGAGATACCCTTATATTGCCTTTATTTAACAAGTTGACAACAAACACGGATGGGAAATAAGGACTTGTTTTTGTTTTATCACACCGCTGGACGTCCCCATATGCAACCATGCTTGAGATAGATGCCAACACTGGTGCCCAAGTCAGAGACGTCTATGCTTCTGAAATCCAGCCAAGACATGGACATCCCTAGCATCTTCCTGCATGGTTTTCCCTGGATGCCCAGATTACACTTAGTCGCTCCTTCTAAAATGCCATTTCATAAACATAAGAACCGCCAAACTGGATCAGACCAAAGGTCTGTCAAGCTCAGTATCCTGTTTACAACAGTGGTCAATTCAGGGCACAAGTACCTGGCATGATCCCAAAAAGTAGCAAGATTTCATGCTTTTTACACTGAATAATAAGCAGTGTCTTTCTCCAGGTGTACTTAATAATGGTTTCTAGAGTTTTACTCCGGAAACTTGTCCAAACTGTTTTTTAAACCCAGCTACACTAAGGGGCATGTTTAGTAAAGTGCGCTGAAGGTTAATGTGGGGGTTTAGCACTCACCAAGCAAGCCGCAATAACCATGACAGCATGCCAAAATGTGGCTGTGCTAAATATTACACTCTGCTTAAAACAGGGTTGGTGCAGAGACCAAATAGTCCAGATGTGGAGTGTGGATAGTGTGGTTAGTGCTGGCATCTTTAACACATGCTAGATAGCAAAATTGCAGTTGGTGCAGATGCATTTATCACCACCTCAATGAGTGGCATTGTGCACCTGCATTGACTGCAGTGAAATTCTTAGCTCGGGAGTGGCACAAAACCTGGGCTAACGACATGAAGACATCCCAGGCGTACCTCCATTTTTTTAGCACAGGTCTGGCACCATCCCCATGCTAAATTTTGGGGCTGAAAGCACAGTAAGCAACCACATGTTTGTAAACATGCCCCTAACTGTTTTTACCACATCTTCCAGCAATAAATTCCAGAATTTAATTTGTACTAAGTGAAAAAATATTTTCTCCTGTTTGTCTTCAATATACTACTTAATAACCTCATCGTGTGTCCCCAGATATTTGAATTTTCTGAAAGCGTAAACAGTCAATTTACGTTTAATAATTTCACTTAGGATTTTACAGACCTCTATTATAGCTCCCCTTAGCCATCTATTTAAGATGAAGAGCCTCTTCATCCTTTCTTCCTGGCCTAAATTCAGGCATAGACAATACAGGCCAGTGTCCAGTGCAACAAATTTTGAAGGCATCAAATACTTGGGTTAAACAGAAATCTGATTTGACTTGCTTTAGGAACATGCTCTATGATCTCTGGGGGGAACCTCCCCTCCTCACTATGCTCAGAGTCTGCTTTCCACAGAAATCCAGCCCTATCCAGCATAATAGACTTGTTCCATCCCTTCAATCATTTTGCTTGCCCTTCTCTGTACCTCTTCTAATTTTTCTATATCTTTTTGAGATGAGGTGACCAGAAATGCACACTCTACTCAAAGTGTGGCCACACAATGGAGCAACATAGACACGTTATGAGAGAAACCGAGAGCAAAGCCTCTGTGGGTAAGTGATCGTCACTTTGCCGGCAGACTTCAAGCTTGGGTAGAGGGGTGCTTTTGCAATAAAAATGCAAAACTAGCTTTCAGCTTGCTTTAGAGGATTGTTAATTTAAAACCTCTAAAACAAGCTGAGAACTAGTTTTGCTTCTATTAGAGTTACTTAGTCTTAACAGAAAGCAGACAAGTAGTTTAGTCTTTTTCCCACCCACCGCAAGCACATCCCCTAATTTATAGTTAATTATCCCAAATAAAAGAGAGAATGAAATTTGGTATCACAGTATTTTCATCAAGAAGTGATGGCCCCTTAACAGATAGTTAGCCGTTCAGTGGGAAGCAAACTAAACTAATAACATAAAATATGCCAAATAAACCTAAAGACCTTTATATTAGTTCAGGTATCCCTACTTTTAAACAACCAAACTTACTAATATGAAGATGCAGGCAGCAGTCCAGTCACTCCCTGAGAAAGAACACAGCCGGGTTATTGTACCCATGAAAGACTGTTCTATGCTTCAAACCACAGGCCAGATATCTGAGAGGGAAATCTCTTTCATTAAGGAGGAAAGAACAGGAACATCAGATTCAGAAGGTAAAATTACAGCCAAAGGCATAGAAACTGATTGAGAAGATTGTAAAGCAACTAAAGTCCCACTGACTGGCTAATCTACAGGGCTAGTTCCTATTTCAGATGAAACTTGAGAAGATAATTTCAAAGTAGTTAATGGCGGAAAGGGTGGAGACCTATCTCCAGAACTGAGGGTAACACCCTCAGCCAAAGAGGGAAACTGCAATGCTGCTCTAGCCCCCAATTCTACCTTGGAAGATAGATGATATGGAAGCCATTGGCAGATTCTTCTTTTTAGTTTTAATCTTCACCTTATGCATATTAATTCAAGACCAATACACACAATAGCTTTATGAAGTGTCCTCAGTGGCTCCATAGGGGCTCCAATGAGGAGTAAGAGTCGGTAAGAGGATGTATGTGTACACTATGCACAGATGTCCTGCCTCTCAAAGAACGGATCTGATCTGTGGAAGCTAGAGTAGCAGACTTGGAGGAGCTGAGGCAGAGAGCGACCATGGAGGAAACAGGTCACCTCAGTATGACCGGAAGCAATCTTCTAGGCAGGATCTGTCCTCCAGGTGATGCAATATCTTCTCGTAGATAGGATGTGTATCTAGGCATGCGTACCAAGAGGGAAGTGTTAGGAAATAAGAGGAAAAAAAAGAAAAAGGAATTGGATTTAGCTCACTCCTTTTCTCAGGCATTCAAGATGAGTTACATTCAGGTACAGAAAATATCTTCCTGTCCCAGGGGGCTTACAATCTAAGTGGCATGTTTACTAAGCCCCATGCTAGTAATGTGGGTTTAGGCTGCAACAGCACAGGGCACTGCGCTAGATGCAGGGGGCTGGAGACAGCCATTTCCTTAAATTTAGAAGCTTGTCATGATAATACCGCTGTGGAGTGCAAGTACCACCACCCATTGTTCTGTCGGTAGTTGCTCTCCACCATATGCTGGCAGCATGGGCTTTCAAGGTTCGCACTTGCAGCACCACAGCAGGGATGCCAGGCATTGCCCAGATGTACACTGCCTGGGTAGCATGTGTGTTTTAGCAGTGGACCCCATGCTACTTTTTAGTGTGGTGCCAAAAATGTGCAGTACCCCCACTCTATTTTCTAACATATAATTTACATCTCCCTTCTGCATACTTCCCCTCAGGCGGGTACTGTATCACTGTGGTTCCTGTGTGGCTACCTGGCATCCCCAATCACACTACACATATGATCTTAATTCCACAAGAACACTCCTTATCCGTCTCATCCCAAGATACTGAAAGAGCTCAGAGAGGTTCTTGCAGGGCCGTTAAAGGATGTTTTCAACAGATCCTTGGAAACAGGAGAGTTTCCTCAGGACTGGAGAATGGCTGACGTCGTACCTCTACACAAAAGTGGTGACAGGGAAGAAGTGTCAAGCTACAGGCCCGTGAGCCTTACCTCTGTGGCGGGAAAGGTAATGGAGACGCTCCTGAAAGAGCGAATAGTGAACGTTCTCAAAACCAGAGGGTTACAGGATCCAAGGCAACATGGTTTTACCGAGGGGCGATCTTGCCAGACAAATCTGATTGAGTTCTTTGACTGGGTGATCAGAGAACTGGATCAAGGAAACGCGATGGATGTCATCTACCTGGATTTCAGCAAAGCCTTTGATACTTTCCCTCATAGGAGGCTTGCAGAGGAGAACAGCGGAAGTATGACCACAACCTACCAGATGATAATTAAAATTCTTTATTAAGGACCCAAAGATGATAATTAAAATTCTTTATCTGGTAGACTGTGGTCATACTTCCGCTGTTCTCCTCTGGTTGTCTACCTGCGGAAGATTATCTTCTTTCTCTTCCCCTCATAGGAGGCTTATCAATAAACTCAGTAGTTTGAGATGGGTCCCAAGGTGGTAAACTGGATCAGAAATTGGTTGACTGACAGATGACAGAAGGTGATGGTAAATGGAGCTCACTCGGATGAAAGGAAGGTGATTAGCGGGGTGCTGCAGGGTTCGGTCCTGGGCCCGGCACTGTTCAATGTATTTGTGAGTGATATTGCTGAAGGACTGAATGGAAAAGTCTGTCTTTTTGCAGATGACACGAAAATTTGCAACAGAGTGGACTCCCCCGAGGGAGTGCTGAACATGAGGAGCGATCTGCAAAAGCTGGAGGAATGGTCTGATGCTTGGCAATTGAGATTTAATGCGAAGAAGTGCAATGTCATGCACTTGGGTAGCAGAAATCCAAAGGAAATGTACACGATAGGGGGCGAGAGGTTGGTGTGCACGGAGCAGAAGAAAGACCTCGGTGTGATTATTTCTGTAGATCTCAAGGTGGCAAAACAGTGCGACAAGGCGGTGGCAAAAGCCAGGAGGATGTTGGGCTGCATTCGAAGAGGAATTACCAGCAGAAAGGAAGGGGTACTAGTGCCACTGTATAAGTCTCTGGTGAGGCTTCACTTGGAATACTGTGTTCAGTTTTGGAGACCGTATCTTGCAAAGGATGTAAAAAGAATGGAGGCTGTTCAGAGGAAGGCGACTAAAATGATTTGGAGCCTGCATCAGAAGCCTTATGAGGAGAGACTTGAAGACCTAAATATGTACACTTTGGAGGAGAGGAGGGATAGGGGAAATATGATTCAGACCTTTAAATACTTAAAGAGAAATAATGAACAAACAAACCTCTTCCAGAGACGGGGAAGCTGTAAAACTAGAGGGCATGACATGAAGCTGCAAGGTGGTAAATTGAAAGGCAGTGTCAGGAAATACCTTTTTACTGAAAGGGTGGTGGATGCTTGGAATGCCCTCCCGATGGAGGTGGTGGGGGCAAACACAGTGACGGAATTCAAAGTGGCCTGGGACAGACACAGTGGATCACTTTACAGCAACAAGATTAAATCAAAATAAACTGAACCATTTAATTTCTCAACAAATAGGGGTGTCCTACATGGAGCAATGGGGGGAGGAGCGATGGGTTCACCCCTAAACAAACAAAGAAACAAAGATATGGGGAGGGGTGCACCTGCTCCTGGTGGGTGCACCACTAAGCAAAGACATGGGTAGGGGTGCACCTACTCTCTAAAAGACATGGGAAGGGGTGCACCTACTCCTGCCATATTGCTGGGCAGACTAGATGGACCACACTGGTCTTTATCTGCTGTCATTTACTACGTTACTATGTTACTATGTCTCTGTTCTCTATTCAAACACACAAGTCATTCACAATTTATCATAAAACTCAGAATCTCTCTTCTCTGCGATTTACAATCCCCAAAAGCTATCTCAGAGGACCGTCATACACATCTTCACAGCTGCAGAACTACTGTAACTTCACCACGGACTACAGATGGCCACCTGGCTCCTCCAACAGATACTGCACAAGCTCTTCAGAACTGGCAACCTCAGTCTTATATGGATCAGTCAATAACACACCGCCATAATCACCCCCGCTTATTAACATCATAGTACACTCACCACTTTACAACTCTGAGACACTCGTACAATCTTATCATAACTATCTGATCTGTAATCCATGTCACTGTGACACCCTGATCACCAAGACTACACTCACACCCTTAATTCTTCCAATACCAAATAACTCGTCTCTCAACATACATGCTCAACTATACTCATGCCAATAAATAACCAAACACCCAAACCTACTTATCTTAGTGTCAGGCATTGACGTGTGCTCTTATTAATTTTTGCAGTTAATTCTCCCTGATGCACCAATTAGCAAAATGCAGACAGCATTGGTGCTTGTAAACAGTGGAGTTCATATACCTGCCTTAAAGGAAGTACCCATAATGGAGATGTAAATTATATGTTAGAGAGCTCATAATTCTATAGAATATTACATTTAAGACATTAAAAATAATTTGGAGTTTTTTTCTGATCTATGATGTGTGAGACACTAGTGGCCAGAATTGGCTGAATGATAGTCTTTGAGGTCTTTTTCCTTCCCTTTTATTTTGAACCTATGTTTATGGTGTAATGAGTCTATAAAAAGATTGTTTTGGAAGATACAGGCTTTCCTGACAGGGGTTCCCCTGGTTCTAGCCTGCTGCTTTAATTAGGATGGCTGTTGTAGTTGGCAATTCTATCATAAAGACATGTAGATATAAGGGGGGCCTGCTGGATCCAAGGACTGCATGATCACGTGTCTGCCTGATATGAAGGTGACAGACCTCATGCATCGCTTAGATAAGATTATAGACAGTGCTGGGGAAATCCATCTGTCTGGGGACATGTGGTACCAATGACAGGAAGTGCATGAAGGAGGTTCTGGAAGCCTAAGTTGGGCTTTTAGGTGAAAAGTTGAAATCCATAACCTTCAGGGTAGCATTTGCCTTGGTGTTCTCTAAGAAGAGGGGTGCTTCCAGTGCTCTCCCAAAGGTGATTTTTTACTGAGTTGCTGCATAACTGTGAGTCTTGTTTCCAAATAACTGTGCATCTGTTTGTCTCCACATAGCTCTCTATCTGTCCATAGTTGGGTTCCTTACCCACTCCATTGCTGTAGAGGTTTACCTTTTAAACTTTCTCTTACCCTTCTCAGCTGTAACTTACCTTGCCCCTCTCAACTAACTGGGCTTTATGTGGTACCCCCCTCCTTCCTGCTGAGGGTTCAGGACAGGGTACCTTGTAACTGCCCTCTTTAGTAGGACTTTTCTCCCTCCCTCCCTCCCCCACCAGCACCCACCCACCCCTTGGCTAATTGTACCTTTATAGGTACTTGCACATCTTAGAAGAAAGGGGCTGCTCTCAGGTGCAGCTCGTTATCCAAATCAGTCATACACGGAGGATCTGAGCTTAATTAATTAAGCTTCAGGTATACAAGGTGTATTAGGGGTATTAGATACACTTTTATTGGTATAAGCATCTACACCAATCCTTAGTATATACAGAATTTAAAAGACCTAAACACAAGCTTTAAACTAAGATGCAGACAGAAGTCCAGCAACGAGATGGGGGTTCTCCGGTCTTTTGCATTGAGTGTCGCATGTATGATTTTCTCCCAGTTGGTGAGAGGTCTTACGTATGCACTAAGTGCAAAGAACTCTTTGCTCTCAGGGAGCGAGTCCGTTCTCTAGAAGCTAGAGTAGCAGACCTGGAAGACATAAGAAAGACAGAGATGTACATGGACGTGACCTACAGGGATATAGTCCTGAAGTCCCACCTCCAGTCTGGCAGCATCCCTGCTGCCATGGAGGAGAGAGGTCACATGACAGGAGAGCATCACCCTGGTGTGACAGGAAGTGATCCTGTAACTAGGACCTGTCCTCCAGGTGATGTAAAACCCTCTTGCACCGAGGACGTTTCTCCAGGGCCACGTGCCCATGAGGGGAGGGTCAGGACAGCTGTTATAGTTGGTGATTCAATCATTAGGAATGTAGATAGCTGGGTGGCTGGTGGACGTGAGGATCGCCTGGTAACATGCCTGCCTGGTGCGAAGGTAGCGGACCTCACGCACCGCCTAGATAGGATCGTAGATAGTGCTAGGGAGGAGTCTGCTGTCTTGGTACATGTTGGTACCAATGACATAGGAAAATGTGGTAGGGAAGTTCTGGAGGCTAAATTTAAGCTTTTAGGTAGGAAGTTGAAATCCAGAACTTCCAGGATAGCATTCTCCGAAATGCTTCCTGTTCCACGTGCAGGACCCAAAAGACAGGCAGAGCTCCGGAGTCTCAATGCGTGGATGAGACAATGGTGCAAGGATGAGGGTTTTGGATTTGTTAGGAACTGGGGAACATTCTGGGGAAAGGGGGGGCTCTTCCGAAGGGATGGGCTTCACCTTAATCAGGATGGGACCAGACTGCTGGCATTAACCTTTAAAAAGGAGATAGAGAAGCTTTTAAACTAGAAATTAGGGGAAAGCCGACAGTCACCCAGGAGCGCATGGTTCGGACAAAGGTATCCTTGAAGGATACTACCAAAAGCAATGAGGTTCCAAAAGGGAGTATAGTAGCCGAAATGCCCTTGAGTAAGGAGCAGACAGAGAATAAAGATTCCAAATTACCCATGCCTACCAATAGCCAGATTAATATGAATAAAATACAGTCTCTAAAATGCTTGTATGCCAATGCTAGAAGTCTAAACAATAAGATGGGAGAGTTAGAATATATGGCACTAAATGAGAGGTTAGATATGATTGCACTCTCAGAGACATGGTGGAAGGAGGATAACCAGTGGGACACTGTGATACCTGGATACAAACTATATCGTAATGATAGAGCTGATCAAATTGGTGGAGGGGTTGCGCTCTATGTTAGAGAGGGCATTGAGTCAGAAAGGATTAAAGTTTTGCAGGGAACAAAATTTGCTGTAGAATCTCTATGGATTGAAATTCCACTTATGAAGGGGAAGGTGATGGCAGTGGGGGTGTACTATCGACCGCCTGGCCAGAATGAACAAATGGATGATGAAATGCTCAAAGAAATCACAGAAGCTAACAAAAGTCACAACAGAGTAGTAATAATGGGTGATTTCAATTACCCCGGTATCGACTGGGTCAGTGTCACGGCAGGACAAACTAAAGAGATAAAGTTTCTAGATGGAATAAATGACTGCTTCTTGGAGCAGCTGGTTCATGAACCGACCAGAGGGGAAGCCATACTGGACCTAGTCCTTAGTGGAACGCCAGATCTGGTGCAAGAAATAAGGGTGTTGGGACCACTTGGCAATAGTGACCATAATATGATCATGTTTGATTTAATTATTGGAGAACAAATAGTAAAGAAATCCACAGTACTACCTTTTAACTTTCAAAAGGGAGACTATGATAGAATGAGGAATATAGTTAGGAAAAACTAAAAGGAGCGGTTCCAAAGGTTAAAGACTTACAGCAAGCTTGGGCGCTATTTAAAACTACTATCCTCGAAGCCCAGACCAGCTGTATTCCACGCATTAAGAAGAGTGGGAGAAAGTCCAAAAAACTGCCAGCATGGTTTAAAGGTGAGGTCAGAGAGGCTGTTGCTGCCAAAAAAGCAACCTTCAGGAAATGGAAAAAAGAGCCAAATGATGAAAACTGGAAACAGCACAAGCACTGGCAAGTTAAATGCAAAGCATTGATAAGGCAGGCAAAGCGGGAATTTGAAAAGAAACTTGCTGCGGAAGCAAAAACACGAAATAAAGACTTTTTCAAGTACATTCGTAGCAAAAGGCCTGTGAGAGAGTCAATTGGACCGTTAGATGATAGAGGGGTAAAAGGGGCAGTAAGAGGAGACAAGGCTATAGCGGAGAGACTGAATGAATTCTTTGCTTCGGTCTTTACTGAGGAAGATGTAGGGATGTTACCCAAGACTGAAGTGGTATTTAAAGGTGATACTGCAGAGGAATTGAGAGAAATATCGCTACACCAGGAAGATATATTACAACTATTTGATAAACTGAATAGTAGCAAATCACCTGGACCGGATGGTATACATCCCAGAGTGTTGAAAGAACTGAAATATGAGATTGCAGACCTGCTATTGGTAATCTGTGAACTTTCATTAAAATCATCTGTAATACCTGAAGATTGGAGGGTCGCCAACGTAACACCAATTTTTAAAAAGGGTTCCAGGGGTGACCCGGGAAATTACAGACCGGTGAGCCTGACGTCAGTACCAGGGAAAATGGTAGAAACCATCATAAAGAACAAAATTACGCAGCATGTAGATAGTCATGGCCTAATGGGAGACAGCCAACATGGCTTTAGACAAGGAAGATCTTGTCTTACTAATCTGATATGTTTTTTTGAAGGTGTGCATAAACAGGTAGACAAAGGTGAGTCGGTTGATATAGTGTATCTGGATTTTCAGAAAGCTTTTGACAAGGTCCCCCATCAGAGACTTTTGGCAAAGCTAAAAAGTCATGGGATAGGAGGCAGTGTACTATTGTGGATCGGGAACTGGTTAAAAGATAGAAAGCAGAGAGTAGGGCTAAATGGCCAATATTCCCAATGGAAAAAGGTGAATAGTGGAGTACCCCAGGGATCTGTACTGGGTCCGCTGCTTTTTGACATATTCATAAATGACCTGGAAAAGGGAATAACGAGTGAGGTTATCAAATTTGCAGATGACACAAAACTGTTTAAAGCTGTTAAAACCCAAGAGGAAAGTGGAAAACTGCAGGAGGACCTGGATAAATTGGAAGACTGGGCATCCAAATGGCAAATGAAATTTAATGTGGACAAGTGCAAAGTCATGCACCTAGGAAAGAACAACCCACACTATAGTTACTCGATGCAAGGCTCCACATTAGAAGCCACCACCCAGGAAAAAGATTTAGGAGTCATCGTGGATAACATGTTAAAACCCTCCACCCAGTGTGCAGCGGCGGCCAAGAAAGCAAACAGAATGCTAGGTATCATAAGGAAAGGGATGGAGAATAAAACAAAGGATATTATAATGCCTCTGTATCGCTCCATGGTACGACCGCACCTTGAATATTGTGTGCAATTCTGGTCACCGTATCTTAAAAAGGACATAGCGTTATTAGAAAAAGTACAGAGAAGAGCCACCAAATTGGTGAAGGGGATGGAAGGCTACTCCTATGAAGAGAGGCTAAAAAGGTTAGGGCTCTTTAGCCTGGAAAAGAGACGGCTGAGGGGAGATATGATAGAGGTCTATAAATTAATGAATGGAGTGGAACAGATAAACGTGGATCAATTGTTTACGCTAGCAGAATATAGAAAGACTAGGGGACATGTAATGAAGCTACAGGGTAAACTATTTAAGACAAATAAGAGAAAATATTTTTTCACTCAACGTGTAATCAAACTCTGGAATCTGTTACCGGAGGATGTGGTAAGGGCTGTTAGTATAGCTGGGTTTAAAAAAGGTTTGGACAAGTTCCTGGAGGAAAGGTCCATAAACCACTATTAAAAAGGGACCCAGGATATCAATGCTTGACCCAGTACAAGCATTGTGGAACTTGTCTTTTGGGGAAACTGCTAGGTACGTATGACCTAGATTGGCCACTGTTGGAAACAGGATACTGGGCTTGATGGACCTCGGTCTGACCCAGTATGGCATGTCTTATATTCTTATATTCTTATATTCTTATATTCTTATATTTCCCAAAATGCTCCTCATTCCATGTGCAAGACCCAAGAGGCTAGCCAACCTTGCAGTGTCAATGTGTGGATGAGACAATGGTGCAGAGAAGAACGATTTAAATTTGTTAGGAACTGGGCAAATTTCTGGGGATGGGAGAGATTATTCTGAAAAGATGGAACAAGACTGCTGTCATAAACCATTACAAAGGAGACAGAGCAGCTATGAAACTAGATAATTGGGAAAAACTAACAGTTGCCCAAGAGTTCATGGTTTAGAATGATATATCCTTGAAGGACATTCAAACCAAAACAGATTTGAGGCAACCCCCAAACAGCACAACAAAGTGTCACTCCCAAAATATACCAACAGATAAAATAGTTCATTAAAATGATATAAAACAAAATCATATATATAAGAAACCTTTCATAAACCACAACATGTTTTGCCATCTGCATGCATCAGGGGTATCTTTTGATAAATTCAGATCCCTGGGATACTCCACTATTCACCTTTCTCCATTGAGAAAATTGCCCATTTAGCCCTACGCTCTGCTTTCTATCTTTTAACCAGTTCCTGATCCACAATAGTACACTGCCTCCTATCCCATGACTTTTTAATTTCCTCAAGAGTATCTCATGAGGAACCTTGTTAAAGACTTCATGAAAATCCAGATATAATACATCAACTGGCTTTATCTGCCTATTTATTCACACTTTCAAAAAAATATAACAGATTAGTGAGACAAGACTTTCCTTGGCTAAATCCATGATGGCTTTCTGCCATTAAACCATGACTCTCTACATGTTCACTAATTTTGTTCTTTATAATGGTATCTACCATTTTTCCTGATACTGATATCAGGCTCATGGATCACCACTGGAACCCTGTTTAAAAATTTGTGTTACATTGGCCTCTCTCAACTCTGCAGGTACTACAGATTATTTTAATTACAGTTCACAGATTAATAATAGTGGGTCTGCATGCTCATATTTCAGTTCTTTCGGCACCCTGTAATGTATACCCTCTGGTCCAGGTGATTTGCTACTTTTTAGTTTATCAAATAGCTGTTTTACATCTTTTTGGTTTATTGATGTTTCTCTCAATTTTTCTGATTCATCACCTTTAAATACCATTTCAGGCATGGGTGACCTCCCTAAATCGTCTTCAATAAAGACTGAGGCAAAGAATTAATTCAGTCTCTCCACTATGGCCTTGTCCTCCCTTAGTGCCTCTTTTATCTCTCTATCATCTAGTTGTCCAACTGACTCACAGGGTTTTTGCTATGAATATATTTCAAAAAGATTTTATTATGGGGGTCATTCAGTGGCACAAGTAGTGGGGATGGACGTCCAGATTGGACATCCATCCCTGCTATTTGCTCCCCTGCCATCCCCGGCTAATGCCTCCCCGTATGAACAGCTCGTTTGTACAGAGAGGCCTAGATGGAGGCAGCAGGAGGCGTGTCTGAGGTAGAGAAAGGGTGGAGCATGGGCAGGCCACAACCCCGGATGTCCAGGGCCGATTCAGAATTCGGCCCTGTATGTCCAGGGCCATGAACATGGACATGGAATTTATTGTATCTAACTTGCCAGTACTTATGCTGTTTCCTGTTTTTTTGCCATTTGGCTCTTTTTTCCATTTTCTGAAAGATGCTTTTTTTATTATAACAGCCTCTCTAAACTCACCTTTAAACCATGTTGTTTGGCCTTCCTTTCACCTCCCTTAAAGCATAGAATACATCTGGTCTGGGCTTCCAAGATAGTATTTTTAAACAACGTCCATGCCTGATATAAACTTTTAACCTTTGCAGCTGCTCCATTTATTTTTTTCTTAACTCTTTTCCTCATTTTATCATTGTCTCTCTTTTGAAAGTTAAATGCTAGCACTATGGATTTCCTTGCTGTCCTCCATTTATTAAAACAAATGTGATCATGTTTTGATCACTATCGCCAAGTGCCCCAACACCATCTCTCACACCATATCCTGTGTTCCACTAAGGACTAGGTCTAAAATAGCTTCCCCTCATGTTGGTTCATGAGCCAACTGCTCCATGAAGCAGTCATTTATTTCATCTAGAAACTTTATTTCCCTAGCATGTCCTGATGTAACATTGACCTAGTCGATACCAGGGTAATATAACTGAAAGCTGGCTTGTTACACAATGCCCTAATTGACTGTTAATTTAATTGAAAGCTTGCTTGTTTACTATATCCCAGCTAACCTTTAATTTAACTGAAAGTTGGCTTGTTACACTCACAACTCAAATTCCATCTGTTTTGCAGCTCCTAACGTAACCTATGCGGGGGGGTGTTAATTTTGAATGCCTTGGCCAGAACTGCAGTGTGGAGCTGTGCTCAGTAAACTGTACAG
Source organism: Ichthyophis bannanicus (assembly GCA_033557465.1). Taxonomy (NCBI): domain Eukaryota; kingdom Metazoa; phylum Chordata; class Amphibia; order Gymnophiona; family Ichthyophiidae; genus Ichthyophis; species Ichthyophis bannanicus. The sequence continues at coordinate 1,318,655,813 of CM066031.1, forward strand.
AAGTGACTTAAGGGTTAAAAGTTTCTTTACTTATCTTTGTAGTCAGGGGCTGTGAAGCCCTGCTGACTGGGCAGTACAATGTCTGGTAGAGCCAGCCCATCCACTAGGCAAACTAGGCAGCTGCCTAGGGCAGCCAGTCCAGGTGGGCAGTTTTATGCCACCATTTTGTTGCCCACAGCAGGTCATGTGCTTTGGCACACATGACCTGCCACTTCCAATCCCCCTCTGATGCAACTAACTGTTGAAGGGAGGCCAGAAGCAGCAGGCCATGTGTGCTGAAGCACATGGCCTGCTGCGGCAATAAAGCAGCGGCACAAAGTCGCCGCTTTTAAACTACCGCTGCCACCTCCCCCCAAGACTGAATCAGCAGCAGCGGAGGGAGGTGGCACAGTTTGGTGGGAGGGGTGGTGCAGCTCAGCGGGGGAGACTCAGCGGGAGGGGGGGCGCGGCCGGGTTTTCTGCTTAGGGCAGCAGAAACCCTTAGGCTGGCCCTGGTGTCTGGTTAGAACTGATAACTTGATACAGTAGAGGAAGCCTGAAAACCAGGTAGTTGCTAGGCTGCCTTACTTCCATCCCCCCCCCCCCCCCCAGGTGCATTACGGAGTCTGCGTCTCATGGAGGAGAGGTGCTATGTAATTGGCTGAGTAAGCAAAGCTCCAGGAAAGAAATAAAGTGTGGGTTTTATCACCCATCTTGTGTGCAGCACCGAGACTGCTTTTGAACTGTTTGTGTTTGTGGGAGAGAGGGGGTGTACAATGAGCCAAAGAGGCTTTATTTGCTTGCAGTGGCTGGAAGGGGTTGCAATCTAAGAGCAGCAGACAAAGAAAATTTACCCATGCAGGAGCACTGAATACCAGAAGCAGGCTTCAGAAACACTATCTCTGAGCCACAAGGATTTCTAGATGACATTGCAGGACCCCACCAGCTCCTCCTTTCACCATCTCCCATTGGTTGGTTCTCTCCTGTTTACAGCATGAGGGAGTGGGATTTCTGTGAGAGTGGGGGCCATGAACAGGAAACAGTCCCGAACATGCCTAGGACTGGTGAAGTTCTTTTCCTTCCAATCAAAGCCAAACAATTCTATCTTATCCAATCTCCTAGCTGAATGAGTCAGTTTATACATTAAGACTGAAAAGTCAGGTGAATGGGATTTGGTTTAGGGGAAGTCGGCATCTGGTCTCAGCATTGGCAGCAGTCAAAGAGCCTCACAACATAGGAGGCTGAAGGTAAGTGCTACAGGCTGTTTAAGACCATTGGCGCTACTTCAGGTCCCAGAGAGGGGCAACAATGGGGACTGGGGAGGGAGCAGAAGCTGGGATGCAAGGGATGAGGTTCTGCTTGCACTGGCCCTGCGAAAGCTGATCTCCCAAGCGATAATCTTGCAGATGAATGTACTGAAACAGATGCATGTGCAGATCAGGAGTAGCGATTTAACAAGCTTCTCACATGCATATGTGGGAGTTATTCTTTCGCTTTATCTCCCATTTGCAGCTTCTTAAAATCACTGTTGTGACTATCCATTTTTGGGGAGTTTCATACTTTGGACACACCATGCAAAAAGAGAGATCATTAGAGAAAGGCATCATGCTTGGCAAGGCATAAGGTCAACACAAAAGAGGAAGGCCAGCAATGAGATGGATTGATTCAATAACAGCAGCTACAGGTGCCACTTTGTCAACAATGAGCTGCCTGACTGAAGACCAACTATCCAGAGGGTTGCCATGTGTCAACACCAACTCAATGGCACTTAACAACAAAATCACTGTTCCTGCTGAACATGGAAAGACATACCCATGCAGTCTGTACCTATTTTACAAGAGGCTGTACATTTGACAGAACCTTGTAGAATATTCTTGGAATTCTTTATATCCTGACATGGATGTGTGTATTCATATCCCATCTAAAATGTTCTTGGTCTCAGTTCAGAACTAATTTAAGAGCAAGGCATTCACTGATATTAAGTGACTTGAGAAGCTGTTGGGATACAAAATGTTGATGATTCTGTTTTCTTCTCAGTTTTGGCCTATATTCATATTTTTCCCCCAATTAATATGCTATATCCATTGTTTAGGTGCGTATCACATCATACAATACCATCTAGTGTTGACGGTCAGTCCTAACCAGAAAACATCAGGTTGGAGACAAAGTGGCACAAAGGGAAGTGCCAGAGGGTTGCTGCTGGTGGAGAGGAGCCCAGAGCTGTTCAGCAATGAATGAAGTACCTTCCCACCTGCAGAGATCACTGGGACTGTGAAATATAAGTAGCAATGGGAGCAGGTGGGACAGGAGAGAAGATCAGGGTGAGAGAGAAACAAAGGGAAGAGAGGGGAGAACGAAGGGAAGAGGAACATGGTGAGAGAGAAACAAAGGGAAAGAAGGCAGGAAAGGAGACACAGATTTACTCACATCTCCCATTCCACACTAATTGCCACTCACCCCTCTGTACTCGCAGGCACAGCCCCTACACCCCCAGCACTCACAGGCATCACCTCTCCCATACATTCACAGGCACACCCCAAATCCTGTGCTTTCATAACTGCAGTCTGTTGTACTCACACAAACCACATATACTTTTACCCTCATAATTCATACAGAAGCCACACTCTCCATCACTGCTATCTCATCCCTATGCATACACTCAGGCTCCCACACAGACTCACACACTCCACATCCCCTGGCTTAGAAGTTAGGTTCATGACCAGCTTGGTATGTGCAAAACTAAAAATATCCACACAAAACAAATACCCTTTATACCACCAAAAATACAAATACTGAAACATTCACAAACTAGCTTCAAAAATTATTCAAATTACATTAGGGTATAAAAAGACCTCAGGAAAGCTCTTTCCCTACATCTGGCGAACTGAATCACCATAGGTTTGAGCAATAAATATGCACATCACAGGTCTCACCCTTTTAATTTCAAAATGTCACAAAACCAATTACCCTAATAAATATCTATATCCAAAAAAAAAGTACTTTTAAGGGATTCTATCAATTTTTTAAAAAATTACTCAACAATTTATTCTTTGGATCCTAATGGATTAAATGATAAAATTGAATGGACATTATTTTTTTGATTCAGCTTAGATATTTAGCTTGGGTACTTTTTTGATTCAGCTCTGATGCTATGAAGTTCCTATCTGGTCTTCTTTTTCTAACTTCTTTTAGATTACTTTTCAACTCTTCAATAGTTAAGTGCTCAGGTTTTGAGTGTGTTATATAATAAAGCTGGTTTTGTAGTGAGATTACATCATTCTGAGTAAACGAATCAGCTTCTGTGCTTCTTCCTTAAAAGAGGTGTGACGTCAGACGCCTTTAGAATCGTTTGAGGTACTGGTGATGCCTGAAATAAATTGTAGAGAGTTGCTTTATAAGTAATTCAATACCTAAATCCCTGACGAAGCCTAGTGGGGTGAAACAAAAGCTTTTGTAGGGTATAGGCATTTGCATTTGTAAGAAGTAAGAGGGTATAGGCATTTCTCTTCTTTTCAGGAAGTAAATCAGCTGTTGGAGACTTTCAACATTAGCTTGTGAAAGTAAAGAATGAATTATTAAGTAGTATATTAATTGTTGAAGATTTTCAACTTTAGTTTGTAAATGTGAAGAATAAATTATTGAGTAATTTTTTTAAAAATTGATAGAATCCCTTAAAAGTACTTTTTTTGGATATAGATATTTATTAGGGTAATTGGTTTTTGTGACATTTTGAAATTAAAAGGGTGAGACCTGTGATGTGCATATTTATTGCTCAAACCTATGGTGATTCAGTTCGCCAGATGTACGGAAAGAGCTTTCCTGAAGTCTTTTTATACCTTAATGTAATTTGAATAATTTTTGAAGTTAGGTTTGTGAATGTTTCAGTATTTGTATTTTTGGTGGTATAAAGGGTATTTGTTTTGTGTGGATATTTTTAGAATTACCCTTTGGCAGTGAGATTGTATAAGTTATATGTGCAAAACTAATCCATTTGAAGAAATTGCCCCCAAGACAAACCTACATCTACTCTTCCCAGTACGTACCTTTCCGCCACAATTCATAACCTATTATCTCCAGACCTCATAAATAAATATACCCTCCTCATACTTCTAGTTGCATATAAAGAGCAATCACCATGCCCCTGCATTCCCCTACTCACTCACTCAGCCTCACTGTCCACTCATACGTTTCCCATTTGCTCAATTATTGACCTCCTCCAATACTCTTGACCCTCCATCTGCTCACTCATATCACAGATACCCTCACCACACATTCCATGAACAAAACTCACCTTTATGCAATACTTGGAGCAAATACTTTTCAACTTGTTTGGTTTTTATTTTGGACTAGTTTATTAGGAAAAAAAGTAATAATTAAACATTTTGGGCTAGGTCCTTAGGTTAGTTTAGGTTACATCTGTAGTGCAAGTTCAGAGAAAAAAATTGCTCCTGCAGCTAACACCTGAGGCTTCAGTTGTAAAAAAATGGCCATAGCCACACCGAGGAACTGCACCACTCTCTGGCCACAGAAGGAAATATCTTTGAACTTGAAATAATTTTTTAAAAATAATAGATTTGTCCATCTCAGAATGCAGTGCTATCACCAAGATTGCATGGTGTGAGGTCCAGTGTCAAGCGGGTCACCGTAGTCACAGGTTTTGCCAGCTCATGGCAAGTCCACTCCACTCCCGGATGATGCAATCCAGTCCTGGTTTTGTAAAACTCCAACAGTTTGTCTTAACCTATCTGTCACTTGGAGCGTACTTGGAACTTGGAGACAGGATACTGGGCTTGATACTAGGGGAAAGTCCCACAAAAGTCCAAGACTCAGGACAGCGTGTTCTTCTATGCAGCAGCTCTGGAATGAGTCATGGCTTCAGACACTCCCCAACAGTACAGCAAACCCACATGTCACAATACAACTATTGCAGCAAAGTCTTTTCAACTCTCTCTTAAAATCCACAGATAAGAGGCACAGTTCTCAGCTCCCTCCACCAGAAGAAGCAGTTACAATGTATCTCACAGCTCTATTGACTGTGAAAGTAGTCCTCCCTCCCTTCCTTCCTTCAGGTTGTGCACTATCCTCCTGCTGCTTCTTACAGTACCTTAAACATATATGAGTTCAGTGGTATCTTATTCCCCAAATTCAATAGCTTCCATGGCTTCTCCTCTTCCCCCCGCCCCATCTGAGATCTGGGAGCCTTTGTACAACTAGGATCCAGCCTCCCCTCCCCCTTCCTGCCTCCTTTTGGATCTAGCTCATACGGTTTGCTGAGCCAGGGATATTGAGCCTGATCAAAATCCTGGCAGGTCCTACTTGAGTGGTCCTGACCTTTCCAGGCTGATGTTCCAGGTGGAGCTTCCCACCATTCCCAGGGACAAGTCGGGCGCTCCGGGGACCTGTCTATTTTAGGTTTACCCTGTGGCTATAAAGGTCCCTTCACCACCACAAAAGGCTCCACTTTTCGAGTTTCATCAGGATGAATCCAAGGAGGCCAAAAGGGAACAAAACATAAGAACAGCCATAACAGGGGTTCAAGTCCTGCATGGGAACAAGTAACCTCAGGCCAGAGGGACTGGGGTCTCTAGTCCCATGGCCATTCCTTGTGGCCTTGGGCAAGCCACTTAACCCTCCATTGCCTCAGGTACACTTAGATTGTGAGCCCATCAGGAACAAGGGAATTAAAAAGTACCTGTTAGTAAATACATACATGTAAACAACTCTGATGCGTAAGTAAAGGGCACTATATCAAGTGCCATAACAATAACTAAGGTCCATCAAGCCCAGTATCCTGTTTCCAAGTTCCTGGCAGGTTCCTAAAAAGGTGTGCAGGTTCCACAATCCCAGTCCCGGGGCAAGCAGTGATATCCCGGGTCTTCTTTAATAATGGTTTATGGACCTTTCCTGCAGGAACTTGTCCAAACCCTTTTTTAAACCCAGCTACATTAGCAGCTTTTTCTACATCCTCCAGTAATGATTCCAGAGTTTGATTATGCATTGAGTGAAAAAATATTTTCTCTTACTAGTCTTAAATGGGTTACGTTGTAGCATCATTGCTTTTTGATGGTGCAAACAACCGATCTACGAGTACCCGTTCCACTCCATTCATTAATTTATAGACCTCTATCATATCTCCCCTCAGCCGTCTCTTTTCCAGGTTGAGGAGCCCTAACCTTTTAAGCCTTTCCTCATGGGGTATCTTTCCATCCCCTTTACCATTTTGGTTGTTCTTCTCTGTACCTTTTCTAATTCTGCTATATACTTTTTAAGATGTGGCAACCAGAATTGCACACAATATTCAAGATGTGGTCACACCATGGAATGATACAGAAGCATTATAATATCCTAGGTTTTATTCTCCATTCCTTTCCTTATGATTATCCACCGACACTAATGTCTCCATGGCCCCCTTCTTCACCCCTTTCTAGCCTCTTCCCAGATTTTATTTAATTTAATTTAATTTAATGCACGTTTTATATTTTGAAACTTTTTGAAACTTTTTCTTCGTGTTCTTCTTCATAAAACAAAGCGTGTCCCTACGAAGAAGAACACGAAGAAAAAGTTTCAAAAAGTTTCAAAAAAATCATTTAAGAGACTCATGCCATATCACGTTTTCACGCAAGTTAAGTATTTTTCTATAATTGGATTTTGTTTAAAACTAGTGATATGTGACATGGTCTATCTAACATAAGCCATTGATGTTACACCGGCACATGTCTGGCAATATCAAATAATATCCAGAAGTGTTAGTGCCAATGGTTAATTCTGAGGCTATGTTGTGACAAACATACTGTACATGATTGTATTGGTGAATAGTTGAATGAGGTTTTTTCAGTTTTGATAAAGCACATGGCCTGCCCGCAGGCTCCAAAGTGGTGTCACAAAGCCCCTGCTTCAAGAAATCATGTGATACCGCCCACCAGGGTCCACCACCCTAACCAGTCACCTATTCTGCCTAGTGGATGGACTGGCCCTGTATATCATAACATCTAAAATCCACAGCAATAGAATCATAATACAATGCAAACCATATAAAATCAGTTTCATCAATCATAAACAAAATTTCAATTAACCAAAATAATTTTGGAACAAAAGAGTTTTAAAAGCATGATTGAATGCCATAACATGATCAATAGATCAAATTTCAGAAGGGAGTTGAATCCATTCAGAGCAGGCCTGATACAAAAACAATTTATCCAGGGTTCTTTTATAATGAAAATTCTTCATGGTAGGAAAAGCTCAATTCCAGTGATTTGCAGAACACAAAGATCATTTAGATTCTAAATAAAATAATAAATGTGACATATAAGCTGGAGCCAATCCATGCAAAATCCTAAAAGCAAAGCATCATAATTTAAAAGTAACCCGTGCCTGAAAAGGTAACTAATGTAGCTTTGCTAGTACAAGATTAACTCTGTCCAAAGAAGAGCAAGAAATATCAGTCTAGCTGTTGTATTCAGTAATAACTGTCTGAGTTGAGGGTGACCTCCTGCTCACTCAGGGATTGCTCCTTCAAAGCCCCAGCAGTTTTACTGGAGACTGTCTGTTGCAAAAGATATTCATTCATTGGCCCCCAAATAGACTTACAAAGAGCCTGTGGGGAGCAGTTCTCCGCTTTCCTTTTCCACACTGGCACTGGTAAGAAATAAAGTACAAATGCACAAGATAGTTAACAGAAGCAGGAACAAGCACAGATCTGACCTATGCGGCACCATCTTGGATCCCCCGGTCCATAGATTTCCATTTCCATCATAGATATAGCTAAAGCTACCCTAAAAATTTGCTTTTTGATGAAGAATACTAACTAATCAATATACAGAATCCAGGGACTCAGTTCAAAGCATTATGACTATGACCTATGTATGTAACACCTAGAGGATTTATGTTCTGAAAAAGTTGAATTTGGCAAACTGATTTTGCTTTTAGCCCTTCTTGGCAGGAAGTATCCAAGATGAATTAAACTGGGTCACTAATAGGTTTTTTTACATATTAAAAAACATCTTAATTTTCGTTAGATATCATAACCTTGCATATTTTAAGCCTAGGTTGATAAAACATTTCTCAGGGGAGACTTTGCAGAACCTCTTACAAATCACTTGCTTCTTGTGCTCACTACCTGCATCTTGGGATCAAATACCCTAGATTTGCTCAGCAGGACGTGATCACTCATAGCGGAAGCAGGAGCAGGAGTACTGGTAAATCCGAGAAGAGTTGGCTTACATAATTGGATAGTAGAAAAAAGGCGAAGCATGGGGTAGGAGGTCATTTCATAATAGCACACCCATGCTGTGAAGACTTTGAGGCATATATATATTGTACCTGTTTTGGAAGGTTAGCATATGTTCCTTTGCATCTTCATAACGTTGTCTCCCAAAAGCTGTCTCTAAGTCAGGAGTAACTCTGTACATGTCTGTGGCAGTAGGAATCGGTGCTTAGGTGCTTATTTTAGAGGATGCTATGTATAAGTACTGAATCCATCCCGCTGTGCCCATTTTCCATTCCCAGAAATGCCCATGAATATGTTTTCCTAGTATGTCTCACTTAAAATGCTGTTCTACATGCTCATTAAAATACCCCCAAAAAGTATGCTCATAAACGTATCCTGCTGTGGCCTACCTTGTTCTTCTACTGTGATACCTGCTCGAGTCACTTCCATTGCAATCTGGGACATCAAAGCCAGGACATCTGAAAAAAAAAGCAGGCATGTACAAGTTCAGGCACGATTTCACTAATGTGGAAGTGCCTGATACGGACATCTATGGAAATGTCTACATAGATATCTGCAGAATAGCATTTCAAGATAGAGAGGTCTAATAGCATAATGGTTAAAGTAATGGGTTAGGACCAGGGTGGTCAGGCTTCAAATCCCAACATGGGCCTTTGTGATCTTAGGCACTTCATTTATTGTAACTCTCCATCTTCTCTTACTTTCTGTATGTTTTAAGGTCAAAACAAGCACTTTCCTGATGCCTATTAGTGCCTGGAGCAGGTCTAAACATGGACATGCCTGCAGATGTCCCTAAAGTTTCTGAAATCGAAAGGGGACATGTAAATCCATTGCACCTTCCCAGACACACCTTTGCAACACTGCTGGTGACTTTAAAAACAACACATCTCCATGATGTGGATGTGCACGTGCACATCTTCAGATGTCCAAATCATGACTAAGACTTTTAAAATGACCACCTTTGTTAGTAAATAGTATGGGTGTGTATTCATGAGCATGCATTTGGTTTGTTAGAGTACCTAAAAATCAAAATGCATGCAAATCACTTGTATGCATGTATACCTACAAATTAGCATGTGTACAAATAGGGTCTCCATTGCAACCAAGGTACCAAAGCTCCACTAACTGAATGATGCCTGGGAAAAATTGTATTGCCAAAGCTGTTGCCTCCGTTACAGCTTGTGCCTCTGTCCTGACAGACAGCCCACTGCCAGTCAAAGGATCAGTTCCATGTGCAAGATGCCTGCAAGCTAAAGCCCTCATGAAACAAGTAGAGGAGCTCAGAGAAGAGGTAGAAAGGCTGAGAAGCATTTGAAACAGCGAGAAGTACATTGATGAGATGCTTCTTAAAGCTCTCCAACAGAGCTGAAGATGGGATGCTACAGAATGCAGATAATTGGACATGAGTCATCAGAGCCTGCAGAATCAATAACCCAACTCCTCCAGCCCTCGAATTGAAGAACCAGTATGCAGCCCTGTAAATAGAGGAGGTGAAACCATCCCAGGAAAGAAAAGAACCAGAGCTCAAGCACCCCAAATTTGCAGGATCGATGACCCACAAGGTAGTGAAGGGTAGTGGTGTTTAGTGACACGCTTCTGAGGGGTACTGAGGCATCCATCTGCTGACCATATTTGATATTCAGAGAGGTGTGCTCTCTGCTAGGTGCCAAAATCTGAGATGTTACAGAGAGTTTACCGAGATTCATCAAGCCTACTGACTATTATCCGATGTTGCTCATCCATGTTGGCACAAATGATGCTGCTAGGTATCCCTCCAAGCATATCAAAAGTGACTTTATGGCTCTGGGAGAGAGGGTGAAGCAGATAGGTGTGCAGGTGGGGTTAACATAAGAACATAAGATATGCCATAATGGGTCAGACCAAGGTCCATCAAGTCCAGTATCTGTTTCCAACAGTAGTCAATCTAGGTCACAAGTAACTAGCAGTTTCCCCAAAAGACACACAGGTTCCACAATGCTTGTATTGGGGCAAGCAGTGGATTTCCAGGATTCCCTTTAATAATGGTTTATGGACCTTTCCTCCAGGAACTTGTCCAAATCTTTTTTTAAACCCAGCTACACTAACAGCTATTACTCCGGTAACGAATTCCAGAGATTGCTTACGCGTTGAGTGAAACAATATTTTCTCTTTTTAGTCTTAAATAGGTTACACTGTAGCTTCATTGTGTGTCCCCTAGTCTTTCTATATTTTGATGGTATAAACAGTCGATCTACGTTTACCTGTTCACTGATTAATTTATAGATCTCTATCATATCTCCCCTCAGCCATCTCTTTTCCAGGTTGAAGAGTCCTATTCTTTTTAGCCTTTACTCATAGGGGTATCCTTCCATCCCCTTTACCATTTTGGTGGCTCTTTTCTGTACCTTTTCTAATAATGCTATATCCTTTTCAAGATACAGCGACCAGAACTGCACACAATATTCAAGGTGCGGTCACACCATGGAACAATACAAAGGCATTATAATATCCTTTGTTTTATTCTCCATTCCTTTCTTTATGATTCCTAGCATTCTATTTGCTTTCTTGATCACTGCTGCACACTGGGCAGAGGGTTTCAACGTATTATCCACGATGATGCCTAAATCTTTATCCTGTCTCCATGTTCAGTAATTGGTTATGGTTATTACAGTTCTCTTCAATCCTCTCTGTTGAGGGTAAAGGCCGAGGCAGAGAAGCTTGCATCTTGGAGATGAATGCATAGCTGCATGGACGATGATTTCCTGGACCATGGGATTATTTTCCAAGGGCTGCAGAGCAAAGATTATGTCCATCTATTCAAAAAGGGTCAAAGTGTCTTCTGTAGCAGACTGACTAACCTACTGAAGAGGGCTTTAAACTAGATTCATTGGGGATGAGTGAAGAAAGCCCCTAGGTAAGTGAAAGCCCTCAGGTAAGTAAAACATTAAATACCTCTGTTGAGATGGGTAAAAGGGGCAACATCTGGAAAACAGTGTGCATAAATGCCCATAGTTTGGGAAATAAGATCCCAGATGTTGAGGCTTTAATGAAAGAGGCTGACTTGGATTTAGTGGTGGTTACAGAGACATGGTTCACGGACAACCATGACTGGGATGTAATTATACCAGGCTATATTTTATTCAGGAAGGATAGGAAAAGAAGAAGAGGAGGAGGTGTGGCACTATATGTAAAAAATATTGGAATTACAGGGCTTAAAAGGGAATGAGGAGGCACTGTGGGTTAAACTAGAAAAAAGGAATGGGAAATTGATTTGCATTGGTGTGATATACAGATCTCCTTCACAGGGAGAAGAAATGAATGGAGATTTAACAGACAACATACACATTATTGCCATGAAAGGAGAAATACTACTTATAGGTGATTTCAATATGCTGGATGTTGATTGGCACATCCCTGCTGTGTGTCATCTAGAAGTACGAAGATCCTAGATTCTCTACAGGGAGAACGATTTCGGCAACTGGTAACAGAACCCACACATAAAGGGGCCATACTGGACTGATGCTTACCAATTGGGGAAGTGTTTCTGATGTTAGTAGGAGATCATCTTGCATCCAGTTATCATCAGATGGTGTGGTTCAGTATTAGGATTAGGACTGATAAAGTCCATTCAAAAGTGGGGTCTTAAACTTTAGGAAACTAACTTTTCCAAGATAGGCTAACACTCAAGGAGTTGTTAGCAGGATGGGAACAGCTGGGGGATGTAGATAAGCAATTGTCTAAACTGAAAGGGGATATTTCAAAGGAAATGGAGTCCACTATGGTTCTCAAAAGAAGTAGCTTAAAGGGTGAAGAAAAAGAGGGAGGCCTTCATGAAATACAAGAGATCACAGAGAGAGGAAGACAGACATCTATATTTGGAAAACAATTAGAGAAGCTAGGAAAGTAGTCAGGAAAGCAAAGATACAAAAATAAGATGATATAGTCAATGGAATAAAATGGAGGGATAAGACATTTTTCAGATATGTTAGCAAGAAGAGGAAATGTAAAAGTGGTATTGCCAAACTCAAGGGTGAAGGGAAAGAATATGTAGAAGCTGATGAGGATAAAGCTGGATTACTTAACAAATATTTCTGTTTTGTGTTCACAGATGAAGGGCAAGGTGCCAGACCTCAGAAAATACTCTCAAATGGCAAGAGAAGTGAGGGGGATCTTGAATGATTTTCAGAAGACTGTGTTCATGACAAACTAGCTAAACTAAAAGTAGGGAAAGTGATGGAGCCAGATGGGATATATCTGAGAATATTGAAGGAACTTGGGAACGTTCTAGTGGCTCCACCAACTGATCTTTTCAATGCTTCTTTAGGGTCAGGAGTGGTCCCAGAGGACTGTAGAAAGGCACATGTGGTCCCTTTACACAAAAGCAGATGAGGTTGAGAATTACAGGCCAGTTAGTCTGACCTCTGTGGTGAGTAAATTAATGGAAACACTGCTAAAACAGAGGATTGTGAGGTTTCTGGAGTCTAGTGGATTGCAGGATCCGAAGCAGCATGGGTTTAGGTCTTGTCAGACAAATCTGATTGATTTCTTTGACTGGGTGACAAGAGTGTTTGACTGAAGGAGAGCCCTAGATGTGGTGAACTTGGATTTCAGTAAAGCCTTTAATACCGTTCTGCACAGGCAACATTAAGAAACTGAGTGCCCTAGGGATGGATCCTAAAGTGACTGACTGCGTTAAAAACTAGTTGAGTGGGAGATGACAAAGTGTACAGCTCACTCTGAGGAGAAGGATGTTTTCAGTTATTTGCCGCAGAGATCTGTCCTTGGTCCATTTCTTTTTAACATCTTAGTTAATGTTATTGCGCAATGACTGTCGAGTGAGATTTACCTCTTTGCAGATGATATCAAAATCTGCAATAGAGTAGACTCCCAGGAAGGAGTAGATAACATGAGGAGGGATCTAGCTAAGCTTGAAGAATGGTCTAGAATTTGGCAGCTGAGATTTAATGCTGCAAAATGCAGGATCATGCATTTAGGCTGCAAAAATCCAATGGAACAGTATTATTATTTTATTTATTTATTTAACAATTCTTATATACCGCACTATTTGTTATCAGTGCGGTTTACATTTAACAAAGAATACTCAGATCAGAGAAGACTGATTGAGTTTACATTATAACAGGGAATAGAACTTGGAGAACATGGGTAACTATTTACATATTGACATATTTCAGGATAGATGCAGAATACATGAAACTATATACATAAAGATATGGCATAATAGATGATACTTGATCTGAAAGTACGTAAGAAGGTTCAAGGCTGGCGAGGGAATGCTTGGGGCTTGAGCGTTATGTTGTGTAGGGGGCTCTAGTAGGGGATGGGGGATGGTTTCTTAGAGTCGGGGAAGCAGCTTGAGAGAAATGGAGCAGAAAGAGGTGGTGTTTTATTGCTTTCCGGAATTGTAGAAGGTCTCGGATCACTCTGATTTCTGGAGGGAGGTCGTTCTAACATTTTGGTGCGTAGTGGGCAAAGGTTCTTCTCCTGGTTGTTTGTGAGCACTTTATGGAGTCTTTAGGAATAGACAGAGTGTTGTCTGTTGCTGTCCTTCTGGATCTGTTTTTTGGAGTAGGTGTGATGAGTTCCTTGAGAGAATTGGGAGCGATGTTGTTGATAATCTTGAATGTTATTAGAAGAATCTTATATGTTAGCCTGGAGTATATCGGTAACCAATGGACATCCTTAAGTATTGGTGTGATATGGTCTGATCTGGCTAGACCGCAGAGGACACGGGCGGCGGCGTTCATAGCTTGTTGGAGAGGATTGAGAGTGCTCTTTGGTAGGCCATACAAGATTAAGTTTGCGTAATCTAAATGTGGTAGTATGAGGGCCTGGAAGATGGTTCGGAAGCCGTCAGAAGGTAGCATAGGTTTGAGATGTCTCAGTGTTCTAATTTTGTTGTAGATGGACCTGGTGATGTTTTTTATGTGTTCCTTGAAATCGAGATGCTGGTCCAGGGTAATGCCGAGATAGCGTATGGCATTACGGCTTGGAAGCTCCGCATCTCTTACTCTTAGGATGGAGGGAGGAGAGAAGCTTTTGTTCCTTGATATGAAGAGTACCTCTGTTTTCTTGAAATTAATGTGGAGGTTTTGGGTAGTTAGCCAGTCTGTGATTGCGTTGAAACAGTTGACAAGGTTGGTGAATTCCGGGTGTTTGACTTTGAACGGGGTAAATAGCAAAACATCATTGGCGTAGATTAGGGTAGAAATATTGAAAGATCGGATGATATTGCATATCGGCTGCATATAGATATTGAACAGCAAAGCCGATAGGGAGGAACCTTGTGGGACACCTTGTTGTTGGTGGAATGGTGCCGAAGTTTTAGAACCAACCCGGACTTGTTGCCAGCGATCAGCTAGGTAAGATTTACACCACTCCCAGGCAAGGTCGTGAATGCCCTTTTCCAGGAGGCGGGTAAGTAGCTGGTTGTGATTGACAGAATCGAAGGCAGCTGAGATATCCAGGAAGATGAGGGTGAAACCATTTTCTGTGTTGTCAATTCCTCTATTCAGGGTGTTGGTGAGGGTGGTGAGCAGAGTTTCTATTCCATGTGATTCTCTAAATCCGTGCTGGCAGGGGTCGAGGGGGGCTGCTATGTCTATATGTTGTTGGATTTGTCTGTAGACGACTTTCTCGATTATTTTAGCGAGTAGAGGAATGCTCGAGATGGGTCGGTAAGATTCTGTCTTTGCTGGGTCGAGTCTGCAGTTCTTTAGGAGGGGTCTTATTGAAGTTTGTTTGAATAAAGAGGAGGATGAGCCGGTTGCAAAAGATAGACGGATGATGTTTAGTAGAATTGGGCTGAGTTCAACTCGAAGGGTCCTGATCCAGTGTGCTGGGCAGGGGTCGTTTGGGGCTGTTGAGGTGTTGATGCTGGCAATGAGGTCTTGGATATTCTTCTCAGCAGGGGGGGTAAAATGTGTGAGTGATATTTGTGAGGTGGAAGTTTGGTAGGGAGGGGACACTGTTGGTGCTGGCTGATTACTTGCTGTGAGGGATTTGGATTGTAGGAAGTCGGCATATGACTGGGGGGGAATTGGGACAAGTTGGGTGGGGGAGGGTTCCTTGATTAGGGATTTCGCTAGGTTGAATAGGTCTCTAGGTTTATTGATTGAGCGTTGGAGGAGCTGGGCGTGGTATTCACTCATTCTGAGGTATATCCTCTCACGGTGAGACTTCAGGAGTTCAAGGTAGGCTAATTTGTGGGTCTGGGATCGGGAGCATCTCCACTTCCTCTTGTGCTTCCTGAGTTCGATGAGGGAGGCGCGGAGTTCTGCTGAGAACCATGGAGCATGTTGTCTTCTACTTTTACATCTGTTGTGGGTTTCTGAGTTATTGGAGGATGTTGGGTAGGCAAATTCTTTCAATGTGTTGTTCCAGTTGGTGATTGCTTCTTCAAGGTTGGCAGACTTCTGATGTAGGGTCAGAAGAACCATTTTGGAGAACTCTTCTATGGCAAGAGGTCTGGGGCATGGTGTGGCTGAGGGTCTAGTGGCATCGTTTGGTGGTGCCAGAACAAGTTGCAAGGGTATTTGGAAAGTAATCAGGTTATGGTCGGACCAAGGGACAGGACTGATTGAAATGTTGAAGTCCGATTTGTGGCTAACTGCAGTGCTAGGGGCAAAAATCAGGTCTAATAGGTTTCCTTTTTGGTGCGTTGGAGCCGTCACCAATTCTTTGAATTGTAAATCTTGCATTGCATCCAGGAAGGCCGCTGCTTGGTCGGGTTGCAGGGATGGTAGGTTGAAGTCACCGAGAAGCCAGTTGGGAATGCGTGGGTTGGCTGGGTTGCAGGCTAGGTCAATGAGGGTGGAGATGTCATCTGGAGGTGAGGAGGGGGCTCTATATATAAGGTTTATGGTGATGAATTTATTTGCTATGAAAGAAGTACTGTACTAACAGTACAGTACTTCTTTCCACTAAAGAACAGCAGGACCTCAGGGTGATTGTTTCTGATGATCTTAAGGTGGCTAAAGAGATAGAAAAAGTGATGGCAAAAGCCAGAGAGATGCTTGGCTGCATAGGGAGAGGAATGGCCAGCAGGAAGAAAAAGATGATAGTATCTCTGTATTAGTCTTTGGTAGGATCTCATTTTGAGAATTGTGTGCAATTCTGGAGATGACACCTTCAAAAGGATATAAATTTCTCCTGTCTTATCATTCTGCTAGCCATCCAACAGAACAGCACGGCTCCACATAAAACAACGAAGATCCAATCCAGTCATGGTAAGCTAGGAAAGCAGTTACCTGGATGTCTCTAAGTACTTTTGTGAAGCACTACAGATTGCATGTAGAAGTCAAAGTAGATAGCATCTTTGATAAAGCAGTCCTGTCCATAGTGTTGTCTTCCATCCACTCTGGGTCCTGACTCAGAGTATATCCACTCTGGGTATATCCAACTCTTCTGGACTGGTCTAGCAGAATGATAAGGAAGATCCAATCCAGGCGTGGTAAGCTAGGAAAGTCTTTAATAACAGTTTTTGACAGGTGCACAATACACAGACCCCAAGGAGTGTCACAGCCAACCCTACACAACACAGGCCGTGTTTTGGCTCTGCCTTCTTCAGGGGTTTTCTTGACTTACTAAAATCATGAATAACAAAAGACCTGATCAAATGACTAAGCTCCCATGATCACAATTCATTCCGGCTCAGTTCCCCTCCTGCTTTACCTACACATTATTTACTGGATAGGATGTATGTTTAGTTAAAAATACACAGTTGAAATATGTTTTCTCCTCTCCCTATAGCTGTAAGACATA
The DNA here is from genome assembly GCA_033557465.1 of Ichthyophis bannanicus. NCBI lineage: Eukaryota > Metazoa > Chordata > Amphibia > Gymnophiona > Ichthyophiidae > Ichthyophis > Ichthyophis bannanicus. The sequence goes on from CM066031.1 coordinate 1,318,672,779, forward strand.
ACAGAAGAGGTCTTAGTCAGAAGGACATATTCCTCTATGGTTTGTAATGTAGTTTTTTTGTTACATGTCACATCCCTTGTTTTTACAGTACAGTTTTTTGTTATATGTATGTTTTAGTCAATTTTGTTCTATGTATGATGATTTCATTTAATAATTATTTATTTTCTATTCATTTATCTATTTATTGTTGTTTTTAGCTTTTTTAGCTGTATTGTTATATCTACTTTGGGACATTTGTTCAGGTTTTTTGTGCTAACATTTTTATTATTGCTAATACATACTATGTTTTATGTGATCATTATTTTCTGTTTAATCTGTTTATTTTGTTCTTTATGATTTTAGTAAACCAAGAAAACCCCTGAAGAACCATCTGAACTGAAGAAGGCAGAGCCGAAACATGGCCTGTGTTGGGTAGGGTTGGCTGTGACACCCCTCGAGGTCTATGTATTGTGACCCTGATAAGAACTGTTAACAAAGACCTTTCCTAGCTTACCTCACCTGGATTGGATCTTCCTTATCATTCTGCTAGACCAGTACAGATGAGTTGGATATACATAAGCAGTCAGGACCCAGAGTGGATGGAAGACAACACTCTGGACAGGACTGCTCTATCAAAGATGCTATCTACTCTGGCTTCTACATGCCATCTGTAGTGCTTCACAAAAGTACTTAGAGACATCCAGGTAGCTGCTGTGCAAGTGTCCTCTAAAGACACCAAGGCAGATTCTGACCAGGAGGAGGTTTGTGCCCTAATGGAGTGAGCTTCAAGTCCCTCTGACATCACTTACCAGCCAGAAGGGACACTGATCTGATGGCCTTCTTAATCCAGTGGCAACAGAGGACTTGACTGCTGCCAATCATTTCCTCAGGTCAGCAAATAAGATAAAAAGATGACCCAACTGGTGGAAAGAAATGGAAACCTCCAGGGACTTGATCAACACCCTCCGCACATCCACTAGATGTAGTGAGGAGTCCTTTGGAAGATCCTCCTCTAAGGAGGGCAAAACCACAGTCTGGTTAAGATGGAAGGAGGACAGCACCTTTGGAGGAAAAGACAATATAGTCTGCAAGAAGACAGAGGCCATCAAGATGACCAGAAAAAGTTCCCTGCAGGACAAGGCCTGCAACTCTGACACCTGCCTAACGGATGTTAGGGCCATCAGGAACAGTACCCTAAGTGTCAAATCCTTGAGAGAAGCTTTGTAAATAGGCTGAAATAGAGACCCTTTCAATGCCTTCAACATCAGAAAGAGGCTTCACTGAGGAACAAGAGGATGCATTGTCAGATTGATTTGTGTTGCTCCCTTGAGGAAGCAGAAGGCATTGGGGTGCTCTGCCAACAGCATCCCTTGGATGTGTCTCCTGTAGCACTCCAGAGCCGCCACCTGAATCTTAATAGAATTCAGTGCTATGCCCCTGGCCCAGACCTGACTATAAGAAGGACAAAACTATGTCCACCCGCCTGAAGATAGTCCAACAAGTCTGGGACTGAGTGCAAAATTCCCTAAGATGGTTCCAAAGCTTCTCCTTTGTGAAGAAACTCGACCCAAGAGCTTCAAAGCCAACTTGAAGCATTTTGTATTCAGTCAGTCCCATGGGATGGGACTCTCTCCAGCTTCTCAGTTCATTGGCATCGGCCTTGGAGCTGTTTTCACAACTTGGGATAGAAGCAGACTGTTTTTAGGACAGTGGATCACCAACCCCAGCCTTTCTAGCCAGTAAACAACCCAGCCTGTGTCGTCTCTGGATATCTCCAGAGAGATGGACCAGATCAGCCAGACACAGATTGGATCTGGTGCTTGTCCAGAAATGCCACTCCCACTACTTCAGAAAAGATACAGAGAACCTTGGCTAGGCCAAAGGGCAGGTCCCTAAACTGGAAATGGCGGCCCCAGACACAGAAGCAGAGAAACCGCTGAGGTTGCCTCTCAGATAAAAAATTGAAATACACCTTGTTAAGACCTAGGGACATGAGGAACATCCCCAACCTGATTGATGCAATGACAGATCCAATGGTCCCTATATAGAAATGAGGGACTCAAAGTTTGACACCCATGAAGGGGGCTGTCAAGCAGCTAGCAGAGTCTGATGGCAGCCTTTGAACTGTTTCAAGAGCTACAGCTCAAGCTGATTGAAAAGGAGAGATCCAGGGACCTGGAGGGTCCACAGAGGCCAACAGGCTTGCAGCTAGGGCCATCCCACCAAACTCCATCTCTGCCAGGTCCAAGCATGATGCCCACAGATGGAAAAAAGGGAGCAAAGCAGCAGTAGGGTTAAAAACTGTCATCAGACTCCAGGACACCCTGTGGAGAGACCCAAAAAGTCTAAAAAAAAATGCCACAGGCTTTCCAGCCACAATCAGAGCAAAAAGAAGCTACTGCATCAGGCCATACAACTGAGCACTGCAGTGGCAACATTTTTAAAAGACCATGAAAATAATAAACATTGAGAAAGAAGCAGGGTCGTGGTAAAAGGGAAATCCTGAAGAGGAAATCCCAGCACCTGTTGAGCTGACCAAAGCAAACCCAAGCAGTGAAGCCCCTAGATGCCTATGCTAGCCTGAGAAACCCAGCTGCCAAGCAAAGCTCTTTTTTTTCAATTTGGAGCTGCTTTATTTACAAGCAGCAGGAGATCCAAATACAGCCTATTGAAAACAATGGGAAGAAAAACAAACCATCAGGCAAAAGGCAAAGATTAAAAAAAGCAAGAGGGAAGGGATGCCTGGGCCTGACTTAATAGCCTCACCTCAGGAGCCCCAAGTTCTAGAAACCTCTGGGAAATAGAACTAGAAACAAGACGGCTGTTGGCTCCAGGAGATAGGGGTGTACCTGAGCTCCAAGCAACATTGGGCCTACAGATCTCATTCACACAGGCCACAGCACTGTGGTGTGGGCCACAGGAAACAGACCTTTCCCCACTGTTTCACCATTTCAAACACCTTGCCACCTGCTGGAAGTAGTTAGATAATGGCTTCTCTCAGTGCTGCACCAGCATATATATGAAGTGATGGCTTCACTGCAAGTTGCTCAAGTCTGTCTCCATCTGCTGACAAGTCAGCATAGCTCACTCATCTGGACTAGTCTAGCAGGATGATAAGGAAATAAATGTTTTTGCAGGTTAATGCATAAGTCCCAGAGTGAGACGACTATCAGGCTTATTCTAGTTGTGACCCTCAAGACGGTCTGGAAGCTGCTGGTGGCTAAAAAGGCTAGGGTTGTAGTCACTTTGAGGTGGACTGGCAAGTCATGACCTCTCTGTGTGACAGATCCCAGATAAGTCTATAAGTACTGGCAGAGGTAGGCAATCATTTCCTTATCACTCCTGAGACTTCATATAACTTGCTTCTCAGGCAAGTAAAGAAATTGAATCCTGGGCATGTAGATCCTCTCCAGATGGTACTTTGTCCTCTGCCATGTTTCTGCCTCTTTCAATGCACATTCTGCAAGATCCTTATTTACAAAGCACCCACTATAGCAACTAAATGCCCTGCTGCCAGTTCACCCAAGTCTGCTATCAACTCACCTAGGCTGACCACTCAAACTGCAGGCAAACTCATAAACAGCATGCACATGATCAGGGACATCCCGAGGGTCATGCGGGAGCTTGCATGGAGACTCACTGTGTGGCTTCATTTACAAAAATATTTACATAACCATTGGACCTCATTTGCATACATTTAATTTATTTTAAAATGTATATGCTGCCCATCTAATTTATTAAAACAGTAGAATAAACATAACAAAACTCACGAATGAAAATTAACTTTCACACATACACAAAAGAATAGATCATTATACATATCTGTATACCAGATTTATGTGGTTCATACTATGACCAGCTTATTGATGAAGGAAGATATAAAAAGAGAAAAACGAACCCTGGCAGCCATGAATTCAAGATCATAGTGCCCAGGCTGGATTGGATTGTGCCAGAACTGGAAAAAAAACAGAAATCAATAGCAGTGAAGCAATCAGACTGCTAAACAAAATTAAAATTTGAGATTTCTTTGAATCTGAAGTGACAAAATATTTTAAAATTTCAGACTGCCAGCATCAAGAATGCAAAACTGAAAATCTCAAATCCATATTGTACTACCAAACACTAACATCCTACAGTTGACTATACAGCAATTACACACAGAACAAATCTACCATTGAATAACAGCAGTAACTTCCAAAACTCATACAACAAGGGCCTAACCAGAAAAGGGTGGCACCATAAATACTGCAGTAGAACCTAGAATAATCATATACTTGTAAACCGGGGGCTCCACGGGGGCATTACCCTACTTTACCTGGATGCTATGAATGTCATGGATGGTTGAGTTATCTCAGGTAAGCCACCACTGTAAACTTCCATCTTACAGAGAAAATATTTTTTCTTTTTTCTCAATGCACTTTACAACTTCTTCAATATTAAACTCAAATCAGAACTTACCAAAGGGGTGAGAACTCTCTCACAAGGAACCACTTGAACAAGTTTAACTTTTGTAAAAATTAGTTTCAAATCAATTTTTATAAATAAACAATAGTAATATTTATAAATGTAGAAAAGTATTTTTCTGTAACCAATTCTTACAATGCTTCTATTCAACAGTTGAACAATTTTGTCTCTTTCAAAAACAATCAAGTATTAGCTAGCCAGTTTAAATTTTAAGATTTCTTTACTCCTTAGTAGAAGAAAAGTTCAGTTCTAACACTGTCTTTTATCTGTAACTTTGCAGGTGAATGGGTATTATCATTCCGGTAAAGATACCTTTTGTTTCAAAAAATTCAACTACTAATGAACTGGTGTTTTGCCAAAAAATAAAGTCACTGGTTTTGCTGCTTTCTTGATGGGTGGATACCTTAGGGTCCCCTCTGTTCCAGTGATGTCCAGCTGCAGTTAGGATACCTACTACCTTTAAAAAATCAATAAAAGAAACTACCTCCCTAGTTGTGTGTGTACAGTAACTAGAAAGTGTTCCTATCTTTTTTCTTTTTTTTCTACTTCTGTTACTTATGGTATTTGCTTATCCCAAAAACAAAAGATAATCAGATTATCTGTCTTTCCCTCCCATAGAACTCTGTGCAAAAATCCGTTTTTCTTTAGATATGTGCCACAGTCAATCCTTACAACTGCCAATCAGTTCAGGAAAACTATGCCAATAGCCAATACATTTAAATCTTTAAATAATGCAATGTTTTTTTATTTCTTCAAAAACACATTCAGTCCTTCACTCTTTCAAACATACACTCTTTTCCTCACTGAAACAGTTCAATATGTTACAGGATTAAATAAAAACAGCTTACTTTTAAGGTTTTCTTTTTTTCTGCACTGGGAGGTTTATACCTTCAGCCTTAATTTTCCTTCATTACTTGAAGGACTCCAATGCTATAGAAAGATAGTCAAGACTATTATGCTTTTAACCAAAACAGTGCTCAAAATTAAGCTCACTCTAATAAATCAATTCAAATTCTTACTCTCTTACCAATTGATTCAGATCTTCATTCAACTTGGTTTTAAAAGTACTTGAATGAGCTTCAGGGCTCCCTCAGTCTGCTTCCATCACTAACGGAAAAAAAAGTTTTCACATTTACTTTTAAGTTTTCTCTCCAGCTTTCATGCAAGCTTCTTGCACACTCTTCTTCTAAATAATTCTCAGTTACTTACAATCCTGATATCAAACAAATCCTTCCACAGCTCTCCCATATAGAGATACTCTGGTATGCCTTTCTCCATCAGAAATCTTCCTCCCAAAAGAACCTCCAGCTAATGTTCCTGCATGTGGATTCTATTCTCTCTGTAAAAGTGTTCTTATACCAAGCACTTTCTGGCAACAGTCCCTTGCTACCTTCATTTCAATTCACACAGCACACTTTAAGCAGCAGAAATAAAGAAAAATTTTCATGAAGAAGGAAAGAAGCGGAGCTGCTGCCTGCCTAGTTGGAAGGAACCAGGATAGCCCTGATTTGTTTTTCAAGTGTGCGGGTGGCTGGGCACAAGGCCTGTAGTGGAGTGGGGCCATGTGCAAGCAACATGTCCACACATGCCTAGGGCTGGTGCTGCACATGGCTCAAATAAGAAATGAAATAAAGAGCAGCCTAATGATGGAAACATGAAAATGTTGTTTTTACAAAAATGATTAACTAAAGGGTTAATCAGGTATCAAAGGAGCCTGTAGAATATGATGCTAGTTTATCAGTCCCTTGCCAGCTTCCTCAGTTCATACTTCATGTGTGCCTCTTCCCCCCCCCCCCCCCTCCTTTTTCCTCTGCTATCTCCTTTAAGCTGGTAGCCGAATTGCTATCAAGACACACAGAGCTCCTATGCAACCGAGAGGTTGCGCGACTGAGGTTAATTGACCACTTCCCTAGTTTCTCCTCTCTTAGCAATGACAGGCTAAGTAAATTCTTCTCTTTAAGATATATGCTGCTATATATCTCTTTCTTTCTTTTTAAAACTGACAGCTAAAAACTATTTTTACTAATCCTCAAACCCCCTGAAAATGCAAGCTTTAAGGCAGAAAACAAACGCTTGCTGTGCAAAGGCTACAGCTCCACACCCAAATTCTGAAGAAATTCTGAAGAAGCTTTCCCCCCTCCCGTTTTTCTGACCCACCCCATCTCTGAAGAGTAAGCCTGCAAAGCTAACAATACATAGGAATAGCTTGAAAGTCTAAGGTAGAAAAATATAGAAAAATAGAAGTAAAGCATAAGCACAAGATAGACATATATATATATATATATATATATGTAAAATATATATCATCAAGAGCGTTTTGGTTTCCTAGACCATGGGATGCTGTTCCAAGGGTTGCAGAGCAGAGATGGCATCCATCTGTCCAAGAAAGGTCAACGCATCTTCAGTAGCAGACTGGCTAATCTACTGAAGAGGGCTTTAAACTAGATTCGTTGGAGATGGGTGAAGAAAGCCCCCAGGTAAGTGAAAGCCCCCAGGTAGGTGATACATTAAATAACTTTATGGAAATGGGTAACAGGGGTAACATATGGAAAGCAGTGTGTATAAATGCCTGTAGCATGGGAAATAAGATCCCTGATGTTGAAGCTTTGGTGGGAGTGGCTGACTTGGATTTAGTGGCAGTTACAGAAACATGGTTCACAGAAAACCATGATTGGGATGTAACTATACCTGGCTATACTTTATTCAGAAAGGACAGGGTAGGAAGTAGGGGAGGAGGAGTGGCACTATATGTAAAAACTACTATTAAAGCTTTGGAATTACAGAGCTTAAAAGGGAGAGGGGAGGCATTGTGGGTTAAACTAGAAAGAGGGAAAGAGAAATCTATTTACATTGGTGTGATATACAGACCTCCCTCACAAGAGGAAGAGGTGGACAGAGAGTTAATTGAAGACATGTGCAGCATTACTAGGAAAGGGGAAGTGCTACTGATAGGAGATTTCAATATGCCAGATGTTGACTGGCACATTCCTGCTGCAGTATCATCTAGAAGTAAGGAGATCCTGGATTCTCTACAGGGAGAACTATTCAGGCAATTGGTAACAGACCCCACACGTGAAGGGGCCATACTGGACTTGGTGCTTACCAATGGTGAAAGTGTTTCTGATGTTGTAGTGGGAGATCATTGTGCATCCAGTGATCACCAGATGGTGTAGTTCAGTATTAGGACTAGGGCTGTTAGAATCCATTCAAAGGCGAAGATCTTAGACTTTAGGAAGACTAACTTTGCGAAGATGGGCCAATACCTCAGGGAGTCGTTAGTTGGATGGGAACAGCTGAGGGATGTAGAAAAACAGTGGGAAAAACTGAAAGGGGATATTTTAAGGGCAGCCAACCTTTTTGTTAAAATGGTAAATAAAGGTAAAAGGAAAAGGAGACCGCTATGGTTTTCGAAAGAAGTAGCTGAAAAAGTGAAGAAGAAGGGGGAGGCCTTCATGAAATACAAGAGATCACAGAGAGAGGAAGACAGGCATCTGTATTTGGAAAAACTTAGAGAAGCTAGCAAAGTAGTCAAGAAGGCAAAGATTCAAAAGGAGGAGGAAATAGCCAATGCAATAAAATGGGAGGATAAGACATTTTTCAGATATATTAGTGAGAAGAGGAAGGGCAAGAGTGGTATTATCAGACTCAAGGATGCAGGGGAGGAATATGTAGAAGCTGATAAGGATAAAGCGGAATTGCTTAACAAATATTTTTGTTCTGTGTTCACAGATGAAGAACCAGGAGCAGGACCTCAGAAAACACCCACAAATAGGAACAGAAGCAAAGGACATCTTGAACAATTTTCAAAAGACTGTGTTCGTGAGAAACTATCTCAACTTAAAGTAGACAAAGCGATGGGACCGGATGGGATACACCCGAGAATACTGAGGGAACTTGGGGACGTTCTAGCAGCTCCACTGACCTTTCAATGCCTCGTTGGAGTCGGAAGTGGTGCCAAAGGACTGGAGAGAGGCTCATGTGGTGCCTTTACACAAAAGCGGAAGTAAGGATGTGGTTGAAAACTATAGGCCGGTTAGTTTAACTTCGGTGGTGAGTATATTATTGGAAACGCTGCTGAAAGAGAAAATAGTGAGGTTTCTGGAGTCCAGCGGATTACAGAATCTGAGGCAGCATGGATTCACCAGAGGCAGGTCTTGTCAGACAAATCTGATTGATTTCTTTGACTGTGTGACCAGGGAGTTGGACCGAGGGAGAGCCCTAGATGTGGTGTATTTAGATTTCAGTAAAGCCTTTGACACTGTTCCTCACAGGCGACTTATAAACAAACTGAGCACCCTAGGGATGGACCCTAAAGTTACTGCTTGGGTTAGAAATTGCTTGGTTGGGAGGCGACAAAGAGTACAAGTAAATGGAGCTCACTCTGAGGAGAAAGATGTTATCAGTGGTGTGGCCCAGTGATCTGTCCTTGGTCCGATTCTTTTTAACATCTTTGTTAGTGATATAGCGGAAGGGCTTTCAGGTAAGGTTTGCCTCTTTGCGGATGATACCAAAATCTGCAATAGAGTAGACACCCAGGAAGGGGTAGATAACATGAGGAGGGATCTAGCTAAGCTTGAAGAATGGTCTAGAATTTGGCAGCTGGGATTTAATGTTAAAAAATGTAAGGTCATGCATTTGGACTGCAGCAATCCAAGGGAGCAATATAGTATAGGGGGTGAAGTACTTTGTCCACTAAAGAAGAGCGGGATCTAGGCGTGGTTGTGTCTGATGATCTTAAAGTAGCTAAACAGGTAGAAAAGGCGACGGCAAAAGCTAGAAGGATGCTTGGGTGCATACGGAGAGGAATGGCTAGCAGAAAAAAGGAGGTGATAATGCCTCTGTATAAGTCTTTGGCGCGACCTCATTTGGAGTACAGTGTGCAATTCTGGAGACCGCACCTTCAAAAGGATGTGAACAGGATGGAGTCAGTGCAGAAGGTGGCTACTAAAATGATTAGTGGTCTTCATTATAAAGCATATGAGGACACACTGAAGAATCTTAATATGTGCACCTTAGAGGAAAGGCAGGATAGAGGTGATATGATTGAGATGTTTAAATACCTCCGTGGCATAAATGTTCAGGGAGAGAGCCTCTTTCAATTGAAAGCAAGTTCTGCTACAAGGGGACATGGGATGAGGGTGAAGGGAGATAGATTCAGGAGTGATATGTGGAAATATTTCTTTACGGAAAGAGTAGTGGATCCATGGAATAGTCTCCCAGTGGAGGTGGTAGAGATGAGGACAGTAACTGAATTCAAAAAAGCATGGGACAAACACAGAGGATCTCTAAAGGTAAAAAGGAGACTGTTGTAGTTGTTATGGAAGGACAGACTAGATAGGCCATGTGGTCTTTTTCTGTCGTCATATTTCTATGTTTCTATGAATCCAAGATAGACATACCTGTCTAACCTGTTTGGGTCCTGACCCTTTTTCTCCTGAGCCATCAGGCTACAATACTGTGAGAAGAGCTTCTCTATTTCGAGTTTCCCTCGATACCGTTTTCCCTCCCTGTGTCAGGGCACGGCCATTTCTTCTCTACAGGATCAGGTAACCCACAAACAGTCTGTTAAGACTAGCCAATCCTTGAGTGGTAGGTCTCATGCCAAGCATGATGATGGCCCCGGCCTTGCCCTCAAGACCCCATTGGCATTAAAACCCCGGCGGGAGTCTTCGGGCTCCAAAGCCTTTCAGGGGTTTCAGGTTGTTCCTGGGGCTCACCCCTCACAGAACATACCTGAGCCATGCTTGGTGGTGGCATCCGCTTCGAGCGGTACCGGTACCCCGGCATCGGCACTAGTGTTGAGTGCTCCACTCCTCACCAGGGATCGTCATCTGGCGTTCTCGGTACCTTCGGGACCGACCGATACGTCCCAGATTGACTTTCCAGTATCGGCAGTACTGCCGATACCACCACCGACGTCAGTACCCTCTAAGCATGCATCGATAGACTCGCTTCCTTCGATGCAGAGTCTAGAATCGATATCTAGTCTAGAAGACTGGGTACCGACGCGTCTCGGAACCGACGTTTACCGATTCTGGATGCACGGTACCGAGGATAATCACCAAGGGTTTTTGGTTACCTCGGTACCGCTTGAGCAGCCTCCGATGACTGCTTCGGTGTCGGTTTCGCCTTCGATTCCGGCACAGCTACCGGTATCGGTATCGGTATCGATGCCGGTACCTGCAGTATCATCGGGACCAGCTCCTTCCATGCTTTTTTCACCTGGATCGCTCCTCTCTATACCTAGTTTGGAGTCGATACCTGGCATGGACGATGCACTACTGACTGTCTCAACTCATAACTGCCAGTTCCAGTATCCATCCATTAGAGATCCTGTTCTGCACCGGACAGGTACATCCTCCGGTGCCCAGGCTACTTTTTCAAATTTAGCCTGTCCAGGGATGGTTCCCATCGGAGATCCTTCTTTTCAGAAATTTCTCCTTGACATGGCAACCTTCCTTAATATTCCTATCCCTGGCTATGAGTCTTCTCAAGGTTTTTCTGCAGAAAAGGAAAATATAATGCTTCCTTTACATCACTCTTTGCAGGATCTTCTTCTGAGAGTATGGGAAAAACCTTTAAGGGTTTCTTCACCTCCTACAGCAACTTATCTTCTGTATCAGGTGCCCCCCTCTCCAGGATTTCAAAAGCCTCAACTTCCTCATCATTCCATTGTAGTGGAATCAGCAATAAGGAAGGTAAAAAGCAAGAAAAAACATTCTTCTTTCCCGCCAGGGCGTGCATCTAGAACACTGGATGCCTTTGGACATCAAACCTTCCAAACATCTATGCTGGCAACAAGGATTCTCTCATATATTTTCTATATGAGTCTATCCCTTCAGGAGATCACAAAGAAGTTATCTCTTTTGACTCCTTTTTTATCAGAGCCCAAGGCTGCAGACTATTCCTTACTTCTTAGTCATAGCCAAAATATCTCTTGGTTTCTTTCTCGTGCATCCCTAGACTCTTTTGAGTCTGTTAGCAGAACTTCTGCTATAGCCATAGGAGCACGTCGTAAAGCCTGGCTCCAAGCATCAGACTTGAATAGATGGGCACAACAAAGACTGAGTAATACTCCTTGTACTGGAGAAAATCTCTTCAATAAGGAGTCCTTACGTCAGGTTGCTCATTGCTCCACTGACTTTCCTGTTTCTGAGGGCCATCCTAAGCCCTCTCCTTCCTCAGCAGGTAGGAAATGCCCTACCAAACCTTCTTTCCCTAAAAGAAAGAGGTTTTCCTCTTCTCCTGCCCATCATTCAGATGTTCCCAAGCAGGGGAGGTCTCGCCCTGGTCTGAAGAATCCAAACTCTAGCCAGGCTGAATAAACACAGTAACCATAGGTTTCTGATTAATCTTTTTATAACTACAGTTAACTTCTTTTCAGCAGAGGTTTTTCACTGTTTTTCCATTCAAAACTCTGCTCAGGGATTCCTATTCTCAGGAAATCCATTTACTCTTCAGTATGCTGAACTGTCAGGATATTCATGTCTATGAGTTACAGGGTTTTCAACCTCTTCCTGACTAGAAGAGAGGTTTAGCAACTATCACAAGATAGTTTCTCTGTACCAGCATGAATTTTTTCCTTCCAGGGACTTACCATGTGGTAAGTCCTTCTTCAGCTTCTATCACTACCCTCCTCTCCAGGCTTTCCCCTGTAAGAGTGGTACCATACCCTTGAAAGACTTTTCTTGTCTTTCTTTTTACTGTAGAGTTTCTTCTCCTGAGTAAACTCCCTTCTTTATCTGGGCAGCTCTGCAGACAGAGACAGCTTTCTCTCTTTGTTCAGTTTGTTCTCTCTGTTTGACACAGACCGACTCTCTCTGTTGTCCTATTCAGTAGCTGCCCATGCAGGAGTTCCAGTAATTGACTACTGGTACTTTTCCACAAGTCCCAGTCTTGTCTTCCACCACTTCTGTCTGGCCTTAGTAGTGATTCCAAGACAGTTTTCTACATCTTTCTTGGATAATCCTTCTCACTACAGGCTCTTACACTATCTTCTACCCTTGCCATCTCCAATCTCTGGGTCTGGCAACGTAGTGGACGTGGCTGTGAGTTTTCTCCATCAGCCAGTTCTACATCCCAGTTCTCCTGCATAATGCTCTCTGCAATCTTACTGAGAAGCTTTCCACTATGGGCCCTTGCTAGAGAGCATAGAGTTTTCTCTAATGGCTATCCATCATGGTTGAAAAAGGCTTCCTCAGTCATCCCCTATGACTGTGAGGGTTCTTCACACCCTACTATTTCCTTTTTTTTTTTTTTTTTTTTTAAAAAGAAGAGGGAAAAGGACATAAGCCTTCTCCACGTGAAAGTCTAAGAGTTATCCCATTCCTACAGGGAATATACTCTTTTTTCTTGCAGCTTGTCCTCATGGTATCCTAATCCTTCAAGGACAGCACATATTAATCTGGAAAACGCCTGATACCTCCTTTGTCCCTCACGTAGGTCAAACTGGTATCTCATTCTATGCGTTTCTGCCCTTTTACCATGCTGGAGTTCCACAGGACTCCGGACTTGCTGTTTACAGACTGATACTATCCTCTGTTTTTTCACGTAACCATCCTGGTTATTCACTGGATAGCATTCCTTTACCATCATCTCTGGGGGAATAGATTCTCTTTATATCTTCTCAAGTAGGTTTCATCTCCTTGTTCTTAGATGAATCTTTTCCCTTCACATCTCCTTGTGAATGTCCTGATAAGCATAGCTCTGTCTGCTTAGTTGCAGGCATCTATCTTTAGACCTATATATTCAGGTATATATATCTATATATATATATACCTATATACATCTCTGTAGATGTATCTGTCTGTCAGCTGTGTGCATATGCTATGCCCTTTAGATCTCATTATAGATATCTTATATCTATATACCCGTATATATATATATATATATATATATATATATATATATATTGTGAGACTATGCCGGTCGTAGGCGGTTGCCTAGACCTGGGTATAGCCTGGAGTTGTGGAAATAAAGACACTGCAGTCGTGTCCAGAGTGAAAATTAAGGTTGGGTTTTATTCCCTTTCCCTTGAGGATGTCTTCAAATAAGGACAACACAAAAGAATGGTTGCTTCACCGGTGCAAAGGATTTTACAAATAATAATTATGCTTCTTTCCAGAAAATAAAGTCCATCACATTCCAAATGTGCCAAATACAATTTCTTTCTTGCTCCTTTCTTAACAGAGAGATTCTATATCATCAGCTATACCTAAAGCACATTCCATGGGCTCAGGGATGTTTTCTGGGCTATAGCTTTCCCACTGCATAGGGTCAGGACCCGGTCCTGTGTATGGGCACTGAGCCCCTGTGAAGCTGCTCTCAGAGCCTTGCCCCTGGTAAACTTCAGCTGCTGTGAGTTGGTGCTGCTTTTGAGTGTCACAGATAGCAGGAGATGTGCTGGGGCTTTCCTCCCACATCTTAAGCCAGTAAGTATTCTCTAGCCTGCTGTAAGCCTGGCTTCTCCCCCGGGGACCCACTTCCTTCCCTTTACCAAAGATAGGGTACTTATCTCTTTCCGTGGAGAAGATGGTTTCAAACCCTTCTGCTTCCAGCCAGGGCTTTCTTTCTGACTTGCGCCATGCTTTCCTCTGTGGTTCCTGTGTTTAGCTGAACAGAACTCACTTCCTGCCTTCAGTGGGCTTCCCTGGATGTGACCTTTGCTCTCTGTTGGCTTGGCTGTTTGCCTCGGTACGAGGACCCCTCTGGCTGGGAAGACTTTGCCACTGTCTTTCTTAGCTCTCCCGGGTTTATCAGCCTGCCTTTCTTCAGCCCTGGTTCTCCAAGGCAACGTGTCTTTCTGTAACTGCTCTGGAGTTCTTGTCTCACCTTTTCCCTGAGACTGACCTCTCCATCTCCTGGATTGCACTTCAGTCCTAGCTCTCCAAGCCTGCCTGGAACTGCAGTCAGACTTCCTTTGGTCTCTGCTTTCCTCCTCAAACTCGAACTCCTGCTCCAGCCCTAGTCCAGCCTCCTGCTTGAGCTCTCCATCTCTCTCAAGTTCCAGCTTGAGCTCTCGCTCAATTTCCAGCCTACCCTGTGGGCTTTCCCACCTGTTTTTATCTCTCCGCTCATCAAACATAGAACGTGAGTCTGGCTCCAGGTGAGCCTGATTGGAACCCTGAATTCTTACTGCGTCACTA